>OY992538.1:230385461-232885461 GCA_963921195.1 Pegoplata infirma | reverse complement strand
ATTTTGAAAAATTTTTGGAATTTTACAATAGGAGTTGGCATTTATTTTCACCAAAAATATATACTTTGAAATAGCAGAATAACAAAAATGAATGTAAAACGACAAAAAATTATTTTTTTACTCTGAAATTTTTGCCACAGATAGGTATTGCATAGGGAAGCTATTTGCCATCGGAAACTCATTTCGGTCAAATTTGAGTTGGCATATTTTGAATATAGGTTCACGATATATCTTTTTTATATGTACAGACCAATTCACAAACATGAAAAGACCTATCGTTCTTCTATCCAAAACAGTTGAAAAATTTAAAATCGGTTGAAAAATGTTTAAGTTACACGTGGTTTAGTGAGAAAAGTCCCAAAGAAACGTTTTTTGACAATAACTTTAAAATTTGAGTGTGTCTGGCAAGTTTGATGTGCATTTTTGTGATCTTTTCGACAAGACCTACAACCTTAACTACCTCATTTTAATAGTATATTCGATTTTGTGTTTTTGTAGCACAGTGTAATTCACCTTTTAGTGAAAAAAATCAATAGTTGCTGAATAAAATTTAACTAAACTATTTCTCGTGAATATTTTTTATTACAATTTTTTTATGTATTTTTTTTTTTATCAAAATAGAGCACAGTATTTTAAAATTTTTATTTTTTTTATAATTTTTTTCTTTTTTATATTTTTTTTTTTCGTTAAACATTTATTTTTCATTTAATTTTTTTTTCATCAACAACTTTTTCCATCAAAATTTGTGAAAATGTTTTTCTGCTGCAAACCCATAATTTCAACTTTAATGTTTCTAGGTTCGTTATTTCAGAAAAAGTGCCTAAGTACAATTTTTGCCCATTCGATTTTTAATTTCTGTAGGAAAAATATATCTAACATTTTCTGAGCAATATAGTCTCAGAATTTAATAATTTTTCTATCAGAAAAATATCTCATAATTTAAAACTTTTTCTGTAGAAAACATTATTAAACTTTCTAAAAACTATTTTAAGCTTAACCTTTATAAACAATATTTTTTATACCCTCCACTCTAGTGATAGAGGGTATATATAAGTTTGTCATTCCGTTTGTAACACCTCGAAATATTGGTCTAGGACCCCATAAAGTATATATATTTATGATCCTCGATCGATTTTAAGTCGATCTAGCGATGTCCGTCCGTCCGTCCGTCCGTCCGTCCGTCCGTCCGTCTGTCTGTCTGTCCGTCCGTAGAAAACACGCTAACTTTTGAAAGACTTTACAGAGGCTACTGAAGTTTGGCATATATGTTTGTCATTTACCTGGTCAGGTTGGTATTGCATTCGAGCCAAATCGGTCCAGTGGTTCAAAAGTTATGAGCAAAAGTGTAAATTTTGGCAAGGGTATTTCGCGAATTTACGATATAAAAAACACGATAACTTTCGAAAGACAATAATAAGACTACTGAAGCTTGGCACGTATCTTTGCCGTTCCCCGGGTCTATTTGGTTTTAAATTTCAGCTCAATCGGTCCAGTGGTTCAAAAGTTATAAGCAAAACCTTGAATTTCAGATTAGTTTCATCTAAAATGCCACGTGTTTTAACAAGTTTTAAAAGCATTGGTGGTAACTAAACAATGCTTTTCAAACTTGTTTAATTTTAAAGCAATGCTTTTTAAACTTGTTTAGTTTTAAAAGCATTGGTAACTTAAAAATTACACTCGAAAAAAATTTTACACTCAAAAAAAATTTTACACTCAAAAAAATTTTACACTCAAAAAAAAATTTACACAAAATTTTTTTTTTTTTTTTTACAAAAATGACAATATTTTGTGTAAGAAATATTTTTACAGTAAAAAAAAATTACACTCGAAAAAAAATTTTACACCCAAAAAAAAAATTTGTAATTTTTCTTTTTGAAAAAAAAAAATGACAAAAAAAGAGTTTTTTACTCAAAATAAAATATTTCTAATCAAAATTGTTAAGTTTTTCACGTTAAAAAATGTACTACCCTTTAAAAAAATGCATTGTGGAGGGTATTCATAGATTCGGCAAAGTCGAATTTAACTTTTCTACTTGTTTGTTTTGTTTTTAGGGAAATTATGCCACTTTAGTTTACCTTATTTTGTATATATTTTTTTGGTTACCATTTTTTTCTGCTGTTTTTTTGTTTTATAAAAAAAAAGAATATTAACATTTAAGAAGTCTTCTTTCTGTATTTTCCATTCTCTTTTATTTATTTTTTTTACATATCCTTTTTGTATTTTTTCGTAGCTTATTAAGTTGTTGAGTTTATTAAGGTTTGTTGTTTTTTTCTTTCTTTATTTTTTTTAAAGCACTAAAGGTGAATTTTTTCTAGGTGCTACATTTAGTAGTAAAAAAGGAAAAAAAGAAAAAACTTATTTATTTATAAAGTGTTTGTAAGTTAAATAAAAATCAATGTTTTGTAAGAGATTTTAAACGATTTTTTAATGATAATACAATTTATGTTTTTTTATTTTTTTCATTTTTGACTTTAATAGAAACATTAATGTTTTGAAATAAGAACATGGATTTTTGTTAAGAAATATTAAAAGATGTGGAAATGTCACACTTAGATTACAACAGCAAAAGGAAAACTTTAAAGACGTATGATTAATATTTATTTAATGATTTTGATATTAAGTATACGTATTGTAGTATATTTACTGTTCATGTACTACAAAAGTGTCAAAAATTAAAAAAATTAAATGGCTGAGTTAATGATGCAGAATTATTTTTGTTAAAAACTCATATTAAGAAGAATCTTCTGCAAAATTAGGGTTTTTGAGGTATGACAGTTTTACAGTAAATGATCAATAAAACCCACTGTAAATTGGGTTAATGAGTGAATTCGGATCCGTCTGTTAGTGGAAAGTAAGATGCAGTCCAAACCAAAGGATTTAGAAATTTGGTAAATGAGCAAAATCGAATTTCAGACATTCTAGCGATGTTCGTCTGTCGGATCATCAATGTAAAGCGCCAAAAAGAAACAAAAGAGCATAGACTCCCGAAATTTTGCGCTAATATGTCTTGTGTTCATAGATTGGCGAAGTTATTAAATGGAAAAAATAGAACAAGGGGAAGATGCTTCCCTATTTAAAAATTTAATTTTTTCAGTATGCTCCTTTCATGGGCGTGGATATAAAAAAAAAATTGAAGTCGGAAAAACTTCAGAATTGGTAAAAATTAATTTTGGTGAGTTTTTGATAAACAAAAGTTTTGAAAAAAAAAATTGATAACGCTTTTTACAAAAAAAAATTGATAAAAAAAAGTTTTTTATAAAAAAAATTTGATGAAGAAAATTTTATGAAAAAAAATTGTTTTTGATAAAAAAATTTGATGAAGAAAATTTTACGAAAAAAAATTGTTTTTGGTAAAAAAAGTTGATGAAAACAATTTTTATAAAAAACAAGTAGAAAAGTTAAATTTGACTTGGCCGAATCTATCAATACACTCCACAAGTGATAGTAAATTTTCTAACGTGAAAAAATTAATATTTTTGATTAGAGATATTTTATTTTGTGTAAAAAAACTTTTGTTTTAGTAATTAAAAAAAAAAAAAAAAAAAATTTACTAACTTTTTTTTTGAGTGTAAATTTTGTTTGAGTGTAAAATTTTTTTTTAGTATATAATATTTTTGATTAAAAAAAATACATTGTAAAACATTTTTGTGACTTACCAATGTGTTTAAAACATGTTTAACGGCTTTTCAACACGTGAATTTAAGGTGATACTAATCTGAAATTCACGGTTTTACTTATAACTTTTGAACCACTAAACGGATATGGCTGAAATTCAACACAAACAAGGCTAGGGGAACGATAAATATATATACCAAGTGTCAGCATCCTCAGCCTTTCGAAAGTTAGTGTGTTTTTTATCTCGTAAATTCACGAAAAACCCTTGCCAAAATTCAGTATTTTGCTCATAACTTTTGAACCACTGGACCGATTTCGCTGGATTGCAATACTTACCAACCTGACCAGGTAAATGCCCAACATATATGCCAAACTTCAGGAGCCTCCGTTAAGTCTTTCAAAAGTTAGCGTGTTTTCAACAGACAGACAGACGGACGGACGGACGGACATCGTTAGATTGACTTGGAATCGATCGAGGATCATGAATATATATGGGGCATTCCAAGCCAAATCACTCACTTTTAGACCCAACCCCTTTCGATTTATTTTATTTTTGGATATGTTTTAGTCCTTATTAAATGCAACTTGGACACCAATTTTCAGCCTTTTATTCCAAGATGGTGTTGAGTAATCAATTTTTCAAAATGGCGATTTTCTCCAAAAAATTAAAAAATTGAAATTTTTAATTAATTTTGACCATTAAAAAATACAGATATTTTAAAAAAAGTTGGACAACGTTTTGTTGGTATTTACATGTAGTTTTAGAAAAAAAATATGAAAAAATTATTCGAAGTAATTGTCACTTATTTTTTGACGTTTAAAAATTAAAATCGACTTTTATAAAAAGTCCGAAACCTTCGATTTTTTTGTAAAAAACTATAAAAGTTCTACTCTAAATTACGCAACTTTTAAGCCAAAACTCGAGATGTGATCACAATTCTTTCTATTTTTTTTTTAAATTTTTAAAATTGCACCTTTTATGTTTTGGCTCTGATTTATTTTATATGGAGCTCAAAAAAAAAAAAATTGGTAGATACTGACCCTAACTTACCCTAAATATATTCATTTTGAGGTAAATATACGTCTCACAAAAATTTAGGTCGATCGGACATGTGTAAGGCGTTTAGCATGGTCCTTGAAGTTTATATAACGGATTACAAGAAAAAATATGAATTTTTTTCTGTTTTCGCATTTTTTTTGGTATTTTAAGTTAAGTTTTAATTCAAATGATTACAGAATTATGATGTGGAGTAAAATGCCTTTCTAATAAGGTACTAAAAACTAAAATCGGTTGAAAATCAGCCAAGTTATTACAACTTCCCCAGGCATCTAGCGTGTGCCATACAACTTGATTAAAAAATACGAGTCCCTTTTTTTAAATTTACTGAAATTTTCTACTGTAATAACATTTTTTCATTATTCATGTTTCAGTGTAATATTTTTTTGGCTTTTCCAAATTTTAAAAGAAAATAAAGAATTTTTTTTTTAAAATAGAGATTTCAAAAGGGTGTTGAAAATGCAGGCATTTTTAGCACTAATTTAAAAAATGTTAGCAAATCACAATATGAAAAATACTTGTCATCTTATTACATTTGAACTTGAAGAATAAAAAAAATGTTATTACAGTAGAAAATTTCAATGAATTTTCAAAATCGTATTATATTGCTTAATCAAGTGTTCTGCCATACGTTAGATGCCTGGGGAAGTTGTAATAACTTGGCTGATTTTTAACCGATTTCAGTCTTTGGTACCTTATTAGAGAGGCATTTTACTCCGTATTATAATTCTGCAACCACTTGAATTAAAACTTAACTTAAAATACCAAAAAAATTGAGAAAACATAATCCGTTTTCTAAACTTCAAGGCCCATGCGGAACACCTTATCCATGTCCGATCGTTCTTAATTTTTGTGAGGCGTATTTTTGCCTCGAAATGAATATATCTAGGGTAAGTTAGAGTCAGTATCTACCAATTTAGTTTTTTTTGGAGCACCATATAAAATAAATCAGAGTCAAAAAATAAAAGGTGCAATTTTCAAAATTTGAAAAAAAAAAAATAGAACAAATTGCGATCACATCTCGAATTATGGCTTAAAAGTTGCGTAATTAAGAGTAGAACTTTTAGACGTTTGTAAAAAAAAATCGAAGGTTTCGGACTTTTTTAAAAAGTCGATTTTAATTTTTAAACGTTAAAAAATAAGTGATAATTACTTCGAATAATATTTTTAATATTTTTTTCTAAAACTACATTTAAATACCAACAAAACGTTGTCCAACTTTTTTTAAGATATCTATATTTTTAACTGGTCAAAATTAATTGAAAATTTAAATTTTTCCATTTTTTTAAAAAAATCGCCATTTTGATTACTCAACACCATCTTGGAATAAAAGGCTGAAAATTGGTGTCCAAGTTACATTTAATAAGAACTAAAACATATCCAAAAATAAAATAAATCGAAAGGGGTCGGGTCTAAAAGTGAGTGATTTGGCCTGGAATGCCCCATATACTTTATGGGGTCCTAGACCAGTATGTCGAGGTGTTACGCACGGAATGACAAACTTATATATACCCTCTATCACTAGAGTGGAGGGTATAAAAAGAAAACAATTTGAAAAACTTTGAAAAAAATTGTTAAAAATTTAATAAAATTCTGGAAAATTAAAAAAATCTAAAAGTTTAAGAAATATCAGTAAATATTTGAAAAAGAATCAGAAAAATTTAGTGAATTTAGAAAAAAAAAAAAACAAAAGAAATTAGAAAAAATTAAGACCATACTTTGGAAAATTTAGATAAATATGAAAATGTCTTAAAAATTCAGGAATAAATTCAAGGAAACTAAAAAATATTTAGAAAATTTAGGACCGAAAAAACGACATTTTCTAATTCTCTGGGTCCAAGTGCACGACCTTGACCTTCTTGTAGCATAAAAATTTTGCATTTGTTAAACAAAAACACAAAAAATCATGTAAAAAAAGTGATATTTTCAAGGGTTGGTTTAGTTCTTCAAGGGGGAACTTTTATCCCCCTGGTCCGTTTTTGCTTATTTGCGAACTTATCCTGCCTAGGAACATAAGACATATCCGTGCCAAATGTCGGGAATCTAGCTCTTTTATTTTGGACTGCATCGTGTTAACTACAGACGGACAGATGAACGGACAGACGGACGGACATCGCTAGAATGTCTTAGAATCGATCACTGATCATAAATATATATACTTTATGGGATCCTAGACCTATATTTTGATGCGTTACACACGGAATGACAAAGTGAGTATACCCCCATACCGTAGTTGGATGGTGTAAAAATAATTGACAAGACAGGCTAAGTGGAGATGTCGACAGCTTTCGCAAGAAGCCAACCATCCTTCAGCACTTATTGTTAGTTGTAATTTCTTACACTGTAGTGGATTTTCTCAGAGTTGCAACCCAATTTAGAAATATTTCTAAGAATTAGAAATATGAAATAAAAATCCAAACCTAACGGATATTTTTCAAGACTTGAAAAGTGCTACAAAGGGTTGCAACTCTAAGAAAATCTACTACAGGTTATTTAACACAGTAACTGTGACAATCGAAGAGTGCTGACAAAGGAAGGGTGGCTTATTCCGAAAGCTGTCTAAATCTCCACTTAGCCTGTGTTGCTAATTTATTATTCGGATTTTCTCATTGTCAACAAAAATTATAATTTCTTAGAAATAGTTAATATGGACTCAAACCGAAATAAATAAAGCTTCAGGTGAAACAAGTAGAAAAGTTAAATTCGACTTGGCCGAATCTATGAATACCCTCCACAATGCCCTTTTAAAAGAATGGTAAATTTTATAACGTTAAAAAATTAATAATTTTGATTAAAAATATTTTATTTTGAGTAAAAAACTTTTTTTTGCCATTTTTGTAAAAAAAAAGAAAAATTACTAATTTTTTTTGAGTGTAAAATTTTTTTCGAGTGTATTTTTTTTTTTTTAGTGTTAAAATATTTTTGAGTGACAAAAATACTTTTTAAAGTAGTTTTGTGGTTTTCCAATGGTTTTAAAGCTTGTTTTTTTAATGCTAGGTTTTTTCAGCACATGAATTAAAGGTGAATCTGAAATTCACGGTTTTGCTAATAAATTTTGAACCAGTGGACCGAATTGGCTGAAATTTAATACAAACTATGCCAGGGGAACGGCAAATATATATGCCAAGCTTCAGCATTCTCAGAATTGGCTTTCGAAAGTTAGTGTGGTTTTTATCTCGTAAATTCACGAAATTCAGTATTTTGCTCATAACTTTTGAACCACTGAACCGATTTCGCTGGATTGCAATACCAACCTGACCAGGAAAATGGCCAAGACATATGCCAAACTTCAGGAGCTTCCGTTAAGTCTATCAAAAGTTAGCGTGTTTTTAACAGACAGACGGACATCGCTAGATCGTCTTAAAATCGATCGACGATCATGTACTTTATGGGGTCCTAGACCAATATTTCGAGGTGTTACAAACGAAATGACAAACTTATATGAACCCTCTATCACTAGAGTGGAGGGTATAACAATTTTTATAAAATATTATTTTTTTGTGAAAAAAAAAAAAATTATAAAAAAAAGTTTCTTTTTGATAAAAAAAATATTAAAAAAAATTCTATGAAAAATTGTTTTTGATGGTAAAACAAAAAAAAATATAAAAAATTTGATTTTAAGAAAAAAGGAAATTTGATGAAAAAAAAATTTTTGGGTGAAAAAAAAAATATTTTCTTCAGCACGTGATATAAAGATTCGGCTCACAATCAGATGCATTTAACACAACCACTTTTTTGTAGTTTTGTTAAACATTTTCAGTCGGAAAAAGTTCAGACTCTGTAAAAAAGTATTATTGGTAAAAATATACACTCAAAATAATACATTAGTAAATTCACAAATTTTTTTTTGGCTAATGCTGGTTAGCTAACTTTTAGCAAATTTTTTGTTGCGATTAGCATGTTAGCAAAAATATCTTGTAAACTTCATTTAGCGCATTAGCAATTTTAAACAAAATTTGAACTATTTTTTTTTTGCTAAATTTGAAATTGAGTTGACCAAATTTTTACAAGCTATTTTGCTAATATTAGCAAAAATATGTGGTAAATTTTTTTTATTTTCAGAAAACTTTAAATGGCGCTATCTCGGAAACTAAGCCAGATAGACCAAAATGGATGCCATTTTTGGCTCTCGGACTATTCATAGTATCGCTGGTCCTCTTCACATGTGTGGACCCTAATGGGTCCTAACTTTGGATCCAAAAAAGTTAGCATTCCCGAAAATTTTAAAATGCTCATATGCCCCAATGGGATCCTCAAATGTGTATGAACTAAGTTGAAATAAAAAAATTTCAGTTAATTTATTTTTGGCAAAACATTTTTGCTAACTTTACCAAAAAAATTGTGGGTTCAAAATCAGCAAATTTTGTTGTAGGTTTACAAGCTTTTTTGCTAACATTACAGTTTTTTTTTGAGTGTAGTGAAAAAATTACCTACATTAACAAATTTAAAACATAAAAATTTTCTTGAAATTTATTCTATACGAATGTCACGGTCATATCAGTAAAGTAAAATTACCTCGAACTAGAACAACCCAAACCAAAATATAAATTTAAAAAAAGCTAAGAAAACAATTTGAAAAACTTACAAAAAATTGTTAAAAATTTAATAAAATTTTTGAAAATTAAAAAAATCCAAAAGTTAAAGAAAAACCAGTATATATTCGAAAAAAAATCAGAAATATTTACTGAACTTAGAAAAATTCCAAAAAAAAGACCTAAAGAATTTAGAAAAATTGAAGACCACAATTTGGAAAATTTAGATAAATCTGAAAATGTCTGAAAATTCAAGGACACTAAAAATATCTAGAAAATTTATGAAAAATCTTGGTAAAACTCAAAAAAAAAAAAAAAAAATGAGAAAAAGTAATTCAGAAAAGTTAGAAAAATAAAAATTTAATATACAATACAACCATATGTAGCAATTTATGTTGTTTATTTTTCTATTATTTTTCTTTTAACAAATCTATTTTAAGACAAAACAACAAAAATAAAATAATATTATTTATAAATAAAAAAAAATATAAAAAGAAATAAAAAATATAAAAGCTAATATAAATAAACCTATAAAATTTTATTTTATATGAAAAAAAAACTTTAAATATTTATTTTAAAAAGAAAAAGTAATTTATATAAAGGAAAAAGGATGTTTTTCAATATAAATACAAAAAAAAAATACATAAAAATCTTCAACATATACAAACGCACACAATTATTTCCTTTTCCATACAATCTTAAGTGTCTATATGTATAAGTGTTTATTTTTTCTTTTTAAAGAAGTGTTAGTGTGAATGTATAAGTGATTATTATACAAGGTTATATTTAGTAGTATTCAAGTATTTTACAGGAAAAAAATTATATACATTAACAATTTTTTTTTCTTTTTGTATATTCTTATGGTTCTGCATTCATATTATTAAAAAGGAAAAGTAATTTGGTATGATATTAAAGATGTTGAATGATTTTTTTTTACACATACACATAAATGTTAATGTATGTTTTGAGGTATATGCTTGTATATGCAGAACATTTTTAAAGATAATATTTAATATAAGAAAAAGAAGAAATTGAAAAAATTTTATTTTGCATATGTATGTGTTGTAGAGTATTTCATACACATGTGGTTTTATAAGTGTGTGTAAATGGCAACATTTATTAGAACAGGAATATAACATTAACACATCATTTAAATTTATTTTTATATCATGTGAAAATCTTTCAAAAAGTAGGTCAAATACATAAGAAACATTTTTTTCTTTTGGAGAAAATTCTATTGAGATTATTAAATTTTAAATAATTTAAAAATTGTGATATTTTTATTAAAACGCATAAGGATGTTAGCAGGGATGTCAAAATATATATTAGATTTTTTTTACAGAAAAAAGTCCTGTAATTTAAAAGTTTTTTTACTTTTTTTTAAAGAAAAATGGCTTTAATTTTTTTTCAAAACGAAAAATTTTCTAAAATCTGATAACACTGTGTCACAAATTTTCAACAAAGTCGTGACCAAATGAATCTGACACCTAATCTTTATGTAAATCCGAACGCTGAATCCGAATATGAAGTCAGAATGGTCAAAAGTAGAACAGTTTTCGAGATATTTACGAGAAAATCGAGAAAATTACCGTTATTTGCTCTTTTCAACTTATTTTTTTAAAACCAAACAATAATTTTTTTTAAAATTTTATCACTTAAAACGTTAGTTTATTTCAATACGAACATTTTGTGCCCAATAGGATCCAGATCGGTGCAAAAATGACAAAGTTACAATAGATTAATTGAATTATCCCACTTTTCGATTTTTTTTTTTAAAACACAAGTAAATATACAAAGCTAAATGTTAGTAATGAAAGGTGGATTAATTCACTAAATCTTCTGTAGCTTTGTCATTTTTGCACCAATCTGGGTCTTGTTGGGCGCAAAATATTCGTATTGAAATAAAATAATGTCCTATGTAATAAAACATTATAATTTTTAATTGTTTGGTTTAAAAACAATAACTTGAAAAGAGCAAAATTGCAAAAAATCATCAAATTTTTCATGAAGTTTGAACTTTTGTCCACTGTAACTCTGTCATTTCTTAACTAATCTTCACAAGCGACCCATGGTTATTTTAGTAATTTTATTATCTTTCATTAAAAAAAAAGAAATACATAAATCGACGAATAGCTTTGAAGATATTTGCATTTAAGTGACATCATCTTTTTTAAAAACACAAAAAACGCTTATTTTCGAATATCTCGAAAACTGTTCTACTTTTGACCATTCTGACTTCATATTCGGATTCAGCGGACAATTGTACATAAAGATTAGGTGTCAGATACATTTGGTCAAAAAACTGTCACGTAGTGTAATTTTCTTTAGGTAAAACACGCCTCGGCCGAACCAACTTCACCCACCAAATAAATCGAGATTTTGGCAGCAAAGCTTATATGGGGCATTCCACACATTTACATTGTTGTATAGTTTTGTATGGGCTATCGATAAACTTTTTTTTTTGAAAATTTTCAGAACCCCTTCTAAAATTTCCCATTTTTTCAAAAAGCCAATTCATCAAAAATCCGGCCTTTTTTTGATTTTTTTTTTTAAAGTTTAGATGTTTGCCTATCCACACAAAAAAATTCAGACATATGTTGTTCGCTTTTTTTTCGAGAAAATCGCATTTGAATATAAGATTTCACAACAATTTTGTAATTTGCTTGAATTTACTTGTTTCAACGTAGCGAATGAGTAGTTAATATTTTCATAAATGCTACTCATATGCTATGTTGAAACAAGAAAATACAAGCAAATTACTAAATTGTTATGAAATTCAAAATTCAAGTGCGATTTTCTAAAAAAAAAAAACGAAAAACACATATCTGAATTTTTTTTTTGTGGATATACAAACATATAAACATAAAAAAAATTTTCAAAAAATGTGGCTGGATTTTTAATACATTGACTTTTTAAAAAAATGGAACATTTTTTTAAAAATATTTAAACAAGACCACTTAAAACACATATTTTTATATTAAAAATTAAGAGAGAGAGAGAAACCGACACAACACTCAGAAAATTATGTAAGTTACTACATGTAAGTTATTTGTATATTTTACAGTAGTTAGTTGTTTTCAACTACAAAATCAGTTGTTTTTGTATGAAAAATATCAAACAACTATTTCTGTTAGTTATTTTAAGTTGTTTTTTTGAACAACTTACAAAAAAGTACTGTGATGTAGTAACAGTTATTTAAAGTAGTTAATTTTATTTTTTTTATCTCTGAAAAATTTTCAAAGTTTTTAAAAAAAAAATCGTTTTTTTTATTTTTCACAACTTTAAAAAAAAAAAAAACTTGGTCTTCATTTTTATACCCTCCAACTACAGTATGGGGGTATACTCACTTTGTCATTCCGTGTGTAACGCATCGAAATATCGGCTTGGGACCCCATAAAGTATATATATTATTGATCAGTGATCGATTCTAAGACATTCTAGCGATGTCCGTCCGTCCGTCCGTCCGTCTGTCTGTCCGTCCGTCCGTCTGTAGTTAACACAATGCAGTCCAAAATAAAAGAGCTAGCCCCCTCAAGTTTGGCATAAATATGTGTTATGGTCCTAGGCAGGTTAAGTTCGGAAATGGGCCAAATCGGACTAGGGGGAAAAAAGTTCCCCCTTGAAGAACTAAACCGACCTATTAAAAATGCAAATTTTTTTGACTTTTTTTTGTATTTATGTGAACCAAATGAAACATTTTTATGTTCGTAGAAGTTTATTTTCCTGCGCTTGGACCCAGGGGACACCGACCCCTCCCCCTAGCTTGCCCCCCCCCCTTAAAACAACGCCCCTGTCAAAAATTTTTTTTTAATTTTTTTACATGTTGGAGTGTATAATAGATTCGGCATAGCCGAATTTAACACTCTCACTTGTTTTTTTTTTGAAAAATGTTTTGGAAAAAAAATTATATATTATTTTATTTTTACTACATTTTAGTTGTTTGACTACAAATGTAAGTAGTTTTTACTACATAAGTCAGTTGTTTTTTGTCAGGTAAAATAACTAACATTGTTAGTTGATTTAACTGAAAAAGTAGTTGACCCCAAAACAACTGACAAAGTAGTTATTTTAATTGACATTTTCAGTTGAATTTACTAACATAATTTTTTGAGTGAAATATTAAATTGATTTTATTATAGCTGTTTTCGGTCGAATATTTTCTTGCCTAATTTATATGAAAACAAGTGAGAGTGTTAAATTCGGTTGTGCCGAATCTTTTTTACCCTCCAAAATGTAAAAAAAAATTGTCAGGGGCTCCCCGACCGATATTTCGATGCGTTACAAATGGAATGACAAAGTGAGTATACCCCCATACTGTGGTTGGAGGGTATAAAAAGTCACCGCCATTGTGTGTATTATCCAAATTTTTTCATCAACATTTTTTCATTAAAAATTTTATTTTTTTTATGATATTAAAATTAAAAAAAAAAGAATATTAAAAATTTTCTTTTACTCGTATAGCTAAATTTTTTTGTCATCATAAACTTTTCTTATCAAAAATTTTTAATCATATTTTTTTTTTTTGATTAACATTTTTTTTTCACCAAAATTTTTTTTCATCAAAAATATTTTTTCAAAATTGTTTTTAATCAAAAATTTTTTTTTTATCAAAAAATTTTTTTCATCAAACATTTGGTTCATCGGTATTTTTTTTTTCGGAAACAATTTTTTTTATCAAAATTTTTATTTTCATTAAATTTGTTTTTTATAAAAATTTTCTTTCATCAAAAATTTTTTTTCGTTTAATACTTTTTCCTTCCTTTTTTATCAGAACCATATTTTTTGTTCATATTTTTTTTTTCTCAAAAAATAATTTTTCCTTATTTTTTTGTATAAAATTTTTTTTCCGTCAAAACTTTGTTAAATGCGTTTGTGCCAAATGTTTTATAACCTACAAATGCAAATAACTTTTTTGTACTAATGAAAAACAATTTATAATTTTTTATTACACGCCCACAACAGAGAAAGACCGAACAAGTTAAATGTTTAAGTCCAAGTTGAAGTTTTTCAGAAGGTTGGTTTAGTTCTCAAAGGGAAGATTCTTACCCGGCAGGGCCTTGGTCTGATTTCGTAGGAGTCTTGCTCTTTTGGTTTGGAATGCACTATGTTTTCCACATACGGTTCGACAAACGAAAATGGCTGAGTTGGAACCGATTGTGCTCATTAAGCAAATTTACAGCTGTGGTTTTGTTTTGACTGTCCAAAGACAGACGGATGAATATCGCTAGAATGTCTAACAAATCATCATGGATCAAAAAGATATGAACATAACGGGAACCTCGACCCATATTTCAATTCGTTTTGCATGGAATGACAAATTTTTCTAAAAAAATTTAGCTTTAGTATTCAGCAAATGAAATGAAAGAACATTGATTTAAAAATGCTTGATGTTCAAATCAAAGGTGTGCACTGCACATAATCAAATTAAAATGATAGCCATGTTAATTTAAAATTGAAATATATTAATTTTAAAATTATTCTTAATACTTTTCATCAGAAATGTTTATTACAATTGTAAACTTTTGATATATTTTTACTTTGTTCATTATTTTTTCTAATATACATTTGACCTGCCATACTATCTTCAAAATCTTTCATCTATCCCCTTTCCTAAAGAAGCAATGTTAGAAATTGATAGGCAGCATTGCCTGAGTGTTGCTTCTTTTTTTTATTTTATTTTTTTTTAAACTTTTTTTTTTGTGAAATGTTTATAATTATTAAAAAGTTATCACAAATGCACACTACGAGACTCTTGTTAAATAGTGACATCTTTTTTGAAGCGTTATTGGGTAAATTTTTAAAACCTTATATTAATAATGATTTATGATCAAAATGATAATTCTCCACATGGCGCCATTATAAAATGAAAAGATGTTCTAGCATTCTTAATTCAAAAATATCTAATCTTAAAATTAACACTAAAACATACAAAATTTATTAAAATTCAACTTCATTTTTAAAATTTTTTTTTTTTAAGTTTGAGATTTTTAAAAATTACTACGAAAGTTATTGATTTGACTACGATTTTTTCTTTATATTGTCTGTAAATTTCTACAAAATAACAAACAATTTTAAAGTCCAAATTTGAGATTTTTTATGTGATGTTTTTTCCCGTTTAAAAATATTTTTTTTTGTCATATTTCGGTTTAAAAAAAAAATAAATAAATTAATTTAAAGTAGGACTTTTAAACTTTTTAGAAAAATTTCCTAAAATAGGAAATTTTAAGAATATATTACCCTATTAAAAAAGATAAGATTTTAAATTTAAAATTAAAAAACATTATACTGACACATATTCTCTCTTAGCTATTTGAAAATACATACATAACTTTGTCATACAGAAAAACATGCCACAGATGTGTGTAAGCATATGCAAACTGAAAATATTTCCGTATTTTTTTCCCTAGACTTTTCTCATAAATTTTTTTTTTTTTTTTGGGAAAACTCCTTACATTTGTGACAGTACTTAGACATTAACACTTAAGTTTATATATGCATTCATTTCGGTTAAAGTACGAAACACATGCTAACCTAACCATAAGGAATTTTTCGTAAAGAATTAAATTAAAACAATCAGAAGTACAAAGAAAAGGGAACAATCCACCATCGATAAGTGAAACTAAGAAGAAATAAAAATTTAAAAAAATAAATAATAAGTGGCAAAGAATACTATTTTCAGCTGTAAGGATTCGAAAATGATCCAAAAATTTTGAAGAAATCAAGGGATTTAAAAAATTTTTTAAAGTCTACTGAATTTTTCTTGTTTTTCAAAAAATGTGTCCTTGTGTTTTTGAGATTTCCCGGTTTTGGGTCTTAATGGATCTTAGTGTTATGAAAATCTTTTAAATGTTCCCAAATTTCTAAATTTGTCTTAATATTCCAGATTCTTCTGAGTTTTTTGTAAATTTTTTGAAATTTGTCATATCGAGGGCCTATATTTAAAACCCTCTATCTAAAAAAAGACGATTTTTAAGGAGAGCAAAAAAACTGTTTATTTCGCGTATTGTTAGGGTAATCAAAATTCGATAATCTACAACATTTTTTTAAATCAACTACCGAGTCTCACATATAATTAGTTTTGAAAATTTTGCACTATTGGGGATATTATGATAGATAGAGGGTTTTGTTTCTCAAAAATATTTAAAGTACATAAATGAAAATGACCAGATAGAGGGTTTTGTATTTTAATAAAAACGAATTATTATGATTTCATTTACGACATCGCAAAATTTTTAACGTGATTTATTAATGATAACGGCTTATAAAAAATTACGAAATCTCGGGTTTGGTCCACAGGTGCTGATTTTTAAGACAAACATTATTTTTTTTTACCAAATTCATCTCAAAAGTTGATAAACTGTTAAGTATGTTATGTAAAAAATAGTAAAAAAATATAAAAACGCGATTTTGGTCCACAGATGCTGATCAGCATCGCGATTTTTAAGATTAAAATTTTTGTTTCATAATGTAATGACATCCAAATTTTAAACTATATTTTTCAAAAAGTCAAAAAAGATTTTTCAGAAAAAATTAGCATCAGTTTGTTGACAAATTCATGTTCAGCATGCAAAAATTAGAATCAAAACATGTATTCCAAGATGAAATTATTCCAAAAAATATTTATAAATTAATTATTTGAAAAGATAGAGGGTTTTTCATTCGGAAAATTAATAGTGCAAGATAGAGAAAACCAAAAATGCAAAAAAATAACAAAAAAAAAAAAATATTTTTGTTCTGAATTTTGAATATAGGCCCACGATATAATTTTGGAAAATTTCCTAATTTTTTTCTTAATTCTTCCAGAATTTTCTTTATACATATATTTGAAATGCTTTTATATGCTACATGAAAATGTTAGTTCTTATTAACTCATCAAATTAACAGATCTATATTTTTACTAACAAGGGAAGTATCTCAACCCTTATAAACCGATTTGCATGAAACGTAAAATATATATAAAAGAGACAATTCTAAGGTTGGGGTGTCTCGGCTTATCGGCCATATCGGGGATTTAGGGGTTCAAAACATGGGTCAAAAAATGGCGAAAAAATCGTTTTTTGGATTTTTCAGCCATTTCTTTCTAAGAAACTATATGATGTTTGCATATGAGAAGAAAGGTTTTTTTAATGCCTATCCAACGCACAGTGGTTCCAAGTCCAAATCTAGCTGGACAAAATTATTTTATCACTGTTTTATATGTTTATGGGGTTGCTGAGTTCAAAAAACATGTTTAAATTTTTCTAAGTCGATTACACTAATCGACAACTTTTTATTTTTTTTCTAATTTCAGTAATTCATTAATGACAAAAATGGTTTTTATGCAGAACAGAAATATGAAATGCAAAAACTTATTTTTTGAAAGTTTTGTAATCTCTAAAAAAAAAAAATTTTTTTGTCGAGAAGTGTAATTGAAAAAAACAAGTGAGAGTGTTAAATTCGGCTATGCCGAATCTTTTATGCCCTCCAAAATGTAAAAAAAAAAATAAAAAACCAGTGAGAGTGCTACATTCGGCTGTGCCGAATCGTTTATACCCTCCAAAATGTAAAAAAAAACAATAAAAAAAATCCAGGGGCGTTTTTTTTTTTTTTGGGGGGGGGGGGGGGTTGGTGGGAGACGTTAGGGAGCAACTTCCCCTTGCGATTTCGAACTTCATTTGAGAGAAGAATGTTGCATTTGCTTAGCAAAAGTACAAAAAACCCTGCAAAAATGCGATTTTTATTTGGTTGGTTTAGTTCTCCAAAGGGGAACTTTTTTCCCCTTGGTTCGATTTTATCCATTTCCGAACTTAACCTGCCTAGGAATATAAGACATATTCGTGCCAAACTTCGCAAGTCTAGCTCTTTTATTTTGGACTGTATCGCGTCCTCTACAGACGGACAGACGGACGGACATTTTTGAATTAAGTCGAATTGTGTAATTGGCCGCGGTTTAATAGGAAACATCACGTTTAATGCTTTATTTAAGCTAAGCATAATTATAATACTTAAAAGTTATCAAAAACTTACAAAAATTCGATTCTTTATTTAGAAAAAAAATTTTAGGCGAAATTCTATTTTCATATAAACTGTGATTAATTTTGAACCTGCAAAAACCTGCAAGAAATGTCTGCATGACAACGTTCAGTAATAAATTACCTATAAGTTGTGTGTAGTAATTCGACATGATATGCCTGGATTCGGTTTTGGCAAGCTGCGGAAGTTTCATAAGTCCTCAAAAATATTGTAATTATTGACCATACTTCAAAGTACAAAAAATGTAAGAAGAAGATCGATAATAAATTTCTTATTAATGTCCAGAATAAGTATAAATCTGTAGCTTTCTTGTACATAAACCGTTTTGAAACCATTGATGTAACATGGATAATATGATGTAATTAGTTAAACACTTATATATATATTTTTTTTTTTTTAAATATTGGATACCAAAAATGTTATTTCATTCGCATATTTAACAAAGTTAAAGACCTAATTCCAAAAAATGGTTATTAGTTTGATCAGAACACACCCTTAGCTTGCCCCTAGCACTATTAATTCCCAATTTTAAGGACACTAATTTTTGGACTTTTGTCCAGCTAGATTTTGATTTGGAACCAATGTGCAACGGTGGCATTACCTTGTAAAAGTTTGGCTTCGTTAAATACTTTTTTCATGAAAATGTGAAAATTTTGGGGGGTATTTATATGAAGACATAGAGCTACGATGTTCATATGAATATGAAATAATCTTTATTGAATTTAAGTCGACACGTATTTTTTGTCTAGAGGATATTCCTGTTAGTTCGTGACTTATCGAAATTTTCCCGGAGGTCCATATGGTTTCATAAGGGGACAACGAAATTTTGAAACACTGATATGGCCAAAAAGCCGAGACACCCCAACCTTAAAATCGTCTCATTTATATATATTTTAAGTTTCAGGCAAATCGGTTCATAAGGGTTGAGATACTTCCCTTGTAAGTATACTTTTCAAATTCGCTGCAAATTAAAAATTATTTTAAAAATTCATCATTTCCACACTTAACACTTTTACTATTTTTTTTTTCTATATTTCCAATCCAAATAAATTATAAGCTTCATTTATTTTCTATTAATACATAAATAAATATGAAATTGTTGTCACATTGTTTTACAATTTATTATTTTTTTGTAAACCAACAACTAAACTAACCTGTGTGCGGAGTGCAGCATGCAGTGCAACACATTGATTTGTTTTATTGTCTAACAAAATCATATAGAATCATTGTCAGCAAATACTTGAGGGAGATTATTGTTGATTTCTTTTATGGTTTTTATATATTTTGTACCTGAGTTTTTCCCATGGAAACTGCTTTATTTATATGTATATAAAAAAATGTCATATGTAATATACACACGATATTATAGATATATTTATAATAGTGCAAGTTTAATAGAGACAAGTTATCACAAAAAATGTTATTACACATTATTGCACATGATTGCCAATGATTTTTCATTGAAAAAATAAAAAAAATGAGAAAAATATTATATATAAAATATAATACACAGGTAATCGATTGTGAATGATTTTATATGGTATAAAAATTATAACAAAAGATATAAAGAGTTGTGAAATTAATGATGTAATACATAATAAATCTAAAATAATTCTTATATGTTGCAAAAAAGTAATACAGTAAAGGGTACAACAAAGCGTATGATTAATATTAATTTTATCAACTTAAATATTACTCATACGTAGTTTTTATGTAATTGGTGAATGAATTGAAATATTGGTCGAGGACCCCATTAAGGTAATATATTATTATATGATCCATGATGGTTTCTAAGACTTTCTAGCGATATACATCAGTATGCCTGTCTGTGGAAAGCGAGATGCAGAGGACTTTCAACTTAACCTCCTGTAATCCGCACCTTTTGTAGATGTGGAAATAAAAGTAATAAAATTGTGTTACTAAAGTTTTGAATGGTGAAATGATTCGGCACAGAAGAGTTAAACACTCTCACTTGTTTTTTGTTTTTTTTTTTTTTTTTTCAACAGATGGATCGTTTTTTTTGTCAGATGAAGTTCAAAAATGGTGAAAAAGGTTATGTTAAAATTAATTAAAAAAAAAAATCATTTATTAAAAAAAAACTTTTTTTTTGAGTGTAAAATTTTTATTAGTAAAAAAAAAAATTGAGTGACAAAAATACTTTGTAAAATATTTTTGTGGCTTGCCAATGTTTTTAAAGCTTGTATTTTTAAATTTGTTTTTTTTTTCAACCCGTGAATTTAAGGTAAAACCAATCTGAAATACACGGGTTTGCATATAACGCTTGAACCACTGAGCCGATCCCTTGCCAAAATTCACGAGTTTACTTAAAAACTTTGAACCACTGGACCAATTTCGCTGAAATGAAATACCAACCTGAACAGGTTACAAACATATATGCCAAACTTCAGTAGCCTCAGTATAGTTTTTTAAAAGTTATAGGGCTTTCGACAGATAGCCAGACAAACGGACGGACGTACAGACCGAATGAAGGACGGACATCGCTAGATCGACTTAAAATCGTTCGAGGATCATTAATATATAGACTTTATGAGGTCATACACCAATATTTCAAGGTGTTACAAATGGAATGACAAAATTCCTATATAAAAACTTCAACACTAGAGCGGAGGGCATAAAAAAACATTTGATAAAAAATTTTGTTTTGACGAAAAAAAAATTAATGAACAAAAAATATTTTTTGATGGGGGTAAAAAAAAATTTTATGAAAAAAAAATTTATGTAAAAAAAATGGATGAAAAACAAGTAGAAAAGTTAAATTCAACTTGGCCGAATCTATGAATACCATCCACAAAGCCTTTTTTAAGAGATTGTAAATTTTCTAACATGAAAAAAATAACATTTTTGATTAGAAATATGCTATTTTGTGTAAAAAAACTTCTTTTTTAGTAACTTTTGAAAAAAAAAAGAAATAATTTACTAAATTTTTTGAGTGTACATTTTTTTTGAGTGTAAAATTTTTTCGAGTGTATTTTTTTTTAGTGTAAAAATATTTTTGAGTGTCAAAAATGTGTTGTAAAATATTTTTGTGACTTACCAATGTTATTAAAACATGTTTAACGGGTTTTCAAAACGTGAATTTAAGGTGAACTAATCTGAAATTCACGGGTTTGCTAATAACTTTTGAACCACTGGACCGATTTGGCTAAAAGTCAACACGAACTAGGCCAGGATAACGGCAAATATATACGACAAGCGTCAGCGTCCTCAGAATTGTTTTTCGAAAGACAGTGTGTTTTTTATCTCATAAATTCACGATAAACACTCAGCGTGTTTTCAACAGACTGACATCGCTAGATCGTCTTAAAATCGATCGGGTACCATGATTTTATAAAGACCAATATTTCGAAGTGCTACAAATGGAATGACAAACTTCCTTTATATAAACTTTATCACTAGAGTGAGGGGTATAAAAAAACGTTCGATAAGTTTTTTTTTTTTTTGATGAAAAAAAATTGATGTGCAAAATGATTTTTTGATGAAAAAAATGATAAAAACAAATTTTTGATTAAAAAAAATGATAAAAAATATTTTTTGATAAAAAAATATGAAAATAAAAACTTGATAAAAATTTTTTTTTATAAAAAAAAAAAACAAAATTTGATGAAAAATTAAAATTTTGATAAAAAAACTTTGTTGATGAAAAAAGATTTTGATGCAAAAAAAACAGAAAATTTAGATGAGAAAAAAAAATTATGACAAAAAAAAATGTTTATGAAAAAAAAAAAATATAAAAAAGTGAGATTGTTAAACTCGGAACTCTGCCGAAACTTTAATACCCCCAACATGTTTTAAAAAATTGGAGAGACGTCTTTTTTAATTTGGAGGGGGGATGTTAATGATAGAGGAAGCTGCGGATACCCACCCGCTCTCCATAAGTGTTTACTAATTCATTATACATTTTCCACTATATTTATACAATTCTATCTTTATTTAATTTCTTTTATACACGCCCAAAAAAAGGGGCGGGCCGAAATAAATGCCGTTTTCTTGTTCCCTGGATCCAACTGCAGGACTTGGATTTTCTACTGACATAAAAATATTTCATTGGTTTAACAAAATTATAAAAAAAGAGACCTGTGAAAAATTGTTTTTTTTTTAGAGGTTTAGTTCTTAACTTGATGCTGATCTGATTTTGCCCATTTATGAGTTAATGCAGCCCATGACTATAAGACATATGAGGCATTCCACACCAAATGTCCCGCTACAGAGAAACATGTGTCCCGTAAATTTCTGAATAGGTTGTTTGGATAGCCCTATATGTAACTAAGAAAATTGCGTTTTTGGTTTTTAAAATTTTCGAAAACTGGGCTTAGGAGGCGTGGTCAAATATTGAAAAAATGGTACAATGTCAAAAATTTACGTTCTTATATAGTTTTGTATGGGCTATCGATTAAAATTTTTTTTTTTTGGAAAATTTTCAGAACCCGTTCTGAAATTTTCCATTTTTTAAAAAAGTCAATTTATCAAAAATCCGGCCACTTTTTTTTTTCTTTTTTATTTATTTTTTTAAAAGTTTAGATGTTTGTCCATCCACACAAAAAAAATCAGAAACACGTTCATCTTTTTTTTCGAGAAAATCGCATTTGAACTTTAAATTTCATAACAATTTTGTTATTTGCTTGTATTTCTTTGTTTTAAAGTTGCGAATGAGTAATATTAATTGCATAAATATTCGTCATACGCTCTGTTGACACAAGAAAATACAAGCAAATTACTAAATTGTTATGAAATTTAAAGTTCAAATGCGATCTTCTCGAAAAAAAAGATGAACGTGTTTCTGATTTTTTTTGTGTGGATGGACAAACATCTAAACTTTTAAAAAAATAAATAACAAAAAAAGTGGCCGGATTTTTGATAAATTGACTTTTTTAAAAAATGGAAAATTTCAGAACGGGTTCTGAAAATTTTCCAAAAAAAAAAAAAAAATTTAATCGATAGCCCATACAAAACTATATAAGAACGTAAATTTTTGACATTGTGGTGCATTCCGTTTTAATGTGATAAATATTTAATCAAGGCAACTCGCCACAAATTTGACAATTTTTCCAATATTTGACCAAGCCTCCTAAGCCCAGTTTTTGAAAAATTGAAAAACCAAAAACGCAATTTTCTAAGTTCCATATAGGGCTATCCATATCACCTATTCAGAAGTTTACGGTACACATGTTTTTTTTCGCTGGACATTTGGTGTGGAATGCCTCATATTCGTGACAAACTTTAGAAGTCTAGCTCTTTTACTTTGGATTGTATCGTGTCTTCTACAGGCGAGCGGACATACGGACATACGGGCAGACGGACGGACAGGTGGACATCTCTGGAATGTCTTACAGTCGATCACTGATCAATAATATATATTAGAACTTCATGTCGTTATACCTGCCAAACGATGGCCACTTTAGAGGTGAATATGGGAAAATTTATTAAAAAATTTTGCAGTCATCTTCAGTTGGCAATCAGCGGCCAAAATTGGAAAAATAAAAATATCGTATTTCGATCAAAATTCATGTTCTAATTTTTAAACCAAATCCTACTTAAAAATTTGGAAATTTTGTGTACTTTATTGAAAAAATTTTTATAAAATTCAAAATCCGCGATTTTGTTCTATAGATTCTGATTTTTAAACATAAAAACTATTTTTTTTTATCCAAATTGGTCTATAAAGTTGGAAAATGTTAAGTGTGTTACCTAAAAAATTTGAAAAAAAAAAATATAAAAACGCGATTTTGGTCCAAAAATGGTAATCAGCGATTTTGGTCCACAGATGACGATAGCATTTTTTGACCAAAATCGTGTTTTTATATTTTTTTAGTATTTTTTACATAACATACATAACATTTCCCAACTTTTAAGACCAATTTGATTAAAAAATGATTTATATGTTTAAAAATCAGCATAGGTGGTCCAAAATCGCGGTTTTGGAATTTTTTTCCAATAAAGTACTCAAAATTTCCGAACTTTTGGGCCGGATTTGGTTAAAAAATTCTGATATGAATTTTAGATGAAATACGTAATTTTTTCCGACTTCGACCGCTGGTTGCCGACTGAAGATGACCCTGCAAAATTTTTTAATAAATTTTCCCATATTTAGGCGGTCCCCTTACAATTTTTCTTATTTTTTGTAAGTTTGTTTTATTTAATTAGCTTCTACCGGCACAATGTGGGGTCATAAGTGAGACCGACCCCCATTTATTTTAACCCTACAATATTTTTTTAAAACATACCTACGCCCTATCTCCACTCCCTAAGTAGGCTCCCATACAAATAACAGTTGGAGCAAATTTTATAAAAATGTAATTTTGAATGGAAGCCTTCTTAGGGAGTTGAGATAGGGCGTAGGTAAGTTTAAAAAAACTGATGTAGGGTAAAACTAAATGGGGGTTGGTCTCACTAATGACCCCTCTCGGACGCAGCATTGGACCGGTAGAAGCTGATTAAATAAAACAAATTTACAAAAAATAAAAAAAAATTGTATGGGGACCGCCTTAACAATTAGAGGTGGAGGGTTGGTGTGTTCAGAGAAAATGTTTAGACTAAAAAAATATTGTGGGTCGGTCATACATTTTGTTGCTCTAAGGGCACTATTAGGGCAGTTAGAGCGGTTGGAGCAAATTTTAAAAAATGTCGTTTTGTGTGGGAGCCCCCTTAGAAATTGGAGATAGGGTATTATTTTGTTCCAAAGAAATGTTAAGAAGTAAAAATTAATGGGGGTCAGTCTTACAAATGACCCCTCTAAGACGCACCATTGGAGCAGTAGAAATGATTTTAAGATTGAAAAATTACAATATAATTTTTTCAAAAAATATAAGAAAATAGTAATAATCGATCCACCTGGGCAAAAAATTTGTGGAATCGATAGAAGTTTTACAAAAAAATTTCAAAAAAATTGAAGAGTACATTTTCAAAAATGAGACATAAATTTAAAAACTTAAAAATCGCATACTATAGCGTTTTTAAGATTTTTTGGGGATTTGTTTTTTTTTTTAAAGTACGTAAAAAAACAAAAATTTTGAAAAAAAAAAATTGAAATTTGGACCAGTGATGCGTACTTTTTACAGGCAAAGCGCGCAAACCAGTGACTCAAAAAGCGCTAAAAAGCGCTAAATTTGAATAAAGTAAAAAGCACCAAAAATCGCTAAAAAACTATGTTTAATTTAACGGTTTTAATATAAATTTTTGTAAAATCATCAGGCATATTCGCAGAATGAGTCTAAAAAATGGCTAAATATAATTTTCAAACTAAATTTTTTTCTTTTTTTTTTTTTTTGATTTTTTCTGTAAGCACAGATCGAGCACGGGCTCTAATTATATTTGTTATAAGGGTTCAAGTTGAAAAAATGAAGAAGAAAAATTGAGTTTCTAAAAATTATAGACATTTCTGGTATTTCCCATACCGGTTTCAAACACCCCAGTTAGTGACATCATCAGTAGGATTTTAAATGTCGGTTTGTCTTGTTAATGAAAACTGTTTTTTATATATGTGAATATTTATAGTTTCTAAAGAATAAATTTTGACAGTTTCCAACACTACAATTCTATTTCTAGCAATCTCTATTTTCTATTTTTGTTATAAAAACCACATTTTTTTTAATTTTCAACAAAGTTTCACATTTCTATGGATTTAAGACTGTTATTATAACCTTTCTGTAGTAAAATGTACATTTTTTCATGTAGTGATTAGTTGTAGAAAGAAAGCGCCAAAGGAGTTAAATGAAAAAGTGAAAACGCGCCAGTTTAGCGCCTTTTTTAAAAACGCGCTATATTAAAAAAATGCTCTTTTTGGATGGTCAGAAAGCGCTAAATCTAGCGCGAAACGCGCTGAGATGGAATCGCTGATTTGGACCATTACACAGTAGATCGTGTAGAAGAAACACCCGGTCATTATTTTTTCGCTGTTTTTTTAATGAAAAAAGTCTTTTTATATGTTTTAGGGAGTTCTGACTCCAAATTTGACAAAAAAAAAAAAATTCAAAAAAATAAAAAATGGCGATTTTTTATTTTTGCAATTTTGCAACATTCGCGTTCGTTAAAGGCATACCAATATAATTTTTCTTTAGTTCAGCTTTAAATCCAGAAGTTAACTACAAAAAAAATAGAATCGGTCCAAATATGTAAAAAAAATCTACACTGAAAAAAAAAAAAATTTTAGGTTAGAATAAAAAAAATTACCCAAGTTCTTTAAAAAATGTATGCACAGAAAACTAGAGGTGTTTACGTCCTCTTTAATTTCCATATCGGTTTTATACCCATTTTCTTGAACCCCGCCGAAATATTTGACTGTTAAAAGTAATTTTTTTCAGAGTATTAATTGCCGAATTTGAAAATAGTGTTAGTTAAATTATAAGGACGGATGGTATTTATAATTTATATAAAGCTTTATAACTTTTCATTTCTATTTTTCGCGTTATGTCGCGTTTTGTGAATTTAGCTTTCCGCGCAGTTTTTTTTCAAACCAAGCATGCAATTCCCTATTATCTATAAAAAATAAAAAATGAAAAAATCCAAAAATAAAAAAATTTGGACCAAAATATCTCGTAAAAAATTAAAAATTTTAAAAGTTTGAGAGCACACATGAATTCAGCGAGCCAAAATCCATATAGGACACAAATTTCAATGAGTTTGGAGGATTAGTTTTACCCTTTGACCGGGACTTTCGATTTTCGATCCACTGTGCATTATTGAAAAAGTTATGAG
This sequence comes from Pegoplata infirma, assembly GCA_963921195.1. Taxonomy (NCBI): domain Eukaryota; kingdom Metazoa; phylum Arthropoda; class Insecta; order Diptera; family Anthomyiidae; genus Pegoplata; species Pegoplata infirma. The sequence continues at coordinate 232,858,533 of OY992538.1, read as the reverse complement.
TAAAAGAAGTTTGAGTAAATGAACAAACTACCAATTTTTAAAAATTCGGGTCATAAAAAAATCTGAAAATTTACCACGAAGGAGTTTTCGAATAGTACTAAAAACTGTAAACAAATTGGGAAAATCTAAAATTTTTTTTTCAATGTGTCCGATTTGACATGGAATGCCCCATATACACTTTATAGGGTCCTATACCGAATTTTTTTATGCTTTACACACGGAATGACAAAGTGAGTATAATGTGTTACTCTGATCTGCTAATAGCTCAGTAATAAAGAGAGAGCAAATCAAATAACTAAAATTAATAAAATCTGTGATCTATCAGTTAATTGATCTTTCTCGTATGTCTTTGCTTTTGAGTGTGTGCAATTTCCGAAAGTGTCTAGTTTAACCTAATGTCAAACAAATTATAGTAAGCTTTTAAAAGCTTTCAAGCTTATATTAAAAAAATTCAATAATAATCATACGCCTTAGTGTACCAACATTTTTTTTCTTTTAAAAAAATATTACAAAAATCTGATTTATTCTTCCCCCTAAAATAAAAAAAAAAATAATACTGTATGTATTTGAAAAATTAAAAAGTCATTTGAGATTATTTTTCTTATGGCATGAATATTTATTTTTTTTATCTAGAAAAAAATTATCATCAATGATTTATGTACTTAATATACAAATGTTGAGATTATGATTTTCTAAGTGCTTAAACGAAAATTCATATTGGCAAACGAAGGGAAAATATAATATTAAAAAAAAAAAAAAGAAAAATCAATCATATACATATGTTTCCTAGAGAATTATCTTGATATTACGAGTATCTCTTTTAGCAATAAAATACAAAAATTAAATTCATATAATTTTCAATATTTTTTTAAAAGAAAATTATTTTCAAATTTAGTAGACGCCATTATAGTAAAAAAAAGATATTAATTTAAAAAAATAATATATAGCTTTAAATTTAAACTTTTGTAAATTAACAATTTCATGCTAAATGATTTAAACAATGACAATTGTATACCACACTACTACTACCACCACCACTACTGCTACGACTGCTGCTGTTACAAAAATGCAGCTTGTAACCATTATCAACCAAACACCAACACCACCAAACCCCCCCCATACACGCCAATGTAGGCGTGGTCATTGTAAGTTTTTGTTGTTGTTGTTGTTGTTTTTGGTTTGCCATTAAAAATTGCATTGTGTCTGTCTCTACTGCCTTTTTTGTGGATCGGGGAGAACAAAAACAAAAAAAATTACACAGAACGCACTCACACAGCATTCACAGCTACACACTCAGCATGATATTTAAACCACAAAACATTGAATTTATGGCGTCGCTAGTGCCATTCACACATACCATTCCAATCAAGCCGCCGCTTACATACCAGAAAATATATACTACATACAGGGAGCATCAAAAGAAAGTGTACGGTAGATATTATTCATTTACCACAATGTTGACAATAAAAAAAAATTAATTATCAATCGACTATTATTTAAAAAACGCTATGGAGGAAATTTTCCAAGCTTTAATTTAAGCTTGATAGCGATCAGATTGTGCAAATAACACTTCGTGACAAAACTAACCACTATTTTAGAAAACAAGAGGTACCACCATTATTTCTATATATTTCGGACATGCTGAATCGAATGGCGTACTCCGTTTTTCGATGTATGGTACAGTTTTCTTGCTAAATGTCGTTAAAGATTGGCTGATTTTCAGCTGCTTTTTTAACAAAAAAAAAATTTACAAAGCTAATGATTTTTAAATTTTATGGCATGGAAAACAAAGATATAACTTGTAGCAATATTTCTAATGTAAATTTGGTTTCAAGCTTTTCATCTTAAGCTCTTAAATTCGCGGATTTCTTCGTTTTTTCACGTTTTCGCGAAATTAACCCCTAAATTTGTCTTTGATAAAAAACTTGCATTTTGTGGATCATAAAGATATCCATGGCACTACTAATAGTGGACAAAAACATCTATGTTATATGGACCATCATGATAAAAATCGCGAAAACCAGTTTTTTTGTATATGGCAGCATCACTTTACGAGATGATTTAAGGCTCCATCTTTTAGTATTAAATGTGGGAACCTTAAACAATGAACTGACCCAAAATTTGTCCAAAAAAGTGTTCATTTGCAAAAGTTATCTTAACAAAAACTATAATTATTGTATCGCAAACACTGAAATAATAGTTTTTGTTAAGATAACTTTTGCAAGTGAAAACTTTTTTGGCCGAATTTTTGGTCAGTTAGTTGTTTAAGGTTCCCACATTATATACTAAAAGATGGAACCTTAAATCATCTCGTAAAGTGATGCTGGCATATACAAAAAAACGGTTTTTCGCGATTTTCATCATGATTGTCCATATAACATAGCTGTTTTTTATCCACTATTCGTATTGTTAGGGATGCATTTTTGATTCATTAAAAGCAAGTTTTTTATCAAAGACCAATTTGGCTATTAATTTCGCGAAAACCTTAAAAAATGAAGAAATTCGCGAATTTAAGGGCTTAAATTGAAAAGCTTTAAACCAAATTTGCATAATAAATGTTGCTACAAGTCATATCTTTGTTTTCCATGTCATAAAATTTATAAACCATTTACTTTGCAAATTTTTTTGTTAAAAAACTGGCTTGAAATCAGCAAATCTTTAACGACATTTTGCAAGAAAACTGTACCATACATTGAAAAACGGAGTACGCCATTCGAATCAGCATGTCCGAGCATGTCGTAACTCTTGTTTATTTTTTAGTGTTCCGCAGTGTAATTATGATTTTTATTGTCAACTTTGTCATTAACGAATTACATCTTCTATAGACCTGTACACTTTCTTTTTATGCTCACTGTACGTATACGAATAACTAGCACTAGTAAACTATAGTTCGAGTGTATAGTTGCATGTAGTGAGTCACTTTTGTTTCATTGTTGTATGTGTTTTAAAGTGTGTGAGTATGTGTTTGTATGTGTGCAGTAAATGTGTCTGCAAGTTCATATAAAAGAACAATGAACTTATTTTTTTTGGAAAAATAGTTGTTACCGAAACAAAAACAACAAGAAATGCATATTTCTACATTGCATTGTAATGTTTAACATTTTTGGAAAAAAAAATTTTTTTTGTCAACTTGGCAAAAAATTTTGTTTTTAAAGTCAATATTTAAAGAATAAATGCTTTAAAATGTTTTTAAAAACTTAAATTTTTAGCACAACTTTTTAGGAGATGAAAAATAAAAATTCTCTTAATATGAAAGCTTTGACAATAACAATGAATTTCTTTACCAAAATGACTAAACGTTTCAGATCCCGTAGAAACACTGCAGGAATAGTGATAGGTTCATGAGGTCCGTGACCTATCACCCAGACCTAAGACACCTATGACACCATGATAAGTCACTTGACCTATCACTTGGACCCAAAACACCTATCACAAAGTCGACACCTTTCATATAAAAATACCTATACTTTTGTTAGGCCCCGGATATATCACTAGTGACATTTCACTTAACATGTCCCTTAGGAACACATTACAGAACAGATCACAGCTGTACCTACCATTTTTGGAATAAAAAAACACTGAGAGCGTTTTTAATGAATTTTTTATTTCAAAACGCAAAAAAAAAATTGTTAACGGGACTTACAATTAGAAATTTTTCGAAACGTTGAAAATTTTTGAAAATGTTCTTCTTTTTTAAAATACTTGTTATTCCAAAATGCAGAACTTTTTTCGGGACTTAGAAAATTTTCAAAAAAATGTTCGTAACTTTGAAAATTTTAAAAACATTTTTCGGAACCCTTTGCTTCTGGTAGTATAGGGTTCTTATTTTTGCTAAATGATCTTGATGGTACAATTTTCGTCTTCTAATTCCCAATGGGAGTAGGGTCGAATATGTGTTGATATTTTAGTTTGATCATTAACGATTTGTCATTAAAAACCCTTTAATATTTGTAGTATAAGATTTAATTTTTGCTAAATGATCTTGACAATGGGATCTGGCAAATTCCGAAACACGTGTCTATTAAGTCTTGCAAAAAATGACCAACATAAATAAATTTAAAACAGAAAAATAATTTTCTTCAACAATATTCTTTGAGAATATCATAGTTTTAATTGTTAAAGGAAATAATGACCACGAGCTAGAATAAACCTACTCAAAATATTATTATTTTTTAGATTAAATAGTTAACACTTTCCAACTTTTGAGACCAATTTGGGTAAAAAATTGTTTTTATGTTTAAAAATCAGCATCTTTGGACTTTTTTTTTGAATTTTCAAATATTTTTATAATAATGTACGCAAAATTTCTGAATTTTTGGGCCAGATTTGGTCAAAAAATTTGGAAATTAATTTTAGTCAAAATACGTAAATTTTTCCAACTTTAACCGCTGGTTGCCGACTGAAGATAACTTTGCAAAATTTGTTCATAAATTATCCCATAATGAGCTTTACACAGAAAATAATATCGTCTATTTTATTTTAATTAAAATTTTAATTGTTTTTTAATTTAATATCAATTAAATTTTTAATTAATATAACTAATTGTTTAATTAAATTTTTAACTTTTTTAATTAACATTTTAATTGTTTTTTTTAAATTTAATATTAATTAAATATTTAATTAATATAATTAATTGTTTAATTAAATTTTCAGCTTTACTTATTTATTTTTTTGTTTTGTTTTCCGTGTGTGCGAGTATGTGTTTTTCTCTTGCATTGTTTTATTTACAACTAGAGTTTCTGTTTCGGTTATAACCGTAGCCGAAACCGCGGTTATTCAAGACGAAACCCGAACCCGAAACCGACCCATATTTGTTCGGTTATCGGATTTTTATTAATATTGTAGGTTTTTTATATTTTTGTTGCATTTAAAAAAAAAGTAATTTAAATTAACAACTATTTCGTGAAAAAAAAATTTGTTATTAACTTTTTTGAACACATTAGTCAAATGGTACTGTTACAGTCACTTTAACATTAATGTTACAGTGACTACATGATTCATACTATATTTACATTTAAAAGAACTGCCAACATTTTTACTCGGAATTTTTTGTAAGGGAAAGTAAGGCACTCGTTTTGTTGTTATAATAAAGAAAAAAGTTACTAATATCGAGTGCCAAGTTTTCCCTTTTAATTAAAATGAGTGTGAAAATGTTAATTGGACGTTTTTGAAATGAATATAGCCGTTACAGCTTAATTTCTAAATTTTTTCAGATTCAAAATTGAAAAAATGAGGAACCACATCTCAATGTTTGGAAAATGAATTAAATTCAGGTTTTTAAAAGACATAAGCGAAAGCTAAACCAAAATGGGAATTTAAACTGAAATCGATTCTAATAAAAAACTATTCAAAAATAAAGTTTTTCCACCGGAAGAAAAATTTTACTGATAACCGAAAATAACCGAAACCGATCGGTTATTCAATTTTTGATAACTCTACTTACAACAACAAATACTGCAGGGTGGGTTTTTCATGATTTAAAAAAAATTTCGATTTCTTCCAATTTGAAAAGCAATTCTATTTCTACACTCAAAATAATACATTAGTAGATTTACTATTTTTTTTTTCGCCAATGCTGGTTAGCTAACTTTTAGCAAATTTTTAGTTGAGATTAGCATGTTAGCAAAAATATCTTGTAAACTTCATTTAGCGGATTAGCAATTTTAAACAAAATTTGAACTATTTTTTTTTGCTAAATTTAAAATTGAGTTGACCAAATTTTTACAAGCTTTTTTCCTAATGTTAGCAAAAATAAATGTAAATTTTATTTTTTTTTTTATTTTCAGAAAACGCGCTATCTGGCGCTATCTCGGAAACTAAGCCAGATAGAGCAAAATGGAGGCCATTTTGGGCTTTCCATAGTATCGCCGGTCCTCTTCACATGTGTGGATCCTAATGGGTCCTAACTTTGGATCCAAAAAAGTTAGCATTCCCGAAATTTTTAAAATGCTCATATCTCGGTAAATATTGCCGACACAATATAAAGCCCAGCAGCATTTTTGTAGCTCTCAACACGTAAAACAAGACCGCAAAATAATCAAAAGCTCTCCGAGTAATATTTTTGAAGTTATCGAGTTTTGTAATTCTCAAAACCCCGGTGGTCCCTCAAAATCACGTATCTCAAAAACTAAGCAAGGTAGAGCGAAACGGACACAAATTTTGGATCAAAAACTATGACGATTTTTAAGGAACCCAACTAGGTCTAGGCCCATCGGGGTCTGGACCTATCGGGTCCGAACCCAATGGGGTCCTCAAATGTGTATGAACTAAGTCAAAAAAAAAAAAAAAATTTAGTTAACTAATTATTGGCAAAACATTTTTGCTAACTTTAGCAAAAAAATTGTGGGTTCAAAATCAGCAAATTTTCTTGTAGGCTTACAACCTTTTTTTGCTAACCTTACAGTTTTTTTTTGAGTGTCAAGTAGAATAAAAATGTTGTTCAACCATTCAAAATCGGATGAAAAACTTGTTTGCCATACAAAAAATGCCGTTCTAATGTTCATAGTCGCCATCCCACATTGGATCCTAGACGCGCATTTGAGAGCCAATAAAATGTTTAGTTATTTACAATAAATGCTCGTATTTGCTAAGTAGACACCTTAGGAGAAAGAAAACCGTTCATAGAAAGAAAATCCATCGCTTAGTTTAGTCAGGACATAAATTCAAAGTAAGGACTTTTTGCATAAATTTAAAAAAAATAATTTTTTTTGAAGACTTTTTCTATTTTATTTTTTAAAACTACTTCTAATAATGCGATTTTCCTGAAATTAAGTGGAAATTGTAGCTATAACTATTACCTTTGTTACCCATTTTATGGTTTTTAATGTTACTCTTTGTAAGTAGGAAATACAGGCTATCAAAAAGTGTCAGTTTTTGAAAAATCAGAAAAAACAGTTTATATTTTGGATTGAAACTTTTGTGGGGAACGGAAGGGAATGGCGATTCTTTTTGTACAATAAACTAAAAGTATTACTTAATACTCCTGGGGTAGAAACTTTTGCAGCCAGTTGCAGCTGCGCCCTGAAATGAGGTTTAAAGTGGGGTCTATTTAAGAAAAAATAAATATTTTTAAAGTGATTATTTTATAAAATAATTTACTGTTAATTGTTTTATTACAAACTTTTACTTAAATTACCTATATTGTTAACAGATAACCGCGGTTTTCAATAATTACTCATTTTGATACCCTACCTTTTTTTATTAAGGCATAAGAAGTTCCACCTAATGTTTGTAACTAAAAGGCTTTCATGACCGCAGTTACGGCCAAAATAACTGGAATAGAAGAAGATATTATAAAACGGGTTGTTATAATACTTCTATGTATCAACGCAAATGAAAAAATTAATTCAGTTAAGTTCAGAAAACACATACATGGAACTGCAAAATTATAAGTTGAAAAGCATGGTTGGTGAACCATGAGTACCACTATGCATACAATTATAGCTCATGACATTATTTATACAAGAATTGTGATTGCCCGTTGGTATTAAAATAACATTTAAAAAATATTTGCCTTCTTTCGTGACAATTATCGGAGCAGGCTCTGTAAAGATTACATAGTCATTTTAAAAACTATAAAAAAACTTTAACAGAGAAAACTCAAAAACCAACAACCTGCAAGACGTTTTTAGTATGTTAATGATTGAGTCCAATCCAAATATATCCCTAATAAGACAGAAAGAAAAGTTGGAAGTACTGATTATAGAGTATTGTTTTTAATTTTTTTTTTTTTTTTCAAAATAACTTAACAATTATTGCAAATAATGCGCATTTACCGTGTGTTGCTTCTTTGTTTGATATCTTTCCCATTATTTTGTTTAAAAAATTGAAAATGATAATAGATAGAAAACAGTTAATTTTGCTGGTTATTTTAGTATAGGGTGTAGACTTTACCAATATATGAAAGAAACACTTTGTATTGAATGGTAAGCTGTTATATTGTCACTTATAATCCGTAACTATTTTAAATAATTGACCTCCATTTTATTTTTTTATATGAATAAATTAACCAACTTTGCCTTAAATTTACAAGTAGGGTACTAATGCGAAAAATGTCCAATACACATGTGCGAGTTCCTTAAGGTCTCCAGTTTTTATAATGGTAAAGAATGTCGTGAAATTCCTATCCGTTCAAGAGTTATAACAAAAAATCGTCGATGCGCGCCTTTTCCATACAAAGTTCCCAATGTGCATCCTAAGGATTTTTACATCCGGTTCATTTTCATTCTATATATTTTTTCCTGTTCCTTTATTTTTCGTTATTATTTTTCCCAAATTTTTCAATAAAAGTGTTAATTTTTCCCGATTTTTTTTTATAATATTCTGGATTTTTCCAGATTTTTCATAAATTCCATTTTTTTTTTAATTTTTTTAAAAAATCCAAAATTTTAGTCTCCGCGAGGTTATCATGGGCTAAAATAATTTGATTTGAAATATTTCAATTTATAAAACAAATAATATTTTTACCATTGCAGACTTTAAATTTAAAATAAAATTGCATATCATATTTGCCCATCACAATGTCCTTAATTTATACTTTTACTTTTACATATTTTTCTTTCATTACATAAAGCTTATTAAGAGATTTTCAGTTGACTACACATCACACCAGTCAGTCAGTCATTTAGCCATTCATTCATTTATTCATTCAACCAACTACTATCAAACGTGTTTAACCTTGTTTTAATACTTCATTTTTTATTTTTTTTTGTTATATATACTTATTCAGTTCCTGAAATAACACTCTAGACACACCATTGACATCATCATCATCATCACCAGCAGCAGCATCATCATTTTCAACCTCATCTTTACTGTTTTCACTTGCTTTCACTAACATTATTGTCATTTCAGGCTTATTATCTTTACAGACACTTAAATTCATGTGCATTTATGTAAAAAATAAACGAATATTTAAGGTCATTTATTAAGGAAAAACAAAAAAAAAAAAAAAAATACATAAATTTCTACATTTAAGTTAAATTGAAGTGTAAATTTTTTTAAATTGAAAGGAAATCGTATTAAAGTTAAACTTTTCAAATATCAAATGAAAATGAATAATAGAAATTGAAAAAGAAAAACCTAAACTAAATTAAAACGGAAACGGATGTAATAAAATGAAATTGAAAGGTGTTTTTAATGAATGTAAATTAAAAGGAGATATCTAAGCTGAAAATAGATTAGAAATTAGATAAAAAATGAAAGATAAAAAGAAATTTTAGCAAAGATATTAAAGATTTAATTTTAAATACCACAAAAATGTAAAAAATTTATTTTCCTAACTAGACAAAAAATTATTAAATTAATTAACCAAATGTCTAAAGAAAAAGTCAGGGTCATTTATTTTCATTCTTTAATTTCTTTTGCTCTTTATAAAATTTATATAATCACCTAAAAATATATAACGTTTATTCTGTTTCTCTTTTATTTCTTTAATTAAAATTTATTTTGCTGTTATTGGTTTTTCATTTAATTTAAAACTGTTACAAAACAAAATGTTACCATGTCCGTTATTCTCGTATTCAGTTTTCTATAGTGTAGTTTTTGTTATTGTTTAAATTTCTGTTGCAACACATTGCTTCGCTTTCACCAAGGATCATCACAGTTGTGTGTCGGTTGGTTGTGGCTGCTTTTTATTTTTGGGAAGTTATTGTCTGACTTCCGTTTGTATTGCGAGACGTACACAGCATGTAATATTGTGGTTTCCGTATGAATTCATTCATTTTATAGATTTAAAAATAACTACACGATGTAAGTTAAATTTTTTTCGAGAACTCTTTTTTTTTAAATGAAATTTGTTTTACTATTTTTTGGAGGACATTTGAAATAAATAAATTAAAGCAAGAAAGTGTACACTGTAAAGAAAAATGCCCGAAAATTTTGAGTTCCAGCTCAAAATTATGATATTGTTTTGCAGAAATCTTTTACTGTCGAAATTGAATGTAACGAAAAATGTATTTTTAAGACAATGATTTAATTTTTTCAACTATAAAAGTAGCAGAAAACATGAAATCCCTAATAAAATAAATGATTTTCCTTTAAAATAACTTTGCTGATTAGTTTTTTAAAATAAACTACTAATACCACAGTGCAACACCCAAAATCGGAATGGGATGAAACCAAAAGCAAATGAAAGTTGACATATTCCATAACAAACCCCTCAAGGCTTTTTTCTAGTTCAGAGCTAGATTTTTTTTACACGCATTTGAAGCTAGTGCACTTTTATTATAATTATAATAATAAATGCTTGAAAACTGTATTAGTGGCGAATGATTAATATTGTAATTGCCTTTAAATAACAATCATACGCAACGGTGTCCAGTGGTTTATTTTAATAATTTGGCTATTCAGTAAATAGGTATTGGACCGATTGCAGCAAAATTCATACCAGTCATAGCTGAAGTAATTTTGAGCTTAAGTTTGGAAACTGGGGCCTTTAAAGTTGGACATGTTTAGTACACAAAAACTTTAAATGCTTTAAAATCACCAACTTTAAATGCGTGTAAAATAAAATCTAGCTCTGACCTAAAAAAAGGCCTTGAGGGTTTTGTTATGGAAAACGTCAGCTTTCATTTACTTTTGGTTTCATCCCATTCCGATTCCAAAAGTTCGATTTTGTATCACTGTGTACTTAATGACATAATTTTCTTAGTGTAGTTCTTACTAGAGATGGGTGCGTGAGATAATTTTGACTCACACACGCTCACGAATAATAAATATTGATCACGCACGATTACGCACGAAATATTGTTTTGTTCTCAAGTGAGTAGTTCTAATTTTTCTCACGCTTGCGAAATAATCACACTCACGAAGACTAACGAAATTTAAATAACCTTTTTTTTTTACTACCATTGATTTTTGCCAAAAAAATTATTTTATTTCCAAATACAATTATAAAAACTTATTTAAATGGCCATTTTGATGTTCAATATTTTAAAGAATTTCTTACAAGTTTTCTGTTTCAGATAGCACAAAACAATCACGCAAACTCACGAAACAAAAATTTCTCACGCACACTTGCGCACGAAACTATTTTTTCTAATCCCGCGCACTCAAAATCACGTGATTAAAATAAAATTTTACTCACGATTACGCGTGTCTCACGTGAATCTCGAAAAATCGTGTCACGCGCACATCTCTAGTTCAAACCAAATGAACTGTAAATTTGGTAACTGTAAATTTGGTAACTGAGAAATCGGATCCATCTGTCTGTGGAAAGTTTGACACAGTCCAAACTAGAGATGGGCGCGAGAGTGAGTTTTGACTCACACTCACTCACGCTCACGACAGGAATTTTTGAATCACGCACACTCACTCACGACCATATTTTTTCTACACACACTCACTCACAATCACGTGAGTAAATTTAATAAAACTCACACTCATGTGCACTCACGCAAGCTTCACTCACACTCACGTTGACTCACACTCACGAAACACTTATTTATACAAAAACAAATTTCAGGAACTAAATTTCAAAAATCAATTAAAATTTTCAGCAAAATTTAAAGTTCAGCGAAATTTTGCATTTTTTTTTTTTTGTTTTTTTCGGGACGAAATATGAAATCAAACCATATTTTACAATTTTTTTTTGCTTTTTTTGGTACAAAAGGAAATATGAAGAGAAAATAAATCACGCAAACTCACGCAAAAAAATCGACTCACGCATAATTACTCACGAAAAAATCTTACTGTTAATATATAAGTTTGTCATTCCATTTGTAACACATCGAAATATTGGTCTAGGACCCCATATATATATATATTCATGATCCTCGATCGATTTTAAGTCGATCTAGCGATGTCCGTCCGTCCGTAGAAAACACGCTAACTTTTGAAATACTTTACAGATGCTACTGAAGTTTGGCATATATGTTGGTCATTAACCTGGTCAGGTTGGTATTGCAATCCAGCCAAATCGGTCCATTGGTTCAAAAGTTATGAGCAAAAGAGTAAATTTCGGCAAGGGTGTTTTGCGAATTTACAAGATAAAAAACACGATAACTTTCAAAAGACAATAATGAGACTACTGAAGCTTGACATGTATCTTTGCCGTTTCCCAGTGCTGTTTGGTAATAAATTCAATCGGTCCAATGGTTCAAAAGTTATAAGCAAAACCATGAATTTCAGATTAGTTTCATCTTAAATGCCACGTGTTTAACAAGTTTTAAAAGCTTTGGCGGTAACTTAACAATGCTTTTCAAACTTATTTGGTTTTAAAGCAATGCTTTTTAAACTTGTTTAGTTTTAAAAGCATTGGTAACTTAAAAATTACACTCGAAAAAAATTTTACACTAAAAAAAAAATTTTACACTCAAAAAAATTTACGCTCAAAAAAAAATTTGTTTTTTTTTTTACAAAAATGACAATATTTTGTATACATACGTACGTCCATTCACTCAGAAATATTTTTACAGTAAAAAAAACATTGCACTCGAAAAAAATTTTACACTCAAAAAAAAAAAATTAGTAATTTTTCTTTTTTTTTTTTAAATGACAAAAAAAGAGTTTTTTACTCAAAATAAAATATTTCAAATCAAACTTGTTAATTTTTTCACGTTAAAAAATGTACTAGCCTTTAGAAAATGCATTGTGGAGGGAATTCATAGATTCGGCAAAGTCGAATTTAACTTTTCTACTTGTTTTTACTACCATTGATTTTTGCCACAAAAACTATTTAACTTCCTAAATACAATTATAAAATCTCATTTAAATCGCCATTTTGTATGAACTTACGTCTAAATTTATTATTCTGAAGATTTCTTACAAGTTTTGTGTTTCAGATAACACAAAACAATCACGCAAACTCATGAAACAACAATTTCTCAAGCACGCTTACGCACGAAACTGTTTTTTCTAATCCCGCGCACTAACAATCACTTGAGTAAAATTAAATTTCACTTACGATTACGCGTGTCTAACCTGAATCACGAAAAATAGTGTCACGCGCACATCTCTAGCTCAAACCAAAAGAGCTGTAATTTTGGTAACTGAATAATCGAATCTATCTGTCTGTCTGTCAAAAGTTTGACACACTCCAAACCAAAAGAGCTGTAAATTTGTTAAATGAGCAAAATCGAATCTTAGGCATTTTAGCGGTGTTAGCCAATCTGTCCGTCTGTGAAAAACACTTTGTATTTTGTATTTTTGTTAAACAAATGGAACATTTTTATGTCAGATAAAGTTTAAACTTAGTGAAAGAGAAAGTTTGGTTAAAAAAATTGAGAAAAAAAAAATTTTGTTAAAAAAAAATAATTTTGATAAAAAAAATTATTAATAAAAAGATTTTTTTGAAAAAAAAATATTTTTGATGAAAAATTTTTTTTTTTGATGAAAAAAAAAATATAACAAGTAGAAAAGTTAAATTCGACTTGGCCGAATCTATGAATACCCTCCACAATGCCCTTTTGAAGTGATAGTAAATTTTCTAACGTGGAAAAAATAACATTTTTGATAAGAAATATTTTATTTTGTGTAAAAAACTTTTTTTTAGTAATTTTTGAAAAAAAAAAAAAATAATTTACTAATTTTTTTTTTGAGTGTAAAATTTTTTTTGAGTGTAAAACTTTTTTTGAGTGTATTATTTTTTTTTTGTTTTAGTGTAAAAATATTTTTGAGTAAAAAAAATACCTTGTAAAATATTTTTGTGACTCACAAATGTTTTTAAAACATGTTTAACGGGTTTTCAACACGTGAATTTAAGGTGAAACTAATCTGAAATTTACGGTTTTGCTAATTACTTTTGAACCACTGGACCGATTTGACTGAAATTTAAAGAGAACCGGACCAGAGGTCCGTCTGTCTGTCTGTTTTCAACAGACAGACAGACGGACAGACGGACAGACGGACAGACTGACAGACGGACAGACGGACGGACAGACATTGCTAGATCGTCTTAAAATCGATCGAGGATCATGAATATATATACTTTATGGGGCCCAAGACTAATATTTCGAGGTGTTACAAACGGAATGACAAACTTATATATACCCTCTATCACAAGAGTGGAGGGTATATTAAAAAAATAAAGTTGTTTTATTGATGAACAAAATGTTCGAAGAAAAAAAAAATAATGAAAAAAAAACTGCTGAAATAACAAATTCCATTAAAAAAAAAAAAAAAAATTATAAAAAACAAGTAAAAAAGTTAAATTCGGCCTTGCCGAATGTAGTGATACCCTCCACAGTTTCTAAAAGATTATTGCAAAAACTTTATTTAAAAGGAAATAACTTTTGAAAAAAAAAAAATTTTGAAAAAAAAACTTCTGCGAAAAAAAAATCAGTGATTTTTTTCTTTTTTTGTCAAAAAATATGTTCGTACTTGTTTAAGTACCATTTGGTGATCAATTATGTTCACATAAGTCAACCAGCAGCCGAATTAAAGCATTTTGTATTTTTAGGTTATGTTGAATGTACTAACATTTTTGAGGTGTCCTTATATTTTCGTTCATAACTTTTGAACCACTGAACCGATATCGCTCAAATGCAATACCAAACTTCTCGGGAGAACTTCCAAAAAATATGTTAAGTTTCAGTCTCCGTGTAATATTTTGGCCGTGATCACCATTTCCACAGACAGACAGACGGACAGATGGACAGCGCTAAAATGTCTTAAAATCGATCGGGGATCATGAATATATTTACTTTATGGGGTCCCAGACCGATATTTCGATGAGTTACAAACGGAATGACAATTTTATATATTAGAGTTCGTTTTCAAATTTTTTTTTATTTTGATTTCTGGATATTATCACTTTTTCACTAGAAGGTTTTTGTATCAATAAAAATAATGGCGTATTTTGTTTTTTTAAATTCCAACTCCTTCCCGTGCCTATAGGCGACTCAAGTCGCGGATTTTGGGTTCCCTTTCACATACAACAAAAACGGCTAAATGTATGTCAAATCTGACTTCAGTATTCGATTCTACGGGAAAACTTACAAAACTAATAGATTATTTTGTATTCACTAAAAAATTAAATTTTTAAACTTTAATAACTTTTGAACGGGAAACAACAAAATTACAATTTTTGGACCATTTTTCTCAGATGTAAGTATTTTTTCATTGTATATTAACAAAAAAATATTAAATTTTTTTTTTTTAAAAAATTAGTTTTTTGGACCACTCTAATCATGCATTCTGGTTAGAGTTGTCAAATATTCGTCAATTTCAAAAACCGATTTTCGAATACTTCGAAAAACCGCCTTTTAAAAAAATCGGTTTTTCGGTTTTGTAACTAAAAACCGGTTTCGAATAATCGGTTTTTCGGTTTTTGTTTTTTAATTATTTATTTGATAAAAAAGTAAAACAAAACAATTAAAAAGGAAATCAAAACAAGCTATTTGTACATACTTCAGAATAGAGATTGGCACATGAGCAGTTTATTGCGTGATTCACGCGTGAGTGTGACTGAAATTTAAGTAACTCACGTGATTGTAAGTGGGTGTTAGAGGAAAAAAATTGCGTGAGTGAGTGTGTGTGAGCAAGATTTTTGCGTGAGTGAGTATGCATGAGACGATTTTTTTGCGTGAGTTTGCGTGATTAATTTGTTCTTCATATTTCCTTTCTTCCCAAAAAAAGCAAAATTTAAATTTTGCTAAAAATTTTCTTACATTTTTGAAATCTTAATTTTTAAAAGTCTTTTTTTGTATAAAAAGTTTCGTGAGTGTGAGTGAACGTGAGTGTGAATGAACTTGAGTGTGAATGAACGTGAGTGTGAATGAACGTGAGTGTGAATGAACGTGAGTGTGAATGAACGTGACTGTGAATGAACATGAGTGTGAGTTGTCATAAATTTACTCACGTGATTGTGAGTAGAAAAAAATATGCTTGTAAGTAAGGCAAAAAAAGGATACATTTCAAATAATTTGGGGACATCCGATTTTTCAACTTAGAGATGTTTACAAAAAAATTTCATTGAATGCAAAATAACGAAAAAAAATAAATATATGAAAAAGTCGATTATTCGAGACCAAAAAATCGGTTTCTCGAATACTTCGAAAACCGGCCTTTTTAAAAAACCGGTTTTAAAAAACCGGAAAAATAGGAAAAAATCCATTTTTCGAATACTTCGGAAATCGGTTTTGACAACTCTAATTCTGGTGCATTGCAAAAACTAAAAAAATGCTTATGGGCCTAAGTTTTCCTGTAGAATTGAATATTGAAGTCAGATTTGACATATATTCAGCCGTTTTTGTTGTATCGGAAAAGGGACCCAAAATCCGTGATTTGAGTCGCCTATAGGCACGGGAAGGAGTTGGAATTTAAAACAAAAAAATACGTCATTATTTTTATTGATACATAAACCTCCTAAAAAGTGATAATATCCAAAAATCTATTTTTCAAAATTAACTCTATTTAATATACCCTCTATCACTAGAGTGGAGGGTATAAAAATGATTAATAAAAAGATTTAAAAAAAAAAAAAAATTTTTTTGATAAAAATTTAAAAAAAATTTTTTTGATAAAATTTTTTTGATAAAATTTTTTTTTTTTTGGATGAGAAAAAAAAAATAATAATAATAAAATAAGGTTACTTTATTGATGAAAAAAATAATGGACAAAAAACTGCTGAAAAACAAATTTCTTTAAAAAAAATTTTGATGAAAAAAAATTTTAATTTTGAGACCTTATGATTGTGTTTACAACAAACACAGGGAATATGAAGTTTAAAAATATTAAAATTAGTCATAACTGTGAATAGGCCTGTTAAACTTCTTTTGGCCCAAGGACGAAGCCTTTTATAGTGGAGAAAATCTCTCCATGTTTAGAACTACACGCAGAGAAAAAATATGGTTGCGACATGATCACGGCAACTATACTATGATCTTTAAACCCAGTTGTGATTGCAGCAATCAAGTTATTGTTTTTAAAATTGTATTTAAACATTTATATGGTTGTTTTAGACATTTAATTGTCGCTTCAATCATGATAAAATAATTGATACATCCAAAAGTACAATATGGTTGTTGTAACAATGTTATAGTTAATTATATTCTCGACACACCAAAAATTTGAACATAATATGATTATAACAATCATTAGATAATCACAACTTAATGAAAAAAGATTTTTGCAAACATTGTCAGGTTTATTCATCAGTTTAGTGTTTTGCCAGCAAGCAGTTAGTCGCAAAGACGCCACTTACAATTAGTACTTTAAAAATTTTAAGGCAATTTGAGTTAAAAAATTGGATCAACGCAGAAGGAAATGAAATACAAAAAGCTACTTTATATAATTTATTTATTGTGCGGTTTAAAAATAACTTTCCATTTTAAATAAAAACTTCAAATCAAAAATATTAAAGTGTTTTTTTGTGCATTTTTTGTTTACTGAATGTGTTATAATTGCTGACAATAATTTTAATTTTATAACAAATACGTTATGATTGCAGCAAATATGTTATGATTTTGTCAATAACTTAATGGCTTATACAATCATTCAATGTTAGCTGACAAAAATGTTATAGTTGATGAAATTTTTTAGAAAAATGCCATAAGTTTATTGCAAATCATTGATGTAAAACGCAGGTTGCCACTAAATTGAACCAAAATTAAAAAAAATGGTTTCATATTTATAAAAACAACATTTAAAAACAAAAAATAAATTATTGGTGTGAACTTTATCAAAAAAAAAAATAAAGAAGAATTTCTATAAACGTGTGGTATTAAAGCATAATATATTTTCTCACTTAAAAAAAAAAAATATATGTATATTAAACTGGAATCATATTATGATAATTATATAACATTTAAGTCATTATTGCCGCAATCATATAATGATTAACATTCCTTGTTGCTTTCAATCATATTAACATTATTGCTACAATCATATTTCCAATCATAATATGACGCTCTTAAATTATGATCACCGCAACCATGTTTTTTTTCTGCGTGTAGCCCCCATACAATCTTCCATTTATAATTTTGCTCAAATGACTCTAATAACTGTATTATTTTATATTCAAAAATCATCATTCCAAGTTTTAAAGGAATCAGACCAGTTCTTCTTGTAGTTCCCATACAAACAAACCACTTTCCCGATATTCACATAAATCTCTCAAAATTCATGAAAAATTTTCATTGAAAATAGAAAATATTTGATTCAAATTTTGTATATACAAAAGAGCTAGTGGAATAGAGGCTTTAACGAAGTGATCGAGAAAAACTATGAGTAGTTTCTTACACTATGGTCTCCAACCAACCCGAATTTTTTTGTGAGAACCCCTGCATTTTTTTGGAAAAGCTTTGTAATTATAATTTGCTTTTTCGGTGGAAATTGAATTATAATTTTAGAATATATATTTTTATACATGTTTTTTTTTTCGATATTAACTTGTCTTTTCATTACTTACATAGGATTTGTGTTTATTTGTCAGTAAGAAATAATTAAAAAAAATGTTAAGCCTTCTTTACGGGTGTCTTTAGTTATTTAAATCATAGCCTACTTTAAGGCGGCTTAAAAAAGGATTTACAAATTTTTCTTAAAAACATCTTGTTTTTTGTATTTTTTGTTATTTTTTTTTCATATTTTTCAAATCTTTTGTTGTTTTCTAAAAACAAACAAAATTCTTACCTTATGACCTAAATAATTCTTTACTTTTTGCGTTGTTTGTCAAAAAGTGAAGAGAGCGAGCAAAAAAAAATCTTACTTATACATATTTATAAATTTTTATACAAACAAAAAAATACATAATTTACATTAAAAACATACATACATAGTTAACATACCTTTATTTGTTATATTTTTTACATACTTTTAAACATACATAACTTATGTTTTCGCATAAATCTTCATATGTATGTATAAAAACAATTTGTTAAGATTTACATAAAAAATTTGTTTGTGTGTTATTTTTTTTTTTCTCTTTCTCTCTCTGTTTATTTCTATTGTTTGTACTGACAAAGTTTGACATCCATACATATTATATGAATAGTCGGAGTGGAACAATTTTCTTGTTGTAACATTGACTTACAATATCATTTTATACCACAATAAAAAAAAAAAACATTTTCTAACTCCTGACGATGACATATACTACATAAAACAACAAATAAAAAGACTTGCAAATTAAGAAGGTATTTATTTTAAATTCTGATTAATTTTTATTTAAAAATAAATCTGAAAAATTCAGAAACACGTGTCGTGTTACAGAAATGACCAACATAAATAAATTTAAAACAGAAAAATAAATTTCTTGAAAATTATTCTATGAGAATATCATAGTTTTAATTAATTAGAAAAGGAAATAACGACCTCGAGCTAGGATAAACCTACTCTAAATATAGCTATTTATATTATATTAACAAAAAACTAATGAAAATTTAGTAAAGACTAGACAAAATCAGGAAAATTAAAAAAAAAATTGAAAATTTAGAATAATATTTAAATTATCGAGAAAAAATCTTCATATTGATGAAAAGTTACACAAATATTATGAAATTTTGCTTAAGTCCAATGCATAGTGTCATCAATATGATGAAGCGGAGTCATCAATCATATTTTTTATTTATTTGAAAAATAAGAAAACATTTTTTTTATTTTTTTTTATTTTTATTTGATTTTATTATTATTTACTTTTATTTACTTAAAATTTGTTTGCGACTTTCTAATTTTTAAAATCTAAATGTTTTTTTTAAATCTTATATCTCTACCGAGATTTGAACACCAGACCTCTTATGTTTTAGGCTCAGCCTCTAGCCACTTACCTGAAGCATATCAACAAATTATTACACAAGAAATCCATTATGTTTATTAGGGCGGGTCGATTTTTTTTGTCAAAAATCGTATAGCAAAAACATAATCTACAAGAAATTCTAAGAACATTTCCCAAAAAAACCATGTTTCTAAAATCAAACCCTATACCGCGCCTAACGGCATGAAGATTTGTCCGTCCGTCCTATTTTTCATAAGCAAAACATAGAACTTGACTCTTTTTTGGTGTTTGTGTTATTTTTTTAGCTTTGGTGTGCTCTGACGTATATAGTAAAATTTCATTGGCAACATTTGTTTTTCATCCCCACCCTCCCCCTCCTTCGGGGTGTTTTTTGCAATTTGTTAGAATAAAGCCAAAAAATACCGTTATGAGAGGGAGTTAGAGGGTTAATATGTTTCACAAAAATATTTGCCATAATATTTTCTATAAAGTTGCTGAACATACCCTACACCTCAGATGTAAAGAAAACATAGTTTTATATACCGATATGCTGCAAGAAGATATCCAGCGGGAAGGTTTTACTAATTGCCGCTGGATATAATTTGAACAATTTTTGGGATTATGACCGGCAAGTACATTAGACATAATCCCTGAAATGGAGAAATAAATATTTAATTGATTTGTAATGAAAACGCCACAGACGAAAAATTATAATAAGAAATTTTAACAATTAATCGCTGCTGTTATCGTTAATCCATGATAATTTTACTTCTTTATTTATTTTATATTGGGCTGCAGTATATTAACATGTAGCGTGATACTCTGAAAGTAAGTGCAGGGGTTGTGGGCTCGATTCCCTCCAAAGCCTTTGTATTCTAATTACAAAGTGAAGCTGGTTCAGCGGATTTTTCTTAGTAAATAAAAGTATGTAATTGGGGATCATAATGATATTTCGTCAACAAAAAAAACACTGATACTTTTGTGGGATGAAATTGGAGAGTTGCATATCGGAGAGGAAAAAACTGTGTTCGATAAAAATTTTTGATAACTAATTAATTTTTTTTACATCAGTATTTGATTTATTTTGATTAAAAAATTTTTTCAATCATTTTTCTAAAAAAAAAAATAATTTTGAGTGTAAATTTTTTTGAGTGTAATTTTTTTTTTTTTGAGTGTAACATTTTTTTTTTTAGTTTTTTTGAGTGACAAAAATAGTTTCTAAAATATTTTTTTTGGCTTACCATTCCTTTTCAAAGCGTGTTTAGCGTTTTTTTCAACACGGGAGTTCGGGTAAAACCCTTCTGAAATTCCCCATTTTGCTAATAACTTATGAACCACTGGACAGATTTCACTAAAATTTAGTATTAATCTGACTGAAAGTATAACAAATATATACGCAACGTTTCCGCAGCTTGCCGTATATATTTTTCATTCTTCTGCTAACATTTGAAAGTTAGCATGTTTCACACAGACAGAAAAACAGACGGACGGACGGATTTTCATGTCGTTAGGCGCGGTATAGGATTTGATTTTAGACCAATGGTTTCTTTGGAAAAGTTTCTTAGAATTTCTTTTAGATTTTGTTTTTGCTATACGATTTTTCAGTTTTTTTCGATCCATACAAATCGACCCGCCCTAATGTTTATTGTGTGCTATAACATTCAAAGTTTGTATATAACTATGCTCTGCCAAAAACTGTGAGAGAGAAAGAGAGGGATTTTGTGTATATTACTAAAATTTTTGAGTCTTTATAAATCCCCATTCTTGGGTGCAAGCAGTGTTGCCATATATCAAGATTTCCCTTTTTTTGCAAGTTTTTTGAGGTGCTAAAAAGATTTCAAGATTTTTTCTAAAAAAATAAGTTTTTTGGAAAATAATAAAGTTTTTTCAAGTTTTTCTTAATTAGTTAAAAAAAAAGCATAATTTTTTTTTGTAAATACCCGAAATATTGGTCGTAGACCAAGCTTTTATTAGTATACCGACCGATTCAGAATCACTATCTGATTTGACTTAGCGTGTCCTTCCTTCAGTCTATGTAAACGGTTACAATTAAATACGTCTTTATTCTATGAAAATATGAGATATTCGATTACAATTTTGTTTTTAGCTTGGTAACCTTATTAAATACATTTAAAATCAGACCATTCTTTGACTTGGTCGCCATATGAAAATTCCACACGATATTCACTTAAATCTGTAAGTTGCCAACATAGAATAATTTTTTTTCTCTTAAATTGTTGCACTAATAAAAGATTTTACCACATATAGATCTAATCCGTCATATATTGTCGAGCATGCACCGGTGTTTGATATTTGCTTACTGTGTACAATTTTTTGAGCCTTCATAAGTTATGACTCTTTCAAGGCTCCAAAAAATTAATAGAACGCTCGAGATTTGGATTCCTGAAAGATTCAAGTTTGACTCTTAATTCTGGATATGTAAAAAATTCAAAATATGTTTTTTTGAACATTCATAAAAGAGTCAGGAAAGAATACGAACATATATTTTTCAGAATCTTTTATGAGTCATATAAGGCCCCTGTAGGTTAGTTGGTAGCATGCTAGCCTATGAAACAGAGGGTCGTGGGTTCGATTCCCACTAAACCCTTGGCGATTTCGATACAACGAGACGACGGTCATTGTAACCAGTTCTCGGTTAGGTTTAATTAATTATTAAAAATGATTTGTAATTAAATTGCGAAAACAAATTAAAAACTGATCGTTGGATTAAAATTATTATTATGATATTATAAGAGCGCTAAGAAAAAGGGATTATGTTTTCTGAACGTCTAAGAACTCTTTTATGAGTCTTGATATAAAAAATGAATTGAAAATACATAATGAAAATACATAATGTATCAATTTTTAATTTTTTCAATACTTTTGTAAAAAAAAGATTTTTTTACAAAAAAAAAGATTTTTTTTCAGAAATAAAAAGTTTTTTCAAAAAAATATATGGCAACACTGGGTGCAAGTACCAGCCAGGGCAGACATTTTTTTATTATTATTTTTTATTTTTAATATATTTATTCAACAGTTTTATTTATTTTAATATTACTCTGATTATTAAAAATAAAACAATTTAAAAACATAAACATGATGAAATGTGTCATCACATGTTTCATCATATTAAAAAAAAGTTTCATCAACATTATGAAATTTGTCATCAAAATTGATGACGCAAGTGATGAAACCGTTTCATCAATATGTTGAAACATTTTTCTTAGAATGTAGATATTACTTTTTTTTAAATGTATTTTCCG
The DNA here is from genome assembly GCA_963921195.1 of Pegoplata infirma. Classification (NCBI taxonomy): domain Eukaryota; kingdom Metazoa; phylum Arthropoda; class Insecta; order Diptera; family Anthomyiidae; genus Pegoplata; species Pegoplata infirma. Next base: position 232,835,619 of record OY992538.1, on the reverse strand, counting down.
ATGGGTGAGCTTACATTATAAATTTAATGTTTCTGGATCTATTATTTCAATAGATAGAAAAAGTACCAAAGTATCCTTTTCTTGTCGGGATTCCTTAAAGGTAAATTTTACAGATTTTTTTTGAGCTGAAGGGTCCTATTTTTAAAATTTCTTTGACCACTATTTCTGGAGAAATAACACAATACTTTACACTTTTTCATGGCTATTATTTTAGGAAAAAGATAATAGTTATTATTTATTCACTTAGAATCGTAATTTCCAAAAACCCAGCCTTAGAGTGTACATTTTCTGGGATGTGAACCCACATTCAAAATTTCAATCTTTAAAAATAAAATAATTTCTTAAAAGCAATGAAATAAGAGCCCCCCTAATACCCATACATACCCTACGACAATCAACATTAAAAAAAAAAAAAAAAAAACACCTGAGTCATATAATCACTCACATGATACAAATGTCTGTATATAGAAAATCCTTTTCCATGTGTCATTTCTATGATAAAAAAAAAATAAACTTGTTTATGCATATTATATAAAATTTTCTGTATAAAAAACAAGCATGACAAAAAGAATTTTTGAAATGTTTACAAGAAAATCATAGAATATTTGACAACTAGAAAATATTTTTGTTTATTTCATTGAAATGCAGTTAAAATAGTAAGATAGTAGAGTAAAAAAAAAAAACTAGAAAATACTAAAAAAAATCATAAAAAATTTAAGGAAAAACTTAAAACTTTAAAGTAGACTTATTTAGTTTTATTTTGTCATTTATGGTATTAGGCAAGGGAAAAGATTTTTTTCCGTAATCGTAAAATTTTTATTTCCAGTTCTTCTAAATATTTCTGAGATTTTCAAAAATTGTTTGAATTTTATTGCTTTGTATCTTAATTTTTATTACACCTTTTCCAGAATTTTCCGATTTTGTCTAAATTTTTCTTATATTATTTTTAATTTTATTGAATTTTCAAGATTTTTTTAAAATTTTTCCTATTTAATGAATCGCCTTGAAATATTAAGTAGCAACAACCAAATATTCAGGAAATTTAAACATCGACCTGTCTGAGCTATTTTGATTTACTTAACATTTAAGTGAACATCTACAAGTCCATTGTCAATTTGTTTTTATTATTCATCTATAATTTTTTTTGTGCTACTTTTTTTCATCAACATTTTTAGTTTTCATCAATTTTTTTCACAATTTTTTTTTTCACAAATTTTGTTTTTGGTTTTTCAATATTTTTTATGGAAATTATTGTTTTCATCAAATTTTTTTTTTTAACAAAAGTTTTTTTCAAATTTTTTTATAAAATTTTGTGTTTCACCAATTTTTTTCTTCAAAAAAAAAATTTATTCAACAAAATTTTTTTTCATAAAAGTTTTATTTTTTCACCAAATTTTTTTTTAAGTTTTGGTTTTTCAATATTTTTTTTATCAAAATTATTGTTTTCATCAAAATTTTTTTTTTTTATCAAAAAATTTTTTTTTCATCAAATTTTTTTTTTCACAAATGTTTTTTTTTTTTATCAAATTTTGTGTTTCACCAATTTTTTTTCTTCATCAAAACTATTTATTCAACAAAATTTTGTTTTTCGTAAAGTTTTATTTTTTTCAATATTTTTTTTATCAAAATTTTTATTTTCATCAAATCTTTTTTGTCAAATTTTTTTCATCAAAAAAAATTTTTTTCATCAAAAACATTTTTTTGTTACAAAAAATTGTTTTCATCTAAATTTTGTTTTTCATCAAAAAGTTTTTTTACACAAATTTTGTTTTTCACCAATTGTTTTACATTTTAACAAAATTTTTTTTCATAAAAGTTTTATTTTTTTAAATTTTTTTTTATCAAAATTTTTGTTGAATAATAAAAAAGATATATGACCATATATGAACCATATATGGACACTAGGGTGGCAGCTATTTTGCAAAACTTCGAATTTCAAGGAGTGCACCCCTAATTTTTTTACATTTGGCCTAAAAATGCTATGCTAAAAATTTCTGAACTCGTACAATAATTTTACCAAGTTTTATAAAAAATCGCAATAAATATTTCATATTTAGGTGTCTTTTTCTAAAAAAAACTCTAAATATTCCAAAATTTTACCTTTGACTCGAATAAAATCCGGGTTAATATTGGTCCATTTTCCTAAAACGTTTAGGGTTAAAGTTTAACATTATTTTTAATAATTCACGGTCTTTACTTTGTGAAATTTCAAAATATTTACCAAATTTTTCCCATATTGAGTAAATTGTGGGCAAAAAAGGCATTTTCCTCGAAATCCGCTGAGTTTAAATCGATGCCCCCGCCAAACTATCCGAGGGATATCCCCCCAAAAATTTTTTTTTTATATGCTTACATATATGTTATAAGATTCTGTGGTTTTTTCAGCATTTTGCTTAACTTTGTTTAAGAAAATTTTTAAAAAATCAAAATAACAGTTTTAAGAACTACGCCAAATATAATGCATATTTTTGGCCTTACCATCAAACGGGTTAATGACATCCTAGAATGACAGTACTTCATATCTGTGTATTTATGATAGAATAGAATATAAATATCGTTTTCCATTGGTTTATTTCAATAAAATTAGAAAATTGGGTCTGATTTTCGTGTTTTAGGGGTCATTTTGTAAAAATTGGGTCATTTTTACCCCGAAAGGCTCACAAGGGTTAATTTTTGAAAACCCAAAAATTTTTAGTATATCTTCTTATACTGAAAACAACTCGTGTACCACTTTTTAACAATATATTCAAAAAACAACACCATTTATTCAATGTTTTTCATCAAAATATGGCTATTTTCGTGTGTTTGACCTTTGACCTCGATGCGCCTCGTGTTAACGTTGTCCGATTTGTCTGAAATTTTTAGCATAGCATTTTTAGGCCAAATGTAGAAAAAATTAGGGGTGCACTCCTTGAAATTCGAAGTTTTGCAAAATAGCTGCCACCCTAATGGACACATATGAACATATGTGTGGGCATACATAATTATGTATGAATCATATACGTCCATATACGTAAAGTGAACCCATATGTAAATATATGGCATACATGTAAATACATGAACATATTTGTGGGCATATATGATCATTAGAGTGTCCCTTATTTTGGAAATGTTGGAAATGTTGAGACGGTACCCCCTCATTTTTTTCCTTTTGACTAAAAAATAACTCAGGAAAAATTTTACGCCCCTACGACCACGCCTTCCCTACGCGACGGGGCCTTAAAAATCATTTTTCCATACAAACCAAAAAATTTTTATTTTGATTTTTAATTTTTTTGTTATTAATTATAATACAACTTGGTTAGCTTATTCACGACAAAAAATTTGATTTTGGTGGGATGAGGCTTTCAGTTCTAAAAAATTTTTCGAAATTTAGAGCTTTTGGGGTCCTACAGTAAAAATTTTTTAATGAGGGATGAGGCTTTCAGTTCTAAAAAAATTTTCGAAATTTAGAGCTTTTGGGGTCCTACAGTAAAAATTTTTTAAAAAAAAAAAATTTTAGTTTTAACAAGCAACGGTTTTAGTTGTAATGTTGCTTTTAATGATATATATTCATAAAAAAATATTATTCATATCTGTGACATCTTGATCGTGTATCGAAAAACATCAAAAATGCATTTTTTACCCTTTTTTAGATCACGATAAAGATGTCACAGATAGGAATAATATTTTTTTATGAAAATACATCATTAAAAGCAACAATTCAACTAAAACGGTTGCTTGTCAAAACTAAAAAAAAATATTTTTTAAAAAATTTTTACTGTAGGACCCCAAAAGCTCTAAATTTCGAAAAAATTTTTAGAACTGAAAGCCTCATCCCACCAAAATCAAATTTTTTGTCGTGAATAAGCTAATTAAGTAATATTATAATTAATAACAAAAAAATTAAAAATCAAAAAAAAATTTTTTTGCTTTGTATGGAAAAATGATTTTTAAGGCCCCGCTCTTTACGGCCCCGTCGTGTAGGGAAGGCGTGGTCGTAGGGGCGTAAAATTTTTCCTGAGTTATTTTTTAGTCAAAAGGAAAAAAATGAGGGGGTACCGTCTCAACATTTCCAACATTTCCAAAATAAGGGACACTCTAATGATCATATATGCTTCATATATGTACAATAACACAGGCAAATTGTGAGTTTAAATCTCATTAAATTCTCAAAAAATCACATCGTCTTTTTGGCGCCCAACTTGGGGCCTTATTCGAAAGACTTAGGATTTTAAACTTAAAAAATTTAATAAAATATCCTTAAGAGTAGTGTATAAAAACATCTTTCTTTGAATATAAAGATTAAATTTTAACAATAGTGTTGTTAAAAATCTAACATTGTTTTATTGGCGCCCAATGTGGGGCCCTTATTCCAAAGACTTTTATGTTAATGTTCATAAGAAAATTTGAATGACAATTAACCTTGAATTGAAATTATAAAAAAAACAATTATTTTTCGAATTTTTGCTTGATTGTTATGTTTTGCTATTATTACATAGCGTGCCATTGGGATTTGAACCCGTGTCCTACTAGTTACACTCATTACACCGTCCGACCAAAAAGAAAAAAGTCGTTAAACACGAACGTTTGAAACAAGAGACTAAATGTAGTAAAACTGTTTTTACAGTTTTTCATTTCGTGATCCTGTTTCCTTTTAAAAGGACTTTAAAGTTTTAGAGCATTAAATTTAATACATTTATATTAAATTTCATGAAGATCGGAGGGTGCCACTTCCCTTTTAACTTAATTTCCTGATTTTTTTTTTTTAACTTTTTAAAACTTCTTTTTAAGTCTTTTTCTAAAATTTAATAAAACTTTAATATTAAAATATTTTTCTATCAAATTCTTAGTTATACTTTCTCCTAATAATAATTTTAATTTTTTTTCCAGCACTTACCTGTCCTAGTAAGCGTTGACAACATTACCAATTAAAAGGATAAAATAAAAAATAAATCTTTTTGAAATCCCTCAAAAAAAAAAATTATGTAAGTCAAGTAGTTAAGTGACTACCACAATGTGCCACAAACTATTACACAGGAGAAGAAAAAAATGAAAACAACCTGCCACTACTACCACTACAACCAACACCAAGAACCGGATATCAGTTAAGTAAGTAAAGTAGTTGTAGTTGTTAGTTGATGTTGTTGATGAGATGAGATGTTGATGAGATGTTTCTTATATTGTTAGTGTTGTTGTCGCTGCTGCTATTGCGGATGTTGATAGTGTTGTAACAGCATTAACGGCAACTTGAGAAGGTATTAAAGCTTTGTAAATAAGTTTATGATATCAACAAAGATTAACCTAGTTATTGTTGTTGTTCTTGTTGTTGTTGTTGTTGTTGTTATATAAAAGCAAAATCTAGGTAGGTTTATTTATATCAGCCAACCAACTACCCGCTGATGTTATAATAATGTTTTTGTTGAGTGTTAGTCCTATTTTGCCGTAGTCAGTCATTCAGTTGTTGCTGTTAAGTTGTTAATATTGCTGGTGAATGCATTTATAACAAACAAGTTGTTGAAAAAAATAAAACAAGAAAAAAAATCAAAACTACTACTTATACACTATAAGAAAGTTGTATTTTTTCCTAAGTATTTTAATTTTTTTTTTTTTTCGTTTTAAAGAGCAGAAAAACAAATTTAGTTTTTTTTTAATCCGTTGTATGGAGGAAAAAAATATTTATTTTTATTTTTTTATATTTCTTAATGAAAAAGTTTTGAAATAAATAATATGAAAAAATAATTAAAAATGTTCATAAAATAAAAATATAATAAAAAACAATTTAGAGTTCAAATTTCCTTCATAATAAATGAAAATTTTAGAGTACATAAATATTAATTAAAATATTTAAGAATTTTGAAGTTAGTCAAGACTACCAAGTGAAAAATACCATCGAATTTTTCAGTCTTGCCCAAAACATTAAATCAGAATAATGTTTTGCCTTTTTTTTTACAAAATTTGTCATTCCATGCAAAATGAATTGAAATGTCGTTCGAGGACCCCATTAGGTTTTATTGATCTATGATGGTTTCTAAGACATTCTAGTGATATGCCTCCACCGCCTGTCCGACATTGGAAAGCAAGATGCAGTCCAGACCAAAAGTACTGTAAATTTATTAAATGATCAAAATCGGATCCGCCGCCACCCGTCGGTCTGTGGAAAGTAAATTGGAGTGCGAACCAACAGACAAGTAAATCTGGTAAATGAGCAAAATCGAATCTATGACATTCTAACAACGTTCGTCTGTCAGTCCGTCTGTGGATACAAACTGCAGTCCAAACCATAAAACAACTTTACTGCGAAATTTGGCACAAATACGTCTTGTGTTCATAGTTTGGTAAATTTCTAAAATCAACGAAATCGGACCAGCACACTGTGTACCAGGATTTTAATTTTTTTGGCCAATAACACTGTGCAACAAATTTTGGGTCATCGCATTGAGCCTCAATGCCTTCAACGCCATATGAAAGTAGACCATCAAATGGACAAAATCACCAAAGGGTTTTGCAAAGTCAGTTCGGATTTCTTTTTTATAGCCCACTGAAATTTTTATTTTTTTATCAAAGGCGTTTGGAAAACGTCAAAAATACTATTATAAGAACACATCTGAGCTTCAATATATGATTTGATGTCTTCAGTAAAATTTTATGGCGGTTCTTTTCTAAGAACATTTTAACCCTCTAACTGCCACTTTAAGGGGTCATTTTAGTCCTTTTTAAAAAACTAAACACAGAAGTCTAATAAAACGTCCATTTAGAGGGTTAAAATGTTCTACAAATATTTTCCTCATAAAATTTCACTAGGGGTTGTCAAATGTTCAAAGTTTGTGCGACATGCGCAAAGGGCTTAAAAAGGGTCAAGTATAAATAATCCATGTTTGTTATTTTTTTTTTACCAAAGCAGTGTTAGAAAATATCGACAAAAAACAGTGCAAATATACTTTTGAGCTAAAAATGGTGTTCTAATGTGTTTTTTAAAATTTTATGGTGATTCTTTTCTTTGACCAAATTAACCCTCTAGCTCCCGTTTTAAAGGGTCATTTTTGTCCTTTTTTAAAAGAAATACAAAAAAGTCTATAAAAAAGGCAGTTAAAGGGTTAAAATGTTTTACAAATATTTTCTGCATCAAATTTTACTAGGGCACGTCTAAGACAAAGTTCGTCCAGCATATAAAAAATGCTTTAAAATTTTAAAGTATTAAATTTTTTTATATTTTTTTGGGCTGAAATATAAAAAATAAAAACAAGTAACAAAGTTAAATTCGACTTTGTCGAATGTATTAATAACCTCCACGATGTAAAAATGTTTCCAGTATGGTCCCAGTAGGACTGATAAACTTTTGACATAGAGGCAATAAACCAAAATATGGCGTTAGAATGCCCCAAATTGTAACTTAAAAATTTTTTTGATTTTTTTTCTATTAATTTCTAATAAAATATACCCCACTTTGACAACATTAGCGTGATTACTGGATATGGGCCCGTGAGTGAATTTTGAGTTGTTTTTTTTCTCACACTTACTTACTATTTACGTGAGTAAACAAAACACCACTCAAGTGTGACTCACGCGTGACTCGAGCTAAACATTTAAAACAGGTAAAATTTTAAAAAACTTTAAATATAACTGAAACAATACAATTAAATAATAAAGACTCACACAAAAAAATTACACTCTTTACAAATCACTCACGCAAAAAATGTCTCACTCACTTTTCACTGGAGATGGGCGCGTGAGTGATTTTTGACTCAATTTTCACACACACTCACTCATGAGCATATTTTTTCTTCTCACACTCACTCACAATAACGTGAGTAAATTTAATACAACTCACACTCACGTGGACTCACGCAAGCTTCAATCACTCTCACGTTGACTCACACTCAAGAATCTCTTATTTATACAAAAAAAAATTTCAGAAACTAAATTTAGAAAATTTTTAAAACTTTCAGCAAAATTTAAAGTCCAGCGAAATTTTTTAATTTTTTTGTTGCTTTGTTTGGTGCAAAAAGAAATATGAAGAGAAAATAAATCACGCAAACTCAAGCAAAAAAATCGATTCACACACACTCACTCACGCAAAAATCCTACTCACGCACACTCACTCACGCAATTTTTTTCTCCACTCACACTCACTCACTCACAATCACGTGAGTAAAAAAAAATCACGCGTGAATCACGTGAATCACGCTTTAATCTGCTCATGTGCCCATCTCTACTTTTCACTCATGAACAAAAAAATTTTAATCGCACTCACTTTTGATTACGCGTAATTTACGTGACCAGCGTCCATCTCTAGTGCTAAACATTAAAGCCAGCAACGCATTTAAGCGGGTAAATTTTTGTGATAGCATTTTAAATATTTTTTATGAAGTTGTAAGCTAGTAGCATTATTTGTACATTTAGGATGATAAATGCTAATTAGAAATAAAAAAGTTCTCTCTTAAATGTGCCACTGAATATACGAACTTTTTGACGCATTTAAAAGGGAAATATTTTATTAAAACCTTTTGATAAAAGCAAAAAGAAGGATTTAAAAAAACAAAGGCTTTTTTTTAAAGCCGTGTCCTACATTTTGGATCCCCCATTTTGATTTCAAAAAAGCTGAGCTCGTATTCGTGATTAACGTTGCGCAATAATTTTCTAGTGATATTTTGAAACATTAATCCATATTTTTTTTTTTTACTTTTAGCCAACACTCAGGGGATGCCTCCTTCTCATGCAATGCATTGTGTTGGTATTAGGAAAATATGTTATCTTGTTAAATATATTGTGGGCCATATTGGATCCGTTATTTTAAATTTTGAGTATTTGATTCTAAAATCAGCTTCGGCATCCGAAAAACCATCAAAATCAAAGTTTTTGTTCAAAACAGACAACATAGAAAAAATGATAATATTTTATTTGTAGCCAGCGTTGCCAGGTACTTTTTTCCGTTGTCCTCAAAAATAAAACAAAATATCCCCAAAAATCCCTAAACAATAACAAAATACGTTTATTTTAATCACGCAAACATTTTTTTGTTAATTTTTAAAAAAAATTTATTGATGGTAATTTTTTAATTTTATTTTGTAGTTTTAGCAATTAAAAAATTCCAAAAATCCCCAAACGAGTTAATTAACGGGTTTTGACAATGTTAACATACATTTTACAGCCGATTTATGCACGTTTTACTGAATGGGCTTCGTAATATCGTACTAAAGAGTTATTTTCACTAAAACTTTTGTTAAAAATCGTTGATTATATTAAATTTAGCTTGTTGTATCAAATAGATACAATTTTGAATATCCCCAAAAAAATCCCCAAAAAAATTTTTGAAATCCTCAAAAAAATCACCCATAAGATTTTGTGTTCTTTTTTCTCTAGTGAAATCCCCAACTTTGGGGATAAATCCCCAAGTCTGTCAGCCCTGTTTGTAGCCACATTGTATCCGACCCAAAATACATAAAAATTATTAATTTAAATACAATTTGCTAAGAATTTCAAAAGCATATCCACCATACTGGATCAGCCATTTTGAATTTCAAGTCTTTAATTCCAAAATCAGTTTTAACATCCGAAAACCCAAAGTTTTTGGCCAAATTAGACAACATTTTAAAAATCTTAAATTTAAATTTATCTTTAAATTGATCGCATTTGGCTCAAAGTAAGTTTATATGAACGACTGTCTTAAGCTTTTTAAAACGGTCAAGGAAAAGAAATTTTGAATTTTAATTTTTGCCATTTTTTTTTTTTACAAATTTTAAATAGTGATATCTCGAAAATCGTTCTATCGATTTTAATTTTATTTTTGCTCATAACAATAGTAATAAAAACATTTTTGTCATACAAAAAATGCCAGTCTAGTTTGCTGTGAATAAATAATTATTTAATTATTCATTTCTTCAAAAAACCTTTTTTGTTTAAATAAAGTAAATAACCTTTCTTTATTGAAACTAATTACTTTTGCCATAAATCATATTTACAATAAAATAGGCAAACAAAAAATTAACACATTCTTGAATCAAAAAACCTATGCATAACATCTTCCTTTAATTAATTTTAATAATTTCCACTACACAACTAACTGGCCTAGCAAGTCATACAGTTCTTCCATTAAATAAACATCAAAAACACTTCAAACCCACTATACAAAATCCGTTAAACGAATGTTAAGTGTTTTTACATGATGAACAATTTTCACTTTTAAACATTTACATTTTACCATTAATTATGCCATCGTATTAAATCTTAAAACAATACATTATAACACAACACCACACACAATAGGCTGGGTCGTATTCCAACAAAGTGCTCAGATCAACTATTAATAGTGAAAAAAAGTTAGTACAAGTAAATACAAGCAATTTAAAACCAAAATGAACAAAATCGGTCCATGGCTTCCGTTCTCGCATCGCGGGTCAAAATTGCGGTTTTTGAAAAAATGGACATAATTTAAAAAAAAAAATAAAATATTTAAAAAAAAAATTATTAAAAAAAAATAAATTTTTTGTATCGCATTAATTCAAAGATATTTAGAAAAATTTTGTTTGTTTTTTTCGGATATCGATAACCCACCCAAACGTGAGGCCAAAAAAAACTCACATTTTTAACATGGAGCTCAAAACTACTTTTTCACTATTTTAAATATTTAGTGAAACAAAATTTTTAAATATATTAGTTTATCCACTTGATATCATTGAATACATCTCAGGGATTGTAGAAAAAAATTCTTAATTAAATTCCTTCGTCCAGTTGGTGTGTGGAGCGATTTGAATTTAGCGGATTTCCAGAACATGTGTTTTTATCGACATTTTTGACTAATTTGTAGTTGTTAGCAACATTTTACTTAAATTAACCAACTTTTTTTGTTCAAATGGTTGTTTTGGACCATAGTAACTCTGCTTTGAAATAAAACGCTTTTTGGACAACGTTAACCCTTGCCGGCACGGGGTTAAAAAATTCCTCCAATGAAATTTTTGAAAATTCCTCACTCTAAAATCGTGTATGTGTTTAAATAATCAACAATTGCGCACTTAAGCGGAAAATGCTTAAAACTAAATAAAATAAAAAAAAATGGGATCCGAAATTTCATTACGTCTTCGTCGTTTTTACTGTTTAAAGCTAAAAGTGAAAAACATATAATTTAATATGTCAAAAAAGTCCATTTGACTATGAGCAAAAAAACAGCTGTTTGAAATTTTTTGGGCGTTCGTTCAACAAGGGTTAAAGATGTCCTTCAAGAAAACTTTGTATAAATTTGTAATTGTTGATTATTTAAACACATACATGATTTTAGAGTGAGGAAATTTCAAAAATTTCATTGGATGAATTTTTAACCCCGTGCCGGCAAGGGTTAACGTTGTCCAAAAAGCCTATTATTTCAAAGCAGAGTTACTATGGTCCAATACAACCATTTGAACAAAAAAAGTTGGTTAACTTAAGTAAAATGTTGCTAACAACTACAAATTAGTCAAAAATGTCGATAAAAACACATGTTCTGGAAATCCGCTAAATTCAAGTCGCTCCACACACCAACTGGACGAAGGAATTTAACTAAGAATTTTTTTTTACAATCCCTGAGATGTATTCAATGATATCAAGTGGATAAACTAATATATTTAAAAATTTTGTTTCACTAAATTTTTAAAATAGTGAAAAAGTAGTTTTGAGCTCCATATTAAAAATGTGAGTTTTTTTTGGCCTCACGTTTGGGTGGGTTATCGATATCCGAAAAAAACAAACAAAATTTTTCTAAATATCTTTGAATTAATGCGATACAAAAATTTTTTTTCTTTTTTTAAATAATTTTTTTTTAAATATTTAATTTTTTTTTTAAATTATGTCCACTTTTTCAAAAACCACAATTTTGACCCGCGATGCGAGAACGGAAGCCATGGACCGATTTTGTTCATTTTGGTTTTAAATTGCTTGTATTTATTTGTACCAACTTTTTTTCACTATTAATAGTTGATCTGAGCACTTTGTTGGAATACGACCCAGCCTAACACACATTCATACATTACACAATAGCAGCTATGAAATGTCAACTTAATTATGAAGATGAAGATTTTATGAAAACATACAAAATTTTACAACAAAAGCATTCATTGTTTGGCTGGATGTCTGTCTGTCTTTCTTTCTGTCTGTGTTTCAATCTGTACGACTAACTGGCTGCCTGTCACCTGTCATGTCAATGTTGACATACTTATTAAACTCGGGTAATTTTTTTGTACAAAGGTGTGAATATAAAACTAAAAGTAAAGTTTGCAAGTGTGTGCAGTTTAGAGTTGGTAGTATATATAATTGGAAAATGAAATTTATATAAAATATGGAGGATGTCAAGCAGGAGCTTGTTAAAATTTAAAAAAAAAAAAATACTTTTGGTACTAGGTTAGTATTTTATATGTTTTAAGGTATCAAAAGTTTATGTTTTGTTAGGAGAAAACCTTTAAAATTTTATACAATTATTTATGTGAATTGATCATTTCTTAAGATTTTATCATTTCCAACTTCACTGTGCTACACCAAAGAAATGCAGGGGTTCTCATCAAAATTCGGGTTAGTTGGAGTCCATAGAAAATACTTATATTTAAAACATGATTGTGTTTTTAACCCAGTTGGAAAATGCGTCACTGAGGAAATTTCCACAGTGATTTCCTGAGGAAATTTCCACAGTGATTTCCTGAGCAAATGTCTTCAGGTTCTGACAAATCATAGGCAATCCTTGATGACATGTCCTAACATTGTCAGCACTGAATGTTTGCTTTAAGAGTGTGGACAATTCCTCTAAGACGTCTAAAAGGAAATGTCTTCAGAATAGCACTATATTTAATTAGAATTTTAAATCTGGGCAACTCTTCAATTTCCAAGAAAACGATGGCAATATTGTCGATTTATTTCAAATAAAATCAAAATCTAACAAGTAGAATAAAAGTAATAAATAGATTAACAATTTTCAAAATAAAGTTTGGAACAAGTAGTTGGGTGTGGTACTAATAAACTGGAGGTTTCAGGTTCAAATCCAGTTGGGGCTAAAAAAAAGGCGAAAAGTTTTATCTAAATATGAGAAAGATAATTTATAAAGGAAAATGGATAAAAGTAAAAACTAAAGGAAATACGATTTTTTTTTTGTATTTTCGTATGATCTACGTCAGAAATTTCCCCAAAGAAGTCTTAGGTGACATGTCCCCAATAGTTCAGACCTGACCACTGCTGACTTTGAGTGAGGACATTTTGAACATTTGTATGAAACTGTCCTCAACTCAGTACATAGAGATGTCTTGTGGATGTCAGCAGTGACTCTGACATGTCACCGCTCCGTCACTGAGGATGGCTCGAGGACGTTGCTAACTGAGAAGCTGGTTTCTAATTTTTAAATAGACGCAGATCGCCCTCTTAGTTTGACTATAAAAGTTAACGACTAAAAAAAAAGAAAACAAGAATTACTGTGTTGATTTTCTTAAAACCGAAAAGGTTTAAAAAAATTGTTCACCAGCAGGTTAAGAAAACGTATAATAAATATTTTTCAGATCGAGCCCGATCTGTACTTACAGAAAAAATCCTAATAAGATTACTGACAAAATATGTCGCCATTAGGCACGTCTCCAACATGATCTGGAATTGTGTCTGCAATTCCAGATCATATTGGTAATCCTTGCTCATATTGGTAAACTGTTAAAACTTATTCTGTTGAAACTATTAATATACACATATATAAAAAACAATTTTCATTAACAAGACAAACCGACATTTAAAATCCTACTGATGATAACACTAACTGGGGTGCTTGGAACCGGTATGGGAATACCAGAAATGTCTATAATTTTTAGAAATTCAATTTTGCTTCTGCTTTTTTTCAACTTGAGCCCTTATAAAAATTGTTTTTATTCGACCTTTAAAATATTATATTTTGAGAAGGTTTATTCTAGCTCGAGGTCATTATTTTTTTACTAATTAAAACTATGATATTCTCATAAAATAAGTTTAAAGAAAATTATTTTTCTTCTGCTTAAAATTTATTTATGTTGGTAATTTTTGCAACACTTAATCGACTTGTGCTTCGGAATTTGTCAGATTCCATTGTCAAGATTATTTAGCAAAATAAAAGTATTAAAGGGATTTTAATGAAAAATTGTTAATGATCAAACTAAAATATTAATACATATTCGACTCTATTCTTAATGGGAATTAGAAGACGAAAATTGTACCATCGTAGTAAGATCACGATCATCAACTAATTTTTTTTGTCTACTAATTCCCAATGTGAATAGAGTCGAATATGTATTAATATTTTATTTTGATCTCGGTTTGTCATTAAAATCCCTTTGTAGTACAGGGTTTTTATTTTGCTAAATAGTCTTGACAATGGAATCTGACAAATTCCGAAACACGTGTCGATTAAGTCAAAAATTACCAACACAAATAAATTTAAAACAGAACAATAATTTTCGTGAAAGATATTCTATAAGAAAACTCGAGCTAGAATAAACCTACTCAAAATATTCTTCATATTTTTTTTCATCATTGTATTTTTTTCACAATTTTTTTTTGTCAAAATTCATTTTAGACAAAAATGTTTAATCTTGACTATGGAATCTGACAAATTCCGAAACATGTGTCTATTAAGTCTTGCTAAAATTACCAACACAAATAAATTTAAAACAGAAAAATGATTTTATTAAAAATGATTTTATGAGAAATTGATGACCTCGAGCTAGAAAAAACCTACTCAAAATATTTTTCATATTTTTTTTTCATCATTATATTTTTTCACATAATTTTCTTTTGTAAAAATGTATTTTCGCCAAAAAATTTGTTTTTTTCATCAAAATTTATTTTCGCCAAAAAGTTTTTTTCATCAAAATTAATTTTTTTCATACAAATTTTTGTTGTCTATTTTTTCCCACCTAAATATTTTAATGTTTATAATAATTCGTCGAATACAATTGCAATGGAAGGGGTTTCAGAGGGCACCCACCGATTGTACTAAAACTTGCATATGAGGAATTCCACACCAAATGTCCAGCGAAAAAAAACATGTGTACCGTAAACTTCTGAATAGGTTGTATGTAGCGAGTTGCCTTGATTAAATATTTATCACATTAAAACGGAATGCACCACAATCTCAAAAATTAACATTCTCATATAGTTTTGTATGGGATATCGATTAATTTTTTTTTTTTTTTTTGGAAAACTTTCAGTACCTATTCTGAAATTTTCCATTTTTTGCAATTAATAAAAACTCATTCGCAACGTTAAAACAAGACGATACAAGGAAATTACAAAATTGTTGTGAAATTTAAAATTCAAATGCGATTTTCTCGAAAAAAAATTAAAAACGCGTTTCTGAACTTTTTTTTGTGAGGATGGACAAACATCTAAACTTAAAAAAATTTAAAAATTAAAAAAAAAAGTAGCCGGATTTTTGATAAATTGACTTTTTTCCTACAGAAAAATTCTCATTTTCAAAGTATTTTCTTTTTATAAATTATTCCTTTTTGAAGTCCTTGAAAGGAAGCAGGATCCGGGAATGAAAAACTGTAAATGCAGTTGTACTACATTTAGTCTCTAGTTTCAATCTTTTTCGATCCTCTCCTTTCCTTTTTAATTTTATTTTTTCCGTTTTTTTCTTTCGAATTTAGTTTTGTGGGGGAGAGGGCTGGAACATTTCCAATTCCACCCCCCCCCCCCACTTGTGGATCATACATTTTTTTTAGCAAACATTTTTTTTTAATAAAAAAATTTTTTTTACTAACCCAGCAAAAAAAGAGCTTACCATTCACTACAAAATTCACCACAACTTATGAACCAGATGTACTTCTTCTTCAGCTGAAACACTGATGAATTTTATATGGGCGTGACACACAATATCACTAGTGTTTAGTATGTACATATATATTAACATCTTTATCACAACTTCTGAAGTAGTGATCGGGATGTTAATATAACTTGACCTTTTGGAAGTGCTTTTTTCATCACATCTTTAGAAGTATATATTTCTTGGCATTTTGGATGTGATTATGTAATTTTTATATGGTGATTTAGAAGTGATTTTTTCATCACTTCTTGATAAGTACATATTTCATGACTTTTTGGGATTGATTTTAAGAGTTTTTTTTTTTAGTATTTACACTAATAATAATTAAAACCAAAACGATATTTTTAACAATGTATAATATTTATTATGTAATATTTAGACTTGAAATTGTTAAGATTAAATCGATGTTTTTAATAATTTAGTTTAGCTAATAGGAATTATTAATTAAATGTGGATGTATATATTTTTCTAATAGTTTTTCATGCGCTTAATCCGAATCTGGCCTTAGAAGTGATTTATCTTATTTTGAGATATTTAGATTTTCGATTGACAGTACTGCATAAACTCAGATATTCGCAATGTTCGGGACCTTATAAAACCGAGAATTATTTTATGATGTATAATTATAATTATATTATATATAATTATAATTGAACTATAGTTCAGCACATCTAAAAATACTTCACATATTCTTCAAATTACTTTTGCAATCCTTAAGATATCTTTTTTCATATCTTTTTTCATTACGGAGATATCGACCGATAAAATTATTGCAATTTCGGCCCTAAAAAATAAAAGAAAACAAATTTGAAAACCAACCAATTTGTCTTGTTGATATATAATAGTACCGAATTCGAAACTCTATTAGAGGTGCATCTAAGCCCGGCATCAATTTGGGTATCAATTTTAGGGTAAATTTTCAGGGTGCCATACAAAAAATCTTTATTTGGGCTAACATTATAGAGCTTCGCCATATCGGCTAAAGATTTTTTTTCAATAAAATTAATAAAATTCTTAAAAGTACATAGAGTTCTTAGTTTTATATTCAATTAAAATTTTTATTATTCGGTTAACCGAATAATTCAAATTTATCCGATTATTAACCGATTAAATCTCAACCCCGCACTCAGAAAATTATGTAAGTTACTACATGTTAGTTGTTTGTATATTTTACAGTAGTTAGTTGTTTTCAACTACAAAGTCAGTTGTTTTTGTATGAAAAATATCAAACAACTATTTCTGTTAGTTATTTTAAGTCGTTTTTTGAACAACTAACAAAAAAGTACTGTGATGTAGAAACAGTTATTTAAAGTAGTTAATTTTATTTATTTTATCTCTGAAAAGTTTTAAAGGTTTTTTTCCAAAAAAAAAAATTTCGTTATTTTTATTTTTCACAACTTTAAAAAAAAAAAAAACTTGGAAAAAATTTGGTCTTCAATTTTTTTTTCTGAAAAATGTTTTGAAAAAAAAAATTATATATTGATTTTTTTATTTTTACTACATTTTAGTTGTTTTGACTACAAATGTAAGTAGTTTTTACTACATAAGTCAGTTGTTTTTTGTCAGTTAAAATAACTAAGACCGTATTTACATTGGCAATTTTAATTGCGGCAATTCTGAATTTGTCGTGTATCAGAGAGAGATCTAAGATTCTTCCCTCTCTCTCTGATACACTAGAAAATCAGCCGCAATTAAAATTGCCTTATGTAAATTCGGTCTAACATTGTTAGTTGATTTAACTGAAAAAGTAGTTGACCCCAAAACAACTTACAAAGTAGTTATTTTAACTGACATTTTCAGTTGATTTTACTAACATAATTTTTTTAAGTGCGATTAATTATTTGCCCGATTAGCCGATTAAACCAAAACCTCGATTAATTGAATACCCTAATGTTTAGAAGAGTTTTTATACCTTTCAACAGCGATACCAACTTAGTCATTTTGTGGCTATAATTCAGCCCTTTTTTTTAAGGCTACCACCTTTTTTTGGTTATCTTTTTTAGCCCTTTAAGCACTTTTTAAGTCATTTGATTTTTACCATAATCTGGAAACTTTTTATTGTTTTTTTTTTGTACATAATCTACAAAACAACTCCAAAAATTATAAAAAAAAATGTTTTTATACATGTAGTTAAAAAAAAAACATCCAATAAATAAAATGAAGAGATAAAAAAAAGTAATTCTCTCATTTTAAATCAGATATCGTATATTTTTAGAAGAGTTTTTATACCTTTAAACGGCAATACCAACTTAGCTCTTTTTTGGTTATATTTAACCCTTGTCTTTTTTAAGGGCTAACAGTTTTTTTGTTATCTTTTTAGCACTTCTTGAGTCATTTAGTAATTTTAACAAAAATCTGGAAACTGTATTTTTTTATAACATCATTTACATAACAAATTCGCTTTTGCGGCATATCAAGTTAATTCATTTATAAAATTTAACTTTTTATTAAATCAGAGAAAATTATTAAAAAAAAAATATTCAACAAAACAAATCCAATACTTAAGTGCCACAAATTTGTACTTTTCAATTGCATTTGTAAACACATATGAAAATGGTACTTCTAAATCATTGAGGAAAGAACTGGTGAAAGTTGTTATTATTGGCATTTTTTTAGCAGTTTTGGAAGTGCTTATAAAAGTACTTCTTATGGAATATGAAGATCGGCACATATAGCTACTATGTATGTAGTGAATCACTTATTCTTTTTGCACCACTTCGATTTTTTTTTGCTGGGAAATCAATTTTTTTCAACAAAATTTTGTTTTTTTTTTCTTTAAAAAATTTTTTTTTTCATAATTTTTTTTTCATCAAAATTTCTTTTTTCAAAATTTCTTTTTATTAAAATGCAGTGGCTTCCAGCTTATTTGTTTTTTTTTTTTTCCTTTAAAAATTTTTTTTTTCATAATTTTTTTTTTCATAAATTTTTTTTTTCAACAAAGATTTTTTTATTAAAATACAGTGGCTTACAGCTTATTTCGTGTGATAGATATCAAGACAAAGTTAACAAAAAATAAACCTTATTATTACACCATCAGCCAATATTAAACATGAACCGGATATACATACCGGTACCGGATATACATACGTCTGAAAGTAGAGATCAAATGGAATAAAACGGCATTTGCAGTTTTTCCTTTCGTGATCTTGTTTCCTTTAAAAAGTTCTTTAAAATTTTAATGTATCCCACATTTTGTAAAATATTTCTGAAATATTTGTACTTGTTCTAGGATGACACTGGTGGTAGCAAATGAAAGAGGAGGACTTTTTTTTTATTTATTTTTTTTTGCCATATTAGGATAAAAGGATGTGAATAAATTCCTTTGAAAACTTTATCAAAATATTTTCTTTAAAATTTTGAATGATATTGAAGAATAAAGTTTTGAAAGGTTATAACTTACCTCCTTTTTCCCGATATGTAAAAATAGGAAAATTGGGGGAGATCCTCCTCTTTCATTTGCTATCACTAGTGGCATTCTAGGACAAGTATAAATATTAAAAAAATATTTTAAAAAATGTAATCCTCTAAATCTTTGAAGTCCTTTTAAAAGAAAACAGGATCACGAAATGAAAAACTGAAAATGCAGCTTTACTACATTTAGGCTCTAGTTTCAAACGTATAATATCCAGTTCGTGTATAACGACTTTTTTTCGGACATTTTTAATTTAAACAAATATTTCCCATCTTAAACCATAATAAAAATTTTATGACCCATATCTAGCAAATGCCCAACATTTTAAATTTATATCTTGTACTCGATAACATTAATATTATGATAATTTTTTTTTTAATTGCAAATCTCTAAAATCTAAAACTCCTTTCGATTATGATAGTACTCTAATTAAACCAAATATAATTATCTTCAATTTGGTTGTTATTATTGCCATTCTTGCCTAAAAGTATGCCATGTTTAATGTCATAAGCGTATGACAACAGCGAAAACAAGTACTACTCACACAAATACATACACACAAATAGCATTTAACACAAATTTACTGTTGTATAAAAGCAATTATCTAAAAAGCATGACAATCTCAGTCACAAAATCTAATAAACTAATAAACATAAAACTGTCAGCAATTGTACAATCCCGAGTAAAAAAGATTATATATATTCATATAAAATTATATAAAGCCATCATATATAATCATATATAGTTTGATGCGAAAAATGAGTCGATAAACCGATATAAAAACTTATCAAATTTGATCAAATCTGATCAAATTTGATATAATTTTAATATAATTTTATATAGTTATATGCGAAAATTGGACCCTTTTTTGTATAAAATTGATGCAATTATATATAATTAAATATATTTATATATAAGAAAAAAATGTTTTCCCCCAAAACGCAAAAAATTGACAAAAAAATTTGTTTCCAGGACTTTCAAAAATATTTTTAGGACTTTGAAAATTTTTTAAAAAAAAAAAAACATCTGGACTTAGAAATTTTTTTTTCAATTTTGCATCAGTCCTAAAATTTTGGGACTTAGAAAATTTAAATTTTTTTTTGGACTTAGAAAAATTATCAAAAAAGTTATATTAAATTATATGTAAAGGACTTAGATTTTTTTTTAATTTTACTCATATAAGATAACATATAATTTAAAAACAGTTGCATAAAGTTTTATATAAAATTTCTTCAAATATTTTGTTTTATCAAATTATATAAAAAAGAAGACAGAATTTTAAAGTTCATATGTAATTATATAAACGAACTTTAAATCATATGTTATTATATAAAATTCAATATTTTCTGTTATATAATTTTATATAAGTGTTCACATATGAACACGATATTTTATAATCTAGTTTTGGATTTTCCACAAAACTGATTAGTATTGTTTAAATAGGATTGTGTTCTTTTAATTATTTACATAGTATGACCAAAATTCCCAAATTGTGATATGTTACTTTTTATTATCATGTTTTCAAGGTTAATACTTAAGGATGTAGATAGGAAAAAGATAACATAACACATGTTTATTAAATAAAGATATTGCTGGCACACATGCGCCCGGCAGGTAGGGAATATTCTAGTTCTAGGTTAGATTTAAGATTATTGTAGTTAGTTCTTAAGGTTTTTAATTTTAATAAAATAATCAGTGTCTTACAAACATTCGTGGTACGTGTTTTATTTCTATTTAATAGTAATTCCGCGTACAATAAGAAACAAATTAGAAGTGCAAATATATAAAATCACATATGATGCAACAAAAAATACATATAGTTTTACAAAATAATATATGTATATATAAAACTATATATAATTATATATGATCTTTTTTACTCGGGATGGCAACAACATCAACAACACCAGCACTTATAACAAAAAAAAAAATTATTCAAATAATAATATTCACACATACACACACTTATATAATAATAAAATTTTATTATAAAAGCCTACTTAATAGGCGCCGGAACAAAAATTAATTAAGGGCCAAATAATAAAAAAAAATCCACTATATATTTTGTAAATAAACTGATTACTACATAAGGTGAGTTTACATTATATCAATGGGTCGTTATTCTTTCGACCTTTTTTTGAGGTTATTTATGTTCTGAGTGTGTGAGTAGAAGCTCAGACTTGGTGAAAAAGTAAATACGACTTGGCCGAATTCATGAATACTCTCCACAATGCCCTTTTTAACGTAAAAAAATGTAACAATTTTAGAAATGAATGGCTTATTGTAAAAACTCGATAAGCAACATTTCAATTTATGGGGGTTTTTGCCTAAAAACTTTTTAATTAATGTAGAAAAATCTGTCAATGGAACATCAGCAGAAGGCGAAAAACACGAAAAAATAAAATGTTTCTTATCAAGTTTCTGCAGTAAGCCCTTCAAATATTTTATTTTGAGTAAAAAATTGTTTTTTTGTAATTTTTGTAAAAAAAATGCCTGCGATTTTTGTACTCTTGCCCAAAACATTAAATCATGATACATGTGTTTTTACATTTTGGAGAGTATAAATGATTCGACACCAAAGAATATAACACTCTCACTTGTTTTATTTACATTTGATAAACAAATGAAAACTTTTTATGCGAAAAAGTAGTTTTGGTAAAAAAAATGATTTTTTTATTTCACGAAAAACAAAATTATGTTAAACAAGTAAAAAAGTTAAATTCGGCCTTGCCGAATGTAGTGATACCCTCCACAATTTCAAAAAGATTATTGCAAACAACTTTATTTAAAAGGAAATTACTTAAAAAAAAAAAAAATATGAAAAAAAATTTCCGCGAAAAAAAATTTTGGTAAAAAAAAAAAAATCCGCGATTTTTTCTTTTTTTGTCAAAAAATATGTTCGTACTTGTTTAAATACCATTTGGTGTTCAATTATGTTCACATATGTCAACCAGAAGCCGAATTAAAGCATTTTGTATTTTTAGGTTATGTTGAATGTACTGAAATTTTTGAGGTGTGCTTACATTTTCGTTCATAACTTTTGAACCGCTGAACCGATATCGCTCCAATGCAATACCAAACTTCTCGGGAGAACTTCCAATATTTATGTTAAGTTTCAGTCATCTCTGTGCAATATTTTGTCCGCGAGAGCATTTTCCACAGACAGACAGACGGACAGACGGACAGACGGACAGACGGACAGATGGACAGACGGACATACGGACAGACGGACAGACGGACAGACGGACAGACAGACAGACGAACAGACGGACAGACGGACATCGCTAGAATGTCTTTAAATCGATCGGGCATCATGAATATATATACTTTATGGGGTCCCAGACCGATATTTCGATGAGTTACAAACGAAATGACAAACTTATATATACCCTCTATCACTAAGTGGAGGGTATAAAAAATTTGAATGAACCCAAAATTTTTGGTGAAAAAAAAATTTTATGAAAAAAAGTTTTTGACAAATTTTTTTGATAAAAAGAAAAATTTTTTGATGTAAAAAAATGAAAAAAATATGATCAAAAAAAATTATGAAAAAAAAATTTTGATGAAAAAAAAAAATTGATGAAAAAAAATGATTGAAAAAAAAATTTGATGAAAAAACAAAAAAAAATTGATAAAAAAAAATGTTGATGAAAAAATTTTTTTTTGCTGAAAATGATGAAAAAAAAATTAATGAAAAAACAAAAAAAATGATTAAAAAAAAAATTTTATGAAAAAAAAAATAATGAAAAAAAATTTGATGAAAAAACAAAAAAAAAAAATGATGAAAAAAAATTTTGATGAAAAAAAAATAAATTTGATGAAAAAAAAATTAATGAAAAAGCAAAAATTGATGAAAAAAAAAAATGATAAAAAAACAATTTGATAAAAAAAAAATTGATGAAAAGAAAAATTTGATAAAAAAAAAAAATTTATGAAAAAAAAATTGATGAAAAAAAATTTTTTTTGTTAAAAAATAATAACTTTTTATTCACCAGCTGGTGAAAAACGGTTTTATTCACCACGAGGTGAATTAGTATACAAGTTACAAACCCAAGTTATTAAAATTTTTGGTTTTAAGAAAATGAAAATAGTAATTCTTGTTTTCTTTTTCGTTAATAGTTAGCTTATATAGTCAAACTGAGGTGGCGTCCTGCAACTTTTTTAATATTAGACACCAGCCTAAAAATATTATCATGTTAAAAAGAAAAATTATTATTTTTTTTTTTTGAATGTTCATTTTTTTCGAGTGTAAATTTTGTTTGGTGTAAAAAAAATTCTGAGTGACAAAAATACTTTGTAAAAATTGGTAAGCCAATGTAAGGTGAAACCAATCTGAAATTCACGGTTTCGATAATTACTTTTTAATTACTAATTACCAATTTGGCTGAAGTTCAATACAAACCAGACCAGGGGAACGAAAAATATATATGCCAAGCTACAGCATCCTTAGAATTGCCCTTTGAAAGTTAACGTGTTTTTTCTCTTGTAAATTCGCCGAAAACCCTTGCCGAAATTTACTATTTCGCTTATAACTTTTGACCCACTGAACTGATTTTAATTGCAACACCAATCTGACCAGGTAAATGACCAACACATATGCCAAACTACAGGAGCACTCGTAAAGTCGTTCAAAAGTTATATGCCAAACTACAGGAGCACTCGTAAAGTCGTTCAAAAGTTAGCAAGTTTTCCACAGACAGACGGACAAACAGACGGACGGACGCTAGATCGTCTCAAAATCGTTCGAGAATCATAGATCAATATTTCGAGGTGCTACAAACGGTATGACAAACTTATATATACCCTCTATCACTAGAGTGAAGGGTATAAAAAAATGAAAATAAATGTTGATGAAAAAAAAGATTGAACCCAAAAAAAATTTTTGATGAAAATTAAAAAAGATTTTGAGATAAGAGATTTAGCGCCCTAAAAATTTGTGACTCGGTTATCGCAGCAACATAAGTTTTTACGTCAGCCAAAATTTTTTGTATTTCTATATGTATAATATATATTCGAAATGCCTAAAACTATGCAACACAAAATACCTATTTTGTAAAAATCATCGAAAGAAATATGACTCAATGGCATAATGTAAACACACCTTTAGCAAGTGTGCGTATAAAGTTCACTCGCGTGTAAGTGTTTGTTTGATTTTATGCATTTAATTAATGATTCAATTTATTATATGTATGTTTATTAAACACAAAACCAAATAATTGAAATTTTGTGTGATTGTTTGTTTGTTTGTGCAGAGGTGTTTGGTATTAAATTTAATTTTAAATCAATTGATTGATAGTATTGGTTGGGGAAAATTGATCGACACATACACTTATTTTATTTAATCTATATTATTATGATAAACGTGATTGAACATGCTAATAAAGTAGTGTTTTTTTTATTTATTGATAGATGATGATAAAACAATTTAAATTATAATCAATTTTGAAATCCGGGTAATTATGATAATAATAATTAACCCCATCATTATATTAAGAATATTTTCTTTAATACACTAATTTATAAGGGAATGACACTATTTAATTAATTCTCAATTTTCTATAGTTTTCCATTTTGTTGTTGTCTTAGTTTTTAAATCTTAAATTCTATACATCTGTCTAGTGTCAATGTTGTTGTCTGTCTGCCTGGCTGCTATTGTCGGTTCAGTCTATTATACTGCACTTGAGTGATTGGATAAACAAATTTTGTGGTCAAAACCACAGGCACAACAAATTTAGCAATACTTGTGGTAAGTCTTTCAAACATACTCATGCAAACTTATACTATTCACATACATACATATATAAAAGCATAGACATAATCAAACAAACACAAATACATACAAATTGTACTGTAGGTGGTCCCTTATTTTAAAAAAGTTTTTACTTAAAAACTTAAGAATGCTAAAATAATAACAAATTATAAAAATTCAGAAAAATTCAGTAAAAATAAACAAAATTTTGAAGAAATGTTTGATTCGGATTGTCTTAATATACCGAATTATTTTAAATTTTTTTTTTTTTTTTTTTTTGAAAACGGCGGAAGACGTTAGAGGATCTTTTTCCCACGTGTTAAATGTTAAAAAAATATTTAAATATTATTTTTGCACTTAATAAATACAATTTTATCATTTGCTGACTGTTTTCTTTTATAACCACGCCCCTAAAAGGAGGCGGGCCGAAAAAATACGATTTAAAAATCCTCTTTTTAATATGATAATGTTGTTTGTCATTCCGTTTGTAACACCTCAAATTATTGGTTTAGGGCCCCATAAAGTATATATATTTATAATCCTATTGATTTTAAGACGATGTTGAGAAGTAAGTCAGCCCGTCTGTCTGTTGAAATCACGATAACTTTTGAAAGACTTTATGAAGGCTCCGGAAGTTCAGTCATTTACCTAGTCAGGTTGGTATTGCAATCCAGCGAAATCGGTGCAGTGGTTCAAAAGTTATGAGCAAAAGAATAAATTTCGGCAAAGGTTTTTCGCGAATTTACGAGATGAAAACACGCCAACTTTCGAAAGACAAATCTGAGGGTGCTGCATATATATTTGTCGTTCCCCTGGCCTCGTTCGTATTGAATTTCAGCCAAATTAAACCAGTGATTCAAAAGATATTAGCAAAACCGTGAAATTCAGATTGGTTTTACCTTAAATTCACGTGTTAAAAAAACCTAGCTTTAAAAAAACAAGCTTTTAAAACATTGGTAAGCCACAAAATTAATTTACAAAGTATTTTTGTCACTCAGAAATATTTTTACACTAAAAAAAATACAGTAGAAAAAAATTTTACACTCAAAAAACAAAATTAGTAATTTTTTTTTTTTGACAAAATAAAAAAAAAAGGTTTTTTACTCAAAATAAACTATTTTTAATCAAAATTGTTAATTTTTTTTTTCACGTTAAAAAATTTACTGTCCTTTAATAGAGGCATTGTGGAGGGTATCCATAGATTCGGCCAAGTCGAATTTAACTTTTCTACTTGTTTTCAAATAAAAAGGTTTGTTACTAGTATTTGTAACGTGTTGGTAAATAAAACAATGTGCTCGATGCGGGAGTAATTTTCCACCATTTACCTACTTTTTAAAAAATTCGAAAGAATATCAATTTTTTAAAAATTAGGTGAATGGTGAAAGAGTAACAATATTTCACCAGGTGGTGAACAAAACGTAACAAAATTGCTATTAATGATTTTTTTTTGTAATTTTTTTTTTGTTTTGTCATCATTAATTCTTTTTTTTATAAAATTTTTGTTTTGCATCAGTTTGATTTTTTCATCATACAATTTTTTTTTTAAAGATTTTTTAATATATATTTTTTTTAATTTTTTTATCAACATTATTTTCATAACGAAAATTTTCATCTACATTTTTTTGGTCAAAAAAATTATTTTCATCAATTTTTTTTATCAAAAAAAATTTTTTTCATCATCTTTTTTTCACCTAGTATAAACTTCGTCTAACAAAAAATATAAATTTTTTTGACAAAAGTACAAATTGCAGGCGAAAGTGTTAAATACGTCTGTAACCAATTTAATATAGCCTCTAAAATGTAAAAATATCTTTTTTGCACTTAAGTAATACAATTTTATCCTTTTTTTATATCCACGCCCACGAAAGCGGCGGACCGGAAAAATAAAATTTTTAAGAATTTTGTTCATTGCGGCTATGAAAACGTACATTGGTTCTATGAAAATTCAAATCATTAGAAGTCAGCCAATGATGCCCATCATAGAATCTATGAAACAAATTCATAGAAACCAGAAATCTATGAAAAAGTTCATAGGCTATGAAAAAAAAAATATTTTTAATTCTATTTTTATTTATTTTATTATTTGATTTTTTTTTTTATTATTTTATTTATTTACAATTTTCAATTTTTAAACCTTTTTATGTTTTTAACTTATTCCCACCGAGATTCGAACACAAAACCAGTTGTTCGTGAAGCTTAGTCTCTAGCCACCGAGCAAAAGCATACAAACAAGTTATAATACTTAAAATACATTTTGTTTAATATTCTGCTTTAACATATTGAGTATGTATCAATGCTCTGCCACAATGCTCTGCCAAAAGCTGTGTGTGTGTTTGTAGAAAACAAAATGTTTGTGTATTTTCAAAAAAAAAAAAAACATTATAAAAACTAGTGATAGTTGGCGAGATTTTCCTCCTGTGGTGGCGCTGATAGCTAAGGCGTCGACAATAATTTTCACAGCCGGGAGGTCTTGAGTTCGAATCCCACCAGGGCAGAAATACTTTTTTTTAACGTTTTTTATGTTTTTTTTTTTATTTATTTTTTAATTTATTTATTAAATTTTTTTAATTAAAGTAACATTATTTTAATTATTAAAAAAATTAAAAGGCTTATTGATGATATTTTTTCTATGAATTTAACAAAATCTATGAATAAAATTCTATGAAATATTTCACAATACTAATGAATATTCATTCAGCCAATGAATTGTCTCATAGATTCTATGAATTTGGTTTAATGAAATTTTTTCATAGATATTATGAAGAATAATTCTTTCAGTGTGGGTCCAGGTTGGAAATTTTTAGAGGTTAGTTAAGCTCTTTAAGGGAAAGATTTTTACTCCTGGTCCGATTTCGTCCATTGAATAACTTTACCAGCCTATGAGCGCAAGACATATTTTTGCAAAATATTTGAAAAACCCATTATATGTATATATTCCCTTTCGATCCTATAAGGAGCATAGGGCCTCAACAAACTTCCTCCACTGAGATCTATCAATCGCTATGTTTTTTACTTCGCTCCAGCTTTTACGCATTTTTCTTATCTCGGAGTCGATTTGTCTTCGCCACCTATGAGCTGGTCGCCCCCTTCTGCGACTTCCCTGAGGGTTCCATTCAATAGCATTTCGGGCAATATCGGACGGTTGTTTGCGGAGTGTATGTCCGATCCAGTTCCACTTTCTTCTCTGTATTTCTACTCATAGCGGTGTTTGCATTGTTTCACGCCACAGGTTGATGTTCGAAATAGTTCGTGGCCAGAAGATTCGTAGAATTCTTCGAAGACATTTGTTAACGAAAACTTGCAAGGATTTAATGTCTCGGGAGGCAGCGTTCCAAGTTTCGCATCCATATAACAACGTTGATTTTACGTTGGAGTTAAATATATTAATTTTAATACGACGTGATATTGTGGATGATTTCAATACTTTATTGAGCTGACCAAAGGATTGTGTGCCCTTTTTTATTCGACTAGCAATATCTTCGCTAGATCCTCCAGTTCGATTGATAATGGCTCCGAGAAAGCAGAATGTATCGACTTCTTCTACACACAAAAAATTATTGGCTAAAAAATTTCAATTAAATCTATTGATCAACAAAATTTAAATAAGTCAATTATTGTTTTGATCAACATTTTTGTTATTTTCTTTAACTATCAAATTACAAATTTTCAACATACCAGATTTTTTTCGCTTCAATTTATTTGAATACATTAATTCAAAAATATACTTTTTACTACGGTTTTACTTTTTTTTATTGTCGGCAACATATTGGAAAGCAAAAAATATGAATTTCTTCATAATTTTTCCACAAGCGTGAAATTCATTTGTTAAATCAATAATTATTTTAATTGACTTTAAATAAAAATCAATCAAATTTTTGATCAAAATCGAAAAAATCATTAATTGAAATAAAAATCAATTAATCACCTACAATTTGATGATTGATATAACAATTTTCTTTATCGGAGGAGTTTCAATTAAAAAATTAATTGAATCCGCGTTTTTGTTGATTGACTTTCGTTTTCAATTCTTTCTGTGTAATAAAAAACCTGTTATACAAGCCTTAAAAACATTGCGAAATCACAAAAATATTTTGCGAATTATTTTTGTTTCAAAAAAAATTTTAAGCTAAAAGAAAAGCAAAAATTTAGCACTCAAAATATTACACTCAAAAAAATGTTGTCAATTTTATTTTTTAACAAAAATGATAAAAAAGAATTTTACTGAAAATAAAATATTTCTAATCAAAAATATTAATATTTTACATAAGGAAATTTACTATCACTTAAAAACGACATTGTGGAGGGTATTCGTGGACTCGGCCAAGTCGAGTCCACTTGTGTTGTCGTAAGTAATTTTATCATAAATCTCATCTCTTTGGAGATTTACGTGATTTTTTCAAAAACGCGATTCAAAATAAAGACAGACATATGAAGAATTCGCCACTTGAGGCCAAGTCGGTTTCAACGAAACATGGTAAGGGACACTCTTATCCTTTAGCACTTACCCATACATACTTACAAGCCAGCAATGAATGCGTTGACATGTCAATATATCACAAAATACACACAGATACACTTACAATACACTTACAATACACTTTATACACATTAAGAATTACTAATACTACTACAAATATGAACAACAGACGGATCTTGTTATAGTTTACTTGTTATTTTTTTTTTTGCTGTATTTTTGTGGCAATTTGTGTAAAAATGATTGTCTTACTTTTAGTTTATTACAGTTTAATAGATTGTACCATATTTAAGGTTTAATTAATGTAATTAATTTAAAACAATTTCAGTTTTTGTGTGTCTGCAAATGTTTTAGTTTTGTATGCCATTATAACAATGATTATACATTAAGTTAAATAGATTTTTGTTATTAAACTAATTTTATTTAAAATCAGAAAAAAAGAGGGTAAACAAACGTGTTTGTGTGTATTTAGTAAAAGATTGTGTAGAAGTTTGTCTAGAAAATAGAAGTTTTTTAAATTCTAATGGTAGAAAATCTTCGTTTGTTTAGTTTTGAGGTTTTTTTGGTTAAAACTTGAAAACAAAAAAAAAATAAATGGAATTTAAGTTAAATCACACTACCAAAAGATTCAACTGCGTGATTTTATGGTTTATCTTTGTTAATTAAATTAATTTGCGTGTTGGGTAAATATTTTTAGAAATGAAACTACTTTTAGTACTTTTAACTAGTTATTTTTTGTAAGATTTTTTTTTATAAGTAACATTTTTTAACAACACTGAGACAAAGATAAAACGTGGAATTGCGAAAGTTTTATTTTAGTTTTTGGATGGTATAAGGCTATTTAGAAATCCACTATAAAATTTGTTTAAAATCGAATTTAAATAATTTCTTATATTAGGAAAATTTAAAATTTTGAGACATTTTTCCCATACAAATTTTAAAGATCCTCTCTCCACTCTCACTTTTTATACCCTCCACTCTAGTGATAGAGGGTATATATAAGTTTGTCATTCCGTTTGTTACACCTCGAAATATTGGTCTTGGACCCCATAAAGTATATGGGGCATTCCATGTCAAATCGGACACTTTGAAAAAAAATTTTTTTAGATTTTCCCAATTTGTTTACAGATTTTAGTACCCTTCGAAAACTTCTTAGTGGTAAATTTTCAGGTTTTTTGGATGCCCCGTTCAAAAGATATCGAATTTTTAAAAATTGGTTATTTGTTCCTTTACTCAAACTTCTTTTACTCATAACTTCTTCAATAATGGTCCTAATTTCAATTTTTTTTTTCAAAATTTTTGTTTTTTACGATCTTTTTTAAAAAAAATCCCAAAAAATTCTTAAAAGCGCTCTAATATGCGATTTTGTAGTTTTAAAATTAAAATCTCATTTTTGAGAATGTTTGTACTCTTCGATTTTTTTTAAATTTTTTTGTGTAAAACTTCTATCTATTCTACAAATGTTTTGCCCAGGAGGATCGTGGGATAACAATTATTACTATTTTTTAAAATTTTTTGAAAAAATTTTATTGTAATTTTCCAATCTTAAATCATTTCTACTGCTCCAATGATGCGTTATAGAGGGGTCCTTTATAAGACCGACCCCCATTAATTTGTACGCCTTAACATTTCTTTGGAACAAACTAATACCATATTTCCAATTTCTAAGGGGGCTCCCACAAAAAACGAAATTTTTTTTAAATTTGCTTCAACCGCTCTAACTGCCCTAATAGTGCCCTTAGAGCAACAAAATGTATGACTGACCCACAATATTTTTGTAGTCCAAACATTTTCTCTGAACACACCTACCCTCTATCTTTAACTGTTCAGGTACGAAGATACAATTTTTTTTATTTTTTGTAAATTTGTTTTATTTAATCAGCTTCTACCGGTCCAATGGTGCGTCCGAGAGGGATCATTAGTGAGACCGACCCCAATTTATTTTCACCCTACAACATTTTTTTAAAACATACCTACGCCCTATCTCCACTCCCTAAGTAGGCTACCATACAAATAACAGTTGGAGCAAATTTTATAAAAGTGTAATTTTGTATGGGAGCCTACTTAGGGAGTGGAGATAGGGCGTTGGTATCTTTTAAAAAAATGTTGTAGGGTAAAAATAAATGGGGGTTGTTCTCACTAATGACCCCTCTCGGACGCACCATTGGACCGGTAGAAAATTGATTAAATAAAATAAATTTACAAAAAATAAAAAAAGTGTATGGGGACCGCCTTAACAGTTAAAGATAGAGGGTAGGTGTGCTCAGAGAAAATGTTTGGACTAAAAAAATATTGTGGGTCGGTCATACATTTTGTTGCTCTAAGGGCACTATTAGGGCAGTTAGAGCGGTTGGAGCAAATTTTGCAAAATGTCGTTTTGTGTGGGAGCCCCCTTAGAAATTGGAGATAGGGTATTAGTTTGTTCCAAAGAAATGTTAAGACGTAAAAATTAATGGGGGTCGGTCTTATAAATGACCCCTCCATGACGCACCATTGGAGCAATAGAAATAATTTTAAGATTGGAAAATTATAATAAAATTATTTCAAAAAGTTTTAAAAATAGTAATAATCGTTATTCCACGATCCTCCTGGGCAAAAAATTTGTAGAATCGATAGAAGTTTTACACAAAAAAATTTAAAAAAATCGAAGAGTACAAACATTTTCAAAAATGAGATTTAAACTTTAAAACTTAGAAATCGCATACTAGAGCGCTTTTAAGAATTTTTCGGGATTTGTTTTTTAAAAGTACGTAAAAAAACAAAAATTTTGAAAAAAAAATTGAAATTTGGACCACTATTGAAGAAGTTATGAGTAATAGAAGTTTGAGTAAAGGAACAAACTACCAATTTTTAAAAATTCGATATCTTTTGAACGGGTCATCAAAAAAATCTGAAAATTTACCACGAAGGAGTTTTCGAAGGGTACTAAAAACTGTAAACAAATAGTGAAAATCTAAAAAAAAAAAAATTCAAAGTGTTCGATTTGACATGAAATGCCCCATATATATTCATGATCCTCGATCGATTTTAATACGATCTAGCAATGTCCGCCCGTCTGTCCGTCTGTCTGTTGAAAACACGCTAACTTTTGAAAGACTCTACAGAGGATCCTTAAGTATGGCGTATATGTTGGCCATTTACCTGGCCAGGTTGGTATTGCAATCCAGCGAAATCGGTCTAATGGTTCAAAAGTTATGAGCAAAAGACTGAAATTCGGCAAGGGTTTTTCGTTTTGGAAGGCAATTGTGAGTACGCTAAAGCTTGACACATAATTTTTTCGTCGCCCTGGCCTGGTTCGTATTGTATTTCAGCCAAATTGGTCCAGTGGTTCAAAAGTTATTAGCAAAACCGTGAATTTCAGATTAGTTTCACATTAAATTCAAGTGTTGAAAACCCCTTAACAGTTTTAAAAACATTGTGAAGTCACAAAAATATTTTACAACGTATTTTTGTCACTCAAAAACATTTTTACACTAAACCAAAAAAAAAATACACTCGAAAAAATTTTACACTCAAACAAAATTTTACACTAAAAAAAAAATTTAGTCAATTATTTTTATTTTTCAAAAATTAGTAAAAAAAAAAGTTTTTTTATACAAAATAAAATATTTCCAATCAAAAATTTTATTTTTTCACATTGTGGGGGCATTCATATATTCGGCCAAGTTGAATTTATCTTTTCTACTTGTTATACCCTACACCACTCTGTGGTACAGGGTAAAATGAGTTTGTGCTGATGAACTACCCGATATATTGTACCTACCTTCAAGTATAACGATCGACTCAGACTTACTTTTTGAGTCGATTTAGCGATGTCCGTCCGTCCGTCCGTCTGTCCGTCTGTCCGTCTGCCCGTCTGTCCGTCCGTCCGTCCGTCTGTCTGTCCGTCCGTCCGTCTGTCCATCTATCGGTTTAAGCACGATACAGGTCGCAATTTTTAATCAATTGACTTGAAATTTAAAACTTAAGTATATTTTAGCCCAAGGACGAAGGAGAAAATCGGTCCATGTTAAGACCTAGCCCCCATACAAACGCCCCCATTGGATTAGAAATAAATGATTCTAATAACCGTATTATAATAGATATCGCTTTGAAACTTAACAGGTAATCAAATTTTGTATGGACGATTTATCATTCCAAATTTCAAAGCAATCGGGTCAGTCATTCTGGTAGTCCCCATACAAACCACCCTCCCGATATTCTCATAATTCCCTCAAAATTCATAAAAATGGAAATATTTGATAAAAATTTTATTTTTAGGTGTTAAACGTGTACTTTAGTAACCTAATCAAATCGGAATATAATAGGACCATTTTTGGACTCAGTCCCCCATATAAAAATTTCGACCGATATTCAGTTAAATCGGACTATTGAAAAAAAAAAACAATTTCACTAAAATTTGATCTGTGTGTGTTTCCTACACTAAATAAAGATCTAACAAAAGACAGATCCAATCGGTCCATGTTTGGACTTGGGACCCATTTTTCGGAAAACACTGGTGTAGGGTATCATATGGTCGGTCTTGACCGACTATATCATTCTTACTTGTTTTTTATTTAACTTCAACTTCACGATAAACCCATATTACCGGTGTTTTCTTTTTTTTAATGCAAGTTTCACCAAAACCAACTTCTTTACAAGGCAAATCCTTTAGTTAAATGTAAAAAGTTTATTTTTTTAACTAGTTACAGCAAAAATTTCGACAAGAGAATGACAAAATTTTATTTACAAAAAAATGGGCGTGTACTGTGACGATTTTACATGGTGTGAGAAAGCAAGGTAGCAAATAAAAAATATAAGGGAAAATTTGTTTGAAAAAAAAAATGTGTAACTTACTTGTTTTAACTAAATCTTGTGTTGCCAAGTTAACACGTAAATAATCTTTGCCATTATCTTTGGTAAACAAAAAAAAAGAAAAATAAAAACAGCAGCAATATCAAACACAAAAGCCTTAACAGCAGCAGTTGTAAAAGAGAAACTGAAGTCATAGTAAGTAGTTGTAAAAGTTGCAGCAGCAACAATCAAAATCAAAATCCTTAAAAAGAGGTGGAATATTGTACTTTGTGTGTATGAATGTATTGTAAACATCAACCAACATAAATACACTTATTTTAATTATAAAACTTTTTCATTTTCAATGTTGTTATATTTGTATTAGTCGGTTGTGTTGTAAACGCACATACATGCATAGTCAAATTCACACACACACACACCTATGCATTCTCATTGTCTACAAACATGCAGAACATTATTTAAATCTCGATGTACATATTTTTTTCCTAAATAAGGCAAGTGATAATACCTGGTAAAGGTAAAAAAAGTATTTATGTAAACAAATTGTAACTATGAGGGAATTCGCCGGAGATGGCCTGATATATAATTTGGAAAGACGTTAAATTTTTACAAACTTTAGGAAAATCAGAAAATAAAAAAAATTCTAAAATGTATTTGCTTAATAAATAAAATTAAAAAATTTACATTTTTAAAAATATTTTTAGAAATTTAAAAAAATTTAAAAATTGGGAAAAAATTTCTCGATAAAAATTTTAGTCTTCTTTAATATTTTGTAGCATATTTTTAGGTTCTTAAAAAGTTCTTTAAATCCTGAAAAATCCAGCGCTGCTCATTATTTTTTTATAAAAAAATATAATTTTGTTTTGAAAATGTTCTTCTTTAAGGGACTTTAAGTTTGATATTACTCATATGCCTTTCTTTACTTGCTGTTCTATACGCATATATTTGATTGTAAAATTCCTTTTGTTCTTAATTAAAAAAGTAGTAGGGCCATTCCAGAAAATTTAGCTCAAATTTTAGTAATTTTTGGAAATGGTGTCTCAGATTAATTTGAACCTTGACACATAGATAGCCCTCATAAATATGATATATGTACCATATATCGTTTTTTTACATTTGGTGTATTTAACGAATTATGGCGGGTCAAAGATTGACTTTTTAAGCAAAAGTAAGAAAAATACATCACGCTTAATGAGCTGTAACTTCTTAACCAATGACCCGATTTTCACAAATTTAGGCTCATGTGAAAGCTGGGGTTCTTCTTTTAGAAAATATTTTTAAAATAACACAGTTTTTTTTACAGAAATGACGCAAAAATGCAAAAACATTTTGTCTTTTCGAATATTTAAAAAAACACATCTTAGATTTTTTTTAAAAAAATTCTGGTGAAAAATAACAATGTTTTGTATAACATATTCAAAATTCAGAGTGGGATCTCCATGGGATCAAAAACTATTCTGTTTTAAGTACTAGGTTCTCATATTTTTCCCTTAGAAAATTTAAATTTCTAATGTTTTGAATGTTTTTCAAAATTTTAATAGTATAATTTTCTTTGAAAATTTAAATTTTTATATTGAAGAAACATAAAATTTTAATTTTCTAAGGTAAAATTTAAGAACTTCGTACTAAAACCAGAATATTTTTTGATCCCATTGGTATCCCACTCTGAATTTTGGATATGTTGTACAAAACAGTATTGTTTATCACCAAACTTTTTTTTAAAAAAATTAAAGATGTGTTTTTTTAAATATTCGCAAAAAAAAATGTTTTTGAATTTTTGCAACACTTCTGAAAAAAAACCGTATGCTTTTGAAAATATTTCCTAAAAGAAGAAGAATTAAGCTTTCATATGAGCCATTACTTGTGATAATCGGATTACTAGTTAAAAAGTTAGAGCACGTTAAACGTCATGTATTTTTCTGACTTTTGGTAAAAAAGTAGAACTTTGACCCGCGATAATTTGAAAACTACAGCAAATTTTGAAAATCCAAAAATGCAACATATCTCATATAAACGTGGATATCTATGAGCCAAATTCTCAGTGGCGTCCAAAGGCATGTTTCCGAACAGTGGGGCGAAAATTTTTGGAATTACCCAGTAGTATCTCTTTTTTTTTGTTTAATTTAAAGATATATTGTTTGTTAGAGTTTTGTGTATCTTTGGTTTTAAACTGTTTTTTAAACTTTTGCTATCAAATTTACAATGGAACAAAAGTTGAAACGGTGGACTTTATTGTTTTATATAGCTAAAGCTGACGCACAATTAATCAAATATTTAATACAAAATTAAACTTTTCGAATCGGAATGAGATGAAAGCAAACGAAAGTTGAGGGTTTTGTTATGTAAAATTTTAAGTTGGCGATTTTAAAGTATTTTGTTTACTAAACGTGTCCCACTTTAGGGGCCTTTGATGGCGCCCTTATTGGACATGTTGGGTCCAGCGTCTAAACTTAAGCTCGAAACTACGTTAGCTATAACCGGTATGAATTTCGCTAAAATCAGTCCAGTACCTTCAAACTTATTGAATAACCAAATTATTAAAAATAAATCACTGTGCACCGTTGCATATGATTGTTATTTAAGGGCAATTACAAAATTAAGCATACAAATCTTATACAGTTTTTAAGCAATTATTTTTGTAATTAAGTATATAAAAGTTAACCAACTTCAAATGCGTGTAAAAAAATCTAGCGCTGTATTAAAAAAGAACATGAGTGTTTTGTGATGGTATATGTCGACTTTCATTTGCTTTTGACTTCATCCCATTCCGATTTCGGTTGTTTCACTGTGTTATTGGTTTTCTTTTCTTGTTGAGTTTTAAAATTGTAATTTTAGTTTTTTTTTATATTTTTTTATTATTTTTTCTTTTTCTTAAACTTATTTATTTTTGATATTTTTTTGGTCAATCAATGAAATTCTTTCAAAAATATATTTCTTCAAACTTTGCGTGTATTTTTTGTTTAAGAGGAAATATTTACTTCTTTAGGCTTAACAATTTTTTTCATCGTTGTAGGTAGACATCTTAAAATAAATTTAACGTATACTAGCATGTCCCGAAATAAGGAAATTTTCGAATTTCTTTAGGTCATAATCCTAGAACGATGCTTATTAAAGAACTGATTACAGGGGAAAAAATCAAAGCAAAATGTTGGAGGTCATCTTCAGGGCACATCCAGACACTTAAAGTTTTCCTCCAAAGTGAAATATTGAAAATGTCCAATTTATATAATTTTGAATTTTATTCGACCTTTTATATATTATTTACTTAGAAATCAAAATACTCCAGCTCGAGGCCTTTTTTAAAATTATTTTTAATAATTCTTTTTAACGTCTAATTATGAACGAGTTCATAATTAGACGTTGATGAGAAAACTCATTATTGTATTTTAAAGTTTTTGTGCGTAATTATTTTAATATTAAAGCCCAGATAATTTCTTTCAAAGAAAGACGAAATATCGGCAACTAATAAATAAAAGAATTATTAAATAAAAATAATTTAAAACAAGTAAGAAAATTATAGTCGGTCAAGGCCGACCATATAATACCCTACACCAGAGTTTCCCGAAAAATTGGTCCCAGGTTAAAAAGTGGGCCGATTAGATCTATATTTTGTCAAATATTTAATAAGTGTAAAAAACACTCACAAATCAAATTATAGTGAAATAGGTTTCGATTTGTTGCCAATAAACAGCTTTAAGTGAATATCAGACGAAATTTTCACATGGGGCCTAAGTCCAAAAATGGTCCGATGGTTATTAGATTTGATAAGTACGCGTTTAACATACACAAACAAAATTTTAATAAAATATTTTCTATTTTCATGTAATTTGAGAGATTTATGTGAAAATCGGGAAGGTAGTTTGTATAGGGGCTACAAGAAGAACTGATCCGATTCCTTCAAAATTCGGAATGGTGATTTGTGAGGACAAAACACGTTTACGTGTCAAATTTCGAAACAAAACCTATTATAGTACGGAGTCTATAGAATTGATCCAAACTAAAGAGGACCTTTGTATGGGGGCAAGGTCTAAATATGGACCGATTTTTTCCAATTTCAATAGGCTTTGTCCTTGAGGCAAGATAGGCTTAAGTGTCAAATTGCAAGTCAATTAATTGAAAATTACGACCTGTATCGTGTTTACACCGTTCACATAGACAGACAGACGGACATCACTAAATCGACTCAAAAAGTGATTCTGAGTCGGTCGGTATACTTGAATGTGGGTCTAGGACCAATATTTCGGGTAGTTACAAACATCAGCACAAACTCATTATACCCTGTACCATAGTGCGGTGTAGGGTATAAAAAGGCCTCGAGCTCAAGTATTTTCATTTCTTAATATGTCCAATTTATTTTAGATATTTTAAGTTTGTGATTAAAACGGAGTTTTTAAGGTTCTTTAAGTTTTTATATAAAACTGAGTTGAAGTTTATGTTTTTGTACAAACCGGAGTTATAATAAATAAATTACATATTTTTCAAATTTTAAAACGCTGCGCTGGACCAAAATTGCTCCATGAAAACTTTATAAAGATTTTTTTGCTCAATGTACTCTACATTAAGATTACCCTCCACAATGCCCTTTTTAAAGAATTGTAAATTTTCTAACGTTAAAAAAATTAACAATTTTTATTGTAATTTAAATTGTTTAAAAATTAACAATTTTGATTTGAGTAAAAATCTTTTTTTTTGTCATTTTTGTAAAAAAAAAGTAAAATTACTATTTTTTTTTTTAGTGTAAAATTTTTTTCGAGTGTAATTTTTTTTTAGTGTAAAAATATTTTTGAGTGACAAAAATACTTTTTAAAGTAGTTTTGTGGCTTTCCAATGGTTTTAAAGCTTGTTTTTATTTAAGGCTCGGTTTTTTCAGCACGTGAATTTAAGGTGAAGCGAATCGGAAATTTGCGGTTTTGCTAATATTTTTCGAACCACCGGACTAATTTGGCTGAAATTCAATACGAACCAGGCCAGAGGAACGACAAATATATATGCTAAGATTCAGCATCCTCAGAATTGTCTTTTCAAAGTTAGCGTTTTTTTATGTCGTAAATTCACGAAAAACCCTTGCCGAAATTCAGTCTTTTGCTCATAACTTTTGAACCACTGAAACGATTTCGCTGAATTGCAATACCATTCTGACCAGTTAAATGTTCAACATATATGTCAAACTTCAGGAGCCTCAGTAAAGTCTTTCAACAGTTAGTGTGTTTTCAACAGACAGACAGACGGACAGACGTCATAGAATCGAACTAGGATCATAAATATATATACTTCATGGGGCCTTAGATAAATATTTCTAGGTGTTACAAACTGTTTTTGGTTTTTCACTTTTTCAAAAACTGGGCTTAGGAGGCATGGTCAAATATTGGAAAAATGGTCAAATTTGTGGCGAATTAATGTGGCCTTGATTAAATATTTATCACATTAAAACGGAATGCACCACAATCTCAAAAATTTACATTCTTGTATAGTTTTGTATGGGCTATCGATTAAAATTGTTTTTTTGGAAAATTTTCAGAACCCGTTCTGAAATTTTCCATTAAAAAAAGTCAATTTATCAAAAATCCGCCCACTTTTTTTAATTTTTTTTTTAAGTTTAGATGTTTGTCCATCCACTCAAAAAAATTTAGAAACATATTCTTCGTTTTTTTTCGAGAAAACTGCATTTGAATTTTAAATTTCATAACAATTTTGTAATTTGCTTGTATTTACTTGTTTTAACAGAGCGTATGAGAAATATTTATGCAATTAATAATACTCATTCGCAACTTTAAAACAAGAAAATGCAAGCAAATTACAAAATTGTTATGAAATTTAAAATTCAAATGCGATTTTCTCGAAAAAAACGAAGATCGTGTTTCTGATTTTTTTTGTGTGGATGGACAAACATCTAAACTTAAAAAAATTGAAAAAGAAAAAAAGTGGCCGGATTTTTGATAAATTGACTTTTTTAAAAAATGGAAAATTTCAGAACGGGTTCTGAAACTTTTCCAAAAAAAAATTTTTTATCGATAGCCCATACAAAACTATATAAGAATGTAAATTTTTGAGATTGTGGTGCATTCCGTTTTAATGTGATAAATAATTAATTAAGGCAACTCGCCACAAATTTGACCATTTTTCCAATATTGGACCACGCCTCCTAAGCCCAGTTTTTGAAAAATTGAAAAATCAAAAAAAGTTTCATATAAAGCTAGCAATACAACATATTCAGAAGTTTACGGTACACATGTTTTTTTTCGCTCATATACCCTCTATCACTAGAGTGGAGGGTATAAAAAAGTGTTTTTTTTTTTACCAAATGCACTACAGATGCAAACTTTAAACGCTGGTTGCGCCCTGATGATGACCATTACAATTTTTTATTTTGTAATCAGCTGCTTAATAATCAAAAATCTTTAAATTTTTTTTAGCATTTTCATTTTATTGTTATTCTGTCTGCTGTCATACCAAAAAAATTTTCATAATGTTGTTCACAATAATCATAATCATAAAAATAACAAGAAAATTATTTGTTATGACTTGTTATTTGTTTAAGTTAAATGAAAATGATTAAAAATTACTACTTATCGTTTGATTATAAGCTTCAGCTTTTATAAGATTTTTTTTATACCCTCCACTCTAGTGATAGAGGGTATATATAAGTTTGTCATTCCGTATGTAACACATTGAAATATTTGTCTAGGACCCTTTAATGTATATTATTTATGCTCCTTGATAGGGTTTAAGTTGATTTAGCGATGCCCGTCTGTTGAAATCATGGTTTAGGCGACAATACTGAATATATTTAGACATTTCAGACACCAACACTTGCGTAATTTTCCCCGTTAAATGGCTGATTTTTTTAATCGGTTAATTAGATTTAAAATAATGAGTTAATTCGTAAAAAGCAGATACGATTATTTAAACATAACCCTAAAATATATAAACAGATTTTATATATAGTTTTTTTTTAAACCAAAAAACTAAGAAAAAAATTTAAATACAAATTTTGAAAATTCATGTTTTGTATGTGTATGTTGCTTTATGTCTAAATAATTATATTTCGTGTAGCCAGGGAGTAAAGAAAATTGGTATTTGTTTGATTATTAGGAATGATGATTATATTGAAATAGAAAATTATTATATTTCTGCAAAATTTAAATGTAAAACAATAGTTATAATTCAGAAAAACTAAAACCTTCCATAAAATTAAGAATATTAAAAATAAAAATCAAACAACAAAGAAAAAAGAAAAAAGTCACGAAAATTCACGAACAAAAATCAAAATAGTTCTGAAATGATAAAAAATATCAGGAGAATAAAAAAAGAGAAAACAAAAAAATTTAAGAAAAATAAAATTAAAAAAGTAGGAAATGTGGAGGGTATATTTCATTCGGCACAGCTGAATAGTGTTTTCACTTGTTTTTTCTTAAAAGATTGCAAGTCTTCTATCTAGTCTCATACTAAATAATACAACTTAACTAAGGAATATAATAACTTTATATATACTGACTCTTGTTTTTTTTTTTTTTTAATTTTCTTTTGTTTTTCCACTTTACAGTGTTTCTACTCTTATTGCAAATTAATCATTTTGTTTTCTTGGAATATTTATTTTTTTTCATTTTTTTGTATTAATTTTTTCTTGCATAAAAATTGTGCATTATGGATTATAAAGTGCAAATACTAAAAAATAATATTAAACAACAGCAACAACTGCATGAAACAAACAACAACGACTACACTAAAGATAGAAATGGAGATGAACATTAAGCTTCTTTAGCTTCATTCATTCATGTCTTGGAAAATAAGTGGAAATATGAAAATTTATAAAGTATTCTTGGTTTTTATACATATTTGAAGTGTGTTAAGTAAAGTGTAAGGAAAATACTAGGGGGTTGCTTAAAATGTGTATTCGAAGTTATTTTCAACTTTTTCTTATTTAAAACTAAGTTTTAACAAGTAGAAAAGTTAAATTCGACTTGGCCGAATCTATGAATATCCTCCACAATGCCCATTTTAAGTGATAGTAAATTTTCTAACGTGAAAAATAACAGTTATGATTAGAAATATTTTATTTTGTGTAAAAAAATTTTTTTTTAGTAATTTAAAAAATAAAAAAAAAATAATTTTTGTTTTGAGTGTAAAATTTTTTTTGAGTGGAAAATTTTTTTCGAATTTTACATTCAAAAAAAAAATTTACTAATTTTTTTCTGAGTGTAAAATTTTTTTTAATAGTTTTTGAAAAAATAAAAAAATAATTTTTTTTGAGTGTTAATTTTTTTTCGAATTTTACACTAAAAAAAAAAAATTACTAATTTTTTTTTTTGAGTGTAAAATTTTTTTTAATGTGTAAAATTTTTTTGAAGTGTATTTTTTTTTTGTTTTGGTATAAAAGTATTTTTGAGGGACAAAAATACGTTTTAAAATACTTTCGTGACTTACCAATGGTTTTTAAACAGGTTTAACGGGTTTTTACCACGTGAATTTAAGGTGAAGCTAATCTGATATTCACGGTTTTGCTAATAACTTTTGAACTACTTTACCGATTTGGGTGAAATTCAGTACGAATTAGGCTGACGGAACGAAAAATATATATGCTAAGCTTCAGCATCCTCAGAACTGATTTTCGAAAGTTATAGTGCTTTTTATCTCATAAATTCACGAAAAACCCTTGCCGAAATT
This sequence comes from Pegoplata infirma, assembly GCA_963921195.1. Classification (NCBI taxonomy): domain Eukaryota; kingdom Metazoa; phylum Arthropoda; class Insecta; order Diptera; family Anthomyiidae; genus Pegoplata; species Pegoplata infirma. Next base: position 232,792,751 of record OY992538.1, on the reverse strand, counting down.
CAGTCTTTTGCTCATAACTTTTGAACCACTGGTCCGATTTCGCTGGATTGCAACACCAACTTGACCAGGTAAATGCCCAACATATATGCCAAACTTCAGGAGCCTCAGTAAAGTCTTTCAAAAGTTAGAGTGTTTTCAACAGACAGACAGACGGACAGACGGACATCGCTAGATCGTCTTAAAATCGATCTAGGATCATGAATATATATACTTTATGGGGTACTAGACCAATATTTCGAGGTGTTACAAACGGAATGACAAACTTACATATACCCTCTATCACTAGAGTGGAAGCTAATCTGATATTCACGGTTTTGATAATAACTTTTGAACTACTTTACCGATTTGGGTGAAATTCAGTACGAATTAGGCTGAAGGAACGAAAAATATATATGCTAAGCTTCAGCATCCTCAGAACTGATTTTCGAAAGTTATAGTGCTTTTTATCTCATAAATTCACGAAAAACCCTTGCCGAAATTTAGTCTTTTGCTCATAACTTTTGAACCACTGGACCGATTTCGCTGGATTGCAACACCAACCTGACCAGGTAAATGCCCAACATATATGCCAAACTTCAGGAGCCTCAGTAAAGTCTTTCAAAACTTAGAGTGTTTTCAACAGACAGACAGACGGACATCGCTAGATCGTCTTAAAATCGATCGAGGATCATGAATATATATACTTTATGGGGTACTAGACCAATATTTCGAGGTGTAACAAACGGAATGACAAACTTATATATACCCTCTATCACTAGAGTGGAGGGTATAAAAAATGTCATAGCCTAGAATGCTACACTTAAAAAATTATTGCAGTTTTTACATGATGGTCATTTGTGTAGTAAGTAGTAGTTTTTATTTTCAACTACAATTTCTGTTGTTTTTGTATGAAAAACCTCAAACAACTATTTTTTTGTAGTCGTTTTAAAAAATAAATACAAAAAATTACTACATTGTAGTAACAGTTGTTTTATGTAGCAACTACAGTCTAAAGCAACTTTAGTCTAAAAAAAAAACTAGAAAAATGGATGTGTTGGACGGGTTCGAAGTGTCAGATGCAGCAGGAATTAATTTTTTAACCATTTTTACGTATTTAAGTTTTTTTGGTAATAAAAAAATTTCGAACATTTGAGTTACAGTAAAAACAACTGTAATTTGAAGTTTTTTTTTTTTTTTTTAGTTATTAATCAATTGCTAAAACTTAAAACAATTTTTCAGTAATTTTACCGTAAATGTAGTGGACGCCAAAACAACGGCAAATGTAGTTGTTTTAACTGTCTTTTGTAGTGGAATCTACCGTCATAATTTTTTGAGTGTAAGCATTTTTTTTAAATTAAGAAATTTAAAAAAATTATAATTTTTTGATCCTAAAGCAGCAAGAGCTAATGTTGTCTAAAAACTAAAAAAAAAATAATTTAAGCATTGCTACAGAGCTTTTAAAATAAAGGGGTATTCTAATATACACACACAGCTTAACACGAAACTTTGTAAACAAAATTTGAAGAACATTTTTAAAGTAAATTGTTGTGGATTGGTATTTGTTACAATTTGTATATGAAACTAAGATTAGTATAAAAGAACATATAATGATAATGTAATAAGAGTTTAGGTTGTGTTTTTTTGTTAGTTGGCTCTTGATGAAAATCAAAATAGATGTCTTAACAAGAAAAGTTAATCAGAGTGAAAATAATGAAAAAAGTCATAGACAAAATCATAGAAAGAAATTAGTTTCAAACATTTTTAACGAAAAGGCAATGATTTCTCGATTTCGCAAAAACCTTAAACCTTCTCATCAATATGAAAAGCTTCTTCATATTGATTAAAAGTTACATTAATATTTAAGTCATTTTTCGTCCCATGTAACGTGTCAACAATATGATGAAAAGGTGTCATCGATAACAATTATTATTTTTTACCCTACACCACTCTGTGTACAGGGTATAATGAGTTTGTGCTGATGTTTGTAACCATCAGACATATTGGTCCTAGACTCACCTTCAAGCATGTTTAGAAACATACAAACGTCGCTTTTGCGGGTAAAAATATTTTGTATTCACAAATCATCATTACAAATTTTAAAGGAATTGGGACCATTTTTTATTGTAGTCCCCATACAAACCACCCTCCCAATATTTACATAAATCTCTCCAAATTCATGAAAATAGGAAATATTTGATCAACATTTTGTTTGTAAATGTTAAACGTGTTCTTTGATGGCATAATAAATTCTAAATATAATTAAATAATTTTTGGACTTAGGCCCATATACAAATTTCTCTCCGATATTTAGTAAAATCGGTCTCTTAGCAACACAAATAGGACAATTTCACTCAAATTTCGTTAGTGCGTGTTAAGAAAATAAATATAATTTTTTTTTTATTGTTTGATTTTATTTATTTTCATCTACTTAAAATTTGTATAAATATCCATGATACTTGATCGATTTTAAGACGATCTACCGATGTCCGTCTGTCTGTCTGTTGAAAACACGCTAACTTTTGAAAGACTTTACGAAGGCTCCTGAAGTCTGGCATATATGTTGGTCATTTACCTGTTCAGGTTGTTAGTACAATCCAGCGGAATCGATCAAGTGCACAGTGGTAAAATCCGGCATGTTAACTTATAAAATGTTGTAGATAGGTTAAGAATATAATAATAAACCAATTTCGCGAAAAAAAAACTCCGCGCAATTTTTTTTTCCGCAAAAATTTTTTTTTTTTCGCGAAAAAATTTTTTTGTAAGTGTTTTAATTGGCAGTATTTCATCCATCTTCTTTTTTATGTGTTTTCCTTAGCTCAAAAAGCTCATTATTTGATATAAATGACCCAACTTTAAAAGGCTCTAAATGAAAGACTTGGTTAAACTTCGTACTGATGTTAATTAGTACTTACTTGGGAATCCTTATACTAATTTGTGTTATAGCGACTTAAGAGCAATTTTGAGCAAAAAGTATTTTTTTTTGGCTTTCCAAAGTTTGTATTTTTTTATAAATTTTTTATTTATTTAGATTTATTTTCACCACCACTGTTTAAATTGATCCACGCACTCGAAATTACCGAAATGCATATGACATGTAAAATAATGATAAATTTTCAAAATATGTCAATTTCAAGTCCAATTTTTTTTTTTTAAGAGTTTACAGCCTATTTGGATTTCAAAGTTGCAAATCACAACTTTTAAATTAAAAAAAAAAAAAAATAAATACAAATACAAATACTCAACTTTGCTTCGTTATAAAACCTAAAATAGTCCAGGGATTGGCACAAAACTTTGTAATCACATGTTTTGAAGTGTTAGCTCTCATTTGGCATCAATTTGAATTTTTTTTTAGTTTTGGCCGGTTTTTACCTCTGTGCAGTGGTTCGAAAGGTATAAGCAAAAGAGTGAATTTCGGCTAGGGTTTTTTAGCGAACTTACAGATTGGTTTCACCTTAAATTCACCTGTTGAAAAAACCGAGCTTTAAAAAAATAAGCTTTAAAAACATTGGTAGGCCACAAAATTACTTTACAAAGTCTTTTTGTCACTCCGAAATATTTTTACACTAAAAAAAACTTACACTCAAAAAAAAAAAAAAATTTAATTTTTATTTTTTTTTTTTCAAATATGACAAAAAAAATTATTTTCACGTTAAAAAATTTACTATCCTTAAAAAAAGGGCATTGTGGAGGGTATTCATAGATTCGGACAAATTGAATTTGTTTTTATTTGATCTCAATTTTTCTGAATGTTTTTTTAATTTTTTTAATTTATGTGAATTTTTCTGATATTTTGTTAATTTTTATTAATTTTTCTAAATTTTTCAATATTTTTTTTTTTAATTTTTTTAATAGATTTTTGGAAATTGTTTAGAAATAATCCGGCTCTACCATCTGAAGGTAAGGCATAAATTTCAGTTAAAGTTAAAAAAAAAAAAAATTATATAAAAATAAATTTTTGTAATGTTCCCGAATTTCTGCCATTTTGCTCTAGATAAGAAATAAATTGCAATTAAAGATTTAAAAAAAAATCACGGACAAGTGGATTTTTGAAAAATTGAGAGCGCTGCACCTTAACGAATCAATTATTTTTTTTTGAAAAATTTTATGTAAAAATTGATTTTTAAAAATTAATAGCGATAATCGGCAGTTTTTACAATATTTGCTTTTGGTTCTAGCACCTCCAGTTTAAGGATAAATCTCACTTAAAGTTTTTTGGAAAAATTGATACATAAATGAATTTTTGAAAATTTATATCAATGGTGCCCAATTTCATTAGCGCTCTAGACCTCTTACAATAAAAGATTGAAAAAAAAAAAATTATAAAAAATGGGTTTTTGAAAATTTAGAACGCCTCTAGTTAAGAAATCAATTGCAATTATTTTTTTTTAAATTTAATATAAAAGTAAATTTTTGGATTTTTTTTGTAGAGATAATCGGCCATTTTTACTAATTTTTTTTTGGCACCCCAGTCAAGGAATAAGTCTCATTTAAGATTTTTTTGTTGGAAAAATTGATACATAAATGAATTTTTTGCAAATTTATAGCAATGATTCTCAATTTCTGCTAATATCGCTCTAGTTACTCTTGCAATTAAAGGTTAAAAAAAGTTTTGAAAAAATGAATTTTGGAAAATTTATTTTGAATTTTGGAAAATTTATAGCAATGATCCTCAATTTATGCTAATAGTTCCTCTTGCAATTAAAGATTGAAAAAAAAAATCATGGGAGAATTGGATTTTGGAAAATTTAAAGCGGTGATATCCTTTTTTCAAATTTTGCACTTTTAGTTAAGAAATAAATTACAATTTATTGTTTTTTAGTAAAACTTTGTATAAAAAAAGATTGTTGGAAATTTTTTTGAGATAATCCAAAATTTTTACTATTTTTACTCTTTTGGCTCTAGCGTCTCTAGATAATAATTTAATCTTAAAAAAAGTTTTTATTAACTTTTTTATATAAAAATAGATTTTCAGAAATTTAAAACAATGATCCCAAATTTCTGGTTTTTTTTTCGTTCTAGCACCTCTTGATCAGGAATAAATTGCAATGAAAGATTTTCAAGGACATAAGTAATTATATAAAACTAGATTGATATAGAAGGTGCCATTAGGCTTTGAATTTGTTTTTTTTTAATATTTTAATATTATAGACTTTTTCTAAGGTTAAAGAATAAATTGCAATTAAAGTTTTTTCAGAAAAAATTCATATAATATGGATTTTTGGAAATGTTTGGGTATGATCCCCAATTTCACCAATTTCCGCTCTGTCGTTTCTAGTATGGATTTTTTTTTTTTTAAACTTCAATTATAAGTTTCTTAAACAAAATGTAGACAACAGCATTTTTTTACCTTTTTCACTTTTTTCAAAGCTATTTTTAGATTTGTTAACACTCTGCATGTCATTTAAAAGCTCATACTTAAACCTTTGTTTTCTATCCACAGGCGTTTGATTAATATTAATTCCCTACTAGTTTTTCCCAAAAAAAATATTCTTACAACTTTCTTCATCCATACAAAACTTATAAAACAAAATAGTACAAAACAAAACTACTTTATACAAAAATCTTAACTTAAAGTATTTTTACAAAATCTCTGGAAATCTTATAGTTAAACCAGCTTTACTTTAACACCTTTCAAACTTAATATTACTTTTACTGAACTACTTTTACCACTCTTTTCTTCCCAATACACTCAATGTGAGTTTATAAAATAATAAAAAAAGAAAATACAAAATATATATTGAAAAAAACTTAAAATTCCATTACATCCGGTGCTAGTTAATAGAATAAAGTTTGACATAAGTAACCTTTATCTAGTGTTATAAAGCTGCTCAAATACATACACGTAAAAGTATTTTTGTTTTTTTATTTTTTATTATTTTGTTAAATCCTTTTTCAACAACACAAACGCTTAATTTTCACACAAAATTGATTTTCAAAAAGAATATTCAATAAAAGTGCTAAAAAAACCAGAAAACGTTTTTAGTTTTTTTTTTTTTTAACAAAATCTACTTTGCAATATATGGAATACTAAGAAAAAAGTTATTTAGTTGTTTTATATATGTAGTTGTTTTGTGCAATATTGGTATTAGTGTCATATTAATAAAATTTTGAAAAGTTTTTAAATCCCAGCAAAAATTTTGATTGCAAAGAACTATTTGAAGCCTAATTTTAACAATCTTAGAATTTAAATTATTTTTTTTTTTTTAAATAAAAAGATTTTAATGAAAAATGTTACAAGCAGTTAATAGCAAAGTATTACAGATGATGATGAGTTCAATTCTTGTCGGCTGCGATCTGTAAATAATTTTCACATATAGAGTTTTATTGACTATTAACTAAATAAAAATGACATTAAAAGTTTTTCTGAAGATTATTATAACTGGATAATATGAAACTAGTAAGAAACAAACAAGGATGTCTAAATTTTTAGAAAAATTAAAATTTTTCTTTCACACTTTTCTCAATTCAAAACCATATATAACAAATCAAAAAATTATAATACATAATTATAATTAGAGCCTGAGCTCGACTGTCTTTACAGAAAACAATAATTTAAAAATGTTTTTATTTTTCCTTAAAATTAAAAAATATAAAATTATTTTATATAAAACATCTTTGAAACAAATTTTTAAAGATTCAAATATGATCACCAAATTTTGGAAAAAATTGCAATCAACGATTTTGTAACAATAAATACATAGAAATTAAAATTTCTGCTATTTTTGCTCTAGAACCTATAAATTTACGTTTATTAAGAAAAATTTATATAAAAATGTATTTTTGGAAATTTGTAGCGTTGATAACCAATTTTTGCTAATTGCTCTAGCACATAAAGAATGAATAGCAATTAAAGTTTTTTCAGAAAACATTTACGAAAAAATTGATTTTTGGAAATTGCTTTAGCACCTCTACCACCTCTGGTTATGGAATAAATCCAAATTATTATTGTGGGTTTTTGGGAAAATTATAGCGATGAGCCCAAATATCGTTGGCTTAGTCGGCAAATCTGTCAAGTCCATTTTTATAAACATTGACATTTTAATGTTGTTTGTATTGTGTAACTCAAAATACATCATTTGAAAAAAATTAATAAATATAAATTTAAGTATGGTGATCTAATGAAAAAAACTACGTTTATAAACTTAAAAAAAGTCAACCTAAAAAAGAGTTAGAAATTTTTTTGCCCCTCCTAAAATTAAAAATGGACTTGACAGGTTTGCCGACTAAGCCAACGATATTATTCTTTTCATTGAGGAACTTGAAATTTTTTTATGATAAATTTGTTTAAATATTGATTATTGAAAATTAATAGAAATAAGTGAAAAAATTTATATGAAAAGGAATTTTTCAAAATTTATAGCGTTGATAACCAATTTTTGCTAGTATTGCTTAAAAAAAAATAAAGCGATGATCCCTAAATTTAGCACTTTTCGCTCTAAAACCTCTAGTTAAAATATAAACCTTTTAAATAAAGTTTTTCAGAAAAAACTTATAAAAAATTGAATTATAACTTAAATTTAGAAATTTATTGCAATGATCTCTCTTTTCTGCTATTTTGTCCTTAAACCTTGAATTGAGGAATTAATTTAAAATTAACGATTTTTGAGAATTTTTTTTTTTTTGAAATGGACTGTAAAAATTTATAGCGATGATTACCAATTTTTGCTATTTTTCAGGCAATTTTTTTTCTAAAAATATTTTCTGCTATTTTGTCCTAGTACCTTAAGTTAAGGGATTAATTTACAATTATTTATTTTTCAGGAATTTTTTTTTTTCGAAAATGGATTTTTGAAAATTAAATTTTATGATGATCGCTGACTTCTGCTATATTTGTTTAAAATAGTTTTTTGGGAATTTTACTTGCTATTTTTGCTGTATTACCATGAGTTATTTAAGAAATAAAGCACAAGTTTTAGTATAAATTCAAATATAAATGGATGTTTAAGAAATTTATCTAACACCTCTTTTTAGAAAAAAATCATAGAAAAATGGATTTTTAGACAGGAATAAACTCCAATAAGCTATTTATCATAAACAAATTAGGTATAGACTGGTTCCATTTAAAATAGCATAGGCAATCAGCCGATGGTGGTTCAATTTATCCAAAAATTAACATATCCATTCTTCTGATTTTGATTGAATTTCGGTTTTTGTTATTTAGTCGAAATTGTGAATGGTTCGCGTTTTATCGCTGTTCAAAGTTGGTATTTTGCCACAATTTTATGAGAAATACATAATGTTTAAATGATCTATCTTTGGAACGCATCATCCGATTATCACGAAATAAAGCGCAATATAATGGTTATGTCCTGTACTTAAAATAGAATTTTGAAAAAGGATAGGATGCTTAGCAAAAAGGATATTGAAATTAAAAAAATGTCCTTGATTTTTTTGCACATATAGCCCAAAATATACTTAACAACATATGCAAATCCCAAATTGGGGTGATAAGCGGTTTAATTGTAAACGCGGTTTCATGAAACGCCTTATTGATTTTTGTTAATAACTCTCGTTTACAAATGAAAAACAATTTCTGCGCACTAACCGCAAATAATTTTTTTATATGTATTTTTGATCGCTAAACTCAAAAATTTCATTAAAACAACATTTCGCGAATACATTTTTGTCAAATGAATTTTTTAGCGTTTTTTGGAGGTATTTTAACTATTTTGCTTATATCTTAAGTTCTGTTTATCTGATCTTCTCGCAATAAAAACCAAACTAAAGATAATCAAATTTCCAACAAATCCTACATTCATCATTTTTTCATCAGTTCATAGCTTTACGCGCAAATAATTTTTTTAGCGTTATTTGGAGGTATTTTGACTATTTTTCTTATATTTTTGCTATTTTTTGCTTTAGCACTTCGGTTAAGGTGTAAATCACAATATTTTTTTTTTTATAAATAATTCATAGAAAAATGGATTTTTGAAAATTTATACGATGATATCTCATAATGGCTATTATGGCACTGTAAGAAATAAATTTACATTTAAGGTTTTTAGAAAATATATATAATAATGGATTTGTCAAAATTTATAGCAGTGATCTCTAATTCTGTTTGTAAATATGTTTGCTCTTACAACTCTATAAAAAACAGAATTAAAACTTAACTCATAAGGTACAATGCAATTTAGTAATATTTCTAAGAATTAGAAATACGAAATATAAATTCAAACCTAACGGACATTTTTCAAGACTTGAAAAGTCCTACTAAGGGTTGCAACTCTGAGAAAATCTACTACAGTGTAAGAAATTACAACTGTGTTGGAAAAAGTTAAAAATAGATTCATTAAGTTCGTGCTAAACGTAACATATGGGTAATGAAATGTGATATAATTCCCGTTCGCTTTTTCACCTTAATGTACGTTTAAATAGCTGATCTTAATCTTACACACCTACAGTGACAATCGAAGAGTGCTGACGAAGGAAGGGTGGCTTCTTCCGAAAGCTGTCGACATCTCCACTTAGCCTGTGTTGTCAATTAATTTTTTCAGATTTTCTCATTGTACAACAAAAATAATTATTTCTCAGAAATAAAAACAGAATTAGAATTTCTCAATATATAAAAAACAGAATTAGAAGTTAACAAAAAATATAAAAAACGGATTTTTGATTATTTTCAGCGATGATCACCAATTTCTGCTATTTTTCGATTCAGTACCTTTAGTTAAGGAATATATAGCTGTTAAAGTTACTTAGGAAAATTTCATATATTTATGTTTTTTTAAGAAATTTAAAGAGATGATGCCCAATTTATGTCATTTTTGGTATACCACCTCAAGTTATTGAATAAATTTATTTTTGAAAATTTTCTGCGATAATCAACAATTACAAAAAATATTCAAAAATGTTCGCCGTAATACCTCTTGTTATGAAATTGTATTAAAGTTAAAAAAAAAAAAAAATATTCAAAAATTGATTTTTAAAAATTTTCAGCGATGATCGCCAATTTCTGTTATTTTTCGATTCAGTACCTCTAGTTAAGGAATAAATAGGTATTAAAGTTACTTAGGAAAATTTGATAGATTAATGATTTTTTTTTTTTTAATTTATAGAGATGATTTCCAATTTATGCCATTTTTGGTCAGCGCCTCTAGTTATCAAATAAATAGATTTTTGAAAATTTTCAGCTATAATCAATAATTTCAAAAAATATTCAAAAATGTTCGCCGTAGTACCTCTTGTTAAGAAATGAATTGCAATTAAAGTTTAAAAAAAAATATTCAAAAATTGATGTTTGAAAATTTTCAGCCATTATCACCAATTTTGGATATTTTCGACTCAGAACCTCTTATTAAGGAATAAATAGCTGTTAAAGTTAATTAAGAAAATTGTATATATCTATGATTTTCTAAAAATTTATAGAGATGAGGCCCAATTTATGCCATTTTTTGGTGTAGCACCTCTAGTTATTGAATAAATACATTTTTGAAAATTTTCAGCGATAATCAACAATTTCAAAAAATATTCAAAAAGGTTCTCCGTAAAACCTCTTGCTAAGAAATGAATTGCAATAAAATTCAAAAAAAAATTAAAAAAACTGACTTTTGATTATTTTCAGTGGTGATCACCAATTTTAGATATTTTCAATTCAGAACCTCTAATTAAGGAATAAATAGCTGTTAAAGTTACTTAGGAATATTTTATACATCTATGATTTTTTAAAAATTTATAGAGATGATGCTTCTAGTTACCGAATAAATAGATTTTTAAAATTTTTCAGCGGTAATCAACAATTTCAAAAAATTTTTAAAAATGTTCGCCGTATACCTCTTGTGAAGAAATAAATTGCAATTAAAGCTAAAAAAATATTAAAAATCTGAGTTTTGGTTATTTTTAGCGATGATCACCAATTTAAGATATTTTCGATTCAGTCCCTCTACTTAAGGAATTAAGAGCTGTTAAAGTTACTTAGAAAAATTTTCATATATCTATTATTTTTTTAAAAATTTATATAGATGATGTCCATTTTATGCCATTTTTGGTACAGCACCTCTAGTTATCAACTATATAGATTTTTGAAAATTTTCAGCGATAATCAACAATTTCTGCTACTGTACCGTTACTTAAGTAATAAATCGCATTTAAATTTACTTAGGATAATTTCATATCAACATGATTCTTTGGATATTTATAGGGATGATGTCAAATTTATGTTATTTTTGGGCTAGCACCTTGAGTTATTGAATAAATGTGCAATTTCGGAAAAATTCATATAAAAAAGCTTTTAGAAAATTTATAATTTTTTTCTTTAAATTTTTAGGGATAATTAATAGTAAATAATAGTAAAGGAGTAAATTTTAATTAAAGTTGTTTTGTACAAAAATTTTACAAAAAAATCGATTTTTGAAAATTTATAACAATGATGACGAATTTTGGCTTTTTTCGATTTAGGATATACAAATAGGTTTTTAAGGTTCTTAACTATAAATTTATTATCTTTCATTTTATTCTTTATATGTTTAAATTTTTTATAGTCTCCCACCAACTTATCGCTATATATCTATAGTTTCTAGTGTATGCCTTCCAGAAGTAAACATTTACTGCAAAAACATCCTCACAAAAAAACATTTACTGCAATTTTAAAAATTCCGTTTTTTTTATGTACAGGGTGGTCCAATAACTGGTATCTTTTTAAAACATGCAATGAAATGAACAATACTCAATAGTTTTGAAACCTTATGGCTTTATTTGAAAGAGCAAATAATCCCATTATTTATGGCAAACGACTTCATTCATGCGGTTGCCTGGGTTAGCTCTGCAGTAGCTCATTCTCGGCACCCATTTTTCTAATGTTTCTTGTTCTATCTCACGAATGGCTTGAACGATATTCGTCGAATGGGCCTAGAACATTTCTGGATTTCCCATGTTGCATGAATCTTTAACGAGACCCCTCAAAAAAATTTTTAAAGTTTTTAATCGGCAGCTCTGAAGTGATCAATTGTTACCGCGAATATGGCGAAAAACACGATTTCCGAACTAAGAGCGCAAAATATCGATTGTTTGATGGACTGTGGGACATATTGCGACATCCTTCTGAAAATAAATGTCATCCAAGTTGGTATATTCACTCAAAATAATTACTCTGTAAAATACTCTGTAAAATGACTGTAATCTCAATTCGACAGATATTTGACAAGGTTATCTGTCGAAATACAGATTTTAAGAAAATACTTTGTATTTTCTTCTGACCGAAAACAAAATTTTATCTGTAATTTTACTTTTTCCTTCGTAATCTCAATTTTACAGATAATAAACATTGTTTTTGTTAAAATAAGGATTTTAGAAAAATACTTTGCTTTTTTCTCGTAACCAAAATACTAAATTTCATTTGTAATTTTACTTATTGCTCTGTAAAAATAAAAATCACTTCAAAAAACTTCCAAATATGACCGATAAACCTCTCTTTAAAAAGTGTCTTAAATTACAATAAAAACTGGTAAATTTTACGAGGACGACGTCTAAAATTGGAGTTACTTGTTAAAAACTCGTAATATTCACAAAAATAAAAAAGTAAATTTACAATTTAGAAGCATTTAAGCGGGAAAATTTAACAAAATTTTGCTTTTAATTAATTTAATTTTTTTAATTTTAATTTATGTTTTTGATGCAGAGAAGTTTTACTCATAACATGGATTTAACTAAAACTTTGTAAATTTACAGAGTTTTTTTTGTAAAGTTTTGAACTCAAAAAAGGCATTTAACTAAAACTTTGTAAATTTACAGAGTTTTTTTCGGTAAAATTCTTTTTGGGTTTATCATTATTTTACAGATAATTCTACAAATTTACATTTTTTTTATCGAAATCATTTTACAAAGTTTTCTTCGTAAAATAACAAAAAATCTTGCTGGTTGGAAATCTATGGTATTTTCTGCTGGCTCAGCAGAGTTTCTGTGTAATTTAACAGAGTGATTATTTTGAGTGTTCTATTACGGCCAACAAAAAGTCGGTAATCATGGTTATGTAGCGCTCATCTTTGACGAAAATGGGAGTTTCAGCTGTATTTTTGAAAATATTGGGTAATGATGCTGATATTCAAATCTTTTGCTTTCTATAGATGAATTGGATTCTTTACAATACCTTGCGAGTTTTACGATCCCAAGATGTACCAATTTGTTTGTTAACATAACCTCATTTGAGTGCCTTATTTCGGTTAAAAACTTTTTTTCGAAAAACGTGCAGTTTGACAGCGCAGTACTGCGCTACAACGCGATACAGCGGAGCAAGCCGAAGACGCATCAATGAAGTCGTTTGCCATAAAAAACGGGAATGTTTGCTCTTTCAAATAAAGCCATAAGGTTTCAAAACTATTGAGTATTGTTCATTTCATTGCATGTTTTAAAAAGATACCAGTTATTGGACCACCCCTTATGTATTTCTGTTATTACCTCCACTTTCAGTTAGTTTAATAAATTTTTCATCCCATTTGCAACTCATTGAAATATTGGTGACTGGTCGATTTTTAGTGATGTTCGTATGTCGTATCACGGTCACGGCAAAAATAAAAAATAATTTTTACAAATTTTTTTCACAAATATTTGTCAACACCTTTAGCAGTTTGGAATTACATTTCTTCAAAATTGATTAAAGGAATCAAATATTATGAGTGAAAATTGACGGTCGCCTCATAAATTTTTAAAACACAAATTGCTCGGCTACTTTTGAACAAATGCAAACGAAATAAAATAATAAAATGTTTTTGCAAAAACTTCAATAAACTTCGAGGCCTCGAGCTTGAATATCCGTTTACTAATTGAAGTTAAACCAAAAAGTTCGAAAAAACAAATTAAATAATTGTTAATGCAATATTTTTTTTTTTTTTGTCATAAAAATTGACTAAAAAAGTAGTAAAAATTTACAAAGGGGCGTGGCTCTTCCCACATAACCAAAAATTACAATATTGTAGCTCGGCTAAGCAAAAAATTATACAAAATGCTGCTACTCGGCTAAAATCAAGATAGAATGTCAATGATATTAATTAGATCTTAAATTCATTTAAAGGATTTTAAGTTAGGGGCGTGGCACGTTCCACATAAGACAAAATTACAAAATGCTGTAACTTTTATTCTGGTAAACATATGGGAACAAAATTTGACATCAAGTGTCACTTTAACCTTTGTAACCTGTTGAAAAATTCTGGGCAGGATTATAAAAATTCTTCAAATTTTATTATGCCTTATTTTAAGGGTACCCAAAGATTCCATAAGGCCAAATATAACTTTCTAAATATATTTCTTCTATTTTTTTTTTTTGCTATTTCAAGTTAAAAGTGTAGTCTTTGAAAAAAACTTTTTAATAACTTTCAATAAGTATTTTACAACACTTGTAAATGTTTAACAACTCAGTTGTATATTGTAGAGAAGAATAAAACTAGTGACACAAATAAATAACATATGAGTCAACCAGAAGATGAAGAAGCTGTAAAAGAAGACCTCATTAAATAGTTTTATGACAAATAAGAGTTCTTATATGTTTTTAAATGTATGTATGTGAAATAATATTATATTTTTTGTTAGAAAAAATTTGTTATGAAAAGGAAACTAAGTTAAGGAAATATTTAGTAATATTTGAGTAGTTGGAGTAGGAGAAAAGTAATTGTATTTTAAATTGTTGAGAATTTATAAATTGTCGACAAAATATTTTCAAAAGTTAATGTTGGAGAAGGATTTTTTTATTATAAAGTGATTTAAAAAACTTATATTATTTAAAATCCTAAAAATAGGCAACATTTTTAGAGTGAAAATTTGTGCAAAAAAGTAGACTTCAAAAAATAACTTTATTAAGCGCCTAAAAGTAGGCATAGTTTTTTAAATTTAAAACGTGTAAGTTAATGTTATGTGTGAGTGAATCCTTTAGATTTTTTTTTATTTTTCTTATAGAAAAAGTCTCACATTCTGAGATATTTTTCTTATAGAAAGTCTCAGTTTCCGAAAAATTTTTCTTATAGAAACAGTCTCAGTTTCTGAGAATTTTTTTTTTATAGGAAAAGCCTGAGATTCTGAGACATTATTCTTATAGAAAAAGTCTCAGATTCTGAGACATTTTTCTTATAGAAAAAGTCTCAGATTCTGAGACATTTTTCTTATAAAAAAAAGTCTCAGATTCTGAGACATTTTTCTTATAGAAAAAGTCTCAGATTCTGAGACATTTTTCTTATAGAAAAAGTCTCAGATTCTGAGACATTTTTCTTATAGAAAAAGTCTCAGATTCTGAGACATTTTTCTTATAGAAAAAGTCTCAGATTCTGAGACATTTTTCTTATAGAAAAAGTCTCAGATTCTGAAACATTTTTCTTATAGAAAAAGTCTCAGATTCTGAGACATTTTTCTTATAGAAAAAGTCTCAGATTCTGAGACATTTTTCTTATAGAAAAAAGTCTCAGATTCTGAGACATTTTTCTTATAGAAAAAAGTCTCAGATTCTGAGACATTTTTCTTATAGAAAAAGTCTCAGATTCTGAGACATTTTTCTTATAGAAAAAAGTCTCAGATTCTGAGACATTTTTCTTATAGAAAAAAGTCTCAGATTCTGAGACATTTTTCTTATAGAAAAAAGTCTCAGATTCTGAGACATTTTTCTTATAGAAAAAAGTCTCAGATTCTGAGACATTTTTCTTATAGAAAAAAGTCTCAGATTCTGAGACATTTTTCTTATAGAAAAAAGTCTCAGATTCTGAGACATTTTTCTTATAGAAAAAAGTCTCAGATTCTGAGACATTTTTCTTATAGAAAAAAGTCTCAGATTCTGAGACATTTTTCTTATAGAAAAAAGTCTCAGATTCTGAGACATTTTTCTTATAGAAAAAAGTCTCAGATTCTGAGACATTTTTCTTATAGAAAAAAGTCTCAGATTCTGAGACATTTTTCTTATAGAAAAAAGTCTCAGATTCTGAGACATTTTTCTTATAGAAAAAAGTCTCAGATTCTGAGACATTTTTCTTATAGAAAAAAGTCTCAGATTCTGAGACATTTTTCTTATAGAAAAAAGTCTCAGATTCTGAGACATTTTTCTTATAGAAAAAAGTCTCAGATTCTGAGACATTTTTCTTATAGAAAAAAGTCTCAGATTCTGAGACATTTTTCTTATAGAAAAAAGTCTCAGATTCTGAGACATTTTTCTTATAGAAAAAAGTCTCAGATTCTGAGACATTTTTCTTATAGAAAAAAGTCTCAGATTCTGAGACATTTTTCTTATAGAAAAAAGTCTCAGATTCTGAGTCATTTTTCTTATAGAAAAAAGTCTCAGATTCTGAGACATTTTTCTTATAGAAAAAAGTCTTATAGAAAGAAGTCTCAGATTCTGAGACATTTTTCTTATAGAAAAAAGTCTCAGATTCTGAGACATTTTTCTTATAGAAAAAAGTCTCAGATTCTGAGACATTTTTCTTATAGAAAAAAGTCTCAGATTCTGAGACATTTTTCTTATAGAAAAAAGTCTCAGATTCTGAGACATTTTTCTTATAGAAAAAAGTCTCAGATTCTGAGACATTTTTCTTATAGAAAAAAGTCTCAGATTCTGAGACATTTTTCTTATAGAAAAAGTCTCAGATTCAGAGATTTTTTAAAGAAAAAGTCTTAAATTCTGAGACATTTTTGAATAGAAAATACCTTTTTGTCTTTAATTATAAAATATTTTCCACATAATATTTTCAAATCTTAATTAAGTTGATCTTCAAGGTTTTTCTTTCTTACCTAAAGGGATTATGCGTTTGTATGATTTACCTTAACACAATCATGCAAATGTTTTGCCTAGAAACTACTATATTACTGTAGTTGTTGTTTTCTAAGTAAGTAAGTAACATCCGTTAAAATGTCATAAATTAAGTTTAATACTTGAAATTTTAGTTTAGGCTCTTTATAATATTTTAGCATCACTAATACTGCAGCAGCATTCCTAGAACTAATAATAACAGCTAACTAACATCTTAAACACATTTTCTTACACTATTGTACACACACACACAATTACTCACAAACACACTTACACACAACCAAAGAGAAAACCATTACTATGCTGGTTGGTATTTCCAACTACTAAGATTTTATTTCCGGTTTTGACTTAATGGCCTTAATTAGAGACATTTATACGCTGTTGTGTATATAATGTTACACAACCAGTAGCAAGTAGCAATGGCAGTGGCACTGGCAATGGCAGTAATAGTAGAAACACCAAAAGCAACACACACTGCATTCTCTATATTGTAAAATACAAGAACATTTTGTAACACATGTATTTTAATATACAGTCTATAAACGTGTATTTTGGTGCTAAATGCATTGAATGTTGATAATAATGTAGTTCATAATGATGATGTCTTGTTTTATGTATATCATTAGGGTGGCTCAGGCAATAAATTATCATGT
This sequence comes from Pegoplata infirma, assembly GCA_963921195.1. Lineage (NCBI taxonomy): Eukaryota > Metazoa > Arthropoda > Insecta > Diptera > Anthomyiidae > Pegoplata > Pegoplata infirma. Next base: position 232,775,405 of record OY992538.1, on the reverse strand, counting down.
TTAATTGTTTTGGGCAAGAGCACAAATTTTTGAGTTCCTCAACTTTTCCAAATTTTTCCAATTGGTCTTAAAGTTTTCAGAAATGTTCTGAAATGTTTTTAAGTTTCCAGAAATTTTCTTAGTTTTTTTGTTTTTTATAATTTTTTTTTTTTTTTCAAAATCGAGTTGAAATTTCAGATTTTTCTTAGGTTCCCAGATTTCTTCTGAATTTTCCTGATTTGTTTCTTTTCCTTTTTTATTTTTTTGTGTTTTAATTATCCGGATGTTTTCTTGTTTTCTTTTAAATTTTCTAAAGTTTCCTGAATTTGCTTTAATTTTTCTGATTTTTTTTCTTAATTTTCCTAAGTTTCTTTAATCTTTTGAAAGCCAGAAAACTTGACAAATTCCTAAAATTAGTGCTACCCTATTGTGCATAAGTAAATGCCTTAGCATATAATAAGGCCATGTGTTTATACAGATCGTATTAAAAGGGGTATAACTACGTTTATTTGTAAGTATTTGTATGGTAAGTGTGTATGTATTTGACATTCATGCTCAACACACACACACACACAATTGTACTCGTTCATTCAATATCAAGTGGCCTTAATAAGCTTTTCGTAAACTAACGGAAATAAAGCATAATTTAGCGTAATATGATGACCATCATGAGTTTACAATGATTTACACGTAATGACAATTAAGATATAACGAATAACTAGCAGTGTATATTCATTCTATGATGGTTGTATATGGTAATGGTTTCCAGCAGTTTAGATAAATTTAATAACATTTTGCAAAAGGGTGAATAATAAGATGGGGCAACATTTTTTTAAGTTTAATATAAAGGATGTAAGTAAGTTTTAATGTTAATAAAATCTTAGAAGTGTTGGAGAATTGAGAGGGAGAACTTTTTTAATTAACGAAACAGATACATATTTTGGATAAGGAAAAGATCCATTGAAAACTTTTGGACAAAACAGCAGGTCTGTTTTGTCCAAAAGTTAGAAAAAGGGAACTGGGGGGCTAATTCTCGAAGGTGATAGCGATTGAAAGCTTTACTCGTACGTGCGATTTCTCAATTTTACTTTATGCTTAAAATTATGCTTTCATAAATACGAGATTTTTATTTTATTTTTTGCTTACGTGTTTTAGTATAGTTAAGAAAAAATATAAAAGGCTTGTGTTTATCAAAGCATAATTTTGGGCATAAAGTAAAATTGAGAAATCGCACGTTCGAGTAAAGCTTTCAATAGCTATCACCTTTGAGAATTAGCCCCCCAGTTCCCTTTTTCTAACTTTTGGACAAAACAGACCTGCTGCATAAAGAAAAATTTTAAAATCGCAAGAAAAACATTATAGAAAATTTTTTTGAATTTTTGAATAATTTTTTTTCATATCATGGACACTTTTTCTTAATTCCTGCAATATTTTCAAAACATAAAATGCAAATAAAAAAATCCAAAATGCCCATTGTAAATTTTTCATTTGATGTCAACCAAGTTGTTGACAGAAAAAACTAAAAATTTGTTTTTAATATCATCCATATAAATAAAAGTGTATAACAACTATTGTTTTGACTAGTTCTATTTATTGTTACTCTATATCCATATTTTTTGCAAATAAATCCTTTGTATTTCCATGTTTTATGTCATGTGCATTAAAAAATACGTTCATTTAACAATAACCAAATACAATTATACTTAACTGTATGTTGTTTGAGTTGAACTATATTTATGAATCTGCCCAGACAGAAAAATACAATCATCAAAGCGTTTTAAAAGTACTCTAGATGGTGGTACAAGCGTTTCCAAAACGTCATGGTTTTTGCTTTTAGAGTGCTCTCAAAACGTCCAAATGATAACGTCGTTAAACGCTCATATGATTGTTTTTCAAAGCGCTCTAAAAGCATTCGGATGACTAAAAATTAGGTGGTTTAATGATGCTTTATGCTAATTTCATTTGAAATTGTAGATTTTTTAAATTATATTTTTTATATATTTTCTTACAATAGAGTAAAAATATAATTGAGTTCACACAAGAGGACTTCATAATGTTTTCCCGTGCTTTCTTTTGTTAACAGAGAGGATGTGCGCCGCATTCCCCTTATTAGAATGGTACAATTATTATGTATTCTACATTATGGGTGGAAGTTATAAAACATTTTTTTAATTTGTAAAAAAGTGCTGTAAAAGCACTTTTGAGTTAATTAAACAAAGCGTCTTCAGAGCGTTTGGAAAATAGTACTTTCAAAGTGCTTTATTTTTTGTACCATCATCAATTTCTGCCTGGGTGATTCTCAAAAAAAAAAAAAAAAATAAACTACAAAAAAACAATTCAGTGCAATACAATAGATACAATGAAACAACCAACACTTGTAGATTTATTTACAAAAACATGAATATGACACATATGTATTTATAAATCTATTCCGACTACATACAGTGAAAGCTTCAAAAACTGGAAATACCTTTTAAAATATTATGATAAAATTAATTATTGAAATTTTAAGCAAATGTGGCCCGTAGCAAAGAACAAAAAAAGTCTATTTTAACAAAAGTTTTATTTTAAATTTCAAATTTTCCATACATTTTTTTAAAGTAGATTTTAAAAACAAAAACAAAGGCCCTTACCACAAGAAAACAAAAAGTATGTTTTAATAAAAGTTTTTTTTTTAAATTTCAAATTTTCAATACATTTTTTGAAAGTCGATTTTAAAAACAAAAATAATTTGTATGGAAATAAAGTAAAAGCTGATTTTAAATATATTTTATTTTTCTATGGTAAGGCTGAATTTGTATGGAAATAAAATTAAAAGTCGATTTTAAATTTATTTTATTTTTCTGTGGTAAGGCTGTATACTTCCAAATTCTTTAATTTTATTTATTTTTACACAGGCGGACCTAATGACGAACATTGTTAGAAAGTATGAGATTCGATTTTTGTCATTTACTAAATTTTGTGAGTGCTTACCGAATTAATATCTCTTACCGAATTAACATCTCTTTTTGTTTAAGCTACATCTTACTTTCCACACTTTTCTAAATTTTTTTTAGCATTTTTCTGAATTTCCTTAGAATTTGTTTCTAATAGTTTTTTGTAAGCTTATATGATTTTCTCATATTTTTCTTTATTTAAAATATCCTAAATTGATTTTTTCAGAATTTTTTAAATAGATTTTTTTAAGAATTTTCTAAATTTCTAAATTTTTTTTTTTTTTAAATTTTCTCAATCATTACGTGCATTTTTCTGAGTTTTTCAATATTAGAGTTGTCAATTATTCGACTTTCAACTTTGTTCGAATAATTCAAATAATTGTTTTTCCTCGTTCGATCAAACGATTAAAGATCAAAATTTATTCGATTAATCGAAGAGAATAACGAATAAAAAAATTATTTTAAAAAATATTTTTTTTAACAAAAAAAATTAACAATTCATACAAAAAAACTTAATATAAGAAAGTTTAAATTTTTATTAACGAAAAAATACATAAAAAACTTAAAAATAATATAGTTAAAAGTTAAAAAAACTTAAAAATTGAATAACTGAAATCACTTTTAATTAATGGATGTCGATTTTAATACTTGTTGAGAAATAATTCAAATACAAATTATTATTTGAAGTATTCAGACAAAATATATCATAAATGATTTTAATTTTTGCCAAATAAGACAACTAAAGTTGTTTTTAAGAAATACTCTTTTAAAAATAAAAGTTGGCTCAATTTTTTTGTTTTGAAACGATTTTTGCTTTTTGTTTTTATTAAATTAGTAAGAAGAGCATACAAAAGTTTATCTAATTTTTCTGTTCTTTTTTCAGATTTTCCCAAATATACCATATCGTCTGATATATCGCTGAAGTCATTTTTATTTTCTGAATTTTTAATACTTTTAATTGAATTATTTAACTCGCATAAAAGATTATTATTTTCATTACTAATAACTTCCTCTATTTCAATACTTTTATCTGAATTATTGTGATTACTTTCAACATAAAATATGGAGTATAATTCATTTGCGTATTCTTTTGTTTCGCTTTTTGGAGAATATTTTAAGAAACTTTCGTTGTTCGGAAAATTTCCAGAATTTAGAAAAATTATTAACGTATTTAACACTTTTATACGTCTCTCATTAATTCTTATTTTAATACGTTTAAGTCTGATGCAAAAGAATTATTAATTTTTTCTAAATTATTTATTAAAAACTTGATAACTCCCTCAAATTCTATAATGGATGTGCTATCCAGGGCTATGGCTACAATAAATTTTAACTTTCCTACATTTTGTATAAAATCTTTAAAAATTTATGTGAATAAATCAAATTCTAAGCGTTTATTTAATTTTTTAATTAAAAAAAATTGTTCTATTAATCGACATTAATTAATCGATTTATTCGTTATTCGAAAATCGTCATTTTTGAATTATTCGAACAAGAGTTGGGTTTTGTTTGATCGATTAATCGAATTATTCTTAATCGACTGACAACTCTATTCAATATTTATCTTTTAATTTTTTCTGAATTTTTGAGAACTCTCCTTAATATTTTTATACCCTCCACTCTAGTGATAGAGGGTATATATAAGTTTGTCATTCCGTTTGTAACACCTCGAAATATTGGTCTAGGACCCCATAAAGTATATATATTTATGATCCTCGATCGATTTTAAGTCGATCTAGCGTTGTCCTTCCGTCCGTCCGTCCGTCTGTCTGTCTGTCCGTAGAAAACACGCTAACTTTTGAAAGACTTTACAGAGGCTACTGAAGTTTAGCATATATGTTTGTCATTTACCTGGTCAGGTTGGTATTGCAATCCAGCCAAATCGGTCCAGTGGTTCAAAAGTTATGAGCAAAAGAGTAAATTTCGGCAAGGGTGTTTCGCGAATTTACGAGATAAAAAACACGATAACTTTCGAAAGACAATAATGAGACTACTGAAGCTTGACATGTATCTTTCCCGTTCCCCGAGTCTGTTTGGTATTAAATTTCAGCTCAATCGGTCCAGTGGTTCAAAAGTTATAAGCAAAATCCTGAATTTCAGATTAGTTTCATTTAAAATGCCACGTGTTTTAACAAGTTTTAAAAGCATTGGTGGTAACTAAACAATGCTTTTCAAACTTGTTTAATTTTAAAGCAATGCTTGTTTAGTTTTAAAAGCATTGGTAACTTAAAAATTACACTCGAAAAAAATTTTACACTCAAAAAAAATTTTACACTCAAAAAAAATTTTACACTCAAAAAAAATTTTACACTCAAAAAAAATTTTACACTCAAAAAAAATTTTACACTCAAAAAAAAAATTTACACAAAAAAAATTTAGTTTTTTTTACAAAAATGGCAATATTTTGTGTACATACGTACGTGCATTCACTCAGAAATATTTTTACAGTAAAAAAAACATTACACTCGAAAAAAATTTCACACTCAAAAAAAAAAATAAGTATTTTTTTTTTTAATTACAAAAAAAGAGTTTTTTACTCAAAATAAAATATATCTTATCAAAATTGTTAATTTTTTCACGTTAAAAAATGTACTACCCTTTAAAAAAAATGCATTGTGGAGGGTATTCATAGATTCGGCAAAGTCGAATTTAACTTTTCTACTTGTTTTTTTTTGTGAATGTTCTAGAGCTTTAAATTTTTTTTCTTAACCCTCCACTCTAGTGATAGAGGGTATATATAAGTTTGTCATTCCGTTTGTAATACCTCGAAATATTGGTCTAGGACCCCACAAAGTATATATATTCATGATCCTCGATCGATTTTAAGAAGATCTAGCGATGTCCGTCCGTCTGTCTGTTGAAAACACGCTAACTTTTGAAAGACTTTACGGATGCTCCTAAAGTTTGGCATAAAGTTTGGCATATATGTTGGTCTTTTGCCCATACATTTTGAACCACTGGACCGATTTTGCTGAATTTCAATATCAACCTGACCAGGTAAATGGTCAGTTTGATATTGAAATTCAGCAAAATCGGTCCAGTGCACAGAGGGCCAGACAGATCGATTTCCGGCCAAAAGTCCGGCCAAAAGTGTTTACCAGTTTGTTGGGCATATATTCAGGTTTTCTGAACTTATCTTTATGATCCAATTACACCCTTTAATTTGACAGGTCTTCAAAGTTAAAAAAGTTGGTAAAACATTTTTAAAAGTTGAGATGCTTTTTTAATTTTTTTTCCAAACTTCTATTGCTAAGGATCAACTTTTGATTTGCAGGGTTCACTCTATATTTTTTCTTATATAGAATGGATTCATATCTTTCGAAAAAAGTTGCTCAAACTTGCTCGAAATGATAAATGGCGAAATTACAGCTACATATATATGCAGTTGTCCGAGATTTGTTTAAAAAAAATAATTTAACCCAAATAATGTTTTACGGCTTGATTAGTTTTTTTTAACGTCAGAAAGTGCCTTAACTGTGGGAAAAAAAAAAGTTTGTCGTCACCATTTCCAAAAGCTTTTCTGAAACTCAGTAAGTCATTTTCACCATTTCCATATTTATATAAAAAATAAATATTTATAAAAATTATGTGCGTAGATTTAACTTCAGACACTCTGAATATTCTTTAAAATAATTTTTAGTCAGATCAGACAAAGTTAAAAAATCTAGCCGCCATATTGTTTCCGCCATATTGAATTTTAGCAGTTCGATTTTAAGATAACTGACACGGAAATTTACTAGGCCACACTTTCAGCTTGCTTTAACAATGAAAAGGAACATAACTGTTTTTTAATTACTTGTAACAGACTTTACTACACTCAAAGAATTATGTAGATAAATTCCACTGAATATTCACTTAAAACAAATGAAATTTTATTTAAAAACCATTCCACAGTTTTTTCATTTAAAATAAAAACACATTACAGTCAATTTTAAATGTTAATTGAATGACTAACCAAAACATTAAAAAACTAGTGAATATTCAGTTATTTTATATTGAAAAACAGTAAAACTATAGAAGAAATATTTTACTGCCGAAATTAAATGTAACAGAAAATTCGTTTTTAATACAGTAAATAATTTTTTTAAACTACAGAAACAGTAAAAAAATTAAATCCTTTATAAAATAAGTGATTTTTCTTTTAAAATGACTTTACTGATTACTTTTTAAAATAACCTACAAACAGTTAATGATATAATTTTCTTAGTGTAAGCATATTTAGTCCGCCATTTTGTTTTTAAAAATTCACGCCAGTTATTCTGATTCAGTAACCCCAAGACCCCCTTAAAACAAAATTTGAGTTAAATCGGACAGTTATTAAAAAAATTTGTCCGCCATATTGGATGCGCCATTTTGATTTTTTTAGTTTTTAGTTAAATTTTGAAATCAGCTACCCCGAAATACTCTAGAAGCACATTTTCAGCCGGATCCAACAACGATAAAGACTTTTGGCCGTAGTTGGATCATTCTTTAAACTTTAAGAAGCATATTTACTCCACCATTTTGTTTTTCAAAATTAGGAGTAACAATTCTTATTCGGTAACTCCAAGACCCGCATAAAACAAAATTTGAGAGTTCAAAAGTTATAAGCAAAATTGTGAATTTCAGATTGGTTTCACCTTAAATTTACGTGTTAAAAACACGTTAAACAAGTTTTAAAAAAAAATTATAAGTCAACACATATTTTACAACGTATTTTTTTCACTGAAAAATATTTTTACACAAAAAAAAAATTCCTCAAAAAAAATTTCACTGGAAAAAAATTTTACACTCCAATAAAATTTTACACTCAAAAAAAAAAAATAGTATTATTTTTATAAAAATGACTAAAAAGGTTTTTTTTTATCAAAATAAAATATTTCTAATTCAAAATTATAATATAATTTTTAATCAAAATTGTTAATTTTTTCATGTTAGAAAATTTTTCGATCACTTAAAAGGGGTATTCATTAGGGTTATGACTTTTTTTTTGCGACATCCTCCATTCACGGAATCGTGTAGGGCATGGCAAAATACTAAGAAATATGCTTATGATTTTTCCCGATCGTGAAAAAAGTTCACGCACCGAACGCATTGAAGTTTTATGTAAACATTTTTTTTTTAAATTAATAAAAGTGATAACTAACTAAAATTTTTGTTGTTTTTTATTATAATCCTACATACAAATTTGTTTCACACCGGTTTGTTACGAAAGTTTCGATAATTCGCGATATAAGTGATTTTTTTAGCGATTAAAATATTTTACATAATTTAAGTTTTTTTACTCCAAATAAAGTTTTTTTTTTTTTTGCAATTTTCTTATTTAATCTTCAATATTTAATCGTTTTCTACGCATTTGGAATGAAAACTGGACCAATTCCAATCCCGATATTTTTGCTTTTAATTTTTTCTCTGAAGTACAAAGTGTTTTCTTAAAAATTATCAATCAAAACACGTTTTACTAATTAGCTCGGAACAAACCATTAAAAACAGTCCGATGAAATTTTTTTTCGCAAATTAACCAATAAAATCGCAAATTGGTCCATTTTCATGGTGGGAAATGATTTTGTATTATTGAAAGTTCTGTAAGAAAATTACAAAAATCATACTTATTTTGAGTTAATTTGCTTACACTTAAGTGACTTTTTTTTTGCAGAAAAATGCAATAATAGCGCGAATTGGTCAAACTTTCATCTCCAAAATTGTGGGTAACGGTTTTGTAAGCAGTAAACCACAAAAACTTGGTTATTAAGAGAAAAGTGAAACTTTAATAAAAAAAATAAAAAAATCGTATATACAAAACTTCAATGCATTTGGTGCGTGAAGTTTTTTCACGATCGCGAAAAACTAAAATAACAGTTTTTAGTTATTTTCCATGCCCTACACGATTCCGAGGATGGAGGTTGCATATTTGCAAAAAATGCAAAAAGAACTAACCCTAGTATTCATAGATTCGGCAAAGTCGAATTTAACTTTTCTATTTTTTTTTTTTTTTAATTTTTTTCATCTATTTACTTTTTTTTAATACCTTTTTTTTATATTCTTTTTTTCCAAATTTTTTTTTTCATCAAAAAAATTTTTTTTTCATCCAAAATTTTTTCATCAAAAAATTTTTTTTGATAAAGTTTTTTCATAAAATTTTTTTTTCTTCAAAAAATTTTATTTTTTTTTACATAAAATTTTTTTTTATCTCAACCTCTTTTTACCAAAATTACTTCACAAATTCAGAAAATGTGCCATTTGTTAAACAAATGCACAAAAGACAAATGAGAGTGTTCAATATGTCCATGGCGAATCTCTTGTATCCTCCAAAATACGTCCACAAAAGAGGCAAACCGAAAAAGTTAAATTTCTAAGTCCTCTGGGTCCAAGTTGATGATTTTTTAGGTTGGTTTAGTTCTTCAAAGAGAAACTTCTTTCCCCTGGCCCGATTTCGACCATTTAAGAATTTTTCCAGTCTACTAACAGATCACATATGTGTTATTTCGGGAGTCTAGCTCTTTTGGTTTGGAATTAGTGTATTCAAAAAACCGGGTTTCGGTTTATTCGAAAAAGCTTATTTTAAAAAAACCGGTTTCCGGTTTCGGTTTTATCAAAAAATCCGGTTAAACCGGTTTTTTCGGTTTTTATTCTTCAGGTTAAAAATAAATTAAACTTAATTACAAACACAAAAACGATAAATGATTGCGAAAATAGTATCATCTGTATCCCATTTAATACAATTTTGACACCATTCCAAAGTTTTTGTGATTTCACTGTAGCCCAATTTCGCTGGAAAATTCGATAGCGAAAATGATTTCGTAATTTCCTACCGAAAAGATATAAATAAAAATCATAAAATCTGAAATAAGTCAGTTTTACTATCGTTATAACAGGATTTTCGGTAGCGAAAACGATAATATATTTTCATGGTACATTTTATATCATTTTTGTATAATATGTGACTTTTAGGTAATATTGCTTCGATATTTCAACGGTAATATTTGGTTTATTGGAAAAACAACTAAATTTGAATTCTTTACAATTTAAAGATGAAATCCGTATGTATTTTAATTAAAAATTGTTTTTATTGAATTGTTTAAAAAGCACAATTAATAATAAATTGAGACATCTGTCCTAACATATTTATTTGGGCTAATTTAGCCTATTCCGATTTTAACAATTTCAAAGGTTCAAAAAAAGGTTTGCCACTGGTGCCAAATGAAAAAAAAAATAATATTGATGTCAATATTAAAGTAAGAGATAGACATCCGGAACCCGTTGATATATTGATATTGACATGCCAACATATCTACTACCTGAACACAGACTATATACAGACTCGACAGAAGAGTTTTATAAGAAAAAATGGGAAAAAACTAAGCGATTTTAGATAAACACACAAAGGTTTTTAGTCAGTTTTACGCTAACATGGCAACACTTTCTACGACTTAATCATTACTGGCATTTTTCTAAATGTTTCAAAGTTTTTTTTTTATTTTTTTTCCCGTATTATTCATAATTTTTTCAAATACTTTTTTTTCGAATTTTTTCAAATATTTTTTCGAATTTTATTGATTTTTTAGGAATTTTTCAAAAATTTTTGTTGAATCTTTTCATTCAGTTTTTGAATTTTTAATATTTGCCAAAATTTTTTTTCAGTGTTTTATAATATTTCCAGCATTTTGTTCCAATTTTTTGAGGTTTTACAAAACAAATTTGATATCTTTTATAAAAATATTAAGTATACGCAACATATCAGTTAACCATTAAATGCACAACGACGCCGATGTTGATGAAAATAACATATAATATGTAAATTGACGAACAAGTAAATCCTGCATACTATGTTTTTCGAAATATTTTTTTTTTTAAGATTTTATATGCGAAAAACTAAAAAACGCAAAAATTTTAGATATCCAATAAACAAAAATGTAGGCAAGACAAAAACTCGAAAATATTTTTTTAAATAGCTTATGGTTTACTCTTTAAATGTATGTAGTCTGATTAAACAATTTTAAAATTCTATTACCCTTTTTTAATATTATGAAAAAAAAAAAGATTTTGAAAATGTTTGTTAAAATTACATGATTTACATTTTTTGACTTTCGTCGTCAATTTAAGACACATTTCCATAAATATTCATGACAAAATATTTTTAAAAAAAGGGTTTGAATATAACAAATAAGTTTTGCTTTAAAAAACTAAATTCTAAATCAAAATTAAAACGTGAAAATTTTTTCAATGGTTGTATCTTTAAAGATACACGGCGCATTTAAGGGTTAATAAATCTCAAATATCAATCATACGCTTAGAGGTTTACATATAAAAAAAAACTATATAAAAAATTAGAAAATAACTTATCTTTAGAAAAATTTTAAGTTATTTCCAATATTTTTCTTTTTTTATTATCTTTTACTGTTCTTTGTTACAAATATGATCATATAATAATGCTGAGTGGTCATTGTCCTTGTTTTTATATGTTTATTGTCCTGTCATCAACAGTAGTTGTAAAGAAACATCATTATGATTGTTATGTTGTTATTTTGTTGTTATAAACAACATAGTTTAAATTACATAAATATGTACATAAAACTGTTATAAAACACAAAATTTTCTAAAGAATTTTAATTTAATAGCTTCAAGGGGGTTACTGAACTTTTATGATATTTTCATAACGGTCAATAGGTCATGTGTACAACAAAATTTAATTATAACTACAAAAAACTTTAATTAGAAAATATGTAATGACAAAGACATCTCCAATCTCCCCTCTCCCTCAAGAATTTGTATTTTAAAATTTTATTATAATTTTATACTTTGAACTAACATTTCACAAAGATAACCATTGTATTATATTACTTTTCTTTGTATTTACACAAAATTTTATAATTCAATTTCCTTATTTTTAATTGTTCTCATTTGTTAATTTAAACTTTTTCCCCCTTTGCTGGTGCAAAAAAATAAAAGTTTACATCAAATCTAATTTTTACAAAAGTACATGCTAGAAAATAACTTTTTGTAATTTTATTTAAAAAAAAAAAACACTTTTAACACTATTAAACAGAAAGAAAACTATGAACATTTATACAACTACTTGAGTATAAAAATTACTGAAACAATAATCAAATTGAACAAAACTATGTTTAAAATCAAATTTACAAAAGCATATTTTTCAGCGTTACTAAAATAACCAACAACCACTACATCTAACTCAAAGAAAAAACAGAAAAAAATGCAATAGAATAGAAGCAGATATTGTAAAAATTAGCAATACTGACCGGGAAATGAGCTACATATTGTTAAAAATAATCAAAATAAATTTGAGTTAAAAAAAAAAAATTAGAAAAAAATTCTTGTTTCTGTAAAGACAGTTGAACTCAGGCTCTAATTATAATTATGTATTATTATTTTTTTTTATTTTGTTATATATGGTTTTGAATTGAGAAAAGTGTGAAAGAAAAATTTAAATTTTTCTAAAAATTTAAGACATCCTAGTTTGTTTCTTACTAGATTCATATTATCCAATTATAAAACTTTGAGAAAAAAAGTCAGTAAGTGAAAAAAATTTTGAGTGAAAAAAAAATCTAGTAAAAAAATTTTTAAGGAAAAAATTTGAGTGAAAAAAATTTTTAGTGAAAAAAATATATCGTGTGTCATAATATGGAGTTTACGAAAATTTGTGTAAAAAAAATTTGTGTCAAAAATTTTATTCCATGTCGTTCCCTGTTCTTTTTTATTACTCGTTCTATTGCATTTTGTTTCCTATTCCCTTTTATTTGGGGTTTCATTCCTCTTTACACAACAAGCGTTAAATAAAACAAGTAGAAAATTAAATTCGACTTCGCCAAATCCAATAAAACCCTCCACAATACCCTTTTTAAATGACATTCAATTTTCTAACGTGAAAAAAATTATTTTACGTAATTTGTTTTGGGTGTATATTTTTTAAGTGTAATAATTTTTTTGAGTGTAAACTTTTTTTGAGTGACAAAAATACTTTGTTAAATTTTTCGTTTATTTTTGACGATTTTTCACAATTCTTCAGAAGAAACTACATAAACGTTTTATAGAGATCAAAAGGTTTTTGAAATGCCTATCCAATGGCCTATCGGTCGTGTCAAAATTCGTCTTCGTTAGGTCCTTATTTTTAAAAATGTAATTTGGGGTTGTATATATGGAGAGGTATATAATTTCTGGAGTTAATTTTGAAAATTTGATCTGCGGGTATCATCATTTTTTGAAGGATTTAGGGGATCTAAAAAGAATGGCGGTATTTTTTTTTTGAAAAAAATCGCTCCTTGGGGTGGTTCAACGCATCTGAAAACGCGAATATTGAGCTGATTTTTCTGCAGAGCAAAAACTGTTTAATATATCGCAAATCCGAATTCACCAGTCGATTCTACAGCAAAAAATAATAAAATGGTCGTTTTTCAAACTCTTAAAAAAAGTTCCAAAAACCCACCACAGATGGCGGAAATATATGGTTTTTCCATTTTCTTTTTAAATTAATTTTTTAAATATGCACAATTAAAGGGCATTTTCAGCTTAACAAAATGGTACCAAATTTTCCGTTCTATCACAACCCGTTAAAAAGTTATAAGCTCTCAAAAATGGGCAAAACACGTTTTTTGAGAACTTTGACCTCAACTTTCTCGAAAACATGACGTGATAGAAAAATTTGAAAACTAGATTCAGAATCAGCATCGAAATGTTAATCGAAAACAAGTTTTATGATCCCAGAATATCATCAAAAAACATCACAAAAAATGCTTTTAATAATGCACAAAAATGCGTTTTTTGTGAACTTTGACCTCAATTATTTAAAAAACCCGACGTTACGGAACATTTTGGAAACCAGATTTGGAATCAGCATTGAGAGGAAAATCGGAAACGAGTGCCCAGACCGCTGACCCATCCAAAAATTTTTCAAATTTCGGTCAGTGTTTTATAATTTTGCCATTAGAAGCAAAACTTTGAAGCCTTATTACCAGGGAAACCAAAAATATGCTCTAAAAAACACGTTTTATGCGCTTAAAAAATGCCCTTAAAAACGGAAAATATGCTCTAAAAACAATAAAAATATGCTCTTAAAAAAAATTATGTTCCCTTTTTTGCGGTGTTTTTTACAATTTGTTAGAGAATAGACCCTCAAAATACCGTTATGTGCGGTAGTTAGAGGGTTAAATATGTTCTACAAATATATTTGCCTTAATATTTTCTACCAAGTTGCTGAATCTAAAGAAAACATAGTTTCATATACCGATATGAAGCAAGAACAAGCCAAAGGGGAATCAATCGTCACAATTCCGTAATTGTTGAAAAAAAAAAAACAGATAAAAAATTTAAAAATAAATGTTGTCATAAAAAAAATTGGAAAAGAATGCTCTAAAACTTAAAAAAAAAATGCTCTAAAAATGTTAAAAAATGCTCTAAAAAGTGGAAAAATGCTCTAAAAATTGAAAATATGCTCTAAAAATATGCTCTTATGCTAAAATATGCTCTTAAACCTAAAATATGCAAAAATATGCTCTTAAGGCTAAAATATGCAAAAATATGCTGTAACAAATCGATGCCAGATTTCTTAAAAACTTCTGAAACGGATATTTACCTTACCCATTTATCAATAAAATGCACAGGAAAAAACATGATACTGCATATTTTTGGTTTCCCTGCTTATTACTTTTTAATGGGTTGTGGTAGAAAGGTGCTTTTTGTACCAATTTTCTTAGCAAAAACTGCCTCTTCATCGTGCATGATTAAAAAAATAATTTAAATTAAAAAAAAAAAAAATCGATTTTTCCGCCCCCTGCTGTGGGTTATTGGAACTTTTTTTAAGAGTTCAAAAAACTGCTATTGTATTAATTTTTGCTGTAAAATCGACTGGTGAAATCAGATTTGCAATATATTCAGCCGTTTTTTCTCTGCAGAAAAATTAGCTCAAAATCCGCGATTTCAAATGCTTTGAACCACCCCAAGGAGTGAAAATTTTTCCAAAAAAATACCGGCATTCTTTTTAGCTCCCCTAAATCCTTTAAAAAAGTGATGATATCCGATAAACAGATGAAGTGACATAGTCACCAAACGAACTCTAATAATTAGGACCAAAAAATCAGATATAATAATCTCTATTAAAATTAAGCTGACCAGTATTTTTGCGTTCGGCGAAATTCCTGCTAGTTCGGATTTTATTCGGATTTTCCCGAAAGACCTAATTTTTTCATAAGCTGGCAACCCTTTTTATACCCTACACCACTCTGTGATACAGGGTATAATGAGTTTGTGCTGATGTTTGTAACTACCCGAAATATTGGTCCTAGATCTACCTTCAAGAATACCGATCGACTCAGAATTACTTTTTGAATCCGTCCGTCCGTCCATCTGTCCATCTATCGGTTTAAGCACGATACAGGTCGCAATTTTCAATCAATTGATTTGAAATTTTAAACTTAAGCATCTTTTGGAACAAGGACGAATCCTATTGAAATTGGAGAAAATCGGTCCATGTTAAGATCTAGTCCCCATACAAACGCCCCCTTTGGTTTCGGCTTAAATGATTCTCATAACCGTACTATAATAGATATTGCTTCGAAATTTACCTGCTAAATTCAATTTTGTATGCAGAAATCATCATTCCAAATTTCAAAGGAATCGGGTCAGTCCTTCTGGTAGTCCCCATACAAACCACTCTCCCGATATTCACATAATTCTCATAAAATTCATAAAAAAGGAAATATTTAATAAAAATTTAATTTTTAGGTGTTAAACCTGTACTTTGGTAACCTAAACAAATTGGAATATAATTGGACCATTTTTGGACTTTGTCCCCCATATAAAAATTTCGACCGATATTCAGTTTAATCGGTCTATTGACAAAAAAAAATTAACAAATTCCTTTAAAATTTTATCTGTGCGTGTTTTCAACACTAAATAAAGATCTAACAAAAGGCAGATCCAATCGGTCCATGTTTGGTCTTGGGACCCATTTTCCGGAAAACACTGGTGTAAGGTATCATATGGTCGGTCTTGACCGATTGCAACTTTCTTACTTGTTTAAATTTGAAATTGGGCAGCGAAAATAAACAGGAAACTCTTATTTTTCATCCCTCATTCCCATATGCAATTTTCAGGACAATCGGTGGGTGCCCTCTACAAGACCTCCCTTTTTGGTCCCCCATACGAGGCATTCCACACCAAATGTCCCGCTACAGAAAACATGTGTCCCGTAAATTTCTGAATAGTTTGTTTGGATAACCCTATATGAAACTAAGAAAATTGTGTTTTTGGTTTTTCAAATTTTCAAAACTGGGCTTAAGAGGCGTGGTCAAATATTGGAAAAATGGTCAAATTTGTGGCGAGTTGCCTTGATTAAATATTTATCACATTAAAACGGAATGCACCACAATGTCAAAAACTTACATTCTTATATAGTTTTGTATGGGATATTGATTAATTTTTTTTTTTAGAAAATTTTCAGAACCCGTTCTGAAATTTTCCATTTTTAAAATAAGTCAATTTTTTCGCTGGACATTTGGTGTGGAATGCCTCATATAAAAATTTCGAACGATATTCAGTTAAATCGGTCTATTGGCAACAAAAATAAGCCAATTTCACTAGCATTTGGTCCGAGTGTGATTTCTACACTAATTAAAGATCTCACCAAAGATAGATTCAATCGGTTCATGTTTGGACTTCGACCCATTTTCCGGAAAACACTGGTGTTGTATATCATATGATCGGTCTTAACCGACTCAAACTTTCTTATTTGTTTCAGAATGTTTTATTTTTCTCTGCTGGGTCTTGTAAAGTTTCTATGACCATTATTTTAGAAAAATACAAAATGTAACAAAGTACACTTTATTTCCCTTTTTGCCATCTTTGAAAAGGAAAAACGAGAATTTTTTTTGTTTATTTTGAAGATTTTAGGGTGTTATTGTCAAAATAAGTCGTTATTGTCAAAACTGTATAATATGTGGGTTAGTTTATATCAAAGTACGATTGCTTAAATCATATTTTATATCCCTGCTAGTTTGGCTTTTATTAAAATTTTTTCTTAAAGTTTATATTTTTTCAAAAGATGGCAGCCTTTTTTTCTAAAAAACGATCAAAATGTGGAGAATTTCATTATTGGGTCAGTCTTAGTGAAATCAATCAAAAATAGCTAAAAATTTTCGTGACCCCCTCCGATTTTGATGAAATTTGGTTTAGTTGTACCACTAAGTGATAAACTGACGCACACTTATTTTCAGCCCTCTAAGTAAACAGTGGGCGAAAACACGGAGGGTCAAAATTTCCCCTAAAATCTCCCAGTCCCGACACTTTGCACCGTAAAAACTTAATATCGTTGGTTCTATTATAGCTAGAAAGCCCATTTTTAGTTTGTTTTGAAGCTCATAATATGCTCTACAAGACCTACCATAACCAAAAAATTTGCGAAAAAAATAAGGGTTACCTCCCTTATTTTAAGGTCGAGATATACGGAGGAGAAAATGGGGAGGATGGTATCCCCCGATTTTTTTTTTACTTGATAATCTTATAGAGAAAGTCCTAAGGAATGTATTCTAAAATTTTTAAGTTGGGACAAGAATGGGATCGCTCAAAATCAAAATTTTTCACAATTTTTCCCAAAATCTCCAAATCGCAACACTCTTTAACCTTAAAAATTTAATATCATAAGTGCTTTTGTAGCTACAGAGCCAATTTTTTTTTGTTTTAAAGCTTATAATACGCTCTACAAGACATTACAAATCCAAAAAATTTTCCTAAAAAAGGAATTGGTGCCCCCCTTATTTGAAGGTCGTGGCAAAAGGTGGAGGAAATGGGGGGAAAGTATCCCCCGATTTTTTTTTTACTTTGGATTCCCAAAGTGCAAGTCCTAATGAACATAGTCTACAATTTTTATGTTGGTACAACAATGGGATCGACCAAAATCAAAATTTTTCAAAATTTTCCCCCAAAATCATCAAATCGCGACATTCTTGCGCCTCCCATTGGAGTCCCAAGATACAAATTTCAGGATGTGCTCTCTAGAACTTACTCTTTACAAAAAAAAAGGTAAAAAAAAATTGGGGGATACTATCCCCCGATTTCCCCCACCCCTTGCCACGATCTTTTAATACAAGAGGCACCCCTAATTTTTTTTATTTTTTTTTTTTGTAATAGTAATATTGTAGGGCATATTAAGAGCTTTAAAACAAACCAAAAATGGACTCTGTAGCTACAATACAGTCCACGATATTAAATTTGTAATGGGCAAGAGTGTCGCGATTTGCAGATTTTGGGGGAAATTGTGAAAAATGTTGATTTTGGTCGATCTGATTGTTGTCCCAACATAAAAATTTTAGGATATGTTCATTAGGACTTGCACTTTGAGAATACCAAGTAAAAAAAAATCGGGGGATGCTTTCCCCCCATTTCCTCCACCCTTTGCCACGACCTTTAAATAAGGGGAGCACCCTTCCTTTTTTTCTAAAATTTTTAAGTTAAGGTAGGTATTGTAGAGCGTACTATAAGATTTTAAACAAACAAAAATGGACTCTGTAGCTACAATAGCACATATGATATTAAATTTTTAAGGTTCAAGAAGGTTGCGATTTGGAGATTTTAGGGGAAATTGTGAAAAATTTTGATTTTGAGTGATCCCATTGTTGTCCCAACTTAAAACTTTTAGAATATATTCTTTAGGACTTTCTCTATAAGATTATCAAGTAAAAAAAAAAATCGGGGGATACCATCATCCCCATTTTCTCCTCCCTTTATCACGACCTTAAAATAAGGGAGGTATCACGACCTTAAAATAAGGGAGGTAAATTTTTTGGTTATGGTAGGTCTTATAGAGCATATTTTGAGCTTCAAAACAAACCAAAAATGGGCTTTCTAGCTATAATAGAACCTACGATATTAAGTTTTTACGGTGAAAAGTGGCGCGACTGGGAAATTTTGGGGGAAATTTTGACCCTCCGTATCTTCGGCCCCTGTTTTCTTAGAGGGCTGAAAATTTGCATTTGCTAGTTTTTTACGTAGTGTAAGAACTTAACCAAACTTCATCAATATCGGAGGGGGTCAAGAATATTCATGATTGATTTCACTAATAATGACCCTATTACCAAACGTAGGGGTTTATAAACCAACATAGTTTAAATTTATTTCACACTCTTAATACACGTAACCAAAAATAAGTTAGCTTTCACAATAGTTTTTCTTTTCAGAAAAAAGAAAACGTGTTGAAAGTAATTTTAAATATTTACTAAACAACAACAAAAAAAATGTTGCATACAATTTGGCGTTTTCTTTTAATTTTATTTCTAAAGTCCTCCTCTACCTTTAAATAAAAAATAAAAAAAAATATACAAAACAATGTTTAAACATCACTTTGTACAATATTTTTTTTTTTAGATTTTGCATATTGTTGCCCCAAAAAAACCAAAAAAAAAAAATAGTTAAAATGTCTGTATAAATAAAGGTAGAACATTCAAAAATAGTTTCTTTATTTTGAAAATGAACGTAGAGTTCTCTAACAAACAACTGCAACAATTACTACTGCATCATTTAAGTAAAAATAAAATCATAAAAATTTGTAGAGTAGAGCACTAGAAGCAGTAAAATTTCATAAAAAAAAAAATCAAAAAGTGTTTTCTTTTTTTGTATTATGTAAACAACATAGTTGTTGATGTTAAAATAATAGTTGGTCAGGTTTTTTTTCTATTTGTTGGCAAATTTTTTTTTTGTTGATTATTCTTAAGAGGAAATGGTTGAAAATTTGTTATACAAATTAAATTAGTTATAACAAATATGACTGTTAAATTAATTTATAAAAAAATTAAAGCATACTTTATGGTAATATTATAATTTAATATATAAAGCATACTTTTAGGTGTTAATTAAATTTAATAACTAGAGCATACCTTATGCTTGTTAATGTGAATTTCCTGTAATAAAATTCAATTAATTTTTATTGTAGTTTTTATAAAAAATTTACATTAAATATTTATTTTACTTAAAAAAAACGCGAGAAAAAACTAAAACTGTTTGTTGACTTTCAAACGTATATTTTTTCCCCATGCACCCTTAATGCATTTTATATGTAAACTTTATTATTTTTTTTTTTCATAACTATCATGTCCATTTAGTCGTTTAGTATAGTAAATATGAGTAGTAGGGTGGTACATATTTAAAAGTATTTTATTTTTAAATTTTGGGCTTATAATAAAAATATCGATTTTTTAAGATTTATAGAGGAAATTCAGGAGTGGGAATATTTGATTGTATTTTTTGTTAAACAACTCTTAAAGTTTCTTCGTTCTCTATTCTAATTTCACGGCTTTTGTCTACATTTTTAAAAACTTTTTTTGACTCAATTTTAAATTTTTTTTAATTATACTGAAATTTTCTAAATTTTTCCATTTGTTATTGATATTTAATATTTTTCAAGATTTTTTTTTTAATTTTTTTATAAAATTTTCAGAATTTTCAATATTTTTTAAAATTTTCTTATATTTTTTACAACTTTTCGTACACTCAAAAAATTATGTAGGTAAATTCCAGTGAATATTCACTTAAAACAAATGAAATTTTATTTAAAAACCATTCCACTGTTTTTTCATTTAAAATAAAAACATATTACAGTCAATTTTAAATGTTAATTTAATGACTTACCAAAACATTAAAAAACTAGTGAATATTCAGTTATTTTGTATTGAAAAACAGTAAAACTATAGAAGAAATTTTTTACTGCCAAAATTAAATGTAACAGAAAATTCGTTCTTAATACAGTAAATTATTTTTTTTTTAACTACAGAAACAGTAAAAAAATTAAATCCTTTATAAAATAAGTGATTTTTCTTTTAAAATGACTTTACTGATTACTTTTTAAAATAACCTACAAACAGTTAATGACATAATTTTCTTAGTGTAGTTTTAAATACTTAAAATATTTTTTCCGAATTTTTAAAATTTTTAAAATTATTTAAAATCAGCCGAAGCTTTTTTAACATGCAATGTGGAGTTCAATTTACGACCATAAACAAGTTGTTAATCAAAACATCATTAACAGAATGTGAACGTAATTGACACAGAACAAAGACTTTTTTAAACACGATTCCCTTACACACTCAAAAACAGCAAGTTTGAAAATTTGTTAGAAACTATTGTTTTCACTTTATTTAAATCTTCAGGTTTGTAACTTGGATCTGTGACCTGGTAGATAAAAATTTCACCAGCTGGTGAATAAAAATTAACATAATTATTTTTTATCAAAAATTTTTTTATCAAAAATTTTTTTATCAAAAATTTTTTTATCAAAAATTTTTTTATCAAAAATTTTTTTATCAAAAATTTTTTTATCAAAATTCAGTGGGGACGTTGAGAGCACCTTCCCATCGCGATAAACATACCAAATGTTTTATTTATTTCACAAAAATACAAAAAAACATGCAAAAAGTGTTTTTTTAGAGGTGGGTTTAGTTCTTTAAGGGTAACTTTTTTCCCCCTTCACCCGATTTTGCCCATTCACGAACTTAACCTGCCTATAAACATTAAACATATTTGTGCCAAACTTCAGGAGTCTAGCTGTTTTATTTTGGACTGCACTGTGTTATCTACAGACAGACGGACATTCATAGAATGTCTTAGAATCGATCATGTATCGGTAATGTATATACTTTATGGGGTCCCCGACCGATATTTCGATGCGTTACAAACGGAATGACAAAGTGAGTATACCCCCATACTGTGGTTGTATGGTACAAAAATTGTATTGAAAAAAAAAAATAGTAAATAGATTTTAGTAAATAATTATAAAATAAAATTGAGTAAAAAAATTTAAGAGAAAAAACTTAGGTAAAACAAATTGAGAAAAACAAGTAAGAAAGTTATAGTCGGCCAAGACCGACCATATGATACCCTACACCTGTGTTTTTCGGAAAATGGGTCCCAAGTCAAAAAATGAACCGATTGGACCTTTCTTTTGTTAGATCTTTATTTAGTATTGAAAGCACAGACAGATGAAATTTTAGTGGAATTGTTTTTTTTTTTGCCAATAGACCGATTTAACTGAATATCGGTCGAAATTTTTATATGGGGGACTTATTGTTAGTTCAAAATTGGTTCAATTATATTATATCCAAAATTATACGTTTAACACCTACAAATAAAATTTTTATCAAATATTTCCATTTTTATAAATTTTTGGGGAATTATGAGAATATCGGGAGGGTGGTTTGTATGGGGACTACGAGAAGGGCTAACCCGATTCCTTTGAAATTTATAATGATGATTTTTGCGTACAAAATTTGATTATCTGTTAAATTTCAAAGCGACTACGAGAAGGGCTGGGGACTACGAGAGGGGCTGACTCGATTCCTTTGAAATTTGGAATGATGATTTAATGATGTGCATACAAAATTTGATTATCTGTTAAATTTCAAAGCGATATCTATTATAATACGGTTATTAGCCATTTAAGCCTAATATAAATGGGGCGTTTGTATGGGAGCTAGGTCTTAACATGGACCGATTTTTTCCAATTTCAATAGGCTTCGTCCTTGGACCAAAAGATGCTTAAGTTTCCAATTTTAAGTCAATTGATTAAAAATTTCGAACTGTATCGTTTTTAAACCGTTAGATGGACAGACGGATGGACATCGCTACATCGACTCAAAATGTAATTCTGAGTCGATAGGTATACTTGAGGGTAGGTCTAGGACCAATATTTCGGGTAGTTACACACATCAGCACAAACTCATTATACCCTGTACCATAGAGTGGTGTAGAGTATAAAAATTTGATAAAAAAAAGTTTAGTAAAAAAATGTGGGCAAAAAAATTTTGAGTAAAAAAATTAAAAAAAAAAAATTATTTTTAATAAAAAAAATTCAGTAAGAAAAGTTTAAACAACAAAAAATTTAAGTAAACAAAATAGTAAACCTTTTTTCTGCTTTAGGATAAGCTCCCTGTTTTTTATCCCCTTCAAAGGAGAATTTTCGAAAAAGTAACTTTTTCTCAATATTTTTTTTTCGTGAAATATTTAGTTCTGAAAATAGCAAACGTACCAAATTGTACCATTTTACTTTTCTTTCCCCTTATAAAATTTCTAAAAGTACTTTTTCAGAATTTTTTTCTGCGAGAGGCTCCAATAGTCGAAATTTGGATTTACCCGTGACTATAAGATCAGAAGATACAAAATGCATCAAATTAACCCATTTACCCTATTTATCCCCCTAAGATGCGGATATTTTAAAGTAATAGTTTTGAAGTCCAAATTTTACCCCATTTTTATCATGACCATAAGATCAGAAGATACAAAATATATCAAATTAACCCATTTTCCCTTTTATTCCCCTAAGAAGCGGAAATTTCAAAGTAAAACTTTAGAAGTCCAAATATGAAGTACTTTTTCCCCATTTACCCCCTGACCATAAGATAAAAACTAACCAATTTCCCCCATTTATTCCAATAAGAATCGAAAATTTCAAAGTAATACCTTTGAAGTTTAAATTTAAAGTACTTTTTCCCCATTTCCCCATTTATTCTCCTAAGAAGCGGAAATTTCAAAGTAATACTTTTGAAGTCCAAAATTTTAAGTACTTTTGAAGTCAAAATTTGAAGTTTCTAGGACTATTAGTTCAGAAGACACAAAATGTACCCAATTGCACTATTTTTCCCCTCCTCTGAAGTGAAAATTTTAAAGAAGTACTTTTTTAGCATGTTATTTCCGAGAGAGAATCCTGTAGCCCAAATTTCAAGTTTATAGGACCATTAGTTCAAAATGTTAAAAATATATCAAATTTCATTATTTTCCTCCTTAAAAGTGGATTTTTCTTAATTTTTTTAATTTACCTGACTTTTTGGAGTTTTTAAGAATATTTTCTTATAATTTTCTGAATTTTTTGTAACATTTTTCAGAATTTTACACACTTTTAAGGATGAGAATTTTCCTGAATTATACTGAGATTTTTTAAAATTATAAAAAAAAATTTTATAATTTTTCTAGAATTTTTAAAAATTTTCCTTATTTTTCTGTGTTTTTATAAAATTTTCAAAGTTTTCTAGTATTTGTTTTTTATTTTTAAAATTTTTTGTTCTGAACTTCTTTAGTATTTTTGGAATTTTCCCGAGTTTTTTTGATTTTTGTAATTTTACTTTAAATTACACGATTTTTTTAGAATTTGCTTAAATATTTTACAAATAAGTGTCACTCTATTCTCCATATAGTGCACTATTATGGGTACATTTTTTTTTTTATTTTTTACTTTTGACAACTTTACTGTTAATACATAGAGAGAGAGAAAAAAAAATAATTGCTTAACATTACACATGACAGCTATTAGTTACATGAAATGTTCTGGTACTCAAACAAATTGTCCATTTGTTGAAAAACATTTTAGTGTAGGAAATCACAAAAAAATATATAAAAAAATAACTTGCTGTAGCAAATATAACAAGTATTACACAAAGCAAAATACTTTAAAATCATGTTATAAAATGTACAAATAGTTCAACATATGAATGCATTTGTTCTTCTTATAGATCTAGCAATTACCAACTAGTTATTGAATGTCCTTTTGAAGGGAATAGACAATTTAACAATCTACTACATTTGTTCAAAAGAAAAAAAACAACGACATGAAAAAGAAAATACATATAGAAACAAGATGACATGTATTGATAGTTTGTTTTAAAAGTTCAAACATACTGAAGAAAATTAAAGACTAAAGTAAATTGTTTAAAGCTAATAATTTTTGTAGCAAATTAAACATTTAAAGTATTCAAATAGGTTTAATGAGAAAGCACTATCCGACAAAAATGAAAAAAAGTCGTTAAACACGAACTGGATAATATAGTACGTTTGAAACTAGAGACTATATATATCGCTCATTTACTTGTATAGTGTCATAACTCGAAATATGTCATTTTTGGGTAAACCATACAGAATTATTTGTTATATCCTGCTTTATATTGTGTCAAAAATTCGTATTAATTTCTTCTAAACTCACCGTTTGAGAAAAGAACACGCCATTATAACATTTTCTATGTACGGGCCTTTTGCAATGTAAAACAAGTTTCAATTGAAAACTTTAAACAGGTTTTCAGTAAAATCAAACATTTTGAGTTATGACACTATACAAGTAAATGAGCGATATGTCCTTTATGTATTTAAATGTCAATAGAAATACATTTCGGAAAACTACAAATACTTAAATAAAGTTCAGAGTGAACAAAGGGCGTCAAACTAGAGACTAAATGTAGTAAAACTGCATTTAAAATTTTTCTTTTCGTGATCCTGTTTCCTTTAAAAGGACTTCAAAATTTTAAAGAATTAAATTTTATAAAATATTTTTTGATATTTATGCTTGTCATAGAACGCCACTAATTATAGCAAATGAAAGTGGAGGATCTCCCCTAATATTCCTTTTTTATTATTTTTACATATCAGGAAAAAGGAGGTAAGTTACGTCCTTTAAAAAATTGATCCATTAATATCATTCAAAATTTTCAACAACGTATTTTGATAAAGTTTTCAAATGACTTTATTCACACCCTTTTATTCTGATATGGCAAAATAAAAAAATGGAAAAATTAGGGAAGATCCTCTTTTCAATTTTTTATTTTCATCAACTTTTTTTTGTTTTATCACTTTTTTTTCATCCCAAAAAATTTTGTTTCGTTTTAAGTCCACAGAAAAAAATAAAAAAAAAATAATTAAAAAATTCGTAGATTTAATTAAAAAATTAATTATATCGGGCCAATCACTAAAATGCGCATATAAATTGAAAACATTTGTATGTCGTTAATTAAAAATAAATGGATATTTAGTTAATTAAAAACTTAATACTATACATTTAAAAATTTAATTAAAATTAAAAAAAAAAAAAATAATTAAAATTTTAATTATATAAATTAAAAATTTAATTAAAAAAGAAATTTGAAACAAATTAAAATTTTAATTGTATAAATTAAAAAAAAAATATGAAATAGTTCATTTTTAAAAAAATAAATAATTTAAAAAAACATTTTTTTTAATAAAAAGGTTTAAAAAAAATATTTTTTCAAACTTTACCAAATATTTTTATGCTGTAAAGACATAGTCAGTGAGGCAATTTTATAAAGTTAGGATAAACCTTTTATATACAAACACATAAAACTATAAACAAAATGAGAATTAAAAAATCTATATGAGACATAAAAATCTTTCAACAAACTGTTTATACTTCTGTATATGGTTTTGTAAGTAAAACAATGCAAGAGATAAAAACATACTCGCACACACGGAAAACAAAACAAAAAAAAAATAAGTAAAATTAAAAATTTTATTAAAAAATTAATTATATTAATTAATATTAAAATAAAAAAATAATTAAAATGTTAATTAGAAAAAAGTTAAAAATTTTATTAAACAATTAATTGTATTAATTAAGAATTTAATTGAAATTAAATTAAAAAACTATTAAAATTTTAATTAAAATAAAATATACGATATTATTATCTGTGCATCACGGTGGGGTCTTCATAATTAAAAAAAATCGAGTTCTACCAATTTGAAAAGCAATTCTGGTTCTAGGTGACTTAAGGAAGAGAATGAACCCAGAAACAAAAATAAGTACGAGGCCCTTTTTTTGTTGCAGCCAAAAGAAGATTTTTAGCTCAACAAAAAAAGTTAAACGTTTTTAAAAAAAATTATTTCGCATCAAATGAAAAAATTATGTTTAAGTTAGTGAAATGTGGTTAAAGACCACTTATCATAAAAATACATAGTCGATTCGTAGGATTTTTTGCCATCCATTGAGATTTTTAAAAAATCGCTTTAGAATTTTTATGAAAAAAGAAGTAATTCTTTTAAATATTTACTTAAATGCACTTACAGGCAACAGAGGGGCAACGAAATTTTTAAACACTGATATGGCCGCTTAGCAGAGACACCTCAACCTTAAAATCGTCTCTTTTATATATATTTTAAGTTTCTGGAAAATCGGTTCATAAGGGTTGAGATATTTCTCTTGTAAGTGGAGATGTCGACAGCTTTCGGAAGATGCCACCCCTCTATCATCAACACCAGTACCGTCTTAACCATTAGGGCATACTGGGCACGTGCCAAGGGCCCGAGATAAATGGGCCCCGAAATGCCAATAAATAAGCTTATACAAAAATTTTTTTAATTTGTTATAGAGAAAATTTCACATTTTCTTGCAGAAAAATTCTTAAAATCTAACAGATTTTTGGTATACATTTTTCTAGAGGAGAAATTTGTCCTATCACAAATGTCTCAAATTCATAGAAAAATCTCAGATTGTGAAATATTTTTCGTAGAGAAAAAGTTTCAGATTCTGAGATTTGAAAAGTCTAAAGTCATTAAAATTTTTCTAAAATAAAAATTTGAATTAAAATAAAATATACGATATTATTTTCTGTGCATCACGGTGGGGTTTTCATGATTAAAAAAAATCGATTTCTTCCAATTTGAAAAGCAATTCTGGTTCTAAGTGACGTAAGAAAGAGAATGGGCCTAAAACAAAAATAAGTACGAGGCGCGTTTTTTTTATGCGGCCAAAAGAAGGTCAACTAAAAAAAAGTTAAAAATTTTTAAAAAATTTTATTTCGCTTCAAATGAAAAAAATGTTATTTAAGTTAGTGAGATGTATAATCCCTAACCACTTCAAGACGATTTTAAAAAATACTTAGTCGATTCGTAGGATTTTTCGCCATCCATTGAGATTTTTAAAAAATCGCTTTAGAATTTTAATGAAAAAAGAAGTAATTCTTTTAAATATTGACTTAAATGCACTTACAGGCAACAGAGGGGCAACAAAATTTTTAATCACTGATATGGCCGCTTAGCCGAGACACCTCAGCCTTAAAATCGTCTCTTTTATATATATTTTAAGTTTCTGGAAAAACGGTTCATAACGGTTGAGATATTTCTCTTGTAAGTGGAGATGTCGACAGCTTTCGGAAGATGCCACCCCTCTATCATCAACACCAGTACGGTTTTAACCATTAGGGCATGCTGGGCACGTGCCAAGGGAAAATTTCATATTTTCTAGCAGAAGAACTCTAAGATTCTAACTGATTTTTCGTATACATTTGAGACTTTTTCTAGAGGAGAAATTTTTCCTATCACAAATGTCTCAAATTCATAGAAAAATCTCAGATTGTGAAATATTTTTCGTAAAGAAAAAGTTTCAGATTCTGAGATTTGAAAAGTCTAAAGTTCATTAAAGTTTTTCTAAAATAAAAATTCTCAGATTCTGTGACACTTTTCGTATGTAAAGTCTCAGATTCTGGGATATTTTTTGTATAGAAAAACTCTGAGATTCTAGGACATTTTTCGTATAGAAAAAGTCTCAGATTCTAGGACATTTTTCGTAGACATTTTTGGTATAGAAAAAGTTTCAGATTCCTAGACATTTTTTTATAGAAGAAGTCTGAGATTCTAGGACATTTTTCGTATAGATTCTAGGACATTTTTCGTATAGAAAAAGACTCAGATTCCGAGATATTTTTTGTAAAGAAAAAGTTTCAGATTCTGAGACAACATTATTATAGAAAAAAATTAGAAATTTAAAGATTAAAGACTACGATTCTGAGACATTTTTCGTACAGTAAAAGTCTAAAACTCTGAGACATTTTTCTTATACAAAAATTCTCCGACTCTGAGATATATTTCGTAGAGATAAAGTCTAAGATTACGCGACATTTATCTTATAGAAAAAGTCTCATGTTCTGCAATATTTTTCGAATAAAAAAAGTTGAAGGTTTAAAGACATGTTTTGTATAGAAAAAGTCTCAGATGCTGAAACATTTTACGTATAGAAAAAGTCTCTGATTCTGAGACATTTTTCGTATAGATAAAATCTTAGATTTTGAGACATTTTTCATATTGAAGAATTCAGATTCTCAGACGTATAAAAAAGTTTCAGATTCTGAGACATTTTTCATATAGAAAAAGTTTCAGATTCTGTGACAGTTTTCGTGTAGAAAAAGTCTGAGATACTGAGGCATTTCTCTTATTCATAAAGTTTCAGATTCTAAGATATTTTTCATATTGAAGAAGTCTCAGATTCTTAGACATTTTTCATATTGAAGAAGTCTCAGATTCTGAGACGTTTATCATATAAAAAAATTCTCAAATGCTGAGGCATTTTTCGTAAAAAAATATTTTCAGATTCTAAGAAATATTTTGTAAAGAAAATGTCTTAGATTCTGATAAATTTTTCGTATAGGAAATGTGTCAGATTCTGAGATAGAAAAGCTCTCATTAAAACCAAATTGCTTTACATGAATATCATGGTTTTAATTAGTAAAGAAAAATTACCTCGAGCTAGAATATCACTACTCAAAATATGTTTCTTTTCAGTTTCTTTTTCTGTTAGTAATATGAAATTAAGTTGTACCCAAAGAATGTGTTTTTTTGTCATGCGACTTTTTAATTTGCAGAGGGTTCCCAAATTCTTGTGTTTTCAGGGTCCCCGCCATACCTTAAGACGGACCTGATAAACACTCCTTCGGTTGCCACTTGATGTGTGTCAGATGGAAAATTTCATGAACGTGGGTTCGATTCCAATCACAGTTAAGTCTGTTGATGAAAAAACATTTAGAAAAAACAGTCTTACAAAAATCAAACAATTTAAATCCAATTTAATTTTCTCCACTGAAGACGTAGAGGTTGCTACAGAAACCATGGTCTGGAATAAATCCACATTAAAAATAATATTGCTCAACACTCATTTTCCGGTTTGAATTCTGGTGATCGATTTTAGTAGACTTTGATAGACTTTTCCTGATTCCAAATCTGTTCTCCAAATTTTTCCATCACGTCCAGATTTTTAGTTATTCATGGTTTAAAATGCGAAAAATTACGATTTTTGCATTATTTGAAAGCCTGCACAGCAGCCACTGAGTGGAATACAAATCTGGTATAAAGCGCAAAAGTATAATTTGTCTTTGGTATCTAATAATTATAATTTTTGAAAAAAAGATAAACTAAGGTAGACCTTAGTATTTTTTTGATATTTTTCCAATAAAAACTAAAAAAAAAAAAATGTTTTACAAATTCAAGTTTACTGTGTTATTTTTCATATAAACCGGAAGATATCTTTAATGGTTTTAAAAGTCTATAAGAAAGAATGAACTTTTGCCTAAATTTTGAGCTCATCACAGTAAAGATTGATCATCTGGTTTTTGTTTTAGAGCCTTTTAAAAATGGTGCTTTTTATAATTTTTTCACAGTGTTTTTTTTTAAATACATGTTTGGCCAATAATAGTGCAACAACTTCAAATTTTTTTGATCATATATTTGAGATCATAGTTCAATTCTACTGTAACGCATTATACCAGATTTTTATTCCATCCAGCGTCTGCTGTGCAGGCTTTCAAAAAAGCAAAAAAAAACGTTTTTTTTCGCATTTTCAACCGCGAATAATTAAAATTCTAGACGTGATGGAAAAATTTGGAGCACAGATTTGGAATCACCGAGTCAAAATCTTTAAGAATTTTGTATCAAACTTCAAACCGGAGTCAAAAACCTTCGATTTGTTTTGCGGTGTAATTTTTAGAAATACAATGTTTTCTTCTTCAATCACAAACCCTTAATAACAAACAGAAATGGCATACGCCGATAAAAACACTAAAATATAAAATTATTATGATTTAATAAAATATATAATTTTGGGTAAGAGTGCTGAATTTGCAGGCATTTTTTTCTTGTTTTTATATTTTTTTTTTAATTAATCATTTTAAGGCTTTTATATAAAACTCCTAATTAATCTAAGGTTTCGAAGTCCAAAGTGTTTTTATTTATATTCTAAAGTAAAAAAACTTCAACTAAATTTTGTGAAATGTAGAAAATACTTGAAAAAGTGTTAGATTAATTTGTTAAATATTTAACAAATAATTCTAAATATCAACAAATCCTTTTTCATATTTTCTACAATTTACTTAAATGAAAAACAACGTAAAAAATTTTTACATTTAAAATTAAAAGTGATAATAATGAAAAAAGTTCATAAAAATAATTCAAATATAGCAAGAAATATAATTAAGATATTAATTAGTAAAATATAATTAAAAAATATAGTTGTAACAATTATAACTTTTACTCATAGTAAGGACATCACTACATTTAAACATAATTTTGCTACTCAAATTCTTGGAAATTTAATAAAACTTTCAGTTTCTCATTTAGTTCTTTAAAATATTTTTTTTTTTAAATTTATTTAAAGATATTTAAAATGTAATAATAAGTTTTTTCTTTTAATAAAAAAGAAAATATCAAGAAAAACTTTAGTAAAATGATAAAACTTTTTTTTTTTGTTTTTTTTTATTATGAGCATTAAAATATATATTAAGAGATTCTTAAACACCTGTAATGACTTTGTCATACTTACTTATGTAGTTTTAAAATGTCATACCCAGTCCTGTGTATCCCTCTGTATTCACAGTCTTATACTAAAATGACAACTTCATTCATCAAGTTAAAAAAAAAATCTATATACAGTGCTGGTCAAAAGTAATCATACAGAGCTATAGTAGATGTATTTTGTCAAAGACAAATTCTAAAGTACCAGACCATATTTTATCAGACGACTATTAAGCTTTAATTTATGTTTTATAGCGTCCAGATTGAGTTAATTATAAATGTTCTTCGAGGGTCCAACTGGAAAATGATAATTTTTATAGACATTTTAAAAAAAATATAAAAAATATTTCTAAATAATTTTTTTTAGTTCAAACATTAAAAATTTTAAAAAAGTGCAGTTATTTATATTCATTTATTAAAAAAAAATTTTAATGACCACAAAAAACTTAAAATTTTTTTAAATACTGTAGAAAAAATCCGCATTTTATGACCACCAATTCTTTTGATCACCGATTTTTTTGTAAACAACCTTCTTCTGTACGAAAATACAACAGCAACAACCACACAAGAATTGAAAAACCATGATGTAGTTGATACTTGCTTAACAGCCAACTGAGCTTATCGGTCTAGAGCAGTGGTCCCCAAACACACACAATCATATTTTGTCTTTGTATGAGTAAGATTGAGCTCTCTGTTACTCAATGCACTTAGAAAAACTTAAAGTAAAAATATAAATACATTTATTCATATCAAAAATAAAAAACATAATAAATAACATGGGTTAAATTGTCAAGCTATGTTACACTTAACATAGCGTGACAAACTAAGCATTCTGGTCTATCAAAAATGTTCGCTTTATTTACATTCAATTTTTTATGATTATTTCTCTAAGTATATTTTGAGCAAGAAGAGAAGAGAGAATTGTTTTTGTTCAATGTATTAACCAGTGTTGCCACCTCATGTGTAATTACACATATCATGTGTAATTTTTTTTTTCATGTGTAGCCCATGTGTAATTGTCTGCATGTGTAATTCATGTGTTATTTGAAATTTTTACTTTTTGGAGCATTTTTTCATAATTTGTTTTAACAAAACTTTTGGCAGATTTTTCTGCAGAAATTGATATTTTAACGAAAATCTCTGACATTCAGTTTTAAAAAATAACAGAAGTTTTTTAATTATATTGCTGATTCTGTTTGCTGAGTTTATAAAAATATTTTTGTAACATTGCAGCTAATTATTTTAAAATTTTACAGAACTTTTTTTTTATTTCGTGAAATTTTAACGATTAAAAATTGTCAAAATTAAAAAATAGCAGACTATTTTGCAAATTTTACAAAAATACTTAGTTATCATTAGTATTTTTCTAAGTTTTATTAAAAAAAAAATTTACGATTTGAAAAAAAAAGAAAAAATACAACAAACTGTTTCTGTGAAATAAGGAACCTTTTCTGCCGTTTTTTGTCTTTAAAACTTAGCAATATTTTCGTTTATGTTTATGCTTAAAATTTTTTTTGAGCAGATTTTCAGCTGAAATCAATATATTTTTTTTTGCTGTTTTACAGATTTTCTTCTGATTTAACTTAGATTATCCAGACAGAAATTTCGCAAAAATATATAAGTCGTAGGTTTTTTGAGCATTAAAAAACCCAGACTTTCGTTAACCGTTATATTTTGAAAATTTACAAAAAGACGTTATTAAAAAAAAGCATGTGTAATTTCATGTGTAATTTTGGCATGATCCATGTGTAATTCGTGATTTCATGTGTAATTTTGGCATGACCCATGTGTAATTTACGATTTTGTTAGTGGCAACACTGGTATTAACGCTTGTCGGTGTGAGAGCACACTTAATTTTTATGAGAGCATCCTCACATGTGAGCAGGGCTGCCATATTTGCCGATTTTTTGCCTCAAAAATATCAAAGTGCCGATTTGCCGATTTTTGGTCCAAAAATGCCGATTTTTTGATCAGCTCTAAAAATACAGTTTTGTTATGATCGTTTCTTTCTTACAATTGTCGAAAGTTGTTAATTTATACATTTTTTATTACGATTTGAGGCGTTTAAAGTTCAAGAAAATTTTCGCCGCAAAAAACAGAGTACTATGCTTAACAAACGGAAAAATTTGAGCAAAGTGAAAAAAATATATATTTTTGATTTTTTTTGCTGGAAATATTAGTTAATATTAGGACATTACTGAAAAATCTTTTTTTTGTCGATTTTTATGAAATCGTAACGGTTATTTTTGGTCCCTGTTTTTATGATAATCGAAAATTTTTTTGGTCTGTAAAAATTTTATTTTTTTTTTTGCAAAAAAAAAATTCAAAATTTTGTAGGGACCAAAAATAGTTAGTTCTGATTGATTTTTATGTTATTAAATATATTATATACATATATTAATGCTAAATTGTTCTCTTTTGTTATTTTTTGTCAATAGAAATGTAATTTATTGTATTTAAAATTGTCATTTTTCATTTGCCGATTTTTTTAAATTGAAGTGCCGATTATGCCGATTTTTTTTTGAAAATATGCCGATTTTTCATCAAAATCATCTGGCACCCCTGCATGTGAGGTGTTTTGGGGATCTCTGGTCTAGAGTGATCGTACCTAAGAGGCAGTTAATAGCAAAAACATTACAGATCATGGGTTCAATCCCTGGCGGCTGCGATCTGTTAATAATTTTCACATATAGAATAAAATTGACTATTAACTGAATAAATTTGACATTAAAAGTTTTTCTGATGATTATAATAACTGGATTATATGAAACTAGTTAAAAACGAACCAGGATGTCCTAAAAATTTTTAGAAAAATAAATTTTTCTTTCACACCTTTCTCAATTCAAACCATATATAAAAGAAAAATTTAATTGTTCGTATATTTTAGTACACCTTAGAGTATTTTAATGAGAAATGAAAATAACTTAAAATTTTAAA
This sequence comes from Pegoplata infirma, assembly GCA_963921195.1. Taxonomy (NCBI): domain Eukaryota; kingdom Metazoa; phylum Arthropoda; class Insecta; order Diptera; family Anthomyiidae; genus Pegoplata; species Pegoplata infirma. Next base: position 232,741,245 of record OY992538.1, on the reverse strand, counting down.
TGTTTGAATTTGAAAAAAAAAAAATAGAAATATTTTTTAAACTTTTTTTAATTTTTTTTTTTTTTTTTTTAATTTTTCATTTTCCACTTCTACCCTTTATTTATTTATTTATTTATTATTATTGATATCCCATACAACAAGACTTACATCTTATAATTAAAGTACAGGATTAGTCAAAGTAAATAGCATTACGTTTAAATTTTTAAAAAAGAGATAAAATAAAATAAAAGTTGCTACAGTAAATAATAGTTTAACAATGTGGGGAACAAAGAAAAATAAAAACAAAAAATAAAAAAATAAAAGAATAAAAAAAAAAAAAAAAAATATACAATAAGAGGATATTATATTTTATATTTTCATATCATATTAATCATTTAAAAATCACTTTTTACTGAAGTGATTAAAAATTTTCCTTTTAAATTGCATTGCATTGCTTATAAATTGAAGGTTTGGAAGTAACAAGTTCCAAAGACGAATGGAGTAAATATAAAACTGCCATTTAGATGTCAAAGTTTGATGTTTGATATGGATCAAGTGATTATTCCTAAGTGATCGAGTGGGTTTAATTTTGTCAAAGAGATATACTGGCTCACACGTATATATAATCTTATGCAAAAGAGTTAAAGTTCGTATCTTCAACAAATTACAAAAAGTAACTCCATATAGATTCTTCTTAACTGGTGTAATGTGGTCGAACTTTTTTAACCCATAAACGTACTTTAGAATGGCGTTGTGAGCTAGTTCAAGTTTTCTGTAGCTTTCATAATCAGAGCTTGCAAATATTTCACATCCGTATAATAGATTTGGGATTAGATATGCTTTGGCTAGTAGTAGTCGTATTTTAACAGGTGTGAAATATTGTGTTTTCCACAGAGATCGCAGTATGCCGTATGTTTTTCCAGCGGTAGCGTTTATGTGATTATTCCATGTAAGAGTTTGGTTAAATATGATACCGAGATTCTTTGCTGTTTTTACAATTTCAATTTGTTGGTTATTTAATAAAACTAATGGCTCAAATGCTGTTTTTTTGATTTATTAGTTATTACTAAGCATTTTGACTTACTGGGATTTATACAAAGTCCGTTCCCGGTTGCCCATGTGTAAATACGTTCCAAATCAGTATTGAGTTTGTTTACACAATCATCAACGTTTTTATTGTGACTACTTATGTAGACTTGAACATCATCAGCATAGATATGAACATTGCTATATAATATTTGGCTTGGTAAATCATTAACATAAATTGTAAATAGTAATGGGCCAAGAATAGATCCTTGAGGGACACCTTTTAAAACTGGTAAGGACCGTGATTTTTGATTATTTGCAAACACTGACTGACAACGATTTGATAAATATGACGAGATTAGGCGAGTTGAGGACGGAGAAAAATTAAACATTGTCTGAAGTTTCATACAAAGAATGCTATGGTCTACCATGTCGAAGGCTTTGGAATGGTCCAATAAAACAAGTAATGACGTATACCCATTATCAATATTCTTACGTATTTCTTCCGAAACATCAATGAGGGCAGTTATACAACTGTGTTTAGCACGAAATCCTGATTGTCGCTGGGTAAGTAAACCATTACTATTTACATATCTGAATATTTGTTTGTGTAGTAGCTTTTCGAGTACCTTGGATAAAAATGGTAATATGGCAATTGGGCGGTAATCGTTATTAGTTTTCTTCATTGGTAATATTTTTGCAGATTTCCATTTATCAGGAAAGATACTTTTTGTAATAATGCTATTGAATATGAAGGTAATGTAAGGTAGCATAGCATTAAGAATAGCTTTCAAGAATTTGGGATGAATATTGTCAAAACCTACAGCATTTGATTTAACTGCAAGACAACTATAAAAAACATCAGATTCGTTTACACAATCAAAACTAAATGAATCACCCTGTGCGTAATAATCATGATTATACAAACGAGAACTTGGTTCTATTATAGGTAGTTTGGTAAACTTTTCGTTCAGGGTCTCCACATCAATGTTAGGGTCATCTTCTATTTTGGGTTTGCCAATACCAATATTGCGTATATTTCTCCAAGTTCTTTTAGTGTCAACAGCAGAAGTGAAAATATTAGAATAGTACACAGATTTAGCACTTTTGATCATCCGATTAACTTCTCTCCGAGAATTACTATATTCTGCACGTAGCTCATTAGTTTTGAGACGCTTCCAACAACTGAAAAAGTGATCCCTTCTTACAATCGCAGCTTTAATATTATCGTTGAACCATGGTTTCTTTTTGCTATTATTTGAAATTGTTTTTACAGGTACTGATTTCGTTAGAACGTGTTCCAGATTACTTTCTAGAAAGTTAATTTGGTTTTCTACAGATGGCATGTGATAAATCGAGTCCCAATCAATAGCTAATAACTCACGAGCTATAGTGTTGTGATTCATATGTTTAAAATCATAGTATGTGCTAACACTAGACATCTGCTGGAGTTTAAAGTCGAAGGATAGATACAAAAGATCATGTTTTGAAAAACACGAAGCTGTAAGCTGATCATAAAGTAAAACTTTATTCTCATTGCTGACAAAAATAACATCTAGTAATGAGTTTGATGTTGAAGGAAAATGAGTGGGAACAGTAGTATTTGTTGGATATAGGCCCATGGTCATCATATCAGTTTTCAGGTGATTTTCGACGAGAAGATTTGAATTAAAATCCCCACATATAATGACATCTTCATATTGCAAAGTAAGATTTTGAAGAAATTCTATAAAATCGTTAGTTTTTATTCTGGCATTAGGTCTGTACACACACCCTATAAGTATTTTACTCCCAAAAGATGATATTTCAAGGAATATGTACTCAATTTTGTCACCTTTTTTTGATTTGCAACAAACTTTAGCTAAAATGTCTTTTCTTACATAAATGGCCACGCCACCAGCATGGGAACTTCTATCACAACGATACAGTTTAAAGTTTTGCAATTCAAATATAGAATCAGAAACAAGTGGTTCAAACCATGTCTCTGATATACACACAATGTCTACTCCCGAGTTTTCGAAAATGTAGCGAAATTCATCAATTTTAGGACTAAGGCTCTGAGCATTAATGTGGCATATGTTAAGTCCTGATTTCTGTTTGCAAAGAATACGAATCATATCATGGTGCATATCTTTGGAACTGTAAACCATACTATCCAAACGATATGTCATTTAGAAAAATAAAATATATTAAAAAAGCAATGCATGCAAAATAAAAGGGGCAAAAAATTAAATTTAACATGATAAAATTATTATAATCACAAAAAAACAATTTATAATAATAATTAAAATTACGTGAAATAACAACATAAATAAAAAAGGATTTTGAATTTAACAATTTTTGATTTTCAGTTAATAAAATTTGGATTATCTTCACGAAATAAATTATCCAAATTATCCAACTCATCAATAGATTCAACTCTGACAGGTTTGCCTTTATCACAAAGTTTTACGTAAACCAAACCACGCATAGTAAAAGCTGAATGTAGTTTCCTAGAAGTTTTTAGATCCAGTGCCGATCGCAGTATTCTATGGTTTGTTAAAGTCAAATTTTCGTTAACGTAAAAAGGTCGATCAATATCTATACCAATGTGATGTAACATCAGGGTTGTTTTGTTATCCTTTCGAAATTGTGCAAGAGTTTTCAAAATAAAATTTTTATCATACGGAGAAAAAAGTTTAACCATAATTACGGCATCGGGAGAAAAAGTGTTATCTTTATTGTTGTGATTTTGAAGGCGATATATGGATTTAATCGCAGGTGTATTAATATTAATGATGCCACATATAGATTGAAAAATATCAAGCAAATTTTCTTGGTCTTTGTAAGGTATTCCGTTTATTCGAAGATCAGATGCAACGACGGAATTTTCTTGTCGCTGCATTTGTGTTTTTAAAAATCTGAACTTCAGTTTTAAGACTTATAATATCTGCTGATACTGTTTCAAGTCTGGTTACTCTTTGATTTATATCTAAAATATCTCTCTTAAGCTCATTAAATCTCTTATCCAACATTTTTTCCATACGAGCTTCACTTTCCTCAAACATATTTTTTATAAGGCCTAACATATTTTCAAATCTTTTATCAACCAAATTAATGAGTTTGAAAGGAGAATCATTTGTTGATAATCTTGGTGTTTTAAGAGAATAGTTATAATCAAAAAGAGAGTTTGGAGCTGGCTCTCTATTTCTTTTTGGCGCACGCGCATTTGCCGAATTGTTGTTTGTATTTTCAGTTTCATCAATTTCTTTTTCTATACTGTCGTTGCTAATATTGATTTCGATTTCGTTTTGGCTTTTGTTTCCTTGAGAGTTTTTTTTATTTGATCTTCCCATTGCTTTGTGAAACCAAAAATAAATGATTTGATATTTGTTGGTTTTAATGTTTAATATTTCTTTGAAATTATATAGACTCTTTGAAAGAGAAGAGTTTTAGTTGTTGTTTTTTGTTCTGTTTTTTAGGTTTTTTTTTTTGTTTTGTTTTTTATTTTTAAGTTTTTTATTTTTAAGTTTGTTTTAAATGAAGAAATATTGTTTATAAATATTGTTTATGAGTATACTTATATATTTTTATATTTTTATATTTGACACTGTCGTAAACATTAACAGACCGATGGCAAAAATTTATTAATTTAACTTTAAAGTAAGTAAAGTTTGAAAAATACAAGAGAACTTAGAAAAAACACGTCCGCTCTCCTTGACTATTGACTACCCTCGTAGCACATTTATTATTAACTCAATCTGTACGCTATAAAGCTTAAGTTAAAGCTTAATAAATTACCTACAAAACACTTTCTTAAAAAAATACCCATTTGATAAAAAAAGGTTTAATATTTAAAATTTTGTCTTTAACAAATTGCATTTATTATAGCTCTGTGTAAATACTTTTGACCAACACTGTATCTACAAAAAAAGTGAAGGTTAAGTAAAAGTAAATTTATAAAATGAAAAGTTAATTTTTTGTTAAGATTTTAGATAATGAAAAGAAAATTGTTAACATACATTTAGTAAGTTTATTAAAACAAAAATAATAAACTTTTAACTAGGTAAGTTAGTAAAAAGTTTGAAAATAAAACAAAAAAAGAACTTTATGAAAAATCTAACGAACTCTTCAGCAAAAATGAAATAAAAATTTTATAATTTGAAATAAAAATTTTTAAATTTAAGAAAATATTACTTCTACTATTTTTTTAATAATTCTGGGATTTATATTTTTTTGTTGCATATTTTTTTCAAACTAGCATATAAATTGCATATTTAGCGTTAGTGAAAATCTCTTAACAGATTTGGACGTTTCAACCAATAACATTCATATAACTGCACACAGACAAAAAAATAAGGAAAAAAAAATAGCAGTACTAAAATCATTCTTTAGCAAATGTGTTAATGGAAAAAGAGTTCAGTGAATTGGAAATTTATGCATTGCGTTTCTTTATACGAAATATGAAAGGAAAAAAACAAACAAAAAAAAAACTAAAATTGGGTGAAACGGAATTGAAAGTACAAATGAATATATGGCGGATAAGGGAAGTAACACTTGTTCAGTTAATCAGAGAGATTTTTTTTGGAAAGAATTAAAAAATTAGGTTTTACATAGCTGAATCCATTAATACCATCAACAATGCCTAGAGATGGGCAAAGCTAAATACCCGGTAAAATAGCAAAATTGGGTAAAAATTGGTAAATACCCGGGAATTCATCAAAATGGTGTATATAAACTTTGTTGTAGAAAATTTGGGGAACAATAACATTTTGCAGCAAAATTTAATGAATTTTATGCAAAATTTTATCAATAAAATTAATAAATTAATGCTTACAATAACTATATTGATTTTTTTTAAATTTTCCCAATTTGTTTACAGTTAGTACTAGAGGGGTCACAAATGAGAACGACACCCCATTGTTTTAAGAAATAAAATACCTTTAAAAAAAATAGCACTTTTTAGAAAAAACTGTTTTTTAGAAAAAGTAGCAGTTTCTTTGTAAAACTGTACTTCAAGACAAAAAGGTTATTTTTTTAGGAAAAAAGTACTTATTAAGAAAAAATTTTACTTTTTTCCTAAAAATTATTATATAAGAAAATATAGTACTTTTTAGAAAATGAAGTAATTTTAAAAAGAAATTTACTTTTTAGACAAAAAAGTACTTTTTTAAAAAAGTAAATTTTTCTATAAAAAGTATTTTTTTCTAAAAAGAGGACTCTTTTCGAAAAAGAGTACTTTTTTCAAAAAAAGTACTTTTTTCTAAAAAAAAGTTTTTTTTTCTCCTGAAAAACACTTTTTTCTAAAAAAAAGTAATTTTTCTAAAAAAAAGTAATTTTTCTAAAAAAAAAATAATTTTTCTAAAAAAAAGTACTTTTTCTAAAAAAAATTACTTTGTACTACTTTTTTAGAAAAAAAGTAGTATTTTTTTGTAGAAAAAAAGTACTTTTTTCTGAAAAAGTAGTACAAAAGTTCTTTTTTTACAAAAAGTACTTTTAAAAAAAAAAAAACGGTCCATGTTTGAAGGTGGTGTTGGGAATTATATGGTGGGGCTTATCCGACTATAATTTTCTTCCTGGTTTTTTTATACCCTCCACTTAGTGATAGAGGGTATAAATAGTTTGTCATTCCGTTTGTTACTTATCGAAAAATTGGTCTGGAACCCCATAAAGTATATATATTCATGATCCCCGATCGATTTTAAGACATTCTAGCGATGTACGTCGGTCTGTCTGTCTGTATGTGGAAATGGTGGTCACGGCCAAATTATTACACGGAGATGACTGAAACTTAACATTATTATTGAAAGTTCACCCGAGAAGTTTGGTATTGCATTTGAAAGATATCGGTTCAGCAGTTCAAAAGTTATAAACGAAAATGTAAGGACACCTCAAAAATTTTAGAACATTCAATATAACCTAAAAATACAAAATGCTTTAATTCGGCTGCTGGTTGACATATGTGAACATAATTGAACACCAAATGGTATTTAAGCAAGTACAAACATATTTTTTGACAAAAAAAAAAAAATCGCGGATTTTTTTAGCAATTTTTTTTTCGCGGAAATTTTAAATAAAGTTTTTTGCAAAAATCTTTTAGAAATTGTGGGGGGTATTACTACATTCGGAAGGCCGAATTAAACTTTTTTACTTGCTATACCCTACACCACTCTGTGGTACAGGGTATAATGAGTTTGTGCTGATGTTTATAACTACCCGAAATATTGGTCCTAGACCTACCTTCAAGTATACCGGTCGACTCAGAATTACTTTTTGAGTCGATTTCGCGATGTCCGTCCGTCAGTCTGTCCGTCCGTCCGCCCGTCTGTCAATCTATCGGTTTAAGCACGATACAGGTCGCAATTTTCAATCAATTGACTTGAAATTTGAAACTTATGCATCTTTCGGCCCAAGCTTATTGAAATTGGAGAAAATCGGTCCATGTATAGACTTAGCCCCCATACAAACACCCCTTTGGATTTGGCTTAAATGACTCTAATAACAGTATTATAATCGATATCGCTTTGATTAGCACGAATCATCATTCCAAATTTCAAAGGAATCGTGTCAGTCCTTCCGGTAGTCCCCATACAAACCACCATTCCGATATTCACATAATTCCCTCAAAATTTTTAAAAATGGAAATATTTGATTAATTTTTTTTTAGGTGTTATACGTGTACTTTGGTATCCTAATCAAATCGGAATATAATTGGACCATTTTTGGACTTACAATCGGTCTATTGACAAAAAAAATAAATCAATTCCACCAAAACTTTATCTGTGTGTGTTTTCTACACTAAATAAAGATCTAACAAAAGAGAGGTTCAATCGGTTTATGTTTGGACTTGGGACCTATTTTCCGGAAAACACTGGTGTAGGGTATCATATGGTCGGTCTTGACAGACTATTACTTTATTACTTGTTTTTTTATTAAAGGTTTTGTCATCAATTTTTTTTTTCATCAATATTTTTTCTTCAAAAATTTTATTTTTTTCATCAAATGTGATTTTCATCAATATTTTGTTTTCATCAAATACTTTTTTTTCATAAATTTTTTTTTGTTAACATTTTTTTAATTTTATTTTTTTCTCGATTTTTTTAACATGACTTTTTTAGGCGGATGTCTTATTTACACGCTGGACATCACTTCAGTTTGACTCCATAAGCTAATGACTAAAAAAAATAATATAAGAATTACTGTTTTAATTTTCTTAAAACCAAAAAAGGTTTGTAACTTGGATAATAATTCACCTACTGGTGAATATATAAGTTTTTCACCAGCTGGTAAAAAAAACGTATCATAATTATTTTTGAGCAATTTTTTTTCATCATAATTTTTTTAAGATATTTTTTTTTTTTCATCAAGATTTTAATTATTTAAATTTTTTCATCATATTTTTTTTTTGTTTCATCAAAAATATTTTTTTTTTATCAAAAACTTTTTTCATCAAAATTTTTTCATAAATTTTGTTTGCATTAATTTTTTATCATCAAAAATTTGGTTTTCATAAATTTTTTTCATCATTTTTTTCCATCGATTTTTTTTTTTATCAAAATTTTTATTTTTCATCAAATTTTTTTATAAAATTTTTGTTTTAACCAAAAAATTTTTTTCATTATCATTTTTTTTAAGTTTTTAATACATTTTTTTATCAAAATTTTATTTTTCAAAATTTTTTTTTTTTTTATTATTCAAAATTTTTTTTTCAATAATTTTTTTTTTTCATCAAAATTTTTCTTAATTGCTTTTAAACCAATTTTTTTTCATCAAGTTTCAACATCGAATGACATTGAAATGTTCCACTTTTTATAACAAAAGTACAAGAGAGAGTGTTAAATTCGTCTGTGCCTAATTTTTCATACCTTCCAAAATTAAAAAAACTACTTTTTGTATTCAAGCCCACAGAAGGGGCGGCCTGAAGAAGTTAAATTTTTAAGTACTCTGGGTCCAGTTTTTCAGTGGTTGGTTTAGTTCTTTAAAGAAAGCTTTACTAGTCGTTGAATACAAGACATATTTGTGCCAGACAGACGAATATCGCTAGAATGTCTTACCCCCAGTTTCTGTAATACGAACGCCATTCGATCGTGACGAGCTTGTGTGTATTTTGTAACGAAAACAACATACAAATTAGTCATTCGTATTACAGAAACTGGGGGTTAGATTCGATTTTTTCCATTAACTAAAATTATGCTTTGTTTACTATGGAGGGGATATTCAAGGATTCCGCCAAGTAGAATTTAAATATTTTTACCTGTTTGAAAATCTTTTAATTTTTTATTGGATACCTTCCTTTCGTAGTAAATATACAAAATGCATTTCTGTTAGTTTTTTTTTCTCAGTTCTGGCCACATTCAATATTTTTTTGATCATCTTTTGCTGTTATAGGGAAAAGGGAATTTTAAATAAATGCATTAGAATGTTTGAGACCATGAAGGTATCAATACGCGTGGTTTGAATAACAATGCAAAAAATAAAAACACATTTTCAGGGAATTAATTTGTTTTGAAATGAAAAATGATATTGGCAGTGTTGAAATTATTGGAAAAAAAAAGAAACTCATTTATATTTATTAATAACACACGATATATAAGTAAATTATATTTTATGTGAGTTTAAAGGGCAGATAAATACTTTTTTTAAAATTTTTTCAACTTTGATGTTTATAACCTTATTATTATAATATTATGTATTATACAAAAAAATATCAAATTCTGTTGAAATGTTTATTATACAAATGGTAAATTTTTGAGAAATTTATGTGTTTTACGGTATAAAATCCAACTTAAAATAAAATAAAATTTTTTGTGTTAAAAATAATATTAAAATATTTTTTATTTTATTTAATTTAAAGTACTTAAACTCAACTATGCCATACCAAACCAGTGAATATTCTTAATTCGACTGTGGCTTATTGAAAACACAACAATTCAGATTTTTTTTCAATATTTTTTTTTTTTATTTGTAATTTTATTTAATTTTTTCGATTTAGGTTTTTAAGTTTTTTCTAAAATTTTGAATAATTTCGACCTTTAAAATATTTTATTTCCAAAAAGGATTATTCTAGCTCGAGGTCATATTTCCTTTAATAATTAAAATTATGATATTCTCATTTCGAAAGACAGATGAGGATGCTGACGCTTGACATATATATTTGTCGTTCCTCTGGCCTAGTTTGTGTTGAATTTCAGCCAAATCGGTCCAGTGCACACAGGGCCAGCATGATCCGATTCCGGCCAAATAGCAGATCCAATATGGCGGACATTTTTTTTTTTTAAATTGTCCGATTGAACTCAAATTTTGTTTTATGCTGGTCTTGGAGTTACTGAATAAGAATTGTTACTCCGAATTTTGAAAAACAAAATGGCGGACTAAATATCCCAGCAAAACTTAGATTACCAAATAAGGTATAAAATAAGGTATAGGATCTCTTATTTTATACATTGCAGCATTGATGATTTTAACAGGCGATGAGACTCAAAGTAATGCATCCACATTATCACAAAGAATACCAGTAAGGTATAAAATAAGTCATAAATTTGTAACGAAGAATACGAGTAAGGTGTAAAATATATGATATTTTATAGGTTACGAGAAATGAAATAATATAGCATACCAGAAGATAATATATAAGGTGTTACGAGTAGTGAAAAAGTAATTTTGTATTAAATTTACTCACGTGATTGTAAGTGAGTGTAAGTAGATAAAATACCCAGTCTGCAAAGTTTCGAGGCGACAATTTTTTCGAAGTTTTTTCGAGGCTTTTCCGCAATAACGATTCGAAGTCGATATTATATACAGTCGATATTTTAACGTTTCTCGAACTCATATTTTTATTGAAAAACTAATAGATTTCGAAATGATTTCCAATCTACATTTTAGGAATTCTCGTATTTGTTGTATCATAAAAAAATATTTATTTTCAATATAACATCGAGTTTTAGTTTTATTAAATTTTACAAAAATTCCACAAATTTTACTTTTAATATTAAAAAAAATAATATCTAACACTAGAACAATAAAAAAAAAATAAAAAAAAAAAATCCGCGACCGGGGTTTGAACCAAGGCCAAAAATCTACAAATCATAAGCTGCCGAACCTGCTAACTAACTAGGCCATACACAACTTGAAATTTGTTTGTACTAATATATATTTTGAAATAAAAATATTTTCAAATTGGGAGAAGTATGTCAAAACAAAATAAAATGAATATAAAAACAGGGTAATTCAAATAATAATACAAATTATAATTTAAGAGCAATTCAAATAATAATAAAAAATTCCAATTTTAGTAAAAGTAATTTTAAAAAACTACTTTTATTATCAAACTTTGGCTGAAGGAGTAAGGCGTTCAACCAGTAAACTGGGAGTTCTGAGTTCAAACCTCAAGTGAGGCAGATAAAAATAGTAATTAGTAAAAATTAACAGGCCTTTTCTCAGTTATGACTGGTTTTGACTAATTTTATTATTTTCAAACTTCATATTCCCTGTGTTTGTTGTAAACAAAATCATAAAAAGTCTCAAAATTTAAAATTATTTGTCAATTTTGAGACGATGTGGGTAGCAGGTCTTTATTTTTTTGAAATTTTCAAACAAAATTTGAAATTTTTTATGATTGTTTACAACAACCACATGGAAAAAATTGAGTTATGATTGAGTTATGACTTTTTTTGTGAATAGGCCCCTAAATTTAAAGAATAAATAAATTAAATTAGTAAAAATTAGTTAATTGTAAGTAAGTAGTAGTAAGTAAAAAAAAAAATTTTAATTCTTACTGTTTTTAAAACAATTAACTAAATTATTAAAAAACAAATGTATCGAAATTCATGAAATTTTTCGATTAAAAATCGAATCGAATCCTGTACCAATACTCGATTCTATATCACCTTGCATGCCACATAGGAAACACGCTTTATATCGACATTATATCGAACTCGATATCGATGAAATTCTTAGAGAAAACGATTCTTTTTCGAATCGATATCGACTCATTTTGCATACTGGGTATGCTCGTGAGTGTGTGTCGTTAGAAATTTCCTGTCGTGAGCCCATCTCTAGTTTAAACTTATGCATTTTTTTATAAAATAATTATTTTTTATGTTATTGTAATGCATTATGCATCCAATTATAAATAATGCATTATTTCGAGCTTTCAAATAATACATAATGTAACAAATATAAGTCATCCATGATTTAATGTTTAGAAATAATAAATATGAAATACATTTTTTCCAATAATCATGCATTACGTAGTAAATTATTAGTAATGCATTATTTTTCACTTGAAAATAATACGTTGTGGAACAAATGTTTATTAAGACATCCTAAAATAATGCTACAAATAAGGTATATACATTACCTGGTAACGTGTCATATAATCACTACCCATTACCAAAATTTTGCTGGGATGCTTCTTAAAGTTTAATGAATGATCCAACTCCGGTCAAAAGTCTTTATCGTTGTTGGATCCGGCTGAAAATGTGTTCTAGAGTATTTCGGGGTCGCTGATTTCAAAATTTAACTAAAATCAAAATGGCGATTGTCCGATTTAACTCAAATTTTGTTTTAAGGTGGTCTTGGAGTTACTGAATCAGAATTATTGAAAAACGAAATGGCGTACTAAATATGCTTAGAAAGTTTGTAATTTGTAATTAAAAAACAGTTATATTCCTTTTCTATTTTGAAGCTAGCTGATAGTGTGGCCTAGTAAATTTCCGGTTCTGTTATCTTAAAATCGAACTGATAAAATTCAATATGGCGGAAACAATATGGCGGTTAGATTTTTTAACTTTGTCTGATCTAACTAAAAATTAGTTTTAAGAGTATTAAGAGTGTCTGAAGTTAAATCTACGCGCATACTTTTCATATTTAGTTTTTTTTTTTAATATAAATATGGAAATGGTGTAAATGAGTTACTTAGTTTCAGAAAAGCTTTTGGAAATGGTGACGACAAATTATTCACTTTTTTTTTCTTTATTTTGGAAATTCAATAAAAAATCTTTGAATTTAATTGGAAATGGTGTAACTGAAATTTTCTATAATTCTACAAAAGAATAATTTTAAGTTTTGTCTCTACCGATTTTAAGGCGATTTAGCAATGTCCGTTCGTCCGTCTGTCCGTCGGCCTCTCTGTTGAAAACACACTAACTGGTATCCCGACTAAAAAAGTTTAGATATAGTAATATATTATTTAATATATTTATATACGGCCATACGCAGTACTTTACATAATTATATGTGAACGTATCTTGTATTAAGTTTTACACCCAAAATTTAATATGGTGCCATATAAAAAGATATCGAATCATGTGTTGCTCCACATACAATATATAAAGCTTTATTAAATTAGATGCTGCATATAATATTTTATATGACTCCATGAATGACCTCATACAATATTAGATAAATAAATATATGATATACAACTCCATGTCTGACCTCATACAAGATGAGATACACATATATATATATGGTTCCGAATCGGGGGAAAAAAGTTTTCTAAGTCCCGAATTTTTTTTTAAATTTCCAGACACAAATAATTTTTGCGTTTTGGAGTTAAGAATTTCATTAAAAATGATTTAAACAAAAAAAAATTTAGCCAAATTTTGAAAAATTTTACAAGTCCTGAAAAAGTTTTGTAATATTTTCTAAGTCCAGGATAAAAAATATTTTAGGTATATTTTTTGCGTTTTGAAGTAAAAATTTATTAACAAAATTTTAGGAAAAATTTTTTTAAATTTTGTTTTTTTTTTTTTAATTTCTAAGTCCCGGACACAAATTTTTTATTTTTTTGCAATTTTTTTTTTTGCATTTCCCGAAAAAACTTGGGATAAATTTGAAAATTATGAGATAAAAAAAATATTTTATGCAAAATTCTACATATTTTATCTTATGATATAAAATTATGTACAATTATATCAAATTAGATAAACCCAATATTCGGATCAAAAACGATCATATTTAATCTAATATAACAAATTTTAAGCTATTTTGATCCACCAATTTCATCATCTTATTTTATCCAAATATGTGTTGTGCCATATTAAATTATATATGGCTCAATTTCAAATTATATATGGACCTGTATATTTATTTTTAGTCGGGTAGTTAAATTTTTGTTTAGTTTTGTAAATAAATAAAACTATTATGGTACATATATACCATATAATATACTATAATATAAATATAATAAGTAAATTAAAAATACCTCGTGCTAGAACATGAAATTTGAGTTAAAAAATTATGTTTAACACAAAACCACATTAGAAAAAATTTAAAAAAACCAGAAAAAAAAATATATTTCAAATTAAAAATACAAGCATTACACATAACAAACCGAACCCTGTGATTTCGTTACTTTCAGATGTAGAACCTATTAATGGAGAAAAAGCTTCCTAAAACTCCGATTTTGAAACCATTTAAAATGTTGTCGCCTTTACAAAATCTTTAAAAAAAACTTCCCAATTCAAGTTTTTTTTTAAACTTTTTTTCAGCTACCGCCTACCTTGTTTAAAATCAAGGGTTTAGTGTAAAACTAGAAAAAATCACCATCATATCAATTTCAATTTTATGAACTTGAATGTGGTTCGACATTCATTTGAATATGAGCCGCATAAAATTGCAAAAAAATCTTTATACATTTCCAACAAGCAATAAACAAAAAAAAAAGTCAAATATATATATGACTATGATCAGATTTTTTTCTGTTATGCATTTGTATATTTTTTGTATTCAGTCTCTGAGGTAAAAGTGCAAATACTCTATAGTGGTTAACAAAATCAGAGGCGTGTTTAAAAAAAAATAAAATTTAAAAAAATAAAATATAGAAAAATATCTTTAAAATTCTTTACAAAGCAATGAAAACATTTTTTTTTCTAGTTCGAGGTCATTTTCTGTTCCTTATTATGAATTCACATAAAAAGTACTTATGTTACCTCTACTTTCTTTACAGGAATATTCTCCTATATATTATATATTATAATTTTCCGGAATGTATTGATATGGTTTCGGGGATTTCCAATATTTCAATCATCAGAAATCTTTGGATAATTTGCTAATACTGTTAGTGTACAAACATCAAATATTCATATTCCTAAGTAATGTCGAATAAATAACTAATTTATATAAGTTCTAACAAAAAAATTAAACAAACCTACTTCTTTACTAACAATAAGAATCTATTTACACCCTCCCCTTTGCCTTTGCAAAAACCTTTCTGACTACGCCATTTTTAGTTTACCATTATCATAGTTACTCTTGTCAATGAACATTGAGTGGCCTACAATGTAATGGATTTTTTTACACATGAAAGAATCTATTTTTTTACTATTGTATATATGAAAATGTTGGTTTTCTGAAAAAATAAATAGTGGAAATATACCTTTTTATGCACATATTTAAGGTTAATGTTAACATTTCATTACTAAAGATGTTGTTTAATTTGCAATTTAAATTTTTAAAAGTTGTAGCATTCTTAAAGAATTTTTTTCTAAAATTATAATTGAGAAATTTCCAAGAAAAAGGTAAATTTGATACAAATTTCTTTTTTTTTAGGTTCCTATATTTACTAACGCCTAAAATTAGGCAACAAAAATCGTACGTTTCAATTTCATCAGGGACAGGACATACACTAATAATCTTAGAATATGTACAAAAAACTACAAAAATTTGCATTTAAAGTTAAAAGAATTGTGTATTTTTACATTTTTGAAAAAAAAAAATAACAAAAAACAAGTAGAAAACTTAAAGTCGACTTGGCCGAATCTATGAATACCCTCCACAATGCCCTTTTTAAGTGAAAGTAAATTTTCTAACTTGAAAAAACAACATTTTTGATTAGAAATATTTTATTTTGTGTAAAAAAACTTTTTCTTAAGGTAAATTTTGGCAAAAAAAAAAAAAAAAATGTTCTAAATTTTGTTTGAGTGTAAAATTTTTTTTAGTGTAAAATTTTTTTCGAGTGGTTTTTTGTGTTGGCTGAAATTCAATACGAACCAATCAAACACATATCATTTTTGATTAGAAATATTTTATTTTGTGTAAAAAAACTTTTGTTTAAGTAATTTTTGAAAAAAAAATAATTTACTAATTTTTTTTGAGTGTAAAATTTTTTTTGAGTGTAAAATTTTTTCGAGTGTATTTTTTTTAGTGAAAAAATATTTTTGAGTGACTAAACTACCTTGTTAAATATTTTTTTGACTTACAAATGTTTTTAAAACATGTTTAACGGATTTTCAACACGTGAATTTAAGGTGAAACTAATCTGAAATTCACGGTTTTGCTAATAACTTTTGTACCACTTGACCGAATTGGCTGAAATTCAATACGAACCAGGCCTGGGGAAAGGAAATATATATGCCAACCTGCAGAATCCTCAGAATTGGTTTTCAAAAGTCAGCGTGTTTTTTATCTCGTAAATTCACGAAAACCCCATGCCGAAATTCAGTCTTTTGCTCATAACTTTTGAACCACTATACCGATTTTGCTGGATTGCAATACCAACCTGACCAGGTAAATGACCAACATAATAAAATAATTTTGGGTCACAGTCAAAAAATTATGTCATTAACTGTTTGTAGTTTATTTTAAAAATTTTACGTTTAGTCGTTTTTAAAAGAAAAAACATTTATTTAATGTTCACGTTTTATTAATGACTTCCTCTGTCCTTTGTTTCAAAAATAACACACTAAAATATAAAGACTTTCATTAGCATTTAATTTTTAAAGTCATTTATTTTTGTTCTGTAAGTAAAAACTACTGATTATTCTTTAAATTTTTAATGATTTGTGTAATTTTATCATTAGTTTTTACCTACACAAGTAGGTTATTTTTTTGTAGAAAAAAAAAAAATCAAAAAATTATTTATAGAAATATAAAAACATTTTTGTATCAAGTGACTTTGGCACGATGGGTAGAGTGTCTGGCCAGAATGTAGATGATTGCGGGATCGATTCCCCAAAATTTTATTAAAAATTTTTAAAAAAATATTTCAATAGAAAATTGTAAAAAATAACCTACGAAACCATTAATTTTTAATGTTTTGGTAGGTTATTTTTTTGGAATTTGTTGGTAAAAATAACAGAACTATCATTAATTTTTAATGTTTTCGTAGGTTATTTTTTACGAATATGTTAGTAAAAAAGGGTGAAAAAACAGTAATTTTTTAATGTTTAATGTTATTTATTTTAGAAAATTTTGTCAACAGTATAAAATAAATGTCGATGTTTGTAAAAATAAATGAATAATTACTGGGATGGTTTTCAATTGTTTATTCACTTGTTATAAGTGTGTTTTTCATTTGTTTTTGCCTACAAAATATTTTGAGTGCAGACAAGTATTTGATCTTAAACAAAAAGGTTCATAAAAAATGGAAAAAATAAGCGTATCCTAAAATTTTATACAAAATACGACACAAAAATATGCATTTATAGCAAAATATGGAAAAATATGCATTTTCAGCAAAATATGCAAAAATATGCATTAACGAAACGATGCCTTTTTAAAGCAAATTTTTTGATTTGAAAAAAAAAATGGTTAATGCTGTTCTAAGACTTACGGAAAAAAACATGAATTTGCACGAAGCACTCTCCTTGATAATCATTATTATTATTAATATTTTAAAAAAAAATTGTTATACGGAGCGATAAAATGTAGTTTAAATTTTTTTATTTTCATTTAAATTTTTATTTAATTTTCAATTTCTGTTAGTTGAGATTTCTTTTACTTTTTTTGTGTAATATTTTTATTGCTTTGCATTGTATTGCACTTGTAGGTTCCTACCTACTTCTTTACACATGTTGTTCATTTTTATTTACCTTCAAGTCATTTTTGTTAACAGCACTTGTCCATTTAGTGCTTTTCACCTGTAAGTTTTTAGCATAGAAAAAAAGTCCAGAAATGAACATACAACAACAAGAACAACAACTACTGTAAAACACAGAACAAAACCGAACAAAACACAACTTAGGCAGGTCTATTCATTCAACAATTTTACAATTTTTTGTATTACAGACACTTAACTTTTTGTATACCCTACACTTTAGGACAGGGGGTATATACACTTTATTTATTGCGTTTGCTACTTACAAGAGAAGTATACCAACCGTTATACACCGATTTGTCTGAAACTTCAAATATATATTAAAGGGACGATTTTAAGGTTGGGTGTATTGTCTTAACAGGTATATCATTGTTTAAATACTTCGTTGCCCCCTTATGAAATAATGTGGATCTTCGGGAAAATTCCGATAACTCCCAAACTAACAGAAATATCCTCTAGAGCAAAAATACGTGTCGACTTTAATGCAATAAAGATTATTTCGTATTCATGTGGATATCGTAAGTCTATGTGTTCTAGAGGGCCCAATTTTTTTTTTCTGGGAACTTTCATTTACATAAAAGGCCTTTGCTTAATTTGCTCTTTTTAATTGAAAAATTTTTTTTTGGGAGATTTTTATTATAATATATAGGTGTCGCGCTCGCGTCGTTTTTACGAAAATATACGAATTTAAGATTTTTAAATTATTTAAATTGTTAAAATGCATTAAAAAGGTCTCCCAATCTCCCATACTATACACCGTACAACATTTTTGTATTTTGTTCGGACAAGATTGACCATTGAAGTGTTATCCTTAAGAAAGATGTGTAACAACGAAATCGACAAAAAGATTTTAATTTGAATAGATTTTCACAAATTTTGGTCAAGAAATTCCTAGTTAAAAAAAGTCGGTAGTGAAAGGGTTAAAAATAAAAAACAATATATGTGGACCGCCTTAGGGTTGAATATAGAGGGTAAGTATGTTCTGAAAAAATGTTAGGGTTGAAAAACTATTTGGGGTCAGTCATAAATTTGACTCCTCCAGAGGCACACTTCTCATATAAAAAATATTATAGATAATGTGGCTGAAAGTCAAGAAACGATTTTTTTGCGATTTTTTGAACACCTAAATCGGTTCATAAGGGTTAGAACACTTCCCATGCATATTAATTATACCCTACACCACACTGTGGTACAGGGTATAATGAGTTTGTGCTGATGTTTGTAACTACCCGAAATATTGCTCCTAGACCCACATTCAAGTATACCGATCGACTCAGAATCACTTTTTGAGTCGATTTAGCGATGTCCGTCCGTCCGTCTGTCTGCCTGTCTGTCTGTCCATGTAAACGGTGTAAACACGATACAGGTCGTAATTTTTAACCAATTTACTTGAAATTTAAAACTGAAGCCTCTTTTGCACCAAGGACGAAGCCTATAAAAATTGGGAAAAATATTTAGACCTAGCCCCCATACAAAGGTCCTCTTTAGTTTTGGATCAAATGACTCTAATAACCGTACTATAATACTTTTCGTTTCGAAATTTAACACGTAAACGTGTTTTGTCCTCACAAATCACCATTCCGAATTTCGAAGGAATCGGATCAAGTATTCTTGTAGTCCCCATACAAACCACCTTTCCGATTTTCACACAAATCTCTCAAATTACATGAAAATAGAAAATATTTTATTAAAATACATTGCTCTTAAGGATGCTGAACTCATGTGATCAGTTGCCTTATCCCTTAAAGCATCAATTGGTAGTCGCATCACTTGAGAACTGACCGATATGGATAATATTTTTTTTTAAATGTTCGTCTTAGGTTTTTTTCGGAAAACACATTAATCACGCGTCCTTTTTTCGATATATCTGAAATCGAAGAACGGCTGGATCGATTTGACTAAACTGACGGATGAGGATAATATTTTTTCTTAAATGTTCGTCTTAGGTTTTTTCAGAAAAAAAATTAATCACGCTCACCTTTACGCGTCCTTTTTTCGATATATCTAAAATCGGAGAACGGTTTGGCCGATTTGGCTATTAGTAGTGTTTGTTGACGTTCGTGATAGTACAACTAAGATTTTTACGTAAAGAAAATTTGTCCACTCCCATTTTTTTTAATGTATCTAAAATCGGACACACAAATTTTAACGAACACTTTTGTGTAAATATGTCAACTACTAATGACTAACCGATTTTTTTACGTTAATTATAGTTCTAATTAAGTTTTTAAGGAAATGTAAATGAGAAAAGTGTCCCGGAAAAATGGAAAATTCGGGAAAACTATAACGGTTTGTTTGAACTCAAGACAATAGCTCACGATAAGAACAAACGATATGCGTAATTTATTTTTGTGTTGTTCGTAATGATACTAAAGAAGTTTTAAATTTGTACTGTTCGCAAATTCGAAGACATTGTGACTTTTTTTTAGTTCCTAAAATATAATTTGAAGATGATTTTCTGCCTAATCGTGTCTTTAAAACTACGCCCACAAATTTTTCTAAGCCAAGAAATTCATTACATTTTTTGCAAGGCTATATATTTGAAGCGAGGCGAAATATAACACTGATCTTATATTTGGGCCAGCAACGCGGACCGGGCCAGCAAGTTTATCAATATAAATAAATTTGAATTACATCGAGCTAGAATAAACCTACTCAATACATAATCAGAAAAGTTCTCAAGAATCTTGGAGTGTGATTTCGATTTGACACAACGGTTCTTATTTGTTTCATAAAAATATAAATGTATGTGTGTTTAGTTGGTACATAGTAAAATTATGTATTTGCAGTAGTAGACTTTACTAATTTTCTTTAAACAAAGTCACTATTTTTTCGGTTTTTAGAGCAGTTATTGATTGCTTTGTAGTTGAAAATGAATTATGGAAATATTTTACAAGTTAATACCATTTTTGACACACTTTTAAATTTTCGCTACAAAGACAAAATGGAAAATGAGAAAAATATGGTTCCTTAAGATTTTGATTAAAATTTTAGAATAGGTCGAAGGTAGAGGGATATTTTTTAATACTTTTTAATCGAAATAATTTACTTGCAATTTTTATGTTTAAAAAAGCTAATAGTGTTACAGAGGTTAAAGATTTTTGCACAACAAAACTTTTGTTTTAATTTTTTTTTTATAAATTTAAATTCTTAAAAAATTTCCAAGTTGTGAATTACTAAAAGGTTATGATTAATATTGATTTCCTGTTTTAAAAAAATTAAATATAAATATTTTTTAACAAAAATTTTCTTGAATATTATTATAAGAAAATTCCTCTGATTTTATAAAATTTCTACTAAATTTCTTACTTTTTTATTTTTTTTTTTGTTAAACTGTCTTATTTCAAAAATTTGTGTTCACTTATGCTCCAATAACACTGTACAACACAAAAAAAAATTACAAGGTCAGACCAAAAAATTTTGATAGAAGAGACAAAAAAAAAATACACGTGTATCGGCGTTTTGAAAGTTTACATCTGGGTTTAATTTTAGGGGGAGGTGAAGTTTCCCCCAAATGCAAATGTTGTATTGTAAATCGTCTTTGAATATCGAGTGAAGCTTACGTTTAAAGTATATGGTGTGTTCAGCAAATTTATATAAAATGATACGGAGAACATTTTTGTGGAATATATTAACCCTCTAGCTCCTCACGATAAGGGTCTTTTTTGTCCTTCTTTTCAAAAAGAGCAAAAAACACCATTAAAACAGGAATTTAAGGTGTTTAAATGTTCCGAAAAAATATTCGCCGTAAAATTTTACTATAAGTCATTGAATACACCAAAACGGAAAACTCAACCAGAAAGTCAGAAATAAGACTCAACAAAAGAGATCTTAGGGTTAATTTCGCATTTACTAAGGTAATCGAGTAAAGCTTACGTTTAAAGTATATGATGTGTTCAGCAAATTTATGTAAAATGTTACGGAGAACATTTTTGTAGAATATGTTAACGCTCTAACTCCTCAAGATAAGGGTCTTTTTTGTCCTTTTTTTTCAAACAGAGTAAAAAACACCATTAAAACAGGGATTTAAGGGGTTTTAATGTTCCACAAAAATATCCGCCGTAAAATTTTACTATAAGTCCCTGAACACACCAAAACAGAAAACTCAACAAGAAAGTCAGATATAAGACACAACAATAGAGAGCTTAGGGTTAATTTCGCATTTATTAAGAAAATCGAGTTAAGCTTACGTTTAAAGTATATGGTGTGTAAAGCAATTTTATGAAAAATGTTACGGAGAACATTTTTGTAGAATATGTTAACCCTCTAGTTGCTCAAGGTAAGGGTCTTTTTTGTCCTTCTTTTGAAAAAGAGCAAAAACACCATTAAAACAGCTATTTAAAGGGTTAAAATGGTCTGCAAAAATATTTGCCGCGAAAGGGACTTATAGTAAAATTTCACGGCGAATATTTTTGCGGAACATTTTAACCCCTTAAATCCCTGTTTTAGTGGCGTTCTTTGCTCTTTTTTAAAAGAAGGACAAAAAAGATCCTTATCTTGAGGAGTTAGAGGGATAACATATTCTACAAAAATGTTCTCCGTAATATTTTACATAAATTTGGTGAACACACCATATACTTTAAACTTAAGCTTTACCCGATTTTCTTAATAAATGCGAAATTAACCTTAAGCTCTCTATTCTTGTGTCTTATATCTGACTTTCTTGTTGAGTTTTCTGTTTTGGTGTGTTCAGGGACTTATAGTAAAATTTTTCGGCGGATATTTTTGCGGAACATTAAAACCCCCTTAAATCCCTGTTTTAATGGTGTTTTTTGCTCTTTTTGAAAAGAAGGACAAAAAAGACCCTTATCTTGAGGAGTTAGAGGGTTAACATATTCTACAAAAATGTTCTCCGTAACATTTTACATAAATTTGCTGAACACACCATATACTTTAAACGTAAGCTTTACTCGATTTTCTTAATAAATGCAAAATTAACCCTAAGATCTCTTTTGTTGGCTCTTATTTCTGACCTTCTGGTTGAGTTTTCCGTTTTGGTGTATTCAAGGACTTATAGTAAAATTTTACGGCAAATATTTTTTCGGAACATTTAAACCCCTTAAATCCCGGTTTTAATGGTGTTTTTTGCTCTTTTTGAAAAGAAGGACAAAAAAGACCCTTACCGTGAGGAGCTAGAGGGTTAATATATTCCACAAAAATGTTCTCCGTATCATTTTATATAAATTTGCTGAACACACCATATACTTTAAACGTAACCTTCACTCGATATTCAAAGACAATTGGCAATACAACATCTGCATTTGGGGGAAACTTTATCTCCCCCTAAAATGAAACCCAGATGTAAACTTTCAAAACGCCGATACACGTGTATTTTTTTTTTGTCTCTTCTATCAAAATTTTTTGGTCTGACCTTGTAATTTTGGAAAAAATTTTATTTTGTTGTGCAGTGTAATTTAAAGATTATATCTTGTGAAAATATGTTATAATAGTTTATTGGCCACAAAAACCAATGCTTCAAGGAAATAATGTCTTATACTATTAGAATAGAAACTAAAGCTACCAAATAATATTTTTTTTTCGATTTTCAAAATCCATAAAAATATACTGCTAAAGATAAAAAAGAGTGTTGTACAGTATTAGGGAGGCACGTTTGAAAACATCTTAAAAATATAAAAATTTTTCAAAAAGTTATCAAAAATTTCAAATTTTTTAGAGATTTTAAAAGTCGCTATAAAAAATCAAAATTAATTCAAAAATATTGAAAAAAAAATTTTTAAATTTTTTTTTGCTGAAAAATACAAAAAATTTTAAGAAAAAAAAACTTTTTTTGATAAAATAAAATGAATTTTGTTTATTAAAAAACTTTTTTTAATGAAAACAAACTTTGTGAAAAGTAGAGCATTTTTTGAAACAGTGAGAAAAAAATATTGATAAAAAAATTTAAAAAAAAAATAAAAAATTATGAAAAAAATTTTTTTTTTGATAAAAAAAAGAGTTTGTTAGTATAAAAAAATGAAAACATATTTTTTTTAATTTTGTTTTTAAAAGGTCGAATAATAGAAATTAATCAGAATTTAAACAATTAAAAAATTTTTTTGATGAAAAAAAATCATGAAAAAAAGTTAAAAAAAATGTATGAAATTTGATAAAAAAAATTATTAAAAACATTTTTTGATGAAAAACTGTTAAAAACAATATTACGTTTTTTTAACCAGCTGATGAAAATTTTTAAATTCACCAGCTGGTGAATTTTTATCCAAGTTACAAACCTTTTTGGAGTTAAGACAATGTAAACAGTAATTCTTCTTAGACTTAGGCTGGTGTCTAACAAGAATTACTGTTTACACAAAAAAAAAAACTTTTTTTATTAATTTGCAAATTTAAAAGGATCTACCCTATTGTATACAGTATACTTTGCAATTTATAGAACAAAAAAAAAGTAACAGGAAAAAACCTTCAATACCCAACATAATATCGATAATACTTGACTGCATCATCCTCATCATCATCGGCAGCAGCATCATCATCTTCTGGTGCAATGAAACATATACATTGTAATAGATTCTTGTGAGGCTGGGGGGGTAACAACATGCATATCCCAGCAAAATTTTAAATCAAAATTGGTTTAGTAGATTTTTTTGCCAAATGCAAGATAATTTGTTATATATTTTTGATTAATGCCAAAATTTGAACCTGGTCAAAATTTTATACTTGGAAGCATTATAAACTGATATAATTACACTACGTGACAGTTTTTTGACCAAATGTATCTGACACCTAATCTTTATGTACAATTGTCCGCTGAATCCGAATATGAAGTCAGAATGGTCAAAAGTAGAACAGTTTTCGAGATATTCGAAAATAAGCGTTTTTTGTATTTTTAAAAAAGATGATGTCACTTAAATGCAAATATCTTCAAAGCTATTCGTCGATTTATGTATTTATTTTTTTTTAATGAAAGATAATAAAATTACTAAAATAACCATGGGTCGCTTGTGAAGATTAGTTAAGAAATGACAGAGTTACAGTGGACAAAAGTTCAAACTTCATGAAAAATTTGATGATTTTTTGCAATTTTGCTCTTTTCAAGTTATTGTTTTTAAACCAAACAATTAAAAATTATAATGTTTTATTACATAGGACATTATTTTATTTCAATACGAACATTTTGCGCCTAACAAGACCCAGATTGGTGCAAAAATTACAAAGCTACAGAAGATTTAGTGAATTAATCCACCTTTCATTACTAACATTTAGCTTTGTATATTTACTTGTGTTTTTTAAAAAAAAATCGAAAAGTGGGATAATTCAATTAATCTACTGTAACTTTGTCATTTTTGCACCGATCTGGATCCTATTGGGCACAAAATGTTCGTATTGAAATAAACTAACGTTTTAAGTAATAAAATTTTAAAAAAATTTATTGTTTGGTTTTAAAAAAATAAGTTGAAAAGAGCAAATAACGGTAATTTTCGCGATTTTCTCGTAAATATCTCGAAAACTGTTCTACTTTTGTGACACAGTGTTATTTTTTCTCAAAATTCTTAAAAATTTTCCCATATTTTTGGAATTTTGTTAACAAATTTTTAATTATTTTCACTTTTTATGAATTTGAAGAGCCATTGCAATGCATTGTATTGAAAAAGAAAGTTTAGCATAATCACAAAAAAAAATGCAGCATAATTTTTTTCCCCACTTCGACTTTCAACATATCCTATATAGCTCTTGCTCCATGGTAAGGACACTCGAGTCTTATAGGATGTGCAGAATAGTGGAATTGGGAGATCAAATGCGTATGCAGAAAAAAAAAAAATGAGTATGTTGCAAAAAAAAAATAAGAAAGCTGCACTTTTTTTTGAGTATGATGCACTTTTTTTTAGTATGCTGCACTTTTTTTAATACGTTGGGACAAATAATTGACAAAAACAGAAAATTCCAAAAAATGGCAAAATTTAAAGAATTTTGTGGAAAAAAATAAAAAATAATTAATAACAATGCATATGGTTTAAAAAAATCGAAAAATTAAATAAAAATAAAAACAAATTACAAAAAAACAAGTAGAAAAGTTAAATTCGACTTGGCCGAATCTATAAATACCCTCCACAATGTCCTTTTTAAGTGATAGAAAATTTTCTAACGTAAAAAAAATAACAGGTTTGATTAGAAATATTTTATTTCGTGTAATTTTTTTTTTTTTTAGTAATTTTTGAAAAAAAAAAAAAAAATAATTTACTAAATTTTTTCAATGTTGGCAATCGATACCTTTTCACTACCGTTATCCGTTTCAAAACCCTTTAAATTGAATACCGGTACCAATACCAATACCGAAACTCAGTTTTGGTATCGGATACCGGTATCCAAAAACCTTTTCCTTCGGTACCGGTACGTACCGGTACTGAAACGGTTTTTCTTAAAAACCATGATTTTTTACAAAAAAAAATTAATAGAAAGTTTGTAAATTTTTTGGTTTTTGTAAATGAAAAATCGTACTCCAAATGCCTTCCCGAAGTCTCATAAAAATCAAAAAAATCTTTTGGCACCCACATCGTGAATTAAATAAAAATTAAAAAAGGCATATTTCCGCGATGCGAGAGCAAAAGAAAATTATTGATTTTCACGAAATTTTTATGGATTCATTTTGACTCCCAATATAAACTTTCCGGACCCCTTTTGTATAGTATAGTTTTTTGGGGATTTTTATTTAATCCGTGATGTGGGTGTCCAAGGATTTTTTGATATTTACAGGACTTCGGGGAAGGCATTTGGCAGGAGGTTTTCCACCATAGTATAATTTTTTGAAGTGACTTAACTCGTAGAAATCGTCCATAAAAGTCCCATAATTCGCGAAAAAAATTTTTTGCAATATTTTTATACCCTCCAACCACAGTATGGGGGTATACTCACTTTGTCATTCCGTGTATAACGCATCGAAATATTGGTCTAGGACCCCATAAAGTATATATTTTATTGATCAGTGATCGATTGTAAGACATTAGCGATGTCCGTCCGTCTGTCCGTCTGTCCGTCTGTAGAGGACACGATACAGTCCAAAATAAAAGAGCTAGACTTGCGAAGTACGAATATGTCTTATATTCTTGGGCAGGTTAAGTTCGGATATGGTCAAAATCGGACCAAGGGGAAAAAAGTTCCCCCTTGGAGAACTAAACCAACATTAGAAAAACCGCATTTTTTGCAGGGGTTTTTGTACTTTTGCTAAGCAATTGCAACAATCTTATCTCAGAAGAAGTTCAAAATCGCAAGGGGAAGGTGCCCCTTAACGTCTCCCACATACCCCCCCCCAAAACAAAAAAAGACGCACCTGGTTTTTTATATTGTTTTTTTACATTTTGGAGGGTATAAAAGATTCGGCACAGCCGAATGTAACACTCTCACTTGTTGAATGTGTTCTTGTCTAGACAGGGAATACCTATTTTTCCAAATAGATAACACCAACAAAAAAAATTGGTTGCCTAGAAATAAGATGAAATATGTAATTTGTTGGGGTTTTTACTTTAACCGTAAATTTTACGGAGTCATTGTGACACCTAATAGAAACTTATTGGACCCTTTTCAGCTCAAACAAAAAAGAAAGGTAAAAATCGATACGGACTTATATTTATGTATTAAAGACATAGGAAAATGCCCAGCAAAAGCGGTCCAGTGCTTCAAAAGTTATGAGCGAAAGACTGAATTTCGGCAACGGTTTTTCGTGAATTTTCGAGATAAAATAACACGCTAACTTTCGAAAGGCAATCCTGGTGATGCTGAAGTTTTTCATATATATTTGCTGTTTCCCTGGCCTGGTTCGTATTGAATTTCAGCCAAATCGGACCAGTGGTTCAAAAGTTATTAAGAAACCCGTGAATTTCAGATTGGTTTCGCCTTAAAATCACTTGTTGAAAAAACCGTTAAACCAGCTTTAAAAAAATTGATGAGTCACGAAAAATTTTTTCAAAGTATTCTTGTCACTCACAAAAATTTTTATACTAAAACAAAAAAACTTACACTCGAAAAAAAATTATACCATAAAAAAAAAAAATTTGTCAATTTTTTTTTTTTTTTTTCAAAAATTACTAAAAAAGATTTTTTGCTCAGAATAAAATATTTCTAATCAAAATTGTTAATTTGATTCACGTGCATTGTGGAGGGTATAGACGGATTCGTCCAAGTCGAATTTAACTTTTCTACATGTTTTTAATTTTTTTTTTTTAAGTTTTTATACGTTTTTTTATATTTTTAGCATTTTTTCTATAATACCGGTACGTACCGGTATTGACGTTTCGGTATCGGTAATACCGTAACCGATTCAACTCAAATACCGTAACGTATACCGAAATAAATAAAAAAACGATACCAATACCGATATCGATACCGTTATTCGTTTCGATTCCCAACCTTGAATTTTTTTTTGATTGTAAAATTTTTTTTGAGTGTAAATTTTTTTTCGAGTGTATTTTTTGTTTTGGTATAAAAATATTTTTGAGTGACAAAAATACGTTGTAAAATATTTTTGTGACTTGCAAATGTTTTTAAAACAGTTCTAACGGGTTTTTAACACTTAAAATTAAGGTGAAGCTAATCTGAAATTCACGGTTTTGCTTATAACTTTTGAACCACTAAACCGATTTGGCTGAAATTCAATACGAACTAAGATAGAGGAACGACAAATATATAAACCTAGCATCAGCATCCTCAGAATTGCCTTTCGAAAGTGATCGTGTAAATTCGCGAAAAACTTACTCTTTTGCTCATATCTTTTGAACCACTGGACCGATTTGGCTGGATTGCAATACCAACCTGACCAGGTAAATGTCCAACATATATGCCAAACTTCAGTAGCCTCTGTAAAGTCTTTCAAAAGTAAGCGTGTTTTCTACGGACAGACAGACGGACGGACGGACGGACGGACATCGCTAGATCGACTTAAAATCGATCGAGGATCATGAATATATATAATTTATGGAGTCCTAGACCAATATCTCAATGTGTTACAAACGGAATGACAAACTTATATATACCCTCTATCACTAGAGTGGAGGGTATAATTTTGATAAAAAAAAAATTAATAAAAATTTTCATGAAAAAAATTTTTTTGATACAAAAAATTTGATAAAAAAAAAGTATTTTGGATGAAAAAATATTTTTGATTTCGGGAAAAAAAATATTTTTTGCTTAACAAAAAATTTCGGGGAAAATTTATTATTTGTGGTTAAGACATAAAGCCTAATGAAAGCATTTTGTATATATTTTAAGGTTATGGTGAATGTACCAGAAATGTGCAGTTCCAGACAGTTTCGTTAGTTCACAGCATTTGAGCCACTGAACCGATATCGCTGAAATTCTATAAAAAACTTCTAGAATAATCGACCAATATATATGTTAGAAATTTCCTTCTCATATTTTGCCAGTGGTAGCAATTTCAACAGACAGGCGGGAAACGCTAGATCAACATAAAATCGATCGAGTATCACTAATATTTCAACCAACGATATTTCAAAAAAAATATTTTTATAACTTTTAAATCTCATAAAAATTTTTGCTGGCATTTATTACTTCCAACAGCATCAAGACAACACACACATACAATATAAAATTCTTGACAGCTTAAATTGAGAGAAGATTTTTTTTAATAAAGCCAATAATAAATGTCATCAATATTTTGCTGTGTGCATCACATAGAAAAGAGATAAAAAACGTAAGAAATTTTCTGATAAAAGTTAAATAAATATTTCAATAAAGAATTTATACATTTTTTAATAATTTAAAAATGCGTACATTTAAACGGCAAGAATTGTTATGTTGACCAAGAGTGTATGGATAAAATGCAATTTGCTAACAAATTGCAATTGCAAATATTGTCCAGTGTTGTTGGCTATAGCTTCCGTATACAAACTGCACTTGTACAGTTCCTGTCTGGACAGGATTTTCCTCCTTAATCATAAAACAGTACCAAAAAAATGTGTTAGCACTTGTAATCGTATTTAGTATATGGAAGGGAAACAGGGGCATATGTAGGGGAAAGCTGGTCAGGCTAGCCATCTGGGATGTATTTTCATCGAAAAAATAGCACTTTTTCGAATTTTTAATAGCGATTTGCTCGCGAGCGCCAGCTGATGGGAAAAATTGGAAAACAGGTTAAAAATCAGCACACTTAACCTCATATCAACTTAAAAAAATAAAACAGAAAACTTTTTGTCTTGAAACTTATTCTATGAAAATAGCATAGTAAAGAAAAATTACCTCGAGCCAGAGTAAGTATATAATATTTTAAAGGTAAAATAAAACAATTTTTACGTTTAATAAAAATTATGCGGCATTTAAAAAAAAGAGATTTGCATTAAAAAATGTTGTCCCTCTTAAAGTAAAATCCTTTTTACGACCCTGAAGACAATTTAATGACTCATTATTGTGTATTTAAGCAATCAATAGCAATTTAAGTGATACGTATTTAACAAAACTACATTGAAAAGATAAAAATGTTTAACATTAATATTAAAATGTCAATCTATATGCTGATCTTTTATAGAAAATACATTTTATAATGCAAAGTAGCATTTGCATGCATCTTCTGCACTTAATTTAGAAAATTTTCTACAATTTTCTACTTTTCATTTTAAATATGTTTTTCTAGGTACAGTACTTGCCTCTATTAGTATGGTCACTGGAGTGGCAGTTTTAGTACAAGATTTGATTTTCCCCAGTCTTTAGACTTATTGTTATTCCACAAGACTAAAAACTTGTATTGTCCAAACAAAAGTTTGGATTAATAAAAATTAAAAAGAAATATGTCTTGGAAAATGTAAAAAAAGGAAACAATGTGATAGTTTTTCCTTGTTCCGATTTTGCCCATTTTCGAACTTAAGCTGCCTAGGAATATAAGTCATAGTCGTGCCAAATTTCTAGCTCTTTTATTTTGGACTGTATCGTGTCCTCTACAGACGGATGGACGGACATCGCTAGAATGTCTTAGAATCGATCACTGATCAATAAAATATATACTTCATGGGGTCCCAGACCGATATTTCGATGCGTTACACACGGAATGACAAAGTGATTATACCCCCATAGAGGGTATAAAAATCAGTAGATAATCCCAGCAAAACTTTGGTAATGGGTAGTGATTATATAACACATTACCAGGTAATGTATATACCTTATTTGTAGCATTATTTTATGATGTCTTACCAAACATTTGTTCCACAACGTATTATTTTCAAGCGAAAAATAATGCATTACTAATAATTTGCTACGTAATGCATGATTATTGGAAA
Organism: Pegoplata infirma; assembly: GCA_963921195.1. NCBI lineage: Eukaryota > Metazoa > Arthropoda > Insecta > Diptera > Anthomyiidae > Pegoplata > Pegoplata infirma. The sequence goes on along the minus strand of OY992538.1, from coordinate 232,710,210 downwards.
AAATGTATTTCATATTTATTATTTCTAAACATTAAATCATGGATGACTTATATTTGGTTACATTATGTATTATTTGAAAGTTTGAAATAATGCATTATTTATAATTGGATGCATAATGCATTACAATAACATAAAAAATAATTATTTTATAAAAAAATGCATAAGTTTAAACTAGAGATGGGCTCACGACGGGAAATTTCTAACGACACACACTCACGAGCATATTTTATCTACTTACACTCACTTACAATCACGTGAGTAAATTTAATACAAAATTACTTTTTCACTACTCGTTACACCTTATATATAATTTTCTGGTATGCTATATTATTTCATTTCTCGTAACCTATAAAATATCATATATTTTACACCTTACTCGTATTCTTCATTATAAATTTACGACTTATTTTATACCTTACTGGTATTCTTTGTGATAATGTGGATGCATTACTTTGAGTCTCATCGCCTGTTAAAATCATCAATGCTGCAATGTATAAAATAAGAGATCCTATACCTTATTTTATACCTTATTTGGTAATCTAAGTTTTGCTGGGATATTGCTAATTTTACTGAAACATTTTGTTTTTAAAGTTTAAATTAAAAAAACTGACCAAAACTGACCCCCATTAATTTTTACGCCAAAACACTTTTTATACCCTACACCACTCTGTGGTAGAGGGTATAATGAGTTTGTGCTGATGTTTGTAACTACCCGAAATATTGGTCCTAGACCTACCTTCAAACATACCGATCGACTCAGAATGACTTTTTGAGTCGATTTAATATACCTTCAAGTATACCGATCGACTCAGAATGACTTTTTGAGTCGATTTAGCGATGTCCGTCCGTCCGTCTGTCCGTCTTTTGGCCCAAGGATGAAGCCTATTGAAATTGGAGAAAATCGGTCCATGTTAAGACCTGGCCCCCATACAAACGCCCCCTTTGAATTAAGCTTAAATGACTCTAATAACCGTGTTATAATAAATATCGCTTTGAAATTTAGCAGGTAATAAAATTTTGTATGCATGAATCATTCAAAAATATTCATTCTAAGTTTCAAAGGAATTGGGTCAGTCCTTCTGGTAGTCCCCATACAAACCACCCTCCCGATATTCACATAAATCCCTCAAAAGTCATGAAAATGGAAATATTTGATATAAATTGTATTTTTGGGTGTTAAACGTGTACTTTAGTAACCTTATCAAATCGGAATATAATTGTATAAATTTATAATTTTTGGACTTAGTCCCCCATATAAAGATTTCGACCGATATTCAGTTAAATCGGTTTATTGACATAAAAATAAACCAATTCCACTAAAATTTGATCTGTGTGTGTTTTCTACACTAAATAAAGATCTAACAAAAGACAGATCCAATCGGTCCATGTTTGGCCTTGGGACTCATTTTCCCGAAAACACTGGTGTAGGGTGTCATATGATCGGGCTTGACCTACTACAACTTTCTTACTTTTTTTTTTTTTTAATTTGAAAAATTTTGGACTAACGCGTTTTATCCTCGTCGCTGAAGGAAAATGTGGAATCGCTATTGAGCAGCCGGTCTATACGAGGAGTCTGAACTTTAGGCTCCACCACCCCTAACCTAACCTAACCTAACCTAACCTAACCTAACCTAACCTAACCTAACCTAACCTAACTACTAATAAAACTAGTTTACGGATATTTTGATCCACAACATATTGCATTCATTTTCCATGTAAAATTTTATGCTGAATCCGAAAATCCACTCCGAAGTTTTAAAAGTAGAACAGTTTTTGAGATATCGAAAACCATTCATATTTTAATGTTTCAATTGTTCCAATGGTTTAAAAGTTATGAGCAAAAGACTGAACTACGGCAAGGGTTTTTCGTGAATTTACGAGATAAAAAACACGCAAACTTTCGAAAGACATTTCTGAAGATTAGCATACATATTTTTCGTTCCCCTGGCCCAGTTCGTATTGAAATCAAATCGGTCCAGTGGTTAAAAATTTATTAGCAAAACCGTGAATTTCAGATTAGTTTCACCTTAAATTTACGTGTTGAAAACCCATTAAACATGTTTTAAAAACATTTGTTATTCACAAAAATATTTTATTGAAAATCGATGCCTTACTAGTACAGTACAATTTCTTCGTCTTTCTAATTCCCATTGTGGATAGAGGCGAATATGTATTAACATTTTAGTTTGTGCACAAACGATTTGTCATTAGACTCGTTTGCTACCTTGTAGTAAATCGTTTCTTTCTTTGCTAAATAATCTTGACAATGGAATCTGACAAATTCCGAAACACGTGTCAATTAAGTCTTGCAAAAATGACCAGCATAAATAAATTTAAAACAAAAAATAATTTTCTTGAAAATTATGCTACACTCAAAATAATAACTCTGTTAAATACTTTGTAAAATGACTGTAATCTCAATTCAACAGATATTTGACAGATTTTTCTGTCAAAATACAGATTTAAAGAAAATACTTTGTATTTTGTTGTGACAAAAAAACAAAGTTTCTTCTGTAATATTACTTTTAACTTTGCAATTTTAATTTTACAGATAGTTAACAGAGTTTTCTGCTAAAATACAGATTTAGGGGAAATACTATAATACTTTTATAACCAAAAAACGAAGTTTTATCTGTATTTTTACTTTTTTCTATGTAATCTTAATTTCATAATTAAAAACAGAGTTTTTCAAAATTTTATGTGTATTTTCTTTTGGAGAAAATTTTAAAAATGTACCAAAAAAATCTTTTCAAAAAGATTATACAATTTTTACAAAATAACATGTATTTTAATAAACTCTGTAAATTTACAGAGTTTTTTTCTGTAAAATTTAGGTTTCATCAAATGCATTTTACAAATATATGTAAATTTACAGAGTTTTTCTTTGCTAAATGGTGTTTTATTTAACCAATATTTTACTAGCAACTCTGTAAATTAACAGTTTTTTCTTTGTCAAAATAATTTTACAGAGTTTTATTGTAAAATTACCAAGAAATGTTGCTAGCTGAAAAAGTATGGTGTACTCTGTTAAGTTAGCAGAGTTTTTCTGTAATTTAACAGAGTTACTATTTTGAGTGTATGAGAATATCATGGTTTTAATTAGTAAAGAAAATAATGACCTCGAGTCAGAATAAACATCCTCAAAATATAATATTTTACAACGTATTTTTGTCACTCAAAAATATTTTTACACTAAAAAAAAAAAAAACACTCAAAAAAAATTTTACACTCAAAACAAAATTTTACACTCAAAAAAAAAAATTACACTCAAAAAAAATTTTACACTCCAAAAAAAATTTAGTAAATTAATTTTTTTTTAAATTACTAAAAAAAAGTTTTTTTACACAAAATTAAATATTTCTTATCAAAAATGTTATTTTTTTCACGTTAGAAAATTTACTATCACTTAAAAAGGGCATTGTGGAAGGTATTCATAGATTCGGCCAAGTCGAATTTAACTTTTATACTTGATTTTTTTCTTTTTTAATTTTGTTAATTTTATCCTTATTAATAAGGACATCTACTGTACTTTATATTTGAATGACCAAATGGAGTTGTTTATATTCGTTTTATAACATCTCTACAAAATATGTTAAGTATTTATATCTTATTTCTTAGAAAAATTGCATTTTATATGAGGCTAAATATTTCAAAGTACGTCCATTGAAATTTAGAAAATTGTGTATAATTTTATTGTTTCTGCTGCAGAATATTAAGCAGAACATTAAAAAATGCAAAAATGTTAGCCAAGAAAAAAAATTGCAAATGAAAATTTTGAAATAGATCCTTCTAATACAAAATATATAAAAAACAAATGATTTCAATAATCATAATCTAAAATTTTTTTCTTAAAAATATATTAGAATGTAAAAAAAATCTATCCATAGAAAAATAAAATATATTTAAAACCAGTTTTTAATTTTATTTCCATACAAATTGTTTTTGTTTTTAAAATCGACTTTCAAAAAATGTATTGAAAATTTGAAATTTAAAATAAAACTTTTGTTAAAATAGACTTTTTGGTTTCTTGTGGTAAGGGCCTATATTTTTTTCGTTTTTTTTTTTTTAAATCTATTAGTTTTTCTTCTTTAGAAAGGGTATCATAAATTGAATACTTACGCAGAGAAGAAACATGATTGCGACAACCATAATGGAGGGCAACAAAGTATGATTGATAACTTTATCATAACATGATTGTTGCGATCATATTATGATACTCGCTGATCATAGTATGATAAAAAATTGTCGTTTAATAATTGTTGATGATCAATGGATCAACCATACCATGTTGTCTCTTCATTATGGGTGATTTAGTGTGCGGTGATCATGTTCTAAACATGTTTTTTCTCTGTATGCTTCTGAGGATACATCTAAAAAAATTCCGTTTATGTAAAAAATATATCTGAATCTATAAAAACCTTCCTTATCAGCAAAATAGTTTGCGGTAGGCTTTAAAAATATAAAAAGTGTTTCCTGAGAACTATTAGAAGTAACACTTTTTTTTTGTAAATTTAAACAACAAATAGTACTTTCTTTTAATTAAAAGTGCCTATGCCTTTGTTTTTGAAGTGCCTAATTATTTTTGGAAATTAGAACAACAAAAAAATATTACTCATTTGATAAAAGGTTGTTCATGAAAGAAAAACACATGCACACTACATATTGAAACATTTAAGAAAATGTTGTTTGTCTTTCTTATTTTTGTTGTTGTTGTTGAGTTGGAAGACAAACACATGAAAAAGGTTTGTCTTATAGTTTTTGATTAGTACATAACACAACAACACAAAACAGCACAACAACTACAACATGAAAATAAGATTGCCATCAGACATTATTTGAAAATAACAGCAATAGCAACAAAAATTTAAACAGAAAAAGACAACAATATTTGCATATTAAGCCATGTATAACACATGAAATACGCATTTATACATATGAACGAACACTCACCATCTATCTATTAATATGAATTTGTACACATTAAAAAAAAATCTTGTCAAATTACTAGCAAAAGTCTCGCAATCCCTTTTAACTAATATTTGATAGTTTCTTTGATTTTTACAAAAAAATTTGGATTGAAATTTAAGTTTTTTTTGTAATCTTACAATTTTTTGTACTTTTACAAATTTCCAAGGCAATTTTACAAAAAATCTAGTGAATTCTCGAGAATTTCTTGTCTTATTGCGTCAAAAAAGTTGTAAATTTACAATTTTATTGGTAAAAAGCTTGAAAAAATTACAAAAAATCTAATAATTTTTACTAGGAATGCTCGTAAAATAGCAAAAAAAATAGTAAAGTCACGAGAATTCCTTGTAAATTTTATCATGTCAAAAAAGCTGTAAATTTACAATTTTATTGGTAAAAAGTTTGTAAAATTACAAAATTATTAGTAAAAAGCTTTTAAAATTACTAGGAATTTTAGTCAAATAGGAGTTAGCAAAAAATAAACATACCCAGCATTTCTTGTCATTTTACAAGTTTTTTTTTTTGAGTGTATGTGAATGTGTGTTGGTGTGTGAGTATTTCCATACATAAACTAAAATGTTCATGCATTTTAATTCCAAATTTTAGTTTATAGTTTGAGTTGTTGTTGTTGATGTTTTCTTTTACTAATACTACTAATACTGATAAAATTCAACTACACCATTTCCAATTTTTTAATACAAACAAGTAGAAAAGTTAAACTCGACTTGGCCGAATCTATGAATACCCTCCACAAAGCCCTTTCTAAAGGATAGTAAATTTTTTAGCGTGAAAAAATGAACAATTTTGACTAGAAATATTTTATTTTGAGTAAAAATTTTTTTTGTCGTTATTTTTTAATATTTTTTTTTTTTTTTTTGAGTTTAAAAATATTTTTCGAGTGTAATTTTTTTTTTAGTGTAAAAATATTTCTGTGTGATAAAAATACTTTGTAAAGTAATTTAGTGGCTTACCAATGTTTTTAAAAATTGATTTTTTAAAGCTTGGTTTTTTCCACACGTGAATTGAAGGTGAAACCAATCTGACATTCACGGTTTTGCTCATAACTTTTGAACCACTGGACCGATTTGGCTGAAATTCAATACGAACCAGACCAGGCGAACAACAAATATATATGCTTAGCTTCAGCAGCTTAAGAATTGTCCTTCCAAAGGTAGCGTATTTTTTATCTCGATAATTCCCTAAAAAACCTTTGTCGAAATTCACTCTTTTGCTTAGAACTTTTGAACTCCGGCCAAAACCCTATAACTTCTATAATTTTTTTTGTAAACTTATAGAATGTTGTAGGTAAGTTAAGAATATAATAATAAACTAATTTCGAGAAAAAAAAAATTCCGCGAAAATTTTTTTTTTTGTTCGCGAAAAAAAATGTTTGAAGGTGTTTTAAGATGTTGTTTCCTAATCGTCAGATTTCATCCATCTTCTTTTTTTATGTGATTTCCACAGCTGAAAAAGCTCTTTATTTGATATAAATTACCCAACTTTAAAAGGCTCTAACTAAAACTTGGTTAAACTTGGTACTGATGTTAATTAGTACTTACTTGGGAACCCTTACACTAATTTGTGGTATGGCGACTAAAGAGCAATTTTAAGCAAAAAGTATTTTTTTGGGCTTTCCAAAGTTTGTATTTTTCATAAATTTTTTATTTTTTTAGATTTATTTTCACTACCACTGTTTAAATTGATCCACGCACTCGAAATTACCGAAATGCATATGACATGTAAAAATAATCCTAAATTTTCAAAATATATCAATTTCAAGGCAAAAATTTTGTTTTTAAGTTTACAGCCTACTTGGATTTCAAAGTTGCAAATCACAACTTTTAAATTAAAAAACAAGTAGTAAAGTTAAATTCGAATTTGCCGAATCTATGAATACCCTCCACAATGCATTTTTTTAAAGGGTAGTACATTTTTTAACGTGAAAAAATTAACAATTTTGATTAGAAATATTTTATTTTGAGTAAAAAACTCTTTTTTGTCATTTTTTTTTTTAAAAAAAGAAAAATTACTATTTTTTTTTGAGTGTAAAATTTTTTTCGAGTGTAATGTTTTTTTTTACTGTAAAAATATTTCTGAGTGAATGCACGTACGTATGTTCATAAAATATTGTAATTTTTGTAAAAAAAAAAACTAATTTTTTTTTTGTGTACATTTTTTTTTGAGTGTAAAATTTTTTTTTGAGTGTAAAATTTTTTTTGAGTGTAAAATTTTTTTCGATTTTGGTTTTTAAGTTACCAATGCTTTTAAAACTAAACAAGTTTAAAAAGCATTGCTTACAATTTAAAAAAGTTTGAAAAGCATTGTTTAGTTACCACCAATGCTTTTAAAACTTGTTAAAACACGTGGCATTTTAGATGAAACTAATTTGAAATTCAGGGTTTTGCTTATAACTTTTGAACCACTGGACCGATTGAGCTGAAATTTAATACTAAACAGACCCGGGGAACGGCAAAGATACGTGCCAAGGTTCAGTAGTCTCATTATTGTCTTTCGAAAGTTATCGTGTTTTTGATCTCGTAAATTCGCGAAACACCCTTGCCGAAATTTACTCTTTTGCTCATAACTTTTGAACCACTGGACCGATTTGGCTGGATTGCAATACCAACCTGACCAGGTAAATGACAAACATATATGCCAAACTTCAGTAGCCTCTGTAAAGTCTTTCAAAAGTTAGCGTGTTTTCTACGGACGGACAGACAGACAGACGGACGGACGGACGGACATCGCTAGATCGACTTAAAATCGATCGAGGATCATAAATATATATACTTTATGGGGTCCTAGACCAATATTTCGAGGGGTTACAAACGGAATGACAAACTTATATATACCCCCTATCACTAGAGTGGAGGGTATAAAAAGATCCCCCTTGGAAAACTAAACCAACCTAAGAAAAACCGTATTTTTTGCAGGGTTTTTTGTACTTTTGCTAAGCAAATGCAACATTATTTTCTCAGAAGAAGTTCAAAATCGCAAGGGGAAGGTGCCCCTTAACGTTTCCCACCAACTCCCCCCCCCCAAAAAAAAAGACGCCCCTGAATTTGTTTTTACATTTTGGAGGGTATTAAAGGTTTGGCGCAGCCGAATGTAACACTCTCACTTGTTTATATTCATAATCAAAATGCAAAATGTATGACAAGATATTGTTTTATACCCTCCAACCACAGTATGGGGGTATACTCACTTTGTCATTCCGTGTGTAACGCATCGAAATATCGGTCTAGGACCCCATAAAGTGTATATATTATTGATCAGTGATCGATTCTAAGCGATCTCCGTCCGTCTGTCCGTTTGTCCGTCTGTCCGTTTGTCCGTCTGTCCGTCTATCCGTCTGTAGAAGACACGATACAGTCCAAAATAAAAGAGCTAGACTTTCGAAGTTTCGCACAAGTATGTCTTATATTTCTAGGCAGGTTAAGTTCGGAAATGGGCAAAATCGGACCAAGGGGAAAAAAGTTCCCCTTGGAGAACTAAACCAACCTCTGAAAAAGGTTTTTTTTGCAGGGTTTTTTGTACTTTTTTTAAGCAAATGCAACATTTTTGTGTCAGAGGAAGCTCAAAACCCTGCATGTGGTCCCACCTATTAAAAAAAATATAAAAAAGTTGGACCTGCCCCTTTTGTGGGCGTGGATATAAAAAAAATTATTTTAATAATGAATAATTACATTAAATAATTGCATGAATCATAATAAATTCATTTGATAACATCTATCGCAAGGGGAAGGAGTCTCCCACCAAACCCCCAAAATACCACACCAACCCTCCCCCCCCCACCAAAATAAAAAGACGCCCCTGCAAATTTTTTTTTGTGTTTTTTTTTTACATTTTGGAGGGTATAAAAGATTCGGCACAGCCGAACTTAACACTTTCACTTGTTAACACTAAACATGGTAATATGGATGGAACAGTGTTACGCAACCCACATTCCGACGATGCTCCAATTTTAACATGCGGTGCCCTGCTGTCTAAGTTTGACATTTTTGAAAAATTTTGTAAAAAATTAGCCTCAAATTTGAGCCACATAAGTTTCAGAATTTGAATAAACATTTTTCTGGTTTTTGAAAATGAGAAAATCGAAAAAAAAATATTTTTTTTGAAATCCATTTCATATCCTAAATTTCAATAAATGTCTTCTGAATTTCAGTTGACCTTTATTTTCTTAATATAATCAAGTTTTTTTCATGAAAAACAACTGTAAATGGTGTAATACTCATACTACTCCATAAAATACATTCTAACACAATAACACTCTCTTACAACAACATTGTTTTGATTCTACTTCATCGTTTTCTTCTTGATAACATAGATGAATATTAATTACTATTTGAAAGCTATTGTCATTCACTTGAATATGTATGTGTGTATGTGTGTGTAGATGGATTTATATAAGTATGTGTGCATATTTTTTGTTTGGAAAAATTTCTTAACACAATCAGTTACAACAACAGCTTAATAACATGAACAATCATATGTAGATGACAACTACTACTACAGCATTCATTTGTAATGTTTTTCTACTTTATGTCTATAAAAAAACAACATGTTTTTGTATTAGTGTAATAATATCTTTTATACATGTATAATAGGGTGGAGCAAATTTAGATTTTTTTCCAATTTAGAAAACGTCGGCGTCGGCAAAGTTGCCTTTTAGGGTCGATATTAATACACAAAATTTTGGGACCTGTAAGACCTTTTTTGAATCGGAAAGTTCCGAACAAAAAAAAAATTTTTCTTAAATTTTTTATTTGCTAAAAATATAAGCTAATATTCGAAAAATTACAAAGAAAGTGTTTTTATGGTAAATTTTTTTTGTTCTGTAATTATACCCTACACCACTCTGTGGAACATGGTATAATGAGTTTGTGCTGATGTTTGTAACTACCCGAAATATTGGTCCTAGACCTACTTTCAAGTATACCGATCAACTCAGAATTACTTTTTGAGTCGATTTAGCGATGTCCATCCGTCCGTCCGTCCGTCCGTCTGTCCGTCCATCCGTCCGTCTGTCCGTCCGTCCGTCCGTCCGTCCGTCCGTCCGTCTGTCCGCCTGTCCATATATAGGTTTAAGCACGATACAGGTCGTAATTTTCAATCACGTGACTATAAATTTGAAACTTAAGCATATTTTGGCCCAAGGACGAAGCCTATTGAAATTGAAGAAAATCGGTCCATGTTAAGACCTAGCCCCATACAAACGCCCCTTTGGATTCGGCTTAAACGACTCTAATAACCGTATTATAATAGATATCGCTTTGAAATTTATCAGGTAATCAAATTTTATATGCACAAATCACCATTCCAAATTTCAAAGGAATCGGGTCAGTCATTCTGGTAGCCCCCATACAAACCACACTCCCGATATTCATATAATTCCCTCAAAATTCATAAAAATGGAAATATTTGATAAACATTTTATTTTTAGGTGTTAAACGTGTACTTTAGTAACCTAATCAAATCGAAATATAATTGGACCATTTTTGGACTTAGTCTCCCATATAAAAATTTCGACCGATATTCAGTTAAATCGGTCTATTGACAAAAAAATAAAGCAATTCCACTAAAATTTGATCTGTGTGTGTTTTCTACACTAAATAAAGATCTAACAAAAGACTAATATAAACAAATATTTAAAGCAAAAAAACGTTTAAAGCAAAAAAAACGTCACTTTATTTGGAACATTTCAATTTTCAAGTCAAAAAAGGCACGCAAAGCCATTGTCCTACAGGTCTAATATTTTCGTGTGTTACTTTCCCAACCCCAACATTTTCGAAATTAGAAAAAAAATCAAAATTTGCTCCACCCTAATGTATAAGTTAATGTATCAATAAGTTTTTGTGAGATGTTTGTTTATTTATAGTCATGGGAATAAATTAAAAAAAAATTAAAAACAAATTCTATCGTAATGATTTGTTAAAGATTTTGTGATTAACATTTACAATCAGTTTAAATTAAGCCGTGACGGCCTGCGATCAAAGTTTTGGATTTTTGAAAATTTTTATAAGTTTATTTATTAATTTGGATGAGCTGAACACAGTTTTCGGGATATCGCTGTTTGAAATTTGCAAAAAATTTTGTGTTTTTTCACTTAATACTTTCAAGAGCATTCTTTTTCCAGACTATTCTTGTTAATTCTTTAAAAACATATTTTTTTATTTGTTTTATCAACGTTTTAAGTTGACAGACAAATAAATAAAAAAATAGTGAAATATTTCTTATTTCAAAAATGTTAGAAAACTAAAACTATCCTCTAATAACGATTATCCTATTTGCATAATATGACAGCAAAACGACAAATAACTAAAACTATTCATACTGGTACAACAATATAAAAGAGAATCCGACTATGATTGTGATACCCACCGCAGTACCCGTACCATCATTATTATCACCGTCATCATTATCACCATCATCATTATAACCTTTTGCATCACCATCCACATAATCATTGCAAACTTGAAAGGCTGTCTAACTAGTATCATACAAGACATTATAATGTTTGTAATAAAAACAAGTTAAAAGAGAAATAATAGAACAAGTGAAAAAAATTTAAATTAGACTTGGACGAATCTATAAATACCCTTCTCTATGTTCAAAACATTTATTTTTTAATTGATTTTAATGATTTTTAACGTCAAAAAAGTTATAAAAGTTTTTTTATAATTTTTTTTATCAATTTTTTTTTCTAAAAAAATTTTTTTTGAGTGTAAAATGTTTACATTCAAAAAATAATTATATAACTTTTTTACTCAAAATAAAAAAATTTTATACAAATATTTATACAAATTTATTTTTACCATAAAACAAATTGCAAACACTAAAAAAATGATTTTCTATTCTAATTAATTTGTTTTCAAAATTTTTTTTGAACATTTCAAAAAAGTCTTTACTCAAAGATATTTTTTTCTGAAGTTTCTTCACTCATATGATTTAAACAAGAATATACCCAGCAAAAACTTGGTAATGAGTACCCCTTCCTGTCTCCCTTACGTGGTAAGGGCTTTAAATACTACTAATTACCATTTGCAATACTTTACGCCAAAAAAGGCAAAATGTGGTTACCTCTTAATGACATCACCGTGTTAAATTAACATTGAAATTGGGAGGTAACTAATTACCCAGTTTCGGATTTACTCTTTCATTTTCACTCATTCTCACCAAGCATTGAAAGTTAAATAAACACAAACAGTTTCATTCGTGTGCTATGAAAGAAGCAGATTTATTTCTTGCTTCACTGCTTGTGTGTGAGAAATAAAAAAATTAAAAATTTCGTGTGCTGGTGAATAAAGGAAATTTCTCATGAGAATGCTCATGAGCATCTCATATTTTCACTCACCGAATTTAGAATATTAAAATTTAATATGCTAATATCTCGAAAACTAAGCAAGATAGAGCAAAACAGAGCAATATTTCGTATCAAAATCGATGGCGACCCTGAAGGGGAACTTGACATCTACACATGTGAGGACCCTTGGGTTTTAACTTTGAATCAAAAAATTTGATTCCTGGGAAATTTTAAAATGCTACACTCAGAAAAAAAAATTAACTAAAAAATGGGAAAACTAACTAATTTCAAGGAATATTGATAATGATTTAGCTCCAGTGCCATGTTTTCCTTCTTTTAAGTTCAATTTTTCTTAAAAATAAGGGAAGAAAAAAAATTTTAATATTATGCCAATTTGAACTAAAAAATGGAGAAAATTTTATTTCAATTTAGTTCATACACATTTGAGGACCTGATTGGGTGAAGGCCCCATTGGGTTCGGACCGATAGGTTCAGATATGTTGATTCAAAAGAACCAAAAAATGGCCTCCATGTTGATCTATCTGGCTTAGTTTTCGAGATATCGCCATTTTAAGTTTTTGAAAAAAAAATTGCCCGAGTTATTAAAATTTTACTAAAATAGTGGAAAAAACTTCCTCAAATCTAAGAAAATGAACTAATTGGTAGAAAATTATGCCCTAAAACTAAAGAAGAGGAATATGTCTTAAAAATAAAGATTTTTTTAATATATTTAGGGAAAATTTCTTTGGCGGTAAGAATTTCTTCAATGTATTTGGGAATTCCATTTAAGGAAAATAGTGGGCTATGTAACAGTACATGAACTTAAATTTTTCCCTAACACTTAAGAAAATTTCCCAACTTTTAGTTAAATTTAAATAAATTGTGGGAAAATTTATAAACAATTTTGAAAATTTTTTTTCCAAAGTTTAAGTTAAGTCTTTTTTTTGAGTGTAATTTTGCGGTAATTACCGGCAATACGACAAAAAGCTTCAAAGCAATTTTGTAGTTCTTGGGTCGTAGAACAAGACCACCCAACACTCGAGAGCAATTCGAACCATAGTTTTTGGGTTATTTAGGTTTCAAATTTGTTGCACTTATTGGGTCCTAAAAATAAGGTCCAAAACTAAAATTCTGATATCTCGAAAACTAGATCAAAACGGAGCAAAATTTCGAATTTCTGTGGACCCTATTGGGTCCTAACTTTGAATTAAAAAACTCGATTTCCGGGAAATTTTAAAGTGCTAATATCTGGGAAATTTTTCCAAAGTTTAAGTTAAGTCTTTTTTTTTGAGTGTAATTTTGCGGTAATTACCGGCGATACGACAAAAAGCTTCGAAGCAATTTTGTAGCTCGTAGAACAAGACCACCGAACACCCGGAAGCAATTCGAGCAATAGTTTTTGAGTTATTTACGTTTCAAATGTGTTGAACCTATTGGGTCCAAAATTAACGTAAATAACTCAAAAACTCAAAAACTCGAATTGCTTCCGGGTGTTCAGTGGTCTTGCTCTACGACCCGACGGGAAAATTAACAAGCCTTGCTGGTAAAGTTAATTCGGGTACGCTGAATTCAATGGTGCTAGCCGTTTTTCGAAGTTATTCGCATATTTGCGATTCAAAATTTTAAAGCTTAAGATGAAAATTTGATGCTTTTGGTATAGTTTTTAAATATAAATTAAGAAAGTGAAAAACTTTTTCGCGAAAAAAAAATTTTCCCCGAAAATTTTTTTTTTTTTTTTAATTTTGTGTCTGTAAAGTATCGTATTCTACACATTTTCATTAATTAATATTAAATTAAAAAAAATTGGAAAGAAAAATTCTCGAAAAAAATCCGCTAATAAATTTTACAGTGCTCTATTTTTTTTTTGTATATTCAATAGAGTTTAGATGATAGAAATTCAGCAATTGCCTAAATAATATATAAAAAAAAATTTTTGACTTAGAAATATAAAAAAAATAAATCGCGAAAGTCGCTAATATACGCTTACTTTGAAAAAAAAATATATTAAAACAGGGCTTAATGTACACGAACTAGTTTTACCAGATGGATGTCGTTAATACGTATTAAACTAAAAATAATTGTATTAAACCCATTTTTCACGAAAAAAAAAAAAATTCGCGAACAAAAAATATTTTTCGCAAAAAAATTCATACATTATGGTTTTTTGTGTTAATTTAAAAATTATCGCAAAAGTTAAAAAATATCGTTTTTATTGTACTTGAGCATCAAAATTTTCAATCGCGAATACGAGCGCAAAAAGAAATTATTATTTTTCTTACATTTGACATCAAAACTTTTGAACTCTACTACCGGTTTTGCAGATTTCAATTTCCGAACTGCTGATGACTTTAACAGGCCACCGATAAAGGAGCAGACATTGCTAGATTGGCTTTTAATCAATCTAGGGCAATGTTTCCCAACCGTTTTTACGCTACGCCCCACTTTTAAGGACAAAAAATTGTCTTGTCCCCCCTACACTACGGAGAAATTTGTTAGTTTTTTTAATTTTTGTGTCTCATGAAAAATTAGCAAAGTTTTTGTAAAATTAGCATTTGAATTAAGTTTTTAGTAAAAATGTTAAGAAATTAACAAGATTTTTGTAGTTAATTTTGCAAAAAAAAATTGTTTTTGTAGTTAATTTGACTAAAAAAAATCTTGAAAATTTGCTCGTTGCCCCCTGGAACCTTCAAATTTCCCCCCAGTGGGGCGAGAATCAAAGGTTGGGAACCATTGATCTAGGGTCACGCATAATTCACAGCGATATTTAAATGTGTTACAAATAGCATGATAAACTTTTATCAAACCTCTACAATTAAGTGTTGGGTATAAAAAGAAATGTAAGAGGACTACGTAAGTTTCAACATTCACAAATGTAAATAAAACTCTACAAATGTAAAGAGAAAAAAAAATAAGTTAAAGTTATTTATGGCTGGACAAAGCAGATTTTATGATATACTACTGTCAGGAAAGTTGCAACAAAAATTTAATTCTATTTTACATGCAACTTTGATCCTCTTTATCGGACTCTTTTACTTTTTCTATAAACAATCTGTCTAGGGTTAACTGATGATACTAAATAATAATCCGTTTTATACATTTGATGAGTGATCTCATATTTAACATATTTTTTCCTAACTACTACATAATTTATTCAAAATTTATAAGCGATCTCAAAATTCGTCCTAACTATACAGATTAATTTGTATTTCTTTTTAACATTTTTTCTATTCCAAATTCTTTTAGGTGATGTTGTAGCAGATTTTTTTCGCCTTAAATTTGAATTTTGTAAATTATAACTGATTTTATTTTTTTTAAACATGGATCAGAACCGACTTAACTGTAGGGTATATGAAGAGAAAACTTTTTATTTTCTTTAATTTTTTTGTTAACAAATAAGAGGAAACAAAAAAAAAACATTACAGAAAAATCATTTTTTATATATAACAAAAAAAAAAAAAAAAATTACGAACAAAAAATATGTATAAAAGCTAAAAGCATACAATAAAAAAGGCCAATTAAAGTCAAATAAAGACAGTTTAAAAAAAAAAAAGACTTTGGAAGTGTTTCTAGTGAGTAAAATGTGTTAAATGTACAATATTAAAATTAAATTTAACAAAAAAATATTTAAATATTATAAAATTATAAAAATTACAATATTTAACACAAAACATGAACAGTTTTTGTTCTAATTTAAATTAGAGATGGAGAGTTCAACCGCAAACAATCAAGCGGATTATAATATGCCAACAGCTAAAAAGCCCAAAGAGTTATATTCTCTGAAAAACGGCATTAAACAGCTGTAACTCGATTAACAGGATTAATAGAATAATCTTAAAACTTTAAGAAGAATAAAATGAAAGTAATGAACTAAAAATTACTAAAATAAAATCAAATGGAAAAACTTAATTTATCCTGCAAAAATCGAGGATCAGGTGTAGCTGCAAAAAAATGGAAAACAATAAACATGCATAAAACCATCTAAAAAAATCTGAATTTGATGCCACCAACAACATTTTTAAACTTGCAATATACGCATTGACGTTGCTGCAACTACAGCAAACAATAACAATTTCAACAACAGTACAACAACGACAATAACTCACACAAATTACTAACGCTCATTTAACGCTTTTGTCTAAAGGCAATACTGTATGCTGCTATACATTCCATAAACCACATGCTAAATATAAGTTCATTTTAAATTTGTGCGTCCTAGAAGAGATAACTTTTCAAAGCAAATGATATAAAAAAAATAAAGTTATCGATGTATCAATAAATCAACATTTTCTATTGAAAGTTATAAAGAAATCGATAATTATGAAGTTATCGAAATATCGATAAGTCAACATTTTCTACAGAAAATTTATATTTTTATTGATACATCGAAAATTTAAAGTTTTCTATAGAAAATTTATAAAGTTATCGATGTTTTGATAATTTATAATTTTCTATAGAAAATTGATAAAGTTATCGATATGTCGATCATTTATAATTTTCTTATTAAAGTTTTCAGATTTATCGATAATTTTAAATTTTCTATAGAAAAATTATAAAGTTATCGATAGGTCGATAATTTAAAATTTTCTATAAAAGTTTTTAAGTTATCGACAATTTAAAATTTTCTATAGAAAATTTATATAGTTATCGATATATCGATAATTTAAAATTTTCGATAGAAAATTTATAAAAATATCGATATATCGATAATTTAAAATTTTCTATAAAAAATTTATAAAGTTATCGATTATCGATAATTTATAAAGTTATCGATATATCAATAATTTATAAAATTATCGATAATTTAAAATTTTCTTTAGAAAATTTATAAAGTTATCAATATATCGATAATTTAAAATTTTTTAAGAAAATTGATAAAGTTATCGTTAACTTTTTATAAAAGTTTTCAAATTTATCGATCATATAAAATTTTCTATAAAAAAATTATAAAGTTATCGATATGTCGATAATTTAAAATTTTCTCTTAAAGTTTTTTAAGTTATCGACAATTCAAAATTTTCTATAGAAAATTTATAAAGTTATCGATAATTTGAAATTTTCTATAGAAAATTTATAAAGTTATCTATATATAAAAAATATAAAATTTCTATAGAAAATTTATGTAGTTATCGATATATCGATAATTTAAAATTTTCGATAGAAAATTTATAAAAATGTCGATATATCGATAATTTAAAATTTTCTAGAAAAAATTTATAAAGTTATCGATGTATCGATAATTTATAAAATTATCAATGATTTAAAATTGTCTTTAAAAAATTTACAAAGATATCGATAATTAAAAATTTTCTATAGAAAATTGATAAAGTTTTCGATATATTGATAACTTAAAATTTTCTACAGAAAGTTTATAAAGTTATCGATGTAGAAAATTTGTAAAGTTATCGATATATCGATAATTTAAAATTTTCTATAGAAAATTTAAAATATTATCGATATATCTATAATTTAACATTTTCTATGGGTAATTTATAAATTTATAAAGTTATCAATATATCGATAATTAAAAAATTTCTATACAAAAAATTAACTTTATAAATTTTTTGTAGAAAATTTTAAATTATCAATATATCGAAAACTTTATCAATTTTCTATAGAAAATTTTAATTATCGATATCTTTGTAAAATTTCTAAAGAAAATTTAAAATTATCGATAATTTTATAAATTATCGATACATCGATAACTTTATAAATTATCGATAAATCGATAACTTTATACATTTTTTCTAGAAAATTTTAAATTATCGATATATTGATATTTTTATAAATTTTCTATCGAAAATTTTAAATTATCGATAACTATATAAATTTTCTATAGAAATTTTAACTTTTTTATATATAGATAACTTTATAAATTTTCTATAGAAAATTTCAAATTATCGATAACTTTATAAATTTTCTATAGAAAATTTTGAATTGTCGATAACTTAAAAAACTTTTAGAGAAAATTTTAAATTATCGACATATTGACATATCGATAACTTTATAATTTTTTTATAAAAAATTTTAAATTATCGATAAATTTGAAAACTTTTATAAAAAGTTATAAATTATCGACATATCGATAACTTTATAAATTATATATCGATAACTTTATCAATTTTCTTTGGAAAATTTTAAATTATCGATATATCGATAACTTTATAAATTTTCTAAAGAAAATTTTCAATTATCGATAAATCGATAACTTAATAAATTTTCTATAGCAAATTTTAAATTATCGATATATCGATAACTTTATAAATTTTATATAGAAAATTTTAAACTATCGATATATCGACAACTTTATAAATTTTCGATATATCGATAACTTTATAAATTTTCTATAGAAAATTTTAAGTTATCGATATATCGATAACTTTATAAATTTTATATAGAAAATTTTAAATTATCTATATATCCACAACTTTATAAATTTTCGATATATCGATAACTTTATAAATTTTCTATAGAAAATTTTAAGTTATCGATAACCTTATCAACTTTGTATAGAAAATTTTTAGTTATCGATATTTTTTATTACTTTCTATAGAAAATTTTAAATTATCGACACATGGATATTTTATATTTTTTTATAGAAAATTTAAATTATCGATATATCGATAACTTTATCAATTTTTTTTAGAAAATTACAAAAATATCGATAATTAAAAATTTTTATAGAAAATTATTAATATATCGATGTATTGATATTTTAAAATTTTCTACAGAAAATTATAAAAATATCGAACATTAAAATTTTGGTGACAGGACATAATCCCCACGGACATTACCCCCATAACGGAAATGGGGATTATGACCGAATTCATTACGGTCATAATCGTTGTGGGGACTATGACCGTTTCCAAAACGGTCACAATCCCAATGGGGTTTATGTCCGTTTCTTGTTTCGTTTCCCCATAATGGGGATTATGGCCACTTGGTACGTGTTCATTATCCCATAAATCTGGGAATTATGTCCGTTTTTTATTGGGATTATGTCCAAATAATTTTCGGTCAAAATCCCCACTACCATTATGGGAATTATGACAGAAATGAATTTGGTCATAATCCCCATAACGGAAATGGGGATTATGTCCATGAGGATTATGTCATGTCACCTAAAATTTTCTCTAAAAAATTATACTAATGTAATGTAAAATTTTCTATAAAAGTTATTAATAATAAAAAATCTTCTAAGAATATTATAAAGTTATCGTTAATTTAAAAATTTTCAATGAACTAATTTTAAATGAACTATGCTTTGTATTACAACATGCCATTTATGTACTTTTTCATATAAAATGTATTTTGTACATTTTATAAACATAAAAATATTTGACTCTTTTATACTATACACTCCCATGGAAAAGCCAAACAGTTAGCCAGCTAGTCATCCAGCCATTCAGCCAATGTGGCCAGCTAACTGCCTGGTTAACAATTTATGAGTAAAAAAAGCCTTATGGCCCAACAAAACCTACACAAACATACACATTTATCAGTACACTCATATAAATACAAATGCATAAACACACATATCGAGGAAGATGAAAAAAAAAGAATATTAAAACCAAAAACCATACACGGTTAGCCAATTGCAAAATTTGGTCTAACCATGGCCAGTAAAAATATATACATATAGAAATATCTACAAAATGTATGTATATGACTAGCAATGTATTTACTTATAGCAGGGTCCTGGCTACTACTGTGTGGTAGTCAGTCAGTCTATAGATGCAGTATATCCTTCCACACGTACGCTGTAGTAGTCACAATTTTAATGTTGTCATGTTAACATTGAATATGAGAAACCAAAAACGCAAAAAAAAAATGAGTGAAAAAAAACAACAATTTCCAATTGAATGCACCTATTTTTATATGAGGAAACTGGTAAATCTGATCTGTTTAACCTTATCTTTTAACAAGGTAATCAGAATATGGTTTCGTTGGCAATTATAAACGTTAAAATGAAAAACACAAAAAATTGTTAATAAATTACAAATGGTTGCAAGCGATATGTAATGGATACATGGATAACAATTTTTGACAAAAGTTATTTGCAGAGATATTAAAGAAAATGTAAAATTAAACATTGAAGAATTTTTGAAAATTTTTGCAATGAAAAACTGTTTTGGGAATCTTTAGGAGAGTTTTTGTTAAAAAATAGCAAACATTTGAGATGACCACTGTTTTTAAGAAACTAAATATTAAATATAAAATTACACATTTAAGAATTTTTAAAATTTATTTTAATAAAAAACTACTTTTAGAAACCAATAAACAAAATTTGTACAAAGTAAGTACCCAAAATTTGAGATCACCTCTGTTTTCAAAAATTAAGCATTATTTTTTTTTTTTTAATTTTTGCAAACAAAAATAACTTTAAAATAACTTCAGAAAAGATGTTGTAAATAAATAGCCAAAATTTGAGATCACCACAACTTTTATAAACTTAAACATTAAATTTTGAGTTGGTTTATTCTATCGCGAGGTCATTATTTATTTTACTAGCCAGCAAAATTTTCGGTTGCAAAGAACCGACTGTGGAACAACTTATACTTCCCTAGAACCTGTTCTAATTCTTGTGCAACACCGATTCTTTTTACAAAGGGATTATCCAAAAAGCAACAGGTGTTTGTAAGCAAAATTAGAACATATTTTTGTTCCTCGGAGTCGGTTCTAGAAGTAAAATTTGGAACAGCAATGAGAATTAAAGAAATATTTTGAATTGCATTAATTTATTAAACAAAGATAAAGACAATCATATATAACATGGAATATTTACATTTTTTTAACACACATTTATCCTTTTTCGCCTATAAAGTTGCATTTTGGAATTACAATAATGACATTCCATAACATGGATTTTCTGCAAACAAAAATGAAAAACATAATATTATTAGTATTTGACCCAACCCAGACAATGAAAATTTAATTTACTCACCTTTGTTTTAACAATTTTCACGATTATATCCTGCAATTTTAATAAAATTTCGTATTTTTTTCTTGGTTAACAAAAATAAATTGATATTCTGTTTTTTAATTTTTTTGACACATAATTTTTTTAATTCCTGAGAACCAAAATCATATGAAACTTTGATTGCAAAGAACAAGCTTCACAATACCCAGGAAAATTTTTTGGAACAAATTCCTGGTTCAATAGTTTCTTGAATATATTCTACGGATATCACAACAAAATTTTCTATGTAAAAGTATTTTTCAAAAAAACTATTTGCTCTTAAATACGATTGCATTCGGGACAATTTCAAACAAAAATCATTGATTCTGGAATGTTAAGTAGAACCGGTTGCAGGTCAACTACTTTTTCAGTTAAATCAACTAACAATGTTTGTTATTTTAACTGACAAAAAACAACTGACTTGTGTAGTAAAAACTACTTATTGTTAGTTACTACTACTTAGTAAAAACTACTTACATTTGTAGTCAAAACAAATAAAATGTAGTAAAAATAAAATAATCAAAAAATTTTTCAGAAAAAAAATTGAAGACCAAATTTTTTTTTTTTTTTAAAGTTGTGAAAAATAAAAAAACGAAAATTTATTTATATTTTTTGGAAAAAAAACTTTGAAAATTTTTCAGAAATAAAAAAAATAAAATTAACTACTTTAAATAACTGTTACATCAGAGTACTTTTTTGTTAGTTATTCAAAAAAAACTACTTAAAATAACTAACAGAAATAGTTGTTTGATATTTTTCATACAAAAACAACTGACTTTGTAGTTGAAAACAACTAACTACTGTAAAATATACAAACAACTAACATGTAGTAACTTACATAATTTTCTGAGTGCACTTAACTTGTTCTGAATAATCAAAGTGTAATATTGTATGGTTACCGAAGAACCTGTTCTAGAACAAGTGTTGTCAGAATCGGTTCTGAAAATTTTTCCTGGGTAATTAAAACTATTGTCCTTTGTTAATTTAAACTATTGTTATATGTAAATCTGTTTCAAATATTTTTTGTTGGTTATTTGACTATCGTGATCATAATAAGAGATTGTAAAATTTTCTTCTTCAATGAGTGTAAAATTTAATAAGTATTATGGGGTTTTTATATTTGCTAAATAGTCTTGACATTGTAATCTGACAAATTCCTCAACACGTGTCGACTAAGTTTTGCAAAAATTACATAAATTATTTAAAGTGAAAAAAACAATTCTTAAAAACTATTCTATGGGAATATCATAGTTGTAATTAGTAAAGGAAATCATGACCTAGAGCTTGAATAAACAACTCAATATAAAATATTTCAAAGGTCGAATAAAACGATTTTTGTTTTTTAATAAAAATTAATCAGAATAAAAGAATTTTTAAAATGTTTGCAATAAAAAATTATTTAAAAAAAAAACTTCAGGAGTGATTTTGTTAATAAATAACCAAAGATTGAGATCACCACTGTTTTTTTAGCAAGACTTCCATTTTATATGAACACATATTGGACAAATAAATAAGAAACCTGTTATTTGATTTTAACCCACTTATAAATTTATGACATTTTCAACAAATTAAAATTTCATTTGTATTCTTTTCTTACAACTAGTCGTGCAATCAATTTTTAAAAATTAATTATTTGGTTTTCTTTTAATTATTGCACTTGTATTAAACGAAGTGTTGTTTTAATTGATAAGTTGTAAGGATGTTTAACTATGGTACAAGGTGTTATTTTTTTTTTTTATTATTTTTCTATCATTTCCATGGGAGGTATCCCATGTGGCACGCACCGATTTTCCCGGAAAAAATGGATAAATTTTTTTTATAAAAAAAGGTAAAGAAGGATGTTGGAATACCATTTTATTGAATTCTTCCCGTTTTTAGTTAAGTACAAAAGATGGATTTATATGAAACAAAACGGTAGTTCAAAGACTTTTCTAATATGATTAAATCGAGATTTTTTTTTTTTTCAAATTCTGTTTCAAAATTATTTACTTCTCACTCGAACGCAGCAGCAATTTAAAACCTTTCTTACGCTAAAAACATACTTGCCGTATTTGCAGATATATACCTCGATATTCCTTATAAATTTTTAACTGGAGACAAATCAAATCCATCCCCCACTTCCCAGCTTTTTCTTAGTAGTGTAAGATACAAATCGCGGCTGGCTGGTTGGTTAGTGAACTTTAATGAAAACAGTATTCAAAAAAATTGCAAATTGCAAATTGTAAAAAAATAATGATGAATTTAAATATTAATGAGTTTTAAAAAATATAAAGTCAGTGAGAAAAAAACCCCGTATAAGTTAAAGCAATTAGAAACAAGGCTATAAACTTCTTCTGACATTAAAAATGTTTCATATGATAAACAAAAGAACATAAAACAAGTAAAACTGTTGAATTAATACTTAAAGTACATTTATTCCAGTTCGAGGTAATTTTTATTTACTAATTAATATTTTAATATTCTCTAGAATAATTGTTTTACGAGAATCTTCAGAAACTATCCGGGAATAATACCGTATCTCTTGTATGGGTACCTGGACATTGGGGAGTAGATGGGAACGAGAAAGCTAATGAGCTCGCTAAGCTTGGAGCAGATGGCGTAGTAACTTTTGTTCATATTGAGCCCCCGATTCAGTACTATAGAACGAGAAGTGACTGTCGTTGTATTTCTATTGCAAACAGGAACAGTAAAAAAAAAATCTCTGTGTTAAATTTACTTATATTGCTCATTTTGCAACACTTAGCCGGCACGTATTTCGGAATTTGTCAGATTCCATTGTCAAGACTTTTTGTCAAATATAAAAACCCTTTACTACAAGTAGCAAAGGGAATTTAAATGACAAATCGCTAATGTACAAACAAAAATATTAATACATATTCAACTCTACCCTCATTGTGAATTAGAAGAAGAAAATTGTAAATTTTCTTAGTTTTATCACGACTGTCAAACAACCAGAAAAAACTTAAAAATAGATTTAAATATGATTACCCATTGTACTATATCGTCACCTAAAAAGCAAAACAACGTAACAACTTTTTTTTTCAAAACCCGAATAAAAAGTATCTGATATTATCAAATATAATTTGATACAATCTTATATGAGTTAATATACTTCCGTATAAATTTATATACAATTATATCTATCACCTTGATACGGTTTATCCACTTTATATGGTTAAATATTGCTCCATATATGATTAGATTCGTATTTGGGTTTTGCTCATAAAATTATATAAAAAAAGATTTTATGAGATCAATTTGATATAATTAGATTTGAACAAATTCCGGATCAAATTGTATCAATTTTTATATTTTTTGATCTAAAGGAGTACAATTAGATATAATTTGATACAACTATTTTACGGATCATCGGGGGCGTAAAGAGGTTAAAATCCACAAAAAGCCCCACAACTGCCCTAGAACTGCCCATGGAGGGGTGCAATGTGAGACCGACCTCCATTAATTTTCTGCCCCCAACATTTTTCTTGAATATACCTAACCTCTATTTCCACTTCTTAAGGGGGCTCCCATACAAAATGACATTTTTATAAAATTTGCTCCTACCGCTCTAACTGTCCATAGGGTGCCCCTAGAGAAGTAAAATGTATGAACGACCCCCAATATTTTTTCAACTCCAACATTTTCTCAGAATATACCTGCCCATAGAATATGGGGTCCCCACACATTTTTTTTTATTTTTGTATTAGTTTTTAAAAATACATGTTTTTATAATGTATGGGAGCCCCTTAGGGAGTGGAGATAGGGTGTTATTATGTTCGGACAAAATGTTGGTAACTAAAAAATAATGAGGGTTGGTCGTAATTTTTGCCTCTCTAGGAGGCACGGTTGGGTTGGGGCGGTAGGAGCTGGTTTAAAAAAACAAATTTATAAAAAATAAAAGAAATGTATGGGGACCACCTTAAGGGTTAAAGATACATTGTAGGTATATTTGCAAAAAATGTTGGAATTAATAAAATAATAGAAGTCGGTCATACATTTGGCTCCACTAGGGGCACTTTAGGGTAAGTTAGAATGGTAGGATCAAATTTTTTAAAAATGTTTTGTATGGGAGCCCCCTTAGGAAGTGGAAATTGGGGTAAGGTGTGTTCAAAAAAAATGTTGGGGGCAGAAAATTATTGGAGGCTCGTCTCACATTGCACCCCTCCAGGGGCGCTTCTAGGGCAGATTTGGGGCTTTTTGAGGGTTTTTACCCCTTTACGTCCAACTTTGACCCCAATGAGGGGTCATATGGCACCACTCCGCCGCCCTCATTTTTTGGCTCATGCTTTCTTTTTCAAACCTATAAAAATTAGAGGGTATCGCGGATCGAAATCGAAATCTGGTTAGCTATCCCACGCCTAATAGTGCAAATTGAAGAACCGTTTTTTGTGTTCCAAAGTTAAAAAAAAAAAAATTTTCATAGATATCCCACTCGCATTTTACTAAGCGACCCCATAGGTCTTAAAGGAAACCACCTAAGCTTTCTTTTGAATCAAAAAAAAAAAAAAAAAAGGCCCAATTTGAGGAAAAAGTCCAAAAAGTTTTGGATTTTGAAAAAAAAAATCAAAATTTTTTTTTTTATTTTTTTTATAATTTTTTTTCGAAAGACTGAAGAAATAGCTATCTAAACTATTTGGAACACATTTTGCTAAACACAATAGGTAAGAAGTTACATGGATGAGAATAAACACCTGTTTGGACAAAATATCAAATTTCGACCCCCTCTAACTCAGAGAGTCCTTGACCGATCTTGTTGAAAATTGTGTCTGAAATACTATCCAATAGGACTAACCTTGGTGCAAATTTCATCCCGATCGGAAGACACAGGTTTCAAAAGTTGTGTCAGTTGATACGCAAACCCCCAAATATATTTTTTAAAAATAAAATATCTCCGTTGTACATTTTTAACATTTTCCCAATAGCCTGCGCAAATACTATAAAATAATTTATTCTGGGTGGAACAAAAAAATGTTGAGATTAAAAAATGTCATAACAAACCATCATTAAATATTTTTATTTTTTTTTTGTCAGTGTTTTTTTGTCCTTCAATGAATAACATTAATTTTTAATGTTGTTTTTCATTTTCATAATTTTTTTATTTAATATTTTTTTTATTGAATATTTTTTTGTATTTTAAATAATGACCATTTAATTTATGTGAATTATTACTGTTAATAATACGATAAAATTGTAACAAAAACAAAGCTATTAATTTGGATTTTGTTTTTATTTTTAAAATTTTATTTAAAATTTAATCCTGTAAAACTATTTAACCTTTAAGCTTTTTATATATATATTTGTTAATTAACCTAAATTTTAGTTAATTTTCATATATTAAATATTTTACGTATTACTTTATATATTGATTTGAGATTTTGAGAGTGAAAATTGCCTTAAGGATTAATGTGATATGAATAGGGGAAGTAGAAATATTTTAGGAAAATGGGGGGACAAAATTTGTGTTTGTTTTAGAATTTTTTCGTCCTTTTTTACAAAATAAGAAATTATCCGCATTTTTTTTTTAATTTTTGTTAACAAATTTTGAAAATTTTTCGATGGAAATACCATAATTTCAATTTGTAAAGAAAATAATAACCTCGAGCTGGATTAAACCTACTCAAAATATTTAAAATTTTTCTTTAAAAAACCTTTAGGTATAATTTCAAATTATTTAAAACATAAGATTTTTAGTCATAAATCTCAAATTTAACTAGCCCTAGTTAAAAAAATTAGCTTTGTGTTGTTATAATGCCTAATTAGCAGCTAAAATATTACAAGGTTATTTTGCGAAATGTAGATATTAATAAAAATTATTAAAAAATATAATACACAAATTTAATGAAAATTAATTGAATAATTTTATGATGTAAAGTTTGAAGTTACATATGTATGTAAATACTTAAAGATATGTATGAATCAATAGATTTTACATACGATAAGATTTTAAGGTTTATATATCCATACATATAAATAAATTTCTCTAAATCAAGGCCAAAAATATTTAATTATGGGTGTATTCTTTGAATGTCATTGTGATAAATATGTGTGTGTTTATAATTTAGTACAACTAAACTGTTTTGTTTATGAAAATGATGTATAAATGTATGTATAACTAAGCGCGCCTTAAAATATGCAATATATCATTTAATATTAAAACACCCTAAAAGTATGCTATAAATGTGGAAATTAAGACAATAGCTAAAAATATGCCTTTAATTAATGATTGCTATATATTTCAGAGATTTCAAGTGCTACATTACGTAAATAACAAGAAAGTGAATTTAGTAATATCAGGGTCATACATAAGAATTATATAATTAAAGAAAAAAAAAAAACAAAAGTTGACAGTGAGATTCATGGCAATATTTTATCCTGTTCAACCCTCATACTTTTGTATATCGGCCATTCCAGGAAAGACCGGCCAAAAATGGGCATTTTTTGACCTTGGGTCGTCTGAATATCACAAAACTTTTTTTGTGGGAACTCTAAGGAGCCATTAAGAGAATTCAGTTTTCAGTTTATAGAAATTTATAAAACCCTCGATTTTATTCGCGTTTTTAATTTTTTGAAATATCAAAAAATTGGAAAAAGTGGGTAACTTTGTAAATTAATATCTCAGCCAATTTTTCATGCATTTTTATCGTTTTAAACGAGTTTAATTGCCAATATCGTCTACTTTTACAATATTATAGTAGAAAAAAAAATTTTGAACTGCAGAATGCATTTTTTATGCAATTGCATTTTTAAAATGCATTTTTTAAGTCTAAGGGCCTCTTCGATTTTTTTTATCTTTCATGTTAATCAAAATATAACATTTTTACTGAAGACCTGCATTTATAGTATTTTGGGTCTCGCAGTTAAAATATTTTAATTATTTTTTTTTTAAATCACTTAATTTTTTTCCATACAAAACTTGAAATTGTTCACAATTTTTCGATTTTTTTTTTCATTTTTATTTAAATTGGATTGTATAAGTCGAAAATTATACCAGCAAGGTAAACCAAGTTCGAGTATGCTAAATTTAATAATTTGTTAGCCGCTTCGCGATATCCGCGACTTTTGCAATTTGTATGCTAATGTGCCATAAAACGATATTTTTATACTTTTGGTATAATTTTAAAATTTTTTTTTGCTGTATTTTTTTTTTTGAGAGAAAAAAAATTTTTTTTTGGAAGTTTTTTTTCTGTCATCTTTTGTATTTTAGACATTTTTAAACATAAATATCAAAATTACAAAATACAATAAAAAAATTTCGCTAAAAATCAAATTTCCGCAAATAAAAATTACAGTGTTATACTGTTATTATACATTTAAAAAATGTAAAAAGGTTCTGACCCGGAAACCAGATCCACTAATTTTTATATATATTGACCTCCTGTATTCGCCATCAGAATTGAATTCTATCGTAGGTTTTCCTGTAATTTACAAGGAAAGTCCGCAAAGTGGACCTACATAATTTGTTAATTTGACCAAGTTAAAAATTTTTTCGCGAATACTTCTCATCACTTAATCTCCTCTTATTGTAATATTACTAAATGAGTATAACTCAGTTGCAATTGTATTAATTAAAAAAAAAAAAAAACATAAAATATATTTTCCGCGAAAAAAAATAATTCTGCAAGTGAAAATTACAGTGTTTTATTACACCGTCCGACACACTTTTGTACACATGGACCAGACCGAAAAATTCTGACAGTAGAGCTGAAAATAAAATACACGTGTCTCCCAGTTTTTTTTAGATCTATTCGCGTTTTCGCGAAAAACGCCAATAAAAATATTTGTGTTTTTCCAAAGTAGTGTGAAATAAGTTGAAAAATTTGTGAACTAAATAATGTTTAAACATGTCTTTAGTCAATTTTTTTACAACAGATTTTTTTTTTTTTTTTTGATAATGCACTAAGATTGCTATCATTAGCTGCTGGTAGCCAACTGTTTTTTTTTTTTTTGTCCAAAACGGTTTTTGTTATTTTTCCCGTAAAAGGGTCCTAAATCCCCATCATTTAGGGGGGCAAGCATTTTCAAATTCGAAAAAAAAACTGAATTCGGGACGCGCAAGAGGCCAACATGTTAAAAAAAAGTTTAAAATTTACACACAGTGTTCATATAAAGCACTTTTTTTTCGTTCTATGGCGTACTAATGCAATCAAACTAAAAAAAAACGAAAAAAACGCAAAAACTTAAAAATAATTTAAATATTTGTGTGAAAAAATCTAAGCGCTTTCTTTAAAAAAATTTTAAAAATATAAAAACTGCGAGACCCAAAAAAGTATAAATACAGGTCTTTAGTAAAAACTACATATTTTATTAAATAAAAAACAGAAAATAAATCGAAGAGGCCCTTTGACCTAAAAAATGCATTTAGAAAATGCAATTGCATACAAAATGCATTTTTGAATTTTAAATATTTTTTGTAAAACAATATTGTAAAATAAGACAATATTGCCTTTCAAACTCATTTCCAAAAACAAAGTTCCATTAAGAATTGCCCAAGATATGCATCTACAAAGTTGACCATTTTTTTAAATTTTTTGATTTTTCAAAATATGAAAATCGCGAATAAAATCTAATGTTTTCAGAATTTTTCTTAACCGCAAACTAAAATCCCCTAATGGCTCCTTAGAGTTCTTGAAAAAAAAGTTTTATAAAAATCGGATGACCCGAGGTCAAATTTTGGCCGTTCATTCATGGAATGGCCGATATATATTTTTTTTTTAAATTAATAACATAATAAGCTCAAATAAAGCTATAAATTGGACATATGCCATTTTTTTTCGAAATTTTCCTTACTGGCAATCAAAGATTTTTTAAGTAAGCACAACTCTCTATTATAAATGACCTTCTATACTTTACTGAGTTTTTCACCTTGATATAATTTTTAAATATTTCAAATGTCGATTCCATTTAATTCTAATGTTTTATTTAGAACAAAATACTTGTAGGTTAGACTGGAGAAATTTTAGTTTGTTGCTAGCAAAAATGTAGGAAAGATTTAACCTAACTACCAAAAAAAAGTTCCAGAGGTTGGTTTAGTTCTTAAAGTGGGAACTTTTGATATTTTTGGAATTTTTAAAAATTTAAAAATAAAAAAATATATGTATATAAAACGATACAAAATATTTATTAATTTTGATGTGCTGCATACGAATGTCAATTAGTTTTTAAAATCGGTCTAACGGTTTCCGAGATATCGCTATTCCAAATTTGCAAAAAATGGCTGTTTTTCCTACATTCAAGAATTAAAAAAAAAAAAAATCGAAATTTAAAATTGTTTTAAACTTTGATCGAAACTCGCCATGAGTTAAAAAGGTGTATTTTAGCGCAAGTTACGTTTGAATGAAAATTTGTCTAAAGCTCTATGAAACAGTCAGTGGAAAAAAATCAGATTTGTTTTAAAAAATTTCTTGAATCGCTATTTTTGGAAATTTGTTTACAAACTTCAAATGGCTTCATTTCGAAAACCGCTTTTTTTTATTTTTCAAAAATCCAAAATTTTGGTGGAAAATTTCAAAAATTCCTAAAATTTTATTTTTTATTTTTAAGGTAGCGAAAAACCGTAATTTTTTTTTAAAATTTCAAATTGCGATATCTCTGAATACGTTTAATTGATTTTAAAAATTTTAGGTGTCGCAAGATATATTTAAAATTTTTTTTTGTAAATTTTAAAAATCCCCTGAAGGTTAGTTGGTAGCGTGCTAGCCTATGAGACAGGGGGTCGCGGGTTTGAGTCCCACTGAAACCCTTGGTCAATTTTTCTACAGCGAGACGACGGTCATTGTTAATTATATAGATAGAATTAATTTGCCCGGACGTTCAAAATCGCTAGAAAAACTTTTGGTGAAACAAAAAAATTCCCGTCAACTGGCACATATATTTGTCGTTCTTTCATTCAGGTGCATTGCATTTCAGCAAAATCTGTTTAAATTCAGGCTTTAAAATTTCTAAGCAAAACCGTAAAATTACCATTGGGTTTTTTGATAATATAAGTGTTAAAAATGAGAGATATTTAGTTTTATTTTTTGAAATTCCGAAACTGTGACTACGATGCGCAGATTCTACTTCGAGGTTTTCGCCCCACTCTATTTTGCATGCATGAGTAACGTATTTTATACTAACAAGGGAAGTATCTCAACCCATATGAACCGATTTGCCTGAAACTTAAAATAAATATTAAAGAGACGATTTTAAGGTTGGGGTGTCTCGGCTTACCGGTCATATCAGTGTTTAAAAATTTCGTTGTCCCCTTATGAAACCATGTGGACCTTCGGGAAAATTTTTATAACTTCCGAACTAATAGGAATATCGTCTAGGGCAAAAATACGTGTCGACTTTAATTTTATAAAGATTATTTCTTATTCATATGGATATCGTAGCTCAATGTCTTCACATAAATACCCCCCAAAATTGAAACATTTTCCTAAAAAAAATATTTAAGGAAGCCGAATTTTTACATGGTTATGTCACCGCCGGATAGGCATTAAAAAATCCTTTCTTCTCATATGTAAACATCATCCAAAAAACTATTTTTTCGACATTTTTTGACCCACATTTTTGAAACCCTAAATATCCGATGTTGCCGATAAGCTGAGACACCCCAACCTTAAAATTGTCTCTTTTATACATATATATTTTAAGTTTCAGGCAAATCGGTTTACAAGGGTTGAGATACTTCCCTTGTAAGTATTATTTTAAATATTTCTTTTTACATAAACACATTTTTTTCTTAATAATTTTCCACACAAATATTTAGCTGTCAAAATCATTTGTATATGTTTTGCATATTTTCAGGGTTTTCTTTTGTATTTTTCACATAAATAAAAGTGTAGTTTTTTTCTAAGAGAGTATATACTCTTATATAAGAGTTTTGTAGATTCTCTATCCACTACGAGGGTGAACATACGATTGTCATAGTCACAGACTTAAGTTAAGTCGCTTAACCATTATAGTAAGTACCTGTCAGGAATTTTTTAATATTGTGCAAGAAATAAAGAGCTCTGGAAAAATTTTTTGAGACAATTAATAAGTCCAATGCAATTCTGAAATAAGTCTGCGAAGTTTGTACTCTTGCCATTGTGATAATGATTTGCTGTATAAATAGATGTTTTTCCCAAAGCAAAATTTTTCTAGAAAAAATAACGCTATATTAATTTATCATTCCATGCAAAACGTATTGAAATATCGGCCGAGGACCCTATTATGTTTATATATTATAGATCCGTAAAGGTTTTTTCTAAGACATTCTAGTGATATCCATCTGTTTGTGTTTGTCGAAAATTTTTGATGAAAAAAAGTTTTTATTGAAATAAAGATTACTGATGAAAAAAAAAATACGAAAAAAATAAATTTTGATGAAAAAAAATGTATGACAAAAAAATATTGATGAAAAGAAAATATTAGTGCAAAAAAAAATGTTGATGAAAAAAAATTACAATTACACCTTCTTCTGTACGAAAAGCAACAGCAACAACCAAACAAGAATTGAAAAACCATGATTTAGTTGATACTTGCTTAACAACCAACTTAGCGTATCGGTCTAGAGTGATCTACAGATCATGGGTTCAATCCTTGGCAACTGCGATCTGTTAATAATTTTCACATATAGAATATAATTGACTATTAACTGAATTAATTTGACATTAAAAGTTTTTCTGATGATTATAATAACTGGATGGGGAATGGGGTCTTTCACAGAGGCTGAAAGCCCTCTGTCTGCTATCCACTTGGGGATAGCAAGAAGCGATTCCTTTGTTGAAAGGCTCAAGCAGCTCACTACTTCCGGTCTTAAACCAAGTATTCCCTGGTAATGCCGCTCAAGCACCCGCTTGTCGACAGCTAGAGTGAGAAGGCAAACCTGCAATTGAGTAACCTGAATGGCATGCTAACACCGGTGCGTCTCAGGTAACTAGGTGACAAACGGCTAAATATAGTCACTGAAACTCAATTGCCCACCATTTATGCGTGGTATTCGTCTGACTGGAGACATCAGCTGGCAGCCCCAGCACCAGTCTAGGATGCAATGGGCTAATCACCTGTTCGTCCAAAATCAAACTGATTATTGAAACCAAAATAAATGAACAAACACCGAAAAATATGATGACGACTATTGGCATGAAAACACGGAAACGATTTGGATCATGGAACGTACTTACTCTATCAGAATCTTCCAAACTAGCCCAGGCTGAACGTGAAATGGAAAGATATAACCTACTTTTTCTCGGCCTTAGTGAGGTCAGATGGCCTGAATGCGGGGAACAACAAACATCTGGTGGTTATACTTTTATATATTCAGGAAAATCCGCGAATGAACCAAGGTCTAGTGGCGTGGGCTTCCTTCTATCTAAAGAGGCAAAGAAAAGTCTAATCGAATGGCAACCGCATGGCGACAGAATAATTGTGATAAAGCTAAAAACAAAAGCGAGGAACCTTTCGTGTATACAATGTTATGCCCCAACCGACACTTCGGATAGACAGATTAAGGATGAATTTTACTGCAGGCTTAATTCTGTAATGACGGCCATCAATGAGGGTGACATAAAGATTCTGATGGGTGATTTTAATGCTCAGATAGGTGCCGACAATCGTGGTAGAGAAGCTGTCATTGGCAAACATGGCATTGGTCGCATGACGGAGAACGGCGAATTGTTTTGCGAAACTTGCGCCAACTACAAAATGGTGATTGGTGGTACCATATTTCCCCATAAGAAGATACATAAAGTTACCTGGGTATCAAACGACAAGGTTACAGAAAACCAAATTGACCATATCGCAATTAGTAAAATGTGGAGGCACTCACTGCTCGATGTGCGAAATAGAAGAGGAGCTGATATTGGCAGCGACCACCACCTTGTTGTGGGGGAGTTGCAGTTAAAGGTATGCGCGAACAAATGCAATAAACCAAAGAGAAGAGAAAAATTTAACCTAGAGAGGCTGAAGAACAGAGAAACACTACTCCATTTCTCAAACACCCTCAAATTAAAAACTGAACCGTTGAAAAATAGTATGTCAAATCTTGACACGTACTGGAAGCAGGCTGGAAATGCTTTTCTGGAATCCGCCAAAAATTGTCTCGGTAATTCAGTTAAAAAAGTGAAACCGTGGATATCAGATCAAACCTGGAATCTCATTGAAAATAGACGGGAGGTTAAACTATGTATCAACAACACCAAAACCCGACAAGCCAAATTGGACCTTCAGCAGCAGTATAACATCGCAAATCGAAAGGTCAAACGAAGTGCTAGGAACGATAAGAGAAAATGGGCAGAAAATCTGGCTGCTGAGGCGCAAAAGGCCAATGAAACGAACAGGTCAAAAGATATGTATAGAATCACGAAGTTACTCGCTGGTCATGATCACGCCAACATGAGGCCCCTGCGAAATGTAAATGGTGAATTGGAATATACGAAGGAGGGTCAACTGCGAGTATGGGTAGATCACTACCGAAACATACTTGATAGCGCAAACGAAAATGAATTAAATGAATTCTGTCAGCACACCCAACACACTCAAAGAAATGACATAAACACCCAACCACCTAGTTACGTTGAAATAACTGAAGCAATAATATCGCTGAAAGACCACAAGGCTGCCGGGCCTGATAATATTCCCCCAGAATTATTCAAAGCTGATAAATCCCTTTCAGCAAGTATAATTCAACCATTAGTTGAACATTTCTGGCAGACTGAATCTCTCCCCAGCGCCCTAAAAGAAGGGTTAATCATCAATATCCCAAAAAAAGGAAACCAGATGGATTGCAAGAACTGGAGGGGCATTACCCTCTTAAATATGCTCAACAAGATTATATCCCGCATCTTATTTAATCGCATGTCTGCAGCGTCAGAGCCTGAATTAAGAAAAGAACAGGCAGGATTCAGGCCAAATAGATCGTGTATTGACCACATTAACAGTCTACGCATAATAACTGAGCAGACAGCAGAGTGGCAATCGAATTTGTATTTAATTTTTATTGATTTTCAACGTGCATTTGACTCACTTCATCATTCTGCCATATGGAAAGCCATGCAATGTAAAGGGATCCCAGACAAAATTATTAGGCTTGTAAAATGCCTGTATGCAAATGCAACTTGCTCTGTGCTACACGAAGGTCAAGTAAGCGACAACGTAAACGTTAAAGTAGGTGTAAGGCAAGGATGCGTTTTATCCCCCTTACTTTTCAATATCGTGCTTGATGTTATCATGAGCCAATCTGTGAATGCCATACATGGGATCACTTTTGGCATGACTGGAAGACTGACAGACCTTGATTATGCTGATGACATCTGCTTATTGTCACACAATCATCAAGGCATGCAACAAATGTTAAATAACATCACAGCTAAAGCATTGAACGCAGGCCTGATAATTAACATTTCAAAAACGAAATCAATGCGTTTTAATGTTACAAGTAATTATCGTTTTTCACTAATGGGGAAACAAATTGAAGATGTCACAACTTTCTGTTACCTGGGCAGCATTATTGCCACTTCCGGTGGCTGCAACGAAGATATTCAGAACAGACTGACTAAGGCTAAACAAGCATTTGGAATCTTGAATAAGTTCTGGAGGTCAGCTAACATCGCAGTATCCACAAAAATTAAAGTGTTTAATAGCAATGTGAAGTCCGTACTGCTCTATGGCTCGGAGACTTGGAATTTAACGAGCCTTGATATACAAAAACTTCAGGTCTTCGTAAATAAATGCCTTCGCCGCATACTAAAAATATTCTGGCCCCAAACTATAACAAATTCAGAGCTATGGTTTAAAACGCAACAACCCCCAATTGATCATGAGATCAAAATACGTAAATACAGATGGTTGGGTCATACTCTGCGTAAGCCAGCCGATGACATCAATAAGAAATCCCTTGACTATAACCCACAGGGAGCAAGAAGAAGGGGTCGCCCTAAAAATACATGGAGGCGCCAAGTTCAAGCCGAACTTCAAACCGCTGGTATAACGTGGAATGAAGCCAAAAGTGCAGCACAAGATAGGAATCGATGGAGATCAATTATTGAGGCCCTATGTTCCTTATAGGAATTTCAAGGATTATATATATATATATAATAACTGGATTATATGAAACTAGTAAAAAACGAACCAGGATGTCTTAAATTTTTAGAAAAATAAATTTTGCTTTCACGCCTTTCTCATTTCGAACCATATATAAAAAAAAATTGATGAAAAAAATATTGATGCAAAAAAAAAAATGTTGATAAAAAAAATATTGATGAAAAAAAAATATTGATGAAAAATAGTATTGATGAAAAAAAATATTGATGAAAAAACAAAATATGGATGAAAAAAAAAACATTGATGAAAAAAATATTGATGAGAAAAAAATATTGATAAAAAAAATATTGATAAAAAAAAAAATAATTATAAAAAAAAAAATATTCATGAAAAAAAAAAATGTTAATAAAAAATTGATGAAATAAAATAAAAAAATAAAATATTGATGAAAAAAATTAATGATGAAAAAAAAAAAAATAATACTGATGAAAAACAAAATATTGATAAAAAAAATATTATGATAAAAAAAAATTATGATAAAAAAAATTTTGATGAAAAAAAAATATTGATGAAAAAAATATTGATGAAAAAAATTTATGAAAAAAAAAATATTGATGAGAAAAAGAATTATATTATGTTAATGAATATTTTTTATTCACCACGAGGTTACTTATTACACAGGGCAACACTTTTTTTTTTGCCCGGGTGCTGATAGCTAATTTTGGGTATTAGGGGTACGCTGATTTCAAATCTGGCTACCGTTTTTTGGGTCAGCTCTAGTTTTCACGATATAGCCTAAGGAAACTTTGAAAATAGGCTGTTTTTGGCATGTTTGTGAGTCAATATTTACCAACACTAGTCTTACATCCAAAAAGTGAATGACGATTTTAGGTATGTTGGATATGCTTATTCCAAAAATGGTCTTACTTTTGTAAAATAAAATTTTTAAATTTATGACCTCTTTAATTTTGTCTGAATATTTATGCCCTTTTTAATAACTCGAAAACTAAAGCTGTCAGAAAAAAGCTAATACCAGTTTTGCAATCCTGGCATCCAATATAGTTATGTTCGTGTTTAAAACTGAGGCACTAAATTTTTTTTTGGCAATTATAGCCAAGCAAAATTGGTAAAAAACTCACTTTTTGGACTCTTTAACAGCGATTTGATCGCGAACGCGAGCTGATGGAAACAATTGGATAACAGATTCGGAATCAGCACACTAAAATCCATATAAATCAGGTGTCAAAGGTCAGGCAAATTGAAAAAGTTCAAATTTTGTGAACCTGTGTTATAGCTCCGTAAAGGTTTTTTCAAAGACATTCTAGTGATACCATCTATCTGTTTGTGTTTGTCGAAAATTTTTGATGAAAAAAAGTTTTTATTGAAATACTTAAATATTACTGATGAAAAAAAAATTATGAAAAAAATAAATATTGATGAAAAAAATTTATGACAAAAAATGTTGGTGGAAGAAAATATTAGTGCAAAAAAAGTGTTGATGAAAAAAAATATTGATGCAAAAAAAAAAAATATTGATGAAAAAATATTGATAAAAAAAAATATTGATTGATGAAAAAAAATATTGATGAAAAAAAAAATATTGATGCAAAAAATATTGGTAAATAAAAATATTAATGAAGAAAAAATATTGATGAAAAAAATATTGATGAATAAAAATATTAATGAAGATAAAATATTGATGACAAAAAATATTGATGAAAAAAATATTGACCAGAAAAAAATATTGATGACAAAAAATATTGATGAAAAAAAATATTGATGAAAAAAAAAAAGATAAAAAAAAAACATTGGTGAAAAAAAAATATTGACGCGAAAAAAAATATTGATGAAAATAAATAATTCATGAAAAAAAAATTGTTAATAATAAAAAAAATGATGAAATAAAATATTGATGAAAAAAATAATGCTGAAAAAAAATAAATATTGATGAAAAACAAAATATTGATGAAAAAAAATTATGATAAGAAAAATTTTGATGAAAAAAAATATTGATGAAAAATAATTATGTTACGTTTTATTCACCAGCTGGTGAATTTTTTATTCACCACGAGGTTAATTATTATCCAAGTTACTAAAATTTTTGGTTTTAAGAAAATGAATACAGTAATACTTATTTTCTTTTTTGTTAATCGTCAGCTTATATAGTAGTCAAACACAGGTGGCGTCCTGCAACGTTTTTAAAATTAGACACCAGCCTAAAAACATTAATATGTTAAAACATATTTGTCCCCATTTTTTGCATAAAAATGTTCTTCAAATTCTGTTTATTTTGTATTAAAATATAAAAATTTTATTCGAAATTTAAAATATTAAATTTTAAGTAGGTTTATTCTAGCTCGAGGTCACTTTTGTTTTACTTATTAAAACTATGGTATTGTCATAGAGTAATTATCAAGAAAAACATATTTCTGTTTTAAATTTATTTATGTTGGTTAATTTTGCAAGACTTACATAGCTGACACGTGTTTCAGAATTTTTCAGACTTCAGTGTCAAGACTAGCAAATTTAAAAGCCCTATACAACAAGAAGCATATTATTAATACATATGCAACTGTACCCTCATTGAGAATTAGAAGAAAAAAATTGTGCATTCTCTTAGTTTGATCACATTTGTCAAACAATTAACACAAACCTAAAAATAAATTTTTAACCATATATTAGAGCTTTGCGGCAACTACTAGCACTATCCAATCGGTAAAATATGTAAATCTGTTTTAAAGTTTTTGTTTCTCATTTGACAGTTATGATCATACAAAAAGGAATGTACAATTTTATGCTTCTAATTCTCAATGAGAGTAGAGTTGAATATTTATTTACCCATCCCTTTAAGCTTTAGAAATTACTAATACTGTTTATCAAAGCTTCAAACATCTGCAGTACGAAATTTGTTTATTTACCTTCGGTAAATCAAACACCTTCATTTTTCACCAATTCAAGATTTTACTCTCTCATATCAATCAATTACACCTTTTAAAGTTTATTTATATTTTTGTTTGAACGTTACCGACGTGTCATTTAAATTCCTCTTTTTAATATTTGCTAAATAGTCTTGATAATAGAATTTGACAAAATTCGAAACACATATCGGTTAAGTTTTGCAAAAATTACAAACATAAAAAAATTTAAATCAGAAAATTTATTTTTTGAAAATTATTCTATGAGAATATCATAGTTATTCAGATATTTTTTCGTTTGTCAAACAATTTTAATCAATTTTCAACGCTAACAGTCGAAGAGGGCCTAGTCTATTTCTTTACAAAATTATCAATATAACAAAAAATACAAGGGGAGCGGGAAAAATAAAGATTATGCACATTCCTTGGCACTTCATAGGTGCTCTCCTGTATCGTTTGTCAAACATATTAGCTGTGTTTTTCAATCACTTGAATTACAATTTTTATTTATAATGTTAAACTTAATCACATACCAAGGTTTTATAAGAAAATGTATCTTCCAGTTTTCTTAAAAAAATCGGTTATCTTAAAAATGTATGAAATATTCTTTTAACATTCTTTAGGAATTAAACATTAATATCTCCATCACCTCGTATTCCTAGAAAAGCGCCATCTTTTAAGATTTATTTAAAACATTTATTATTTATATCTTTAGCATTTTAAAGCACATTTTAAAAATGTGTTATATAAATCCAAATAATTTAAAAACACGGTTATTATTTCTTGTAAACGCAAACTGTTGATAACTGTACATAATCCTCAACCATATATATTTCAATATCTCATTCACATGTACAAACATTGTTATCAGGTACTAAATACAACACTCCAGACTTTTATATCTACGACTTAAGAAAATTTATTTTTAAACAAGGTTTAGTTATCAACATTTGCCCGCTTACTACACACATATTTTAAACACGCATTTATATTTGAAAGTCTGAAAAAATAATTTTTAAGTGGATTTTTTTTTTAATATTTTGACATGAAGTTGACAATGCAACATCAATCGAATTATTTCGACATTGATCACTCAGCGGAAATTGCTGCAATTCAAGCCGAAATCAGGAAGTTGAATGCAACTGATATCTCTTTGCGTGGCTTAAATTTTCATCGTCCAATTGAGCATTGTATATTATTTGGAATTGGTATTATATTTTTGGTGTTATTTACGTATGTAGTACGAAAACGGTTGCTGGAAAAGTAGACTGTATTCAAAGACAAATTAAAAGAAAACCTTAAACGGGCTAATAACTTTCCATTTCTAATATCACCATTTTGTAATCATTTGTAAGAAATCAAACATTAATAAATATTAATATAATTACCACAAGTAATTAAATACAAAAAATAAATATTCTGAGTTTTTATTTTTGTCTTAATTTATTGTATTATGTATATTTTAAATGCTTTAATTAAGCAAATGTTCAATAATTAAATGCAACTATCTTTTAAATATGCATATCGTCACATAAAAAGGAAACGGCTGTTACTTATAAAAAAATTAAAAGAAATTATTACACTGTATAACATTTTTGGGGTCTTTGAGTGTATCTTGAATGGGACAAAAAAATATTTATTTGATTTTTTGTTAGTTCAGTGCGTATTTTAGCTGACGATATATTTGTTAAATATAATATGTTTGTAATTTACCACAGTTTGTAATTTGG
Source organism: Pegoplata infirma (assembly GCA_963921195.1). Lineage (NCBI taxonomy): Eukaryota > Metazoa > Arthropoda > Insecta > Diptera > Anthomyiidae > Pegoplata > Pegoplata infirma. The sequence continues at coordinate 232,669,338 of OY992538.1, read as the reverse complement.
TTAATTTAAACATCATTTATGTTTCTTGTTAAATATCATTAGCATTACATTTGTATTTTTAATTACATGTGTGTGTTTGTAGCACTGACCAACACTATAAATGTGAATTGAAAATAAAAATTATGTTAACATTTACACATGCTCCTTTACTATGAGGCCTTCATAACTCTAAAAATCCAATTTTTTCAAAAATATTAGTTAAGTTTTCAACTGAAAAACATTTTCAAAATGTTTCAGGCATTGTGGAAGCCATTAATGAATGCTGCTAAATAAAATTTAAATTTTAAAATTGTTTTTCTACCCAGAGAGAATATTTTATTTCTTAAGGAAGTCGTATTTAAGTCGAAATCAGTTTTTTTTATTTCTTTGAAAGTTATTTTCTCAGAATGTTTGGAAAATTTCAAAACAGATTTAAAAAATTTACCAAATTCTTAAATCACAGTTTAAACCGGAAAAATACTTGTGCCTTCTTTATGATAAATATATTATGTTGAATGCTCTTCGTACGTCCCTGATCTGCTTATTAAAATTTGTTAGTACCTAGTTGATCATACTTCATAGTTTATGAAATGTTAAGCATTATAACACATCAAAGGTATAATTAGATAACATTTAACATTTTACTTAGAAAACATAATTAAATATGTAAATCTTACATAACATCAAAACTAACATCATAGTACAATACATACTTAACTAACACATGCACACAAGTACTTGCAGACAGTCGTATGTACATTAAGGGTATAACTAGAAAACGGAAATCACAAATTCTAATAATAAATATCGTTTTTGGTGAGGACATTTTGGAAAAAAAGTCAATAAATTTCAAACAGTTGCAAACTGTTTTAAAGTAAGAAGAAGTAGAAATAATAATTAGCCTCACAAAAAAAAATTTACACTCAAAAAAAATTTTACACTAAAAAAAATGCCAAAAAAATTTATTTTACTCAAAAAAAAATATTTCTAATCAAAATTGTTAATTTTTTCACGTTAGAAAATTTCTCAATCATTTGAAAGGGCATTGTGAAGAGTATTCATACACTCAAAAAAATAAAACTGTAAAGTTAACAAACTTTTTTTTGTTAACTCGAGTTTACTGGCTTTTTAGCAAATTTTTAGTTAAAATCAGCGTTTTAACTACTTTTTTTAGTTAAGTTCGATTTACGAAAATACTAGTTTTGCACAAATTTGGAATTAATTTTGTTTGTTGACTTTAAAACTGAGTTTACGAATTTTTACTAATTAATTTGCTGATTTTTTGTAACATTTTTGTCAAGTCGAAAATTTTAAACATTTCTTGTGTAGCCTCCTATGCAAATCTCATTAGTCCTACTTAAGCTGAACTTAACGCTGTGAAAAATATTTTTTTTTTTTATTTAAAAAAAGGTTAGCTGAATTCACCTAATAAAAAATGTTACGAAATTTTCAGCTGAATTTTTAGTCAAAATTACTGTTTTTTTGCTACATTCATTCTACGAAAAGTTAACTAAATATTTTTAGTTAAATTAACTAGAAATTTAGTAGGTTCAAAATCAGGTGTTTTTTTAGTAAAATTTAACTAAATTTTTTGCCAACTTTACAGTTTTTTTTTTTTGAGTGTAGATTCGTCCAAGTCAAGCTTAACTTATTTACTTGTTTTTTCACTTGTTTTTGTTAGATTTTTAAAATACATGTTTTTATAATGTATAGGTGCTGAGATAGGGTGATATTATGTTCGGACAAAATGTTGGATATTAAAAAATAATTGGGGTCGGGCGTACTTTAAACCTCTCTAGAAGGCATCGTAAGGGCGGTAGAAGCTGGTTCAATACAACAAACTTATAAAAAATAAAAAAAATTATGAGGACCACCTTAAGGGTTAAGGATACAGGGTAGGTATGTTCGAAAAAAAAAATGTTGGAATTGATCCAATAATAGAGGTCTGTCATAAGTTTGACTCCAGGGGCACTTTAGGTAAATTCAGGGGCACTTTTGGTACACTCAAAAAAAAAATCATATAAAATTACCAAAAAAGCCTCGTAAAATAATTGTTTGCTACGTCCTATTTTACGAGAGTTCCCAGTAAAAATGTCAATTTTATTGGTAAAATGCTTGTTAAAATACTAACAATTTACAAGCTTTTTACCAATAAAATTGCAAATTTACAACTTTTTGACGCGATAAAAATAACAAAGACTTCTCGTGACTTTATAAGGTCTTTGCTACCTCTATTTAACGAGAATTTCTAGCGAAAATTTCGATATTTTTTGTGATTCAAGAAGTTTTTCAATAATAAAATTGTAAATTTACAACTTTTTTCATGCGATAATACTTACAAGGAATTACTGTGATTTAACTAGATTTTTTTGTTTGTAAAATTAAAAATTTTTACATTTATAAAAAAAATTGTAAAATTCAAGGAAAAAATAAAATTTCTATCGAAATTTGTTTGTTAAAAAAACAAAGAAAACTGTCAAATATTGGTAAAATTGGATTACAGGACTTTTTATAGTAATTTGATAAGTCTTTTATTTTTAGTGTAGAGTTAGAGAGGTAGGAAACATTTTTTTGTATGGGAGCCCCCTTAGGGAGTGGAGATGGAGGTTAAGTATGATTAGAAAAAGTATTGGGGAACACCCCCTAGGGGTGTTTCTAGAGCAGTTGTGGGTGTTTTTGTGGATTTTTACCCCTTTACGCCTAACTTTGACCCCGATTAGGGTCCTTATGCCCCCACCCCTACTCCCCTATTTTTTTGCTTATGCATAGTGATGGGATTCCACCCGGTATTTACCCGATGCATGGGTAAACACCGGGTAAATAAAAGATAAATACACCCAAAATAATAACTCTGTTAAATAACAGAAAAACTCTGCTAATTTAACAGAGTACACCATACTTTTCCAGCTAACAAAATTTCTTCGTAATTTTACTAAAAAACTCTGTAAAATGATTTTGACAAAAAAAAAACTGTTATTTTACAGAGTTTATAGTAAAATATTGGTTAAATATGAAAGCTTTTTGACAGATAAAACTCTGTAATTTGACTTTAAAACTCTGTAAAATGATTTGGACAAAAAAACTTTTAATTTACAGAGTTTCTTGTAAAATATTGGTTAAGTAAACCACCACGTAGTAAAGAAAACTATGTAAATTTACATATATTTGTAAAATGCATTTGATGCAAAAAAAAATTAACAGAAAAAACTCTGTAAATTTACAAAGTTGAGTTAAATGCATGTTATTTTGTAAAATTTTTATAAGATTTCTGAAAAGATTTTGTTTTGATAAATTTTTTGCTACTTTTTCAACTTTTTCTCAAAAAAAAAAAACAGATAAAATTTTGTTACCAAAAACTACTCAAAACAGAAAACTTTTTTGGTTATAAAAAAATACGAAATATTTTGCTTAATCTGTATTTTAGCAGAAAACTCTGTTAATTATCTGTAAAATTAAGATTACAAAGTAAAAAGTAATATAACAGAGGAAAATTTGTTTTTTTGTCACAACGTATTTTCTTTAAATCTGTATTTTGACAGAAAACTCTGTCAAATCTCTGTTGAATTGAGATTACAGTCATTTTACAGAGTTATTATTTTGAGTGTACCTTTTTTGGGAACTTATTTGGATATTTACCAAAAGCACATTAAATAAGTAATGCGTAATGTGCCCTAGTATGACACATGTCACATCTAAAATGTGCCGTGTGCCATACAGAGGCACATAACGCACGTGCAGTTATGAACTCATGGCACATTTCAGATGTTTTTTTTAATAATTGTTTTAGGAAAGAAAGTCCTTTTTTAAGAAAATATAGTAGGTACTTTTTTTTAGAAAAAATAGTACTTTTTTTAAAAAAAAATACTTTTTTTTAGAAAAAATTGAACTTTTTTGAAAAATAATACTTTCATAGAAAAAAAATATTTTTTAAAAAATATTACTTTTTTAGGAAAAATAGAAAAGTACTGTTTTAGAAAAAGTATCACTTTTTAGAAAAGTATTATAGTATAGTACTTATTTAGATAAAATGGTAATTTTTTCCTTAAAAGTATTATTTAAGAAAATATAGCAGTTTCATAGAAAGTTAATTTTTTTGAAAAAAGTACTTTTTTCTAAAAAAACACTTTTTCTAAAAAAAAAAAACTTTTGTACTACTTTTTTAAAAGAAAGTTCTATTTTCTAAAAAAAGTACTTTTTTCTAAAATAAGTACTTTTTTCTAAAAAAAATTACTTTTTTCTAAAAAATTACCTTTTTTAAAAAAAATTTGTACCTTTTTTAGAAAAAGTACTTGTTAAAAAAAGGTGTTTTTTTTAGGAAAAAAGTACTTTCTTTAAGAAAAAAGTATTTTTTTTAGAAAAAACAAAATAGAGCAAAATACTTTTTTTCTAAAAAAGTAGTTAGAATGTACTTTTTTAAAAAAGTACTTTTTTTGTCTAAAAAGTACATTTTTTTTTTTATAAATTACTATTTTTTCCAAAAAGTACTATATTTTTTTAATACTTTTTAGGAAAAAGCAACTTTTTTACTAAATAAGTACTTTATTCCTGAAAAAAGTACGTTTGCGTCTTAAAGGTGATATAGTACTTTTGTAAAAAAGTACAATTTTCAAAAAAAAAAAAAAGGTACTTTTCTAAAAAAGTACAATTTTACAAAAAAATTGTACTTTTTCTAAAAAAACACTTTTTTGCAAATGCATGAGTCATGCATTTGTTTAACCTTAAAAAATACAGGATTGTAGCGGATCGCAATCTCGTGCACTATCACACTCCTAATAGTGCATATGCTAAAATTGGAATACCGTTGTTTTGATTTACAAAGTTACAAATTTTTATTTTACGGATATCCCGCTCGCATCCCACTTAGCGTCCCATAGCTCTTAAAGAAAAAGGTATAAGGTTTCTTTCGAGTCAAAAACAGGATCCATTTTGACAAAAAAAGTCAAAAAAGTTTTGGATAAATTTTTTTTTTTTTTAATTTTTTGAAAGATTGAAGAAATAGCTATTTAAAACACTATTTCTTAAGACAATAGACAATAAGTTACATGGGTGCGAAAAAACACCTGTTTGGCCAAAATGTCAAATTTCGACCCCCTCTTACTCAGAGAGTCTTTGACCGATCTCCTTGAAAAGTTGTATCCAAACTGCTATCCAATAGGACTAATCTTGGTGCAAATTTCAGCCATTGGTTTCAAAAGTTGTGTTACTAAAACTCCCTAAGATAAAATGTTTACTATAAATTGTGTAAATTTAAATTGTGTAATTTTACTTGAAATTAATTTAAAAGATAATGCATGAAAAATACAATTATGTAATACATGTGGTACGCGTAATGGAAAAAATACAGTATTTTTTTTTGTATCTGAATTACATCCCAGCAAAAAAAGTGCGGAGTACTTCTATTTGGAGTGCTTTAAAACTATAACAAATGTAATGAAACACAACAAAAATAACAAAAAACACAAGAAAAAAACACAAGAAAAAAACACACAAACAGTTTTTTCTACTCCATAAAAAGTTGTTATTCAGCACTTAACTCATTACCTTCCGCGACACTCCCATACAAAAGTAAGTAGATATTCAGTAGATAAGAAGTACTCCGAGCATTTAAACAACTTTCAACTACTTCCCTGGAGTAGTTCTTTTCTACTGAATATCTACTTACATTTGTATGGAGGTGTCGCGATAGGTAATGAGTTAAGAGCTGAATATCTATGTATTCTGGAGTAGAAAAAACTGTTTGTGTGTTTTTGTCTTGTGTTTTTTGTTATTTTTGTTGTATTTCATTACATTTGTTATAGTTTTAAAGCACTCCACTGAGAAGTGGTAATGACTTTTTTGCAGGGATGATAATGCATTATTAATTACATTACCATATTTAAGGTTTTGCTGGTCCATTTTTATATATTTGCAAAAAAGAATCTAAAAATGGTTATATCCCTAATATTCACATTAACTAGAACTTATACTTTATACACATAATGCACTAACATTTATGAATACAACGACACACTTGTATAAAAATACACTATTACAAATATTCGTTGTAATTTAATTTGGTAAGCTACTAATATTTGTAATATTACACAATGTATAATTTTTATACCATCAATTTCCAATAGGCAACTCTGATAAACCACAATGATATAAACTGAAGTCTATTCTTAGGCGCAAATTATATTAAAAAAATATTTAAATATTTGTTTGCTTAATTTTTTCTTAAAATTTCACTAACATTCTGCTAATGTTTTTAGACAAATTTTTTTTAGCGTGTAATTATACACACAATTTGTTTTTGTAATAATAAAACCATAATAGAGTAAAAGGTGAGGTTGTTTTGTGATAACTGAAGATAGCTATAGAGACAAATAGATCCTGGGTGGTGGGATAAGAAGAGGTTGTTGGATGAAAGAAATACTTGGTTTTGGTTAACATGTTAATGACAATCTTCCTGTTCTTTTGCTTCAATACAATATGATTCCAAAAGGGTTTTTAAGGATTTTAGTTAAAGATATTTTAAATAGTTTATGGTTGTAGTACAGTGTAGTGCAGTGTAGTAAAGTTACATGATGTTAAATACTAAATGTTAATAACTATTTTACTAAAGGCGTTTAATACTGTTTAACAATAAGGGTTAAGTGTATAAAGAAATTAGAAATTTAGAAAATATATAATATAAATTTAATGATAAATTAATGATAAATTAATAGCAAAATTAATTTAAGGATTCTTTATAAAATATATAGAATACTTACAAATGTTTTAAATAAATGTTTGTATTTAAATGTTTTTATATTATATAATTTATTTGTTTTAAATAATTGCAAACATTTATTATTAATTGTTGTTGCTGTTAGGTAAACATTTTTGGGATTTTATGGGATTTTCTTTTATTTTTAAATTGTATTTTTAAAATATTTGAGGGAATTACCATACAAATTAGTTAATTTAATAAATCTTAAACTCAACTCGATTTTCTTCATAAGGCCTCTGCCTCTTATTATATTTTTATAATCACCCGGATTAGGAATAACCATACAAAATGTGGACTCTTTTAATCTTACATCCTGATTCATAGAAATTTTCAAACAGTCACAACATAAAACAAGTAAGAAAGTTATAGTCGGTCAAGACCGACCATATAATACCCTACACTAGTGTTTTCCGAAAAATGGTTCCCAAGTCCAAACCTGGACCGATTGGATCTATCTTTTGTTAGATCTTTAATTAGTGTAGAAAACACACACAGACAAAATGTTAGTGGAATTGGCTTATTTTATATTCAGAAAAAGTAAGTTACCAAAGTACACCTTAAGCACCTAAAAGCAAAATTTTGATCAAATAAATCCAACTTTCATGAATTTTGAGAGATTTATGTGAATATCGGGAGGATGGTTTTTATGGGGACTACAAGAGGAACTGGTCCGATTGCTTTAAAATTTGGAATGATAATTTATGTATACAAAAAACGATTACCTACCAAATTTTGAAAGGGTACCTGTTATAATACGCTAATAAGAGTCCCTTGAGTCAAATTAAAGGGGACATTTGTATGGGGGCTAGGTCTAAACATGGACCGTTATTCTGAGTTGATCGGTATACTTAAAGGTGAGTCTAGGACCAATATTTCGAGTAGTTACAAACATCAGCATAAACTCATTATACCCTGTACCACAGAGTGGTGTCTATATATATAAAAATGGATGTGTGTATGTATGTATGTGGGTATGTATGTATGTTCCTTATGGACTCGAAAACGGCTGGACCGATCTTGATGAAATTTTCAGGGAATATTCGGAATAGCCCAAGGAGTAACACTGTGGGGTCAGATTCTTGATTTTCTGCCTGTGGGCGGAGGGGCATGGCAAAATCGAATGTGAATGTGAAAACATTGCACCACTAATGGTATCTATATATAAAAAACGGATGGACCGATTTTGATGAAATTTAAACTAAAGATAGTACTAACCCAGTACTAACTATATGGCATAACTATTATTTCAAATGCTCCGCAATAACGCAAAAACAGTTGATTCGATTTTAATTAAATTTTCATCACTGTTAGTGTTAACCGAGTGCGGAACTATAGGCCATGTTATACCACGATTGGAAAAAGGGGGCGTACAATGCCACGCCCTTTGTACTATACTGGACGTTGTCTGCCTGTTTAGCAATCACGCATAAAAGATCGTTATTGGAAAAATTAATCAAAATTGCAACGCCCTTTGTACTATACTGAGCACGATTGTACAAAGAGGCGTAAATTGCCATACATAGGTCATATGTAGAGCGCAATTCGGCAAAAGGGTATAAAATGTCCCTCCAGTTTTTCATAAATCAAAAGTTATTTCCTCCTCTTTCGCAATCACACAAAAACGGCAAAACTGATGTCAATGAAATTTGCAGCACAGATAGTGCTAATCGAGGATGCAGCATGTAACTTTAGACTATCACGATTCGATAAAAATGCGTTAAATGACACGTCCCTTTGTACTATACTTCACGTTATGTCTGTCTGTTTCGAAATCAAGCAAAACGGCTGAACCGATTTTGTTGAGATTTCTCTATAGATAGTGCTAACCGAGGGTGGAACCAAAAATTACTAGCTGGACCCGAACCCGTGCTTTAATTTTTTCCGACACTATATTTAAATTATGATGCAATATAAAACAGTTTTTTTCTTCGGGCCAGCAATGCGGACCGGGTATAGCTAGTAGGTTATAAATATCAAAATACTATACATTTTTGTGTTCCCGCCAATAAAATAAAAAAATAATTATTAAAAACAAATTTAAGTTCATTTTTATTAAAAAATAAAAATTGTTTTATACGACCTTCAAAATATTATATATTGAGTAGGTTAATCGTAGCTCGAGGTCATTATTTTCTTTACTAATAAAAAACTATGATATTACCATAGAACTGAACCTTTTTATTTTATTTCGGTATGAGTCCATATTAATTATTTCTGAGAAATCTGAACAAAATTGATTAACAACACAGGCTAAGTGAAGATGTCGACAGATTTTGGAACAATCCACCCTTTTTCGTATGCACTCTTTTATTGTCACAGTAAGTGTGTCAGATTAAAATGCAACTCTGAGTGAGAGTGTGTGAGAGTGTAAAATTCGGCTGTGCCGAATTTTTAATACCCTCCAACATATAAAAAAAATTAAAGTTTCAGGAGCGTTTTTTTTGGGGGGTGGGGGTCAATAGGGGTCATTGGGGGACACATAAACACACACGGTAAATGTTAACAAATTCATTAATTATGATTTTTGAGTTAAAGTTCTACAATTTTATCATTATTTAAATTCATTTTTAATATCCACGCCCACAAAAGGGGGGCGGGCAAAATTGATTTTTTTATTCCCTGGGTCCAAGTGCAGGACCTTGAACTTTTTCTGACATCAAATTGTTTAATTTTTCTTCAAGGGGGAACATTTTCCCCCTGGTCCGATTCTGCCCATTTACGAACTTAAACTGCCTAGGATCAAAAGACTTATTCCTGCTAAACTTAACGAGTCTTGCTCATTTATTTTGTACTGCATCGTGTCTTATACAGACGGACGGACGGACATACGGGCATTCTAGAAATTTATTAGAATCTATCATAGATCAATAGTATACTTTATGTGGTCCCCATCCGATATTTCGATGCGTTACAAACGGAATGACAAAGTGAGTCTATCCCTATATTGTAGTTGGAGGGGATACAAAAATTTACTTTGCTTTTCTTAAATTTTTTATAAAAATTTTTAAATATCCCCCAAAAATTACTGCAACTTTTTGTTTTTTCATAAACAGACCAACACAAACAATCCAAAATCAAATCATTCTCAAGCCTTCAAACCACTTCAAATGTTGATGAGTTTTAGATTTAGTTTTGGCTTTGACAACGATTTTGAAAATATGGAAAATGTATTCATGGCCTTAACCAAATTCATCTTAATCCAAGAACTCTTTTTCAATTCATACATATTTATGTATTCAAATCATTGTAATACTTTTACATTATTCTACAATAGTTATAAACTACACCATTTACAAGTAGAAATAAATAAAAATGTTAAATTTGACTTAAACGAATTTATGAATGACCTCGATATGCATTTTGAGCAACATTTAGAAAAATAAAGAAAAATCGGGAAAAATCTAAAAAAAAATCAGAAAAATTCTGACAAACTAAAGTATTTTTCAACAAAAGTCTGAAAAATTTAGAAAAAAACATAAAAATTCTGAAAATAAAGTGATTGAAATTTTTTTCAATATAAATTAAAAAATTTTAAAAATAAACAGTTCAGAAAATAAGCAAGAAAATTTAAGAAAAAGTTGAAATCAAATACAGAAAAAATCAGTTTCAATCAGAAATTTAAGAAAAATTTTAAAATGAAATTTAGAAAAAATCGGACATGGCTGAAAAGAGATTAGGAAAATTTAGAACAAATAAACCAAAAAACTGTAAACATTTTTGAAAATCTCTGGAAAATTTTGAAAAACTTTCAATATAATTCTTAAGAAATGGTGTTCTACTTTAAATAAAATAAAAAAAATATATAAACGTATGATAAAAAATTTCAACTAAAAATTTTTTATTGTGAATTTCGTAGTATTTAGATTTTTTTTTTGTTCGCCGTTTAACAGTTTTTATTTCGTTTATTGTTTGTGACATATTGTTACAGACAGATAGTCTCACACACACACACATACACACACACATGTATCATAGTGACACTTTCACACATGCCACATAAAAAACACACACAAAAGCCTTTTGTTCTATACACTACCATGATTGATAAATTGCATATTTTTTAAGTTAAAAAACAAAAAAAAATAATTTTTTTGGGATGTGGTACGAGGGTGCATTGGTAACATGAGAGAGTAAAATGTTTTGAATTTAAAAAACAGAAAAAAATCAAATAAAATTACTGACGAAATATGTCGCCATTAGGCACGTCTCCGAAACAGAAAATGCAAATTCCTTCATTTGTGTCTGCAATTCCAGATCATGTTGGTAACCCTTGCGAAATAATGTAAGAGACAAAAAAGTTGAAAGAAAGTATGAAGTGAGGTTGAGATTGCTAGAAATAGAATTGTAGTGTTGGAAACTGTCAAAATTTATTCTGTAGAAACTATAAATATTCACATATATAAAAAACAGTTTTCATTAACAAGACAAACCGACATTTAAAATCCTACTGATGATGACACTAACTGGGGTGTTTGAAACCGGTATAGGAAATACCAGAAATGTCTATAATTTTTAGAAATTCAATTTTTCTTCTGCATTTTTTCAACTTGAACCCTTATTTAAAAATTTTTCATTTTTTTATCAATTTTTTTATACATGGTTTGAATTGAGAAAGGTGTGAAAGAGAAATTTATTTTTCTAAAAATTTAAGACATCCTGGTTCGTTTTTTACTAGTTTCATATAATCCAGTTATTATAATCATCAGAAAAACTTTTAATGTCAAATTTATTTAGTTAATAGTCAATTTTATTCTATATGTGAAAATTATTAACAGATCGCAGCCGCCAGGGATTGAACCCATAATCTGTAATGTTTTTGCCACTTAGGTACGATCACTCTAGACCGATACGCTAAGTTGGCTGTTAAGCAAGTATCAACTAAATCGTGTTTTTTTTCAATTCTTGTGTGGTTGTTGCTGTTGTTTTTCGTACAGAAGAAGGTGTAATTGCATTATGGTGAATAAATTATTTTTTTTAGTAATCATCATTCGTCCTCCTTTCCTTCATCAACTCTGATCTAAGTACTTATTTTGCAACCTTGCCAGAACATGGTCTATATTTTGTAGACACAAATGTTAGGTGTTGCCACTTTCCAAAGATTCTATTATTGCCACATAGGCCGACTTATAGTCGTTATTTTTTAATTTTTTGTTTTTCTGTAAAGAGTTGAGCTCAGGCTATAATTATAATTATGTATTATAATTTTTTAATCATGTTATATATGGTTTGTATTGAGAATGGTGTGAAAGAAAAATTTATTTTTCTAAAAATTTAAGACATCCTGGTTCAAAAATAAATTTTTCTTTCACACCTTTCTCAATTCAAATCATATATAACATGATTAAAAAATTATAATACATAATTATAATTAGAGCCTGAGCTCAACTGTCTTTACAGAAAATTAAAAATTATTAATTTCGACTTTTAAAATGTCATATTTTGAGTAGATTTATTCTAGCTCGAGGTCATTATTTCTTTTAATTATAACCCTATAATATTCTCAAAAATAATTTTCAAGAAAATAATTTTTCTGTTTTAAATTTGTTTATGTTGGTAATTTTTTCAAGAATATTAATATTTTTTTTTCCTTTAAATTTCCTGTGCTATTTGTAGTAAAATGTTTTTATATTTGCTAAATAGTCTTGACAATGGAATCTGACAAGTTCCGAAACACGTTTCAACTACGTCTTGCAAAAATGAACAACATAAATAAATTTAAAGCAGAAAAATAATTTTTAATAACATCATCTACCAAAAAACTGGTACTTATCAAACAACCCTCGCCTTCAGCAATGTTACATAAAATAGTTTTATGGTTTTATTTTATTTTTTTTGTAAAATATTCTAAAATAGTGTCATTTATAAAAGCATAGTTTTGGATGAATTCAGAATTTATATAGGTTTGAAAACAATTGAAAATTTTTTTCTGGATATTTTATAGAGTAAATATTGTTATTTTAATTTTTTGTTGCATAAAAAAAATATTTTTTTATGAGAATATGTAAATACATGCTGTTAAATATTTTTTTTTTTTTATTCAAAGGAAATTGTTATTGGTTTAATAGAAAATTTAAGGGAAAACTTTGATTTTCAAAAAATTTAATTTAAAACACCTAAAAATATGCTTTAAAAAATGTAAGGCGATAGTTGGCAAACCAAAAATATGCATTTATTAATTAAATTTGAGCCCTAAAAGTATGCAACAACATATTTGAAAATTAAGCCAGACAACCTAAATAAAAATATATATGATTTCTGACTTATTTTACAATTTTGTTGTTGCATACTTTAAGGGCTTAAATTTAATTAATAAAAGCATATTTTTGGATTCGTAATAGCTTTATTACTTCCGGAAAAAAGTAAAAATGATAATGAAATTGATAAGTCCACATGTTTTTTTATATATTATCATCTTTTAAAATCTCTCTCTTTAGTTTTTAATACTTAAAATACAGTCTACCTAAAGATTTTATTATATTGGAAAAACAATTGCCTTACAAGGCAGCTAGACAGTAATTTTGTAAATTACTGCCTACTTTTAGGCTTAACAAAATTCTGTTGTTTTCTGCCAAATTAATTAAAATATTTTTTCAATTAATTTGTTTATATTTTAGAGAAACTATTTCCTTTTCAAATTAATGTCTATTCTCCCACTTGAAATTACTTTTTTCCCCTAAAAATTACTGCCTACTTTTAGGCTATTACAAAAATATTTTCTTATATACTATCTTCTTGCATCTGTAGTAATAAATTTACTATAAAATTTCTTATTTTCTGCTATCTTTTAAAATTTATCTTAATTTTTCCCCCCTTATTTACTAGAAGATTTATTTCTAGCTTTGACTCATTTTGAGGCCAACAAACATAAATATGCATAAAACTTAAATTGTATGCACTTGTGTTTGCAGAAAATAAAAAAAAAGAACAAAAAGAAAACTAAGATAATGCAAGAACAAAAAAAAAAAGCTATACAAATAGAATAAAGTAAAATAAAATATGGCGCCACTAATGTTTTTGGATTCATTCCACAATGACCTACTTTAAATTGCAACAAAAATTGCTTATAACCAACACCAGCTATAACCAGTAAATACAATGAGACTTGTGAGGGAAAAACAAAAAAAAAAAAAAAAGGCAAAATAGTATTATTTGTTAAACATAAGTCTAGCATAAATCCGTTAGCAAGGAAACCAATTCTTTATGATATTTATATAATTTTTTTTATATTTATTTGTTGTATTTTATTTTTTTATTTTTTCGTTTTCTTTAGGTTAACAAGGATACTTTAGCATAAACCGAATAATGTCTGCTGGATATTTTTTATCACTTTTGAGAAAAAATAAATAAGAAAATTTAAAAATAAATAAGAATAATTGTTAAACAAATATAAATTCAAATTTATTGAAAGAAATATTTGTTTTCGGAAAATTTTTACTTGTCATTTTTAACTTAGACACAATTTTCTTATAAACAAATCTGATTTTAATATTTTTTTCTTATCGGAAAATGTTTTTTCAGGTTGTAATACAGATTCTGGAGCATATTTCTACGGAAAATGTTTCAGTAGATTTTCTGCCAAGTTTGTACTCTTGCCCAAACCAATCATGATGATGTGTTCTATCTACAGCAAAATTTTTCTAAAAAAAAATAACGCTATATTTGTCATTCCATGCAAAGCGGATTGAATTATCGGTCGAGGACCCCATTATGTTTATATATTATTGATCCGTAAAGGTTTCTAAGAAATTCTAGTAATATCCATCTATCTGTTTGTCTGTGTTTGTCGATAAAAAAAGTTTTCGATAAAAAAAAAGTTTTTAATAAAAAAAAAAATAATTGATGAAAACAAAATTTATAAAAAAATATTAATGAAAAAAAAAAATCAATATTGATAATGAAAAAAGATTATTGATTAAAAAAATATTTGATGAAAAAAAAAACTATAAAAAAATATTAATGCAAAAAAAAATATTGATGCAAAAAAAATTATGACAAAAAATATTGATGAAAAAAAAAAAAAAAATTGATGAACCAAAGAAAATATGTGGTTCTGAATTGAGAAAAGTGTGAAAAAAATTTAATTTTTCTAAAAATTAAAGACATCCTGGTTCGTTTTTTATTAGTTTCATATAATCCAGTTATTATTATTATAATCATCAGAAAAACTTTTAATGTCAAATTTATTCAGTTAATAGTCAATTGAACTTTATTCGTATGTAAAAATTATTAACAGATCGCAGAAAAAATATTGATGAAAAAAATATTGATGACAAAAAAAATAATGATAAAAATAAAAAATATTGATAAATAAGAAATATGGATTAAAAAAATACCCAAGTAGAAATTCATGACGGTTATAAAATAAAAGCGTTTTTAAAGCACTCCAAAGTAGAAACTCATGACGGTAATAAAAAATAGCATTTTTAAAGCACTTCCAAGTATAAATTCATGACGGTAAAAAAAAAAGTCATGACTTATCAAAAATAAAGCATTTTTAAAGCATTATTTCATAACGCTTTATGAACGTTTTGAAAAAGCCTTTTGAGATTACTTTTTCGCCAAATTTATGTTGGTTTAGGAATACATACATTTTTTTTACAAAATTTTTTTACACTACTTTTTAAATATGGTTTACGAAGACCAAAAACGCATTTTAATGCACGCAAGACCCAATGTTGTATGTTAACCCACAGAACTGTGGATTTAACATTGTCATCTGTATCAATGGGTGGTGTAGATATTGAGGAATCGGACACTCTTGATGTTCTGGGCATGCGAATACAGTGTGATGTCCGTTGGAATAAGCACGTTTTCCAAGTGTCGAAAGAAGCGTTCAAGTGTCTCGGTTTTTTGAAACGCTGTAAAAACTATTTTACTCCGTCCGATCTCCTCACTATTTACACCAGCTATATCCGACCGAAAATGGAATACAACTCCCACATATGGGCAGGAGCTTCAGAGTCTATTCTGAGGCTTCTGGACCGTGTACAAAGGAGTGCGGTGAAGCTTATTAATGACAGTAGGGTATCCAACTCTATTGATTCTTTAGAGCATCGTCGGAATGTGGGTTGTGTAACACTGTTCTATCGATATTACCATGGGAGGTGTTCATCTGAGATAAGTGAACTTATTCCAGAAGCTCGGGTATTTGTTCGGAGTACTCGCTTGTCCAGTAGATCGCATCCATTTGTAATCGATTGTCCTTTGTTTCGCACAACGCATTATAGAGAAAATTCGTTTTTCGGTCGTACAACCCGTATGTGGAATAAACTCCCCGCGGAGGTCTTCCCACACACAGAAAACGGATTCGTTGTGCCAACCAAATTTAGAACCAACCAAATTTTTGTAGTCCAGCCAACTATCACTTTTATCAGTTGTGATTACTAATAATTCCGATTCAGTCAATTGGTATATTTATCGAATTTCATTAAGAGCAACTGAATATATCTGTTGAAGCAACGAAAAATTATAAGAACAAAATGGTTGTTGTGACCGATATAATAGCACGACAACTAAAATATTTTATTAATGGGGTCCTTCAACCGTAAAATAAAAAGATCAAAATAATGTTTTTTTGTAATATATTTATTGAAATAAGTTAATTTTACAAGAAGATATACATAATTTGATATTTAATAAAATTTTTAAGAATAATTTTTTTTTATAAAAAAATCTCAGAATGTAAGAAAAAGGTCTCTGCACTTGAGACTTTTTCTATAGAAAATATGTCTCAGAATCTGAGACTTTTTTTAGAAAAAAAAATTTCTAAACCTAAGACTTTTTGTATAGAATCTGATACTTTTTCTGTAGCCAAAACGTCTTATAATCTAAAACTTTCTATATAAAAAATGTCTTAGAATCTAACAGTCTCAGATTCTGAGACCTTTTTTCTACAGAATAAGTCTCAGATTCTGAAACACTTTTTTTTGCAGAAAAAGTCTCAGATTCTGAGACATTTTTTCTACAACAAAAGTCTCAGATAACGAGACATTTTTTCTACAGAAAAAGTCTCAGATTTTGAGACATTTTTTCTACAGAAAAAGTCTCAGATTCTGAGATATTTTTTCTATAAAAGTCTCAGATTCTGAAACATTTTTTCTATAGAAAAAGTCTCAGATTCTGAGATATTTTTTCTATAGAAAAAGTCTCATATTCTACAACATATTTTCTGTAGAAAAAGTCTTAGATTCTGAGAAACTTTTTTTTTTTAAAAGTCTCATATTCTGAAACATTTTTTCTATAAAAAAGTCTCAGATTCTTAGACATTTTTTCTATAGAAAAAGTTTCAGATTCTGAGACGTTTTTCCTTTAGAAAAAGTCTCAGATTCTGAGACATTTTTTCTATAGAAAAAGTCTCAGATTCTGAGACATTTTTTATATAGAAAAAGTCTCAGATTCTGAAACATTTTTTCTATAGAAAATGTCCCAGACTCTGAGTAATTTTTTTTATAGAAAAAGTCTCACATTCAGAGACATTTTTTCTATAGAAAAAGTCTAGATTCTTAGACATTATTTCGATAGAAAAAGTTTCAGATTCTGAGACAATTTTTCTATTGAAAAAGTCTCAGATTCTGAGACAATTTTTTCTATAGAAAAAGTCTCAGATTCTGAGACAATTTTTTCTATAGAAAAAGTCTCAGATTCTGAGACAATTTTTTCTATAGAAAAAGTCTCAGATTCTGAGACAATTTTTTCTATAGAAAAAGTCTCAGATTCTGAGACAATTTTTTCTATAGAAAAAGTCTCAGATTCTGAGACAATTTTTTCTATAGAAAAAGTCTCAGATTCTGAGACATTTTTTCTATAGAAAAATTCTCAGATTCTGAGACATATTTTCTATAGAAAAAGTCTCAGATTCTGAGACATTTTTTCTATAGAAAAATTCTCAGATTCTGAGACATATTTTCTATAGAAAAAGTCTCAGATTTTGAGACATTTTTTCTATAGAAAAAGTCTCAGATTCTGAGACATTTTTTCTATAGAAAAAGTCTCAGATTCTGAGATATTTTACTATAAAAGTCTCAGATTCTGAAACATTTTTCTATAGAAAAAGTCTCAGATTCTGAGATATTTTTTCTATAGAAAAAGTCTCATATTCTAAAACATATTTTCTGTAGAAAAAGTCTTAGATTCTGAGGAATTTTTTTTTTGAAAAAATCTCATATTCTGAAACATTTTTTCTATAAAAAAGTCTCAGATTCTTAGACATTTTTTCTATAGAAAAAGTTTCAGATTCTGAGACATTTTTTCTATAGAAAAAGTCTCAGATTCTGAGACATTTTTTCTATAGAAAAAGTCTCAGATTCTGAAACATTTTTTCTATAGAAAATGTCCCAGACTCTGAGTAATTTTTTTTATAGAAAAAGTCTCACATTCAGAGACATTTTTTCGATAGAAAAAGTCTAGATTCTTAGACATTATTTCGATAGAAAAAGTTTCAGATT
The DNA here is from genome assembly GCA_963921195.1 of Pegoplata infirma. Classification (NCBI taxonomy): domain Eukaryota; kingdom Metazoa; phylum Arthropoda; class Insecta; order Diptera; family Anthomyiidae; genus Pegoplata; species Pegoplata infirma. Next base: position 232,651,164 of record OY992538.1, on the reverse strand, counting down.
CTGAGACAATTTTTCTATTGAAAAAGTCTCAGATTCTGAGACAATTTTTCTACAGAAAAAGTCTCAGATTCTGAGACAATTTTTCTACAGAAAAAGTCTCAGATTCTGAGACAATTTTTCTACAGAAAAAGTCTCAGATTCTGACACATTTTTTCTATAGAAAAAGTCTCAGATTCTGACACATTTTTCCATAGAAAAAGTCTCAGATTCTGAAACATTTTTTCTATAGAAAAAGTCCCAGACTCTGAGTCATTTTTTCTATAGAAAAACTGTCATATTCAGAGACATTTTTTCGATAGAAAAAGTCTAGATTCTTAGACATTTTTTCGATAGAAAAGGTTTCAGATTCTGATACAATTTTTCTATAGAAAAAGTCTCAGATTCTGAGACAATTTTTCTATAGAAAAAGTCTCAGATTCTAAGACAATTTTTCTATAGAAAAAGTCTCAGATTCTGACACATTTTCTCTATAGAAAAAGTCTCAGATTCTGAGACATTTTTTTTATAGAAAAAGTCTCAGATTCTTAGACATTTTTTCTATAAAATGTCTCAGATTCTGAGACATTTTTTCTATAGAAAAAGTCTCAGATTCTGAGACATTTTTTCTATAGAAAGACTCAGATTCTGATTCATTTTTTCTATAGAAAAAGTATCAGATTCTGAGACATTTTTTCTTTAGAGAATTTTCAGATTCTGAGACATTTTTCTATAGAAAAAGTCTCAGATTCTGAGTTTTTTTTTTATAGAAAAAGTATCAGATTCTGAAATATTTCTTCTATAGAAAATGTCTCAGATTCTGAGACATTTTTTCTACAAAAAAATTCTTAGATTCTGAGACATTTCTTCTATAGAAAAAGTCTCAGATTCTGAGACATTTCTTCTACAGAAAAAGTCTCAGATTCTGAGACATTTCTTCTATAGAAAAATTCTCAGATTCTGAGACGCTTTTTCTGTAGAAAAAGTCTCAGATTCTAAGACATTTTTTCTATACAAAATGTCTCAGATTCTGAGAAATTTTTTTTTATAGAAAAAGTCTCAGATTCTGAGATATTTTTTCTATAGAAAAAGTCTCAGATTCTTAGACATATTTTCTATAGAAAAAGTCTCATTTTCTGAGACATTTTTTCTATAGGAAAAGTCTCAGATTCTAAGACATTTTTTCAATAGAAAATGTCTCTGATTCTAAGATATTTTTCCTAAAGAAAAAGTCTCTGATTCTGAGACATTTTATTTTGTATATAGAAAATTCGAATACGACTACACAATTTCTTATGCAACAGGTTACCTCTAAAATTTCGTCGCAATACAGCCTTTCAATAGAGATTTAAGTTTTCCTTTAAAGTTTGAATGTTGATATTCATCGTATGTTTAGATAAGCATGGATCCAAATTTCTTGTTTGAACTTTTGGTGGTAAGTGTTTTTCTGAAAATGAAAACAATATTTATTAAAAATAGTACACATGTTGTAGGCACAGATTTAAACATACTTACGTTTTGTGGTATATTTTCCTTTTTTTTTATATAAAGAAAATATTTTTTAATAAATATTAGCTGGAAAATTATTTTGTTTTTTGTGACGTTTTAATAATTTAACTGAGTTTTTGTATAAGCAATATACAATTAGTTGCAGTAACTTTTATACAAAACTAAAAAATGGTTGTGTTTACCAATACTTAATAGTTCTTTGATAGTATTTCATTAAAATTTTTAATTTCAAATGTATTTTGAATTTTTAAAAATTTGAAACAGTTTATACCAAGTATCAGTTGCTGTAACAGATTTTTAATATAACTGAACTAATATTCTGTGCTTTTTATAAAAAATTTATTGCATTGAAAAACAAAATATAAATATATAGTTCGGAATACTATGAACGTTTTTGAAGTAATATTTTTTTCAAATTGATAATTGCAACCAATATTTTTATAAAATGTGATTGTTTATTGGTAATTTGCTCAGATATTTAGTTTAAAATTTATTTTTTAAATCATGATAATTGAATTTAAGTTGTTGTAACTAAAACTTATATTCTGAAACCAAATTTAAGGAGTTTCAACTGAGTTCCAAATAATTTTTTCCCTGTGTGCAGCCACTTTCAATATACAGAAGTTCAAATCAAATGTCCACAAACACTACTCCCTCTTTCCTCCTTCCCACACCTTAATTTCCTGATCAACACAATGCACTGCATTAGTAGGGGGCATCCCCTGAGTGTTGGTTTAAATAAAAAAAAAAAAGTTTTATTATCATTTATGTAAAAGAGTTATAGCAATTGTTTCGTTACAAAATTTAGAAAGAATACACTTAACTTTTACCATATTAATGTTTATTTCAATTACATTTTTATCCAAATGTTTAACCTTATACAGCCCCATATTTTTTGATGAAATTGGGTAATCAAAAAACTCGTTCATTTCATTGAAAACATTGCCTCTAAAAAATATACTATCAGATTTGTGTTTAGCTCGTTTTGTACTAAAAATTTGATTTACTATCATAATTTTCTAGAGTCCGACCGAATATTGGGTTTTGGCCGAATAATGGGGTTTCGGCCTCTATTCGGTATTCGGCAAAATTTTGGCCGAATATTAGCCGAAACCGAAATTGATATTTTAAAAAATATGTAAAAAAGTCGCTGAATTTTTTGATTTCGTATTTCATTACACTAGTTTCAGTTCAATTGAAGAAAATGTTACAAGTTTATGCAATAAATGTAAAACTGTTTCAGTTTAAAAATTATTTTCTCCTAATCTACAAACGAAATATACAATTTTTTTGTAAGTTTTTTAAAAAACATTTTTTTTTTTTCAAAAATACAATTCCTATGGTTTAAAAGCATTATATGCTGTATATTTATCTTTAACAACTTTTTAATAATTTTATTCATGCCAGGCGGTAATTTTTTTTAAGTTTCGGTTCGGTTTCGGCCGAATATTACTTTTTCGGCCGAATATTCGGTTCGGCCTCGAAAACTGGTTTCGGTCGGACTTTATAATTTTCCCATTACTAATACCCACTTCCCACTATTATACTTTTCCATTATACAAGCGTAATTTCACCATGTTAGGGAAAGATTTTATAAATTTTGATGTGTATAATGGAAAAGTGTGATAATGTAAAGTAGGTATAAGTAGGCATACGTTATCATTTTGGTATAAAAAACAGTAATTTTTTATAAAAAAAATAATCATCCTTATTTCTAAATACGCGCATCACTTCGACGTCGAATGAGTTTCACTTTCGACGACCGAGTTTCGCCACATTCTACAATACTTCAGTGTTATCGGTGAAGAAATATCGATTAATTTTTGTCATCACTAGCAAAACACAAAAAAACAACAAAAAAATATAAAATAACATGAAATTTAAATTAATTAAAATTATATTGCGGGCCATATTTTATATTTATTTTCAATCTTACTATAATATATATAATTAAAAAATAAAGAATAAGTATTTTAAACTTCAGAAATTTAACAAAAAATCGCCATAAACAAAAATCCGTCCCTGTGTGGCACAGTCCGGGAACAAATGCAGTTTGCATTTTCATGGTTTTTATTCTGCCGGAGACATTTTTATTACATAATTTATACAAAAATAAAACACTTAATTGATATTTAAAAGAAACTCTATTAGTTTTAATGATTTAGTTAAAAAAAACACAATTTTCTATAAAAAAGCGCCAAAAAAGATGTCGAACAAAAATGTATGAATCTGGCGTCGAAGACGAATTGAGGAATACGTCGAATGTCGACGATGACGAAAAAACATATGTTTTTCGTCTATATCATCTCCAACGTATTCAGGAATACCAAAAATTACCTTCGTCGCGTTTTAAACGCGTTTATGACAACAGGAATAGCCCCGAATATATTTATCTTTTTTTAAAACAATAAAAATTAAAACAAAAATAAACTTTCATTTGGTTTTTAAATTGGTGGAAAATTACTTTAGGTTTTGTATCTGGAATGTTTGTAAATTGCTTTTTTTTTTGCATATAAAGCACTTTAAAATTGCTTTACATACCGTTTCAAAAGTGATACATTTTGGTTTTAGCAATGCTTTAAAAGCGCTATAACGAAGCGTTCTAAAATCATTATTATAAATGTCTTTAAAAACGCTTCAAATAAACCGTCTAACGGTGTTATCATTAGGACAGTCTGAAAGCGCTCTGAGGATGGTTTTCAGTATGGTCTGAGAGCATTCGTACTATCATACAAAGCGCTTTAAAAGCGTTTTAACGGTTGTATTTTTCTACCTGGGTATTGATGAAAAAAAATATTGATGAAAAAAATATTATTGAAAAAAATATTGATAAAAAAATTAAAAAAAAAAAAACAAGTAAGAAAGTTATAGTCGGTTAAGACCGACCATATGATACCCTACACCAGTGTTTTCCGGAAAATGGGCCCCATGTCCAAACATGGACCGATTGGACCTATCTTTTGTTACACTCAAAGAATTATGTAGGTAAATTCCAGTGAATATTCACTTAAAACAAAAGAAATTTTATTTAAAAACCATTCCACTGTTTTTTGACTGTAAAAACACATTACAGTCAATTTTAAATGTTAATTTAATGACTAACCAAAACATTAAAAAACTAGTGAATATTCAGTTATTTTGTATTGAAAAACAGTAAAACTATAGAAGAAATTTTTTACTGCCGAAATTAAATGTAACAGAAAATTCGTTTTTAATACAGTAAATTATTTTTTTTAAACTACAGAAACAGTAAAAAAATTAAATCCTTTATAAAATGAGTGAATTTTCTTTTAAAATGACTTTACTGATTACTTTTTAAAATAACCTACAAACAGTTAATGACATAATTTTCTTAGTGTAGATCTTTATTTAGTGTAGAAAACACACACAGACCAAATTTTAGTGGAATTGGTTTATTCTTTGCCGATATCGGTCCTTGGGCCAAAAAAAGCTTAAATTTTAAATTTCAAGTCAATTGATTGAAAATTGCGACCTGTATCGTGCTTAAACCGATAAATGGACGGACAGACGGACATAGCAAAATCGACTCAAAAAGTAATTCTGAGTCGATCGGTATACTTGAAGGTAGGTCTAGGACCAATATTTCGGGTAATTACAAACATCAGCACAAACTCATAAAACCCTGTACTACAGAGTGGTGTAGGGTATAAATATTGATGAAAGAAAATATTGGTGGAAAGATTTTGCCGAAAAAAAAAAATATTGATTACAAAAAATATATTGATTAAAAAAAATATTGATAAAAATTTTTTTTGAAAAATAATTATATTAAGTTTTATTCACCAGCTGGTGAATATTTAAGTTACAAACCCTAGTTACTAAAATTTTTGGTTTAAAGTAAATGAAAACAGTTTTTCTTATTTTCTTTTTTGTTAATCTTTCGCTTATATGTCAAACTGCAGTGCTTCTCAGATTCTGTGCAATTATTCTTATACACATCGTAAAATCTGAGAAAAAAAAAATTTATAGAAAAAGTCCTTGATTCAAAAAATCTTGATTCCATGAATTCAATACCATAAAGATCCGCGGGTGACATTAGGAAGATTTTCCTTGTGAGTTTTTTTACACTAAATTTTACTCCAACCTTTGATTATACCCAGCAAAATTTTCGGTTGCAAAGAACCGATTGTGGAACAACTTATACTTCCCTAGAACCTGTTCTAATTCTTGTGCAACACCGATTCTTTTAACAAATGGATTGTCCCAAAAGCAACAGGTGCTTGTAAGAAAAATTAGAACATATTTTTGTTCCTCGGAATCGGTTCTAGAAGTAAAATTTGGAACATAAATGAGAATTAAAGAAATATTTTGAATTGCATTAATTTATTAAAAAATAATAAAGACAATCATATATAACATGGAATATTTAAATTTTTTAACACACATTTATCCTTTTTCGCCCCCAAAGTTGGATTTTGGGCCTTGCATAATGACATACCAGAACATGGATTTTCTGCCAACAAAAATAAAAAAGATGATATTATTAGTATTTGACCCGACCCAAACAATGAAAATTTAATTTACTCACCTTTGTTTCAACAATTTTCACGATTATATCCTGCTATTTTAGTAGAGTTTCGTGTTTTTTCTTGGCTAACAAAAATAATTTGATATTTATTTTTTAATTTTTCTGACGCATAATTTTTTTTTAATTCCTGCGAACCAAAATGTTATGAAACTTTGATTGCAGAGAACAAGCTTTACAATAATTTTCACTTAACTTGTTCTGAATAATTAAAGTGTAATAATAGTTTGATCACATGATCAATTATTTTTATTTATTCTTTCTATTTACAAAACCAAGGGCTCTGGTGGGAATCGAACCCACGACCCCCACGTTGAAAGGCTAGCACGCTACCAACTAGCCTACGGGGTTCCCCCTAATAATTAAAGTGTAATAGTGTATGGTTACCGAAGAACCTGTTCTAGAACAAGTGTTGTCAGAATCGGTTCTGAAAAATTTTCCTGGGTAATACTTCATAAATAAAACCACGAAATAATATAAATTTTAGTTTATTTAAAATTAATCTTCTTTTCATTTAAAATTTCGTATAAAAAGTCTGAAAAGAACCACAAAAACAAGTTAGAAAAAATACACTTTCACATTTTTTTTACTGATAACTTTGTACAGTTTTATCACTCAATATGTTTACTGTTTCTTTAAATTGCATTTAATTTAAAATTTCGTATAAAAAGTCTAAAAAAAATAACAAAAGAAATTGATGCACTTCTGATCAGCTGTTTTTCACTTGTCTACGTTTTACGCGCCAACTACAGAATAAACTGACTCGACTCAAGCGACGTCAAAAAACAACAAGTTTTATAAACAAAATTTAATGAAATTTTTTAATGAAACTAGGAAATCTAATGAAGCAAATTTTATGAAATTTGTAACTAATATAAATGATATATAATTAAGCTAATGAATTTTTTCATGGGTTAAATGAAAACAAAATAATGAATTTATATCACGAAGGTTTTTTTTTTTGTGTAGACCTAGGGGTTACATTAAATTTTTTTCGCTTCACCTCCCTTTTGTGGGCGTGAATATGAAAAAATAATTTAAATGGTGATTAAATTGTATTAATTCCGTACAACAATCATAATGAACCCACTTATTACGTTTATTGCGAGTAGTGAGTGTGTCCCCAATGTCTCTCGCCGAACTACACTGCCAAAAAAAAAGCAACACAGTTCCAGCCAGGGCTGCCAGACTTGGGGATTTATCCAAAAAGTTGGGGATTTCAAAGTACAAGAAATCTCATTTGGGAATTGGGGATTTTTATGGGGATTTCGAAATTTATTTTGGGGATTTTTTGGGGATATTTGAAATTAAATCTACTTGATACCTCAATCTAAATTTAATGTTATCAACGATAATTTAAATTAGTTTTAGTGACAACCACTCTTTGGTGCGTAATTTCGAAGCGCATTAAGCAAAATTTGCATTTATCGACTGCAAAATGTATATTACATTACCAAAAACCGTTTATCTACGAAATAAAATTATAAAATTATCATCCATAATTTTTTTCTTTAAATTGAAGAAATTTTGTTTGTGTAATTAAAAATATACGTATTTTTTATTGTTTGGGGATTTTTGGGGATATTTTTTTATATTTTTGGGGACAACGGAAAAAAGTACCTGCCAACGCTGGTTCCATCTATGAATGCCCGACTTACCATGTATAAAATTTTAATTAAAACTAAGCTATTATATTCTCTTCAACTACTTGAACTACTTTGTATTTAATAATATTTCAATTTTCTTAACAACTTTTCATCAACTTTCTTCCCAACCATTAATTTTACACTTTATTTTAACATAAATAACAATATCGTTTCTTTTCTAAAGTCCACTTAAGTTTTCATTTTCTTAATAAAGTTTACATGTGTTAAACATGTATTTTAAGTGATTGGCTACTTCTAACACATCCATACATAGTATTTACTAATACTACAACGAACGACTACTACTCCTACAACTACTCGAAGTCTTCAAGTATTTGTGATGACTTTTACAGCTTCCTAAACTTATGTATGTATGAGCGAAGATTGGAATAGATAGAAGGCAAGAAATTGTTACCTGTACTTATAGAAAAAATAAAACATAAAAAGTTTAAAAAACAGTATAAAGTATAAAGTGTGGTAAGGTTTTTGTATTTTTTAAAAACATATAAGGAATCTATCATTTAGTTTGAAAGACACTTGGGTGAAAAAGAATTAGAAAATTTTAGTAATGAAACTAACTTATCGAACTTTACTAGGAAAAAAATAAACCAGACGAAATGAATTATTTTTAAAATAATGTATTCCTAGGTGTTTGAGAAAACTCCAACATGTCAAATTTGACAGTTGAAAAAACTTAAATATAAATATGTTGATGTTTATTCATGATAATGACTTTTTCGACCAGAAACATCACATCATCAGTATTTTTATGGTCGCTTTTCATCGTTCATAAAGGAAACTTTTTCGGTTTGTAGTGCTTGTTTTGTTTTCTCTTGCATACTCTTCGTGCATAGTGTTATTTCATTTATCTGTGTGTGCATGTGTGTGTGGGTTGTATGTGTTAGAAATAAGACAATAATGTTGATGTTGAAACAAAATAAAATTCATTGACACTTATTTAACACACTTTACTTTTTTTTCCAACACTTACTTATAACACTTAAACTTATTAAATTACACTTTACTTGTTTTCAATCATGTAAGATTTTATATGTTTTTTTTTCTTTCTTTAAATTTAATTTCACCAAGAAAATTAGATTTTCTTATGTATTTGATTGTTTGATATGTTGAAAGTGAAAATGACAAAATTCAATTTAAAGAAAATTAAATTAATTTTAAAAAGGTGAAAGTTTATAAAGTTTTAGTATAAATAATTTTTAGATTATATTTTTAAAACATTAGTTAAAAAACATTTTAAAAATTTGGAATATTTATTTATTTATCGAATTTTTAACAAATAATTACAAATCATAAACTAAATTAACCTTACCGAGACGGGTGACAATGACCATTGACTCGTTGTATCAAAAAAGACCAAGGCCTCTGGTGGGAATCGAAAACATCAACTAAATTTTGATGTTCTTACTCAAAAAGCATATTTTTTCAAATGTATGTTAATTCCACGTTATCTAATGAGATGATTATAAAACAATGGTTGAACAATTTGTCTTAAATATGATTCTCTTCAACATCCCACCAAAAGTTGCAAAGAACCGATTGTGGAACAACTTATACTTCCCTAGAACATATTTTTGTTCCCCGGAATCGGTTCTAGAAGTGAAATTTGGAACAGAAATGAGAATTGAAGAAATATTTTGTATTGCATTCATTTATTAAACAAAGATAAAGACAATTATTTATAACATGGAATATTTACATTTTTTTAACACGCATTTATCCTTTTTCGCCTCCAAAGTTGCATTTTGGGCCTTACAATAATGACATACTAAGTAGAACATGGATTTTCTGCAAACAAAAATAAAAAACATAATATTATTACTATTTGACCCGACCCAGACAATGAAAATTTAATTTACTCACCTTTGTTTCTACAATTTTCACTATTATATCCAGCTATTTTAGTAGAATTTCGTATTTTTTCTTGGTTAATAAAAATAAATTGAAATTTATTTTTTAATTTTTTTGATACATAATTTTATTTTAATTCCTTAGAACCAAAATGTTATGAAACTTTGATTGCAGAGAACAAGCTTCAGAATAATTTTCAATTAACTTGTTCTGAATAATTAAAGTGTAATAGTGTATGGTTACCGAAGAACCTGTTCTAGAAAAAGTGTTGTCAGAATCGGTTCTGAAAAATTTTCCCGGGATAGTTTTATTGTGAGTAAGACATAAGGAAAATAGTCAAGAAACCTTTAAAACGCTAAAAAAAATTTTAATATTACTGAATCCGTGAAAAAAAAAATTTGATAATTTTTTATAAAAGTACCTTTTATAAAAAGTGCTTTTTCTAAAAAGTACCTTTTATAAAAAGTACCTTTTATAAAAAGTACCTTTCATAAAAAGTACTTTTTATAAAAAGTGTCTTTTATAAAAAGTACCTTTTATAAAAAGTGCATTTTATAAAAAGTACCTTTTATTAAAAGTACCATTTATAAAAAGTACATTATATAAAAAGTACCTTTTATAAAAAGTACCTTTTATAAAAAGTACCTTTTATAAAAAGTACCTTTTATAAAAAGTAAAAAAAGTGTACTTTTGGTACACATTCCAAGTGTAGGTTTCTTGGGTGAAAAAAAAAATTCTGAAAAGAGTATTTTTTTGAAATTTAATTTTTTGGCGGGGTAAAAAAGTGTAATTTTGTTACTTTTTATATTCTCTGAAAAATGGTCCTAGAATCTTAAAATTCTTAAAATTAAAATTAAATATAAAAAGTAACTTTTATAAAAAGTAACTTTTATAAAAAGTAACTTTTATAAAAAGTACCTTTTATAAAAAGTACCTTTTATAAAAAGTACCTTATATAAATAGTACCTATTATAAAAAGTATCTTTTATAAAAAGTACTTTTTATAAAAAGTATAATTGTACCTTTGGTACTTTCATTTTTTTGTTAAAATAAAAAAAAAATTGACTAAAACTAAATTTTTGTTGGTATTAATTTTAAGTGAAAAATATTGTGAGTGATAAAAAAATATCGTTAAAAAAAAGTCCGAAAAAAAACAAGTTTTGAATGAAAAAAAAAATGTTGACTAAAAAAATTATTGACTCAAAATAAAATTGAAAAAAAGTATTAGCTAAAATCAATTTGAGTGAAAGAAAATTTTGAGTAAAAAATGTTGAGTAAACAAAATATTGAGTAACAAAATGCATGTCTGTTGAAAAAAGTGTTTTAAAAATAGGACTTTCAGCCGAAAATTATTTCTTAAATAATCCCTTACAACAGACCACTTTCGGTAGTACTATTTAAATGAATTACAATTTTTTAACCAAAAAAAAATCTCTACCAAAAATTCATTAAAAAAGTAAATTTAATTATTTAGTAACATACATGTCTTCCCAATTTGTGGCTTTTCTTAACTTTTTTTTTTAGGAATTTCCTTAGAATATTTTATTATTTCATTAAAAAACAAATTCTCAACATAACAAAATCCCTTGTCCAAATCACAAAATAAAAACTTTCTACACTTTTTAACTTTGGCAGTACAAAAATATTTCATTTAAAATTCTCTTGTTCAATTCAAATGTTATTTTTCTGACACTTAACAGTACCCGTAACATGTGTTTATAATTTGTTTTCATCTCTATATTTAACAACTTACCAACAAACATATACTACGAGTATGTGGAAAAACCCCTTTTTAAAACTAACAAAACCAAATGAAATTTACCTGTCTGTAAATGTTGAAAAATATTTTTTTGCCTGGTTTTTGAAAAAAAAGCAAAAAAAAAAAACAAACTGTAAAGTGTTTTAATGACAATTAAGCCTCTCTCTTTATGCCCCATAATGACTACTTATGGACTACTAGAGAATTTAACCACATAAAAACAACAACTTTGACAACTGGAAAAAATATAAAAAAAAGTAGGAAAATTAAACCCACTTACCTTATATGTATGTTTCGTACACTCAAAATAATAACTCTGTAAAATGACTGCAATCTCAATTCAACAGATATTTGACAGAGTTTTCTGTCAAAATACAGATTTAAAGAAAATACTTTGTATTTTGTTGTGACAAAAAAACAAAGTTTCACCTGTTATATTACTTTTAACTTTGTAATCTTAATTTTACAGATAATTAACAGAGTTTTCTGCTAAAATACAGATTTAAGCGAAATACTCTGTATTTTTTATTACCAAACAACTAAGTTTTCTGTGTAATCTTAATTTCATAGTTAAAAAACAGAGTTTTCTATAAAAACACCAACATTTTATCTGTATTTTTTTTTTTAGAAAATTTTAAAAAAAGTACAAAAAAATCTTTTCAAAAATCTTATAAAAATTTTACAAAATAACATGTATTTTACTAAACTCTGTAAATTTACAGAGTTTTTTTCTGTAAAATTTTGGTTGCATCAAACGCATTTGACAAAACTCTGTAAATTTACAGAGTTTTCATTGCTAAATGGTGTTTTATTTAACCAATATTTTACTAGAAACTCTGTAAATTAACAGTTTTTTTTGTCAAAATCATTTTACATAGTTTTATAGTAAAATTACCAAGAAATGTTGCTAGCTGGAAAAGTATGGTGTACTCTGTTAAATTAGCAGAGTTTTTCTGTTATTTAACAGAGTTATTATTTTGAGTGTAAATGCTATTTTTTGTGTACCCTATAGATGACAGAATGTTTGTTAAGTTTTTCCTTTAGTTTGTAAGTCATAGAAAAATAAATATTCAAAAAGTCTTAGACTCTAAGCTATTGTTCGTATAGAGAATGTCTCAGATTCTGAGACATTTTTCGTATAGAAAAGAACTCAGATTCTGAGACAATTTTTGCTTAGAAAATTCTCAGATTCTGAGACATTTTACGTATAGAGAAAGTCTCAGATTCTGAAACATTTTTCGAAGAGGTATCAGATTCTGAAACATTTTTCGTATAATTTCTCAGATTATACGATATTTTTCATATAGACAATGTTTAAGATTCTAAAACATGTTTTTTATAGACAAGTTATCAGATTCTGAGACATTTTTCGTATAGAAAAATATAGAAAAGTTCTCTGATTCAAAGATTCTGAGACATTTCCGTAAAGAAAAATTTCAAATTCTGAGACATTTTTTTGTATAGAAAAATTCTTAGATTCTAAAAAATTTTTTGTAAAGAAAAATTTTCAGATTCTGAAGCATTTATTGTATAAAAAAATTCTTATAGACTGAGACATTTTTCGTACAGAAAAAATTGTAAGATTTTGATAAATTTTTTGTACAGGAAATTTCTCACAATCCATATGCTTTTAAAATAGAAAAATTCTTAAATTCTGAGACATTTTTCTGAGAAGTATTTCGTATAGAAAATGTTATAGATTCTGAGACATTTTTCGAATAGAAAATCTCATATTCTGAAACATTTTTCGCATAGAAAAATTTTCCGACTCTGAGGCATTTTTCGTATTAAAAAATTCTTAGATTCTGAGATATTTTTCGTATTGAAAAATTCTCAGATTCGTATAGAAAAAATTTCAGATTCTGAGACATTTTTTGAATAGAAAGGTCTCATATTCTGAAACATTATTTGTATTTAAAAATTCTCAGGTTCTAAAACATTTTTCGTATTGAAAAATTCTGGGATTCTAAAACGTTGTTTGTGTAGAAAAATTTTCGGATTCTGAGACATTTTTCATGTAGAAAAGGTTTTAGATTCTGATACATTTTCCGTGTAAGGAAGATTTAAGATTCCCACACATTTCTCGTATAGAAAAAGTCTTAGATTCTGAGACATTTTTCGCGCAGAAATTTAAACCAATTAACCGTAATAAAAATTAAATCATTACAAAAACAAATAAATTTTCTTGTCTTGCGACTTTCAAAAGACGGCCCTGCGAACAACGAAAAAAAAATTGTTTAAAAGTCATTCTAATGGAACAAAAGTTTTAGTTTTTGGGAAAAGGGGCGAGATAGGCGTGGCTTACATGGTAAACATTAAAAAAACTCAAAAATTCTGACATTTTTCGAAACACATTTATAGAGTTTTGTAAGGGCTATCGATTTTCAAACTTATAATAATAAACTGTTTTCGCGGACTTTTTTTTTCGTCTGAACTTTTCTTTACGGATTTTTTTACCAATTTTGTTTTAAAGGTTTTTGCAATAATCTTTTTTACATTGTAGAGGGTATCCATTAGTGTCCGACCGAAAAGTTCGGCCAAAAAATGGTATTGGCCAAAAATTAGTATTTGCAAGCATTTTTAACAGCTTTTTCAGATGGCCGTTTGTTTGTTTAGGCGATATAAGGCTATTCTGCAACAATTTAGATGTTCGGTAATCGAACGTTTGGCCAAATTGAAAAAAAGTTTGGTTACCGAACTTCGAAATTGTGGCTTAATTTCGTACTCGTTCTTCAGTTTTACACTCAGAATCGTCTTCCATTGCCTCAACAATTCTACCCCATATAAAAAAAGTTGTTAAAAGTACTCCCAAATTCCAAATTTTTGATTAAATGACATTTTTTGGCTGAACTGTTCGGTCGGACATTAGTATCCATTAAGGGTGTTCTTATTTTTTTATTTCGGATTTTTGTGTTGCACTGGGCAGAATTTTGTTCCTTTGTACTAAAAACTTAATAATAAAAAATTTGGAGTTAATCCGATAACTTTAAGTGGACGCGGAAACGACCTGAAGTTTGAAAAACGAATTACAAGGGGAAAAAAATGGCTTTTTACTCATTTTCTCAATTTTTTCGACATTTAAAGTTAAGTTTGAATTCAGATGGTTACAGAATTGTTATGTGGAGTACATTACCTTTGTAATAAGGTGATAAAAACTAAAATCGGTTAAAAATCAGCCAAGTTATTACAACTGCCCCAGGCAACTAGCGTGTGGCAGACCACTTGATCAAAGATTTCGAGTTCCATTTTTGAAATTGATAGAAATTATCTACTATAGCAACATTTTTTTATTCTTTAAGTCCCAATGTACTAAGGTGATAAGCATTTTTCACATTGTGTTATGCTAACATGTTTTAAATAAATGGTAAAAAGGTCTTAATTTATGTATAAACTTGTTTACTCACCAACGGCCAAATAATGAGTTTTAAGTTTTTTTCGGAAGTTTTTTCAGACAAAAATAATTTTATCTGAAAATATTGCTAACATAAGTTCGAACCAAATACACTTTTAATTATTGGCAACAAATAAAGCTTTGATTTGAGCTTGATCTGAGGACTTTAGCTCTCTTAAAACCAGAGATATTGATGGTTAAACATTAAAGTTTTAAAATATTTTTTTCTTCGGATTAAATAATATATAATTATATCAAAATATAATTATTTTTGAAATATTTTTGAAAATTCAGGGATTTTATTTTTTTTTTAAATTTGAAAAACGAAAACGCATTAAAAAATTATTTAGATTAAAAAAAAATTAAAAAAAAAAATATTTTTTTTCTTGAATTAGTCGGGAATCGAACTCAGGGTCCTCAAGAATTATATATTATCATATATGATGCAATATAGAAAGTTATATTACTATATATAAATAATATTTATTTCTAAATATTATCATAAAAAATAAATTAATCAATATTTTTAAGTTTAGTAAAAAATTAAAGCTTCTAAAACACATTTTCTTTAAAAAAAAATTTAAAAAAACAACTTTTTTTCTTAGCTCAGCCGGGGATCGAACCCAGGGTCCCTAGGAACCATATATTAACTTATATGATGCAATATATAAAATTATATAACTATAAATAAATAATATTTATTTTTCGATTTTATCATAAAAATTTAATTATTCAATATTTTTAAGTTTAGAAAAAACAAAAAGCTTTAAAAACATATTTTCTTTTTTAAAAAATTAAAAAAAAATATATTTTTTTTCTGGGTTGAGCCGGGAATTGAACTCGGGGTCCCCAAGCATTATATATTATCTTATATGATCTTATATAGAGTTACACACAACTATTTAAGTAATATGCATTTTTAAAAAATTTAACTTTTAAAATCCAATATGCATTTTTTTAAGTTTTAAAATACAATGGATTAAACAGATTTTTTTTCTATTTAAAAATTTATAGAATTTATATATATTTTTTTTGACTGATTTTAGGTGCTTTGAGAATCATATATAATTATACAAGCTCTCTTGTATACTTAAATAAAAATATATATGATGCAACATTAAGAAAAAATATTGAAATACTGTCATATAAAAGTATGCATAATTATATATAAAATATTGTGAAAGAAAAAAATATTTTTTACCTTACACAATTGTATAACATTTTATATGGCGTTACATGTGCCACCATTTAAAATTATATATAGAGTTTAAAAAAAAAATTGTATTTATATGGTACCTTACAAAACTATATACGGTATCTCATAAGCCATTTATAATTATATCTTTGATAATATTAAAAAAATAAATGTTTGATGCCATGTATAGTTTTATATAACTGTATATAGAGTTATATGTGCGACCATATATAATTATATTTGAAAATTTTTTTTTTCGTTTTTTAAGATGGAACCATATATAGTTTTAAATGGTTTCTAGTAAGTCATATATAATTTTAAATGGTTTCTTGTAAGTCATATATAATTATATATATAATGATATTGGATTTTTTTTTAAATATGCTCGTATACGTTATTTGATATTAAGTCACATATAAATATGTATGCAATCAGATTAAGTTATATGTGTCACATATGATTTTGTCTCCCACATGTATTTATATATTAATATGGTTATCATTAGATGTAATTTTATATAACTCCATTTAAAAAATTTGGAAAAACTCAATGCGAGATATAATTATGTACTTTGTTTGATATGAAAACATATTATTTCATATGGCTATATATTAGGGCGGGTCGATTTGTATGGATCGAAAAAAACTGAAAAATCGTATAGCAAAAACAAAATCTACAAGAAATTCTAAGAAACTTTTCCAAAGAAACCATTGGTCTAAAATCAAACCCTATACCGCGCCTAACGACATGAAAATCCGTCCGTCCGTCTGTTTTTCTGTCTGTGTGAAACACGCTAACTTTCAAATGTTAGCAGAAGAATGAAAAATATATACAGCGAGCTGCTGAAGCGTGGCGTATATATTTGTTATACTTCCGGTCAGATTAATACTAAATTTCAGCGAAATCTGTCCAGTGGTTCATAAGTTATTAGCAAAATGGGGAATTTCAGATGGGTTTTAACCCGAACTCCCGTGTTGAAAAAAACGCTAAACACGCTTTGAAAAGGAATGGTAAGCCAAAAAAAATATTTTAGAAACTATTTTTGTCACTCAAAAAACCTAAAAAAAAAATATTACACCCAAAAAAAAATAACATTAAAAAAAAATTACACTCGAAAATTTTTTTTTTCAAAAATTATTAAAAAAAATTTTTACTCAAAAGAAATCAAATACTGATGTAAAAAAAATAATTAGTTATCAAAAATGTTTATCGAACAGACCTTTTTTCCTCTCCGATATGCAACTCTCCAATTTCATCCCACAAAAGAATCTGTGTTTTTTTTTACGAAATATCATTATGATCCCCAATTACTCACTTTTATTTACTAAGAAAAATCCGCTGCACCAGCTTCACTTTGTAATTAGAATACAAAGGCTTTGGAGGGAATCGAACCCACAACCCCTGCACTTACTTTCAGAGTATCACACTACATGTTAATATACTGCAGCCCAATATAAAATAAATAATGGAGTAAAATTATCATGGATTAACGATAACAGCAGCGATTAATTGTTAAAATTTCTTATTATAATTTTTCGTCTGTGGCGTTTTCATTACAAATCAATCTAATTATTTATTTCTCCATTTCAGGGATTATGTCTAATATACTTGCCGGTCATAATCCCAAAAATCGAATTATATCTAGCGGCAATTGGTAAAAAATTGCCGCTGGATAAGTTCTTGCAGTATATCGGTATATAAAACTATGTTTTCTTTACATCTGAGGTGTATGGTATGTTCAGCAACTTTGTATATAATATTATAGCAAATATTTTTGTGAAACATATTAACCCTCTAACTCCCTCTCATAACGGTATTTATTGGCTCTATTCTAACAAATCGCAAAAAACACCCCGAAAGAGGGGAAGGGTGGGGATGAAATGTTCTACAAAAATGTTGCCAATAAAATTTTACTACATACCTCGGAGCACACCAAAGCCCAAAAATTAACACAAACACCAAAAAAGAGTCAAGTTCTATGTTTTGGTTATGAAAAAAAGGACGGACGGACAAATCTTCATGTCGTTAGGCGCGGTATAGGGTTTGATTTTAGAAACATGGTTTCTTTGGGAAATGTTCTTAGAATTTCTTGTAGATTATGATTTTGCTATACGATTTTTGACAAAAAAAATCGACCCGCCCTACTATATATACATACATCAAATAATGTAAAATTATATGTATTCATTTTTACTCGGGTTTGGTAACTTATTTAGCTTTTAGTTAATTTTTTTATTATTTTTTTACAAACGTCATATGTTTTCTACCGAATTATTGCAGTATAATATAGAATACTTCAATTCCTTTAATAAGAGCGAAATTGAGACATGAAAAATTGACTCAATTAAAGGTCAAAGGTCAAATTTTAGAAGAATTTGAATTTTTAAAGATTAACAGATTTTTCGAGCGGATATTAATGAAACTGATTGATGTGATTTTAATATGTCTAAAAATTAATAGTTTATTATTAAAATTCAGAACATTAACCCTTAAGTGCTGTTGGGGTCTATATGCCCCTATGAAATAATATACTTATATTTTCTCCATTAAATAAAAAAAACTATAGACCCCAATAGCACTTAAGGGTTAATTTTCTGAATTTTAATAATAAACCATTTACGTTTAATCATATTAAAACAACATCAAGGAGTTTCATTAATATCCGCTCAAAAAAATTGTTAATCTTTAAAAATTTAAATTCTTTAAAATTTGACCTTTGACCTTTAATTGGGTCAATTTTTCATGTCTCAATTCCGCTCTTATTAAAGGAATTGAAGTATTCTATATTATGCTGCAATAATTCGGTAGAAAACATATGAGGTTTGTTAAAAAAAAATAAAAAAAATTAACTAAAAGGTAAAAAAGTTACCAAAATCACTATTATCTCGAAATCCGCCGAAATAAAATCGCTGAACTAGCCGAATTAAAAAAGGAATGTCTACAATTTTTGTAGTTTTTATTCCCTTATATGTGCTTAACAAAATCCTATAGTCCAATGGTCAATTTTTTAAATTTTATTTCCCAAAAAAAAATAAAAATTTGAAATTGGAGATTTGAAAACCGGGTTGAAAAATTAAGACCTTTTTACCATTTATTTAAAACAAGTTAGCATAACACAATATTAAAAATGCTTATCATCTTAGTATATTGGGACTTAAAGAATAAAAAAATGTTGCTATAGTAGATGATTTCAATCCATTTCAAAAATGGAACTCGAAATCTTTGATCAAGTGGTCTGCCACACGCTAGTTGCCTGGGGCAGTTGTAATAACTTGGCTGATTTTTAACCGATTTTTGTTTTTATTGCCTTATTACAAAGGTAATGTACTCCACATCACAATTCTGTAACCATTTGAATTCAAAGTTAACTTAAAATGTCGAAAAAATTGAGAAAATGAGTAAAAAGTAATTTTTTCCCCTTGTAATTCGTTTTTCAAACTTCAGGTCGTTTCCGCGTCCACTTAAAGTTATCGGATTAACTCCAAATTTTATTTTTTTAAGTTTTTAGTATAAAGGAACAATAATTTGCTCAGTGCCAAGCAATTAAAGCATTTAAAATTTTTCACTTACTGTTAAGAACACCCTTAGTATCCATACATTCAGGCAGTATATATATGTGTTCCTCTAACTCCCATTGGAGCATAGGGCGCCAATAACAGCTGATCGCCAGCGGACCCGATTTTGTGCAGTTGATCTTAACTCGTTCCAAGATAGGCCAAGACTATTCATCTCAGTTTCGGTGGAACGCCGCCACGTTGTACGTGGTCTGCCAGGTTGCCGGCCAGATTGTTGAAATGGGTTCCATCGAAGTGCCTGTTTGGCCACGTTGTCGTCGTTTCGTCGTAGTGTATGACCAATCCAATCCCAAAATTTACCCAAAATTTTTTCCCATAAGAATTTTGTTTTATTTTGAGAAAGATTATTCTAGCTCAAGGTCATATTTCTTTTACTAATCATTACGATGATATTGTCAAAGTAACAATTTTCAAGAATCTATGTATAAAGTTGTTTGTTTTAAATTTATTGGTTTGGTCATTTTGCAAGACTTACTCGACACGTGTTTTGGAATTCGTCAAATTCCATTGCCAAGAGTATTTAGCAAATTGACAATCGTTTGTGGCAAAACATAAAGTCTTATATTCGTGTGTAAGTAGACATAATGAGAATTTATGTACTAAATACACAACATAATACAGCTCTTAATTTAAAACAAAACGTCCGACCAAACCATCACTATTCAATTTAAACATACCTTCATATATACACCTTGTATTACAGGCTAGTATTTCTTAAGCGAGTAAGATGTTTACTGCTTTTGTTGTATTCCCTCTTATTCATAATATGAACAGAAGGTGAGACGTGCTATCCATTTGTTAAAAATTCTCTTTTAATTTTTAAATTAAAAATTATTTGTTATTCGACCTTTAAAATTCTATTTTAAATTTTTTCCTGGATTTTTTTTTTTGATTGTTTTGTTTAATTTTTTTGTTTAAATTAAATTCACACCAAAATATATTTTGCCAATGAGTTTTTATATCTATTTATTTGGGAAAAAATTAATTAAAAAATTTTCTACTAAAAAATTACATCTGCAGGGTATTAACATATTCTTCCAGACCGAATTTATGTTTTTACTTGTTATTCATTAAATTTTCATTTAAAAGCTAAATGCCATAGTACTTCTACACATGTTATAAAACAATTTTTAAAATTAAATTTGTCCAATTTTACAAACAAATTATATATGAAAGTTGGGTTGTTGTTTTTTATAGAGTAGTAATTTTTATTTTTAAAATTGTTAAACTCATATAAGGGATATTCCATTTATGGTTAAATTTAATGGAATTTAAATAAATTTAAAGCTGTGTGTTTTTTAATAACCAACAGATGTACTTAATTAATCGCTCCTTAAAATATGCTACAAAATTTTTTCAATAGGACAAGTACAAATATTTCAGAAATATTTTACACAATGTATCCTTAAAAATTTTTGAAGTCCTTATAGAAGGAAACAGGATCTCGAAATGAAAAACTGTAAATTCCATTTTACTCCATTTAATCTGTACCTTTAGACGCATTACATCCATTTCATGTTTAATATTGGCTTTCGGACGGTGTCATATTTAAAAATTTAAAAATTTTCCATAAGTTGAAATGCCCCATGAGAGAAATTAAAAAAGATTATTTTACAATTTTCCTTTTTTTTTCTCTTTTTCAAACACTTTGTAACATTTACAAATGTCAACATTAGCTGTGATAATTGTATGTATTGAAAAAGTTTTTTTTACAAAAATTTCAGGAAATTATTACGAAAAAGTTTGAAGTATTACTTTTTAAATTAAAATATATTTTACTACAACTAAACACTTGTTTGCCCGAAAAACAAAAAATTAAAAAAAGATTATAAATTCTGAAAATATTCAGAATATGAAACTGTTCCCACTTAAAAATAGGGGAGGTTTTTCAGGCCGTTAATAGTAACATTGATTTTTCATAGACTATTAATTTAAATTGTTGGATTTTTTTCATTAAATTGTATTCCCGTTTTGTTATGTTCTCAAAAATTGTATATTAAAAACTTGTTTGTGTTTATGCAAACAATTTTAAATAAATACTTTTATTTATGGTTATTTGCAACTTATGCCAAATAAAAATATTATTAAATTTCTATTTTATAACTAAGTTTTTATGAACATAATAACATAACATATACAAATATAATATTATTTATAGTAGGGTTGTAACTTTTATTGGCTTTTTACAAAATTTGAAGTAACTAACAAAGAAAAATCTAAATTTTTAAGTCTTGTTTGCTATCATTACAGTTTTTTATGTTGATTTAATAAATATTTGTTTGAATTTTTAGTAACATATTAATAACCAAACTTCTTCAGAATTTTACGATGTTATTTTTTATTTATTTTTATTCTCCCGTGTAAAAATGGATTAGATCTTACCATATCCATTTATGTCTATTCATATATGATCGTATCTGATTGCATATTATTATATCTAAAATGACCAAAACTGACATCTGAATGTATCTCGGATTTTACCAACATTGTCACAAATTTGACATTTTAGTGTATCTGATCAGATATAGTTGTATGCAATCAGATACAATCGTATATTGTCAGATCAAAGCAGATCTGATAAGATCAAATCTATTTTTACATGGGCTTTCAGAGCAATTCTTAGCATTTGAAAGTTGCTCTGGTATTTTTTAAAATATTTTTTTTTTTGTTTACTAAATTTTTCTAAATTTGTTTGCTATTTCCAATTTATTTATATTATTGTTACTTTTTTATTTTTTTATAAATTTTCTTTTTAAATAATTGTAAGTGCATAACGTTATCAAGTCTAGTATTTGTAAAATTTTTTAAAAGTTACACCCCTACAGTATGAATGTATTCATATCCTTCAATTTAAAATCATAAATATTTGTTATTGTTATTTAAAAATCCTGTTTATTTTCATTATCATTTTAGCGGATTTTCATACACATGAACATACAAATAAACACATACAACCACACACTTCGTAAGGCATACACAAATACAAACATGATATCATATACCAATAACGGATATTTCACGCTCATATACGCACACCCAAACACATAGATTATGCTTAAAATAGCAATAGAAACTAAAATATTTTAGTTGAAATGCTTAATCTAGTTATATTGCTATTATTAAATAATATTTTGTTATAAATTGTGTGATAGTATTAATAATATTAAAATAAATGTTTACAAACAAAAAAATAAGAAAAACAGTAGAATATTATTAAAAAGGAGACGCACAGTAGGGTATGGTAAATTTTCCTTTTTATCAAATTTTAAAATCGTTGGAGTCGGAGTAGATGCTTTTAAGGGTCAATATTACCACAAAAATTATTGGACCTGTAGGACAATGTCTTTGGCTACCTTTTTTAGTTTGAAAATCAAAAAGTTTTTAGTTTAAATAAAAAGGCGTTCTACAATTGAGTGGCAACCCTGGCAATTCTAGTTGACCCACTTTTGTGTTGTAAAATTTAAAAAATATTAAAATAATTTATTTTTCAAATAAAAAACCAGAATTTGATAAATATTTAAAAGTTAAGTAAACATAATTGATGAGGCACGTCTCCAAAACAGAAAATGCTAATTCCGTCATTTTTGTCTGCAATTCCACATCATGTTGGTAACCCTTGCAAAAGAATTAAAGAGACAAAAAAGTTGAAAGAAAGTCTGAGATGAGGTAGAAATTGCTAGAATTGTAGTGTTGGAAACTGTTAAAATTTATTCTGTAGAAAATATAAATATTCACATATACATAGAAAAAATGCCTGAGAATTTTGTACTCTTGCCCAAACCATTAAATCATGATAATGTTTTGCGGAAGATTTGGGTGTACTTGCCAAAGCAACGTTTTTTTAGAAAAAATAATGTTATATTACTTTGCTATTCCATGCAAAACGAATTAAAATATCAGTCGAGGACCCCATTAAAAAACCAAAAGAGCTGAACATTTCGTAAGTGAGTGCAAAAAAAGTGCAAAAAAGTGTTTTTACATTTTGGAGAGTATAAAAGATTCGGTACCAAAGAATATAATACTCTCACTTGTTTTATGTACATTTGATAAACAAATGGAAAATTTTTATGCGAAAAGCTTAGACTTGGTGAAAAAGTAGTTTTGGTAATTTTTTATTTTTTTTCACGAAAAACAAAATTATGTTAAAAAAAAATTTAATGAACCCAAAATTTTTGGTGAAAACAAGTTTTTGATGAATTTTTTTGATGAAAAAAAAAGTTTTGATGTAAAAAAAATTTATGAAAAAAAAAATATGAAAAAAAAAATTTTTTTGGTGAGAAAAAAAAATTGATGATAAAAAATTTGATGAAAAAAAAAAAATGGATGAAAAAAATATGATTAAAAAAATTTATGAAAAAAAAAAAAAAATTATGAAAAAAAAATTTGATGAAAAAAAAAATTTGATGAAAGAAAAATTAATGAAAAAAATTAATGAAAAAAAAAATTTTTTTGATGAAAAAAAAAAAATTTTATGAAAAAAAAAAATTTGATGAAAAAAAAGATTTGATGAAAAAAAATTGATGAAAAAAAAATTTGATAAAAAAATTTGATAAAAAAAAATTTGATAAAAAAAAAATGATGAAAAAAAAAAAGTTTGATGAAAAAAAAAAAAATAAATTTATGAAAAAAAAGTTCGATAAAAAAAAATTGATGAAAAAAAAACTTGATGGAAAAAAAAAATTAATAAAAAAAAAATAAAAATTTATGAAAAAAAAAAAAGAATTGATGAAAAAAAATTTTTTTTTGTTGAAAAATAATGTTGTTACTTTTTGTTCACCAGCTGGTGAAAAACAGTTTTATTCACCACGAGGTGAATTATTGTCCAAGTTACAAACCCAAGTTATTAAAATTTTTGGTTTTAAGAAAATGAAAATAGTAATTCTTGTTTTCTTTTTCGTTCATTGTTAGCTAATATAGTCAAACTGAGGTGGGGTCTTGCAACTTTTTTAAAATTAGACACCAGCCTAAAAACATTATCATGTTAAAAAAAACATTCTACAATTGAGTGGCAACCCTGGAAATTCTAGTTGACCCACTTTTGTGTTATAAAATTTAAAAAATATTACAATAATTTGTATTTCAAATAAAAAAATCAGAATTTAAAAATATTGCGTATTCTATTTTTAATAAATATTTGAAAGTTAAGTAAACATAACTGATTAGTCACGTCTCCGAAACAGAAAATGCAAATTCCGTAATTTTTGTCAGCAATTCCACATCATGTTGGTAACCCTAGCAAAAGAATTAAAGAGACAAAAAAGTTGAAAGAAAGTATGAGATGAGGTTGAGATTGCTAGAATTGTAGTGTTGGAAACTGTTAAAATGTATTCTGTAAAAACTTTAAAGATTCACATATAAGTAGAAAAAACAATTTCCATTAACAAGACAAACCGAAATTTAAAAACCTACTGATGATAACACTAACTGGAGTGTTTTAAGCCGGTATGGGAATACCAGAAATGTCTATAAAATTTAGAAATTAAATTTTTCTTCTGCATTTTTTAACATGATAATGTTTTTAGGCTGGTGTCTAATTTTAAAAAAGTTGCAGGACGCAACCTCAGTTTGACTATATAAGCTAACAATTACCGAAAAAGAAAACAAGAATTACTATTTTCATTTTCTTAAAACCAAAATTTTAATAACTTGGGTTTGTATCTTGGATAATAATTCAACTCGTGGTGAATAAAACCGCTTTTGACCAGCTGGTGAATAAAAAGTAACATAATTACTTTTCAACAAAAAATTTTTCATCAAATTTTTTTTTTCTCATCAATTTTTTTTCCATCAAATTTTGTTTTCATCAAAATTTTTTTTTTTTCATCAATTTTTTTTTTCATAATTTTTTTTTCATTATACTTTTTTTCATCATTTTTTTTTATAATTTTTTTTTTTAATCAATTTTTTTTTTTCATAAATTTTTTTTCCATCAAACTTTTTTATACCCTCCACTTAGTTATAGAGAGTATATATAAGTTTGACATGCCGTTTGTAACTCATCGAAATATCGGTCTGGGACCCCATAAAGTATATGGGGCATTCCATGTGAAATCGGACACTTTGAAAAACTTTTTTTTTAGATTTTCCCAATTTGTTTACAGTTTTTAGTACCCTTCGAAAACTCCTTCTTGGTAAATTTTCAGATTTTTTTGATGACCCGTTCAAAATGTATCGAATTTTTAAAAATTGGTAGTTTGTTCCTTTACTCAAATTTCTTTTAATCATATTTAACTTCTTCAATAATGGTCCAAATTTAAATTTTTTTTTTTTTCAAAATTTTTGTTTTTTTACATACTTTTTAAATTTTTGAATTTTTTTTGTGTAAAACTTCCATCAATTCTACAAATTTTTTGCCCAGGAGGATCGTGGAATAACGATAATTACTATTTTTGAAAATTTTTTGAAAAAATTTTATTGTAATTTTCCAATCTTAAAATCATTTCTACTGCTCTAATGGTGCGTCATAGAGGGGTCCTTTATAAGACCGACCCCCATTAATTTTTACGTCTTAACATTTCTTTGGAACAAACTAATACCCTATCTCCAATTTCTAAGGGGGCTCCCACACAAAACGACATTTTTTTAAATTTGTTCCAACCGCTCTAACTGCCCTAATAGTGCCCTTAGAGCAACAAAATGTATGACTGACCCACAATATTTTTTTAGTCCAAACATTTTCTCTGAACACACCTACCCTCTATCTTTAACTGTTAAGGCGGTCCTCATACAATTTTTTTTATTTTTTGTAAATTTGTTTTATTTAATCAGATTCTACCGGTCCAATGGTGCGTCCGAGAGGAGTCATTAGTGAAACCGACCCCCATTTATTTTTACCCTACAACATTTTTTCAAAAAATACCTACGCCCTATTTTAACTCCCTAAGTAGGCTCCCATACAAAATTACATTATTATAAAATTTGCTCCAACTGTTATTTGTATGGCAGCCTACTTAGAGAGTGGAGATAGGGCGTAGGTATGTTTTGAAAAAATGTTTATAGGGGAAAAATAAAAATAAATTCGAAAAAATCAAAGAGTACAAACATTTTCAAAAATGAGATTTAAATTTTAAAACTTAAAAATCGCATACTAGAGCCCTTTTGAGAATTTTTTGGGATTTTTTTTTTAAAAGTACGTAAAAAAACAAAAATTAAAAAAAAAATTTTTGAAATTTGGACCATTATTGAAGAAGTTATGATTAAAAGAAGTTTGAGTAAAGGAACAAACTACCAATTTTTAAAAATTCGATATCTTTTGAACGGGTCATCAAAAAAATCTGAAAATTTACCACGAAGGAGATTTCGAAGGGTACTAAAAACTGTAAACAAATTGGGAAAATCTAAAAAAAAAGCCACCTCAAAAATTTCAGTACATTCTACATAACCTAAAAATACAAAATGCTTTTATTCGGCTTCTGGTTGACATATGTGAACATAATTGAACACCAAATGGTATTTAAAAAAGTACGAACATATTTTTTGACAAAAAAAGAAAAAAAACGCAGATTTTTTTTTTACCAAAATTTTCTTTCGCGGAAATTTTTTTTTTCAAAATTTTTTTTTTTTTTCAAAAGTAATTTCTTTTTAAATAAAGTTTTTTGCAATAATCTTTTTGAAATTGTGGAGGGTATCACTACATTCGGCAAGGCGAATTTAACTTTTTTACTTGTTTTTCCATAAATTTTTTTTTCATCATTTTTTTTTTTCATAAAATTTTTTTTTTTCATAAAATTTTTTTTTTCATCAATCTTTTTTTTCATCATTTTGTTTTGTATTAAATTTTTTTTATCAATTTTTTTTTCATCAATTTTTTTTTTATCAATTTTTTTTCATATTTTTTTTTTTCATTTTGGGTTCATTAATTTTTTTTTTTAACATAATTTAGTTTTTTGTGAAAAAAAATATTTTTTTTTTACCAAAACTACTTATTCACCAAGTCTAAGCTTTTCGCATAAAAATTTTTCATTTGTTTATCGAATGTACATAAAACAAGTGAGAGTGTTATATTCTTTGGTGCCGAATCTTTTGTACTCTCCAAAATGTAAAAACACTTTTTGCACTTATTTCTGCACTCACTTACGAAATGTACAGCTCTTTTGGTTTTTAATGGGGTCCTCGACTGATATTTCAATTCGTTTTGCATGGAAGAGCAAAGTAATATAACATTATTGCTTTGGCAAGTACACCCAAATCTTCCGCAAAACATTATCATGATTTAATGTTTTGGGTAAGAGTACAAAATTCGCAGGCATTTTTAACTTGCACCCTTATAACAAATACACTCAAAATAATTACTCTGTTAAATACTCTGTAAAATGACTGTAATCTCAATTCGACAGATATTTGACAAAGATATCTGTCGAAATACAGATTTTAAGAAAATACTTTGTATTTTCTTGTGACCGAAAAACAAAATTTTATCTGTAATTTTACTTTTTTCTTTGTAATCTCTATTTTACAGATAATAAACAGTTTTTTTTGTTAAAATACGTATTTTAGAAACAATTTTTTGTTTTTTTCTCGCAACCATAATACTAAATTTCATTTGTAATTTTACTTATTGCTCTGTAAAAATAAAAATCACTTCAAAAGACTTCCAAATATGACCGATAAACCCCTCTTTAAAAAGTGTCTTAAATTACAATAAAAACTGGTAAATTTTACGAGGACGACGTAAAATTTGGAGTTACTTTTTAAAAACTCGTAATATTGACAAAAATAAAAAAAGTAAATTTACAATTTGGAAGCATTTAAGCGGGAAAATTTAACAAAATAATACTTTTAATTTTTTTAATTTTAAGTAATGTTTTTGATGCAGAGAAGTTTAAAATGGATTTAACTAAAACTTTGTAAATTTACAGATTTTTTTTTGTAAAATTTTGAACTCATAAAAGGCATTTAACTAAAACTTTGTAAATTTACAGAGTTTTTTTGGTAAAATTCTTTTCGGTTTTATCAATATTTTACAGATAATTCTATAAATTTACAGTTTTTTTTTATCGAAATCATTTTACAGAGTTTACTTCGTAAAATAACAAAAAATCTTGCTGGTTGGAAATCTATGGTATTTTCTGCTGGCTCAGCAGAGTATCTCTGTAATTTAACAGAGTGATTATTTTGAGTGTATAATTAGAACACGAGCTCGATCTTACAGAAAAAAAAACAAAAAAAAAAACAAAAATATCTGAGTAATTTAACAAAAACTAAAGCTCTTCAAACAATTTAAGCAAACTCTAGTAATTTAAATACTGAACCCAGATCAAATACTTCTTTTAAATATATTTGTATTTTTAATGAACAGATATTAAAAAATAAACATCCTTCAAAACAAAATTCATTCATACGTAGATATCTGTGTGTGTGTGTATGTGTTTTATTTTCATATTAATCTTAGGCTTTTTATAAACATATGATAATTAATCATTTTCTGTTTCTTTAAGTTGATAATAAATTCATCAGTTATCAATTACTATGCCATTTAGTATTGTATTTAAAAGAACAATAAAATTCATTCAAAATAAATATTTCGTTTTTGTCATTTATCATGTATTGATAAAAATTAAATAGAATGGAAAAACAGATACACACACAAGTGAACAAACAAATAGTAAATAACACCGCTCTACAAATCTGAGGTTTGTCGCTGCGTTTTCAATGAAACCAAAAATAGTTGATAGAGGTTGGTGCCCCGATTCCAAAACGGTCACTCAAATTTTTCTATCACGTCACAATTTTGAGAAAATCGCGGTTAAAGTGTCAAAAAAGGCCTATTTTGGCCATTTTTGGGCGCCTATAAAATAAGATCCTGACATGCGATTGACTTAATATTAAGCTCATTCGAAAGTGCGTAATTTTATCTTTAAGACCAAATAAAATTTTCTTGGAATTTAATTTTTTTTAATGGTGAAAAAATCATTAGCTACAAGTGCTTTAAATCTAATATTTACGTGTGTATTTGTATGGAAATTTGTTAAAAAACACTGTGTAAATAAACTAAATATTTAAAAAATGGAAGGTTTTTTGTTAATGATTTTTTTACCATTTTAGAAAATTAAATTTGAAGAACATTTTATCTTGTCTTATAGAAAAAATCACATACTTTTGAATGAGCTTGATACAAAGTCAATCGCATGTCAGGATCTTATATTATAAGCCTTCAAAAAGGGTCCAAAATGGCCTTTTTCGGCACTTTAACCGCGAATAACTCAAAATCCTGACGTGATAGACATATTTGGGTTGCAGATTTGGAATCAGCGCAACAAACACTACCTAAATCCCTTACCAGAATCCAATACGCATTTTCATGTTGAGCTGTGTAATTTTTATTTTTTTTTATCATATGATTTCACAAGGACAATAAAGATATAAAAAGATTATTTAATATAAATAATATAGTTGTTGTTTATGTACTTGTGTGTGTGTGTAAGTATTGTAGTATATTAAGATAATTCATATAATAAATTAATGTCACATATGATTTTCTATAGAAATAAAAACGTTTAAAAAAATTGAGGTCTTTTCAAAAAAATACTACTACATAATAAAAATACAAACATACAAACGTATTTATGTATGAACACAAATACACTATAGGAAATTGCCAATAAATATATTAAATGAAATGAACAAGCAAAGAAATTATGTTTAGTTATTTATAATCAGCCATGACATACTCCGGATATATTTAAAAGAAAGGTCAAAATTTAAGATATACTTTTTTTATAATACACCAAGAACATAGTAAAAACAAGTAGAAAAGTTAAATTCGACTTGGCCGAATCCATGAATACCATTCAAAATGCCTTTTTAAGGATTCTAAACTTTTTAACGTGAAAAAATAAACAATTTTGATTAGAAATATTTTATTTTGAATAAAAAACTTTTTTTTTCCATTTTTGTTAAAAAAAAAGAAAAATTACTATATTTTTGTTTAGAGTAAATTTTTTTTCGAGTGTAATTTTTTTTTTTGCAAAAATATTTCTGAGTGACAAAAATACTCTGTAAAATAATTTTGTAGCTTACCAATGTTTTTAAAGTTTGTTTTTTAAAGCTTGGTTTTTTAAGACGTGAATTTAAGGTGAAACCAATCTGAAATTCACGGTTTTGCTAATAACTTTGGAACCACTGGACAGATTTGGCTGAAACTCAATACGAACCAGAACAGGGGAATGACAAATATATATGCCAATCTTCAGCACCCTAAGAATTGTCTTTCGGAAGAAAGCATATTTTATTGTCTCGTAAATAATATAACCACTAAACCGATTTTGCTGGACTGCAATACCAACCTGACCAGGTAAATGGCTAACATATATGCCAAATTTCAGAAGCCTCCGTAAAGCCTTTCAAAAGTTAGCGTATTTTCAACAGAAAGACAGACGGGCGGACATAGCTAGATTGATCGCGAATCATGAATATATATGGGGCATTTCATGTCAAATCGGACACTTTGAAATTTTTTTTTTTAGACTTTCCCAATTTGTTAACAGTTTTTAATACCCTTCGAAAACTCCTTTGTGGTTAATTTTCAGATTTTTTTGATGACCCGTTCAAAAGATATCGAATTTTTAAAAATTGGTAGTTTGTTCCTTTACTCAAACTTCTTTTAATCATAACTTCTTCAAATAACAGTTGGAGCAAATTTTATAAAAATGTAATTTTGTATGGGAGCCTACTTAGGGAGTGGAGATAGGGCGTAGGTATGTTTTGAAAAAATGTTGTAGGGTAAAAATAAATGGGGGTCGGTCTCACTAATGACCCCTCTCGGACGCACCATTGGACCGGTAGAAGCTGATTAAATAAAACAAATTTACAAAAAATAAAAAAATTGTATGGGGACCGCCTTAACAGTTAAAGATAGAGGGTAGGTGTGTTCAGAGAAAATGTTTGGACTAAAAAAATATTGTAGGCCGGTCATACATTTTGTTGCTCTAAGGGCAATATTAGGGCAGTTAGAGCGGTTGGAACAAATTTTAAAAAATGTCGTTTTGTGTGGGAGCCCCCTTAAAAATTGGAGATAGGGTATTAGTTTGTTCCAAAGAAATGTTAAGACGTAAAAATTAATGGGGGTCGGTCTTATAAAGGACCCCTCTATGACGCACCATTGGAGCAGTAGAAATGATTTTAAGATT
The DNA here is from genome assembly GCA_963921195.1 of Pegoplata infirma. Taxonomy (NCBI): domain Eukaryota; kingdom Metazoa; phylum Arthropoda; class Insecta; order Diptera; family Anthomyiidae; genus Pegoplata; species Pegoplata infirma. Next base: position 232,619,570 of record OY992538.1, on the reverse strand, counting down.
GAAAAATTACAATAAAATTTTTTCAAAAAATTTTAAAAAATAGTAATAATCGTTATCCCACGATCTTCCTGGGCAAAAAATTTGTAGAATTGATAGAAGTTTTACACAAAAAAATTTCAAAAAAATCGAAGAGTACAAACATTTTCAAAAATGAGATTTAAATTTTAAAACTTAAAAATCGCATACTAGAGCGCTTTTAAGAATTTTTTGGGATTTTTTTTTAGAAAGTACGTAAAAAAACAAAAATTTTGAAAAAAAAAAATTGAAATTTGGACCATTATTGAAGAAGTTATGATTAAAAGAAGTTTGAGTAAAGGAACAAACTATCAATTTTTAAAAATTCGATATCTTTTGAACGGGTCATCAAAAAAATCTAAAAATTTACCACGAAGGAGTTTTCGAAGGGTACTAAAAACTGTAAACAAATTGGGAAAATCTAAAAAAAAAGTTTTTCAAAGTGTCCGATTTCACATGGAATGCCCCATATACTTTATGGGGTCCTAGACCAATATTTCGAGGTGTTACAAACAGAATGACAAACTTTTATATATCCTCTATCACCAGAGTCGAGGGTATAAAAATATATATGAGCAAATCCATAAGAAATTTAACTGACGGATCACCGATTTTGGTAATTTTTGGTAATTTAATAGAGTTTCGTAAATGATTAAAAAATATATTTTTCTTTTTTGTTATCATGGTAATGTTTTTAGGCTGGTGTCTAATTTTAAAAAAGTTGCAAGACCCCACCTCAGTTTGACTATATTAGCTAACAATGAACGAAAAAGAAAACAAGAATTACTATTTTCATTTTCTTAAAACCAAAAATTTTAATAACTTGGGTTTGTAACTTGGATAATAATTCACCTCGTGGTGAATAAAACCGTTTTTCACCAGCTGGTGAATAAAAAGTAACATAATTATTTTTCAACCAAAAAAAAAAAACAAAAAATTTTCATCAATTTTTTTTTCTTTCATCAATTTTTTTTTTTTCATCAAATAATTTTTTGTTTTTATCAATTTTTTTTTTTTCATTAATTTTTTTTTTCATTAATTTTTTTTTCTTTTCATCAAATTTTTTTTTCATATTTTTTTTTTTTCATCAAACTTTTTTTTTCATCATTTTTTTTTATCAAAGTCTTTTTTCATCAATTTTTTTTTCATAAATTTTTTTTTCATTAAAATTTTTTTTTTCATTAAAATTTTTTTTCATTAATTTTTTTTTTTTCATTATTGTTTTTTTTTCATCAAAATTTTGTTTTTTTATAAATTTTTTTTCCATCATATTTTTTTTTCATCAATTTTTTTTTCATAAATTTTTTTTCTCATCAAACTTTTTTTTCAACACTTTTTTTTATCAATTTTTTTTATCAATTTTTTTTTATCATTTTTTTATCAATTTTTTTTTTTGTATCAAATTTTTTTTTATCAAATTTTTTATTATCAATTTTTTTCTCACCAAAAATTTTTTTTTCATGATTTTTTTTTCTTTTCATTAAATTTTTTTTTTTTTCATAATTTTTTTTTTTCATTAAACTTTTTTTTCATCCTTTTTTTTTATCAAAGTCATTTTTTCATCAATTTTTTTTTCATAAAATTTTTTTTTTCATCAAATTTTTTTTTTCATCTAATTTTTTTTTTCATCAACTTTTTTTTTCATTAATTTTTTTCATCAAAAATTTTTTTTTTCATTTATTTTTTTTTTTTCATCAAAATTTTTTTTTCCATTTTTTTTTTCATCAAACTTTGTTTTCAACACTTTTTTTTATCATTTTTTTTATTAACTTTTTTTTTTTTTTTTTATAAATTTTTTTTTGTCATATTTTTTATTATCAATTTTTTTCTCAGAAAAAATTTTTTTTCTCAAATTTTTTTTCATCAATTCTTTTTACATCAAAAATTTTTTCTTTTCATCAAAAAAATTCATCAAAAATTTTTTTTCATCAAATTTTTTTTTCACAAAAATGTTGGGTTCATTAAATTTTTTAACATTATTTTCTTTTTCGTGAAGAAAAAAAAAAATTACCAAAACTACTTTTTTACCAAGTCTAAGCTTTTCGCATAAAATTTGTCCATTTGTTTATCAAACGTAAATAAAACAAGTGAGAGTGTTATATTCTTTGGTGCCGAATCTTTTATACTCTCCAATATGTAAAAACACTTTTTTGCACTTATTTTTGCACTCACGAAATGTACAGCTCTTTTGGTTTTTTAATGGAGTCCTCGACTGATATTTCAATTCGTTTTGCATGGAATAGCAAAGTATTATAACATTATTTTTTCTAAAAAAACTTTGCTTTGGCAAGTAGACCCAAATCTTCCGCAAAACATTATCATGATTTAATGTTTTGGGCAAGAGTACAAAATTCGCAGGCATTTTTGGATCAATACTTTTGAAGATATGGACGTTTAAAAAAGCGCTTTTTTGACAATATTGACTTTTTGACAGTTTTTTTAAAATTGTTGTGCTCGGAAACGGTAAGTCGTACGAAAACCCTTATAAAATCAATATTGTTTACAAAATTATGAAGATCTAAAATTTATACAATTTTTTTTTTTTTTTTAAATCCTTTTTCCTGGGAAGAACACCATGAATTTCCAAAAACAAAAGTTTGTATTAAAGTTAAGAATGTCCTTTTAACGCTATTAAAATTTTAAAGAGGTGTTTTTTCGTATTGTTGACCAATCAATTTTCAAAATTTGTTAGAGAGCCAAATATTTGATTTTTTTCAACATTTTGGCAAAAAATCAAATAGTTGGCTTTAGACAATTCTTTTGTGTTATTTACTCGAAAACTCTAAGTTGTACGAAAAAACTTTTAGTGACAATATTGTTGATAAAATTAGGGAGATTTAAAATTTAGAAGCAAAAAAAAATTTCAAACGCGTAAAAAAAATTGTAAACTGACAATTTTATTCCCAGGAAAATTTTTTGGAACAAATTCCTATAACAATAGATTCTTAAATATATTCTGCGGTAATCAAAACAAAATTTTCTATGTAAAATTATTTTTCGAAAAAACTACTTGTTCTAAAAAACGATTGCTTTTGGGACAATTTCAAACAAAAATCATTGATTCTGGAACGTGAAGTAGAATCGGGTGCAGGGTAATATAATGCGTTCTGGAACCGATTATTTGTAACGGAAAATTTTGCTGGGTTGATAAAAAGATTGGAAATTTACAAAAAATCACGTAATTTTTACTAGGAACTCTCGTAAAATTAGAGGTAGCAAAAAATCAATTTAAGTCACAAGAATTTCTTGCAAGTTTTATCGCTTCAAAAAAGTTGTAAATTTACAATTTTATTGGTAAAAAGCTTTTAAAATTAAAACAAGTTCGTAATTTTAACTAGAAATTCTCGTAAAATATAATAAAAATAAAAATTATAAGCTTTTCTGGTAATTTTCAATGCTTTTTTAGTGTATTACTTTCCTATTATTTTTGACTTTTGTTAACATATTTCTTACTTTATATTCTTACGTCATCTTAAATTCTTATGCAGTCTCTCTTTTACATCTCTAAGGAATTATTAGTTTTCACTTGTAAATTATAAATACTACAAATTGTATTCTTGTCCATTTTACTTACACATGTAACCAAAACAGAACTTTCTATGCATGTATGTATTTGTGTTCTGTGAATTGTGCATTGTATATAATCCTAGCTATTATAATTGTGGATGTGTATTGTGGCCAACTACATGCATACAAACAAATATGAACAATTTGACATTTTGATGTCCATAAGTGAATTTTAGTATTTCAATATGTTTTAAATAAGAAAAAAAGAAAAATGTAGATAAAAAATTTTTATAAAAAATTGCGAAAAAATTGTTAAAAAAAATTTGAGATTGTTAAAATAAATTAATAACTAATACAATTTATAGTTTTTAATAGCAATTTCCCCAAAAAATGTCAATTTATTTTTTTTTATTCAAATATTTTAAAAATATGTTTAAATATTTTTTAATAAAATAAAAAAATAAACCATTTAAATATTTTAAACGTTTTTCGGTTTTGTAAAAAAATCAAATAATACATTTAACAAAATATTAAACGTTTTTATGTCAAACAAAAAGAATAAAACATTTTTTTTAAAACCACAAATTTGAAAGCAATAAATGTTTGGTGTTAGCAAGGGTAGACCATATAATACTCTACAAAAAATTTTTAAAAAGAAAGAAAAAACTTTTATGAAATATGTCGTGGTATGACTTTAAATAGACGAAATCTGTCAAGGAGAAAAAATGTTCGCCAAATTGACGCCATATTTTTCTGCAAATACAAATTTAATATGTTATTATTTTTATAGAAAATTTTCTTTTTGTTGAGCTATTTATTAATTGGGCGTTCTTTTATTTTGGCTAATTTTTTTATTCTAATGTATAAAAATAGGTAAATTAGTATTATTATAGTTTAGGTTGCAAGTGGCTACTGACGTTTTACGTCAGCAAACATTTACTCTGATGTCCGTTATGATAGCACGGGGCATAAGTGGGTTCCCCTATTAGAACCTGCCGTTAAACCAATTTAAGATTATTATAAAACTCTTTAGATTATTACTTTTGACATCCGTCAAATCAGAGAGATCGTGCAGCTTCCTAGATCTCAGTAAAGCAAGTCTCTGATCAGAAAGGGCCGTATAATGGTAGATGAAGTTATCGATAGTTTCCAAATCCTCCTCATCCGCGCTACTCCGGCAAAATTACGACACATTTAACCGCTCTACGTTCCTCGCTTTAAGACAGTGCCCGGTTATAACAGCAACCACTTTCGAAATCTCTCCTCTTGGAAGCGATATCCGTTCACTTGTGCGCTTCTGATTACGAGAAGGCCAAATTTGTCGTGTTGACTCCCACGTTCATTTATTGGTCCATCTCTGATTAGTCTCCGTCGTGGAACAAAGCCGTAGATTTCGTTTGCAAGTTTTTAGAGGTATACCAACACATTCCAATTCTTTGGGAACCTGTAAGGTAGTTCCCAGTCATTTTTTTGTGCCCTGGGACCCATGTGAGTCGTATGTACAAACTGCTTGGCTCGGCTGTATAAATCCAATGAACGACTGGACCCAATACAATTTGTTTTCCAACGACTCTTTTACAGAAATATAAAACAACAGTTGCCTTCTCACTCTATCCTTAATATGCAATTCAACTTCTTATTTAGAAATACTCCAAGTTACTTGGCGCTATCTGAGGCGATTTCAGAAGACAGACTAAACGGTCCTTCATTTTGTTATCGAAAATTTTTTTATCAAATTTTTTCATTAAATTTTTTATCAACATTTTTTTCATATTTTTTTTTTTCTCAAAAAATTTTTTTATCAAAAAAAAATTTTTTTATCAAAAAAATTTTTTTTCATCCAAAATTTTTTTCAACAATTTTTTTTTCATTAGCATTTTTTCACCAATTTCTTTCCAGTGAAAAATGGTACATGTATGATCATAGATGCCTTTGTATAGTGTCATGTATGGAGTATAAATGGAGCATATATGGACATATATGACACTGTATGAAGGCATATATGATCATATTTGCAATATATGTAAGGCGTTCTATACCAAACATCCAGGAAAAAAACATGTTTCCCATGAATTTCTGAATGGGTTGTATTGATAGCCCTGGAACTAAGAAAATTGCGTTTTTGGTTTTAAAATTTTTTAAAACCAGGGGGCTAATTACACTGTAAGTAGGTGAAAATGACACACCGAAACGCCGAGACACGTCAACCTAATTTTGGGTCGTAGAATCCAGTGGTGTACCCCGTTTTAAAAAGTTAGCTCAAAATCCCGAGATATTTCGATTTTAAATTTGTAGTAGATTTAAGGCGATTTTTCATTTTATTTGAATGATAAAACTTAAAAAACTTGTTATAAACTTGTTATTTGTCAAAATTAATATCTAGAAATAATATACGTCCATTTTCAAGCGGACATGGAACAATATTGCTCTTATTTTGATGAATTTTATATATATTTTTTTTTTGTATTTATTCAATTTTTACTCTACATTTGCAATTTTAAAATCGAAATATCTCGTTATTTTGAGCTATCTTTTTAAAACGGAGTATAACACTGGATTCTATTACCCAAAAATAAGTTGGGGTGTCTCGGCGTTTTTGTGTGTCATTTCAAAAGTTTAAATTTTTCTTACAGTGTTATGTAACTAGATAGTCGTCAATCGTATCGTTTCCACCGTTATTCCATTACCATATAGTGCCATTTTATGGTAATAGAATAATGAGCTAACGATGACGATTGACGATTATCAAGTTACATAATTAACCCCCTGGGATTAAGAGGCGTGGCTAAATATTTAAAAAGTGGTCAAATTTGTGTCGAGTTGCGTTGATCAAAATATTTATTAAATTAAAACGGAATGCACCATAATCTAAAAAATTAGCCATCTTGTATACTTTTTTATGTGCTACCGATTACAAATTTATTTTTATTTTATTTTGAAAAATTTTCAGAACCCGTTCTGGAATTTCCCATTTTTTAAACAAGTCAATTTATCAAAAATCCGGCAATTTTTTTTTTTCTTTTATGTTTTTTTATAAGTTTAGATGTTTATCTATCCAAACAAAAAAATTCAGACGCGATTTTTTGTTTTGTTTTTCGAGAACATTGCATGAATATAAAATTTCATAAGAATTTGTAAATTGCATATTGCTCAAGCTATTGAGGTTGGAACACATCTTAGTGACTCTAAAAATTATTATTTTAACCGCAAATATGTTTTTTATGAGGCTTGCAACATTTAGAAGTAATGTATGTATCCAGTTTTGTAAAAAGACCCCAGAGGAAAAAAATAAAATAAAAATATTTTTCTTAACCTCTTTTTTATACCCTCCAACCACAGTATGGGGGTATACTCACTTTGTCATTCCGTGTGTAACGCATCGAAATATCGGTCGGGGACCCCATAATGTATATATATTAATGATCAGTGATCGATTCTAAGACATTCTAGCGATGTCCGTCTGTCCGTCCGTCCGTCCGTCTGTCCGTCCGTCTGTGGAGGACACGATACAGTCCAAAATAAAGTAGCTAGACTCCTGAAATTTAGCACGAATATGTCTAATGGTCATAGGCTGGTTAAGTTCGAAGATGGGCAAAATCGGACCACGGGGGAAAAAGTTCCCCCTTTAAGAACTAAACCAACTTCTGAAAAAACGCCATTTTTTATAGATTTTTTGTACTTTTGCTTAGCAAACGAAACATTTTTTGTGTCAGAAGAAGTTCAAAGTCCTGTAGTTGGATCCATGAAGGTTGTCTCCCACCACCAAAACCCCACCCCACCAAAAAAAAAACACGCCCCTTTTCATTTTTTTTATTTTTAAGTTAAGTTGTTGGAGGGTATAAAAGATTCGGCACAGCCGAATTTAACACTCTCACTTGTTTTGGATAAAATCGGTTTGAGCGAGTTGATCCCGATCTTCCAAAAATCTTAAAAAAATCTCAAAAATCTTTAAGGCCATTAGAATTCATATACCGCTTTAAGAGTTGCAAAATACAAAAAAAAAGTTTTGATGTAACGCCCTAATGTCCAAATATTTACATATGCTGCCAATTTTCGCATGTGCTTCATTTATTTATTGTATATGGACGGGAATATATGAATAACATATGAATAACAGCTGACTTTTTTCACCGGGAAGCAGAAAATATTTTTTCATAGATTTTTTTTCATCAGCATTTTTATACCCTCCAATCTAGTGATAGAGGGTATATATAAGTTTGTCATTCCGTTTGTAACACCCCGAAATATTGGTCTAGGACCCTATAAAGTATATATATTCATGATCCTCGATCGATTTTAAGACGATCTAGCGATGTCCGTCCGTTCGTCCGTCCGTCCGTCCGTCTGTCCGTCTGTCTGTTGAAAACACGCTAACTTTTGAAAGACTTTACGGAGGCTCCTGAAGTTTGGCATATATGTTGGGCATTTACCTGGTCAGGTTGGTATTGCAATCCAGCGAAATCGGGTTAGTGGTTCAAAAGTTATGAGCAAATGAGTGAATTTCGACAAGGGTTTTTCTGGAATTTACGAGATAAAACACACGGTAACTTTCGAACGGCAATTCTGAGGGTGCTGAAGTGTAACATATATATTTTCCGTTCCCCTGGTCCGCTTCGGTTTAAATTTCAGCCAAATCGGTCCAGTGGTACAAAAGTTATTAGCAAAACCGTAAATTTCAGATTCGCCTCACCTTAAATTCACGTGTTGAAAACCCGTTAAACATGTTTTAAAAACATTTGTAAGTCACAAAAATATTTTACAACGCATTGTTGTCACTCAAAATATTTTGACACTAACAGGAAAAAAAATACACTCGAAAAAAATTTTACACTCAAAAAAAATTTTACACTCAAAAAAAAATTTAGTTAATTATTTTTTTTTTTTTTTCAAAAATTAGTTAAAAAAAAAGTTTTTTTACACAAAATAAAATATTTCTAATCAAAATTGTTATTTTTTCACTCTAGAAAATTTACTATAACTTAAAAAGGGCATTGTGGAGGGTATTCATAGATTCGGCCAAGTCGAATTTAGCTTTTCTACTTGTTTTTCATCATTTTTTTTTTTTTCATTCAAACTTTTATTTTTATTAATATTTTTTTTCATAAAATTTTTTATCAACATTTTTTTTTTGTAATTTTTTTTTAAAAATTTCTGTTGATAAAAAATTATAAAAAATGCGGATAAAAAAATTAACAAAAAAAAATTTGATAAAAAGTTGTGATAAAAAAATATTGATGATAAAAAATTTTTTGATGAAAAAAAAATTATAAAAAAAATGCTGTTGAAAAAAAAATATTGCTGAAGCTTTTGACGAAAAAAAATGTTGCTGAAAAAATTTTTTTTATCAAAATATTTTTTCCAATTTTTTTTTTAAATTTTTTTTTTCATCAAATCATATCAAAAAAAAAAATTTTTTTCATCAGCATTTTTTTTCATCAATTTTTTTTTCATCAAAAAATTCATCAAAATTTTTTTTTTCATCAGCTTTTTTCTTCATCGATTTCATTTTCATCAAAAATTTTTTTTCGTCAAAAAAAAAAAATATTATTCATCAATATTTTTTTTATCACATTTTTTTTTTTATTAAAAAATATTTTTTTTATCAAATTAAGTTTACTAAAAATTAGTGTATACTTACCATAGTAAAAAAGTTTTGATATAATGATATATAATTTGATACAATCATATTAAATTATATATGACTTTTTATATGTTCAGATCTAATTTTATCTAAAATTTATTGCGGCTCCATTTTCTTATCTGAGGTTATACATAAATATATCGGGCCTTATGTAATTCTATAAATCTATATTAATTTATATAAAATAAGATCAAGTGGATTTAATTGGATGTGCCCGAGTAAAAAAAAGTTATATGACGCAATATTTAATTTTATATGAACAGATATGTTTTTATGTAAATCCATATTTATTTTGATCCGAAAATTGGCGGATCGAATATTATACGATTATATCAAATTCTATTATTTTTGATAAAATAATATCAAATTTGATTAAGTTTGATCCCAAAAATGGGTCTATCCAATTGTATTAAATCATATCTTATCTGTTCAAATTAGATAAATATTTATATTATTAGATGAAATGTGGTAAAATTTTTTGGAATTTTAAACGTGAAATTAGAAATTATTTTATAAGATTGGATACATTATCAATTAGAAGAGTTTTTATTGCATTCTTCGGAAATTTTTCGAGACTTGGCAAATTATTAAAAATTTGTCAATTTTTTTTTCTAAAATCATTTTTAAGGGATTTAAAAATTCCAAAAATGTTTGTGTCTTAGAAAATTTAAAAACATTTTTTCGGAACTTAAAATTTTTTCAAAAACATAAAACATCTCCTAACAATATTTTCAATGATTTTTTTACTCCAAAAAAAATTGCCAAAAAAATTTTGTGTCCTCGAATTTTCATAAAATTTTTGGAACAAGTTGAGTTTACTGGCATTGGTCCAAAAAGAAAATAAAAAAATGAAAATAGCCCTTTTAGCGATGATTTCGAAAAAAATAAAAAAAAATTGTCGGCGACACGTATTTAGCGAGTTATCTGGACTTGAAGATTTTTGCTTATATCTTTTTTTATTGTTCGATTTCAAAAATATTGTTGTAATTCGAAAGCTAATTGAAATATCTTTCATTTTATTAAAAAAAAATATTAACCCATAAAAGGCCAAAAAAAAATTTTTTTTTTTGAGAAAAAAAAAATAATTATTTTTTTTTTTTTTTTTTGTTTGAGAATTTTTGTAAAAAAAGCTTTTCGGCCGGGCTAAGGGATTACAAACTCCATAAATTAGTTTAGCGGCTTCGCTAAATAAAGTTTTTTTGTGTATTAAGCCTTTTTCCTGTTATAATATTCGAATTTCAAGTCGACATAACTCGCGAACCAGATCTCGCCGACAAAAAATCACCCTAATATTTTCGATTTGGGATCGATCCTACCAATGCCAGTAAACTCAACTTAAGCCAAATTTTTTTGGACTTAAAAATTTTTTATTTTTTTTTAATTGTCCGGGACTTAGAAAATTTTTAAAATTTTTTTCGGGATATAATTATAAATAAAATCATATATCTTTTTATCTGTTATATCTAAAAATTCCTGACCTTATATGTCATATCTAATTTCATATAGATCGGTATATAAATGGATATGAATATGTATGTTATCATATTAAAAAATAAGGAAAAAATACAATGCTATATATAAACTTATATGTCCATATCAAAGTTCATGCATAACCATATATAAATATAAATAATTATATAATAGCATATATGATTATATCATTTCTTTTTTACTCGGGTGACCAAAATTCGGATCTAATTGTATCATTTTTTATATTTGTGTATCTAAAATAATACAATTAGATCAATATGTGATCCAAATTGATACAGCCAATTTTGAGATCAAATTAGATCTTAAACATTTTTTTTTACTCGGGTAGGTAATACCCTTATTTATCAAAATTAGGGAACTTTTGGTTTGGACTGCATCTTGCTTTCCCCAGACAGATGGACTGACGTATATAGCGTCTTAGAAATGGATCAATAATTTATAAACTTAATGGGGTTCTCGACCGATATCTCAATTCGTTTTGCATAGAAAGGAAAATGAATATAATATTATTTTTTATAAAAAAAAAAAATACTATATGGCAAGTAAACCCAAATCTTCAGCAAAACATTATATTATCAGGTGTTTTGGGCAAGAGTTCTAAATTCGCAAGAATTTTTAATGAGTCTTTTGCGTTTAATGATCTTTAACACATGTCACGTTTCGTGCGAAGAAAATGTTTTTTGTGTTGCAAAATAGAGTATTAAATAATAAGTATTGTAGGGTATTTGTTAAATATCGTTTTTATAGTTTTTATTTCAAATCAATGTACTTGTCATATAAAACCAAATTTTTTTTATATGATTTGCTATGTGTCCAACAATATTTTTTTTATACAAACGCGGTCATAATAAAATATTTTGTGTGGCAAACTCACACTTAGAAATAAAACTAAATATTTTACATTTTTAACGGTATTTAACAGATTTTATGGTTGATGGGAAAATTAAGGTTTACCACAGTTTTATTAAATATATTTTATTTTTTTTTTATTCGAAAAGCATGGCAATTAAGAAATATAAAAAAGATGGACAAATTAGAAAAAATTGATGAAAATTTAAAAAAAAAAATAAAAAAAATTTAAAGTTACAAAAATATGTTAAAAATCAGGATGAATCCTTAAAAAAAACCTTGTCAAATTACTGGAGAACGCCTCATAATCCCATTTTGCCAATATTTGACAGTTTTCCTTGTTTTTTAACAAACAAATTTGGATCGAAACTTACATTTTTTTTTTAATTTTACATTTTTTTTTGTAATTTTACAAATTTCCAGAATAATTTTACAAAAAAATCTAGTAAATTTACGAGAACTCCTTGTTAGTTTTATTGCGCCAAAAAAGTTGTAAATTTACAATTGTATTGGTAAAAAGCTTTATTGGTAAAACCCTTGTAAAATTACAAAGTAATAAGTAAAAATCTTGTAAAATTACTACGAAAAAATTACAAACTTTTCTTGTTATTTTTTTTTGAGTATAGTTGCTTTTTAATACAAAATTCTTGTAAAAATTAGTTTTATGTGATGTTTTTCTAACGAATCCCACATTTATTTTATTTCTGAAAAAAGCTATTGCTTTTAAGAAAAAATCTGATAAAAAATACATGAAAACACATTAAGTGGTTTCGGTTTTGGAATTTATTTTAAAAAAACTTTTTTCATCCGAAAAAGCTAAACTTTTAAAAACTACAATAATTAAATTTATATATTTTTTCGTATTAAAAATTGTTTTGTTAACTCAAATAATAAATTTCATCTCTTTAGTAGCTAACTAACTTTACTTTATAATACTATCATCTATCTTATAGCCCATATTATATTTCATCGTACAATAGATAAAGCCGTATTGTTAAAAAAAGAAAGAGAAAAAACATCTACATAGTATAATATAAGACAATGGCTCTTGTGTTACCATTCTCTACTCTATACATAGTATAAAGTATTTTAAAGTGTATTGTTTTACATGAAAATTAACTACAAATTAGATTTTATCTTTTAGTCTCGTCGTTGGTAGCTTAATGTCTAAGATAATAATAAAATATAAAATATTATATGCAAAGACAGATTCAGACAAACAAATAAACAAACATAATTACATACACATGGTTACAAGTACAAAGACACACGACAATTTACTTGTAAACAATTTATATAAACAATAGACAAGAATAAACTTACACTACAAGTCATTTTTTTTTTTGTAAATTAATGAAAAGTAGTAATAAAAATTTAAATTGCTAATAACTATAATTGAACAAAAGCGACTACAAATGCTGCTATTTTTGTTAAAATTTACAAACTAACAGTAAGATGAAATTTTAATACCACCATAGCGTATGATTAATATTAAATTTATAAACATTAAGTATACGCTTAGATTGTCTTAATGCTTAAAGCTCCACATTTTCTCTGCACCTTTGCACAATTTTATAAAAAGCCTTCCATCCTCTTGATGAATGTGCTTTATGGTTTCCCCCAATTAAAAAAAAAAAATTGGATTAAACTTGGCCGAATCCATGAATCTCCGCCACAATGTTTAACAAATTTTAAATACTTTTTTATATCAAATAATTTTTTTTTTTTTTGTTTTTTATTTTCATTTAAATTTTTTAAATATTTTTTTTTTTTCCATAAATTTGTTCTTATCAAAAATGATTTTCATCAAGTTTATTTTTTAACAAACATTTTTTCCCAATTTTTTTTTATCAAAATTATTTGAAAAAGCTCTCAGTGGACTATAAAAAGTAATTTTAATCGGCCGAAGATTTGAAAAAAAAAATCATTAAAATAATTATAAAATGGTATTTCTTAAGTGCAAAAAGCATAATAAATTAATTAGTAAACTACTTATCTCGAGGGGAAGTTATCCCACTGAGCCCACCGTCCAAAATAACGCCTCAAGAAACTTTTTTTTTATATTTTTAACATGTTGCATGGTATCGAAAATTCGACACATCCGAACTTAACACTCTCATTTGTTTTGGTTTGGACTGCATCTTTTTTTCACGAACTGACGGATGAATACCGGTAGAATGTCCTAGAAACCATCATGGATCAATAATATATTAACCTAAAGGGATACTCGATCAATATTTCAATTCGTTTTGCATGGACTTGAAGACCTTATCCAACTTCAAAAAAACTCGATTTTTTTACATTTTCTTTTATTTGTTTTTTATTGTTAAAGAAATAAAATTTTTTAATTCCGGAAGAAGTTCAAGGTAATGCACTTGGACCCAGAGGACATGGATTGAAATAATAATAAAACTATATAACTTTGGTGCAAAAAGCATAATAAATGTATCTGTAACTATTCTACGAGAAGGGAAGGTGCCCACTAATTAACATGTTGGAGGGAATTAAAGACTCGGAATTTTTTTACACTTTCACTTGTGTCATATACCTAAGTTTCACGTTCACAAAAAATTTTTCCAAAGAAAATTTCTCTTCATAATAAGAAAATTTTCAGATTTAGCTACATTTTTCCTTTTAAAGTTTTCAGATTTTTTCTACCCGGTGAAAAATGGTACAAATATGATCATATATGCGTTCATACAGCTTCATGTATGTTCATATATATAGCATATATGAATATATATGATACTGTATGAAGGCATATATGATCATATTTGCAACATGTATGTCCATATACGTAAAATGAGGGCATATGAACATATATGGCATATATGCTCCATATATGTCCACTAGAGTGTCCCTTATTTTGGAAATGTTGGAAATCTTGAGACGGTACCCGCTCATTTTTTTCCTTTTGACTTAAAAATAACTCAGGAAAAATTTTACGCCCCTAGGACCACGCCTTCCCTACGCGACGGGCCCTTAAAGAGCGGGGCCTAAAAAATCATTTTTCCATACAAACCAAAAAATTTTTTTTTTGATTTTTAATTTTTTTGTTATTATTTATTATATTACTTGGTTTGCTTATTCACAACAAAAAATTTGATTTTGGTGGGATAAGTCTTTCAGCGCTAAAAAATTTTTCGCAAAAAAAAATTTTGAGCCGCCGGGGTCCTACAGTAAAAAATTTTTAAAAAATATTTTTTTTTAGCTTTGACCAGCAACGGTTTTAGCTGCTATGTTGCTTTAAATGATATATATTCATAAAAAAATATTTTTTGTATCTGTGACATCTTAATCGTGTTCTAAAAAAGGGTAAAAAATGCATTGATGATTTTTTTCGATACACGATAAAAATGTCACAAATATGAATAATATTTTTTTTGGAATATATATCATTAAAAACAACATAAAAACTAAAACCATTGCTTTTCAAAACTAAAAAAAAATATTTTTTAAAAATTTTTTACCGTAGGATTCCTACGGCTCAAAATTTTTTTTTTCGAAAAAGATAAAGATGTCACAGATATGAATATTTTTTTTTTTGGAATATATATCATTTAAAGCAACATAGCAGCTAAAACCGTTGCTGGTCAAAACTAAAAAAAAATATTTTTTAAAAATTTTTTACTGTAGGACCCCGGCCGCCCAAATTTTTTTTTTGCGAAAAATTTTTTAGCGCTGAAAGACTTATCCCTCCAAAATCAAATTTTTTGTCGTGAATAAGCAAACCAAGTAATATAATAATTAATAACAAAAAAATTAAAAATCAAAAAAAAATTTTTTTGGTTTGTATGGAAAAATGATTTTTTAGGCCCCGCTCTTTAAGGCCCCGTCGCGTAGGGAAGGCGTGGTCCTAGGGGCGTAAAATTTTTCCTGAGTTATTTTTAAGTCAAAAGGAAAAAAATGAGCGGGTACCGTCTCAAGATTTCCAACATTTCCAAAATAAGGGACACTCTAATGTCCACGTATGTCATATATGGGCATATGCCCTCATTTTACGTATATGGACGTATATGTTGCAAATATGATCATATATGACTGCATACAATTTCATATATGACCATATATGCTCGTATATTTACGTATATGCATCCATATATTTACATATATGTATCCATATATGCTCATTTTTCACCGGGTATAAAAAAATTTTGGTTTTCTTTTTCAACAAATGAATATTTAAGTTCGAGGACAAGTATTCATTTACTGAAACTTTTAACTGGTGTCTAATTTAAAAAAAGTGCTGGAATCCACCTCAGTTTGACTATATAAGCTAACGATTAACAAAAAAGAATATGAGAATTACTGTTTTCATTTACAAAAAACCAAAAATTTTTGTAACTTGAGTTTGTAACTTGGATAATAATTCACCTCGTGGTGAATAAAAAAAATATTCACCCGCTGGTGAATAAAACGTTACATAATTATTATTCATAGCTTTTTTCATCAATATTTTTTTTCATCAATATTTTATTTCATCAATATTTTTTTTTTTTCATTATTATTTTTTTTCATAAATTTTTTTTTCAAAAATATTGTCATCAATATTTTTTTCTCATCAATATTTTTTTTCTCATCAATATTTTTTTTTTTTTCATAAATATTTTTTTTTCATCAATATTTTTTTCATTAAGATTTTTTCATTAATATTTTTTGTTCATCAATATTTTTTATCAATATTTTTTTTCATCAATATTTTGTTTTTCATCTATTTTATCTGATAATTTTTTTTATCCATATTTTTCTTCTTATTAATGTTCTTTTTTATAAATTTTTGTTCAATATTTTTTTTCTTTTTATAAATTTTTGTTCAATCAATTTTTTTTTTGTTTCCCAATAAGCAATTTTAAAATTCAAGTGCAAATCAAGTATAAAACAAGTGTAAATCAAGCCCTAAATTCCAGCCCCTGCTTGATTTATACTTGAATTACACTTGAATTCAATAGCATACTCCAGCAAAACGGACACTGGAATTCAAGCCCTGTTTTTACAGCCTTTTCACTGGTTTCAAGTGTAAAAACAGCGCTTGAATTCAAGTATCCGTTTTGCTGGAGAATGCTATTGAATTCAAGTGTAATTCAAGTATAATTCAAGCATAGACTCGAATTAAAAGCTTGATTTACACTTGATTTATACTTGATTTGCACTTGAATTTTAAGTGTGCTTATTGGGTTTCGTCAAAAATTTTCTTATCAAAATTTTTTTTTTTTGCATCAAATTATTTTTTTTATCAATAATCCAAAAAAAATTTTTGCACTATAAAAAAAGTTTGCTGTAGTCAGATAGTGGGTATAAAAATATCATTCCCGTGTCTCTCACAAGGAGAGTCTCCCTGGTGTCACTCTCCGATCTACATGAAATTTGGATATGTTTTTCAAAACGAAAATTAATTCGACACGTATTTTTTAGCGGCCCAAACTCATTTTTAGTGGGGTCGATTTGTAAGGGGGGAAGTTGATCTTTTTCAGTTTTTTACGATTTACGCCTATTTAATTAAAATTAGCATATTTGGTATCAGATTAAAGGTATGTATTTACAATACCTACCTTGTGATGCTAAAGGGTACTTTTACACTATTACACTTTTCCATTATACACATCAAAATTTACCAACTTCCTAAAGATTTATGGATTCTTTTTTGATTGAAACCTAGTTGTATCTAATAAGTGAACAATTTCTGGCCAAATTTTTTAAAAAAATATTTCGCTAACATGGTGAAATTACGCTTGTATAATGGAAATGTGTGATAGTGAAAAGTACCCTTAACAACGTGCCAAAAAAGTAAATATTTTTCGACTTATTAACAAAAATGTACTAAAATTTTGGAATTTTACTCAATATGACGAAAAGTTGTGTTGGACAAGCTCTTTGCACATGAAGATAGGTTTTCCAAAGAACTTTCATTTGGTATAGAACATGACTAGGTTTCTTTGTATAATATAGGAGATGAACGCAAAAAACTGAAAAATTACCGTTTCTTCCCTCCCTCATTTTCACTCCCCAAATACGAATTTTGAACGCTAAAGTTTTTTTAGCATGGCCCTTTACGTGCCCCTTTCCGAGTCCCTTTATTTTTCCTGCTTTACAAAATAAAACCAATTTCATAAAGATCGGCGGGTGACACGGGGCGACCTTCTTGTCAGTTTCTTTTATAAATCAATTCGCGTTTTTCGCGAAAAAAGTGAAAAAGATATATTGTGAAATTGCGTTTCACAAAAGAAGTATTAAAAAAGTCGAAGAATGTTTTAAACGTACTTCTGAAAAAAAAATGTTAATAAATTTTTTCACTGAAATTTTATCGTGGTTCTTTTCTTCGAAAATATTAATTCTCCTTCTCCCACTTTTAGAATTACCTTTTGTCTTTTTTTGGAACTATTCTCATAAAAAAAACCGTTAAATCGTGAATTTAAAGGGTTAAAATGTTCCAGAATTTTTTAATATTTTATTAAAAAACTTTTAATTTTTTATAATTTTTTTAAAAGTAATTTTTTGCAAAAATCCCAATTTTGAGACTCAAAGTGGAGACAGAAGATAAACTTCGATCGGAGTGATATTTTGCATGTGAGTTATTCTTAGGGGACCGACACTTTCGGTGGGTAAAAAAATTTGATCAGAAAGAAAAGCCCAAAAACGAGCCACCCTAGTGTACAAAAGTGTGTCGAATGGTATAATATAGAAACAAAATGGGCCCCGACCGATATTTCAATGTGTTTTGCATGGAATGCCAAATTAATGTAGCGCTATTCTAGAAAAATTTTGCTTCGGAAGGAACACCGAATTTATACAGCAAAAACATTATCACGATTCAATGGTTTGGGCAAGAGTACAAACTTCGCAGACATTTTTATTGCAGTCTTTGAGTCCTATTTATTTTAAAAGCTCCTATTTTTTAAACGTGCTCCAATCATGAAATCTCATTATTGAAGCTTTAAAAGTCAATTAAATTTTAATGTGTTGGAAATAAAAATTTTAACCACAAGAGTTTTTCTGTAAATAAAATTAAGGACGTTTATTCTGGCTCGAGGTCATTATTTTCCTTACTAATTAAAACCATGATATTCTCATAGTATAATTTTCAAGAAAATTATACTATGAGAATATCATGGTTTTAATTAGTAAGGAAAATAATGATCTCGAGCCAGAATAAACATCCTCACAAAATATAATATTTTAAAGGTCGAATAAAACAATTTTTATTTATTAATAAAAATTAATCAGAATTTAAAATTAAGGACTAAAATGTCCTTAATACACAAATGCAGGGTACTAATAAAACCTTCTTCCATAAACCCTGAAATAAAGCTAATTTCATTTAATACAAAATACTGGCTTAAACGAAAAAAAATCCAAACCGTTCTTTTAAATGAATAAAACACAAAATAAAATAATAAAAAAAAACGAAAAACCTATTATAAACATTTTTACACAATTTTATTTCTTAACTTTTCCTTAACCATAAAGGCAGCCAGGCAGGCAGGCTGTTATTATACTCGTACTTGGGCTGCTTGTTATAAAAATTGAAACAGGCCCATTTTTGTACTTATGTATTGTGTTTGGTTTGGTCTGGTGTTGGTGTTGTTGCTGTTGTTATTGTTGTTTGGTTGTTAGTTTGGTGTTGGTGCAAACATGTTGACATTATCAGGCGACAAATCATTGTAATTTTTGAAGACGCCATTATAACACATAAATTATGAGTGTGTGTATATGAGGGTTTTCTCATTTTTTCTTTTTTTTTTTTGTAAAGGAACCCAAATGATACGGAGTACATAGTTGTATATAATTTTGTATATACCTACCATGTGTATGAATGTGTTTACTTCTTGTTTGCTATAATGTCGTTGTTGTTTGTAATGTTGTTGTTATTTTTCTTTTTTTTTGTGCTCAAACATGTTTAAAAAGGAAACGGAAGTTGTACTTGTATGAGCTTATTTTTCATAGTATACTTAACAGAAAAAAAAGTAGGTGTAATTTGTATATGTGTGTAAGTGTATAAGTGTTTATATGTGATTATGTATCAGTATGTAGATATTAATATGTATGTGTGTTTGTACGTCTGTTTGTTGTTATGTTCTTTCCTTATAATGTAAACATGAAATTTTATGAAAAGTGTTTGTGAACTTAAGATAATAGTGTTGTGTTGTTGTTTTTGTTATTGCTGCTGTAAATGCTGTTTGCTCTTGTTGTTGTTGTTTTTTCCAGTATTTTGAATTGGTGTTGGCATTGGTATTTTCTTGGTCCCTCATTCATTTCTGTGTATATTTGTTTACTGTTTTGTGGTTAAATAAACATTGTTTTCTCGTAAATAAAAGATTTTTATCATATAAAATGACAAATGTTTTTATTAAAAATGTAAAACAAAATTGGGTATTTTGTAAACAAATTTATTTTTTTTAAAAAATTTTTTATAGGATATTTTTTTTTTGTACTTTCTTTTTTGTTTATGCTTGAACTTGTACGTGTTTGTAAAATGATTAATACAAGGTTGCAGACAAAACATAAACTTGATTTTTCTTTTTAATATTTAAAAAAAAAACAAGTGAGAGTGTTAAATTCGGCTGTGCCGAATCTTTTATACCCTCCAAAAAGTAAAGAAAAATAAAAAAAAAATGTTTTTTTGATGGAGGTCAGTAAGGGACTTTGATAACACCTTCCCATCAGGATAAATATACCAAATGTTTCATTTATTTAACAAAAATACAAAAAAACACTTAAAAAAAGTGTATTTTTTCCAGATGTTGGTTCAGTTCTTCAAGGGGGAACTTTTTTCCCCCTGGCCCGATTTTGCCCATTCACGAACTTAACCTGCCTATGAACATGAGACATATTTTTTCCTAACTTCATGAGTCTAGCTGTTTTATTTTGGACTGCATCGTGTTATCTACAGACAGACGGACAGACATTCACAGAATGTCTTAGAATCGATCATAGATCAATAATATATATACTTTATGGGGTCCCCGACCGATATTTTGATGCGTTACAAACGGAATGACAAAGTGAGTATACCCCCATACTGTGGGTGGAGGGTATACAAAATTTAAGGCTAAATAAAGTTAAATCTATTTTAATTCCTCAATTTTGCCCTAAATTTGCGAATTCAAGTATTCTATCTCGTATTGATATAATTCGGTCCAAACATATGAAGTTTGTAAAAAGAAACCCAAAAAATAAATAAGAGCTAAAAAAGGACCAAAAATCACTACTTCCCCGAAATCCACCGAAATTATATCATTTTAATAGCCAAATGAAAAGAGCAAACCCTACAATTTTTGGGGTTTTTATTCCTTAATATGTGCCTTATAAATCCTTAAACTCCAATAGCCGATTTTTTAAAATTTCTTTAACAAAAAAAAATAATAATTTAAAATTGAAGATTTGAAAATAGTGTTGAAAAATTCAGACCACTTTAGCATTTATTTAAAACAAGTTAGCAAAATGCAATATGAAAAATATGTATCTTTTTATTACATTGCTTGAAGAATAAAAAAATGTTTTTACAGTAGATAATTTCAATAAATTTCAAAAATGGGGCTCGAATTACTTGATTAAGTGGTCTGACACACATTAGTTGCCTGGGGAAGTTGTAATAACTTGGCTGATTTTCTACCGATTTTAATTTTTAATACCTTATTAGATAGGCAATTAGCTCTTAATCACAATTCATTAATCATTTGAATTCAAACTTAACTCCAAATACCAAAAAAATTGAGAAAATCACAAAAAAGTCATATTTTCCCCTTGTAATCCGTTTTTCAAACTTCAAGGCCGATGTGGCACGCCATACCCACTTCCGATTACCCTATAATTTTGCAAAACATATTTTTACACCCAAATGCATATTTCTAGGGGGAGATACGGCCAATTTTTAACAACTTCTTTTTTTTGGAGCACCCTAATATACATATACCGCTAACATTTGTGTTATATTTTATATTTTTTTAATATTTTTATTCAATATTTTTATTTTTTTAATATTATTTTAATTATTTAAAAAAAATCATTTGAAAGGCATATTGATGACACTTTTTGATGAAATGTGTCCTCACTTGTTTCTTCAATTTCGATGACATGTGTCATCATATTGAAGAAAAGCTTCATCAATATGAAGAAATTTGTCATCAAAATTGATCACAGCAAGTGATGAAACCGTATCATCAATATGATGAAGCACTTTTCTTTGAGTGTACTTCACATAAATTTTTACCATCTAGTCGCAAACTCTCATATATAAAAATTAACTTTTTTTGTTTTCATTGAGAGCATTTTTTCATAAAAAGGAACTTGTTTATAAAGCCTTAATGTAAAAGGAGCCTTTTGATTGAGGAAATATTCTGTAATTCCATTTTACCAATATTTGAAAGTTTTCCATGTTTTTTAACAACAAAAATTTCGATAAACCGAAATTTGCACCTTTTTTGTAATTTTAAATATTTTTCGTAAATGTCCAAATTTCCAAGGTAATTAAAAAAAAAAAATCTAGTTAAGTCACGATAATTCCTTGTTAATTTTAATGTATCGAAAAGGCTGCAAATTTTTTTAGTAAAGATCTTGTAAATTTACAGAAAATCTCGTAATTTTCACTATGAATTCTTGTAAAATCGAAAGTAGCAAAAAATCTAGTAAATTCACAAGAATTCCTTGTAAATTTTAATTTTTTTTTGGTAAAAAGCTTGTAAAATTACAAAAAATATTATCATTTTTACATGGAATTCATGTAAAATAGGAAGTACAAAAAGTTAAAAAATACAAGCTGTTCGTGCCATTTTACAAGGTTTTTTTAGTGCATATATTTTGATTAAACAAATAAATCAATTTTGTGTCACACTCAAAAAAAACCTTGTCAAATTACTACGAAATGTCTCGCAATCACATTTTACCAATATTTGACAGTTTTCTTTGTTTTTCAACAAATACTTTTCAATCAAAATTTATTGTTTTTTTTGTAATTTTACAGTTTTTCTTGTAATTTTACAAATTTCCAAAAAATTTTACAAAAAATTTTTTGTAAATTTACGAGAATTTCTTGTAATTTTTATTGCGCCAAAAAAGTTGTAAATTTACAATTTTTCTTGTAAAATTACAAAAAAAAACGTAATCGCTTGAATGTTTTTTATTCAATTTTGCTTATTTACCAATTTTACAGCTTTTTTGGGTTGGACTGCTTCTCGATTTTTACCATGATTTTTTTTATCATGATGTGATGTTATGAGCATATCTTTTACAAAAAAAAAATATTTTCGGCACTGAAAAAAACGTTTTTATACAAAAAAAAATTTGTTTTAAAAAGAAAATTTCTTTTGCTCTTTATATAAAAAGGTCCTTTCCAGAGAATAAAGCTTAAAATATTTTTAAAATTTTTTTCTTAAATTTCTTGTATTTTTCCATGAAGTCGCTTGCCGTATCGCTACCTCAAAATACGAATGTCGAAATAGAAATATCAGGAGACGGGTTTAAGTATGAAATATCTTCAAAATGGCCCTATGGATTTTCTCCAGTTTTGGATTGAATATAGTCTGAATAATCTATCTATAATCAAATTTACTGAAATTATAATCAAAAATGAGTTATTAGCGTTTTTGACTCCGAATATTTTTGTCGAAAAAAAATACATACGACATTCGTATTTTGAGGTAGCGATATGTATTGCAGCTTACATATTCTTTTCTACGTTACTGTACGTCCATGTCACTCTATGAAGTATACACCTTTTACAGATGTGATTCGTAAAAGATCAATTGTAATTCGAAGATTCTATTTGTAATTCGAAGATTCCATTTGTAATTCGAAGATTATACTTGTAATTTGAAGATTATATTTGTAATTCGAAGATTCCATTTGTAATTCGAAGATTCCAATTGTAATTCGAAAAATATCAACTGAATTTCCATTAATATTTTACGAATTACAATAAGAATCTTCGAATACCACATGGAATCTTGGAATTACAAATAGAATCTTCGAATTACAAATAGAATCTTCGAATTACAAGTAGAATTTTCGAATTACAAATGTAATCTTCGAATTTCAAGTGGAATCTTCGAATTAAAAGTAGAATCTTCGAATTACAATTGATCTTTTACGAATTACATCTGTAAATGGTGTAGTTTAATGTTTGTAGTCGGATATTTTTTGTTATTTTTTTTATTTGTTTCTTTTTTTATTTATTTTGCATACACGTGCCTGTTAGACTGACCACAATTACCACATATTATAGTTTAACAATAGAGTAAAGTTTGAATAACAATGACAACATCAATGACAATAGATAGAGATGCTTATTTGTTCATAATGGTTGTAGACAGCAATAAGTACGAGAAAATTACAATATCCTATAAATATAGTCACAAACGAGATGAAATCTATACTAACAATAGATTTTTTTTTTATATACTTTTTTACTTTTTTTTTATAATATATGTTTGGAAATAAATAAGGACATTTTAATGCATATTCAATAGAAGAGACTATTTTTAGTATTTAAAAAACTTAATAATATTGACATAAACTTTTAACAAAAAAAAGTTAGACAACACGTACCGATTTTAGAAAAGTAGATTTAATGAAGGGGAGAAATTAAAAAAAAAAACTTTGTTATTAAAAAAACTCTACTTAATAATATTTTTCAAGGAAGAATAAAAAGTGTCGTAGAATCTGAGACTTTTTCTATAGAAAAATTGTATCAGAATCTAAGACTTTTTCTATAGAAAAATTGTCTCAGAATCTGAGACTTTTTCTATAGAAAAATTGTCTCAGAATCTGAGAATCTGAAAAATTGTCTCAGAATCTGAGACAATTTTTCTATAGAAAAAGTCTCAAATTCTGAGACAATTTTTCTATAGAAAAATCTGAGACTTTTTCTATAAAAAAATTGTCTCAGAATCTGAGATTTTTCTATAGAAAAATTGTCTCAGAATCTGAGATTTTTCTATAGAAAAATTGTCTCAGAATCTGAGACTTTTTCTATAGAAAAATTGTCTCAGATTCTGAGACTTTTTCTATAGAAAAATAGTCTCAGAATCTGAGACTTTTTCTATAGAAAAATTGTCTCAGATTCTGAGACTTTTTCTATAGAAAAATTGTCTCAGATTCTGAGAGTTTTTTTAAAGAAAAATTGTCTCAGATTCTGAGACATTTTCTATAGAAAAATTGTCTCAGATTCTGAGACAATTTCTATAGAAAAATTGTCTCAGATTCTGAGACATTTTCTATAGAAAAATTGTCTCAGATTCTGAGACATTTTCTATAGAAAAATTGTCTCAGATTCTGAGACATTTTCTATAGAAAAATTGTCTCAGATTCTGAGACATTTTCTATAGAAAAATTGTCTCAGATTCTGAGACATTTTCTATAGAAAAATTGTCTCAGATTCTGAGACATTTTCTATAGAAAAATTGTCTCAGATTCTGAGACATTTTCTATAGAAAAATTGTCTCAGATTCTGAGACATTTTCTATAGAAAAATTGTCTCAGATTCTGAGACACTTTTTCTATAGAAAAATTGTTTCAGATTCTGAGATACTTTTTCTATAGAAAAATTGTTTCAGATTCTGAGACACTTTTTCTATAGAAAAATTGTCTCAGAATCTGAGACTTTTTCTATAGAAAAATTGTCTCAGAATCTGAGACTTTTTCTATAGAAAAATTGTCTCAGAATCTGAGACTTTTTCTATAGAAAAATTGTCTCAGAATCTGAGACTTTTTCTATAGAAAAATTGTCTCAGAATCTGAGACTTTTTCTATAGAAAAATTGTCTCAGAATCTGAGACTTTTTCTATAGAAAAATTGTCTCAGAATCTGAGACTTTTTCTATAGAAAAATTGTCTCAGAATCTGAGACTTTTTCTATAGAAAAATTGTCTCAGAATCTGAGACTTTTTCTATAGAAAAATTGTCTCAGAATCTGAGACTTTTTCTATAGAAAAATTGTCTCAAAATCTGAGACTTTTTCTATAGAAAAATTGTCTCAGAATCTGAGACTTTTTCTATAGAAAAATTGTCTCAGAATCTGAGACTTTTTCTATAGAAAAATTGTCTCAGAATCTGAGACTTTTTCTATAGAAAAATTGTCTCAGAATCTGAGACTTTTTCTATAGAAAAATTGTCTCAGAATCTGAGACTTTTTCTATAGAAAAATTGTCTCAGAATCTGAGACTTTTTCTATAGAAAAATTGTCTCAGAATCTGAGACTTTTTCTATAGAAAAATTGTCTCAGAATCTGAGACTTTTTCTATAGAAAAATTGTCTCAGATTCTGAGACTTTTTCTATAGAAAAATTGTCTCAGATTCTGCTGAGACTTTTTCTATAGAAAAATTGTCTCAGATTCTGAAAATTTTTTTATAGAAAAATTGTCTCAGATTCTGAGACTTTTTCTATAGAAAAATTGTCTCAGATTCTGAGACTTTTTCTATAGAAAAATTGTCTCAGATTCTGAGACTTTTTCTATAGAAAAATTGTCTCAGATTCTGAGACTTTTTCTATAGAAAAATTGTCTCAGATTCTGAGACTTTTTCTATAGAAAAATTGTCTCAGATTCTGAGACTTTTTCTATAGAAAAATTGTCTCAGATTCTGAGACTTTTTCTATAGAAAAATTGTCTCAGATTCTGAGACTTTTTCTATAGAAAAATTGTCTCAGATTCTGAGACTTTTTCTATAGAAAAATTGTCTCAGATTCTGAGACTTTTTCTATAGAAAAATTGTCTCAGATTCTGAGACTTTTTTTATAGAAAAATTGTCTCAGATTCTGAGACTTTTTCTATAGAAAAATTGTCTCAGATTCTGAGACTTTTTCTATAGAAAAATTGTCTCAGATTCTGAGACTTTTTCTATAGAAAAATTGTCTCAGATTCTGAGACTTTTTCTATAGAAAAATTGTCTCAGATTCTGAGACTTTTTCTATAGAAAAATTGTCTCAGATTCTGAGACTTTTTCTATAGAAAAATTGTCTCAGATTCAGAGAATTTTTCAAAAAAGTCTTAGAATCTGAGAATTTTTTATAGAAAAAATGTATTAGAATCTGAGAATTTTTCTGTTAAAAAAATGTCTTACAAAGTGAGAAGTTTCTATAGAAAAAATGTCCCAGAATCTAAGAATTTTTCTATAGAAAAAATGTCTAAGAATCTTAAAATTTTTTTTTAAAGAAATAAATTTTTTTTTTTAAGAAAAAATTTTCTCAAAATCTTGGAATTTTTCTACAGAACAATTTTTTCACAATATTTTTAGTAAAAAAAAAATATTTAAATTTAAGCAATTAATAGCTAACAAATTTAAGAACCTAATCAAAATACTTATGATTGCATTAATTTTGTATTATTCATAGATATTTTGACACTTTAAGTATAATTGCAATGAAATTGATTAGGAAATTTACATATTCTTAATATTTACCTACAATATGGGTAATTACACACTAGCAGTCCAATAAAAGGGTGATAAATAGTTTTTTGTGGTTTTGGCGTTAGCACTTTAATATATATTCCAAAAAAATCGTAGTGATGATTATTTACTTTTGTTATTTATTTTTGAGCAACTCCGTTAAGAAATAATTAGCAATATAAGTTCTTTTTATACAAAAAAATGTTTTTAAAAA
Source organism: Pegoplata infirma (assembly GCA_963921195.1). Classification (NCBI taxonomy): domain Eukaryota; kingdom Metazoa; phylum Arthropoda; class Insecta; order Diptera; family Anthomyiidae; genus Pegoplata; species Pegoplata infirma. The sequence continues at coordinate 232,592,476 of OY992538.1, read as the reverse complement.
ATATTTTATGGGTTATCACAAATTTTTGCTAGTTTCTCTCTGTCAGCATTTGTTATTATCATTAAATTTAGTTTTTTAAACATTAATTTTAAGAAAACTTTCGGTACAAAAAAATTATGGAAGTGATTATTTTATAAAGGAAATTTTTTCGCTCTAGCGGAAAAATTGTAGCGGTGATCACTAATTTTTGCTATTTTCGTTTTTGATTTTTCAATTAAGGAATACCTAGAAAATAAAGCTTTAATACACATAAAATAAATATTAGGAAAATATACAAGTGATTACAAATTATTGATTTTTTCACTTTAACGCCATTGGATTGCAATAAATTTTATTGGAAAAAGCTCTCCCAGAAAAATGATTTAAACAATTATTTTTTTTTAATTTACAGTACTTAGTTTTGAAAATAAACAACATTGCAGACGATTTGTCCTAAATTGCCCCATATATGTATATTTATTTTGGGTATAAACATGTCAATAATTTATGCATATAAATTTTTGATTATAATAGATTTTCAGGTTAATTCCGTATCACGTTTTCCATATATGTGTCAAAAAGTACATTAAGGCATTTGAATTTTTGTTTTTGTTTTTCAAAAATATCTAATAAACAATAGTGAGGTTCATTGATCTGTAAATTAAATTAGAATAATTGTTTCTTGTTATAGAAATTGTTATGCTGTATCAATAACAAAACTACAAATTGCAAATTTATTTTAAACAAAAAATATTGATATTAACACTTGCAATCATTTTATTTATGTTGAATAGGCAAATTATAGAATTAATAGCAAAACAAGTAGAAAAGTTAAATTCGACTTTGCCGAATCTATGAATACCCTCCACAATGCATTTTTTTAAAGGGTAGTACATTTTTTAACGTGAAAAAACTAACAATTTTGATTAGAAATATTTTATTTTGAGTAAAAAACTCTTTTTTTTTGTCATTTTTTAAAAGAAAGAAAAATTACTAACTTTTTTTTTTGAGTGTAAAATTTTTTTCGAGTGTAATGTTTTTTTTACTGTAAAAATATTTCTGAGTGAATGCACGTACGTATGTACACAAAATGTTGTCATTTTTGTAAAAAAAAACTAAATTTTTTTTTGTGTAAATTTTTTTTGAGTGTAGAATTTTTTTGAGTGTAAAATTTTTTTTGAGTGAAAAATTTTTTTCGAGTGTAATTTTTAAGTTACCAATGCTTTTAAAACTAAACAAGTATAAAAAGCATTGCTTTAAAATTAAACAAGTTTGAAAAGCATTGTTTAGTTACCACCAATGCTTTTAAAACTTGTTAAAACACGTGGCATTTTAGATGAAACTAATCTGAAATTCAGGGTTTTGCTTATAACTTTTGAACCACTGGACCGATTGAGCCGAAATTTAATACCAAACAGACCCGGGGAACGGCAAAAATACATGCCAAGCTTCAGTAGTCTCATTATTGTTTTTCGAAAGTTATCGTGTTTTTTATCTCGTAAATTCGCGAAACACCCTTGCCGAAATTTACTCTTTTGCTCATAACTTTTGAACCACTGTACCGATTTGGCTGGATTGCAATACCAACCTGACCAGGTAAATGACAAACATATATGCCAAACTTCAGTAGCCTCTGTAAAGTCTTTCAAAAGTTAGCGTGTTTTCTACGGACGGACAGACAGACAGACAGACGGACGGACGGACGGACGGACGGACGGACATCGCTAGATCGACTTAAAATCGATCGAGGATCATAAATATATATACTTTATGGGGTCCTAGACCAATATTTCGAGGTGTTACAAACGGAATGACAAACTTATATATACCCTCTATCACTAGAGTGGAGGGTATAAAAAAACATTTAACATTTTAATTTAAATTCCTAAAATTGTTGTTTTAATCTTTTAGAAAATTTCTAAAATTTTTAGGAAATTTCTAAAATTTCCAAAAAAAAAGAATACATAATCTTTAATATATTTGTGTACGTAGTTTCACTAGCAATTTCCTTGATTATTCATTCAAACATAACCAATGGTTGGTTGTCTATGGAAAATTGATTGGAAATGAAATTATACACAACAAAAAAAACATACAAGGCTCTAACATCTCATCATATGATGATGATCAGCTGCTATAGCTTATAGCAGGTATTCTATAAATATAAGGGGGGCACGAAAAATTAACTTTGTGAATAAAAAAATATAGGAACAATATTTTTTATGAATATGTTTCATTAAGAGCAAAAAGAACTGAATTTATGCATTTTTAGTCAAATGCATGTAACTTCTATAATTTTTTAACGATGGTTTTAAAAGCCTCTTATTTTTTTGGCAAAAGATCAGACATGATCAAATTTTTTATAAAAAAAGAAAATTTGATGACAAACAAATTTTTGGTAAAAAAATTTTTTTTTTTGAAAAAAAAAATATTTTTTTGATGAAAAGTTATTTTTTATGAAGAAAAAAACTTTTGATAAAAAAAAAATTATGAAACAAAATATAATGATAAAAAAAAATTTTTGATGAAAAAAAATTTGATGAAAAAAAATTTTTGAAGAAAAAAAAAGTTTTGATGAAAAAATGTTTTTAATGAAAAAAAAGTTGTGATGAAAAAATGTTTATGGTGAAAAAAAAAAATTTTGGATGAAAAAATATTTTTTTATGAAGAAAAAAACTTTTGATGAAAAAAAAAAATATATCGGCCATTCCAGGAAAGACCGGCCAAAAATGGGCATTTTTTGACCTTGGGTCGTCTGAATATCACAAAACTTTTTTTGTAGGAACTCTAAGGAGCCATTAAGAGAATTCAGTTTTCAGTTTATAGAAATTTATAAAACCCTCGATTTTATTCGCGTTTTTAATTTTTTGAAATATCAAAAAAATGGAAAAAGTGGGTAACTTTGTAAATTAATATCTCAGCCAAATCTTCATGCATTTTTATCGTTTTAAACGAGTTTAATTGCCAGTATCGTCAACTTTTACAATATTATAGTAGAAAAAAAATGTTGAACTGCAGAATGCATTTTTTATGCAATTGCATTTTTAAAATGCATTTTTTAAGCCTAAGAGCCTCTTCGATTTTTTTTATCTTTCATGTTAATCAAAATATAACATTTCTACTGAAGACCTGCATTTATAGTATTTTGGGTCTCGCAGTTAAAATATTTAAATTATTTTTTTTAAAAAATCACTTATTTTTTTCCATACAAAACTTGAAATTTGTTCACAATTTTTCGATTTTTTTTTTTCATTTTTATTTAAATTGGATTGTATAAGTCAAAAATTATTTATTATTTGTATGCTAATGTGCCATAAAACGATATTTTTATACTTTTGGGATAATTTTTAAATTTAAAAAACTCGAATAAATATATTTAACATTAAAAGATGCTGTATTTTTTTTTTTTTTTTGAGAAAAAAAATATTTTTTTTCGGAAGTTTTTTTTCTGTCATCTTTTGTATTTTAGACATTTTTAAACATAAATATCAATATTACAAAATACAATAAAAAAATTTCGCTAAAAATCAAATTCCCGCAAATAAAAATTACAGTGTTATACTGTTATTATACATTTAAAAAATGTAAAAAGGTTCTGACCCGGAAACCAGATCCACTAATTTTTATATATATTGATCTCCTGTATTCGCCATCAGAATTGAATTCTATCGTTGGATTTTCCTGTAATTTACAAGGAAAGTCCGCAAAGTGTACATAATTTGTTAATTTGACCAAGTTAAAAATTTTTTCGCGAATACTTCTCATCACTTAATCTCCTCTTATTGTAATATTACTAAATGAGTATAACTCAGTTGTAATTGTATTAATTTAAAAAAAAAAACATAAAAATATATTTTTCGCGAAAAAAAATAATTGTGCAAGTGAAAATTACTGTGTTTTATTACACCGTCCGACACACTTTTGTACACATGGACCAGACCGAAAAATTCTGACAGTAGAGCTGAAAATAAAATACACGTGTCTCCCAGTTTTTTTAGATCAATTCGCATTTTCGCGAAAAACGCCAATAAAAATATTTGTGTTTTTCCAAAGTAGTGTGAAATAAGTTGAAAAATTTATTAAATCTACTTGTGAGCTAAATACTGTTTAAACATGTCTTTAGTCAATTTTTTTACAACAGATTTTTTTTTTTTTTTTTTTGATAATGCACTAAGATTGCTATCTTTAGCTGCTGGTAGCCAAAATTTTTTTTTTTTTTTGTCCAAAACGGTTTTTGTTATATTTCCCGTAAAAGGTCCTAAGTCTCCATCATTTACGGGGGCAAGCATTTTCAAATTCGAAAAAAAACCGAATTCGGGACGCGCAAGAGGTCAGCATGTTAAAAAAAAGTTTAAAATTTACACACAGTGTTCATATAAAGTACTTTTTTTTCGATCTATTGCGTACTAATACAATCAAACTAAAAAATAACGAAAAAACGCAAAAATTTAAAAATAATTTAAATATTTGTGTGAAAAAAATCTGAGCGTTTTCTTTAAAAAAATTTTAAAAATATAAAAACTGCGAGACCCAAAAAAGTATAAATACAAGTCTTCAGTAAAAACTACATATTTTATTAAATACAAAACAGAAAATAAATCGAAGAGGCCCTTTGACCTAAAAAATGCATTTAGAAAATGCAATTGCATACAAAATGCATTTTTGAATTTAAAATATTTTTTGTAAAACAATATTGTAAAATAAGACAATATTGTCTTTCAAACTCAATTTCAAAAACAAAGATCCATTAAGAATTGCCCAAGATATGCATCTACAAAGTTGACCATTTTTTTAAATTTTTTGATTTTTCAAAATATGAAAATCGCGAATAAAATCGAATGTTTTCAGAATTTTTCTAAACCACAAACTAAAATCTCTTAATGGCTCCATAGAGTTCTTGAAAAAGAAGTTTTATAAAAATCGGATGACCCGAGGTCAAATTTTGGCCGTTCTTTCATGGAATGGCCGATATATATGGGGCATTCCAAGCCAAATCACTCACTTTTAGACCCGACCCCTTTCGATTTATTTTATTTTTGGATATGTTTTAGTACTTATTAAATACAACTTGGACACCAATTTTCAACCATTTATTTCAAGATGGTGTTGAGTAATCAATTTTTCAAAATGACGATTTTCTCAAAAAAATTAAAAAACTGAAATTTTTAATTAATTTTGACCATTAAAAAATATAGATATTTTAAAAAAAGTTGGACAACGTTTTGTTGGTATTTAAATGTAGTTTTAGAAAAAAAATATGAAAAAATTATTCGAAGTAGTTATCACATATTTTTTGACGTTTAAAAATTAAAATCTACTTTTTGAAAAAGTCCGAAACCTTCGATTTTTTTGTAAAAAACTATAAAAATTCTACTCTAAATTACGCAACTTTTAAGCCATAACTCGAGAAGTGATCACAATTCTTTCGATTTTTTTTTAATTTTTAAAATTGCACCTTTTATGTTTTGGCTCTGATTTATTTTATATGGAGCTCCAAAAAAAAAAAAATTGATAGATTCTGACCCTAACTTACACTAAATATATTCATTTGGAGGTAAATATACGTCTCACAAAAATTTAGGACGATCGGACATGGATAAGGTGTTTAGCATGGTCCTTGAAGTTTAAAAAACGGATTACAAGGAAAAATATGAATTTTTTTCTGTTTTCGCAATTTTTTTGGTATTTTAAGTTAAGTTTTAATTCAATTGATTACAGAATTATGATGTGGAGTAAAATGCCTTTCTAATAAGGTACTAAAAACTAAAATCGGTTGAAAATCAGCCAAGTTATTACAACTTCCCCAGGCATTTAGCGTGTGCCATACTACTTGATTAAAAAATACGAGTCCATTTTTTTAAATTTATTGAAATTTTCTACTGTAATAACATTTTTTCATTATTCATGTTTCAGTGTAATATTTTTATGGTTTTTCCAAATTTTAAAACAAAAAAAAGAATTTTTTTTTTTTTTTAAAGAGATTTCAAATGGGTGTTGAAAATGCAGGCATTTTTAGCACTAATTTAAAAAATGTTAGCAAAACACAATATGAAAAATACTTGTCATCTAATTACATTTGAACTTGAAGAATAAAAAAATGTTATTACAGTAGAAAATTTCAATGAATTTCTAAAATCGTGTTATATTGCTTAATCAAGTGTTCTGCCATACGTTAGATGCCTGGGGAAGTTGTAATAACTTGGCTGATTTTCAACCGATTTGAGTCTTTGGTATCTTATTAGAGAGACATTTTACTCCGTATTATAATTCTGTAACCACTTGAATTAAAACTTAACTTAAAATACCAAAAAAATTGAGAAAACTGAAAAAAATTCATATTTTTCCTTGTAATCCGTTTTCTAAACTTCAAGGCCATGTCCGATCGTATTGGTGTCCAAGCTGCATTTAATAAGTACTAAAACATATCCATAAATAAAATAAATCGAAAGGGGTCGGGTCTAAAAGTGAGTGATTTGGCCTGGAATGCCCCATATACTTTATGGAGTTAGACCAACATTTCGAGGTGTTACAAACGGAATGACAAACTTATATATACCCTCTATCACTAGAGTGGAGGGTATAAAAAATGTTTGATGAATAAAAAAAATGTAATAAAAAAAAAAAACTAATTGATGAACAAAAAAATTTGATGAAAAAAAAAAAATTATAAAAAAAAAAAAAATTTGATGAAAAAAACAATTGATGAAAGTGAATTTGATGGAAATAAAAATGATAATAAAATTTTTTTTTGATGAAAATAATTATGTTACGTTTTATTGGTGAATAAAAACGGTTTTATTCACCAGCAGGTGAAATTTTATCCAAGTTACAAATCGAAGTTACAAACCTTTTTGGTTTTAAGAAATGAAAACAGTAATTCTTATTCTCTTTTTTGTTAGTCGGTTGCTTATATAGTCAAACTGAGGTGGCGTCCTGCAGCATTTTTAAAATTAAACACCAGCCTAAAAAGATTATCATGTTAAAAAATTTTGATGAATGACAAATTTTGATGAAAAAAAGTTTTGGTGAAAAAAAAAAGATTTTTAATGAAAAAATATTTTTTATGAAGAAAAAAACTGTTGATGAAAAAAAAAATTATGCAAAAAAAATTTTTGTTAAAAAAAATTAATGAAAAAAAAAATTTGATAAAAAAAAAATTTTGATGAAAAACTATTTTTTTATGTAGAAAAAAAATTTATGAAAAAAAAATATATTGATAAAAAAAAAAAAAACAAAAATCATGAAAATAAATTTTTTGATAAAAAAAAAAAATATGAAAAACAAAATTTTGATGATAAAAAAAATTTTGACGATAAAAAAAATTTTGATGAAAAATCTATTAAAAAAAAATTTTATGAAAATAAAAAAATTTTGTTGAATTTTTTTTTAAAGAAAAAAGCTATTGATGAAAAAAAAAGTTCATATAAAAAAAAAATTTTTGTTAAAAAAAAAAATTTATGAAAAAAAAAAAAAAATGACGAAGAAAAAGTTTTTTATGAAACAAAAAAAAAATATTAAGGAAAAAAAATTTTATGAAAAAAATTTTATGAAAAAAAAAATTGATGAAAAAAAAAATTTTATAAAAAAAATTGATGAAAAAAAATTTTTTTGATGAAATTTTTCAATTTCAATAGGTTTCGTCTTTAAATCAAGCGAAGCGTTAATTTAAATTTTCAAAGAAATCTCATAAAAATTGCGACTTACGACATCGCTAAAGGGACTAAAAAAGTGATTCTAAGTCGATCAGTATACTTGAAGGTAGGTCTAAAACCAATAATTCTGGTAAATTCCCTAAAATTTTAAATATAGAGTTTTCAGACCAAAAAAAACATAACTTGCCCGTCAATCAAAGAAATTCCACAACAATCATATTTCATGCCACCCTAATGTATATGTGTGTGTGTATAGTATCAAGTTACTGGCATTGTATAGATAAATGGATGTATGGGATATATTTCCTACAACATGTAAATCCGGCTAAATAAAAAAATCATTTATGCATACAGTTTCTCTGTTTTATCTGTTTTAAAACCGTAAAATGCATAATATCTGCACAAAAATGAATAATGCAATAAACAAGATTAGCTGGCAAAAATGTGCAAAACCAAAAAAACACACACACAGAAAACTAGCTCAAAATCATAAAAACCAAATATCTAGTATCACTTTAAATTCCATTTTAAAGTATATACTATTTTTTAGAAATTCTAAATGTTTAGTTTCATGCCAAGTACATTTGTTTTTATTGAAAGCTACATATTTTTTTTTATTTGTAAAACAAGTAATGACCTTCATTTACTAAAGATTTTCATTTCATTTTCTTTTATTTGACTTGTGTTGACATCTTTTCATTATAAAGGGGTTGTTCCTTTTTTTGTGTAGTTTAAAAGTTTTTTTTTTTCATCTTGTCATTACTTTGGTAAGAATAAAGTTTTTTTTTTTTTAATATCGAAGGTTGTTGCAACAACAAAACAATATGTTTAGATTTTTTTTTCTCATAGAGACAACTCTTTACAATTGAGACAACTTGGTAAACTCATTAAAACTGTTTTTTTTTTTAACTTTTTAAGAAACATTATAAGAAATATGTTTTGAAAAAAAAAAACAGGCTTTTACAAAAATATTATAAAAGAAAAAGTAATAATAACAAATATGCACATGTGCAGTTTAAAATGCACATTTTGAATAATTTAAAGTGCTCCACTAACAACATGCGCTCCACTAAGAAACAAGGCATATAAGTTTGATATTACATTTGAACACACCGAAATATGTATCAGTAAATATTTCTCCTACAATGCTAAAATATTATAGGAAAAAACTTTATTTGAAAATTAAAGGTGTGGAAATGTTGTTGAAAATCGACCGTAAGCGAAAATATATTTTTTGTTAAAAAACAATTTGTTAAAAATGTTCTTCATAACTGACGCTTATACAGGGAAAGTAACAGCAAATGGGTTTAACTCTTAAAATTTCCAAAAAAATGTTTTTAATAAACTAGTTTTAAATGATCATATTTGCTATTTATCTCCTCCTTACCAGAAAACGAAAATAACAAAAATTTTTGATCACAATAATTTGTTTTTTTAAATGATTTTTTGTACGAAATTGTGATATTTTGTACAATTAATTGTTATAAATAAGAACCTTTTACAAAACGTTAATATTTTTTTATATCATCGACTCATTGTTAGTGATAGGGGGTATATATAAGTTTGTTATTCCGTTTGTAACTCATCGAAATATCGGTCTTGGATCCCGTAATGTATATATTATTGATCAAAATTGATCACCGAATTGTTTTTAAAAAAGTTCAAACATATTTCTTCCAAAAAAAAATTTTCCGCCGAATTTTTTTTTATCAAAAATTTTTTTCGCGGATTTTTTAAATTTTTTTTTTTGTTTTTTTTTGCAAATAATCTATTTAAGATTTTAACTTTTTTACTTGTTGTTCTTAACAATGGCTTTTAGCAAAAATTTGTGTAACAATACATCGTCGGTGCGCCGACCATTTTGTGGAGCAGAAATTGATCAAGAATATTTTAAATATTCAGAAACCTTTTCAACATGATAATTAGAGTGCGCAGACAAAATTTTTTTTGATGGTCTTACCCCCTTAATTTGCTCCTTAATGAAAAAAATTTCAGTTTTTTTGGGGATTTGTAAAATACTTTTTGACCTCTTGGAGGCCCTCTTGAAGCGGTAGGAGCGGATTTAATAAAAAAATGTTGTAAAAAATAAAAATCAATGTATTTGGACCACCTTAATGGTTGAAAACAGATGGTAAGTAAGTTCCAAAAAAATATTGGGGTTGAAAAACTATTAGGGGTCGGTCATGCTTTTGATTCCGCCAGAGCCACACTTAAGAAAGTTATAGGTAGGAGAAATTTTATCGTTGTAATCCTTGTATGGAAGTCCCCTTAGGGAGTGGAGATAGAAAATGTTAGGGAGGGAAAATTAATGGGGTTCGGTCTCACATTTTACATTTTTTTAGGCGACAGATCTGCCCTTAACTGCCGCACGTCTTTAAATGAGATGGCCAAGCAGTTTAACATACGACTCATATGGGTCCCAGGGCTCAGAGACATTCCAGGGAATTGCAAAGCCGATGAGCTTGCAAGACTAGGAACTACCTTACAGGTTCCAACAGAATTGGAATGTGTTGGTATGCCTCTAGAAACTTGCAAGCAAAACCTACGGCTTTGTTCTGCGACGGAGACTAATCAAAGATGGGCAAATGGATGGACGTGTGAGACAACACGACTGATTTGGCCTTCTCTTAATCAGGGGCGCACAAGTGAGCTGATATCGCTTCCAAGAGGAGAGATTTCGACGGTGGTTTCTATAATTACCGGACACTGTCTTATAGGGAAGCACGCAGAGCGGTTAAATGTACCGTCGAATGACTTTTGCCGAAGTTGCATGGATGAAGAGGAGTTGGAAACTATCGAACACTTTATTTGCCATTGCCCGGCACTTTCTGGTCAGCGACTTGCTTCACTGGGATCTAGGGAGCTGTACGATCTTTCTGATTTGTTGGATGTCAAAATTCAACATCTAAGGAGTTTTATAAGAGGCTCAAAATGGTTTAACGACAGGGACTAGTAGGGAAACCTATTACGGTCCCGTGGTATCACAATGGAACTCAGAGTCTACGTGTTTTGACGTAAAACGTCAGCAGCCACTTACAGCCTAACCTAACCTAGGCGACTCCGGGACAAATGTGGGGCTTTTGTGTTCGGCGTGTAGTTGTAAAAATTCACAAAAATTCCATGAACTGCCCCGGAGTTGCCAAAAATTAGGTAAAAAATAGAGTTTTTCACCCTTATATTTTTGTTCAAACACTCCCTTCCATTCGAAAACAACATTTTTATAAAAAATTGCTCCTACCGCTATAACTTTTCCGAGAGTGCCTCTAGAGGATTCAAATGTATAACCGACTCCCCATAGTTTTTCAACCCCAGAATTTTTTCAGAACATACTTACCATCTATCTTTAACCATTAAGGTGGTGCCCATATAATGGTCCCCATACAATTTTCAAATATACTTTACGTGTAAAAACTGAAAACTCTTGGACACCTTTTTGAATTGTTCATATACTTTTTCAAAGTTTTTGGATAATAAATCATATTTATGCAGAAAACTTCTAAGAACATTTTTGGTATAGAAAATTCTCCGATTTTAAGAAACATATTATCTTGATAAAATCAAAGATTTTGAGACATTTTTGCTATGAAAGCCTCCTTAAATTGCTGGAAATTTTTATAGTGTTACAGTTTTTGAATAAAAAAAATTATAAAATTCCAAGACATTTTAACCATAGAAATATTTTATTATACTTACGATTTAAAACATTTTTTTCATAGAAAATTTTAAAATTTTGAGATATTTTTGTACAGAAAAACTCTATAACTCTGAGAAAATTTTCGTGTAAAAATTCCAGATTATAATAAATTTCGTATAGAAAAATTCTGAAATTTTCAGATATTTTTCATATACAAAAACTCTCAGATTCTAGTAAAAAGTAGTTTGATTTTGAGACATTTTGCTTATAGAAAAACTCTAAATTTCTAAAATAATTTTCGTACAGAAAAATTCTTAGATTCTGAGTCATTTTTCGTACCGAAAAGCTCTCAAAAGTTAAGACATTTATCGTATAGAAAAGTTTTCTGTTTTTGAGACTCTTTTCGCTTAAAAAAATTACAGGCTCTGAGACATTTTTTTAAAAATTGTGAGATTCTCTAAGATATTTTTCGTATTGAAAAATTCTCAGATTCTGAAACATTTTTTGAATTAAAAAATTTTCAGATTCTGAGACGTGTTTTGTATAGTGAATTTTCTATACAAAAAATCTCAGATTTGTATAGAAAATTGTGAGATCCTGAGATAATTTTCGTATAGAAGAATTTTCAGATTCTAACACATATTTTGTACAGACAAATTTCTTGTTAGAAAAATGTCTTAAATTAGCAAAGAAAAATTCTCAGATCCTGTTGTGTCTGTATTGATAACACTGTGCAATAAATTTTGGGTCACCTTGACCAAAAACAAAATAAAAGTATAGGACTAATGCCATAATTTTCTAAATTGTGTTTCACCAAGATACTTTACAATTTAACTTTTTTTAGCATTCTGCGCTTTTTGCACGAACTTTTGGTCTTGACAACCCCTAGTGATACATGATGCAGAATATGTTTGTAGATCATTTTAACCCTTTAAACGCACGTTTTAGTGGTGTTCTATAAGGTTATTTGAAAAAAATTACCAAAATGACACCTAAAATGTGATATAGAGGATAAATATATTCTTAGAAAAAAACCTTCATCAAATTTCACTTAAGATATACTTAAGATTATAAGGGTTTGAGTTGAAAAATGTAGAAGAAAAATTTTTATTTCTAAAAACTATAGACATTTCTGGTATTCCTATACCGGTTTCGGACAGTTCCAGTAAACTGACTTCATCAGTAGGATTTAAATGCCAATTTGTTTTGTTAATGGTAATTGTTTTTCATAATACATATGTGAATTTTATTAATATCAATACCCAGTCCAGAATCGAACCAAGAATATTTTCATACCATTAACAATACTAGTGGGATGGCACTCTAGACATCACCGCCAAAGCATTGATTAGATATGTGTTGGATAAATATTCGTTTTTTCTATTCATTACTACTTGCATTGCATATTAATAGTTTTCTACAGAGAGATTGACAATTATAACAACAACAGTTCAACCGCTAGTAATTTCAACTTCACCACATCCATTTTTTCAACTCGTTGGTCTCTTTATAGTTTTTTGCAATCGTGATTATTTAGCTCAAAAGCAGAATTAAAACACTTTTTCAATCGTGTTGCATTTTTGCATTTTCACATCATTTAAAGTAAAAAAGTTTTCATGAATATGAGAGACCGCAATTTTTCCAGTTATAAATATTTTTTTTTTTTATTTTTATATTTGTTTAGAATAACACAGCTTAACAAGAAAATGCGTATTGGATTCTGGTTAGTGATTTGGATAGTGTATGTTGCGCAGATTCCAAATCCGGAGCCCAAATTTGTCTATCACATCAGGATTTTGAGTAATTCGCGGTTAAAGGGCCAAAAAACGGAATTTTTGACCCTTTTTAAACGCTTATAAAATAAGATCCTGACGTGCAAATGACTTGGTATCAAGCTCATTCGAAAGCCTGTAATTTTCTCTTAAAGATAAGATAAAATGTTCTAAAAGTTTAATTTTCTAAAATGGTAAAAAAATCATTAGCAAAAAACCTTCCATTTTTTCAATATATCGTTTATTAACACAGTGTTTTTTAACAAATTTCCATACAAATTCATACGTAAATATTAGATTTAAACCACTTGTTGCTATTAATTTTTTTACCATTTTGGAAAATTAAATTTCAAGAAGATTTGATCTTGTGTGAAAGAGAAAATTACACACTTTCAAATAAGCTTGATACCAAGTCATTTGCATGTCAGGATCTTCTTTTATAGGGGTTCAAAAATGGTCAAAATGGGTCTTTTTTGACACTTAAACCGCGATTTTCTCAAAATTGTGACGTGATAGAAAAATTTGAGTGACCGTTTTGGAATCGGGACACCAAACCCTATCAACTTTTTTTGGTTTCATCCAAAACGCAGCGACAAACCTCAGATTTGTAGAGCGGTGTAATATAATTTTTTGTTGCTTGAATTTAAAAAAAAAAATTTTTTTTTTGTTAAAAAAGTTTCCAGGGAATATAATAGGTACTTTCCTTTTAACTTTTTTGACATTTCAATTACCTTCTCACATAAAAAAATAAAATATATAAAACATAATGAAGAAATAAACAAATTACTACTTTGAGTGGCAACAATACGACCACTAAATGTTAAAACCATACAACAACAAATTGACGGTTATCATGACAATCATGATTATGCATGTCTGTTGTGGTTTACCTACCCTACCATGTTATAAATATCATAAAGTGTCAACACTAACAAACAAACACACATACACACACAACATATTAAAACACTTTATGCTACTAAAAAAACATAAATTGTTTAGTGTAAAGTAAAAATTTTTAAACGGAAAATTATTGGGCTCGCATGTCAAATAAAAACAACAACACTATAAAATCAAATGTTTTCTTATGTTTTTTAATAAAAAAAAAACAACATAATTGTGCATGTTGTGTTTTAACAACGGAAGTGTTACAAGAAAAAATATATTGTTTTTAATTTTCTTTGTGGTTACATTTACATTAGCCCACATTTGGTTTACGATGTTTAACTTTTGTTTAAAAAAAAAATTTAATTATTTTTCTAGAATGTTTAGCATGTACTATGTTGCTTTTGTAGCCATACATATTTATGTATTTATTTTATTATATTATATTTTTTATTAAAAATTAACACCTCAACACATTGTCACACAAAAAATGTTTATGATTACATGATGAACTCACATTTCATGTAATTTATACTCACTTAGACGTCATATGAAAGTACTTAAACATTCGTATTCAAACCCAGCAAAAACAAGTAGAAGAATTTAAAATATTGTAGGGTGTACTCTACTACACCGTCCGACAGTCAATATTTAACATGAACCGGATCATATACGTCTTGTCCTACGATGCCACAGGTGATGGCAAATGATAGAGGAGGATCTCATCTAAATTTTCCATTTTTTTATTATCAGGATTAAAAGATGTGAATAAAGTCCTTTGAAAACTCTATCAAAACATTTTGTTGAAAAATTCGAATGATATTAAAGCATAAAGTTTTGAAAGGTTTTAACTAACCTCATTTTTCCTAGAATAAACCTACTCAAAATTTCACATGTTTTCAAGAGTCAGTTTTTTCCCCTGTGGAGGAAGCAACCTTAAAGTGCAAGTTCGTGCTTTTGCTGGGTTTACAAATATGTTTATTTATGAAGATATGTATGTGTTAACGTATAGTTAGTAGAAATAAGTTGATGTGTATATGTGGTTATGTGTAGGTTGGCTGAATGAATGTGTATGAGTGTGTGTGTATTTATATGTAAGCCAAATATCATGCTGCGTGACAATAAACAATTTTCACACACAAGTTACCTACAAAGTACATTTTATCAAGGATGGGTACCAATTCGATAAAAGTATTGGTATTGGTATTGGTTTTTAAAATTATATTAGTATTGGTATAGGTATTGGTTTTCATTTTTTGTTGAATTGGTATAGGTTTCGGTATTGGTTTTGAATTATTTAGGTATTGGGTATTGGTATTGGTTTTAGCCTCGAATCGGTATCGGTTTTTAATAAGTATTGGTATTTATCTTATATCGGTTTTGGTATTTGTATGCAAAAGGTTTTGTCGTTAATATTAATTAATTTAACGTACGTCGTCCTTCTGTGGGGCGCGCCCCACAGTGGAGAAAAACATGTGCTTATGTCCAATTTTTAACCGAGTTTAGTTTTTATATTTTTTTTTGTTTCTTAGCCATCGATCGGGGACGGTGGATTTTTAAAGAATGATTTATTTTTCTAGTATTAAGGACATTTTTTAGTATTTTTTCTTTAAAAAAAAATTGATAGGCAACTAGAGATGGGCATATGAGCAGATTAGACCGTGATTCACGCATGAGTGTGACTGAATTCAATTTTGCTCACGTGATTGTGAGTGGGGGAAAAATTGCGTGAGTGAGTGTGCGTGAGCAAGATTTTTGCGTGAGTCGATTTTTTTGCGTGAGTTTGCGTGATTTATTTTCTCTTCATATTTCCCTTTGTACCAGAAAACCAACAAAAAATCGTTAAAATTTGGCTAAACTTAAGATTTTGTCCGAAAAATTGTAAAATTATGCTGAACTTTAAATTTTGCTTAAATTTTCTAAGATTTTTTCAATTTTAGTTTTTAATTTTTTTTTTGTAAAATAAGGGTTTCGTGGCTGTGAGTCAACGTGAATGTGAGTGAAGCTTGTGCGAGAGCACGTGAGTGTGAGTTGTATTAAATTTACTCACGTGATTGTGAGTGTGTGTGAGCAGAAAAAATATGCTCGTGAATGAGTGTGCGTGATTAAAAAATTCCTCTCGTGAGCGAGCGTGAGTCATAAATCAATCACGCGCCCATCTCTAATTTGAACCTCTTATTAATGATGTAAATAGCATTTGTTGTATTATTAATTTAGTTGTTATACCCAATTTAAATTTAAACAGCCTCACCACAAGTCCTCAAAAAATCGATAAAATCGACTTTTAAAATATAATTTTAATATTCGACTTTATATTTAAAATTTTGAGTCGCAGTAGTCATTCAGCCTTACCAAAGAAGAAATTTAAAAGCATATTTTTGTTGAAGTCGGCTTTATTTTAAAATAAAACTTTTGTTTTATCCGTACCATAAAAAATATTTAAAATACAGTTTTTAAAATATTGTCAAACACATACATTCAAATATTTGTCAATAAAATTTAAAAGAATGAAAGTAAAAAATAAAATGTCAAAGAAATAAAAATAAAAATTTAAAAAAACAAATAATAAAAAAATATACAATAAACATCAAATTTTGAAAAAAATAACAATGAATTTTGCAAAATGGATAAATTGGCATAAATAAAGGTAAAATAAAATAAAACAAAGTTGCAAGATAAATAAATTCAACGTTATTTTTACATACACAGCTATTAAGGCCTTTCATTGGGTGCACTTGGACATAATTTGGAAGAAATGCAGCTGAAGAAATGTAGGCACGCTTAAACGTTAAAGCAAATATTTCTGCATACAAAGGCAAAACAAAAAAAGGGTGTTATTTGGCGATCATCTTCATTTGACCAAATTATATGCAGAAAATCAAGTGAAAAAAACAATATTTGACACATACATGTTTACATTTATTTCAATTAAAAAAGTAAAAGTTGATTTTAAAATTTAAAATAAAACTCTAAGGTTCTGTTTTAAATATTTTTTATGGTACGAAATTTGAAATAATAGTCGACTTTTTCGATTTAAAACCGACTTATGACTTCTTGTGGTAAGGCTGATTGTTTTTGGGTGTTTATTTTTTCTGATTGTTTGTTTTATTATTTTTGTTTTTCTATATTTTGTTCTGATTGGGTATTAAAAAATCGCCTTCCGAAAACTTAATAACCCAGTAAAATTTTTTGGAGAAGATTCCTATTGCAATAGTCTTTAGAATACATTCTAAAATAATTTAAAAAAAACGCAGAAACGTTTACTCTTGCAAAGTGCGAAATGAAAAGTTTACAACAAACACATGGGATATAAAACAAGTAAGTGTTAAATTCGCCTGTTCCGAATCTTGTATACCCTCCAATATGTAAAAATATTAAAAAAAATTGAAAGGGGTGGTTTTTTGGGGTGGGTGATTTGATGGACTCCTTGCCCATCGCGGTATATGTTTACAAGTTAATTTTATTCTGCTTTGTGCACTAAAGTATTACAATTTTATCATTATTTAAATTATTTTGTATCCAATATTTCAATGCGTTACACACGAAAAGACTCCATACTGTAGTTGGAGGGTATAAAAACACAAAATATTTTATTGTTGTAATAAATGTTGCATTAAGCAATTTGCAAGAGTAAAAAGTTCTGATGTGAATACCGTCAATGATAAAATTGTAGAGTTAAGGTACCTACAGACAACTCAATATTATGTACAATATGCAATTATATTGATGGTGTGTGGGTTAGATTGACCATTGTACAATCGTCAATCTTACCCACACACGATCAATATAATTGCATATTGTACTTAATATTGCGTCGACTGTAGGTACCTTTAAGCCTGACAATGCTCCATTGTGGAAAAAAGAAGAAGGAGAAAAAGAAAATTTCCTTGATTTTCGATAATCTCAAATGCGTAACAAATTACCTAATTTGTATTGGTCAGTTTTTACCCCATTTATGTCCACTGTACGTACCAATGCGAGAATAACTTATTTTTCGTTTTTTTTTTTTTTAATAATAATGATAAAATTAAAGTTGAAGTTAAAGCCAACTAAATCAAAAGTGGTTCACACCAATATATATTTTAAGGCGTTTTAATTTTATTTCTTTTGAGAAAAATTAAAAAAGGAAATTTTATGAAACTAAGATTCAATTTTATTTTTCCTTTTGTGGAAAAAGGTACTTTTTTAGTAAAAATAGCACGGCAGATCTCAAAAATCTTGTCAAAAAAATGTTTAATGTTCCGTTATTCCAGAAAACCCTGTATTTCAACTTTTTATGCTTGAAACAATTTTTGTGCTGATGCACATTGCATTTAATGCAAATATAAATTGCGGTGGTCAAGGGGAGATATTTTTTAATTGCAGAAAGATGAGACTTAACATTTGTAACAAAATATACCTGAAATCCCTCCTTTTCATACATAAATGTTTTTTTGAAAAAGGTGATCGAAATGGGTTATGGTGCAGGGGCCTCTTTTTCGATTTTAGATATTTTTGAAATTACACGGGTAATTTTTTCTGTCTTATGTGGGGTTCACACTTACGACCTTAAACAAGTAGTTTAACAAAACATCAGTAACAGAATAAAAACGTAATGGATACAGAATAAAGATTTTTTTTAAACACGTAGCCCTTAAACTCTCAAAAATAGCAAGTGTAAACCGCACATTACGCGTTCTTAAATTATTTTATAATATGACTGTGCCTCTAATGAAACAAACAAAAAGTTTTTTCTGGATTCTGGTGTAGTGTTGTAAATTGTCGATACTTTTGACTACTCGATACTTTTGAATTGAGTACTCGATACTAGAGATGGGCGCGTGAGTGGATTTTGACTCACACTCACTAACGTCACGCAAAAAATAATCGAATCACTCACTAATCATTCACGCAATTTTTTTTTTTACTCACGCTCACTCACATTAACGTGAGTAATAAAAAGCTTACTGACGCTCACGCGTGACTCACGCCGGATTCAATCACGCTCAGTGAGTCACGCAAAATCTACTCACGCAATAAAATTTTCTTACCAAAAAGAAAAAAAATCCAAAAATTTTTTTTTTTACAAAAAATTAAATAAAAATTGGGCAAATCAAAAAATCTAACCACGCAAACTCACGCAAAAAATAAATGACTCACTCACTAGTCACTCACTCAGATTTTTTTTTCAACTCACACTCACTCACAAACACGTGATTGAAATGAAAATCACTCACACTCACGCGTGATTCACGTGAGTCACGCAAATCACGTGACCTGCGTCCATCTCTACTCGATACTACTCAATACTTTTTCAATTTTGTTTAGAATTAACTTTTTTTTCAGAAAAAACATTTAATTTCGTTGTATTTACGTTACAGAGCGTATAAAAAAACAAAAGCTAATTAAAAAAAATTAAAACTTATAGATTAAAATTGATTTTTTAATATAATAAATTTTCAGATTTAAATAAAAAAAAATGTATGTATTTTCTAGCAAAATTCGTGTTTTTGAACCAAATTGTAGCGTTTTGCTAAGAAAAATACAACTCTGAAAGTATTGAGTAACTACTTTTAAGTATTGAGTACCGGTAAAATTGTTCGGTATTGAGTACTAAATGCCCAAATACTCGATATATTTACAACACTATTCAGGTGTTGTAACATATAATTTTGTAACGACTGCTTGATTAAAATTTTGGGATTTCCAAAAAAAGGATATTAGTATTTTTTTTACAACGCAAAGAACAGTGCAGTGACATTCAACATATGTATATCAAATATTAACAATGTTTGCAAAAGAAAAAATTTCATCACAGAAAAGGTCTACATTTTTAAGATCTACTTTTATTAGGGGTCATAAAAATCACGTAACGTGACAAAAAAATATTTGTTTTATGTTTTTATGGCTTTTAAAATTCAAGTAGCTAACTCCTTTTTGTTATATGACAAACGATTACTGATCGATGTAACATTTTTTGTGAACATCTTTAGCAATTCGCTAGTCAGGTAAAATCTAATAATGTGATGGAAAGAAAATGTTTGACGTCATAATTAAAACAAACGAAAATAAGAATACAAAAAAACCCAAACAAAACCGATACGAAAGTAAAAAAAATGAATTGGTATTGGTTTTTTATTGGTATTGGTTTTGAAGAATAAAAGTATTGGTTTTTAATTGGTATTGGTAGTCGGGAATCGGTATTGGTTTTTTATCGGTATTGGTATCGCACAAATAAAGGTATTGGTTTTTAATTGGTATTGGTTTTCAATTTGAATTGGTATTAACGGGTATTGGTATCGAAAAGGTATTGGTACCCATCATTGCATTTTATACATTCATACATTGTGTACTTAATTAAAGTGTGAGTTATATGGGGATCGTTTGATAAGTTATAACACTAATTATAAGCTATGTATATCACCGTCCGACAGTCGGACGATATTCGTCTGAAAGTTGAGATCAAATGGAGTAAAACTGCATTTACAGTTTTTCATTTCGAGATCCAGTTTATTTTTAAAATGACCTCAAAGTTTTAAAGGCTTACATTTCCATGTCAGGATAAAAGGATGTGAATAACGTCCTTTGAAAACTTAATCAAAATATTTTGTTGAAAATTTTGAATGATATTTGAAGATACAGTTTTGAAAGGACGTAACTAATTTCCTTTTTCATGATATGTAAAAATAATACTCCGCTTTCATTTGCCATCGCTAGGGGAATCCTACATTCAAAATATTTTGTAAGTAAATTCAACTGAAAAAACGTTTAAAACAATCGTTTTTCCTTTTAAAAAACGGACTACTTATTTTTCATTGAAAGCAACATATTTTTTCAGTTATTTTTAAACGTTAATAAATGACTAGACGTTCCGTAAAAACAAACGATATTTCAATTATTTTAACTGTTTACAATTTTTTATTTTGTGAAGTAAAAATAAAATTTTTGAATAACAAACTACAAAAACCGTACTTCTGTACGGTTTTAACTTTACTTAACTACTTTTTTTAGTTACTTTACTACTTTTTTTAGTTAAGTTCTATTTACAAAAATACTAGTTTTGTACAAATTTTGAATTAATTTTTTTTGTTGACTTTAAAACTGAGTTTACGAATTTTTACTAATTAATTTGCTGATTTTTTGTAACATTTTTGTCAAGTAAAAAATTTTAAACATTTCTTGTGTAGGCTCCTATGCAAATCTTATAAGTCCTACTTAAGCTGAACTTAATGCTGTGAAAAAATAAGAAAAAATAAGTGAAGTGTTAGTGTCTAAAACCAATATTTAACAAACTTAAAATTTTTTACAAAAAGTTTAGCTGAATTCAACTAATAAAAAATGTTACAAAATTTGCAGCTGAATTTTTAGTTAAAATTACGGTTTTTTTGCTACATTCATTCTACGAAAAGTTAACTAAATATTTTTTGTTAAATTAACTAGAAATTTAGTAGGTTCAAAATCAGGTGTTTTTTTAGTTAATATTAACTAAATTTTTTGCTAACTTTACAGTTTTTTTTTTTTGAGTGTAACAAAAAATTACTGTGATGTAGTTACAGCTATTTAAAGTAGTTAATTTTATTTTTTTATATCTGAAAAATTTTCAAATTTTTTTTCCAAAAAATAAAAATAAATTTTCTTTTTTTTTAATTTTTCACAACTTTTTTTAAAAAAAAAACTTTGAAATTTTTGAAAAAAAAAAATATATATGTATTGATTATTTTATTTTGACTACATTTTAGTTGTTTTGACTACAAATGTAAGTAGTTTTTACTACATAAGTCAGTTGTTTTTTGTCAGTTAAAATAACTAACATTGTTAGTTGATTTAACTGAAAAAGTAGTTGACCCCAAAACAACTTACAAAGTAGTTATTTTAACTGACATTTTCAGTTGATTTTACCAACATAATTTTTTGAGTGAAATATAATCCTTTAAAACTTTGAAGTCCTTTTAAAAGTAAATAGGATTACGAAATGAACAACTGTAAGTTAGAGTGGCCATAGTAGAAATTTTTTTGAAAAGTTAAATTTTTCGCACTGAAAAATGTGAGGTTGGGGATAAAAATAATTATGCATATTTAAAAAAATTTTTTTTTTGTTCCGAGTACCTCCGGGTTGAGCCTAAAGTTTGAAAAACGGATTACAAGGGAAAAATATGACTTTTTTTATTTTCTCAATTTTTTTGATATTTTAAGTACAGTTTGAATTCAAATGGTCACTGAATTTTGATTAAGAGTTAATTGTCTATCAAATAAGGTGTTAAAAATTAAAATCGGTTGAAAATTAGCCGAGTTATGACAACTTCCCCCGGCAACTAACGTGTGGCAAACCACCTGATCAAGGAATTCGAGCCCCATTTTTGAAATTTATTGAAATTATCTACTGTAATTAATTTTTCTTTATTCCTCAAGTTCCAATGTACTAAGAAGATACATATTTTTCATATTGCGTTTTGCTAACTTGTTTTAAATAAATGCTAAAGTGGTCTGAATTTTTCAACACTATTTTCAAATCTCCAATTTTAAATTTTTATTTTTTTTGTTAAAGAAATTTTTAAAAATCGGCTATTGGAGTTTAGGGATTTGTTAAGCACATATAAAGGAATAAAAACCCCAAAAATTGTAGGGTTTGCTGTTTTCATTTGGCTATTACAGTGATGTAATTTCGGCGGATTTCGGGAAAGTAGTGATTTTTGGCCCTTTTTTAGCTTTTATTTATTTTTGTTGGTTTTTTTTACAAACTTGATATGTTTTGGACCGACTTATATCAACAAGAGATAGAATAATTCAATTCGCAAATTTAGGGCAAAAATGGGAAATTAAAAATTGCCCCAACTAAAGGTCAAAGGTCAAATTTTAGAAGATTTTGAATTTTTAAACATTAACAGATTTTCTGAGTGGAAATATATGAAACTACTTGATGTCATTTTAAAAGGTCTTAACATATGTCTTTTTATTTAAGTTCAGAATATTAACCCTTTAGTGATGGTGGGGCCTATTCGATCATTTGAACAAAATACACTTACATTATCTCCATTAAATTAAAAAAATTATAGGCCCCAACAGCACTTAAGGGTTAAATTATTAAATTTTAATTATTTGCCATAAAGTTTAGACCAATTAAAATAACATCGAGTAGATTCAGCAAAATCCGCCCAGCAAATCTGTTAATGTTTAAAAATTAAAAATTTTCTAAAATTTGACCTTTGAACCTTAACAGCCCGAGTAAAAATAATTTAATATGATCTTATATACTTTTATATAGTCATATTATTTCATATATGATCATGTGTGACACTATGTCTTGCGAGATAAATTTATATAATAAATTTTGATGTGCGATTTTTTTAAGATATCGCCATACATAATTATATGTTGCAACATCTGGTCCCATGCATCATTCCAAATTTCTAAGTGTTTTATATAAAATTTTATATGCCTCCATCAAGTTTTTTCCAAGAACATATTTTTATCGAAAATATTTGCAACGTGTTTTATATAAAATTTCATATGACTTCATATTTGTTTATTTTTTTAAGTTTTTTCCAAGCACCACTTTTTTATCACGAATATTTTCTAAGTGTTTTATATAAAATTTTATATTTTATATGTTTTATATAAAATTTTTTTCCATTTTTTTAATTTTTGTAAGTTTTTCCAAGGACAAACTTTTCATGAGAATATTTTCTAAGTGGTTTATATAAAATTTAACATGACTCCATTTTTTGAAATTTTTCTAAGCTTTTTTCAAGAACAACTAATTTTTATTATTTTAATTTTTCAACTTTTTATTAAAAACAAAAAAAACATCCGATTTATAAAATTGTATAAATTTTAATATAATTGTATATAATATTATATCATCGGATTAGACCAAAACTCGTATCAAATTCGATATAATGTTATATAAACTGATATTATTAGATAATATTCGATCAAATCTTATGAAACCATTTTTCGTATAAAATTGTATCAAAATAGACACGAGCTCATATTAAATTATATATTGCGTCATATCACTTTTTTTACTCGGGAGGGGCAATTTTTTATATGTCAATTTCGCCCTAATTTTGCAAATTGAAGTATTCTATCTCGTGTTGATATAATTCGGTCCAAAACATATCAAGTTTGTAAAAAAAACCAAAAAAAATAAATAAAAGCTAAAAAAGGGTCAAAAATCACTACTTTGCCGAAATCCGCCGAAATTACATCACTGTAATAACCAAATGAAAACAGAAAACCCTACAATTTTTGGGGTTTTTATTCCTTTATATGTGCTTAACAAATCCCTAAACTCCAATAGCCGATTTTTTAAAATTTCTTTAACAAAAAAAAAATAAAAATTTAAAATTGGAGATTTGAAAATAGTGTTGAAAAATTCAGACCACTTTAGCATTTATTTAAAACAAGTTAGCAAAACGCAATATGAAAAATATGTATCTTCTTAGTACATTGGAACTTGAGGAATAAAAAAAATTAATTACAGTAGATAATTTCAATAAATTTCAAAAATGGGGCTCGAATTCCTTGATCAGGTGGTTTGTCACACGTTAGTTGCCGGGGGAAGTTGTCATAACTCGGCTAATTTTCAACCGATTTTAATTTTTAACACCTTATTTGATAGACAATTAACTCTTAATCAAAATTCAGTGACCATTTGAATTCAAACTGTACTTAAAATATCAAAAAAATTGAGAAAATGAAAAAAAAAATCATATTTTTCCCTTGTAATCCGTTTTTCAAACTTTAGGCTCAACCCGGAGGTACTCGGAACAAAAAAATAAATTTTTTTAAATATGCATAATTATTTTTATCCCCAACCTCACATTTTTCAGTGCGAACACTAATGGATTTAACATTTTTTAATTTTTCTATATAACGCTATGGCCAGTAGAGTGGCCATAGTAGAAATTTTTTTGAAAAGTTAAAGTGTTCGCACTGAAAAATGTGAGGTTGGGGATAAAAATAATTATGCATATTTAAAAAAAAATTTTTTTTTGTTCCGAGTACCTCCGGGATGAGCCTAAAGTTTGAAAAACGGATTACAAGGGAAAAATATGACTTTTTTTTCATTTTCTCAATTTTTTTGATATTTTAAGTACAGTTTGAATTCAAATGGTCACTGAATTTTGATTAAGAGTTAATTGTCTATCAAATAAGGTGTTAAAAATTAAAATCGGTTGAAAATTAGCCGAGTTATGACAACTTCCCCCGGCAACTAACGTGTGGCAAACCACCTGATCAAGGAATTCGAGAACCATTTTTGAAATTTATTGAAATTATCTACTGTAATTATTTTTTTTTATTCCTCAAGTTCCAATGTACTAAGAAGATACATATTTTTCATATTGCGTTTTGCTAACTTGTTTTAAATAAATGCTAAACTGGTCTGAATTTTTCAACACTATTTTCAAATCTCAAATTTTAAATTTTTATTTTTTTTGTTAAAGAAATTTTAAAAAATCGGCTATTGGAGTTTAGGGATTTGTTAAGCACATATAAAGGAATAAAAACCCCAAAAATTGTAGGGTTTGTTGGTTTCATTTGGCTATTACAGTGATGTAATTTCGGCGGATTTCGGGAAAGTAGTGATTTTTGGCCCTTTTTTAGCTTTTATTTATTTTTTTTGGTTTTTTTTACAAACTTGATATGTTTTGGACCGAATTATATCAACACGAGATAGAATACTTCAATTTGCAAAATTAGGGCGAAATTGACACATAAAAAATTGCCCCTGTTAAGGGTCAAAGGTCAAATTTTAGAAAATTTTTAATTTTTAAACATTAACAGATTTTCTGAGTGGAAATATATGAAACTACTTGATGTCATTTTAAAAGGTCTTAACATATGTCTTTTTATTTAAATTCAGAATATTAACCCTTTAGTGATGGTGGGGCCTATTCGACCCTTTGAACAAAATACACTTACATTATCTCCATTAAATTAAAAAAATTATAGGCCCCGACAGCACTTAAGGGTTAAATTTCTAAATTTTAATTATTTAACATTTAGTTAAGACCAATTAAAATAACATCAAGTAAATTCAGAAAAATCCGCCCAGCAAATCTGATAATGTTTAAAAATTAAAAATTTTCTAAAATTTGACCTTTGACCCTTAACAGGGGCAATTTTTTATATCTCAATTTCGCCCTAATTTTGCGAATTGAAGTATTCTATCTCGTGTTGATATAATT
Organism: Pegoplata infirma; assembly: GCA_963921195.1. NCBI lineage: Eukaryota > Metazoa > Arthropoda > Insecta > Diptera > Anthomyiidae > Pegoplata > Pegoplata infirma. The sequence continues at coordinate 232,566,384 of OY992538.1, read as the reverse complement.
CGGTCCAAAACATATCAAGTTTGTAAAAAAAACCAAAAAAAAATAAATAAAAGCTAAAAAAGGGCCAAAAATCACTACTTTCCCGAAATCCGCCGAAATTACATCACTGTAATAGCCAAATGAAAACAGCAAACCCTACAATTTTTGGGGTTTTTATTCCTTTATATGTGCTTAACAAATCCCTAAACTCCAATAGCCGATTTTTTAAAATTTCTTTAACAAAAAAAAATAAAAATTTAAAATTGGAGATTTGAAAATAGTGTTAAAAAATTCAGACCACTTTAGCATTTATTTAAAACAAGTTAGCAAAACGCAATATGAAAAATATGTATCTTCTTAATACATTGGAACTTGAGGAATAAAAAAAATTAATTACAGTAGATAATTTCAATAAATTTAAAAAATGGGGCTCGAATTCCTTGATCAGGTGGTTTGCCACACGTTAGTTGCCGGGGGAAGTTGTCATAACTCGGCTAATTTTCAACCGATTTTAATTTTTAACACCTTATTTGATAGACAATTAACTCTTAATCAAAATTCAGTGACCATTTGAATTCAAACTGTACTTAAAATATCAAAAAAATTGAGAAAATGAAAAAAAAGTCATATTTTTCCCTTGTAATCCGTTTTTCAAACTTTAGGCTCAACCCGGAGGTACTCGGAACAAAAAAAAATTTTTTTAAATATGCATAATTATTTTTATCCCCAACCTCACATTTTTCAGTGCGAACACTTATGGATTTAACATTTTTTAATTTTTCTATATAACGCTATGGCCAGTCTAATGGCCAGTCTACTGTAAGTGCAGTTTTACTACAATTAGTTTCTAGTTTCAAAATTATATTATCCAGTTCGTGTTTAACGTTTTTTTTTATTTTAATTTTAAATTTGTTAACTATGGTTTCCAGCACCTAAGCTCAAAGTAAAACTCGCCTAAATTTCATGATTTAGTTCACAACTTGTGAGTCTGAAATTCAATACCACCCTGACCAGAAAAAATCGCTGTGCAAACAATCAGTTGCATTAGTTGTCTTTCGAACGCAAAAGTGTTTAAAATAGATAGACACTGAAAGTTACGATAGAAATTTGTATAATTTAACTCTAAAAATTCACCTATGCGTATACTTATTATTAATAAAATTGTATTCGTTACTCATACGCTCAGTTAGGTGCTTTTTTTTAAATTAATTGTTTAGATAATATTTTCTTGATAATTATTATTATGATTAAAATTATGATTAGAATCATTAAGTGTCATTAAAAACTTTCTCAATTTGAGGGCGAAAAATTCAAATTAGATTTTTACGGGCCTGTTCTCAATTATGAATCTCAGAAGACAGTTTGTGTTTGCTGTAAACACAATCATAAAAAGTTTTAAAACTCAAAATTATTTGTCAATTTGAAGTCAAAAAAAATGCAAAACAATAATTGCATTATATATTTAGAAGGTTTATTCAAGCTCGAGGCCATTATTTTCTTTACTAATTAAAATTGTGATATTCTCATATAGAAAAATTGTCAAGAAAATTATTTTGCTGTTTTTAAATCCTATGTATATCTGGTTTTTTGATGGTTAATTGACAATCGCGATCTTACTAACAATAAGCGATTGTACAATTTTTTTCTTCTAATTTTGAATGAATGTAGAGTTGGATATGTATTAATATTTTTGTTTGAACATTAGCGTATTACCATTTAAATTCCCTTTTTCTTGTCTTTCGCGTGGGAACTTTTTAAGTTCCTATAAAATCTCAAACCACCTTCGCATGTCGGCAGTTCTAGCATTATGTTGTTGTTCTCATATTATGTTGTTGACGCTGTTATGGCAATTAAATGCAATTTGTTTACGCGTTTTGTTAATGTTTATGTTAATATTTGTTAAATATAAGTGGTTTTTGTGGCATTCAAACACAAGTGATGGTAACATCTCTAATTAAATTATATGCATTAGAAAAGATGTTCTCGGAAAAAATACATAAAAGCCATAAAGCACAGGGGGTTTAACAAAAGAATTTTTAAAACAGATTTAATTAACAGGAAAAAATTTAACATAATATATGTTTTTAAAATATTAAATTTTCTGATAGTAGTATAAACCAAACCCAATGGTTTTACTTTATACTAGAATATATTCTTTAAAATTTTATTATTCCATCGAAATATTTTACACTATTGGCAGCTAATATTCAGAAAACAACTGCGCTAAATATAATAAATTAATAACAAGAAATTAGTGGGTTAGTATTACAAATATATTATAAATTTTCTTATAAGTGAAATTTCAGTAGTTTTAACAAGATAAGGTTTTTTTTGTGACTTGGATAATAATTCACCTGCTGGTGAATAACTAAAAGTTGTATAAAATTTTTTTAACAAAATTTTTAAATTTTTATTCATCAAAATTTTGTTTTTTCATCAAATCCTTTTTTTCCCACCAAAATTTTTTGTTCTAACAATTTTTTTTTTCAAAAACTTTTCTTATCAAAATTTTTTTATTTATTAAATTTTTTTTTTCTCATCAAACGTTTTTTAATATTTTTTTTTTTATTTCATTAAATTTTTTTCTTAATTTCTTTTAACAAAATTACTTCTTTACCAATTCTGAACTTCTTCTAACATAAAAAGGATCTAGTATTTTTTTAACAAGAGTACAAACAAATAATGAGAGTGCTATATGCATCTGTGTCAAATCTTACTTATATTAGTAATGCAATTTTGTTGTTTTTTATACCCATATTATATTTAGTGCTATTTAGTACTAAAAGTAATTTATAGCACTAAATTACTTTCTAGTACTAATATAATTTTGAATACAAAGTACTTTTAAGTACTAAAAAGACTTTTTGGTACCAGAGGTAGTTTTTAGTACTAAAAGTACTTTTTAGTAACAGAAGGAGTTTTTAGTACTAAAAGTACTTTTTAGTACAAAAATAAGTTTTTAGTACTAAAAGTACCTTAAACATGATAATGTTTTTGACTGTAGTCTAATTTTAAAAGTGATGCAGGATACCATTTCAGTTCGACTGTATAATCTTAAAACTTTTCTAAAACCAAACTGTTTGTAACTTAATAATAATTCTCCTGCTGGTGAGTAGCAAAATTTTTCACCAGCTTATAAATACAAACTAACATATAAAGCAATATAAATTTAATTTTTTTCATCAAAATTTTGTTTTTTTATCAAGAAAAATTTTTTTCATCAAAATTTTGTTCATCATATTTGTTTTATAATTTGTTTTGTATCAAAAATATTTTTTTTTTTTCATTTAAAACTTTTTTTTTTATCAAAATAATTTTTTATTAAAAAAAAATATTTTTTAGTCGGAAAAAAAATTTCTTTTATCATCAAATTTTTTTTCTCAATTTTTTTTACCAAAACTACTTCGTTACCAAGTCTGAACTAATTCTAACACAAAAAGTTCCATTAGTTTAACAAAAGTAAAAAAAAAAATACTTGAGGGTGTTAAATGCATCTGTGCCAAATCTTACATAAGTATACAATTTTATAATTTTTTATACCCATATGTTATTTAGTGCTTTTAAGTACTAAATGTTATTTTTAGTACTAAAATTACTTCCTTGTATTAATATACGTTTTAGTACTTAAATTACTTTATAATTCTAAAAGTACTTTTTGGTACTAAAATTAATTTAACCATTATAATGAATTTAGGCTGGTGTCTAAATTAAAAACTTATGCTGGTGGTGTCCATCTAAATTGTCATAAAACATTTTTTAAAAACAAAATTTTATCAAATTTTTGTTTCACAACTTTTCTTACTTTCTTTTGTTTCACAACTTTCTTCCAACATAAAAATGTTCCATTTGTTTAACAAAAGTACAAAAAACACATGAGAGGGTTAATGCATCTGTGCCAAACCTTACTCTTATTTATTACTTTTCAGTGCTAAAAGTATTTTTTTTAGTACTAAAATGAGTTTGTAGAACTAATATACATTTTTTTATTTAAAGTACTTTTTAGTACTAAAAGTACTTTTTAGTAGTAAAAGTACTTTTTAGTACTAAAAGTACTTTTTAGTACTAAAAGTACTTTTTAGTACTTAAAGTACTTTTTAGTACTCAGCGTACTTTTCGTTAATTAAAGTACTAAAAGTACGTTTTAATTTTAAAAGTACTTTTGAGATGATAATATTTTTAGGATGATGTCCAGTTCCGTTTTAACCATTAGAGCACACTGGGCACGTGCCCAGGGCCCCTGATCTAAAGGGGCCCCGAAGTGCCAAATTCGCTTATGCGAAAATGAAGCAATTTTTTTTTTAATTTGTTTCTAAAGAAAATTTCACATTTTCTTTGAAAAAAAATCTCAGAATCTAACAGATTTTTCGTATACATCTGAAACTTTTTTTATAGAAGAAATCTGTCGTATATTAAGTCTCAAATTCAAAGAAATTTTTCATACATAAAAAGTTTCAGATTGAGAAATATTTTTCGTACAGAAAAAGTTTCAGATTCTTAGATTTTAAAAGTCTTAAGTTCATAGAAGATTTTCCAAAATAAAAAGACTTAGATTTTGAGACACTTATCGTATGTAAAGTCTCAGATTCTGAGACATTTGTCATTTAGAAAAAATCTCACATTCTTAGACATTTTTCGTGTAAAAAAAGTTTTAGATTCTGAGGCATTTTTCGTATAGAAAAAGTATTAGATTCTGAGACATATATCGTATAGAAAAAGTCTCAGATGCTTAGACATTTTTTTTTATAAAAAAATCATATTATGAGATATTTTTCGTCTAGATAAAGTTTCAGATTCAGAAACATTTTTTCGCATTGAAGAAGTTTTAGATCTGTTACGATTTTCGTATAAAAAAATCTCAAATACTGAGAGATTTTTCATACAGGAAAATTCTTAGATTCTAAAATATTTTTTTTATTTTCGTAAAGAAATTGTCGCTGATTCGAAGAAATTTTTCGTATAGAAAAAATTTCAGATTATTCTGAAACATTTTTCATATAGAAAAAGTTTTAGCTTCCGAGGCATTTCTTTGTTTAGAAAAATTTTCAGATTCTGAAACATTTTTGGAATAGGAAAAGTCTCAGATTTGAAGATAGAAAAGATCTCATTAAAACCAAATTGTTCTACACAAATATCATGGTTTTAGTAAAGAAAATGACCTCGAGCTAGAATATCCCTACTCAAAAGTTTTTTTTAGTTTCTTTGTCTTAAACCAGGTAATAAGAATATTTAAATTTTTACCAACAAAATGTTTTTTCTGTCATGCGACTTTTTACTTTCCAGCGGGCCCCCAAATTCTTGTGTGCCCAGGGCCACCGCCATACCTTAAAGCGGCCCTGATGGTGTCTAAGTTTAAAAGTGACGCATGACACCACCGCAGTTTGACTATATGCGCTAACGACTAAAAAAAGAAAATAAGAATTATTGTTTCATATCCTTGAAACCATAAAGGTTTGTAACTTGGATAACATTTCCACTGGTGGTGAATAAATAAGTCACAACTTGGTGAATAAAACATAACATAAGTAATTATTTTTCATGAGTTCAAAAATGTTCCCATATTTCCACGCATTGAATTAGTTTACCTAGTACTTTTTAGTACTAAAACAAATTTTTAGTTCTAAAATTACTTAGTGCTATTTTTTTTTTTTTTTACTTTAGGTACTTTTTAGTACAAAAAGTACCTTTTGGTACTAACATTTTTTAGTACTAAAACAAATTTAAAAACTAAAAACACATTTTCCTACTTAAAGTACGTTATACAGGAAAAAGTGCTTTATATTACTAAAAGTACTTCTTAGTACAAAAAAAATATCGATGGCTTTAAGCTGAATTTTATTACTAAATTTATTACTAAAACATGTACTAATTTTAGTACTAAAAAAAATTGTGTAATGTCTTTGCGCTGAATTTTATTAGCAAAACTTTTTAAACAGTTTTTTTCTTTAACTGAATAGTTCATGCGAATAAGGACGAATAGACCACTTTTTCGCAAACACGTTTTTTTGCATAAATGCATATTATTAGCAGAGCCCTACAATCCTATGCAGAAATTTTGGGGAAATTTTGACTTTTAAGGCTAAAAAAATTACTTTGAATGTGCAATAATTCGTATATTTTTATATTTTTGTTTAAATTGGGAGTGAACTAACGCACAATTTTGATTAAATACAACACAAAATCATACAAAAATTTTACTTTCAGTAACAATGTGTTAAAAGAACATTACGAAGAACAAACCACACTTATTATATTGGCAAACAATTTTACCGTTCTTGAGTTATAAGACTTTAAAGTGTGGAAAGAAAAAAGGGCGAATATCCATCCTTAACAAAATATTACATAAAAATTATTTAGCTGCGAGTTTAAAATTGATATTAGCTAAAATTTGAAATTGTACACAAAAAAAAACAATCTTAGCACATACAAACATTTGGTGTTAATACTGCATCCAATGTCAGGAATAACAAGTAGAAAAATTAAATTCGACTTGGTCGAATCTATGAATACCCTCCACAATGTTATCTGATAGTAATTTTCTAAAAAAAATTGCATTACAAATTTTTATTAGAAATATATTATTTTGAGTAAAATTTTTTTGTGAGTGTAAAATTTTTTTGACTGTCAACATTTTTTTGAGTGTGAATTTCATTAAAAAAAAAAAATAATTAAATTAAAAATTAAAAAAACACATTTTTTTTGAGTGTAAATATTTATTAGAGATATATTATTTTGAGTAAAATTTTTTTTGTGAGTGTAAAATTTTTTTGACTGTCAACATTTTTTTGAGTGTGAATTTCATTAAAAAAAAAAATAATTAAATTAAAAATTAAAAAAAAAAAACTTTTTTTTTTTTGAGTGTAAAATTTTTTTGAGTGTAAATATTTTTTTTAGTGTACTATTTGTTTGAGTAACAAAATTACTTTGTAAAATATTTTTGTTGTTTTATACCTATACGTATATGTTAAAAAAATATATTTCACATATTTCCCTCATTTTATTTTACAATCCTCGTCTTTAAAAACCAAAAACAAACTAATATTTGATTTTTTTCCAAAAATACTTACTATACACCGTTACATACAGTTACAAAAACAATAACAAATATTTACTTGTCTAACAACTAAACTGCACCCCAAGGCAGAAAAACAAACAACAACAAGTTTAAAAAAACTGGTATTTCACCATGCTTTTAAAACTTGTTTAACGAGTTTCAACAGTTTAAGGTGAAAAAAATCTGAAATTCCGAGCCTTGCTTATAACTTTTGAACCACTGAACCGATTTTGCTTAAATTCAAAACCAAATAGACTTGAGGAACGACAAAGATATGTAACACGTTTCAGCACCCTCAGAATTGTCTTTCGAAAGTTAGAGTGGTTTTAATCTCGAAAGTTCGCAAAATTCCCTTGCCGAAATTTACTCTTTTGCTCATAACTTTTGAACCACTGGACCGATTTGGCTGGATTGCAATACCAACCTGACCCGGTAAATACCCAACATATATGTCAAACTTCAGGAGCCTCCATAAAGTCTTTCAAAAGTTAGCGTGTTTTCAACGGACAGACAGACAGACAGACAGACGGACGGACGGACGGACGGACGGACGGACATCGCTAGATCGACTTAAAATCGATCAAGGATCATGAATATATATACTTTATGGGGTCCTAGACCAATATTTCGATGTGTTACAAACGGAATGACAAACTTATATATACCCTCTATCACTAGAGTGGAGGGTATAAAAAAAAAAATTTCATGTCCTTTTATTATAGTACGTCGTAGTATGCAGTCAAAGGTTAATATTATAATTCCTAAAAATGTATTTAGTGTCATAAAGAATTACTACTGCATCAAATAGCAGGAATATTAAAAAAAATTAACAAAAAAAAAATTTTTTCCATGTCCTGACAATCCTTAAAAAGTGTATCCTTGAAGTCCTTAAAGTGTTACAAACAAACACCAACCATAGTTCGTCAAGTTTTGCAAGTCTCATGAAAATGTAGTCAAAATCTGCTGCAAAATAACACATTTTTATCAAATATCAATACATTTTTTTGGATATTCGCCCTTTTTCCATTTAAGCAAAAATTTAAGTCCAATTTTTTGGCAAGTTCTCTTTCGAATACCTTACTAAAATTTTGTATATAGGTAGATGTGACCTAAATCTTTAAGCTAATACTAAAAAGTTGACAAAAATATTATTTTTTAACCGTTTCCTGCGTTTTTATTGTCCCCTGTAAAATTCTACAAATGGTCTATTCGTCTTTATTCGCATGAACTATTCAACTGTACAATATCAAAATCATTAATATTCTAGTTTTTAAGCTTGACAACGTGTTTGCCACTTGTTCTATTATACCATATTCACATTGGCATGTTTAAATTTAAACATGTGTTTTCCCATACATTTAAAACAAAACATAGTTTAATTTTAAACATCTCGAAAACATCTCCAAAACATTTCCAAAACATCTCGGAAACACAAAATAACAACCCTGTGTTAAGTTGTCATCAAAAAAACAGCCGCTGCTAAACGAACCAGAAGAGAAGCGGATGCTTTTTTTAACTACTGGCAATGCGAACACTTTCGTTTAATTTTAAACACAAAAGTTAAACGATGTTTTAAACATTGTATGCGAATATGGTATTACTTTGAATTACAAAATACATACGTAGAGTTATATATGTATTATATTAAAACGATTTTCAATTCTTTAGTTGTTGGTTAAATGACAAAGCTCTATTGTTATACTTAGTTTAGGGGTTTATTAAACGTTGTGGCTTTAATACCCCAGGCTCCGATAAAGCAAAAATTCAATACAATAATAACAATAGTAAAAGTCACACAATAGCTTAAGTGTAGTAGTATTTGTAGCAGCTACTACTACAGCGATATCTACTACAACTACTACTCCGTTAGCGTGTATATAAATTTGTACTTTTATATAGATGAGTTTAAATAGAGAAAGTGATTGTAGAAATTATTATTCTTTTAAAGGAACACAAGCGAAAAACTTTTTGGTGTTTAATATAGTGCCAGAATCTGGGGTGTTACTTAATTTTCTACAAAAAAATTTTAACTGCACAATATTTTAAGCTATTGTTCTTATTGGTTGTATTTTGTCTAATTTGTATATTCTCTACTTTGTGAATAGTGTACAAATAAGTTTGTTATTATGTTTGTAGCACATCGACACAGACTAATAAAGACTCAAAAATTATGACAGGTGTCAAAAAAAGTAATCTTGAGTCATATGTTTAGTTTTTTTTAATATTCATGAATTCTGTTGTATATAAAGTTTCTAAATTTTCCATTACAAAAAATCTGAATATTTTTGAGAAGGAAAATCTGTTCTTTTTTTAAGTTAATGTTCAAAAACTTTTTGTTTAAATTTATATCATTTCACTTTCAAAAAAAAAAAATTGCTCATTAAAAATATCTCCAACCTACTAGTAAACTCTCAAAATAATTGATGACATTTCCTTTTCTAGCATCAATTTTTAATTTTGATTTTCGGTAACATCATTGTTGTGACCATTGACGTGTGTGTATTGTAATAATTACAAAATTGACTGACCTCTTTACATTTAACGACATGTAATTACAGGACATACATTTTGTTTTGTTGGCAACAAAACATGACCCACAAACAGAAAAATTTTCATTACAAACAATATTCCTAAAACCACCAAACTGTGGCAAGGCAAAAATTTCAAATATACAAATACAAAAAAAAATGTGAAATACAAAGTTCAAATGAAATGAACAATTTGTAATAAGGCCATGAAATTAACAGAGGTTTTTTTTAGAAATGCTAAATTATAAAACGAAAATTAGAAAATTTAAACAATAGAATGATAACACCGGTCGACAAAGAGACAAAAATGGCTGCGAATTTTGTGTTCTTGCCCAAAACATTATATCATGATAATGTTTTTCTGAAGATTTGGGTGTACTTGCCAAAGCAAAGTTTTTTTTAGAAAAAATAATGTTACATTTCTTTGCTATTCCATTCAAAACGAATTGTAATATCAGTCGATGACCCCATTAAAAAACCAAAAGAGCTGTTCATTTCGTGAGTGAGTGCAAAAATAAATGCAAAAAAGTGTTTTTACATTTTGGAGAGTATAAAAGATTCGGCACCAAAGAATATAACACTTTCACTTCTTTTATGTACATTTGATAAACAAATGGAAAATTTTTATGCGAAAAGCTTAGACTTGGTGAAAAAGTAGTTTTGGTAAAAAAAATGAATTTTTTTTTCACGAAAAACAAAATTATGTTAAAAAAAATTTAATGAACCCAAAATTTTGGTGAAAAAAATTTTGATAAAAAAAAATTTTTGATGAATTATGTTGATGAATTATTTTGATTAAAAGAATAATTTTTTGATGTAAAAAAAAAATTGATGAAAAAAAATTTTTTTTGGTGAGAAAAAAATTGATAATAAAAAATTTATTAAAAAAATTTGATGAAAAAATTGATAAAAAAAATTTATGAAAAAAAAAATTTTATAAAAAAAAATTAATGAAAAAAAATTGATAAAAAAAAAAAAATTTTGATGAAAAAAATTTGGTAAAAAAAAATTTATGAAAAAAATATGATAAAAAAAAGTGATAGTGTTAAATTCAGCTATTCCGAATCTTTGATACCCTCCAAAATGTAAAAAAATTAAAAAAAAAAAAAAAATTGTCAGGGGCGTTTTTTTTTTGGGGGGTGATGGGGGTCAGTGGGGGACTTTGAGAGCACCTTCTCATCGCGATAAATATACCAATTGTTTTATTTATTTAACAAAAATACAAAAAAACATGTAAAACAAGTAGATTTTTTCAGAGGTTGGTTCAGTTTTTCAAGGGGGAAATTTTTCCTCCCTGGCCCGATTTTGCCCATTCACGAAGTTAACCTGCCTATGAACAAGTAACATATTTGTGCCAAACTTCAGGAGTCTAGCTGTTTTATTTTGGACTGCATTGTGTTATCTACAGACAGACGGACGGACGGACAGACGGACATTCACAGAATGTCTTAGAATCGATCATGGATCAATAATATATATGGGGCATTCCATGTGAAATCGGACACCATGTGAAATCGGACACTTTGAAAAGGAGGGTGTTAAATTCGGCTGTGCCGAATCTTTTATACCCTCCAAAATGTAAAAAAATTAAAAAAAAAAAATTGTCAGGTGCGCTTTTTTGGGGGGGAGGGGGAGGTGACGGGGGTCAGTGGGGGACTTTTAGAGCACTTTCCCATCGCGATAAATATACCAAATGTTTTATTTTTTTAACAAAAATACGAAAAAACATGTAAAAAATGTAGATTTTTTCAGAGGTTGGTTCAGTTTTTCAAGGGGGAAATTTTTCCTCCCTGGCCCGATTTTGCCCATTCACGAAGTTAACCTGCCTATGAACAAGTGACATATTTGTGCCAAACTTCAGGAGTCTAGCTCTTTTATTTTGGACTGCATTGTGTTATCTACAGACGGACGGACGAACGAACGGACGGACGGACGGACGGACATTCACAGAATGTCTTAGAATCGATCATGGATCAATAATATATATACTTAATGGGGTCCCCGACCGATATTTCGATGCGTTACAAACGGAATGACAAAGTGAGTATACCCCCATACTGTGGTTGGAGGGTATAAAAAAGTGTATTTTTTCAGATGTTGGTTCAGTTCTTCAAGGGGGAACTTTTTTCACATACCTAGCCTGCCACTGAACATGAGACGTCAGCAGTCTAGCTGATTTATTTTGGACTGCATTGTGTTATCTACAGACAGATGGATGGACGGACGGACATTCACAGAATGTCTTAGAATAGATCATAGATCAATAATATATATACTTTACTAGCTTACCATCCCGGTACTTCGTTACCGGTTGTATTGAATACCGAATAATAGAAGGATCAGGATTACTCTATGATTTCAAAAAATTCCCCTAGGTAGTCTTTGTTTTATTTACTTGTGGACGCTTACGTCTTTCATAAAATAATATTTCAATGAATAATTTAAAGAATACAATTTGAATAACTTCGCTGGTACGTTATCATGTGCGTTCCGGTGAAAAAAGGATATTGACAATTTTCGAGCCCTTATATCAGGTTTTTGGATTTAAAGTGAATAAATATTTCAGTGAAAAAAGAAATGGGAATAAAAATAAGTTTGATTGAAAAAACATATAGGGAGAAAAAATATGGAATAAAAAAAGTTAAATACGATAAATTTGAGTAAAAATTATCATTCCATATTGTTCCCTGCTCTATTTCATTTCGATCCCCGTTCTACTCCATTTCATTTCCAATTCCATCTCCTTTTGTTCCATGCAAGTTTCATTCCTCTCCGTATAATATGCGTTAAAGAAATAAAAATTTATATTATATTTTATATTTTATCCTAAAATTTTAAATTTTAAAATATGGCTGTTATTTCTGGGGCTTTTAGTTTAATAGTTAGATAGGTAAAAATAACCATTTGCCACCTCTTCCCTTAAAATTAAATTTTCCAAAAAACCTTTTTTTTGTGCTAGTTGATCCTATATTTAAAATATCAAGTTTCTGAACCATTATTTCAAGAAATTTACACTTCTTTATCCCATTTACAATCAGTCGCGACCCTTAGAAACAGATTATCCTAAAATAAAGCATTCAAAATGTCAGTGCCTAGGATCATTACTTCATGAAATATAAAAAGTATCAAAAAACCCTTTTTTATACCTCTAGAAACGGATTTTTTTAAAAAATACTTTAGCATAATGTTTTTTTCACCGAAGTACCCTACATTCCAAAATTCAAGCTTCTAAGGTCATTATTATAGGAACAAAAAAAGTACCAAAAGTACACTTTCTTACCCCCGTTAGAAACGGAATTTCCAAAAAGTATTTCTTCCAGAAAGTTTTTTTCTTCATCGAAAAATCCTACATTCCATATTTCAATTTTCTAGGATCATTGTTTCAGCACTTTCGGTACTTTTAATAAAAGGTACTTTTTATTAAAGGTAATTTTTGTAAAAGGTAATTTTTGTAAAAGGTACTTTTTATAAAGGGTACTTTTTATAAAAGGTCCTTTTTATAAATGGTACTTTTTATAAAAGGTACTTTTTATAAAAGGTACTTTTTTTAAAAGGTACTTTTTATAAAAGGTACTTTTTATAAAAGGTACTTTTTATAAAAGTTACTTTTTATAAAAGGTACTTTTTATAAAAGGTACTTTTTATAAAAGGTACTCTTAATAAAAGGTACTTTTTATAAAAGGTACTTTTTATAAAAGGTACTTTTTATAAAAGGTACTTTTTATAAAAGGTACTTTTTATAAAAGGTACTTTTTATAAAAGGTACTTTTTATAAAAGGTACTTTTTATAAAAGGTATTTTTTATAAAAGGTACTTTTTATAAAAATTACTTTTTATAAAAGGTACTTTTTATAAAAGGTACTTTTTATAAAAGGTACTTTTTATAAAAGGTACTTTTTATAAAAGGTACTTTTTTATAAAAGGTACTTTTTATAAAAGGTACTTTTTATAAAAGGTACTTTTTATAAAAGGTACTTTTTATAAAAGGTACTTTTTATAAAAGGTACTTTTTATAAAAGGTACTTTTTATAAAAGGTACTTTTTATAAAAGGTACTTTTTATAAAAGGTACTTTTTATAAAAGGTACTTTTTAAAAAAAATAATTTTTATAAACGGTACAGAATTTTCAGAAGGTACTTGTTCCAGATTTTTTTATTTCACTAAAGGATCCTACATTCTAAATTCCAAGTTTGAATTACCATTATTTTAGTAAATAAAAAAAAGTACCAAAAGTACACTTTTTTACCCATTTTACTCCCGTAGAATCTACATTGGCAAAAACCCAGCCGTAGTGAATCTTTTTTCCCGGAAGTGAACCGAAATTGCAAATTTCCAGTTTCTAGTACCATTATGTCAGGAGATATAAAAAGTACCAAAAGTACAGTTTTTTACCCCTCAGAATCAACACTGGCAAAAATCCAGCCTTAGTGGATCTATATTTCGGGAGGTGAACATACAGTCCAAATTTCAAGTCTCTATGACCATTATTTCCGGAGATATAAAAAGTACCAAACGTACAGTTTTTTACCCTTTTTACCCCCTTAGAATCAACACTGGCAAAAATCTAGCCTTAGTGGATCTATATTTCGGGAGGTGAACATTCAGTCCAAATTTCAAGTCTCTATGACCATTATTTCAGGAGATATAAAAAGTACCAAAAGTACAGATTTTTACCCTTTTTACCCCTTAGAACCAACATTGGCAAAAATCCAGCCTTACTGGACCTAAATTCCATAATGTAAACATACAGTCCAAATTTCAAGTCTCTATGACCATTATTTCAGGAGATATAAAAAGTACCAAAAGTACAGTTTTTTACCCTTTTTACCCCCTTAAAATCAACACTGGCAAAAATCCAGCCTTAGTGGATCTATATTTCGGCAGGTGAACATACAGTCCAAATTTCAAGTCTCTATGACCATTATTTCAGGAGATATAAAAAGTACCAAAAGTACAGTTTTTTACCCTTTTTACCCCCTTAGAATCAACACTGGCAAAAATCCAGCCTTGGCGGTTCTATATTCCGGGAGGTGAACATGCAGTCCAAATTTCAAGTCTCTACCACCATTATTTCAGGAGATATAAAAAGTACCAAAAGTACAGTTTTTTACCCTTTTTACCCCCTTAGAATCAACACTGGCAAAAATCCAGCCTTAGTCCAAATTTCAAGTCTCTAGCTTTAGCGGTTTGGGCTGGGCGATGATGAATCAGTCAATAAGTCAGTCAGTCAGTCAGTCAGTCAGTCAGTCACATTACTCTTTTATATATATAGATTGGGTCCCCCACCGATATTTTGATGCGTTACAAACGGAATGACAAAGTGAGTATACCCCCATACTGTGGTTGGAGGGTAAAAAAAAAAATTTTAATGAAAAAAAAAAATTTTATGAAAAAAAATTTGATGAAAAACAAAGTTTGATGAAAAAAAAAATTGATGAAAAAAAAAAATTGATGGAAAAAAAAAATTGATGGAAAATAAAATTGATGAAAAAAAAAAAAAAAAAATTTTTTGTTGAAAAATATTTAATTATGTTACTTTTTATTCATTAGCTGGTGAAAAACGGTTTTATTCACCACGAGGTGAATTATTATCCAAGTTACAAACCCAAGTAATTACAATTTTTGGTATTAAGAAAATGAAAATAGTAATTCTTGTTTTCTTTTTCGTTAATTGTTAGCTTATATAGTCAAACTGAGGTGGCGTCCTGCTACTTTTTTAACAGTAGACACCAGCCTAAAAACATTATCATGTTAAAGTTGTTAGGCACGAAGTGGATACTATACGTTTGAAACTAGAGACAGAATGTAGTAAAACTGTATTTACAGTTTTTCATCTTGTGATCCTGGTTCCTTTTGAAAGGGCTTTAAAGTTTTAGAGGATTAAAGTTTGAAAAATATTTTTTAAATATTTTTACTTGTTCCAGTATGCTACTAGAGATTGCAAATGAAAGAGGAGGATCTCCCCGTATTTTCCTCTTTTATTATTTTGACATATCAGGAAAAACGAGATAAGTTACGTCCTTTTTAAACTTTATCCTTCAATATTATTCAAAGTTTTTAACGATATATTTTGATAAAAATTTCAAAGGACATTTTACACATACTTTTTTCTGATATGAGAAAATATAAAAAAATGGAATAATTAGGAGAGAACTTCCTCTTCCATTTTCCATCACTAGCGGCTTCCTATGACAAGTATAAACATTTAAATTAATTTTTTACAAAATGAAATCCTTTAAAACTTTAAAGTCCTTTAAAAAGAAAACAGGATCACGAAATGAAAAACTATAAATGCAGTTTAACTCCATTTTATTTCTACATTCAGACGTATATCATACGGTTCATGTTTAATATTGTCGGAAGGTGTTATATAATGATAATGTAAATTTAAGTTAAAAAATCTGGCATTTATTAATTATATACTAAATTTAACATAAATATGATTTTAACACTATTTTAACACAATTATCTTAGATTTTTTTGGCAAAAATCTTTATTGTAAATCTTTATTTAATGTTTTTTTTTTGTATATAATTTATTTTCTCACTTTCTCTTTTGTTACAAGTTTTCTTTAAGATTATAACAAAAACTTGTTGTTTGTCAGACAAACTCATATTTTATGGACTATTTTAAATAATGTTGGTCCTTTGTTTCTCCATCTCTTTTTGGATGACTACAAAAAAAAAAAGGAAATAAAGAAAAATAATAATAAACATCACAGATGGCCATCATTATAATGTGTTTGTTACAACCACCAACACTTGTATAATAGGGTGGGTCAAATTGTAAGGGGCCGAAAAAATGTAAAGGGGCTCATCCAGATTCTTGTTCTACGGGTCATTTGAAGATACTTTGCCAAAGAAACCATAGCTCTAAAATGATTTTCGAGCCCCCGGATTTTTCAAAATAGGGTTTTTCCCCAAATACTCAAGAATAGAGGTAAAAAAAATGCTTTCTCCTCTAGCCAAATGTGTATGTGGGGGTTTTTTGGATCGAGGAATCCAGTTTTGACATCTATTTTTATTTTTGAATACCACCAGAGGGCGCTTTCGTACATTTTTTAATTTTATCGTTTTTTTTTTGGGTAAATTTACGAAATTTTTCGTGGAAATTGACGAATATTTGACTTTCTCATGAGACAACCCCAAATTTTAAATAGCCAGAGTGTTCAGCGTTAAAAATTATGGGGGGGGGAGGGGTTATTCATTCACGACCTATATCGAATTTTAGACAAAGAATAAACAAAGCATATTTTACTTTATTTTTTCTTCAAAAATTACACATAAGAGATAATAAAAGCATATAAAATGTAATTAATAAAAACAAGCAAGAAAGTTATAGTCGGTCAAGACCGACCATATGATACCCTACACCAGTGTTTTCCGGAAAATAGGTCCCAAGTCCAAACATGGACCGATTGGATCTGTCCTTTGTTAGATCTTTATTAAGTAAAGAGAACACACAGATAAAATTTTAGTGGAATTGGTAATTTTTTTTTTGTCAATAAACCGATTTAACTGAATATCGGTCAAAATTTTTATATGGGGTACTAAGTCCAAAAATGGTCCAATTATATTCCGATTTGATTAGGTTACTAAAGTATATGTTTAACAACTAAAAATAAATTTTGTTATCAAATATTTCCATTTTTATGAGTTTTGACTGAAATATGAATATCGGGATGGTGGTTTGTATGGTGACTACCAGAACAACTGACCCGATTCCTTTGAAATTTGGAATGGTGATTTGAGCAAACAAAATTTGATTACCTGCTAAATTTCAAAGCGATATCTATTATAATACGGTTATTTAATCATTTAATCCGAATCCAAAGGGGGCGTTTGTATGGGGGCTAGATCTTAACATGGACCGATCTTCTCCAATTTCAATAGGCTTCGTCCTTGGGCCAAAAGATGCTAAAGTTCTTAATTTCAAGTCAACTGATTAAAAATTTCGACCTGTATCGTGCTTAAACCGATAGATGGACAGATGCACGGACGGACGGACGGACATCGCTAAATCGACTCAAAAAGTAATTCAGAGTCGATCGGTATACTTGAAGGTAGGTCTAGGACGAATATTTTGGGTAGTTACAAAGGGTAAAAAAATCAATTGAATTCAGTAATTAAGAAACAAAACGAAGAATTTGTCTGTCACTTGAGGAGTAAATGTTTTATATGAAAACATAGCATCTTAAAATATGCTGTTTAGTTGGCAGATTGAGACCAGTCAAATCAGAAGACATACCAAAAGCAGGAACATCGTGAGAAGGCATATGTTTTAAACTACTTTCGGTACTTATTGATGTTGACGGCAATGGATCCATGTTTAAAATTAAATATTAATTAATTAATTTATAAATGTTAATATAAGATTTTCCAGCTAGATTTTGAGGTTTTCTTCCTTCAAAAGCTGGTAAAAATGTGATTTAGGTCTTAGCTGGAAATCTATCGATTTTTTTTTAGAAAAGCTGGAAAAAGGAACAAAATGTATGGAATATGATTTAACAATTTATAATTCGAGTATGTATTTTGAATATATTCAATACAAAGTCAAAATTCGTCTATTTCCACAACAATATCGTATATTTTCGCAAAAAAATGTACGTAAGCGCCCTCTGGCGGCACTCAAAAATAAAAATCAATGTCAAAAATGGATTCCGCGTCCCGAAAAAACCCCCACATACTCATTTGGCTAGAGGAAATAGCATTTTTTTGCCTCTATTCTCGAATATTTCTAGAAAAAATACCTATTTTGAAAAATCCGGGGGCTCGAAATTCATTTTAGAGCTATGGTTTCTTTAGCAAATTTGCTCAGAATGACCCATAGAATAAGAATCACGATGAGCCCTTGGGTCGAAAAAATTTGACCCACCCTATTGTATAATGATGACCAAAATCATTGTTTTTATTTAGAGGCCTTTTTTATGTGTTTTTTTTTTTTTTTGTCAGTTTGATAAGAAATGAATGGTATGAAAAACCTAACAAAATTACCATAATTTGTCAGTAAGATAATTTTTTTTGAAGTATGTAGTGGATATTATAAGTAGTTGTGGTATGATGGTTTATTGTAGTTCCGTATAATTTAACTTGTGATTTATAAATTAAATCTGGTAAAGTTAAAGATGGCTGGATTAGTTGAGAAAATTTGAAATTTTGTTAATTTTAAGAGATATTAGAGGAATTTACAGTTTTTATGTTAGACATTTTTCAAAATTCAATCTCAAATAATTATCTATCTATACTGAAAAGTTTTCCTTATATTTATGATCAGGTCCAATATTAAAATAATTTACACTATGTAAAGATTTCTCATGAAAATCATGTTGTGTATATCACGGCTATAACGAATACAGATATAATAATAATAATAATAATAATAATAATAATAATAATAATAATAATAATAATAATAATAATAATAATAATAATAATAATAATAATAATAATAATAATAATAATAATAATAATAATAATAATAATAATAATAATAATAATAATAATAATAATAATAATAATAATAATAATAATAATAATAATAATAATAATAATAATAATAATAATAAGGGTCGTGTTTTCAAAATAAAATAAAAATAAACAAAAAATTAGAAACCTAATTTATTTAGAGAAAATTATGAATGAACAAAATCAATCATCATTTCCTGAAGAGGGAGCCTCTACTAGAGCTGGTCCTGGATTAGAGGTCAATGAAATTGGCCAGTGGCCGGGTAGACATCAGCGATCCGGTCGGATATTTCAACAATCCCAATTACAGCTGATGACACAAAGAAGACAGACAAGATCCTCGTCTTCGCCTGCTGGTGGTGTTACCCTTGAAGCTTCCCAAGAGTCCACCCAAGCAGGACTGCCGAGAAGGCGTATGAAATGGTCTCTAGAAATGAACCGTGATATATTACGCATCTTCTTTCAGGTTACTAACCTGGAAACTGAATTAATAGGATACAGGCAGAAATTATTTACAGAATTTAATCAAATATATCCACAATTATCGGTGACAGAACAACGTTTAGCCGATCAACTTCGAACAATTAGAGTAAAGAATTTAATTTCCGAAAGTGAGAGAAACTCAATCAAAGATCAAGTTAGGGCATCTATGAACAATGCAATGGCTAGTGCAACCACTGAGTCAACAATACAAATGCCACAATTAGTCCAACCATTCATTAATGAGTTAAATACTTCCAGTGTACCATTGACAAGGGCGTCTAATTTACAGGAAAACTATATAGATGTTTTAAGAGTAGAATTTAGTAGAGCAAAATACGAATTTGAAGGAACTAATCCATTACATAGACCATCTATTCCACGAATTCAAATATCGAAAAAAAGTAAATTCATAATTCAACAAGTTAATGATAATATTTTGCAACATCAGATTATTAATAATTGGGAAGATTTGCATCTTTGCTTATATAGTGGGGCTGTAACAGTTGTGAGATTTCTTGGGATTAAATTTAATTTAGAAGCGTCAAACAATAGTAGAATAACACGAATACCTCCATGGGAAAGACGTCTTATCAATCGAATAGAAAGTCTTCGAAAAGACATAGCCAGAGTTGAAGCTTTTAGATCTGGAGTAACAACGAGAAAGATTAAGAGGTACGTTAAAAAAATCTTTCTTAAACAACGTTTACACTCGCAACATGAAATACCAAATGATACAGTTATACAATGTCTAGACACGTTAAAGCAAAAGTTGTCTGTTTTCGTTACAAGACTTAAAAGATATAGGACGAGTAGATCCCGAAGAATAGATAATCAGCATTTTATAAGGTCAGAAAAAACATTTTATAGGAATCTTAGAAACGGTAGCGAAAACATTGTTAATGCTTCACCATCTCTTGAACAAATATCAACATTTTGGGGTGGCCAACTGTCTACGACTGAAAATTACAATAAAAATGCATTTTGGATAAAAGAAGAAGAAGAAAAATATCAAACGCTTCCGGGGCTAGAAAGTTATTCAGTTACAGAATATGAAGTTGCAATGGCTCTTAAAAACTTACAAAACTGGAAGGCCCCGGGACCTGATAAATTGCAAAACTTTTGGTTAAAGAACTTTAGAAGTCTCCACCCGAAAATAGCTGAACTAATCACATTTATATATATGAACCCTAACCATACACCAAGGTTTCTTACACAGGGCATAACATACCTTTTACGAAACTGTTCAACTGTTGACAAGTGTGGACGTGTTTTAATTTATCTCCGTGCTATTAATTGAATTTTTTGAAATTGTTCGTAATAGGTATTTTTGTAATATTTTCATGACCACATCCAGGAAAATGAAAATATGGACACAAATGATACCGATTTAATTCGAGGCTCTGCCTCACCGACTGGTGCTGGTCCTAGCACTGGTCTTAGGGTTGCGACCTTGAAGTCCGACCTTGATTCTGGTAGGGGTGCCCAGCCTAATATTGGTGGTAAAAAGAAAAAGCAACTTAAACCATCAAAGGTCAGGCACAACCAGAGACGGCTTTGTTTGAAAATAATTAACAGACTAAGCCAACTTGATGGAACGAAGCTCTCCGAACGTGAGAGGGCGTCTCTATCATGGGCGAAAGGAGTCATTGAAGAACAGGACAAACTTTCGGCAATGCGCGCATCTGACAAACAGAGCGCTGTTTCGGCCTCGTCATCGAAGTCTGGTAAAAGGTTGCGCTCGCCCGACGAGAAACCTTTACCTAAGAGATCTAAGGTGACCGGCAACGTCTGGACTCAGTCTTTTAGTGAAGTGGTTAAAGGTAACTTCGTTAGGGCTGTGATAAACAGGCAAAATGGGGATTGTAGTATTCCAAGGGACAAGTGGAGTTTAGTTGAAACTAAACTAAATGAAATCTACTATAGGCTCCTTGAGAGTATGCCTGATTTTCTACCTACTACTGTCAACGCAGGTTGGTATCAGGGGCGAGTAAAACTCGTTGCTTTTGGGAACGAAAGATCCGCAGCCGTGTTTAAGGTTGCCATTAGCCAAGTGGGAGAGTTATGGCCTGGAGCCAGACTGGACGTTGTGGAAAAACATGATATCCCCTCGCAACCCAGAGCTCATGCATGGATCCCAATGGCTACAAATGACACTGCGGTGATTCTTAAGATGATAAAAGTCTGCAATCCTGACCTTCCAACTCAGAATTGGAAAATTGCCAGATTGGGTGAGATGGAGGGCGCTCGTCGTCAAGCAGTGGTCTTGGTTAATGAGGAATCGCTTCCGCTTTTAGCCAGGACTGACGGCATTATTAGATTTGGATTTTTTCATATAAGAGTCAATGTCTACAAGGGCGACCAGAAGACTATTTTGGACGCAGACAAGCCAGTGGCAGAGTCGGCTGAGGAGGAGAATCGGGAAAAGGTTGATATTCAGCTGGCCGATCCTAGGCTGATGGGAGATGCATCTGGCATTTTTGAAACCGAATCTGGTAACGAATGCGACCTCTGTGATGGCATGGAGGATAAAGCTGATGCCACGATGGGTGACATTCAGGACGAGGCCCATGCAGTGAGGAATTCGGAGAGTTCTGTTGCCTCCGATTCAGAACAGATGGGATATATATCTGGCTTATTCGAAACCGAATCTGGGGACGAATGCGACCTCTTTGATAACACGGAGGATGAAGCCAATAACACGGTGGTGGAAAGGATGGTGGAAATAAAACAAGATGTTGCGGTTCCTACAAATAAACCTCCATCACTGTAAGGCAGCCTCAGTTGCACTCTTGCTGCGCCTGACGACAGGAGCAGTTGACTTGGTTTTTATCCAAGAGCCCTGGGTACGGGGTGGCAGGGTTTGCGGATTGAAGACCCCTGGGTTTAAGTTGGTGGTTGCCAAAGGTGAGGGCTCACCAAGAGCCTGCATCTTGGCAAAAAATGGCTTAAATATATTCTTTTTATCAACTTTTAGTGATATGGACGTTACAGCGGCTAGCTTAGAGCTTCATGGGAAGTCTATTTGGCTCGCCTCTGCGTATTTTCCTAATCCGGGGTCAATACCCCCGGAGAAGGTTGTCGGTCTAATTCGGGAGTCTGAATCTAGGGGACACCAGTTAGTAGTGTGTTGTGATGCTAATGCACATCATTCGATATGGGGTAGTACAGACACAAATGATAGAGGCGAATCACTTTTGGAGTTTTTGTTAAGCACTAACCTGTATATTTGTAACAAGGGTGGTGAACCAACTTTCGTTACAAGTACGCGGCAAGAGGTTCTTGACGTAACACTTGTATCAGATACATTGTCTGATAGAATTGATGACTGGAGAGTTTTGGAAGAGCATTCTTTCTCAGATCATCGCTACATTGAGTTTTTACTCAGGGAGCGTGCCCCGGTTGAGACAGTCTCTAGAAATCTGAGGAGAACAAACTGGGTGAAATATAGGGAGACTTTTTCTTTGCTTTTGGATGAAGTACCCTTATCTGAACCGCATAGTTTGGCGGAAATTGACTGTCTGGTTGACCATATAACAAATGTTTGTAATAGGTGCCTGGATGCGTCTTGCCCTTCTGCAAAGCCAAGAGGGAAAAAAAAGCCACCTTGGTGGTCAAATGAGTTGCAGACGAGCAGAGATTCCTGCAGAAAGCTCTTTAATAAGGCTAAATTTTCAAGAGCGGACGAGGACTGGTCTGCATACAGGCTGCAACTTAAGAGTTATAAAAAGATGATCAGAAATGCAAAATGTGATTCTTGGAAAAACTTCTGTGGAAACATAGAAGACGTTTCTGAGGCATCCAGGCTGCGCAAGGTTCTGGCTTCTTCTCCTTGCACCCTGGGATACCTGAAAGATCCTAATGGGGTGTGGTCTTCCTCCAGTGGAGAGTCGCTGGATCTCCTTTTAAACACGCATTTTCCGGGCAATTCCATGACGCCGTTTCAAGCTTTGGAACGTTCTGACGCCCAAGCATCTGAAATTGCTTCGGAAATAATAAATATGCCAACATTAATCTGGGCGATAAAAAGCTTCAGGCCCTATAAATCCCCGGGACCTGATGGTATAATCCCGGCTGAGTTGCAGCAAGTGTCGGACTATATAGCCCCGTTGCTGTATAATCTATACACAGCATGCATCAACTGGTCGTATATTCCTTTAAAATGGAGGGATACCAGAGTCGTATTTATCCCGAAGGCTGGGAAAAGTTCCCACACAGCTCCGAAGGATTTCAGACCAATTAGTCTGTCTTCTTTTTTGTTAAAGACAATGGAACGAATGATAGACTCATATTTGCGTAGAGTGATTGACCCGAGGTTGCTTTCGACAAAGCAACATGCATACAGCAAGGGACGATCAACGGAAACAGCTCTTCATGAGCTCGTTGGTACCATCGAGAGATCGCTTTCGGTAAAGGAGTACACTATGGTGGCCTTTCTTGATATTGAGGGGGCTTTTAATAATGTCATCCCAGAATCGATAATATTGGCATTGTCTGGTCTGGGAGTAAAGCGTGAAATCGTTTTAATGGTGGAAAACCTACTTGCCAACAGACGTATAACGTCTGAATTGGGAGCGTCCGTCATATCTCGATTTGTCAATAGGGGCACACCACAAGGAGGTGTTCTTTCGCCGCTTCTTTGGAACCTGGCACTGAATTCAATGCTACTATCTCTAGAAGCACGTGGTTGTCATGTTGTCGCATATGCTGACGATGTCGCGATAGCGGTAAAGGGGAAGCATCTGCCAACATTGCGGGACATTCTTCAGGGTTCTCTGAAAGATCTGTCTAAATGGGCAAGAGACTGTGGTCTAGGAGTTAATCCTAGTAAAACAGAGCTTGTTTTATTTACAAGGAAAATTAAGATTCCTGCTTTCGATCCTATTTCTCTGGACGGTACTGAGATCGCCTTCTCAGATGGAGCCAAGTATCTTGGAGTATTTCTAGATAGGAAGCTGAATTTCAGGCGTAATATTGAGGAACGGGTGAGAAAAGCAACGATTGCTTTGTATTCCTGTAAAAGGGCCATTGGAAAACGATGGGGTTTTAGCCCTCAAGTCGTTCATTGGATCTATACAGCAGTGGTGCGTCCAATTTTGCTGTATGGAATCATTGTCTGGTGGCCTGCTTTAGAAACAAAAGCGAACTGTGTCTTTATCACGAAGGTACAGAGAATGGCGTCAATGTGCATCACTGGTGCTCTTCGTACTACACCTACGGCTGCATTAGAAATCCTCCTTCATCTGATACCCTTGGACATATTGGGTAGGCAGTATGCAGCTGCGTCGGCAATTCGACTTAATAGCACGCTGCAATGGAGGAGCAGCGATTGTGGCCATAGCGCGATCTTGAAAAAGATAACAATACCACAAAATGTGGATTGTGCTCCCTCTTTGAGCCTTTTTGAGCGCCACTTTACCACTATGATACCATCCAGGGAGTCTTGGATGGGGGATACTCCGGGAAGAGGAGCTACCATAAATTTTTACACAGATGGATCGAGGCTGCACGAACAAGTGGGCTTTGGGGTCTATTCGGAAGAGCTTGGATTGAGCCTGGCTCGTAGATTGCCAGATCATTGCAGTGTTTACCAGGCAGAGATGCTGGCAATAAAGGAAGTGGCTGACTGGTTGAGCTGCAATGTCTTGTCTACAACCGCAGTCAACATCTATACTGACAGTCAAGCCGCGGTCAAGTCCCTGGATTCAATGTTTCTGAAAACAAGATCTGCCCTTAACTGCCGCACGTCTTTAAATGAGATGGCCAAGCAGTTTAACATACGACTCATATGGGTCCCAGGGCACAGAGACATTCCAGGGAATTGCAAAGCCGATGAGCTTGCAAGACTAGGAACTACCTTACAGGTTCCAACAGAATTGGAATGTGTTGGTATGCCTCTAGAAACTTGCAAGCAAAACCTACGGCTTTGTTCAGCGACGGAGACTAATCAAAGATGGGCAAATGGATGGACGTGTGAGACAACACGACTGATTTGGCCTTCTCTTAATCAGGGGCGCACAAGTGAGCTGATATCGCTTCCAAGAGGAGAGATTTCGACGGTGGTTTCAATAATTACCGGACACTGTCTTATAGGGAAGCACGCAGAGCGGTTAAATGTGCCGTCGAATGACTTTTGCCGAAGTTGCATGGATGAAGAGGAGTTGGAAACTATCGAACACTTTATTTGCCATTGCCCGGCACTTTCTGGTCAACGACTTGCTTCACTGGGATCTAGGGAGCTGTACGATCTTTCTGATTTGTCGGATGTCAAAATTCAACATCTAAGGAGTTTCATAAGAAGCTCAAACTGGTTTAACGACAGGGACTAGTAGGGAAACCTATTACGATCCCGTGGTATCACAATGGACCTCAGAGTCTACGTGTGTTGACGTAAAACGTCAGCAGCCACTTACAACCTAACCTAACCTTTACCGAAAGACATGACAAATACCAATGATCCATCTAAATATCGTCCTATTACATGTTTGTCAACACTGTACAAACTAATAACTACATGTCTAGCAAACAGAATCATACAATATTGCGAGGAGAACAACATCATAGCCGAGCAACAAAAGGGATGTAGAAAGGGTTCACGGGGATGTAAAGAACAACTTATTATAGACGGAACAATAATCAACCAAGCAAATGATAAAAAAAGAAATTTATTTATGATGTATATTGATTATCAAAAAGCTTTTGATTCGCTTCCACATGACTGGTTGTTAAAGGTCCTACATTTGTATAAAATTGATAATACTTTAGTTAACTTTCTTGAACATGTTATGGGCAACTGGTGTACCAAAATGTCTATGTGTACCACAACTGGGAATATTGAGACTGATATAATCCCAATTAGAAGAGGTATATTTCAAGGGGATTCTCTAAGCCCTATTTGGTTTATTTTAGCACTCAACCCACTTTCGAATATGTTGAACAATACTAAACTTGGGTTCGAGATAAAATCAGGTAGTCAGAAACTGTACACCTTAAGTCATCTTGCATATATGGACGACATTAAATTATATGCGTCAAACAAACAACACCTTACGAGACTTGTTGAAAGAGTAGAGATGTTTTCTAATGATATCAAAATGAAATTCGGTTTAGAAAAATGCAAAACGCTTAGTATCATACGTGGGAAGCTGCAAGTTATACCACATGAATTGACGGATACGAGACATATAGAAGCAATGTCAGAGCTCGAAACATATAAATACTTAGGAGTTCGACAATCCACCCGAATTCCACAACAACAGATAAAAAATGAGCTGACCAATGAGTTTTCTAAACGCTTAATCAAAATAATGAAATCACATCTTAATTCTAAAAACACAATAAAAGCAATTAATACATATGCAATTCCTGTGATTACTTATTCACTTGGTATTATATCATGGAGCAAAACAGATATCGAAGCACTCCAAAGAAAATTAAGAACGTCGATGACAAAATATAAAATGCACCACCCAAAGTCAGCTGTAGAACGTACAAACCTACCAAGAATTTTAGGCGGCAGAGGTCTGATTGAGATTGAGAATCAACGACAAAAAGAAATAGAATCACTTCATAATTTTTTCGCAACAAAAGCTGAAACATCTCTTCTTCATTTTGCAATATGTAGAGCAGATAGTTCTGCATTAATGCGAAGTAATAACACCGTAAACTTACAAAGCACGACTCAAAAATGTAATAATTGGATGGGTAAAGCATTACATGGAAGACACCCAAATGAAGTTCATCAGAATCACATTGATGAAAATTCATCAAATTATTGGCTGGTTTCCGGGCAACTTTTTAAAGAAACAGAGGGTTTTATGGTGGCAATCCAAGATCAAGTTATAGCGACAAGAAACTACTTAAAATTTATTATAAAGGACACATCAATTCAAAATGATCAATGTCGATATGGCTGCAGGACAGCTGAGACTATTCAGCATATAACAGCGGGGTGTACACATATGGTAGGTACAGAATATTTAGAACGCCACAATTTTGTAGCAAAAATTCTTCACCAAGAGTTGGTTAGAGTCTTTGGTCTTGGTATATCGAAAAAACAACCTTATTATAAATACGAACCAGAAAGAGTAATGGAAAATGAAAACTTTCGATTATACTGGGATCGTACGGTTCTAACAGATCGTACGGTTCAAGCTAATAGACCAGATATAATACTTCATGATAGAACGAAAAGAAAAGTATATATCATAGATATAGCAATCCCGAACAACAACAATCTGCTTTTAAAACACACTGAGAAAGTTAATAAATATGCGCAACTTTTTGAACCAATTCAGAGACAATGGAACGTAAATCAGGTCAAAATAATTCCAATAATAATTTCAAGCACTGGATTAATACCGAAACTATTACACGAAGGCCTCAAGGAACTTCAAGTGCATAAGAATTTGTGGATAGAGATGCAAAAGGCAGTAATAATATCAACCACAAGAATTGTTAGAAAATTTTTAGGAAATTAAATCATGTAAAATGTATTATTTATTTTAATTGTAAGGTAATTTTATGCTTTGATAAAACTAATATCTGTATAGAATACTTAAGAATATGAAAACCAATGTAATATTGAGTGTAAATAAATAATAATAATAATAATAATAATAATAATAATAATAATAATAATAATAATAATAATAATAATAATAATAATAATAATAATAATAATAATAATAATAATAATAATAATAATAATAATAATAATAATAATAATAATAATAATAATAATAATAATAATAATAATAATAATAATAATAATAATAATAATAATAATAATAATAATAATAATAATAATAATAATAATAATAATAATAATAATAATAATAATAATAATAATAATAATAATAATAATAATAATAATAATAATAATAATAATAATAATAATAATAATAATAATAATAATAATAATAATAATAATAATAATAATAATAATAATAATAATAATAATAATAATAATAATAATAATAATAATAATAATAATAATAATAATAATAATAATAATAATAATAATAATAATAATAATAATAATAATAATAATAATAATAATAATAATAATAATAATAATAATAATAATAATAATAATAATAATAATAATAATAATAATAATAATAATAATAATAATAATAATAATAATAATAATAATAATAATAATAATAATAATAATAATAATAATAATAATAATAATAATAATAATAATAATAATAATAATAATAATAATAATAATAATAATAATAATAATAATAATAATAATAATAATAATAATAATAATAATAATAATAATAATAATAATAATAATAATAATAATAATAATAATAATAATAATAATAATAATAATAATAATAATAATAATAATAATAATAATAATAATAATAATAATAATAATAATAATAATAATAATAATAATAATAATAATAATAATAATAATAATAATAATAATAATAATAATAATAATAATAATAATAATAATAATAATAATAATAATAATAATAATAATAATAATAATAATAATAATAATAATAATAATAATAATAATAATAATAATAATAATAATAATAATAATAATAATAATAATAATAATAATAATAATTTGATCCAATGATCAGTTTTTTTATTTATTTTTCCAATTTTTATTTACAACTCATTTTAAATAATTTTAACCTAACCGAGAACTGGTAACAATGACCGTCGTCTCGTTGTAGCGAAATCGACCAAGGGCTTTGGTGGGAATCGAACCCACGACCCCCTGTTTCATAGGCTAGAACGCTACCAACTAGCCTACAGGGGCCCCTTATACAGATATAGCGATTGTCGATTATAGATTACACCGTCCGACAGCCAATTAAACATGAACCGTATGATATACGTCTGAAAGTATATAGTAAATCTGCATTTACAGTTTTTAATTTCGTGATCATGTTTCCTTTTAAATAGAAAAGTTTTAAAGGATACATTTTGTAAAATATTTTTCAAATATTTGTGCTTGTCCTAGGATGACAGTGGTGATGGCAAATGAAAGAGGAGGATCTCTTCTAATTTTTCCATTTTGGATTTTGCCATATCAGGATAAAAGGATGTGAATAAAGTCACTTAAAAACTTTATCAAAATATTTTGTTGAAAATTTTGAATGATATTGAAGGATAGTTTTTGGAAAGGAGTAACTTCCTTTTTCCTAATATGTAAAAAAACTAAAATAGGAAAATTAGGGGATATCCTCCTCTTTCATTTGCTATCACTAGTGGCATCCTAGGGCAAGTACAAATATTAAAAAAAATTGTTTATAAAATTTAATCTCTAAAACTTTGAAGTCCTTTTAAAAGAAAACAGGATCACGAAATGAAAAACTGTAAGTGCAGTTTTACTACATTAGCAGGCCTATTCACAGTTATGACTGGTTATGACTAATTTTGTTATTTTTAAATTCCTTGTGTTTGTTGTAAACACAATCATAAAGAGTCTCAAAATTTAAAATTATTTATCAATTTTGAGACGAACTGGATAGCAGGTCTTTATTTTTTTGAAATTTTCAAACAAAATTTGAAGTTCTTTATGATTGTTTACAACAACCACATGGAAAAAATTAAGTTATGATTGAGTTGTGACTATTTTCTGGGAATCGGTCCCTAAGTCTCTAGTTTCAAACGTATATTCTCCAGTTCGTGTTTAACAAATTTTTTAATTTTTTGTCGGAACGTGTTATTTTTAATTATTGTTGATAACTTTAAAAACAACTACATCTATATCCTTTGAAGATTCCTGTGTCCCTTACATTTCACTATTACCCTATCCCCCACTGTATTTTATATCACAACATAAAATTTATACCATAAATTCATGTTAACATATTGTCATTATTTAAACGCTTAACATCGTATGCACTTTATACATATTCATACATATAAGCAAATAAAACACATACACATCCATTTACTCAAATATATCTTAACATACACGTAGCATAAACTATACATTTACAACAGACTTGTTTGAAATGCTTTAAACAAAGTAACACAACCATAACATAAAATTTAGCAGAAATAAAAAATAATAATATCGTATACGTATGAGTAACGACTTTAGCAAAAACGACAATCGTTACTGGAACATGGTAAAGTAGTGTTAGTAGAATATCAGTGTTGTAGTGGTAGCTGGAGTAAGTAGTAGTTGTTGTTGTTGTTGGAGCACCTGCAGATAATAGCAAAAGGCAAAAAGCACTTGATCTACACACACGCACACATTTAAACATTGAGCTTTATAAACTTATATAGTTTTTGTAGAAAAAAATTATCTGGGAAGGTATTCACATGAAAATCTCTCAATTGTGATAATATTTGCCGTTTAATAAGCTTTTCAGGATAAAACTTAAATGGCCGCGAAGCTTTTCTTTTAAGTGAACTACATTAGCATTCATGATAATTTAGAAAAGATGACGAAAAACAAGTAGAAAAGTTAAATTTGACTTTGCCGAATCTATGAATACCATCCACAATGCCCTTTTTAAAGGATAGTACATTTTTTAACTTGAAAAAAATTACCAATTTTGATTAGAAATATTTTAATTTGAAAAAACTCTTTTTTTATCATATTAAAAAAAGAAAAATTAATATTTTTTTTTTGAGCGTAAAACTTTTTTCGAGTTTAATGTTTTTTTACTGTAAAAATATTTCTGAGTGAATGCACGTACGTATGTACACAAAATATTGTCATTTTTGTAAAAAAAAAATAAATTTTTTTTGAGTGTAAAATTTTTTTTGAGTGTAATTTTTAAGTTACCAATGCTTTTAAAACTTTAAAAGCATTGGTAAAAGGCATTGCTTTAAAACAAAAAAAAAGTTTGAAAAGCATTGTTAAGTTACCACCAATACTTTTAAAACTTGTTTAACTTAACACGTGGCATTTAAGATGAAACCAATCTCAAATTCAGGGTTTTGCTTATAACTTTTGAACTACACCGATTGGGTTGAAATTCAATATCATACAGACCTGGGGAACAGCAAAGATACGTAACAAGTTTCAGCAGTCTCATTATTGTCTTTCGAAAGTTATCGTGTATTTAATCTCGTAAATTTGCGAAAAACTTGTCGAAATTTACTCTTTTGCTCATAACTTTTGAACCACTTGACCGATTTGGCTGGATTGCAATACCAACCTGACCAGGTAAATGACCAACATACATGCCAAACTTCAGTAGCCTCTGTAAAGTCTTTCAAAAGTTAGCGTGTTTTCTACGGACGGACAGACAGACGGACGGACATCGCTAGCTCGACTAAAAATCAATCAAGGATCATGAATATATATACTTTATGGGGTCCTAGACCGATATTTCGATGTGTTACAAACGGAATGACAAACTTATCACTAGAGTGGAGGGTATAATAACAGAACAGACAAAATTAAGAAAAAATCTGGAAAATTAAAAAAAACATTTAGAAAACTGTCAGGAAAATAAAAAAATAAAAAATCAGGGCAAAATATATAAATATCAGAAATAAATAGAAAAATTCAGAGAATGATAAAAAAATTTAAATCAAATCTGAAATGAAATAGAGAAAATCTCAAAATTTCTCGAAGAAATAAAAACAAAAAAATTATGAAATTTATGAAAATTTCGAATTTCAAAATTTCGAATTTTCAAATTTTCTATTACTCATAACTTCTTCATAAAAGGTCCGAAACCGAAAGTTGTTGTTTTTTTAAATTCTTATTTTTAAGCACTTACAAAAGGGGGATTAAACAAAAGAGACAGCTACCCGTCCATCTTTTATCCATAAGGCAGTCTCCGTACATTTTTATAAATTTGTTTTCTTTAATAATTGTTATCCTCCAACATTTTTTCAAAACAAACCTTGCCCTGTTTAATTCTCTAAGTAGGTTCTCACTAACAATAAGTTGGAACATATTTTTTTATTTTCGATTTTCAAAATCGAAGCCCAGTTTTGTGTGAGGTTAGGATAAAAAAATACATGTCTTGCGATATATCATATTTATTAACTTTGTTGAGCTGAACACGAATGTCCAAAAATTTTTAAAATCGGTCAAAAGGTTTCCGAGTTATCGTTAAAATTTGCGCAAAAATTGAGTTGTTTCCAAAGATCAAGAATTTTAAAAATACAAATTTCTAAATTTTAAATTTTAAAATACAAATTTTAAAATTTCAAATATTGACATCTCGAAAACCGTTCTACCGATTTTAAAAGTTTTTGGATATTCTTGATCAGCTCATCAAAATTAATAAATATAATGTATCGCAAAACATTTTTTTTTTTTTGTAATTGGCCCAAAATTTGTTACCACAAACAAACTTTAATGTGTATGCTGCATGGCAATTTTTAACCGATCGAGCTCAACTTTTTTTTTAACATGATAATGTTTTTAGGCTGGTGTCTAATTTTAAAAAAGTTGCAGTATGCCACCTCAGTTTGACTATATAAGCTAATATTAACAAAAAAAAAAAAAAAATAAGAATTACTGTTTTAATTTTCTTAAACCCAAAAATTTTTGTAACTTGGTTTTGTAACTTGGATAATAATTCACCTCGTGGTGAATAAAAAAAATAATCACCTGCTGGTGAATAAAACGTAACATAATTATTCTTCGTTGTTTGTGTTTTTCTGATTGAAGAAGAAAATTGTGTCTTCTAAAGATTAAATTAAATGTGGATTTACCCTAGACCATGGTTTCTGTAGCCACTTCTACGTCATCAGTAGGCAATTACATTAAATTGATTATTTGATATTTGCTAGAAAAATTCTTTATATGTTTTTTATCAACAGACTAGCCTGACATGAGCTTCGAACCTGTGTCGTTAAATCACTCATGTTTTGTAAGCCGAAGCCATAACCACTAGGCTATACTCGGTGTATAAACATCAGTGACTAAACGTCGTTTGTTTTTAACTCACGGTAGGTTTCGTGTGTGACGTATGCAGAAAAGCTTTTTCTCTAACTCAAGCAATGCATTTAATCTAGAGACCAACAACAATTTTCTTAATCTTTCATTTACTTTATTTTATGCAAACTTTACTATAGCGGAGAATTTTTTGTTCTTCATCAATATTTTTTTATCAATATTTTTTGCATCAATATTTTTTTCATCAATATTTTTTTCGTCAGTATTTTTTTGTTCATCATTTTATTTTTTCATCAGTATTTTTATTTTTTTTTCATTAATATTTTTTTTTATAAATATTTTGTTATCCTCAATATTTTTTTCATCAATATTTTTTTAATCAATATTTGGTGTAATCAATATTTTTTTCCATTTATATTTTTTGTTTTCATCAATATTTTTTTTTTATAGAATGTTTTTTTTTTCATCAATATTTTTTTTTTCATCAATAATTTTTTATTCATCAATAATTTTTTCTTTTTCATCGATATTTTTTTCATAAATATTTTTTTCATCAACATTGTTTTTTCATCAATATTTTGTTTTCATCAATATTTTTTTTATCAATATTTTTTTTTTTCATCAATATTTTTTGTTTTCATCAATATTTTAATACCCTTCAACCACAGTATGGGGGTATACTCACTTTGTCATTCCGTATGTAACGGATCGTAATATCGGTCTAGGACCCCGCTCTATCTCCACTCCCTACTTAGGAGTAGAGATAGGGCTTAGTTATGTTTTTAAAAAATTTTGAATGGTAAAAATAAATGGGGGTCGGTCTCACTAACGACCCCTCTCGGAAGCACCATTGGACCGCTAGAACCTGATTAAGTAAAAAGAATTTACAAAAAATAAAAAAAAAAATTGTGAGGGGACCGCCTTAAGAGTTAATGATAGAGGTTAGGTGTGTTCAGAGAAAATAATATTGTAGGTTGGTCATACATTTGATTGCTCTAAGGGCACTTTTAGGGCAGTTAGAGCGGTTTGAACAAATTTAAAAAAAAATCGTTTTTTGTGCGAGCCCCCTTAGAAATTGAAGATAAGGTATTAGTGTATTCCGAAGAAATGTTTATAAGTAAACATTAATGGGGGTCGGTCTTGGAAATGCCCCTCTATGACGCACCATTTTCCAATCTTAAAAATGATTTTAAGATTGAAAAATTACAATAAAATTTTTTATAAAAGTTTTAAAATACGATCCTACTGGGCAAAACATTTGTAGAATCGATAGAAGTTTAACACAAACAACATTAAAAGAAATCAAAGAGTACAAATATTTTCAAATATTATATATAAATTTTAAAACTCAAAAATCGCATACTAGAGAACTTTTAAGAATTTTTTTGGATTTGTTTTTTAAAAGTACGTAAATAAACAAAAATTTTGAAAGAAAAAGTTGCAATTTGGACTAACATTGAGTCAAAGTGTTCGACTTGACATGGTATGTCCGTCTGTCCGTCCATCTGTCCATCTGTAGAGGACACGATACAGTGAAAAAAAAAGAGCTAGACTATCGAAGTTTGGCACGAATATGTCTTATATTCCTAGGCAAGTTAGGTTTGGAAATGGGCAAACCCGCACCAAGGGGAAAAAGTTCCCACTTGGAGAACTAAACCAACCTCTGAAAAACAGTATTTTTTTGCAGGATTTTTTTGTACTTATTTTAAACAAATGCAACATTTTTATGTCAGAGAAATCTCAAAACCCTGCATGTGGACCCAGCGAATAAAAAAAATAAAAAAAAGTTTGACCCGCCCCTTTTGTGGGCGTGGACATAAAAAATGTATTTTAGTAATGATTAATTGGAATAAATAATTGCATGAATCATAATTAATCCATTTGATAACATCTATCGCAAGGGAAAGATGTCCCCAATGTCTCCCACCAAACCACCCCCACAAAAAAAAGACGTTATTTGTTTTTTTTTTTTACATTTTGGAGGGTATAAAAGATTCGGCACAGCCGAATGTATGTATAACGTTATATTTCCTAGAAAAATTTTGCTTTGGAAAGAACACTAATTATACAGCAAAACATTATCTTGATACAATGGTTTGGGCAAGAGTACAATCTACGCAGAAATTTTTTAAAATCGGTTTGAGTCATTTGGTACAACTTCCCTTTAAGTATGAGATTAAGCGTACGTTTTACAACAAAACAAAAACAACAACAACTACTCCAAAAAAAGAATTTCTACAAGTAGTTTATAATATTTTGCCATAAACTATAAAACACAACATGATATTATGAAAACACACAACAACGACAATAAAAATAGATAATATGGGGCCTTTTAAAAAGGTGAAATATACCAGTGGGTGTGTAGGTGAATAAGTGTTACAAACAAGGCGTCAATATATATGCAAACTTATATTCATAAAAAATAACAGTTCATCAAAAATTTGGAATATCACGGTTATCAGAACTTTTGTAGTGAAATATGGATGAAAATGAAAGAAAATCTTTAAATTTTTTAAATAGTAGTTAAGACATTTTAGCGAAACTGGTATTGCTAAAATCAATTACTTCACTTTATTGGTTTAACAAATATCGTAATTGAAGCTAATTTTTATTCGTGCTGTAATTCTGACTTGTTATAAAAAATATTTACAAGACCCAAATAATGATGAACCGATAAATTTACATAAATATGAAAATAACAAACGTGTTTATACTTACAATAGAGAATTATTTGATAATATTTTTGTTTTGTCCTCTATTTGTACAAAATAACTATAGAAGACGATTTTGTAACAGACAGACCGACTGGAATAGCTGGATTTAAGCAGCATGGTAATGTGTCAAAGGTAAACTACCATCATTTATAGTTTAAAGTCACATGTGTCCAAACACACACACACACTGATAGACAAACACTCATACACACACACACTCAAACAATACGCAGTTAGTATGACAATGCTAGACTTAAATCAAGGTAAAAATAACAACATCAAGAGTTACTTGCACTGGTGTATTATCAATTGTCTGTAGTAACTCGTAGTAGTTGTAGTAGTAGTGGTAGTGGTGATATAAATCCATCTATTGTATATTTAGTACTGCTGTTTGTATATAAAGTTATATGATACTTGCTATGGCATTGTTGTTTATATAAATCATAAATCCCCAGCTATATTTTGTGCCAACTAACAATGGTAATACTAACTAAATTCTACCATAAGCAGGTACTACGAGTATAAAACAGTACAATGGTTGCTCTATGAGATACTATTACATATTATGATGCTACTGTTTGTTTGGTCAACAAACAAAAAAAAATGGAAAATGGAATAAACTGTAAATAACTAGGGTAACAAACAAATACATACATAACCTACTAGGGCACAGAGTTAAGCGGATACAAAACAAAAGATTTTATAATCACATTATGCTTTTTTATTTTTCTTTTTTTGCTTTTTTTAAATGTCGACTTATTTTTAGTTTGTCTAGAGTTTTGTGATTTTTTTCCCCCAAAAATTATTTTTTTTTCTTTTAATAAAAAGTCTTTATTTAGGTCTTAGCTTTTTTCTAATTTCGAAAACGTCGGGGTCGACATGAAAGTCAGAAAGTTCCGCAAAAAGTGAAAAATGGCTTGTGTCTAATTTAAAAACGTTGTTCATCAACATTTTTTTTATCAATGTTTTTTTTTCATCAATTTTTCAATTAGTTAATCAATATTTCTTTTCATCAATTATTTTCCATCAATATTTTTTTTCATCAACATATTTTTTTTCATCAATATTTTTTGTTCATCAATATTTTTTTCATCAATAGTTTTTTCATCAATATTTTTTTCATCAATAATTTTTTTCATCAATATTTTTTTATCAATGTTTATTTGTCATAAATTTTTTTTTGATCAATATTTTTTTTCATCAAAATAGACAAACAGATAGATGGATATCACTAGAATGTCTTAGAAACCTTTACGGATTTATAATATATAAATATAATTGGGTCTTCGACCGAAATTTCGATGCGATTTGTAGGAATAGGTTTTCCAGTCGGGATTGGTTTTTCTGAATCCCGGGATTAGGGATTGAAGAAGAATTTTCGTGATCCCGGAATTTTCGGAATATTTTGAGTCCCGGTATTCGCGGAATTTTTGGAAAATTATAATTTTTGTGAATTTAGCAAATCCACTCGTTCGTAAAGATAAGCGAAGTTCTGTTGAAGTTGTGAAATTCAAAAAATGTACACTCAAAATATTTTGTAGGCAAAAACTAATTAAAAACATATTTAAATCAAGTGATAAAACATTTGAAAACCATCCCAGAAATTATTCGTTTTTTTTAACAAAAATCAATATTTATTTTTTACTGTAAATAAAAGTTTCTAAAAACAATAACATTGAACATTTTCAAATATCGTCATTTTAATTTTTTTTTACCAACAATTCAAAAAAAATAACCTACGAAAACATTAAAAATTAATGATTGTAATGTTATTTTTACCAACAAATTCAAAAAAATATTACCTACGAAAACATTAAAAATTAATGATTTCGTAGGTTATTTTTATAATTTTTCTATTGAATTTTATTTCAAAAAATTTTTAATAAAATTTTTGGGGAATCGATCCCGCAATCAACTTCATTCTGGCCAGACACTCTACTCATCGTGCTAAAGTCACTTGATACAAACATGATTTTATATTTCTATAAATAATTTTTTGAATTTTTTGTCTACAACTTTTCTTTAAAAACTACCAACAATAAAAAAACAAGTAGAAAAGATAAATTCGACTTGGCCGAATCTATGAATACCCTCCACAATGCCCTTTTTAAGTTATAGTAAATTTTCTAACGTGAAAAAAATAAAATTTTTGGTTAGAAATATTTTATTTTGTGTAAAAAAAACTTTTTTTTTTATTAATTTAAAAAAAAAAAAAAAATTACAAATTTTTTTTTTGAGTGTAAAATTTGTTTTGAGTGTAAATTTTTTTTTTTGAGTGTAAAATTTTTTTTGAGTGTATTTTTTTTTATGTTTTAGTGTAAAAATATTTTTGTGTGACAAAAATACCTTGTAAAATATTTTTTTGACTTACAAATGTTTTTAAAGCATGTTTAACGGGTTTTCAACACGTGAATTTAAGGTGAAACTAATCTGAAATTTACGGTTTTGCTAATAACTTTTGAACCGCTGGACCGATTTGGCCGAAATTTAAAACAAACCAGACCAGA
Source organism: Pegoplata infirma (assembly GCA_963921195.1). Lineage (NCBI taxonomy): Eukaryota > Metazoa > Arthropoda > Insecta > Diptera > Anthomyiidae > Pegoplata > Pegoplata infirma. The sequence goes on along the minus strand of OY992538.1, from coordinate 232,527,797 downwards.
GGAACGACAAATATATTTGCCATACTTCAGCACCCTCAGATTTTCCGTTCGAAAGTTACCGTGTGTTTTATCTCGTAAATTCCAGAAAAACCCTTGCCGAAATTCACTCATTTGCTTATAACTTTTGAACCACTGGACCGATTTCGCTGGATTACAATACCAACCTGACCAGGTAAAGGTCCAACATATATGCCAAACTTCAGGAGCCTCCGTAAAGTCTTTCAAAAGTTAGCGTGTTTTCAACAGACAGACAGACAGACAGACAGACAGACAGACGGACGGACGGACGGACGGACGGACGGACATCGCTAGATCGTCTTAAAATCGATCGAGGATCATGAATATATATACTTTATAGGGTCCTAGACCAATATTTCGAGGTGTTACAAACGGAATGACAAACTTATATATACCCTTTATCACTAGAGTGGAGGGTATAAAAATAAAAATAACGGACACAAATCATTAAAAATTAAAGAAGAATCACTTATTTATACATACAGAACAAAAATAAATGAATGCTGATGAAAGTCTTTTTTTTATGTCATTTAAAAAAACTGATTAAAACAAATGCTTTTTTTTTAACGACAATACGTTATACTTTTTAAATAAACTACAAACAGTTAATGACATAATTTTTTGAGTGTATTGCATATATAAATTTCATCAATTTCTAGGACAATAACCTTATTTTTGATTTCGCACGCACTGTGCGACGGTTTGTTTCTGCAAAATATAAAAAAAAAATTCAAAATAATTCTTGATTTTTTCCCATTTTTTTTTTTTTTTTAAATTCAAGAACAGTGGTGCCAAGTTAGACGGTTAATGTAAACAGGGAAATTATTTGCGAAAATTATTTTGAATTTTCGGAAAATTTCAGAATTATGAAAATGCTTTTTAAAAACCCGGATTTGTTTGAAAATTAAATACCTGTGATTTTCAAGGTCACTTCTCTCACATTTTATGTGATAGAATCTTTACTTTATCATTTCAATTTTTACTTTTAAAGAAAAATTTGATTAACTACAGCTTTAATATTTCTTATTTTCTTAAAGTAATTTTTAATATTCAATCATTAATAAATTGTCAATTTGTTAAAGAGATTACATTAATTATAATTAACCTTGTCACACAACAAATTTGCCTGAACATTACAACTCAATCTTTTTTCCTGTATTAATTGTCATTTCACCTTATGTATGGATCTCTTTAATGTGAATTTTAATTAAAAATTACGAAAAAAACAAAATGGTATATAAAGTACAATGTGCAATTACATGCAAATCACAGAAAAAATACCGTGAAATGTGAATGCAAAAGTTAACCTTGATGCAGTTTATAAAATGTGTGTGCTTTGTTTGTTTTATGGGCATGAGAATTATAAGGAGTTGCATAAAAAATATCCAGAAAAAAATAGCTCACTTAAGATCTTAAAAATAAGGTTTAGCATAAAACAAAGAGATATTTTATTCTGTTTTTGGAAAATCTGTTATAATCATAAACTTTCTCCGGTTTTATAGTTTTTATTAAAATAACACCTAAACGTATGAGTAATAAATAATAACCGAGCTAATTTATTTTTGGATCATACGTCAAGTCGTTCATAGAGCAAAATAAATGAGGGGTGATAGATGGGGTATCGCGCTTCCTAAAGCGCAATCTATATATGGGGCATTCCATGCCAAATCACTCACTTTTAGGCCCGACCCCCTTCGATTAATTTTATTTTTGGATATGTTTTAGAACGTATTAAATGCAACTTGCAGCCAAATTTTCAGCCTTTTATACCAAGGTGGTGTTGAGTAATCAATTTTTCAAAATGTCGATTTTTTCCAAAAAATGAAAAAACTTAAATTTTCAATCAATTTTGACCAGTAAAAAATATAGATATTTTAAAAAAAGTTGGACAACGTTTTGTTGGTATTTAAATGTAGTTTTAGAAAAAAAATGTAAAAAAATTATTCGAAGTAATTATCACTTATTTTTTGACGTTTAAAAATTAAAATCGACTTTTTGAAAAAGTCCGAAACCTTCGATTTTTTTGTAAAAAACTATAAGAATTCTACTCTAAATTATGCAACTTTTAAGCCATAACTCGAGATGTGATCACAATTCTTTCTATTTTTTTTTTTAATTTTTAAAATTGCACCTTTTATGTTTTGGCTCTGATTTATTTTATATGGGGCTCCAAAAAAAAAAAAAATGGTAGATACTGACCCTAACTTACCCTAAATATATTCATTTGGAGGTAAATATACGTCTCACAAAAATTTGGGACGATCGGACATGTGTAAGGCGCTTAGCATGGTCCTTGAAGTTTAAAAAACGGATTACAAGGAAAAATATGAATTTTTTCTGTTTTCGCAATTTCTTTGGTATTTTAAGTTAAGTTTTAATTCAAGTGATTACAGAATTATGATGTGGAGTAAAATGCCTTTCTAATAAGGTACTAAAAACTAAAATCGGTTGAAAATCAGCCAAGTTATTACAACTTCCCCAGACATCTAGCGTGTGCCATACAACTTGATTAAAAAATACGAGGCCCTTTTTTTAAATTTATTGAAATTTTCTACTGTAATAACATTTTTTCATTATTCATGTTTCAGTGTAATATTTTTTTGACTTTTCCAAAATTTAAAACAAAAAAAATATTTTTTTTTTAAAAATAGAGATTTCAAAAGGGTGTGGAAAATGCAGGCATTTTTAGCACTAATTTAAAAAATGTTAGCAAAACACAATATGAAAAATACTTGTCATCTAATAACATTTGAACTTGAAGAATAAAAAAATGTTATTACAGTAGAAAATTTCAATGAATTTCAAAAATCGGATTGTATTGATTAATCAAGTTGTCTGCCACACGTTAGATGCCTGGGGAAGTTGTAATAACTTGGCTGATTTTAAACCGATTTCGGTTTTTATGACCTTAATAGAGAGACATTTTACTCTACATTTCAATTCTGTAACCATTTGAATTCAAAATTAACTTAAAATACCAAAAAAATTAAGAAAACAGAAAAAAATGCATATTTTCCCTTGTAATCCGATTTCCAAACTTCAAAGCCGATGCGGCACGCCTTACTCATGTCCGATCATCCTAAAATTTTCTGAGACGTATTTTTACACCCAAGTTAATATATCTAGGGGAAGTTACGGTCAATATTTACCAAATTATTTTTTTGGAGCACCATATAAAATAAACCAGAGTCAAAAAAAAAAAAAGTGTAATTTTCAAAATTTGAATAAAAATAGAACGAATTACGATCACATCTCGAATTATGACTTAAAAGTTGCGTAATTGAGAGTAGAATTTTTTGACATTTTTAAAAAAAATCGAAGGTTTCGGACTTTTTCAAAAAGTCGATTTTAATTTTTATACGATAAAAAACAAGTGATAATTACTTCGAATAATTTTTCATATTTTTTTTCTAAAACTTCATTTAACTAAACAAAATGTTGTCCATCTTTTTTTAATATATCTATATTTTTTACTGGTCAAAATTGATTGAAAATTTAAATTTTTTCATTTTTTGGAAAAAATCGCCATTTTGAAAAATTGATTACTCAACACCACCTTGGTATAAAAGGCTGAAAATTTGGCTGGAAGTTGCATTTAATACGTACTAAAACATATCCAAAAATAAAATTAATCGAAGGGGGTCGGGCCTAAAAGTGAGTGATTTGGCATGGAATGCCCCATATATAAAAGAGTTGGGTGAGTGAGTGACTGACTGACTGACTGATTCATCATCGCCCAGCCCAAACCGCTGAAGCTAGAGACTTGAAATTTGGACTGTAGGTTCACCTCCCGGAATATAGATCCACTAAGGCTGGATTTTTGCCAGTGTTGATTCTAAGGGGGTAAAAAGGGTAAAAAACTGTACTTTTGGTACTTTTTATATCTCTCGAAATAATGGTCATAGAGACTTGAAATTTGGACTGTATGTTCACCTCCCGGAACATAGATCCAATAAGGCTGGACTTTTGCCAATGTTGATTCTAAGGGGGTAAAAAGGGTAGAAAACTGTACTTTTGGTACTTTTTATATATCCTGAAATAATGGTCATAGAGACTTGAAATTTGGACTGTATGTTCACTGCCTGGAATATAGATCCAAATAGGCTGGATTTTTGCAAAGTGTTGATTCTAAAGGGGTAAAAAGGGTAAAAAACGGTACTTTTGGTACCTTTTATATTTCCTTAAGTAATGGTCGTAGAAACTTGAAATTTGGAATGTAGGTTCAGCTACTGGAATATAGACCCACTAAGGTTGGATTTTTGCCAATGTTGATTCTAAGGGGGTAAAAAGGGTAAAAAACTGTACTTTTGGTACCTTTTATATTACCTTAAATAATGGTCACAGAAACTTGAAATTTGGACTGTATGTTAACCTTCCGGAATTTAGATACTCTAAGGCTGGATTTTTGTCAATGTTGATTCTAAGAGGGTAAAAAGGGTAAAAAGCTGTACTTTTGGTACTTTTTATATTTCCTTAAATAATAGCCCTAGAAACTTGAAATTTGCAATGTAGGTTCACCTCCCGAGAAAAAGATCCATTAAGGATGGGTTTTTGACCAATGTTGATTCTACGGGCGTAAAATGGGTAAAAATGTGTACTTTTGGTACTTTGTTTTATTTACTGAAATAATGGTGATACAGAATTGAAATTTGGAATGTAGGATATGGAAAAGGTACTTTTTGAAAATTTTTGATTCTAATGGGGATAAAAGAGGTAAAAAGTGTACTTTTGGTACTTTTTTTATTTCTCAAAATTATGGTCATAGAAACTTGAAATTTGGAATGTAGGATCCTTCGGTGAAAAAAACATTCTGGAAAAAGTACTTTTTGGAAAATGCGTTTCTTAGGGGGAACCTTTTCTAAAAAGTACCTTTTATAAAAAGTACGTTTTAAAAGAAGTACCTTTTATAAGACGAATCTTTAATAAAAAGTACCTTTTATAAAAAGTACCTTTAATAAAAAGTACCTTTTATAAAAAGTACCTTTTATAAAAAGTACCTTTTATAAAAAGTACCTTTTATAAAAAGTACCTTTTATAAAAAGTACCTTTTATAAAAAGTACCTTTTATAAAAAGTACCTTTTATAAAAAGTACCTTTTATAAAAAGTACCTTTTATAAAAAGTACCTTTTATAAAAAGTACCTTTTATAAAAAGTACCTTTTATAAAAAGTACCTTTTATAAAAAGTACCTTTTATAAAAAGTACCTTTTATAAAAAGTACCTTTTATAAAAAGTACCATTTATAAAAAGTACCTTTTATAAAAAGTACCTTTTATAAAAAGTACCTTTCATAAAAAGTACCTTTTATAAAATGTACCTTTCATAAAAAGTACCTTTTATAAAAAGTACCTTTTATAAAAAGTACCTTTTATAAAAAGTACCTTTAATAAAAAGTACCTTTTATAAAAAGTACCTTTTATGAAAAGTACCTTTTATAAAAAGTACCTTTTATAAAAAGTACCTTTCATAAAAAGTACCTTTTATAAAAAGTACATTTTATAAAAAGTGCCTTTTAAAAAAAGTACCTTATATAAAAAGTACCTTTTATAAAAAGTACCTTTTATAAAAAGTACCTTTTATAAAAAGTACTTTTTATAAAAGGTATTTTTATAAAAGTTACTTTTTATAAAAGGTCCTTTTTGTAAAAGGTACTTTTTGTAAAAGGTACTTTTTATAAATTGTACTTTTTATAAATTGTACTTTTTATAAAAAGTAAAAGGTCCTTTTTGTAAAAGGTACTTTTTATATAAGGAACTTTTTGTAAAAAGTACTTTTTATAAAAGGTACTTTTTATAAAAGGTACTTTTATAAAAAGTACCTTTTATAAAAAGTACCTTTTATAAAAAGTACCTTTTATAAAAAGTACCTTTTATAAAAAGTACCTTTTATAAAAAGTACCTTTTATAAAAAGTACCTTTTATAAAAAGTACCTTTTATAAAAAGTACCTTTTATAAAAAGTACCTTTTATAAAAAGTACCTTTTATAAAAAGTACCTTTTATAAAAAGTACCTTTTATAAAAAGTACCTTTTATAAAAAGTACCTTTTATAAAAAGTACCTTTTATAAAAAGTACCTTTTATAAAAAGTACCTTTTATAAAAAGTACCTTTTATAAAAAGTACCTTTTATAAAAAGTACCTTTTATAAAAAGTACCTTTTATAAAAAGTACCTTTTATAAAAAGTACCTTTTATAAAAAGTAACTTTTATAAAAAGTACCTTTTATAAAAAGTACCTTTTATAAAAAGTACCTTTTATAAAAAGTACCTTTTATAAAAAGTACCTTTTATAAAAAGTACCTTTTATAAAAAGTACCTTTTATAAAAAGTACCTTTTATAAAAAGTAACTTTTATAAAAAGTACCTTTTATAAAAAGTACCTTTTATAAAAAGTACCTTTTATAAAAAGTACCTTTTATAAAAAGTACCTTTTATAAAAAGTACCTTTTATAAAAAGTACTTTTTACAAAAAGTTCCTTATATAAAAAGTACCTTTTACAAAAAGGACCTTTTACTTTTTATAAAAAGTACAATTTATAAAAAGTACCTTTTACAAAAAGTACCTTTTACAAAAAGGACCTTTTATAAAAAGTAACTTTTATAAAAATACCTTTTATAAAAAGTACTTTTTATAAAAAGTACTTTCTTAAAAAAGTACCTTTTATAAAAAGTACCATTTATAAAAAGTACCTTTTACAAAAAGTACCTTTTATAAAAAGTATCTTTTTATAAAAAGTATCTTTTAATAAAAGTGCCTTTAATAAAAAGTACCTTTTATAAAAAATTACCTTTTGTAAAAAAAACATTCTAGAAAAAGTACTTTTTGAAAATTTCTTTTTTTAAGGGGTAAAAATAGTACTGGTACTTTTTATATATCCTGAAATAATGATCATAGAAACTTAATATTTGGAATGTAGGATCCTTAAGTGAAAACAAATTCTGGAAAAACAAATTTTGAAATTTCCATTTCTAAGGGGGTGGAACGGGTAAAAATTTAAACTTTAGGTACGTTCTTATTTCCTGAAGTAATGGCCCTAGAATCTTGAAATTTGTAATGTAAGATCATTCGGAAAAAAAACATTCTGGATAAAATACTTTTTGGAAATTCCGCTTTTTAGTAGGTTAAAATGGTTCAAAAAGTGTACTTCCGGTAATTTTGATATTTTCTGTCGTAATGGTTCTAGAAACTTAAAATTTTGGATGAAAACAAGAATTTTGGGAAAATTACTTTTTGAAAATTCCGTTTCTTAACGGGGTTAAAAAGTATACTATTCGTACTTTTAATACTTGCTAAAACTATATTCCTAGATAATTCCTATTCGGTGAAGAAAAAACATTCTGGTAAAAGTACTTTTTGGAAATTCCGTTTCTAACGGGGGTAATAAAGTGTAATTTTGGTACTATTTTTTTTTGTTCCTATGAGAATGGTATTAGAAGCTTGAATTTTGGAATGTGGGGTCCTTCGGTGAAAAAAAAAACAATCTGCTATGCTTAAGTATTTTTAAAAGATTCCGTTTCTAGAGGCGTAGAAAAGAGTTTTTTTTATACTTTTTATACTTCTTGAAATAATGATCCTAGGCAGTGAAAATTTGAATGCTGTATTCTTTAGTGAAAAAGTATTTTGGAAAAAGTACTTTTTGGAAATTCTGTTTCTAAGAGTCGTAAAGGATATAAAAAAGTGTAAGTTTGGTACTTCTTATATTTCTTGAAATAAAGGTTCAGAAAAAAAGGCTTTTGGAAAATTTAATTTTAAGTGGAAAGGTGGCAAATGGTTATTTGTACCTATCTAACTATTAAAGCCTAGAAACTCAAAATTTGACGTGAGATGGATAGGGTAAAAAGGGGTACCTAAATTGGTACAAGTGGTGTAAAATAATATTTTGATATCTATAAGATAAATACAATAGCACTTTTTATTTCTGTAACGGATATTATATGGAGAGGAATGAAACTTGCATGGAGTTTGAATTGGAAATGAAATGGAGTAGAACGGGGAACGAAATGGAATAGAGCGGGGAACAATATAGAAAGATACTTTTTACAAAAATTTTTCGTATTAAACATTTTAACTGCATATTTTTTCTCTCTATATGTTTTTTACCCAATTTTTTTTTTTATTCCAATTTCTTTTTTACTAAAATATATATTTATTCACTCAAAATCCAAAATCCCGATATAAGGGCTCGAAAACTGTCAAAATCTTTTTCACCGGAACGTACATGACAACGTGCCACCGAAATTATTCAAATTTTATTGTTTAAGTTATTCAATGAAACATTATTTAATGAAAGACTTAAACGTCCTCGATTAAATAAAACAAAGACTACATATGAGTCATTTTTTGAACTCGGTAGGGTAATCCTGACCCTTCTATTATCCGGTATTTAACATAACCGGTAACGAAGTTCCGGCGGGCGAGCTAGTACCTTATAAATGAAAATGTGTTTTTATATATTTTTCGTAAATGTATGTGTATTTTGTGATTGCTGTAGCATTGGTGTTAAACATTTTTTCATTTTATACGTGCAGTTTTTAAACATTTGTAAAAATGTACAATTCAAGTTTATGCCTTAAAGGTTTAACTATTATATGCATTATTAGAGTGGTTCAAAATAAAAAAGTGTTTTTTTTTTTTGAGTTCTCACCCTCTCATTTTATGTAATTTGGTGCAAAAAGCTTTGCCTAAATTTTCAGATTTTTAAAAAAAGCTTAGAACTGTAAGCGCATCATTTAGCATTCGTAGTGCATATAACAAAAAAAATTATTTTGACCGGAATTTCTCCAATGTGCACTGATGAAAAACGATAGTAAAAACACCTTTAAAATTTTTTTAAAAAAATCTGAAAAAATCAGACAAATCTTTTTGCACCAAATAACATTAAATCAGGGGGTGAGACCACAAAGAAAAAAAAAATATATATTTTTTTATATGCACTACAAATGCAAAATGATACGCGTAGCAGTTGTAAAAATTTTTTTAAAAATCTGAAAAAATAGGCAAAGCTTTTTGCACCAAATTACATAAAATGAGTTGTATAGTATTTATATGGCACCATGCTGATGGAAGTGTAAAGTTATGATACCCCCAACTGTACAATGTATAGTATACATTAGAGTGTCCCTTATTTTGGAAATGTTGGAAATCTTGAGACGGTACCCGCTCATTTTTTTCCTTTTGACTTAAAAATAACTCAGGAAAAATTTTACGCCCCTAGGACCACGCCTTCCCTACGCGACGGGGCCTTAAAGAGCGGGGCCTTAAAAATAATTTTTCCATACAAACCAAAAAAATTTTTTTTTGATTTTTAATTTTTTTGTTATTATTTATTATATTACTTGGTTTGCTTATTCACGACAAAAAATTCATTAAAAGAAACATAGCAGCTAAAACCGTTGCTGGTCAAAACTAAAAAAAAATATTTTTTAAAAATTTTTTACTGTAGGACCCCGGCGGCTCAAATTTTTTTTTTGCGAAAAATTTTTTAGCGCTGAAAGACTTATCCCACCAAAATCAAATTTTTTGTCGTGAATAAGCAAACCAAGTAATATTATAATTAATAACAAAAAAATTAAAAATCAAAAAAAAATTTTTTTGGTTTGTATGGAAAAATGATTTTTAATGCCCCGCTCTTTAAGGCCCCGTCGCGTAGGGAAGGCGTGGTCCTAGGGGCGTAAAATTTTTCCTGAGTTATTTTTAAGTCAAAAGGAAAAAAATGAGGGGGTACCGTCTCAAGATTTCCAACATTTCCAAAATAAGGGACACTCTAGTATACATACATACCCCCAACTATACATACATAATTGAATGTGGGTGTGGAACAAGGTGCTATAATCCAAAAACCAAATTGTATAGAAGAAGCAAAAAACTAAATAAGTCGCGAAAAAAATTTAATTTCTTAATTTTTTTTTGCAGATCGACAAAGATTGACCATTTGCATCTATGTACAAAATTTCATAAAAATAGAATGAGCGGAAGTAGCAAAAAATTGCGTGTGAAATTTTGTTCTAGTGGAATAAGGTGCTATGTTACAATTTCTACTAGGAATTTCAGTACATTTGCCAAGTAGTTTTATGTTTTTTGTGTTATTTTTTAAAAATTAATATTTGGCATGATGAATTCTGCAAAATTTAGACGGGTCCAGCATTACTCATTTTTATATAAGAATAATAAAAGGTAGTTAATTTAACAACAAACAAGTGGTTTATGGTTTATTTTGAACAGATTTTCGCGTAATGGGTTAAACAAAATTTGCACAATTTATAATATAAGTTACTAACCATTCAATTTGATAGTTTTTACTCAAAAATTGGATAGATTATCTAAATTCGTCCTTATTATTTCGTAAAACAATATTGTGTTTTTGTATGGATATAGCACCTTTTTCCATATTCACACTTTAACTATAGATAGATTAGATATGAAAGCATTTTTTGCCAAACCAATGGGCACATGTTAAAGCCTAGGATGTTTTCTACTCGTTAACCATCTCACATGCAAGAATTTTAATATACCACCTTTAGTTTAACTACAAAATACATGATAGTATTCGGAGGAAAAATGTAAAATATTTCCAAAAATAGTTAAAATTTAACTTTTAAGGTCAATTTAATGACAGAAAACGATCAAGTTTTTAACAAATTTGTTTGCAAATAGATCAAACTATTGAAGTAAGATACGATTTTGCAAAAAAACGCGATTTCCAAAAATTGGATTTTAGCACCTTCTTCCACACACACATTCAATTGTCCATGTGGAGGCAAAGGTACTCATGATGATCTTTGGTTGGGATAGGTGCAGAACTCTGAAGAATTTTTTTTTATATATTATAATAATGCTATCGATTTGTTAAAAACAGAAAATTTTCTTTAGAAATTTCAAGAGACACTTTTCTATACAAAATTCTATAAATATCAATTTATCGATAACGGAAAATTTTCTATTAAAAATGCAGTTATCGATATAGAAAATTTTTAATAGAAAATGGTATAGTTATCAATATATTTATCTATAACAAAAAAATTTCTAGTTATCGATATTTCGAAAAAAATATAAAAAATTTTTAAAAAAAATTGTATACTTATCGATGTGTCGATTACAAAACATTTTCTATCGAAAATTGTATAGTTATCGACGAATCGATAACAGAACAAGTTCCATAGAAAATTTCTATAGAAAATTGCATAGTTATCAATATATCGATAACAAAAAATGTTGTATAGACAATTATAGTTATCGATAAATCGATATCAGCACATTTTTTATAGAAAATTCTTTAATTTTCGATATATTGACAACAGAAAATTTTCTATAGAAAATTGTTTAGCTATCGATACATCGATAACAGAAAATTTTCTATAGAAAATTGTATACTTATCGATATATTGATTACAGAAAATTTTCTGTAAAAAAATTTATAGGTGCTGTATCGATAACAGAAAATGTTCTTTACAAGATTGCCTAGTTTTCGATATATCGAAAAATATAGAAAGACCTACTGTTTTCTTATTTTTTCTTCTATAGAAAATTTGTAGTTATCGATTTATCGTTAACAAAAATATTTGTTTAGAAAATTGTATACGAAATTCTATAGTAATCCATATAAGTATAGCAAATTCTATAGCTATCAATGTGTCTAAAACAGTAAACTTTCTATAGAAAAATCTTTTGATATCAATATATCGACAGTTGAAAATTTTCTATAGAAAATTCTATAGTTATCGATACATCGACAATAGAACATTTTCTAAAAAAAGTGTTATCGATATATCGTTACCAGCAAACATTATATGAAGGGCTTACTGCAAAAACTTGATAAGCAGCATTTTATTTTTTGGCGTTTTTCGCCTTTTACTGATGTTCTATTGACAGATTTTCGGCAGAAGTCTTGCTTAAACCCTTCGTACAAGTATCCTGAGAATGAAAGTTCTGCAAAGGTTATTTTTTCTACATTATTTCAAAAGTTTGAGGGCAAAAACCACCATAAAATGAAATGTTGCTTATCGAGTTTTTACAATAAGCCCTTCATATAGAAGATTAAATCTATCGATATTTCGTTATCATACAATTTTCTATTGAAAACTGAATAGTTATCGATATATGGATAACAGAATTTTTTTTTAAAGACAATTCAATAGTTATCGATGTATCGGAAACATAAAATATTCTGTAGAAAGTTCTGTAGTTATCGATATATTTATAACAAAATATTTTATATTTATAACAAAAAATTCTATTGCTATCGATATATAGAAATAATTCATTTACAGAAAATTTTCTATAGAAAGTCGATGTATCGCTAACAAACTAATTTTTATAGAAAATTCTATAGTTATCGATATATTGGGAACATAAAATTTTCTATAGAAAATTTATATTTATCGATATATTCATAACAGAACATAATTAAAAAAAAAAAAAATTATACTTATTGGTATATCGATAAAAATCTTCTATCGAAGCCATCAATATATATTGATAACAGAAAATGTTCTTTGAAGTATGCTAGAATTATTGATACATCGATAACAGAAAATTTTCTTTAAACATTTCTATATTTAACTATAATCAATAACAGAAAAATATCTATAGAAAATTCTATAGTTATCGATAACAGAAAATCAATAACAGAAAAATATCTATAGAAAATTCTATAGTTATCGATAACAGAAAATTTTCTATAGAAAATTCTATAGTTATCAATACATTGTCTAAAAAAAAAATTCTGTAGAAAATTGCATAGTTATCGATATCAAAATAGTTTTTATAAAAAATTCTACGGTTATCGATAACAAAAAATTTTTTATAAAAAATTCTATGGTTATCGATAACATACAATTTTTTATAAAAAATTCTACGGTTATCGATAACAAAAATTTTTTTATAAAAAAATCTATTGTTATCGATAACAAAAAAATTTTTATAAAAAATTCTATGGTTATCGATAACAATAAATTTTTTATAGAAAATTCTGTTGATGTATCGATAACAGAAAATTTTCTATAGAAATTTCTATAGTTATCGATAATAGAAAATGTTCTATAAAAATTTCTATAATTATCGATATATCGATAACAGAAAATTTTCTATAGAAATTTCTATATTTATCAATATATCAATAACAAAAAATTTTCTATAAAAGAAAATTTTCTATAGAAAATTATATATAGAAAGTCGGTGTATTGCTAACAAACAATTTTTTATAGAAAAATCTATAGTTATCGATATACTGGGAACATAAAATTTTCTATATTCAATATATATTGATAACAGAAATTTTTTTAGAGTATTGTAGAATTATCGATTCATCGATAACAGAAAATTTTCTACAGAAAATTTTATAGCAATCGATAACAGAAAATTTTCTTAAAACGTTTCTATAGTTATCGATAATCGATAACAGAAAAATATCTATAGAAAATTCTATAGTTATCGATATATCGATAACAGAAAATTTTCTATACAGTTCTACAGTTATTGATATATCGATATGAAAGTAGTTTTTATAAAAAATTCTACGGTTATCGATAACAAAAAATTTTTTATAAAAAAATTCTATGGTTATCGATAACAAAAAATTTTTTATAAAAAATTCTATGATTATCGATAACAAAAAATTTTTTATGGAAAATTCTATAGTTGTCGATGTATCGATAACAGAAAATTTTCTATAGAAATTTCTATAGTTATCGATATATCGATAATAGAAAATGTTCTATAGAAATTTCTATAGTTATCGATATATCGATAATAGAAAATGTTCTATAGAAATTTATATAATTATCGATATATCGATAACAAAAAATTTTCTATACAAATTTATATATTTATCAATACATCGATAACAAAAAAATTTCTATAAAAGAAAATTTTCTATAGAAATTTATATATATTGTTAACAAAAAATGCTCTATAAAAAATTTAATATTTATCGATAACAGATATCGATAACAAAAAATTTTTTATATAAATTTCTGTATATTGTAAAAAAAATTGTCTATAGAAAATTGAATAGTTATCGATAACAGAAAATTTGTTTAAAAAAATTATATAGTTATTGCCAAAACGAAAACAGAGAATTTTCTATACAAAATTCTACAGTTTTCGCTATATCGAAAACAGAAAATTTTCTTTAGAAATTTCTACAGCAATAAACATCGATATCCATTTCAAATAAATCAATATATCGATCACTAATCATCAGACTTGATGCTACCTCTCGATGTTTTAAAAAACAAAAAAATTTGTATTGAAAATCGTTAGTTATTGTTATGGATATATGGAAAACATTACAAATTTCAATTGAAAATTTTCTGTTATCGGTAACTAAACAACTTTCTATAGACAATTTTTTGTTATCGATATCTGTAGAATTTTCTATTGAAAGTTTTCGAACAAAAAATTTTTTATAGAAAATTGTTAAGTAATCATGCATGGTTGACATTGAATAGTAACATAAATTTGCTGCTATTTTGGTACACCGTTGCAGAGTATTAAATTATTTACAATTTAGCATTTTCATTAGAGAAAAATTGCAAAATCAGAACTTTGTACACCAGAATGATTTAAAAACAGAAATAATTTAAAAATAACGACTATAAGTCGCCCTAAGTGGCAATCAGTATCTTTGGAAAAATGGCAACACCTAACATTTGTGTCTAAAATATAGACCATGTCTGGCAATGTTTGCAAAAATAAGTACTTAGATCAGAATTGATGAAGGAGAGGAAGAAGAATAATGATTACTAAAAATAAAAGTTTGTTTACACATTACAATAACAAGTCTTCTGTGAGAAAAAACAACAGCAACAACCACACTCGAATTGAAAAAATCAGATTTAGTTGATACTTGCTTAACAGCCTACTTGGCGTATCGGTCTAGAGTGATTGTACGTTACAAGCAGTTAATAGCAAAGTATTACAGATGATGATGAGTTCAATCCTTGTCGGCTGCGATCTGTAAATAATTTTCACATATAGTGTTTTATTGACTATTAACTAAATAAATTTGACATTAAAAGTTTTTCTGAAGATTATTATAACTGGATAATATGAAACTAGTAAGAAACAAACCAGGATGTCTTAAATTTTTAGAAAAATTAAAAAATTTTTTCTTTCACACTTTTCTCAATTCAAAACCATATATAACAAATCAAAAAATTATAATACATAATTATAATTAGAGCCTGAGCTCGACTGTCTTTACAGAAACAATAATTTACTTAGAATGAATTTTTGTTCATTGTTTTTTTCCTACACTTGGACCTATGGGATTTTAAAATTAGTGCTTTTTTCGAACCGCCTCCTTTTGTTGGTGGGGTTTTAAAAAACATAAATAATGATAAAATTGAATAATTGACCCCCAACATTTTTTTTTACTCTTTGGAGGGTATAAATGATTTGTCACAGCCGAATTTAAAACTCACACTAATTTTTTACTTATTGTTAGAACTTTATTTTTTATAATTAAAGTTTCAAATTTATTGCTGAAAAGATTTAGTTCTTTAAGCCAATAAATTACTTGACAATTATACTCGGTAATCCCTTAACACTTTTGATTTTTTTATCACACACCTGTTCCACTTTTTTATATAGAATTTCTTAATCTTCGATAAGTAGATGCCTTGAAAACCCATAAAAATAAAACGTTTATTAGTTGTCTAGAAAACTGTTTCTTCAAGGAATGCATACTTAAAAACCATGGAAAATTTTATTATGATTATAATAAATGATTACAACAACTGTTCAAATTTAATAATTTTTAGAATTTTTTTCTTTTTTGTTTTGCAGAAAACAGAAAAATGACACCACATGCAGTGTTTCAAATTTTGCAATACAACCCTTAAAATTTTTTTTTGTGTCGAACTACCACCCAAATATAGGAATAGCAAAATATGTAAAAAAAAAATTTGATAGTCCCCTAAGGCTGCCACAGTGTATGGTTACCCCCATAGCTAATGACGATTACAAAACATTAACAATTTGGTTTGGCATTTCTGTACAAGACATCCATATGAAACTAATAATCCAATAAAAATCATCATCATCGTCAGCTCATAGTCGTTTAACAATAAAAAGTACGAGTACTCAAACTCTATATGAAAAGTACTTATATTTTGAGTTCATATTAGTTATGGTTGAATAAAAGTCTCGTAAGCAATTAACAAGTAAAAAAAATCAATAAAGCAAATATTTTTTCTAACTTTTTTTTAAAAAATAAATATTTTACTATTTTAATTATTTTTATAGATTTCTTAAGACACTCTATAACACTAAAACAAATTTGATTGATTTATCAATAACTTTAACATTGTCTGGAGAAAATTATATTTGAAGTTTGTCTTAAGAAAATGAACAGTTACCGATACATGGTTAAAGTTTTCAATATGTCGATAACAGTCACATTTTATACAGTAAATTTAATAGTTTTCGATATAACAATAAAGTTTTCGATAACATTTGAATTGTTTATTGAAAATTCTATTGTTATCGGTATACCGATAACATTAAAATTTTCAGTAGAAAACTATATAATTATCGATAATTAAACAAGTTTGATACAAAATCGAATAGTTATAAATTAATCGAAAACATACAAATTTTAAATAGAAATTGTAAGGTTATCGATAAATAGATAACATAAAAATTTTCCATAGAAATAACATGTTCTATAGAAAATACTTTAGTTTCGATAACAATGAAGTTTTCTATAAAAAATTCTATAGTTATCGATATTTTGAAAATAATTTAATTTCTATAGAAAGCTCTGTAGTTATCGATAATAATAAAATTTTATATAAAAAATTTAATAGTTATCGCGATAACAATAAAATCTACTTTCGAAAATTCAGTAATCATCGATATATCGAGAACAATTAAATTTTCGATAGTTATCGATGAATCGATAACAATAAAGTTTTCTATAGAAAATTCTAAAGTTATTGATATTTTGATAAAAATGAAGTGTTCAATAGAAAATTCTGCAGTTATCGATAACATTGAAATTATCTACAAAAAATTGTATAGTTATCGATAACAATAAAATTTTCTAAAGAAAATTGAACAGTCAACGATGTATCGATAATAATGAAATTTTCTTAAGAACAACAATTTAGTTATCGATATATTGATAACAGTAAAATTGTACAAATAAATTTTCTATAGTTACCGATATATCGATAACAGTAAAGTTTTCAATAGAAATTCTATAGTTATTGATATTTTGATAAAAATGAAAGTGCTCAATAGAAAATTCTGTAGTTATCGATAACATTGAAATTTTCTACAAAAAATTCAAAAGTTATCGATAACAATTAAATTTTTTATCGAAAACTGAATAGTCTTCAATATATCGATAACAATGAAATTTTCTAAAGAAAACTCTGTAGTTATCGATACATCGATAACAGTAAAATTGTCGAAACAAAATTTTATTGTTATCGATATATCTATTTATTAATAAAAATAGAGTTTCCTATGAACATTTTTATTTTTATTGATGTATCGATAACTATTGAAATTTTTATAGAAAATGTTATGTTATCGGTAACTGTAGAACTTTCAATAAAACATTTAATTTTTATTGAAATATCGATGACTATAGAATTTTCTATAGAAAACTTCCATGTTATCGGTATATCGATAAGTGTAGAGCTTTCTATAGACAATTTTATTTCAATAGTAAATTTATAGCCTTACAAATTTCAGTGGAAAATTTGTATGCTATAGATTAATGTATAACTAATTTTCTGTAGAATATTTTGAAGTTATCGTTTTATCGATAACTACAAAAAAAATTTTTGAGATGTAGTGATAAGTGTACTTTTTTGGTAGAAAAGTTTGATGTTATCGATATATTGATAAATTTACAATTTTCTGTAGAAAATATATCTATTTTTGACGTATCGATAACTTTATCGATGTATCAATAACTTTACAATATCCATAGACCAGGGGCGTATCCAGGATTTTATTTCGGTAGGGGCCCAACATTTTTTTTTAATTTTTTTTTTACAAAAAATTTACATAACAGCACATGTTTAAGAATTTTTCTCGATCGTTTTCTTGAACTGAATGTAACACAATCAGATTCTTCATTTTTGTGTAAGTTTAAAACTGTTGGGAAAAAAAAATAAAATTTTTTGAGAGACTTAAGCCTTTTTTTAAAGTGTGAATTGTATCAGATGCTGATACATTTTTACAAAGAATATTATCAGAATCTGATTTTTTTTTTTCAAAGAAAAAAACTAAGATTCTATGACAATTTCCAGTTAAGACAGTTTTTGTTATAGAAAAAGTCAAAGACTCTAAATCATATTTCCAATGGAAAACGTTTCTCGGGGAAAAGTCATGTTAGAAAATGGTTCTATAAACATATTCATAAAATACTTTTTCCCAGAATCTGAGATATTTCTAGTCTAGCACATTTTCCCAGATTCTGAAACATCTTCGCTTTTTCTATAAAAAAAATAATTTAGATTCTGAGACCTTTTTAAAAAGAAAACAGTGTAAAAAAAGAATTAGATTCTAAAACCCATTTCCGAAAGAAAACTTCTCGGATTCTGAGAACATTTTCCTATAGAAAAAGTCTAAAATTCTAATACATTTTTCCTATAGAAAAAGTCACAGATTCTTAGACATTTTTCCTATAGAACAAGTTCCAAATTCTGAGATATTTTTCCTATAGAAAATGTCTGGAAAAATGGAATAATTAAATATTTTCCCCATACAAAAATACTCAGATTCTGAGACATTATTCTTATAGAAAAATATATTTTTACAATAGAAAAAGTCTCAGATTTTAAGCATTTTTCTATACAAAAAGTCTCAGCTTGTGTCCCTGAGATATTTTTCCTATACACAAAATCTTAGGTTTTGAGATAATTTTCCTTAAGAAAAATTCGTTGATTCTGAGACATTTTTCGTAAAAAAAGTATAAGATTCTGAGATATTTTCCTAGATTGTAAAAAAATTCAGAGAAATTATTCCTTTAGAAAGTTCTCAGATTCACACAAAATATTATTGGCTAAAAATTTTCAATTAAATCTATTGATCAACAAAATTTAAATGAGCCAATCAATGTTTTGATTGAAATTTTTGTTATTTTGTTTAACTGTCGAATTACAAATTTTCAACATACCAGATTTTTTTTTGGTTTTAATTTATTTGAATAAATTAATTCAAAAATATACAAAATAATCAGGTTTTACTTTTTTTTATTGTTTGCAACATATTGGAAAGCAAAAAAGATGAATTTTTTGATAATTTTGTTGTAAGCTTACAATTCGTTTGTTAAAGCAATCATTATTTTGATTGACTATAAATTAAAAATTTATAAAATTTTTGATCAAAATCGAAAAAATGTTTGTTTGAAAAAATTTTCAATCAATCACCTACAATTTGATGATTGGTATAACAATTTTCTTAATTGGAGGAATTTCAATCAAAAAATTTATTGAATCCGCGTTTTTGTTGATTGAAATTCGTTTAAAAATTTTTTTTTGTTCTAAAACATTTTTCATAAAGAAAAGCCTCAGATTCTAAAAATTTTTTATAGAAAAAATCTAAGAATTTGAGGCATTTTTCAGATTCAGAGACATTATTCCTATAGAAAGTTCTCAGATTCTGAAATATTTTTCATATAGAAAAGCCTCAGATTCTGAGAATTTTTTTATAGAAAAAGTCTCGGATTCTGAGATATTTTTCCTATAGAAAAAGTCTTAGATTCTGAGAAAAGAGCCTATATTTTAAGACCATATTCCTATAGACAAAGTCTTAGATTCTCAGACATTTTTCTTATAGAAAGTTTTAGATTCTGAGACATTTTTTTTAGAAAAGTGTAAGATTTCGAGACATTTTTTTTAAGAAATAGTTTTGTTTTGAGACATTTTTCGGAAAGACCAAGTCGCATTGTAAGATTTGACTTCATTTTACTTACAATTAGGTCCATTTTTTGTGTACATAAAACTCCAGGTTCTAAGATATTTTTTCTTTTGAATCTTAAGTTGAAAAGTTTCAAATTCTAAGTAAAAATTTTCAGATTTTGAGATTTTTTTGACAGAAAAATTTTTAGTTTCAAAACATTTTTCTTAAAAAATTTCTTAATGTTTTTCGATTTTTTTTAAGAAGTTTTTTAATGTTGTACTTGTTATTTGATACTAAATCCTGAAATTTGTGAAATCATTTCGGCGGAGGCCCGCCCCCCCCTGTATACGCCACTGCCATAGACTAATTTAAACTTTTTCTCTATATTAATAATTTTATATAGAAAATTTGAATGTTATCATTATATCGATAACTTAACAATTTTTAATAGAAAATTTTAATGTTATCGAAATTCAATAAGCACAAATTTGTATGTAACCGATAAACCCTTAAAAAACAGGTATGTATCGATAACTATAAAGTTTTATTTAGCAAAATTTAAATGTTATAAGTATAAAATTTAAATGTTATCGATATCTAAAGAATATTCTGCAGTTTTACTATTAAAAATTTATATGTTAACGATAATTCGATAACTATTTAAATTTCTATAGAAAACTTTAATGTTATCGATATATCGATAACTATATAAATTCCTAAACAAAAATTTTCTATAAAAAATTTTATTAATATCGATTACTATTGAATTTTTGATAGACAAATTAAATTTTTATCGAAACATCGACAATTTTTTTTTGGAAAATTTTTATATTATCGATTTGTTGATAACGTTACAATTTTCTATTGAAAATTTGTATGTTATCGATTAATCTCTAACTATTCATTTTTCTGTAGAACATTTTAATGTGATCGCATTATCGATAACTATTTAATTCTTTAAATAAAATTTAAATATTATTGATTTATCGATACTTATAGAATTTTCTATAGAAAATTTTAAGATGTAGCGAATTCTATAGAATTTTCAATTGAAATTTTTTAAGTTATCGATATGCCGATAAGTAGCAATTTTCTATAGAAAATAAAGAAAAATTAATCGGTATTAATATATCGATAACTTTATAATTTTTTTAGGTAATTGTATAGTTATCGATATATCGATAACTTTAACATTTTCTTTGAAGATTCTGTAGTTATCGTTACATCGGTGGAATCAAAAATTCTCTATACAAAATTTCATTATTATCGATTACTATAGAATTTTTTATAGATTTTTTTTTTTTATCGATATATCAATAACTACAAAATTTTTATGTTATCGATGTATCGATAATTAGCAATTTTCTAAAGAAAAGACAAAAAATTTATTGTTATCAATATATCGGCGACTTTATAATTTTCCCTATTTAATTGTATAGTTATCGATATATCGAAATTTTAAAAATGTCCTTTAAAGATTCTATAGTTATCACTACATCGATGGCATCAAAAATTTCTAAAGAAATGTTATCGATATGTCGATAGGTATTGAGCTTTCCATAGAAAATTCGAATGTTATCGAAATATCGATAGCTATTTAATATTCGATGAAAACTGCGATGTTATCGATTTATCGATAACTTTATAGTTTTCTATTAAAATTTCAAATTTTATCAATATATCGATAGCTTTACAATTTTCTATATAAAATTTAAATTTTTTTTTTCTATAGAAAATTTAAATTTTATCAATATATCGATAACTTAACAATTTTCTATAGAAAATTTGTATGTTATCGATAATTTTCTATAGAAAATATTATTGTTATCGATACTTCAATAACTAAACTACTATAAAACATAAATGTAGCGGTTTTAATTTAAGACTTTTGTGTTCCCAATTTATTTTGTTATTTTTTTTCTAAAGAATTCTCTAATCTTTTTAATCTCTATTGTTTATATTTCTCATTAAACAATATTTTCATTTTTCACTTAACAAATTATATTGCAATATTTTTTTTTGGTTCTTAGAAATTTTCCTATTGCCAGACAGTTGGTGGTAGAAATAGATGAACAAGAATGTTACAAAAAAAATAAATTCCTTTCAAAAATTCAATGACGCATAAAATTACTTTCATTTTTAGGGCAACAACAGAAAATCGAATAAAAAAAATTCCAAAATATTTTTTTGTTGCTAATGTTGATAATAAAATCAGGGTTAGAATAACTAAACTGCCAGAAGCAGTAGTAACTGAAATCAACGAATAGTGTAGTTTTAAAAATGAACAAAACCCAGAGTCGTTCACTTGCTACTGCTACTACTACACGCACATTTTGGTAGTGTAGTTATAGCAGTAGTTTTTTTTTGAAATTGTTAAAATCCTCAGTTGATAGTTTTGTTGTAGTTTTAAATTTTGAAAAAAAGCCAGCAGTTGAAAACAACACACAAGGCAGCAGTCATTCTCAAGAAACACGAAGCAATAACTATTAGTGAAACGAAGATAACGAGAGTTTTTGTTGGGTCTTTAAAAAAAAACTTAACAATGACTTCAGACGACACAAAAGAAATGCGTGGTGTTTTTAGTTGTTGTTAGAATTTTTTCAGTATACATATGTATGTATGTATATAAAATAAAATGTTTTGGTATTTTTATCAATCTCTACAATATTTATTAAAATTTCTTTTGAAATTATTAGTCTTTTTGAACGTATTTTAAAAAAATATTTTTAATAAACTTATATTGATAATTTTTATTTTATAAATTAATTAATATGTTTGGAGTAGTTAAATAATTTTTATTATATAAGTAGAAATCTAATCGAATATAAATAAGTAGAAAATCTTTTAAAATTAAAAATTAAATTTTTGTTTTAATTGTTTTAGACTGACCTTCGAAAAATTAATTCAATTATTTAATTAATTGTAATTATTTAATTAATTCATGTCTGAATAAATTCTTTAAATTTAATTTGTTAATTTGAATACATTATTTGAATAAAATAAAAAACTTTGTAAAACAAATTATATTAAAACCAAAAATTTAATTTAAAAAAATTAATTAAACTAAATTTTAATTTAAAATTGAAAAGGGACAAATAATCTAAAAAAATATGGCATTAAAAAAACAGAGCTTCTATATAATGAATTCATTAACAAAAATTGTAGTACTGAATTAAAGTTTAAGGTATTAATTTTCAATGAATTAAATTATAGTAGTATTATAATTGTGTATCCAAATACCACGAAAAAGAATATTTGTAGGTTATTCGTATTTAAAAATGTTATAAATATGTATTTATTATGAATTTTTGTGTTTAATATTATTTACTGTTCACTAAGAACGAGTTTCTTACCATTAGGTACGAAAAAATCTTTTATCCAAAATTTGTTCTTCTGTGAATTTTTACTTACCGCATTGTCAAAATTTCTGTGTAAGATTTATAGTAGTTACAACAATAAATTGCATTCAAATTTTTATAACGCGGCTCGTAGCGTTTTAGAACATTAGGGCATTCATATTCCTGTGTATTCAAAACAAAGCAATAAAACCTTCTATGATCTTATATGTAATGTCCAGCTGTCATGCATATTTAAAAAACGGATTTAAAAATATATTAACCCTTTCCATCGTATGCCAATGATCTGATCACTAGCAGGTAGTTTTCTTTTTTACATAATTTACTACAGAAATAGTTTTCATCATCCTCATTCATATCATTCTTGGGAAATCCCAATATTTTGACAAGCAAATATATGCATAAGGATACAACCTTGTTTGATTTTTTTTAATGAACTAATAAAAAATCAGGTAGATTGTTATTACATCTAACAGTATTGTACATAAATTAATCTTTTTTTTTATCACGGGATTACCAAATATGTGGAGGTAAAAATAAAAGAGAAAGGATTAACACGAAGTTTCAGTACGGCTTCTTTTGTGATACAGTAAAGAACGTGCAAAAGTGAGTGAAGTGAAATAAAAAAGGGCAATTACAAGTATTTATTTTTGGTAATTTATTCATACAAAAATTGTTTTAAACCGTTGGATACGTTTTTCTGTTTTCATTTTAGATTTGATTCTTTTCAAGCTCTGCTTTGATTTTTCACAAAAAATACAATTATAATATTAAATACTCATAAATAAATTATCTAAATTTATTTCATTAATTTTTGCTTAAAAAAAAAATAATAAAAAAAATATACGTCCATTAATTTATTTTCGCGTTATTGCGTTTTTAAAAATATATTATTCTTATACAAATCATGTTATTTTTGTCAAACAAGTACATTAAATTCAATTTAACAGTCCCAATGTAGTTATATGTTTAGCTGTTGCGTAGTCAATAAACGAAAGACTAACAGTTTATAATCTTTTACGAAGTTGTGCACTATTTTCACGAAGTAAAAACTACTAGTGGAGGTCAGCACAACATTCAACTTTTTAACTTCCACTGCTAGTGTAGTTTTGTTTATTGTTGCCTATGTGAGCAGTAGCAATAGGAATAACTGTTAGTTTATCAAAAACAAAAACTACACTATGTGTGCAAAGAAAAAATTGTGCAGTTAGTTTTTCTCAAGCTAGTGCAATGTTCGTGTAGTGGAAATAAACTAAACTACAAACTACGACAGTTATAGGCAGTTTTTAAAGCCTGAATAAAATTTCATATACATCATCAATAAGTAGGATGATGATATTGCAAAAATATTGCAAATTACTTGAAGTAGAAAATAAAAATAAACATCACATAAAAATCAATATTTGTATATTTTTTTAAGAAAATTATTTAAATATTTAGTAAAGTGAGGGATAAAATTTATATATCGGCCATTCCATGAGAGACCGCCCAAAATTTGACCGACGGTCTTTAGATTTTCCTAATATTTTGCAGAGAAATACTCTATGGGCCCATATTAAGATTTCACTTTTGAGTTCGCCAAAATTCTAAAAACTCGCGATTTTATTCGATTTTTTAATTTTCAAAAAACCAAAAAATCTGTCAAAAGTGTCTCACTTTAAAAATCCATATCTTTAGTAATTCTTAATGGATCTGAATTCTGAAAAACGTGTTGGGATAAGACTATCGTTCACTTTAACAGAAAATTTACAAAAACATATTTTTCGCAAAACAAGCTGCATTTTTCCGCAGTTGCATTTTTTAAATGCATTTTTCGCTGATTTGAGTATCATCCGATTTATTTTTTGTTAGCATTTTTGGAAAATTTAGAATTTTTACTTTAAATTGGCATCCTCAAATCTCTGGGACGCGCACTTTTATTATGTTAATTTTATTTTTTAAGAAACTTCTTCCAAAATTTTTCTTTATTAAAGGGAAAAAATTTCAAATATTAAGTTTTAAACTTTTTTTTTATTAGGTGGCAATCGTATATATAACTTTAATGAGACATATATTCTGTTGTACCTATTATATCTGAATGATTTAAAAAGCATTTTAATGTTATAATTATTTTATTTCATAAAAAGAAGTAAAATAATTTTTTAATTGAATAAAAATGCATTTTGTTATTCATTGCAATCTACTTTGAGAACTGCATTTCATTTTTCCGCAGTTGCATTTTTTAAATGCATTTTTCGCCGATTTGAGTACCATCCGATTTTTTTTAGCATTTTTAGAAAATAAGAATTTTATCTTTAACCCATTTGTTACCAGCACGCTGCAGCGCACAGTGGATCCTATAGAAGAAACACCCGGTCATTTTTTTTTCGCTGTAGTTTTTTTATAAAAAAGCTCTTTTTATATGTTTTAGGGGGCTCTGACTCCGAATTTAACAAAAACAAAAAAAAAAAATTAAAAAAAATCAAAAATGGCGATTTTTTATTTGTGCAATTTTGCAACATTCGCGTTCATTAAAGGCATACCATTATAATTTTCTTTAAGTACTGCTTAAAATCCAAAAAAGTTAAACTAAAAAAAATAAAATTGGTCCAAATAAGTAAAAAACGCTACACTGAAAAAAAAACAAAATTTTAGGTTATGATAAAAAATTACCAAAGTTCTTTAAAAAAAGTATGAACAGAAAACTAAAGGTGCTTACGTCCTCTTAAATTTCCATATATGTTTTATAGTCATTTTCTTACAACCCGCCGAAATATTTGACGGTGAAAATTTTAGAGTTTTATTTTTCAGTGTATTATTTGCTGAATTTGGAAATAGTGTTAAGTTTTTAGACCAATGGGAACCATAATCTACCTGGCAATTGACGAAATTCGACGACAGTCATATTTCGAGCCACCCATATTAGCATACAATGTTTGCTGGGTTAATTGATGTTTAAGTTCTTTTTATGAAATAAAATAATCATAACAATTAAATACTTTTTAAATCATTCAGATATAATCACTATAACAGAATTTATGTCTCATTAAAGTTATTTATTCGATTGTTACATAATAAAAAAAAGTTTAAAACTTAATGTTTGAAATTTTTTCCCTTTAATAAAGAAAAATTTTGGAAGAAGTTTCTTAAAAAATAAAATCAACATAATAAAATTGCGCGTCCCAGAGATTTGAGGATGCCAATTTAAAGTAAAAATTCTAAATTTTCCAAAAATGCTAACAAAAAATAAATCGGATGATACTCAAATCAGCGAAAAATGCATTTGAAAAATGCAGCTCCGGAAAAATGCAGCTTATTTTGCGAAAAATATGTTTTTGTAATTTTTTTCTTAAAGTGAACGATAGTCTTATCCCAACACGTTTTTCAGCATTCAGATCCATTAAAAATTACTAAAGATATGGATTTTTAAAGTGAGACACTTTTGACAGATTTTTTGGTTTTTCGAAAATTAAAAAATCGAATAAAATCGCGAGTTTTTTGAATTTTGGCGAACTCAAAACTGAAATCTTTATATGGGCCCATAGAGTATTTCTCTGCAAAATATTAGGAAAATCTAAAGACCGTCGGTCAAAAAGTCGACATTTTTGGGCGGTCTCTCATGGAATGGCCGATATGATTTGTGATATAAATTTAACAAGAATTTTTAGTAGTTGCATGTAATTTAAATTAAAATTTTTTAAATTTGTTTTGAAAGGTTTGATTGAAATTAGTCCCATTTCTATTTTAACTTCCTAGTAGCGTAGATAAGTTGTCAAGAAATGTTATCTAAACTTAAATACTTCCCCAAATTACTGAAAAACTATTATTACTACTTCATAGCTAACCTTTTTTATACTTTCCCTATCAATCTAAATTTTAAAACTCTTTTTTACTCCTCTTTTCATTCAAAAAAAAATCAATCACTTAACCGCAAAGCGGCCATCTATGCTTTATTACATTCCTTGTTTTTACGCCAAAGCTTATGAAATGATTGTCATAAATTTTTGTTGTTGCTGTTGTACTTTTTCATATAATTGCAATAACAAAATTTTTCAGTTCCCTTATACATCAACATATTTTTCTAGTTGTTTTTTGCTTTTTTTTTGTTGTAAATTTTATTTTTGGCAACAACGTTTATTTTTGGTCATTGTAAACGCCTAAATGTATACCACATAAATATACTGCTAAATGTCACGCACTGTATGCTAAACATAAAATACATACATTCACACAAAAAACGCACGCACTCTTGTTCCCCATTTAGAGTAGAGTAGTATAAACCAAATTATTGTCAATTTTGTGGTTGACATATGCGTGAAATCACCAACACTATGAACAAGTACATGTACTAAATACTGATGATAATGCATCAACATTGTATTCTGTTTAATATGTGTTTATATGAGACAGTGTTTTTGAAATGTCCGGAAAAGAAAATTTACGAAAACTTGATAAATAAAAAAAATTTTACTGTTTAATAAAAAAAATTTAATGTTAATTAATTTCGAGTGTTTTGATACCAGACATGTGCACGAATAAATTTTAAAGTTGCTTAGAGACATTCTAAAAATTTAGAATGAAAAACACCATTCTATTCTTTCAGTTCGAAACGAATGAATAATGTATTCTATGCTTGAATTGAAAAGAATAGACGAAAAAACGAACAGTATCTTAGAATAAAATACTGTACTCTGAAGCGAATAAATCAAATGATTTTTTTAAGAAAAAAGGTTTTTTGACAAATTTTTTGTCGCACTCACCGAACGAAAATTTCCATTTTCAAAAATTTCGTTGGTTCACTCACGGTATAACGAAAATTAAAAATATTAAAATTTAATTTTTCTAAAACTAAGCAAGATTGAGGAAAACGGACACCTATAGGGTCCTAAGTTTGAGTTAAAAAAAAAAAATAATTCCCTGAAATTTTAAAATCCTCATATCTCTGTAACTACCGCCGACACGACAACAAGTTGAAAAGCAATTTTGTAGCTCTAGGTTTGTAAAACAAGACCAAACACTCAAAAGCAATTCTAGCAACATTTTTCGAGTTATCTAAGTTTTAAATGTGTTTAATCTATTGGGTCCTAAAAAAACTCTTAAATCTAAAATTATCATGTCTCGAAAACTAAGCAAGATAGAGCAAAACTTTAATAGGCTCATATCTCGGTAACTATCGCCAACACGACAAAAAATTGTAGCTCTTGGCTCGTAGAACAAGACCTTCGAAAATTATAAAACAATTCAAGCAATAATATCACAAAATATTTCAGTTTTTATGACCCAATAGATTAAATACACTTAAAACTAAAATAACCCAAAATATATTACTAGGATTACTCTCTCGAATTTGATCCGAAATTTTGCTACATTTTGCTCTATCATGCTTAGTTTTCGAGAAATGAACTCCCCCAAAAAGGTTGGACACTCAAAGTCTTATGAATCATTCTTTTACATACAATATGTGAGGTTTAAAGTACAAGGGGTGAGGAATCTCTACACTCTAAAAAACGCATGTAAACTTGTTATTATAAATTGCATAAATTTTTGGTGAATAGCACGCATTTTGTGTTAATATAAGCACAAAATGCGTAAAATACTTTAAAAACAATTAAACACAGCAAATTATAAATATTATCCGTTATTTCAAATATTTTACACACAAATGTGTAAATAAAATTGTCAACCAACATACATACACACATGTTAAATAACTAAAACGCCAGATAAAAGTATAAGCTTCCGTAGCGTAGTGGTTGGGGAGTTCACTTTCAAATCGGAAGGTGGCGAGTTTTTTGTTAAATTTTTTCTCCTCATTTTTATTAAAATTGGCCACTAGTGGTCAATATATTTAATTTACACATTCAGAGTAAAATTACCCAATTTATAGTAGGAGTCCAGTTTCCTTCCAACAAAAAATGTGCGGAGTACTTCTATTTGGAGTGCTTTAAAACTATAACAAATGTAATGAAATACAACAAAAATAACAAAAAACACAAGGAAAAAACGCAAAGGCATTCTTTTCTACTCCATATAAAGTTGATATTCACCTCTTAACTCATTACCTTCCGCGACACTCCCATACAAATGTAAGTAGATATTCAGTAGATAAGAAGTACTCCGAGTTTTCAAACAACTTCCAACTACTTCCCGGAGTACTTCTTATCTACTGAATATCTACTTACATTTGTATGGGAGTGTCGCGGAAGGTAATGAGTTAAGAACTGAATAACTATGAATTCTGAAGTAGAAAAGAATGTTTGTGTGTTTTTTTCTTGTATTTTTTGTTATTTTTGTTGTATTTCATTACATTTGTTATAGTTTTAAAGCACTCCACTAGGAAGTGGTAATGACTTTTTTTGCAGGGCTACTATAAATTGGATAAATTTCAACAAATTTTGATTAGAGTGTATAATTTATGGTTAGGGCTGAGCTATGATGCATCAGTCAGTCACCCATTTATATATAGTCGACTAGCAAAACAAAATATTCATTAGCGAACCAGTTGGAAAATAATTCCTCATATAGAAATATTTTTGGTGAATGTGTTTGTGTACTAACATATGGACCATTAGAGCGGCATTTTTGTATGGAAAACAGATTTTCTAACGATTTTGAATGTCCGGGCAACCTAAAACGTATGTGGTATAAATTTTAGGCCAATCAGATAAAATTAATCTAATTGGCCTATATTTTTAGATTTTTGAAAATTTAAATAAAAAAAATCAAAAAAAAAATAAAATCGGTTAAGCGGTTTTCGAGATATTAATACATTCTTGAAATTTGAAAAAAGTCTTAAAATTTCTTTCCAATCTTTCATTGAAGCCTAATTAGAACCAAATCTGATCATTTTAACCGTGCTACAGGTTATACAAGTTTTGGATTTTTTTTTCGATACAAGTTTTGGATTTTTGGATAATTTCCACAATAATTTTGAATTTTTTAAAAATTAAAATCGGTCAAGAAATTGATTCAAAAATGACAGTTTTTTCCTACGTTTAAGAAATTTAAAAAAAAAAACACAAAATTTTTTATCATTGACAAATTCAAACTTTCATTTGAAGCTTAATTTGAGCCAATCAGACCACTTTAACCCAAACCGCACTTTGGTAAAAATTTTCTAAACAATTACATGATTTTATTTCCTTAAAGAAAACATTTTTTGGGGTTTTATTCTTGTTTTAACAAATGTTTTACAAACTACGCAAATTTTCGAAAAAATTGATTGTTTTGACATTAAAGAGATCAACGAAAAAAAAAATAACAGTAAATGGGGAATGGCGGAGTTGCTAGATACGCGCAAAGTCAACATTGCATATGGGGCAAAACGCGTCAAAGGTCCACACCAAAAAACAAATGTTGTCCAATTTAAGTATAATTTTGGTAAAATAGTAGGTTAATGATAGGTATTCTAAATTACAAATATAAAATTTTTTGATGAAATATTGGCAGAGTTACAATGTTGGAAAATTTTGATGTTTTTGAAATGAACATATTTTGGTGAATTTTAATTAACATTTTGATGAAACAAAAATAATAATTTTTAAAACGAATTTTAAAGTATTTTTGACGGCCTTTAAAATGGCATTTGTGTTTTTTTTGAAAAAAAATAAATTTGACCTTAAAATTCAAGGTCAAAATATTAAATTGTAATTATCTTATAAGGGTCGCACTTTTAGATTTTTTTCACTAAGCCCACTAGAAAGGTTGACATTTTTTTTAATTTCGGTTTTTTAAAAAAAATGGTATGTATGATACTTTATGAGAAATCAATTTTTTTACGAGTACATAACACCCAAACTGCACTGATTTCTTTATTTTTTATGCGTGCAACGTTTGTTGTGTGTGTTTACAACGCACACTTTATCTAAGCATTGATTTTTGTTGTTGTTATTATATGCAGATTAAAGCGATTTCAGTACAATTTGAGTGTTATATACTCCTAAAAAATTGATTTCTCATAAAGTATCATACATACCATTTTTAAAAAAAAAAACCGAAATTAAAAAAAATGTCAAGCTTTCTAATGGGCTTAGTGAAAAAAATTTAAAAGTGCGACCCTTATAAGATAATTACAATTTAATATTTTGACCTTGAATTTTAAGGTCAAATTTATTTTTTTCAAAAAAACCACAAATGCCATTTTAAAGGCCATCAAAAATACTTTAAAATTAGTTTTTTAAATTATAATTTTTGTTTCATCAAAGTGTTAATTAAAATTCACCAAAATATATTCTTTTCAAAAACATCAAAACTTCCCAACCCTGTAACTCTGCCAATATTTCATCAAAAAATTTTATATTTGTAATTTATACTACCTATCATTAACCAAATATTTTGCCAAAATTATACTTGAATCGGACAACATTTGTTTTTTGGTGTGGACCGTTGACGCGTTTTGCCCCATATATGCAATGCCATGCAACGAAGGGCTAATATTCCTGTTTAGTTCTTCAAAATTAATAAATATGATGTATAGCGAGATACATTTTTTAATTTTTTTTAATTTCCAAAAATCCAAAACTTTGATCGCCGGGAGCCATGGGTTAACTTAATCCGATTGGGCACAAATTTGTACCACATAATTTTTAGGTCTACACTATAAAAAGTAATTCGAGAAAGATCAATTGTTATTCGAAGATTCTACTTGTTATTCGAGGATTAAATTTGTAATTCGAAGATTCTACTTGTAATTCGAAAATTCAGTTTTTAATTGAAAAATTTCAATTGCTCAATTTTAATTCGAAAGAGATCAGTTGTTATTTGAAAAAATATCAATTGTGATTCAAAGATTCCAATTGTTATGCCAAAAAGGTCAATTGTAATTCGAAAAAGATCAATTGTGTTTCAAAACAAATCAATTGTAATTTGATAACAAACAATTTTAATTCGAAACAGATCAATTGTAATTCGAAAAAAAAACAATGGTAATTACAAAAATATCAATTGTAATAGGAAAAAGATCAATTGAAATTTGAAAAAGATCAATTGTAATTCGAAATAGATCAATTGTAAATCGAAGACACTAATTGTTATTCGAAAAATATGAACAGAATTTCCATTCATCTTTTTCAATTTCAATTGGAATCTTTTGATTGGAAATATTGTAATTAAAAACGACCAATCGGAGTTCGAAGATTTGAATTGTAATTCAAAATATATTAACTATCTTTTTTCCAATCTCCGAATTACAATTGATATTTTTCGAATAAGAGTTGATCTTTTATGACTTAAAATTGGTTTTTAACAAATTACAATTGATATTTTTCGAATTACAACTGATCTCTTTGGAATTACAATTTTCAAATAACAATTAATTGTTTTCGAATTACAATCGATCGATATTTTTCGAATTATATTTGATCTTCTTCATAATATAATTTATCTATTTTGAAATTATTTTCGAATTACAAATGAAATTTTCGAATTACAATTGAAATTTTCGAATTACAAATGGAATTTTCGAATTAAAAAAATGGAATCTTCGAAATACAAATGGAATCTTCTAATTACAAGTAGAATTTTTGAGTTACCT
Source organism: Pegoplata infirma (assembly GCA_963921195.1). NCBI lineage: Eukaryota > Metazoa > Arthropoda > Insecta > Diptera > Anthomyiidae > Pegoplata > Pegoplata infirma. Next base: position 232,495,053 of record OY992538.1, on the reverse strand, counting down.
CTGTAAATTGTGTGTTAGATTAAACATTTGCCCGTTTAATTGGCAAAATAAAAATTTTAAGAAAAATTGCCACTCTAATTGACCATATATTAATGGAAAACCTCTTTTATTTTGGAAGGTTTTTGGTGACTACACCAGCTAGCAATAATATTATACAGAAACAATCATAAAATTTCACTTTTTTTGGACAAATGCTTCAGTACCCTACATATGGCCAGATATATTGTACCTAGATTATGTATACGTTATGAGCATTACTATGCTTTTGATTCTAGAAAACCAAATTTTGATTCGATCAAGTAAGGTTTTTAAACCCAATCCCAAATTTAGTTAGCAGATACTTACGTTGTGGAAACATCTGTTGTATTAATAATTAAATCTTTGTTGAAAATATACATAAAAAAATTAATTTTGTAAATTAAATTGAATATAAATTTAATCAATTATATTTTTAATTGATTTAACAAATTTTGTAATTGAAATTTTTTTATTTTTCGTTTAGTTGCTGTGGAGTTGTAGTGTATTTAAATTTCAAAATATTTAAACTTTAATTTATTCAAATATGTACTGTAGTATGTATATCCCTTACCCTTTTCAAATGTTTGTTGTTGATTCTGCTGTTGCTGCATGTAGTTTCATGTAACTGCTATTTTTGTCTTTTTGTTTGCTGACAGTTTTATTAGCATTTTGCGTTAAATGACAGGACTTGAAATAAATAAATGCATACATGTAGTATGTTAAATTTGAAAATGTATGTAAAATGTTTTCAAAAAATTTTTTGGATTTTTTGGGTTGTTAATTGCTTTTACTGCAGTAATTTGACAATAACCGACATCAACACAAAAAATGCATCTCTCTCTCTTTACATACATACTGTAAAAATATATTTCGATAAATAATTTGTAATTACATATCAAACAACATATAAATAGTAAATGCTAAATAGGGCGAATTGAACTCAACCTATTGTTAATAGATTTTTTTTAAGTTTTTATTAAAAATAATAAAAAAAATTATTTATTTATTTGATCTTTTAATTGTACAATGAAAAATAGATTTTTCTAGTTCGAGGCTTTTTATTTTTCCCTTTATGAATTTACACAGCAAGTACTACTGTTTACTCTACTTCCTCTCTTATGTTATTTTCCCAACAGAATAACCCAAGAGAGAAAATATATGTCTTGTTATGTTTATTTATAATGGACATAACAAGACATATATTATATATCTTGTTATGTTTATTTATAATGGAAAAAAATGACCTCGAACATGATGTAAATTATCTAATTTCTTTTTAATAACATTTACCAATCAATGATTTTTGTTTGAAATTTGTTTAAATAATAAAAAACTAGTTATTTATTCGTTCATTTAATTGTACAACGAAAAAGAGATTATTCTAGTTCGAGGCTATTTTTTCCATTACGAATTTACACAAACAGTACTACTATTTACTCTACTTTCTCTCATAGGTTGTTCTCCTAACAGAAAATCACGAGAGAGAAAATAAATCAAACATATGTCTTGTTATGTTTATTTATAATGGGAAAATTAAATGACCTCGAACATGAATTAAATAATCTAGTTTCTTTTTAATAACATTTTAAAATCAATGATATGATCGCTATAGTAATTTCTTTTTGAGCAATTACTTATTTGAAAAATTATTTATTTGTTGAAATTTGTAAAATTTTAGAACGCAATAGGAATCTGGTCCCAAAAAGTTTCCTGGGACTATTTACATAATAATTTTATTGTATTTCAAGCCAAAACAAATTATAATTTTAAACTAAAATCTAAATTTTTTTTAAAAATTTATTTGCCCTTTTTCGCATACACTCTTCCTTTATTGCCTACCATATAAATTTTATAACATAATAAAATATTAGAGAAAAAAAATCGCTTTACCACAGGGGTTATTAAATTTTATATCACTTTTTCGGTTTATTTTTAATTGTTATGTCATTCATTATGGAAATTGTTTAATAAAATGTTTTAATTTGTTTTCGTTATTTTAGATTTGAATATTGAAAAAAAAAAGTGGCTAGAATAAACTAATATTAGTTATGGTGATTTATCATGTAAATCTAAATTGAAAAATATTTATTTAAAAATGAACAACCAGAAAAAAAAACACAATTGTCAAATGTAATTATGGTCTTTACCTGGAATAATATTGTAAAATGTTATTAAAAAGATAATAGATTATACCATTTTTGTGGCAACCCAGCAAGAAAGTTGAAATCCTTTTATAGAGAAAATAGGATAAAAAAAAGTACTTTTCTGAAATTCGGATTCGAAAAAAATCGTAAAAAATTTTCTTTATTGAATAATGGAAAAAGCAAAATAAAAAAACATAAAATTTTTATATTTGAAATGTTATGCAACTTAATAAAAATTAAAGAGGTTCTGATTTTAGATTGTTGAAAAAGGGGTAAGAATGGTACTTATTCGATCACCCAAAATAATGGTCCAGTAAACTTAATACTTGATACTAGGATCATCCAGCAAAAAAAAAACATTCATAGAAATGGTTTTTGTAAATTTCTAAGGATAAAAAGGGTCCTTAAAATGTATATTTTTGATACCATAGGTTCCCTAGAATCAAAAAATGGTCCTCCAGAAGCATTAACGGGACATTTTGGAAAATTTCTTTTTTTAGGGTAAAAATTAGTAAACATTGAGTAAAAGTTGGGAAAATGTTATATTTATTGCTATTAAATTAAGAGGCATATCTGTGGACGTTTGACAAAAGCACTTAATTTTTTTGAAAAGTTTTTTTTTACCTTTTTTTAAGAGACTGAAATGGCAAGAACTGGCCGATTTTCTCTATATTTTTTAAGAGATCTGAAAAGCAGATATTTCAAATTGTGGAGACCTTTAAAAAAAATCATGTTAAAAGTGTTTGTTGTAGCCGAAAAAGTCTATCTTAATATTTTTTTGACAAAATAACTTAAGTCGATTTAAAAGCTTTTGTCAAAACTCCACAGATATATTTTTTGACTTTGTTACTTTTTGAAAATTTCAGATTTTTAAAATGGATAAAAGTGTTGGAAATGTACTTTTTATGGCTGCTGAATTGGGGCAAAGAGAAAACTTTGGTACATTTGGGATCTTCGATTATAATGGTTAAAAAACTTGAAATTTTAAATCAAAGAGTCTCCAGCGAAAGAAAAAAACATTTTGAAATAAAAGTTTTTGAAAACAGACATGTGCACGAATGCATTTAAAAGTCGTTTAGAAAAATTCTAAAAATTTAGAATGAAAGATACTTCTCTATTTTTTCAGTTCGAAACGAATGAATAATGTATTCTATGCTTGCAATATAAAGAAAAAACGAAAAAAAAAACAATTAGAAATATTCTAAAATACTGTACTCTGAAGCAAATAAATCAAATGAATAAAAAAAAAAAAAAAGTTTTTTTTTTTAATTTTTATACCCTACACCACTCTGTGGTACAGGGTATAATGAGTTTGTGCTGATGTTTGTAACTACCCGAAATAATGGTCCTAGACCTACCTACAAGTATACCGATTGACTCAGAATTACTTTTTGAGTCGATTTACCGATGTCCGTCTGTCCGTCCGTCCGTCTGTCCATCTATCGGTTTAAGCACGATACAGGTCACAATTTTCAATCAAATGACTTCAATTTTGAAACTTAAGCATATTATGGCTTGAGGACGAAGCCTATCGAAATTTGAGAAAATTGGTCCATGTTAAGACCAAGCCCCCATACAAACTTCCCCTTTGGATTAGGCTTAAATGACTCTAACATCCGTATTATAATAGATATCGCTTTGAAATTTAACAGATAATTCAATTTTGTATGCACGAATCACGATTCCAAATTTCAAAGGAATCGGGTCAGTCCTTCTGGTAGTCCCCATACAAACCACCCTCCCGATAATCCCCTCAAAATTCATAAAAATGGAAATATTTGATAAAATTTTTATTTTTTGTTGTTAAACGTGTACTTAGTAACCTTATCAAATCGAAATATAATTGGACCATTTTTGTACTTAGGCCCCTATAAAAAAATTTTGACCGATATTTAGTTAAATCGGTCTATTGGCAAAAAATAAAACAATTCCACTAAAATTTGATCTGTGTGTGTTTCTACACTAAATAAAGATCTAACAAAAGACAGATCCAATCGGTCAATGTTTGGACTTGGGACCCATTTTCCGGAAAACACCGGTGTAGGTTATCATATGGTCGGTATTGACCGACTATAACTTTCTTACTTGTTTTTTTTTTATTTTGAGAAATTTTTTTTTTTGACAATTTTTTTTTTAATCTCATATTTTTACTCACTGTTAAATGTGAAAATGTGTTAAACCTATTTGGTCCTAAAAATAAAGTCTTAAAACTAAAATTGCCATATCTCGAAAAGATCAAAATCGATGGCAACCCTATAGGGAAAGTTGACATCTTCGCATGTTTGGACCCAATCGGGTCCTAATTTTGAATCAAAAACTTCGAATTCCCGGATATTTTGAAATGCCCATATCTCGATAACTACCGGCAACACGACAAAAAATTGCGAAGCAATTTTGTAACTCTTGGATCGTAGAACAAGATCAGCGAACACCTGAAAGCAATTCGAGCACTAGGTTTTGAGTTATTTCAGTTTTTAGGACCCAATAGATTAAACATTAGGGCGGGTCGATTTGTATGGATCGAAAAAAAATGAAAAATCGTATAGCAAAAACAAAATCTACAAGAAATTCTAAGAAACTTTTCCAAAGAAACCATTGGTCTAAAATCAAACCCTATACCGCGCCTAACGACATGAAAATTCGTCCGTCCGTCTGTCTTACTGTCTGTGCGAAACACGCTAACTTTCAAATGTTAACGGAAGAATGAAAAATATATACGGGAAGCTACTGAGGCGTGGCGTATATATGTTTTACTTTTGGTCAGATTAATACTAAATTTTAGCGAAATCTGTCCAGTGGTTCATAAGTTATTAGCAAAATGGGGAATTTCAGATGCACAGAAAATAATATTGAGAAAAACAATTTGAGTAATCACTTGTTTAAATTTTTAAAACAAATTTGAGTAATTTTTTAATTAACACAATTAAAAATTTACTCAAAAATTGAAAATAAAATTTGAGTAAATAATTTAATACAAATTTAATACTTTTTTTGTTTTTTTTTTTTTTATTCTCTTGGTGTTTTCAATTCTCATTTAGTTTATAGTTTTTTGTATATGTATATGATAGTTTGAAATCATCTTTACAAAATTTTCCTTTGTCTTGAAGACATAAGTATATTTGGTAAAGTTTCAAAAAAGCAATTTTTTTGAAAAAAAATTCGAAGCTCTTTAAACTTAAAAAAAAAATAAATTGATACATTTTGAGTAAATTTTTACTTGACACAATTAAAGAGTTACTTAAAAATATTGAAAAATTTTGAGTAAAGTTTTAATTTTGTGAATTAATAATTTACTCAATTTTTTTTAAGCTATTAATAATTTTTTATTAAAAGTTTACTCAATACTATTAAATCGTTTACTGGTGCAAAATTGAGTAATTTTTTACTCAATAGTATTAAAAATTTACTCAAATTTATTTTTATTTTTTTCTGTGTGGGTTTTAACCCGAACTCCCGTGTTGAAAAAAACACTAAACAAGCTTTGAAAAAGAATGGTAAACAAAAAAAAAATATTTTAGAAACTATTTTTGTCACTCAAAAAAACTAAAAAAAAAAATATTACACTCAAAAAAAAATACACTCGAAATTTTTTTTTTTTTTACAAAAATTAAAAAAAAAAAATTTATTCAAAACTAATCAAATACTGATGTCAAAAAATATTCAGTTATCAAAAATTTTTATCGAACGCAGCTTTTTTCCTCTCCGATATGCAACTCTCCAATTTCATCACACAAATGTTTCTATGTGTTTTTTTTACGAAATATCATTATGATCCTCAATTACATACTTTTATATACTAAGAAAAATCCACTGCACCAGCTTCCCTTTGTAACTAACATACAAGGGCTTTGGAGGGAATCGAAGCCACAACCCCTGCACTTACTTTCAGAGTATCACGCTACATATTAGTATACCGCAGCCCAATATAAAATAAATAATGGAGTAAAATTATCATGGATTAACGATAAAAGCAGCGATTTATTGTTAAAATTTCTTATTCTAATTTTTCGTCTGTGGCGTTTCATTACAAATCAATCTAATTATTTGTTTCTCCATTTCAGGGATTATGTCTAATATACTTTCCGGTCATGGTCCCAAAAATTGTTCGAATTATATCCAGCGGCAATTAGTAAAACATTGCCGCTGGATATGTTCTTGCAGCATATCGGTATAAAAAATTATGATTTCTTTACATCTGAGGTGAAGGGTATGTTCAGCAACTTTGTAGAAAATATTATGGCAAATATTTTTGTGAAACATATTAACCCTCTAACTGCCTCTCATAACGGTATTTTTTGGGTCTATTCTAACAAATCGCGAAAAACACCCCGAAAGAGGGGGAGGGTGGGGATGAAATGTTCTACAAAAATGTTGCCAATAAAATTTTACTATATAACTTAGAGCACACCAAAGTCCAAAAATTAACACAAACACTAAAAAAGAGTCAAGTTCTATGTTTTGCTTATGAAAAAAAGGACGGACGGACAAATCTTCATGTCGTTAGGCGCGGTATAGGGTTTGATTTTAGAAACATGGTTTCTTTGGGAAATATTCTTAGAATTTCTTGTAGATTATGTTTTTGCTATACGATTTTTGACAAAAAAAATCGACCCGCCCTTTAAACATACTTAAAACTAAAATAACCCAAAAACTATTGTTCTCTGGTATTCGGTGGTCTTGCTTTACGATCCAAGAGCTACAAAATTGCTTCACAACTTTTTGTCGTGTCGGCGGTAGTTACCGAGATATGAACATTTTAAAATTTCCGGGAATTCGAGTTTTTTGATTCAAAGTTAGGACCCAATATGGTCCAGACATGTGAAGAGGTAAACTTTCTATCTAGGGTTGCCATCGATTTTGATCCGAAATTTTGCTCGGTTTTGCTCTATCTTGCTTAGTTTTTGATATATGTCAATTTTAGTTTTAAAACTTTATTTTTAGGACCCAATAGGTTAAATATATGGGGGTTTTCGTGTCAACTGACACAACTTTTGAAACCGATGTCTTCCGATCGGGATAAAAATTGCACCAAGGTTAGTCCTATTGGATAGTAGTTCAGACACAATTTTTCAACGAGATCGGTCAAGGACTCTCTGAGTTAGACGGGGTCGAAATTTTACATTTTGGCCAAAGCGGTTTTTATTCTTATCCATGTAACTTCTTACCTATTGTTTTTAGCAGAATGTGTTCCAAATAGTTTAGATAGCTATTTCTTCAGTCTATCGGAAAAAAATTGGGCCTTTTCTTTTTTGATTCAAAAGAAAGCTTAGGTCATTTCCTTTACGACCTATGGGGTCGCTCAGTGGGATGCGAGTGGGATATCTATGATTTTTTTTTTTTTTAATTTTGGAACACAAAAAACGGTTCTTCAATTTGCACTATTAGGCGTAGGATAGCTCACCAGTTTTCGATTTCGATCCGGGACACCGTCTAATTTTGATGGGTTCGAAAAAGAAAGCATGAGCCAAAAAATAAGGGCGGTGGGGTGGGGCCATATGGCTCCTCCTCGGGGTCAAAGTTGGGCGTAAAGATTTTCCACTTCCTAAGGGGGTTCGCATTCAAAATGAGATTTTTATAAAATTCAAAATTCAAAATGTATTAAAGGTGTTGTCGAAAACTCATGGTTTTTCATTCAAAAAGTGTTGAATATATTAAAAAGGAAAGCAAAAGTAAATTTTTATCGAAAAATAATTTATATTATAAGACTTTAAGAAAAAATTTAAATTTGTTTGCCCTTAATTTTACTGCATCCTCAAGAGCGGTCTTTGGGTGCGCTTCGGTGTGCTATAAAAACTTTTGCTGGGTACTATGTTTGTCATTCTAGAAACGAATGTTTTTTACATTCTAAACGTTTAAACAATAAAATTTTTTATTTTGTTGTTACTCATCATTCTAAACATTCTAATTCGCAAACATTGTACTCTAAAAGCGGTGTACTCTGAAGCGAATGATTCGGTATAAGCAAAGAAACGAATATATCCGTGCACATGTCTGTTTGAAAATTACTAAAGGGACAAAAAGGGCGTTAAATGGGAAAATAAACACTTTTTCAATATTTTTAAAAAAGTCAATTTATTAAAAATCCGGTCACTTTTTTTTAAATTTAGATCTTTGTCTATACGCACAAAAAATTCAGACATGTATTTTTAGTTTTTTTCTAAAAATCGCATTTGAATTTTAAATTTTATAATACTTTTGTAATTTGCTTGTTTCAACATTGCGGATGAGCATTAAATATTTGCATAAATGTTACTCATACGTTATGTTGAAACAAGAAAATACATGCAAATTACTAAATTGTAATGAAATTCAAAATTCAAATGCGATTTTCTCGAAAATAGAAAACGAAAAACACATGTCTGAATTTGTTTGAGTGAATAGACAAACATCTAAACTTTTAATAAAAAATTAAAAAAACAAAAGTGGCTTGATTTTTGATAAACCGACTAATTTAAAAAATGAAAAATTTTAGAACGCGTTCTGAAAATTTGGCAGCGGAAGATGACCACTGATCTGCGAGAAATTTTTACCACATTGGACCGAAATTCGCCAAAAAGATAAATTCGATCTGCACTTTTGTAGGATGTATTCATGGCCAAGTCCGATGCTACATTTTTACCTCATTAATTCATCAACGTTATCCAAAGGGGAATGAAACAAAAATGAAATATATATTTTTTTACTCAAAGTGGTTTAAGCTCACATTTTTTTCCACTCAATAATTTTTTTTATTTTTTTTTTTCACTCAAGATTTTTTTCTTTCTCAGGAATACAATCGATTGACAATAAAAAAAAAAATTTTAACTAAAATAATAACTTTCCCACACTTTATCATCAAATAAATAAATATTAAGAAAATTCTTTCACTAAATAAAACACTTGAAAATAATACCTTATAATTTTCAACTATTGCCACAACGCAATATCATAATCTTAAATTTAAACATAACAAAAAAAAATTAAAATCAAATAACAAATGCAAACACAAAACAACGACACAACATAACAACTTCCTTTTTGAAGGCTTAACACATATTAATCAATATGTATCACCAAATCACAACAATCAACAATCTAAGGCAATAATAAAATAAGAGAGTGTGTGTGTATGATGTATGTATTGTATTACAGTGTTTGAATAGTATGGGTGTAAATAGTGTTGTGGGAGTGTGTATATTACATATATTGCATAGTTAAAATGTGTTTGTTAAAACATTAATATTGCATTTTAATCTTCTCATACTATGGGAGTGTGTGTGTGTGCAAGTGTGTGGCTATGAATGTGTGTGTGTGCGAATATATTGTGTATATCACAGTGAATGTATTAGTGAGTGTTTAATAAACAACTCGTGCATAACATAAGCAACACGTGTTGAAAACATCATTGTAGCATAACATAGTACAAAAACAACAGTATACATACAGTTAGACATACCAGACATGTGCACGAATGCATTTAAAAGTCGTTTAGAGACATTCTGAAAATTTAGAATGAAAACATCATTTTATTAAATTCGTTTGAAACGAATGAAAAATGTGTTCGATGCTTGCAATGAAAATAAAAACAGAATGAACGAATGAAGGCATCATAAAATCAAAAATATTCTTAAACAAAATGCATACACTCATAGAAAAAGCTTCTTCATATTGATTAAAAGTTACATCAATGTGATGAAATGTAACACGAATTTTCGTTTAATGTAATATGTCATAAATATGATGAAGCGACGCCGCTTTATATGTGCGGTTCAATAACAACAGGAATTTATTTTTATTTAAAAAATAAGAAAATAACCCTTGCGAGATAATGTAAGAAACAAAAAAGAAAGAAAGCTATATTCGGCTGTGCCGAATCTTTAAATACCCTCCACAATTAACCAATGCACTATGGTTTTGCAGACAACCTTTCTTGGCCAAAATTCAATTTTCTCAAAATTGATTTTAAAGAAAATCGTAAGCACTTACAAACAACAGAAAACATATTTTGTTTTTGTATACACTCATTTATTTTAGCTAAAAATAAAAAAAAAAACGTAATTTTTTAAAATTTTTTCAATTATTTTTATGAGTTTAAATACAAAAAATTTCTTATAACAAAAAAATTATAACAATTTTTAACACAAAACCTATTTCAAACTAAAAATTTTTCCATTTTTGTAATTTTAGCCAAGAAAAGTGATGATCGAAACCATAGTGCAATGTAAATATTTAAAAAAACCAAAAAAAAAAAAAATATTTTATAAGTATGTATGAAAATTATATAAAAATTATGAAAATTTTATAAAAGCATCCACGTGTATGACACATACTAAAAAGCAACCACGTGTATGACACATACCAGGTGTATGACACATACTACTTTTTTACTTCTATTGATACAAATAACAACTAACAAGCCAAAAAAACATCAACAACTACAAAATGGCGCGCTGCTACGACATATCATGCAGGTTTATATTGAAACTCAACTCAATTGCTCATAGCTTCTTAACCCCTGAACCGATTTTGCCATAATTGGTACCAAAATAACCAGAAAAACTTTGAGAACAATAAAATATGAACTCATTTAAATTTTTTTTTGAATATGTCAACCATGAGCCAAGATAAATCATTTTAAAATTTTGAATTAAATTTCTGGTGCCTCGCCCGATTGTGCGATTCCGCCCAAATTTTGTGAGTGTTAGGAATGATAAAATCACATTAAATTCCAAGTTTCGTTCACATTCATTCAACTTAACCGATTTCAAAAAAAAAAAAATACATTAGGTTCTGCCTAGGAGAATAACGCAACTTTTGGTACCCCAAGCGTTTAAATCGGTTCCGGATTATTGCCAGAAACGTGATTTCAACAGACAGACAGACGGACGGACAGACAGACAGACAGACGGACATCGCTAGATCGACTTAAAATCGATCATGAATATATATACTTTATGGGGTCCTAAACCAATATTTCAATGTGTTACATACGGAATGACAAACTTATATATACCCTCTATCACCAGAGTGGAGGGTATAAAAAGTTGAAAGAAACTGTGAAGTGAGGTTGAAAACAAAAATTTAGTATCCTTTAAAACGGGTATTGTGGAGGGTATTCATAGATTCGGCCAAGTCGAACTAAACTTTTCTACTTGTTTTTTTTTTTTTTTTTTTTTGTAAATTTAGCTTTTTTAAAATATTTTTTTAATGTTTATAATAAAAATATTCTTAAACACGATGTAATTTTAAGAATTGCTAAGACGGTATTTATACACAGCCTTTTTTTGCTTGCAATAAAGTCTTGCAACTTTTTTTTGTTGGCAAACGGGGGTGAAAAGAAAACGGGGTAGAAAAAAAATCACAATTTCTGTTTTCCTTCTTCTGTGCTTCTCAACCCCGTTTGCCTACAAAAAAAAGTTGCAAGACTTTATTGCAAGCAAAAAAAGGCTGTGTATAAATACCCTCTAATATGATTGTCATTCTAGAAGCGAATGGGTTTTAACATTCTAAACATTCAAACAATCACAATTTTCATTTAGTGGTTTAACATAATTCAAAACATTCTAACTCGCAAACACTGTACTCTAAAAGTGAATCAGAGTAGAAACAGAACAAGCACGGCACGAGGGACGATTGCCGTTGCCGGAGAATATAGGCCCAAAACAATGACGGGGGACGGCGACGGCAAAAAATGTCATTTGTTTGTAAGGTGGTGCTAACTTTTAATAAAATTAGAGTAATTTTACGGAAAAAAATCGCTTATCACATAGTCAATGTGATTAAGTTGGCACTACTGCACGTTTGTTACACCATTGTGAATGAAAAAATAAAAAATTGTGTAAATGCGGCAACCCTGGAGTGTGAGAGGGAGGGAGATTGAAAGAACCCGGAGATAAAATAAGTTTTAATTTTTTGTCGTGCCGGTCACGGTTTTTAACTGTCAAATCGTATGGAAAAAGTCGTGCCGGGCTTGTTCTGTTCAGACCTTTACTCTGAAGCAAATGCTTTGGTATAAGCGAAGATAGGAATATATCTGTGCACATGTCTAATACCTACTCTCACAAACTTACTCATACATATGCTTAACTTAGCATAATATGGTATGTATGAAGTATGAATGCAGTGCAGTGACATTAGAATTATTCTTTGATTTAGTTCTTGTTGCTAATATATGAGCCTGTCAGTTTTGAAATTTAAAAATAAAGGAAGTCTAAAAAACCCCAATTTTCCACCCCTTTTTTCAACTCCTTTAACACACTTTTAGGGTGGTTTTGTGTTTTTGCATTTAATATTTGTCAAATTTACAAAAAACCAAAGTCTGATGAAATTCTAACAAATCAAATGTTAATGAAAAGCAATTTGTTAGCAATTGATGAGTGTTGTTGATAAGGAATTTAAACACAAAATTATTCTAAACAATTTATTCAAGTGTAAATTTACATTTTCCAGCTCTATAATTATAATTGTTCTCATAACATAGAAATCTGAAATCATTTCACTGCTATCACTTTTTAAAAATCTTTAAAAAAATACGTTTTTAGTTTATTTTTTGGTTTGTGTTTGTTGTAGTATTTTAACTGTGTATTCTCATTTTAATTGAACCATAAAATTAGTAGTTTATCTAAAGGTCATTGTTGTTCGAGTCCCTTTTGCTTTGTACACTAAAATGTAAAAGCATCCCTTATATATTTATATATTTTTTAAACACGTTCTCTAATTTAACAAGTGATTTCGCACAAAAACGTGTCTTATGACAAGTTATGTGTGACAAGTGTCGCGTGTTCAATTAAAAAATGAGTGAATAATTTTTATTTTCTTCTTTTTACTTTTTCTGTTTGTCAATCGGCAAAAGGTACAAAATAGTAGAATTAATGAAAACTTAGCTTGGGGTTAAAGGACATACACACACACATACATTTTAAAATGCCAAGGACACGTGCCTTTATTATAAAATAACTGACAAAGTGATTATAGACATACAATAGTTATTGAAGTTGACAAATGCACTATATTTACTAACAATAGAGTTTGTATAACAGTAAGTAAGAAGAAATTTCCTTTTAAAAAAACTTTTTTTATTAGGAAAAACATCTTAAACATATTAGTTTTTATAAAAAGCTTACAAGGAATATCAAATGCAATTTTCTGGGAATCATGCACAGAACAAACATTTAAGATTACTATATGGTGAAGTCTACATTTTAACCCATTTTGGACAAAGATTCAATTTTATTTTTCTTTTTTGGAAAAGGTACATTCTGTCGATGCTTTATGGCTCATGCCATTATGAAGCTCAAATTTAAAAATAAAGCCTTAAAGTTAAGAACGCCTAAAAGCGGCCCTATGCATTAGAGGAACATTGCATTTATTATACATTTAGATTGCGGGGGTCAAGGGGGGATATTTTTTTTAGTTGCAGAAAGATAAGACTTAAAATGCGGTAGAAAATTTACCTGAAATTCCACCATTTTCATACATAAATATTTTTTTGAAAAATCGAAACAGTGAATCGAAATGGGTTAAATGCCCCCCACACAAAGAAGTAGGGAGTTTCTTATTTTTATCGTTTTAGAAATATTGCTACAACCAGGGGGTAGGTATGCACCTCAAACACTCAAACATTAACTGCCTGGATTAATAGAATGAAGGTTGAAAGAGGAATTGAATAAAGGCATTTTGTTTTCTTAAAAAAAAAATACTTTTATATTGTTTTAAACAAAACAAATTTATGAAATTTACGTTCTTAAAATGTTCATGATTTAATATAATTTAAAAAAAATATTAAAAGCGCAAATAAAGAACAAATTTCATGACTTTAAAAAACCAAAAATTTTACTTGGTCCCAGACAGATTTCGCGTAAGAATAAAAAACGAGAGTTGAACCAATTAGAATCTCTTTACTTTGTTCCTCTATGCTACAACACAGCTAATAGAATGTAGAGATAAAATTGAGTAAAGCTGCATTCGTTAAACTGTTTCCTTCCTTTCCTCAAAATTTTAAAGGATTTTCTTATAATGGGACTATTGACGGCAAATGAAAGCAGAGAATTTTTGCTATTTTTTTTAATTATTTTATTTTGCCATATCAACAAAAAGGATGTGAATAATATCCTTTCGAAAATTTATCAAAATATTTTGTTAAAAATTTTAAAATATATTTAAAGATAAAGTTTTATAAGGATATTACTTCCCTCCTTTTTTCATGATATTTCAAAAAAGTTAAAGAGGAAAATAAGCGGAGATCCTCTTCATTTGCTATCACCAGTGGCACCAAAGTACAAATAACACCGCTCAACACTCATTTTCCGGTTTGAATTCTGATGGTCAATTTTAGTAGTCTTTGATCACCTGATTCCAAATCTGTTCTCCAAAATTTTCCCATCACGTCTATATTTTTAGTTATTCACGGTTAAAAATGCGAAAAATGGGGATTTTTGCATTATTTGAAAGCTTGCACAGCAGCCATTAAGTGGAATGCAGATCTGGTATAAAGCGCAATAGTAGAATTTGGCTATGGTATCCAACATAAAAAACTATTTTTTTCAAATTATTGCGTTTAGTTAGGTTACACTTGCGTTTTAAAACGACGCTCTTAAAATTACTATTTTTGTAAAATTTACCTTAGTTTTTTGATATTTTTCAAAGAAAAACTAAAAAAAATAAATATTTTAAAAATTTAAGTTTTCTGTGTTATTTTTCGAATAAACCGGAAGATATCTTTAATGGGTTTAAAAGTCTATAAGAAAGAATGAACTTTTGCCTAAATTTTGAGCTCATTACAGTAAAGATTGATCATCTGGTTTTTGTTTTAGAGCCTTTTAAAAATGGTGCTTTTTCTATTTTTTTCACAGTGTTTTTTAAAATACAAGACGTGATGGAAAATTTGGAGCACAGATTTGGAATCAGCGAGTCAAAATATTTTAAAACTTTATATGAAATTTCAAACCGGAGCGGTGTAATTAACACAAATTTAATCCTTTAAAACTTTGAAGTCCTTTTAAAAGGAAACAGGATCACGAAATGAAAAACCGTAAGTGCAGTTTTACTAACTTTAGTATCTAGTTTCAAAAGCAAATTATCCAGTTCGGGTTTAACGAGTAAAAACAATTTTAACTTAAAAAATTTGGAGAAAAATGTCTTCTTTGTATCATTCCCTTTTCCGTTTCGTTCCGCGTTCTATTTCAAATTTTTTTTTTTCTTTCGTCAATTTTTTTTCATCAATTTTTTACCCATCAAATTTTTGTTTTTCATCAATTTTTTTGTTTTTTTTTTTTCATCAAACTTTTTTTTTTCATCAAATTTTTTTTTTTTTCATCAAACTTTTTTTTCATATTTTTTTTTATCGAATTTTTGTTTTTTGTATCATGTTTATTTTTTTAATCAATTTTTTTTATCAAATTTTTTCTTCATCAATTTTTTTTTTCATCAATTTTTTTTCATCAATTTTTTTTTCATTAATTTTTTTTCATCAATTTTTTTTTTTCATCAAAAACTTTTTTTCATCAAAATTTTTTTTATTTATCACAATTTTTTTATCAAATTTTTTATTATCAATTTTTTTTGTTCATATTTTTTTTCATCAATTTTTTTTACATCAAAAAATTTTTCTTTTCATCAAAAAAACTCATCAAAAACTTTTTTTTATCAAAATTTTTTTTTTTTTCACCAAAAATTTTGGGTTCATTCAATTTTTTTTAACATAATTTTGTTTTTCGTTAAAAAAAAATCATTTTTTTTTACTTTTTCACCAAGTCTAAGCTTTTCGCATAAAAATTTCCCATTTGTTTATCAAATGTACATAAAACAAGTGAGAGTGTTATATTCTTTGATGCCGAATCTTTTATACTCTCCAAAATGTAAAAACACTTTTTTGCACTTACGAAATGTACAGCTCTTTTGGTTTTTTTAGTGGGGTCCTCGACTGATATTTCAATTCTAATTTTTTCTAAAAAAAAAAACTTTGCTTTGGCAAGTATACCCAAATCTTCCGCAAAACATTATCATAATTTAATGGGTAAGAGTACAAAATTCGCAGGCATTTTTTTCTGGATGCCTTTAAATTTCAAGTTTATAGGACCATTAAAGGAAATCGAATTAGTACAAAAGATTTTTTTTCAAAGTCTATCCAACGGTGGCATAACCTTTACGAAAATGTGTAAGTTTTGGGGGTATTTATGTGAAGACATAGACCTACACTAAAAAAAAAAAAAGTTGTAAACCTACAAGAAAATTTGCTGATTTTGAACCCACAATTTTTTTGCTAAAGTTAGCAAAAATGTTTTGCCAATAATTAGTTATCTAATTTTTTTTTTTTTAACTTAGTTCATACACATCTGAGGACCCCATTGGGTTCGGACCCGATAGGTCCAGACCCCGATGGGCCTAGACCTAGTTAGGTTCCTTAAAAATTGTCATAGTTTTTGATCCAAAATTTGTGTCCGTTTCGCTCTTCCTTGCTTAGTTTTTGAGATACGTGATCATAGGGGACCACTGGGGTCTTGAGAATTAAAAAACTCGATAACTTCAAAAATATTACTCGGAGAGCTTTTGACTATTTTGCGGTGTTGTGTCGGCAATATTTACCGAGATATAAGCATTTTAAAATTTTCGGGAATGCTAACTTTTTTGGATCCAAAGTTAGGGCCTATTAGGGTCCACACATGTGAAGAGGACCGGCGATACTATGGAGATTCTAAGAACCAAAAATGGCCTCCATTTTGCTCTATCTGGCTTAGTTTCCGAGATAGCGCCATTTTAAGTTTTCTGAAAATAAAAAAAAACTTACCATTTATTTTGCTAATATTAGCAAAAAAGCTTGTAAAATTTGGTCAACTCAATTTTAAATCTAGCAAAAAAAAATTAGTTTAAATTTTGTTTAAAATTGCTAATGCGCTAAATGAAGTTTACAAGATATTTTTGCTAAAATGCTAATCTCAACTAAAAATTTGCTAAAAGTTAGCTAACCAGCATTAGCAAAAAAAAAAATTAGTAAATCTACTAATGTATTATTTTGAATGTACGATAACCACATGAATACGAAATAATCTTAATTAAATTTAAATAGACTTGTTTTTTGCTCTAGACTATATTCCTGTTAGTTCAGGAGCTGCCAAAATTTTACTGAAGGTCCCATGGTTTCATAAGGGGACAACGAAATTTTTAAGCACTGATATGGCCGATAAGCCGAGTCACCCCAACCTTAAAATCGTCTTATTTATATATATTTTAAGTTTCAGGCAAATCGGTTCATCAGGGTTGAGATACTTCCCTTGAAAGTTAAAAACTAACAAATATATACCCAACTGTGCTAAGACCACTTCAGCGAGGGTTTAAGTTTTTTAAAAGTAAAGAATTTCAAACACTTTGTCTAACCATGCTTCCTGGCAGCCACCCTAAAGATTGTGGAAATTTAGTCAATTTGAAACCCCAAAATTTTGTGAACTCCTTTCTGTCTTTAAAATCTTAAAATTTTTATTTAAATATTTCTTTAAAAACTAGAGTCATCAACCTATTTTATTTTCTGATTTATTCTTTTGAAGTTTACCTTTAAAGACTTATTAACGTCTGCTATTATTTAGTTAATCAGAATTTTTTAAAATCTATAGCAGACTTTAATTTTTCATCATCAACAAGATACTTATATTTTTGTTTGAAATGAGAAATTTTAATTAAGCTTCAGTATTAGGTGCGTTTTTTGGTCAGTGTTTTACTTTTTATCAATTTAAGGACATAAATAAAAGTTCCGTTTGTATCACCTCGAAATATAGGTTCAGGATCCAATAAAGTATATATAATAATGAACCACGAAGGATTTGGCTAACCAAATATTGACATAAACATTTATAATTTTCCCGGATAGATTGGTATGGAATTTTAGCAACATTGGCTAAAAAAAAAAAAAATTAAACTCTGAATTGTGTATGAGTTTTATCCCGAGTTAACATGTTAAGAAAAAGCTAATCAGTCTTTGGACGACATTTTAAAGCCACAAATATTTTTTACAGAGTGTTTTTTGTCACTCAAAAACATTTTTTAACCACAAAAAAAAAAAATTACAAAAAAAAATAGGTTTTTTTTTACTCAAATTCATTAATATTCAAAATTTGCTCATTGTGAGTTAATAATAGATTCTGACAAGTCGAATTTATTTTTTCTATTTCTTATCAATAAATTCCAACATTTACAAAACAAACCTAATTTCAATACTTTATTTACGTGTTAACAGAAATGACTGATTTGTCTACAAGCCTTTTAGAAATAAGTCAAATAAAGAAAAAAAACTGACAAACAAAAAAAAATTCTTTGAAAAATAAAATGCCAGACAATTGGGTAAACAGACATCAAAACGTGACAAATTCTATAAATGTTATTTAAGGTTAAAGCAAATTGATTAAAATGTATTTATTTAAAATATTTAGGAAATTTAAATTTAATATTGAACTTTTACAAAATATTCTCAATATCTATACTTTGCTGATTCGTCTTTAACAAAAAAATTCTCATCTCAAAAGAATATACAAACAACAAACCATAATTTTATCATGATTTAGTTTGTCAAAACTACAAAGAAAAAAATCTTAAAAAAAACTGTATTCCCAAAAAAAATCTGAACTGATTTTGACATTAAAGTAACACAATGTCAATCTTCGACATGAGTGACAGTCCTTCATTTGCAAACACTTGAGACATTATATATACATTGAAATGTTGTGATTAAGATGAATAACCTCCGAAAAAAACTGACCGGCAAAAAAGAAGGCAACCTAAATATTTTTTTAAGAATCTGTAACAAAATAAAAACTACTTGTCCAGTACTTATGTATGTTAAAAATGTTAAGAGCCTGGACAGAACAAGAACGGGACCTATGGCGATTGCCGGTGTAAGGTTTTAAGTTCTTGCTCATGTATGCTTACGTCAGGAATGCTGATGCTGACTCAACATACATAGACTTTGAGCTCTGTTGCGAAACCAAGGGACAGTAGTGGGGTTCACCCTCTATTACCAGTCGTTAAAATTCCTTATGAATGCCTTATGAGAGCTCCTTATAAAAGCTCGATAATTAAGAACGATCATGCAACTCCCTAGACCCAAGTGAAGCAAGTCTCTGACCAGGAAGTGCCGGGCAATTGTAGACATATAGTTCGATGGTTTTCAACTCCTCCGCATCCATGAAACTCTTGCAGAAGTCATTAAACGGTACATTTAACAGCCCAGCGAGCTTTCGTAAAAGGCAGGTTAATTCAACAACCACCGTCAAAATCTCTCTTCTATAGCAGCTATAGCAGCTCACTTGTAAGATACGGTCGAATTTGTTGTGTAGTCTAACACGTTCATCTACGTGCCCATCTCTGATTTATCTCACGGAACAAAGTCGTAGATTTTGAAAGTTTCTAGAGGCATACCAACACATTCCAATTCCATTGAAACATGTAAGGAAGTTTATAGTTTTGCAAGCTCATCGGCTTTACAATGCCCAGAAATGTATCTGTGTGCCCTAAAACCCATATGAATCGTACGTCAAACTGCTTAACCATCTCATTTAAAGACGTGGACAGTTAACGGCAGATCTTCTTTTCATGAACATTGACACAATGGACTTGACTGCGGCTTGACCATCAGAACAAATGTTGACTGCGGTGAAAGACAAGGCATTGCACCACAACCAGTCAGCCACTTTCTGTACAGCAAGTGGGCTTCGGAGTCTAATAGGAAGAGCTTAGGTTAAATTTCGCTAAAATTGTGACAGACCATTGCAGTATTTAACCGGTAGAGCCTCCATAAACTTTTACAGACTCAGATCGCAAGTGGTCTTCGGAGTCTATTCGTAAGTGCTTGCGTTGAACCTGGCTCGTGCATTGCCAGACCATTGCAGTATTTAACAGGCAGATATCTTTTAATAATAAATTATCTGTCAATTTTTATTCAGGCTCAACCCAAGCTCCTTAAAGAAACTCTGAAGCCCACTTGTTCGTGTTGCTTCGATCCATCTGTGTAAAAATGTATGATGGCTCTACTTTCCGGAATGCCCCTCACCCAAGACTCTATGGATGGTATAGTACTGTAAAAAGGCGCTTTATTAAAGTGGCCCTTACCGAAAGCGATCTTTCAATGATACCAACGAGCTCATGAAGAGCTATTTCCATTGATCTGCCCTTGCTGCATGCATGTTGCCTCGTCGAAAGCAACCTCGGGTCAATCACTTTTTTCAAAAGTCTGTCATTCGTTTCATTGTCTCTAACAAAAAAAGAAGACAGACTAATTGGTTTGAAATCCTTCGGAACTCTGTACTATGTAGTCCGATTATAACTGCATCTTAGTCGGAATTATATCATCAGGTCCAGGGTATTTAAAGGGCGTTAAGGTTTTAATCGGCCAAGATATTTGTTGGCACATTTATTATCTTCGATGCAATTTCAGATGCTTGGGCGTCAGAGCGTTCCAAAACTTGAAACGGCGTCAAGGAATTACCCGTAAAATACGCGTTAAGGAGGAGATCCTTCAGATATCCAGGATGCTAGGAGAAGAAACTATAACTTCGCAAAGCCTGGATGCCTTATTAACGTTTTAATTTTTTTCACGGAAGTTTTTTTAAAAAATCACATTTTGCAATTCTCATCAACTTCTTATAACGTAAAAGGTGCACCAATATGGCAAAATCTGGAAGACTTTGCCCCATTTAAGTGCTTTCTGCAGAAATCTCTGGTCTTTAGCAAATATTTTGACCACTTATGCTGCTTTTTTTACCCGTAGGGTTTGCAGAAGGACAAACAGCATCCAGCGAGCTATTACAAACATTTGTTATATGATCGACAGTCAATATTCGCCAAACTATGCGGTTCAGAAAAGGGTATTTCATCCCTTCCTAACGATAACGCCTGAAATTCAACTTTCTATCTAGAAGTACTCCAAGATACTTGGTTTGATTTGAGAAGTGAGAAGGCGATTTCAGTGCAGGAATCTTACTTTTCCTTGTTAACCTGAAAAGATCAGCTTTACTTGGATAAACTCCAAGATCACAGTCTCTTACCCATTTTGACAGATCTTTCAGAGCGCCCTAAAGAATATCCAATAATGTTGACAGATGCATTTCCTTTATCGCTATTGCGACATAGAAAACATGACAGAATCGCACTTCATGGAGAGAGAGCAGCATTAAATTCAAAGCTAGGTTTCAAAAAACCGGCGAAAGAACACCACCATGTGGTGTGCACGAATTTACAAATCGATATATAACAAATCTCAATTCAGACGTTATACGTCTATTATCAAGTAGATTTTTTACCATTGCTTCCAGTGCTTCACTCCTACACTAGTCAATGCCACAATTATCGACTTTTGCTTCCTTCCGTGATTGTTCTGTTCTTCTCGTACTTTCTCATGCTTTGTGTTTAGATTTCTAAGAATATTCGAAATTTTTTGATTATCTTATATTTTCTTTTTTTATATATTTCTATTTGACAGTTAATTAGTAGAAGATATTAACCTATAGTATTTATATATACTCGTATGTTTTCTTCTAGCTAAGTTTTTTAAACGTAGAATATTCATAGGTGTTAAGCCCCTATATGTATGCTGTATATTGTGTTATATCAATATTTCGTTGTAGGTTCAAAAAGTGGTGGTTATGTTTGACAATGACATAAAATGTTTTCTAATTCTTTGTTAGGTGTTTATAAGGTTTTTGTTAATTAACTCTTAACCTTAATTAAGTTTGACTATAAGGGCATATATAAACACAAGGGTAAAACTTATGTTGAACTTTGTAGAATTTCCATTATCACACTTCCTTAATTGTTAGATAGCGAAATCTTTGACGTGGTAGTAGCTGGGAAATTGGACTAGCAAGGCAAGTATCTCAACCATTATAAGCCGATTTGCCTGAAACTTTAAATATATATTGAAGAAATGATTTTAAGGTGGGGGTGTCTCGGCTCATTGGCAATATTGGAGATTTAGGGGTTCAAAAAATTGGTAATAAAAACAATTTTTTTGGATTTTCCGACATTTTTTCTAAGAAACTATATGATGTTTCCATATGTAAAAGAAGGTTGTTTTAATGTCTATCTAACGGTGGATAAAAATTAAGCTTCGTTAAATATTTTTTTCATGAAAATGTGTAAATTTTGGGGTGATAGACATAGACCTACGATATCAATATGAATAAAAAATAATCCTTTTTAAATTTAAGTCGATACGTATTTTTGTTCTAGACGATATTCGTGTTAGTTCGGAAGTTATCAAAATTTTTCCGCAGGTCCACATTGTTTCATAGGTTAGGCTAGTGAGGATGACGCCAATTGTTTCATTAGGGGACAACGAAATTTTTAAGCACTGATAAGGCCGATAAGCCGAGACACCCCAACCTTTAAATCGTCTATTTTACATATGTTTTACATATATTTAAGTGCAAATCGAATCATAAGGGGTGAGATATTTCCCTTGTGAGTCCAAAATAAGTACCACCCTTATATATTCTTTCTTTCATACATTGTAAAAATTTAATCAAGACTAGTCCAATCAAGTAGAGAAATTTGCTAATTTAAACACTTTTTTATTGTTAATGTGTTGTCATCTTATAAATTTAGATATTGATACATATCGTAATTAACTGTTTTTTGCTATATATTCTTTCGAAGGTGACAATAATATCATTTCAGGCATCATAGACCATGTCTGAAGCTTAAGATGAATGACACATTATTTTTTTGTTGAGCGTAAATTTTTTTCTAAATAACAAAAACACTGTGGCAAATAATTTTGTGCCTTGCCATTAATTCAAAGTGTGATTGGATTGATTTTCATTTTGCAAATTCAAGGTGAAACTTATAAAAGATTCACGGTTTTACTTATAAATGCATAACTACGTGACCGATTTCTCGAAATTCAAAACACAACCGCCCTAGAAAATAGCAAAACAAATTGCCAAGCTGTTTTCAAAAGTTAGCATGATTTCAAATCGGCAGGGCCTAATGTTATGTTTCCGGCACTCTTGCAGGAGTTCCTCAATATAATCATGCCATGGCTACTGCATTTCTTTGTGGGTATCCTAGAATCATACCCTACGAGTGGAGGAAGATAAGGGTGGTCTTTATCCCCAAAGCGGGAAAGATAAACTACAACACCGCAAAGGACTATCAGTCTGTCATCGTATTTATTGAAAGCACTGGAAAGACTGGTAGATGTCTTTGTGAGAAGACTCTCACATCTGACTATTTCAGCAAGCCCCAACACGCCTTAAAGGTAAATCTGTTGAGACGGCTTTAAGCGGTGTTGTCGGTAAGATTGAGGAAACTCTTCACAAAAGAGAGTATGTTTTGGCATCATTTCAGGACGTGGAAGGCGCTTTTAACAATGTCAAAATATCATCAATTCTTAATGCCCTACAGAATACAGGAACGGACACACAGATTACTTAATCGACGGGTAACATGCTGAAAAGCATGGTAATAACCTCGAAAATAGCAATGATGAAGCGAAGAAAGTAGTTAAAGGGGGTTCTCCACAAGGGTTGTTGTCTCATCTTCTGTGGAATCTTGTAATAAATGAGACCTAGAGCCACTTAACGGAATAGGTATCAAGATGGCTGCCAACAATTTGCGAACTCATGGAATATGCGCTAGGAGTTAATCCCGTCAAAACCGAACTTATCATGTTCACAAAAATGACAAAGATGGACAGATTTGTGCTTCCAAAATTAGATGGAATCACCTAATGAGGCGAAATACCTGGGTGTGCTTCTTGACTTAAAGCTTTCTTGGAAAAGAAAATACAGAGGAAAGAGTGAAAAAATGGTTATGTGGTTTTTACACCTGCAGAAGAACTTTCGGTAGAAGGTGGGGTCTTAGACCGTATATTATATACTGGATGTATGGCCCGGTAATTAGACCAATACTTTCCAATGGTGCCCTTGTGTGGTGGAAAGCAGTGGATAAGAAATCATATCTCGGCAATCTACAGAAGGTACAACGATTGTCGTGTGTAATACTAAACATTCAGCCCGTAGATATTTACGTCAAAAGCGCAGCAGAATAATCGGATCCCATGTTATGACAGTCGCAAATGCAGTAGCAAACACTCTTGGGGACACTCAACCATATTAAGTACTGTAGGCGGTACGAAACTGGAACAGAAACCCGACTATATCTCACCACAGACGAACTTTAACAGAACCTTTGAAGTCCAAATACCGACTAGAAAAGATTGGGCGGAAAGCTCTGTTATAAAAGAAAATGCGATCTAAATCTTTACGTACGGATCAAAGATGGAGATGGGTGCGGATTCGGTAGTGTACTCTGAATGCCTTGAAATCGGGGCTTCATTAAGACTTCCGGATAAGTATAGTGTTTTCCAGGCTAAGGTACTTGCAATTGATAAAGCCGCGCAGATGATTATATCAAGGACCTTCGTCATTATGCTATTAACATTTGAGGGGATAGTTTCGCAACTCTTACAGGACTCTGTATAATTGGCCAAATGGCCGTGCATATGTGCATTTCTGATAGGAACTATTGTAGAAGTTGTTGGGAAGTGGAGGAGGAGGAGTCAGTGAAGCACTTATTATATGAATGTCCGGCTCTGAGAATTCGCCTTAAGCATTTGGGGCAAAGATTTTTTGATGACCTAGATTGCCTAAACATTGACATATTTTGCAGAATATCTTAGAGAATCGGGGTGGTTCAAGAAGTTTTTAAGGGAATCACAATGGGCCTAATGGCCTCTGAGTGAATTCTTTGTTAATCAGACGTATTCATCCGCTATGCCATGCGGTTTCGTAGAGAACAAATATTTAGTGATGTCCGCCCTACCGTCTGTCGGTCTGACTGTCTGGGGAAAGAACGATGCTGTCTAATCTAAAAGCGCTGGCCACCTTATGGTTGGCACGAATATGTCTTATGGTCTAGTGCTAATCAAGTTCGTAATTGGGCAAAATCGAACCATGTTGAAAAAGGCTACTCCTTAAAGAACTAAACCTACCTAAGGAAAACCCCCTTTTTATACCCTTCACTCTAGTGATAGAGGGTATATATAAGTTTGTCATTCCGTTTGTGACACCACGAAATATTGGTCTAAGACCCCATAAAGTATATATATTCATGATCCTCGATAGATTTTAAGACGATCTAGCGATATCCGTCCAACTGAATTTCGGCAAGGGGTTTTCGTGAATTTACGAGATAAAACACACGATAACTTTCGAAAGGCAATTTTAAGGATTCTGAAGCCTATATTTTGCATATATATTTGCTGCTCCCCTGGATCGGTTCGTATTGAATTTCAGCCAAATCGGTCCAGTAGTTCAAAAGTTATTAGCAAAACCGTGAATTTCAGATTAGTTTCACCTTAAATTGATGAGTTGAAAACCCGTTAAACTTGATTTAAAAAAATTTGTAAGTCACAAAAAGATTAAACAACGTATTTTTGTCAATCAAAAATATTTTTACACTAAAAAAAAAAATATATACTCGAAAAAAACATTTACACTCAAAAAAAATTTTACACTCAAAAAAAATTTAGTAAATCATTTTTTTTTTAAATTACTTAAAAAAAAGTTTTTTTACAGAAAAAAAACCTAATCAAAAATGTTATTTTTTCACGTTAGAAAATTTACTATCACTTGAAAGGGGATTGTGGAGGGTATTCATAAAGTCAGCCAAGTCGAATTTAACTTTTCTACTTTTTTACAGTTTTTTTGTACATTTGCGTAAAAATAAAAAGTACTCCAAGTTACCAAAGGGAATTGGAAAATTATTTTTTTGCCCGCCCCTTTTTGTGGGCGTGGATGTAAGAAATAATGACAAAATTATATTACAAAATTGCATTAAAAACACGAATTATCAGGCCCGATCATACCAATTTTTTATACAGATCCTTAAAACTTACCGCCAAATAACCTTGACAAATTTGGAGTCAATATCCCAGCTTTTAGGGTTTTAGAAAATTCCAAAAATTCCCTACAGTGCAGGGGGAAAGATTTCTTCTTAAACCAAGCTCTAAAAAAACGCATTTTTCCATGTTATTTTTGTGCAAATTTTGTTAAAAAAAATAAGATTTTTTTGAATTAGAAGACTTTCAAAATCCTACCCAGGGGACTTTCAAATAAAAAATGTTTTCTCCCGTTCACCTATTTTTTTAATAGTCATAAAACTGTATCACTAATATCCAAAGATAATAACAAATAAATTTCCAACATTTATCGCGATGGGAACGCTTCTTCATATTGATGAAAAGCTACCTCATTATGATGAAATTTGTTATCAAAATTGATGATGAAGCATTTTCTTTGAGTGCAGTAAAATAAATAGAAAGAATTATTGTTTATTATGAGCATATGGTTATTTTTATAAGATCAATTAACTTTACATAATGTGACTTTTTTCATAAAATTTATAAAAGCATTCATTGCATTTATAAAAATAATCATTCGTTTTACGAACATTCTCCATATAAAACTTTTTCATTTTTGCAATGGAATTTTTTATCAACCTTAGGCAAAAAATCATACATCTACTAAAAAAACTATTGGCTCATTGGGTCACTTTTAATAAAATTTTCATAGATTGTATGAACATTTTACTATAACAAAGTTCTTTCATTGCAAAGAGGT
Source organism: Pegoplata infirma (assembly GCA_963921195.1). Classification (NCBI taxonomy): domain Eukaryota; kingdom Metazoa; phylum Arthropoda; class Insecta; order Diptera; family Anthomyiidae; genus Pegoplata; species Pegoplata infirma. The sequence continues at coordinate 232,468,307 of OY992538.1, read as the reverse complement.
GTAGGGTATAAATTGTAGAAATAAAATTGAATAAATATTTATTTTTGGCCAACATAATTTTTTTTTTTGTATTATTAAAAAAATGGAATAGAACACAACTTCCTTAAAATTATTTTTGCATGTAAAAGTTTTTGCTTTAAATTTTTATTTTTTAAATATACTACATTTTTTACTGTAAACAGTTTTTGCCAATGATTTTTTTTTTTTGTGTGACTAAAGCACAAATTTTTAATCATGCAGACTTTTTATAATAAAAACTTTGCAACATCATCAAAACGAAATATCCCTCAATTTTGACCTGAACTTGCAAAACGGAAAATGCCACTGGATTGTATAAAAAAAATTGAGTCAACGTATCTCGGCGTGTCATTTCAAAAGTTAAAATTTTACTTACAGTGCAATTATTTCATGAAACTCGTTTTTCCTTCCTATTTTTATTTTTCTTTGTAATTGCACCCTTTTAAGAACTTGACACCCCCTTTCAATTCTTTTACCATTTATTAATAAAGCCATAATTTTACTTTTAACAAACGAAAACAAAAAAAAAACTTAATTAACACTGAAATTAAAATTACATTTTAAAATGATCATAAAATACAAAATAACCAGTTTCTGTATTGTATTTTCAAAAGAAATTACCCCAAAATAAAAATTACCAAAATTCTCAAAGGGTTTTGCAATTAAAAAGAAAATACTGACTCATAAAATATTACACACACAAATGAGGAGGTCCATAACAAAACGCACCAATTCCACTTTAACAGTTTTTTAGATAAACGCATAAATGTAAACAAAGTCAGTACTGACAATGAGTGTAAGTACTGAGGTTTTGGATGTTTCATAATTAAAGTCAGTAGTGAATTGATGTACAAATATTGAGATTTGTGATGTTTTTTAGTAATGGTTACATAGATTTTAATGTGTACAATAGTATTCAGTCAAAAAAACAAAAAACTCAAAAAGTGGAATTGGCGCGTTTTGTTATGGAACTCCTCAAATGATAACACAACCAGCATAACTGGAATCCAGATGTCGACAGACAACTTTAAACAAAAACTCACAACAGCATTTAACAAAAACAACAAAAAAAGAGGTAATAATTTTTAATAATTATGTGACACCAGATAATTAAAATAACATTAAAAATGAAGAAGTCAACACCAAAATATAATAAAAGTTATTATTTTTATTGAGAATTTTACAACAAAGTATAAAATGATGAAATAATTTAATTTTAGTATAAAAGATAAAAAAAAATTCTAGATTGTCAGAATATCAATTGTAAATAATGTCGTATCGGGCGTATGTACGCAATTATACAATCTATAGTAAAGATTTTATTTTAAGCAATACAAGAAAGTTTTATGGTTATTGTTTTGTAAACTTGTGTTCCTTTGGGTAGAAGTTTTTTATTTTTTCATATCGCTTATTTACTGTAATAGAGGCATAACTTAAAAACCGTTGTTGTTGAGTTAATAATGTAGAATTCGTTATATCATGTGCTATACGGTGTAAAAATATCGTATTAATATCATTTAAATTCACCGCTTGTGAAGATAATGTGACATTATTAAATTTTTTATGTACCGGCCTTTTTCAATGGCAAACAATTTTTAATTTAGAACTTTAAGCCTTAATTTAGATTTTTAAGCTGTACACAACCCGAACGTAAACAAAAATAATAAAAACAGAGAACGTGAACAACAATAACATCAATCAGTTGCTTGCAAGCTTTCAACGAAGCAGTCCTTGTTTAATAAAATCACTACACTGATAATATTTCAGAGTTCTTTTATTGCAATAGAACTAATACACTTTCTTTTTTGTGAAAAATCACCAAAACATTACCATTTCTCTTTTTGGACACTACTGCTTTAAACACATTTTCAGAACATTCAGGTTTTTTAGGTTATGTCACTATTGTAATAAATAAGCTATTTATATGTAAAAGGGTGTCATTTTGTTTGGGATACTTTTTATAGAATTATTTGTGTATTGAATTCCCACTTTACAATATGTAGAAACATATTTTAGGTTTATGGTATAGAAATTTTTCATTATTTTATATTTAATTTTTGTTTGAAGCTTACTTGGTCATACACTTAGAAAAATTGTTTATTGTCAACATAATTTTTTTTTAGAAATCCATAAAAATTAGTTTAAATTAATATAATGAATTGAGTTAAAATATTGCAATCCAGCGAAATCGGTCCAGTGGTTATAAGCAAAAGAGTGAATTTCGACAAGGATTTTTCGCGAATTTACGAGATAAAAAAACACAATAACTTTGGAAGGCCATTTCTGATGGTGCTTAAGCATGGCATACATATTTGCCGTTCCCCTGGTCTGGCTCACGTTGAATTTCAGCCAAATCGGTTCAGTGGTTCAAAAGGTTTTAGCAAAACCTTACATTTTAGATTGGTTTCACCTTAAATTCACTTGTTAAAAAAACCGAACTTTAAAAAACAAGCTTTAAGAATATTGGTAAGCAACAAAATTACTTTACAAAGTATTTTTGTCACTGTGAAATATTTGTACTCCAAACAAAAAAAATTTACACTCGAAAAAAATGTTACACTCAAAATAAAAATTAGAAAATTTTTATTTTTTTTACAAAAATAACAAAAAAATGCCTGCGAATTTTGTACTCTTGCCCAAAACATTAAATCATGATAATGCAAAGTTTTTTAGAAAAACTAATGTTATATTACATTGCTATTCCATGCAAAACGAATTGAAATATCAGTCGAGGACCCCATTAAAAAACCAAAAGAGCTGTACATTTCGTAAGTGAGTGCAAAAATAAGTGCAAAAATGTGTTTTTACATTTTGGAGAGTATAAAAGATTCGGCACCAAAGAATATAACACTCTCACTTGTTTTATGTCTCGAGTAAAAATTTTCTGGTCTAATCATATATAATTTGATACAATCTTATATGAGTTAATATGCTTCCGTATAAATTTATATAAAATTTTATCTATCACTTTGATGCGGTTGATCCACTTTATATGGTTAGATATTGCTCCATATATGATTAGATTCGTATTTTGGTTTTCCTCATCAAATTATATAAAAATTGATATTATAAGACCAATTTGATCAAATTAGATTTGACCAAATTCAGGATCAAATTGTATCAATTATTATATTTTTTGATCTAAAGTAATACAATTAGATATTATTTGATACAACCATTTTACGTATCAAATTAGATCTATTTAGTAAAATTAGCATAATATTTTTACTAGGGGTACTACATTTGATAAACAAATGGAAAATTTTTATGCGAATAGCTTAGACTTGGTGAAAAAGTAGTTTTGGTAAAAAAAAATAATTTTTTTTCACAAAAAACAAAATTATGTTAAAAAAAATTTAATGAACCCAAAATTTTTGGTGAAAAAAAAAAATAATGAAAAAAGTTTTTGATGAATTTTTTTGATGAAAAGAAAAATTTTTTGATGTAAAAAAAGGATATGAATTTTTTTTTTTTTGTAAGAAAAAAATTGGTAATAAAAAATTTGATAAAAAAATTTGATGAAAAAAAATTAATGAAAAAAAATGATAAAAAAAATTTATGAAAAATAATTTAATGAAAAAAAAATTATAAAAAAAAATTATGAAAAAAAAATTTATGAAAAAAAAAATTTATAAAAAAAAAAATTGATGAAAAAAAAAATTTGATGACAAAAAAATTTGATAAAAAAAAATTGATGAAAAAAAATTCTGATAATAAAAAAAAAATTTTTAAGAAAAAAAAAATTTTGATAAAAAAAAATTATGAAAAAAAAGTTTGATGAAAAAAAAAAAAATTGATGAAAAAAAAAATTGATGAAAAAAAAAAATTTATGAAAAAAAAAAAAAAATTGATGAAAAAAGTGAGAGTGTTAAATTCGGCTGTGCCGAATCTATTATACCCTCCAACATGTAAAAAAATAAAAAAAAACATTTTTTTGACAGGGGCGTTGTTTTAAGGGGGGCAAGGTAGGAGGAGGGGTCGGTGAGCTGGGGTGACTCCTTGGCCCTCACGGTATATGTTTACAAGTTCATTTTTGTCTGCTTTGTGCACTTAAGTATTATAGTTTTATAATTATTTAAGTTATTTTTTTATCCACGCCCTTAAAAGAGGGGCGGGTCAAAAAAAAGATACATTTTTTAATCCCCTGGGTCCAAGCTCAGGACTTTAAACTTCTACGAACATAAAAATGTCTCATTTGGTTCACAAAAATACAAAAAAAACTCAAAAAATTAGCATTTTTAAAAGGTTGGTTTAGTTCTTCAAGGGGGAACTTTTTTCCCCCTGGTCCGCTTTGGCCCATTTTCGAACTTAACCTGCCTAGGACCATAATACATATTTATGGCAAACTCGAGGGGTCTAGCTCTTTTATTTTGGACTGCATCGTGTTAACAACAGACAGACGGACGGACAGACGGACGGACGGACATCGCAGAATGTCTTAAAATCGATCACTGATCAATAATATATATACTTTATGGGGTCCCCGACCGATATTTCGATGCGTTACACACGGAATGACAAAGTGAGTATACCCCCATACTGTAGTTGGAGGGTATAAAAATTGATGAAAAAATAAATTTTTTTTTAAAGAAAAATTAATTTTTTGTTTGTGTTGTTGGAAAAATTAGTTGAGAATAAAAACCAGTGCACCATTTTTAAAATTTTTAATGTTTGAACTTAGAAAAAAATTGATTAAGTAATATTTTAAAAAATTTTCAGAAAAATGTGTATAAATAATTTCGTTTTCCAGATCGACATTCGTAGCACATTTATTATTTACTCAATCTGGACGCTATTAAGCTTAAAGTTACCCTTAATCCCTAAAAAACGCAACTTTTTACAAGTCTTTTTATAATTCTGCTACGCAAATGAAACATTTTTATGTCAGAAGAATTTTAAATACCTGCAGGTTATTCAGGGGATATGCCATTTGTTTAGGTCCGCCTTCTTTTGTGGGCGTGAATAGAAATATAATTAAAATAATGATAAATTTGTATACACACAGAAAAAACTTGTCAAATTACTAGAAAAAGTCTCGTAATTCCATTTTACCAATATTTGACAGTTTTCCTTGTTTTTTAACAAATAATTTTTAATCGAAATTTATTTTTTTTGGTAATTTTACAGTTTTTCTTGTAATTTTCCAAATTTCTTAGATTTTATACAAAAAAAAAAATATAGTAAATTTACGAGAATTTCTTGTTTTATTTCTCCAAAAAAGTTGTTAATTTAGAATTTTATTGGTTAAAATCTTGTAAAATTATGAAAAAGTTCGTAATTTTGACTAGGAATTCTCGTAAAATAGGACGTAGCAAAAAATCTAGTAAAATCACGAAATCTCCTTGTAAGTTTTATTGCATCAAAAAAATTGTAAATTTACATTTTTTGGTAAAAAGCTTGTAATATTATAAAATTATTGGTAAAAAGCTTGTAAAATAAAAAGGAATTCTTGTCAAATAGGTTATCAAAACAAAATTACACACTTTTCTTGTAATTATACAAGGTTTTTTTTTTTGAGTGCAACTTTAGAGCAAAATGCATTATAAATTCAATTAAAATTTGATTTAATCAATTAAAAAAATAACTAAAAATATTTACACACATAAAAATAAATATTTAAATCATTTTTGTCAATATTTGTTTCTGTGTTTATTTATTTGTTAGCTTTGGCAAAAGATGCATGTGTTCTATGAACTCCAAGTTCAATTTAGGATTTTTTCCTATTTTTTTCGTATTTTTTTTGGTAATTTATTAAAGTTTTATGTATTGCATGTTTATTGTTATTCTTTACTTTTTGCCATAATAATTGTTTTATGACTGTTTGCAGTTGTTGGATAATGTTTTGGAGTTTTTTTTGTACAGTTTTATATACAGTTTCCTTGTAGTTGTATTTTTTTCCCTGGTAAATATTTGTTCAAAGTTGTTGACTTTTGCTTTTCGCCAATATTCATTTAAAATACGTATGTATAAAACCTCTTCCTTTGCTGCATGTGTGAGTATACATGTGTGATACATACACAAGTTTGAAGGTCTAGCCAATATTGTAGTAATTCATTCATATGGTTTTTTTTTTATCTTATTGTTGAAGATTTTATTGGTTCCTATTGGAGTATTTTTTTTTTTTTTTTTTTATTTTCTTTTTTTACGTTTTAAATTGTTGTTTCAAATTGACCATGTTTCTGTTGCCAATTGTTTTGTAATTTCACTTTTTTTGTTGTCGTTCATTTTTTTTATAGACATATTTTTTTAAGACTTTTTAGAAGCCTGCAAGGATTTTTTTATTACTGTCTAAGCATCAGCTTAATTTTATGGCCTCTAGACATAAAGCATTTTCGATTTTTTTTTTTAATTTAAAGAAATTTATACAAAAATGTTGCTGCAAGTTCTTCAATATTCATATTGAAATTGATAGATTTGGAAAAATTTGAAAATGATTCCTTGTTTAAAACCTCTGAGAACTTGAACTTAATTTCGCGTATTGAAAAACAAGACAACATTCAAAATATTTAATTACTAAAATTTTCTTACTAAAAATTTTATCTTTTTACGATTTTTGTGGAAAATATTCATAGATTCCGCCAAGTCGAATTTACGTTTTTACTTGTTGATTCCAACATTTTCCCAACATAAGTGAGAAACAGACATATGCGCGAATATAAACCAACTTTATATTCGCCAATAACCAACTTTAGAGTACAGTGTTTGCAAATTAGAATGTTTAGAATGATGTTGAACAACGAAATGAAAATTGTCATTGTTTGAAGGCTTTGAATGTAAAAAAAATATTTAAATTATTTTCTAATAACCACGCACACAACAGGGGGGACCGAAGAAACAACAATTTTCTATCCCATGGATCGAGGTGTAAAACTTTGATTTTTTTAAGCACGAAAATGTTTCATTTGTTTAACAAAAATTAAAGAAAAAAAAATTTTGTTCCATTAAAATTTGTTTTTCACAAAAAAAAATTTGTTCATCAAAATTTTTTATTTCTTCATCAAAAACTTTTTTGTTCTCAAAAATTTTTTTTTCACCAAAAATTTTGTTTTCATCAAATTTTTTTTAACATAATTTTGTTTTTCATGAAAAAATTTTTTTTTTTCATTTTTTTACCAGTCGTTACTTTTAAAAATAAAATTTTCCATTTGTTTAACAAATGTACAAAAAAAAAAACAATTGAGAGTGTTAAGTTCTTCGGTGCCGAATACTTTATACTCTGTAAAATGTAAAAAAACCGTGTTGAACTTAAGTAATACACTTATTTGCTAAATTTACAGCTCTTTTAGTTGGGCCTGCATCTTGCTTTCCACAGACAGATGGACGGATGTATATACTAAACTAGAGTGTCTTCGAAATACATCAGTAATATATAAACTAAATGGGGTCCTCTACCGATATTTCAATTCGTTTTGCATGGAATGGCAAATGAATATAATATTATTTTTTCTAAAAAAAATAATGTTTTTTTTATACATTTTTATACCCTCCACTCTAGTGATAGAGGGTATATATAAGTTTGTCATTCCGTTTGTAACATATTGAAATATTGGTCTAGGGCCCCATAAAGTATATATATTCATGATCCTCGATCGATTTTAAGTCGATCTAGCGATGTCCGTCCGTCCGTCTGTCTGTCTGTCCGTTGGAAAGACGCTAACTTTTGAAAGACTTTACAGAGGCCACTGAAGTTTGGCATATATGTTGGTCATTTACCGGGTCAGGTTGGTATTGCAATCCAGCCAAATCGATTCAGCGGCTCTAAATTTATGAGCAAAAGAGTAAATTTCGGCAAGGGTTTTTCGCGAATTTACGAGATAAAAAACACGATAACTTTCGAAAGACAATAATGAGACTACTGAAACTTGGTACATATCTTTGCCGTTCTCCAGGTCTGTTTGTTATTGAAAGTCAGCTCAATCGGTTCAGTGGTTCAAAAGTTATAAGCAAAACCCTGACTTTCAGATTGGTTTCATCTTAAATGCCACGTGTTAAACAAGTTCTGAAAGCATTAGTGGTAACTTAACAATGCTTTTCAAACTTGTTTAGTTTTAGAGCAATGCTATTTAAACTTGTTTAGCTTAAAAACTACACTCGAAAAAAAATTATACACTCAAAAAAAATTTTACACTCAGAAAAAAATTTTGTGTTTTTTACAAAAATGACAATATTTTTTGTACATACGTATGTGCATTCATTCAGAAATATTTTTACAGTAAAAAAAACATTACACTTGAAAAAAGTTTTACACTCAAAAAAAAAAAATTTAATTTTTCTTTTTTTTTTAATGGAAAAAAAAGAGTTTTTTTACTTAAAATAAAATATTTCTAATTAATTTTTTTTTTTTTTTCACGTTAAAAAATGTACTATCCTTTAAAAAAGGCATTGTGGAGGGTATTCATAGATTCGGCAAAGTCGTAATTAACTTTTCTACTTGTTTTTATTAAAACTGTTTTTCATCAAACATTTTTTTCCTCAATTTTTTTTAACAATAATTTCTTTTTTACCAAATCCAAACTTCAGACATTAAAATGTTTAATTTTTTTAACAAATGTACAATAAACAAGTGAGAGTGTAAAGCCCTTTGTGCGAATCTTTTATACTCTCCAAAATGTAAAAATATTTTTTTTTGCAATTAAATAACATTTAACAAATTTACAGTTCTTTTGGTTTGGTCTGCATCTTGCTATCCACATACAGACAGAATGTCTTTGAAATGGATGGCCTAAGAACATTGTCTTGTTAAAAAGTCCTAAACAAAATATATTTTGAATTTTGATTACATATTCACAACAAAATTTTCTATGTAAAATTATTTTTCAATAAAACTACTTGCTTTAAAAATCGATTACTTTCGGGACAATTTCAAACAAAAATCATTAATTCTGGAATGTTAAGTAGAGTCGGTTGCAAGTTATATGATGGATTCTTGAACCGGTTATTTGGAACGAAAAATTTTGCTGGGAATTTAAACATCGATTATTTTGTCGAAAAAAAAAAATTTATTTAACCTTAAGAGCTACTTCACACAGAAAAAATGAGTTGTTAGATCTAGCACAAAATACACCAGGTTGAGCATTATTTTAATTAAAAGTCATCTAATGAGGAAAATTGTTGGATCAAGCACGAAACTTGTAGGTCAGTCATTGACTGTTCCTTAAACTGTTGATTAAACCAATGCTTGATTTGAGTAATTTGTTAATTGTTACTTTTCGGTTATTTTTGATTAAACCAATGCTTGATTTGAGTGAACGGTTAATCAATAATTTTGTGTTATTTTTGAGTAATCCAATGCTTGATCTGAGTGAATGGTTAATCATTATTTTACAGTTGTAGTGTTTTTTGTCAGTCTTTTCAAGTCTTTTGTTTAAATTATTTTTTTTGTGCTTTATATTATTTTGTTTTTTTTAGTCTTGTGTGCGTGAAAGTACTTTTCTATTTGACGACTAACGAAAACTAAAACAAAAAACGCAACAGCGTTCATCGCATTGTTACTCAAAGCCAACTATGATGAGTTTTTTTGTTTTTATGAATTTTTTTGTGAATTTTTCAGATTTGAGCAAATGGTTAATTGATTCAAGTAAAATTTAATTGAATGTCAAATTTTAAGCTGAGCAAATATTTAATTGTTTTTTCCATTGAATATTTTTTTCTATGTCATCATTTATTATTTTGTAATCGAACATTCTTTAAACATTAGTGAGCAGTTTCATCAGCAGTAATATTTTATTTTTCGTATCCCTAGAAAATACCAAAAGCTCTCTAGATATCACTTGTATTAAATTTAAGTTTTCTAATTACAAAATCCCTTTCTAATTCTAACCCTCTTTCAAATATTTGCCTTACCTGCAGGATATATCAATTTCAATAAAGGTTAATTCTTTTTTTTTTGTAACCTCAAAACTAGTTTAATTTCTAGGTACATATAGATTTCGATTAACTGAACTCTATGCAAAAGCACACATATGAATGAATATGTCTTAAAGCATTGTTTCTTTCCCCTTTTTTCCAATTTAAAATATTTCATAGAATTTACAAAAAATCCAAGTATAGTATGTATTGTTGGTTGTTTATTTGTTTCATCTAACAATTCATACACAGGGGAGCATTTAATTCTAATTGTTTTGTTTGTTTGTTAATACTCATGGCCAAAAGCTATATAATGAAAAGTGTACAAACACATGCGTACACACAAATAAACCATAAATTGAACTGCATACACATATACTCAAACATACACACACATACACGCTTACATACACTTATTCACAAAACACCTACTCAAGTGATTTCAAGAAATTGCCATATAAACCAGTGATTTTATAAAATAAAATGCAATTCATTGTTGGTTTAAAGAGTGTTAACTAACACACACACACTCCTTTTTATATAAAGTGGGGAGAGAAAATAAAACAAAAGAACAAAATTCATTTTCAATTTACGCAATAAGAAATTATACTCAAGAGCTAAAACCAAATATGTAGGGGAAACTCGGCACACTCGAACCCTTAGAACACTTGATCCCCCCCTGAAATGTAAATGAATTGAACCGGATGATATACGTCTGAATATATAGACCAAATGTAGTAAGAGTGCGTTTGCAGTATTTTATTTCGTGATCCTTAAATATTCTTTAAAAATTTTAAAGAATATTGAAGAATAAAGTTATTAAAGGACATTATTCACATCCCATTTTTCCCGATACGGCAAAATTACAAAATGGAAAAATTATCGGAGATTCTCCTCTTTCATGATCATTCAATATTGACATCCTAAGACTAAGAATTTACAAAAATGTTATCCTCGAAACTTTGAAGTCCTTTTAAAAGGAAACAGGATCACGAAATGAAAAACTGTAAATGCAGTTTTACTACATAAGATCTATATATTCAGACGCATATCATCCAGTTAGTGTGTAATATGACTATTGAGTCTTTGCGATTTTTAGGGTACGAGAACATTGTATTAATTTTTTTATGTGTGATGTATTATTTTTTTTTTAAGTGGACATAAGTTAAAAAATTTTTTGTTACTTAACTAATAAAGCCAGAAGGATAAAAATTTTGCATATGTTGCTACATATTAAGGTGCTTAACATCTTTTTTTTTTAATACTTCGTAAAAAAATTTAAATTTAAAGGATAACGTTTTTAAAGGACATTATTCACATCCTTATTTCCTAATATCGAAATATCCTCCTCCTTCATCTGCTATCAACATACCCATTAGCCTGTCCCGAAAAATAAAATTTAAGGTAATACCAAAAAATCTATACTCTTTCGAGAGCTGATATTGGGAAAAATAATCCAAAAAAAAATGGAGTCTGTCTTTGCCTCCCTACAACCGGTTGAAGTTCGCAACCGTAGTGTATTTTGTTAAAAAAAAATGCACTACAAAATTTGCAGAATTTGGAGCACATTAAGTGAAAAATATTTGCATGATGAAATTAAATCCACTTATTTAATTTTTGTTGCAAAAACTAGAAAAATAAATATTTTTTTTTGACTTTTTGTTCGACTTTTTTTTTAAATGGCTTAAAATGGTACTTAAAGAACATGGACGATTTAAATACCCTTCTGAACTTGATTGAGTAACATCCGCGTCAATATGTAAATGTAAAGTTGAAAATTGCAAAAACTTCGATTCTTTCATTCTTAAAATGCTCTGGTGGACCAAAATTATTCGTTGAAAACTTTTTAAATATTTTTCCCTTAATGTACTAAACATTCCGCGAATTTTGACACCAATAACGGTCAATACAAAAAATATTTTTTTTACAAAATACACTACGATTGCAAACTTTAACCGGTTGTAGGGAGGCAAAGACAGACTCCAAATTTTTTTGTATTATTTTTCCCATAATCAGCTCTGTAATACGCATACCAAGCGAAATTCCAAAAAGAGCCCATTTTCGGGACAGGCTAATACCCATATCTCATGAAGGCGATTTGATAAATATTTTCTGATGACATATTCGTGTTTAAGAGGCCCAAATACTATAGAAAATGTAAAAAAAGTTCATTTCTGTAGATTAGTGTAATTGATTAAGTGGATTTTCGATAAGAGCTTTAACATGATAATGTTTTTAGGCGTTTTTCATTTCGTTTTTTATAACAGCGTTTTTCACCAGATGGTAAATAAAACGTAACGTAATTATTTTTTAACAAAAAAAAAATAATTTTTCATGAAATTTTTTTTCATGAAATAATTTTTTTTTTTTAATTTTTTTTCAATTTTTTTTTATCAAATTTTTTTTTTTTCATCAATATTTTTAATCCAAAAGTTTTTCTCGTCAATTTTTTTTTTTTTATTAAAAACTTTTTTTCTATAAGTATGGGTTATACTCACTTTGTCATTCTGTATGTAACGCATCGAAATATCGGTCTAGGATCCCAAAAAGTATATATATTATTGATCAGTGATCGATTCTAAGCCATTCTAGCGTCTGTCCGTCCGTCTGTCCGTCAGTGGAAGACACGATACAGTCCAAAACGACAGAGCTAGACTCCTGAAGTTTGGCACGAATATGTCTTATGGTATTGGGCTGGTTAAGTTCGAACATGTGCAAAATCGGATCATGGGGGAAAAATTCCCCCTTTTAGAACTAAGCCAACCTCTGAAAAAACGGCATATTTTATAGGTTTTTTTGTACTTTTGCTTAGCAAACAAAACTTTTTTATGTCAGAAAAAGTTCAAAGTTGGATCCAGAAAGTTGTCTCCCATTTCCGAAACCCGCCCCCCCCCCCCTCAAAAAAAACGTCCCTGTGTTTTTACGTGTTGGAGGGTATAAAAGATTCGGCACAGCCGAATTTAATACTCTCCGTTTTTTTATGATCTTTTTTTTTTTTGTAAAATTTTTTTTCATCAATTTTTTTATCAATTTTTTTTTATCAATAATTTTTTTTTTCATAATTTTTTTTTTCATCAAATTTTATTTTTTTCATCAAATTTTTTTTTTCATCAATATTTTGTTTTCATCAATTTTTTTTTCATCAATTTTTTTTTTTTTTTCATTAAAAAGTTTTTTTTCATAATTTTTTTTTTTTTTTGTTTTCATAAAAAATTCACCAAAATTACTTTTTCACCTCAAGCGTAGTACTCTGTTCGATTTCACAGGAAAAAATCTGTCAAACTTCATATAAAAAATCCATTTTGGCAACGCAAGGAGTTAAAGGGAAATTTTTAAAAAAGTTTTCACGCATTTTTATAATACAAGACAATTTATATGGCCGTGAATAAGCAACATTTCAGTTTTGCTATGATCAAGGAGAGGACTTTCATGCAAACGCAGTTTTTTCACGTTAATCTTAGAACAGCATAAACCAAATATCTTTGCAAATCAAAGAATTTTCTTTAAAATGGCATCGATTCGTTAGTGTATATTTTGCTATTATTTGCCTATAAATGCAAATTTTGGGTCATTTTTTGTATAAAATTTTAGTTTTAGCTTATTTTTGAATTTTTTATGAACTTTTTTTGGACATCGTAAATTTTTTCCGAGTTTAATTTTGGAAACGAAGCACTTGTCCGACTAAAATGATTTTCTTTCCTTAATAAGCTAACAAAGTAAAAAAATATTTTTAATAAAATAAAAATCGACATAAAATTTTTGGATAATGTGGAGATTTTTTATAAAAGTAAATATGCACTATTTTTATTTTAATTTTTATAACTGTTAGTGCATATTTTTATATTATAAGGGCATATTTTAAGTCTTTTTAATGCATATTTTAGGTGACTAAAACATAGTTCTTTAGTGCATGAAGGTCCGGTCCCTGGTTATGATAGTCTCTTTCTTAGAATTGTCAAAAGTTCTTGATTTATAAATTTTTTATTACGATTTTAGTCTTTTAAAGTTTAAGTGAAATTTTCACCTTAAAAAAGAGAGTACTATGCCCAAAATTCTAAAATTCTAACATAAAACTGTTCCATTTGTTTAACAAATGTACAAAAAACAACACACAAAATTTTTTTTTCTAATGTATGATTTTCATGTTATTTATGAACAAATTCATACAATTTATTAACTTTATCATAATATTTATAAACTTTTTCATAGTATTTATGAATAAATCATAATATGTAAAATTTAAGAACTATTTAACATTTTTCATAAATAGTATGAAAAAGTTTATAAGTCTTATGAAAAAGTTAATAAATTGTATGAATTTGTTCATAAATACTATGAAAATCGTTCATTGGAATTTTTTTTTGGTGTGAAGTCACGTGTTAAAATTGTCCGATTTGGCTAAAATTTTAGAGTTTTTAGCCTAACTCAGATTTTTGATTTTAAAGACTTTTTGGAAAAATTTTTCAGTATCTAAAATTTTTTGAAAGAAAAATGTCTCTAAAATTGCTATTTTTTCTGGAAAAAACCAAAACTGTTTTTTTGGCCATAATTTGTAAGTGTTTGTCCTAGAAGTTAAAAATTTTTCTGTAGATTTTTTTTTACGTCTGCTGCTCATTTTTGTAAGGGCTGCTAGTACTTTCTGTAAAGAAATTTTTACGTTTGTTACAAATAGTTTAAAAAATAATATTACCCCGTTTTTACGACGTAGCGACTATAAAATCCTTTAATATAAACAAATCTACGCAAAGGTAAATAAAATATAAAAAAAATGTTATTAAAAACTACAAGGATGAGTTGCTTGATAAGCTTTTGATAATGTTTACAAAATAGCAACAAAAAATAAAAAAAAGAATTGAGGATAATGACGATGATGATGAATGATGTTGATGATGTTGATTTGAATAGTGCCAGATTTAAATTGTAGCCATTACACTTTGACACACTCTCTTGTTAAAAAAACAAACACTAAAAAAACACAAGAAATCATTTAAAAAAAAAAAAAAGTTCTACATTTTAGCAAAAATACAAACAAATAAAAAAATAATAAACAAAAGTAGCTTAAGGGTCTAAGAAGCAAATAAATAAACAACCATACACACACAGCCATGCAAGGACTGTTATTAAAATACATACATGTCAATATATTAGGGTGATAACTCTTTAAGCAGTTTGTTTAACATGATAATGTTTTTAGGTTGGTTTCTAATTTTAAAAAAGTTGCAGGACGCCACATCAGTTTGACTATATAAGCTAACAATTTACGAAAAAGAAAACAAGAATTACTATTTTCATTTTCTTAAAACCAAAAATTTTAATAACTTCGGTTTGTAACTTGGATAATAATTCACCTCGTGGTGAATAAAACCGTTTTTCACCAGCTGGTAAATAAAAAGTAACATAATTATTCTTCAACAAAAAAAAATTTTTTTTTCATCCATTTTTTTCCATCAAATTTTTTTTTCCACTAATTTTTTTTTTTTTTTTATTATTATTTTTTTTTTCATCAACATTTTTTTCATCAATTTTTTTTTTTATAAATTTTTCATAAATTTTTTTTTCATCAAATTTTTTTTTTCATCAAATTTTTTTTTTCATCAATATTTTTTCCATCAAATTTTTTTTATCCAATTTTTTTTTTTTCATAATTTTTTTTTTTATCAAACTTTTTCATAATATTTTTTTTTTTTCATCAAAATTGTTTTTTCATCAATTTTTTTTTTATTAATTTTTTTTTTTATCATATTTTTTTTTCATAAATTTTTTTTCATCAAATTTTTTTATCAAATTTTTTATTATAAATTTTTTTCCATTTGTTTATTAAATGTACATAAAACAAGTGAGAGTGTTATATTCTTTGGTGCCGAATCTTTTATACTCTCCAAAATGTAACAACATTTTTTTGCACTTATTTTTGCAATCACTTACGAAATGTACAGCTCTTTTGGTTTTTTAATGGGGTCCTCGACTGATATTTCAATTAGTTTTGCATGGAATCGCAAGTAATATAACATTATTTTTTCTAAAAAAAACTTTGCTATGGAAAGTACACCCAAAGCACCCGCCAAACATTATCATGATTTAATATTTTGGGCAAGAGTACAAAATTCGCAGGCATTTTTAATTTTTAAGGAATGTAAATTTGCACTTAAATTGCCGTTAATTGTATTTATACAATTTTTAAATATTTTTATCTCTCTGTATCGAATTTTTAACAGACAGCAAGAATAACCAACGAAAGGACAGATTTAGATCATCATTATAGTTCTGGACGTGGGGACATGATTTTCTCGATGACTTTATAATGGCTGATTTTCTATATTTACGAGGGCAGATCAATTGACTCAACTGACCTGACTTTTCGAATGAAACACAGCTTTTTTGGAAAAAAAAAAAAATTATTTTCAGCATAATCTCCTTTTAGCTCAATACACTTACAAGAAAGGTCATTCACAGGGCACCCACCGATTGTACTGAAACTTGAATATTAGAATGAGGGGGAAAAAATAAGAGTCACCTGTTTTTTTAGCTGACCAATCTCAAATTTAAAAAAGGGTTGCCACCTTATGAAAAAATTAGGGCTTTCGGGAAAATCCGTATAAAAGCCGAACTAGCAGGAATTTAGCCAAACGAAAAAATACGGGTTAGCTTAATTTTGGTAGAGATTATTATATATGATTTTGGCGGTTGTACTTATATACATCTCCATATAAACTAGCCCAATGATTATTAATTTTTGGCAATAACGAACTTAATGAAGCCGAATTCGGACACGGCCAATACACCATTGCATAGGGCTTCAAAAAAACTTTCGAACTGTATAAAATGTTCATATAGTTTTTTTTTAAGAAATTGCAAAAATCCTCAAAAAACGAAAAAACAATTTTAAAAAATTTGCTACTACCGCTCTAACTGCCCTAACAGTGCCCCACGGTAAAAAAGGGAACTAAAATATCGAAAAACTAACTACTTTGAGATAAAATGGTAATGATTTAACGCGATAGATTTTTTATACCCTCCTCTCTAGTGATAGACGGTATATATAAGTTGGATGCTGAAGCTTGGCATATACATTTGTTATTCCCCTGGCGTGGTTCTTGAATTTCAGCTAAATTGGTCCAGTGGTTCAAAATTTATTAGCAAAACCGTGAATTTCAGATTAGTTTTTTCTTAAATTCACATGTTAAAAATTAAACATGTTTTAAAAACATTGGTAAGTCACAAAAATATTTTACAACATATTTTTGTCATTCAGAAATATTTTACAATAAAAAAAAAATACACTCGAAAAAATGTTTACACTCAAAAAAAAATTACACTCAAAAAAAATTTAGTAAATTATTTTTTTTTTCTAAAATTACTAAAAAATGCCTGCGAATTTTGTACTCTTGCCCAAAAACCTTAAATCATGATAATGTTTTGCGGAAGATTTGGGTTGACTTGCTAAAGCAAAGTTTGTTTAGAAAAAATAATGTTATATTACTTTTCCATGCAATATTCCATGCAAAACGAATTGAAATATCAGTCGAGGACCCCATTAAAAAACCAAAAGAGCTGTACATTTCGTAAGTAAGTGCAAAAAAGTGTTTTTACATTTTGGAGAGTATAAAGCAGAGCTTCTCACTAACTTTAGCTTTCCGACCTCTTTTCAATATTTGAAATTTTTCGCGACCCCCAACATAAAAAAATATTAACAACGTGAACTTTTACCTCAGTTTTTT
The DNA here is from genome assembly GCA_963921195.1 of Pegoplata infirma. Lineage (NCBI taxonomy): Eukaryota > Metazoa > Arthropoda > Insecta > Diptera > Anthomyiidae > Pegoplata > Pegoplata infirma. The sequence continues at coordinate 232,450,725 of OY992538.1, read as the reverse complement.
CCAAAAAAACTAAAGTAATGGAAAAATATGGAAACCAAATTCAGAAGCAGCATTAAAAGATTACTCGAAACCTTGTGGTCAGATCCCAGACGCATACCAAAAATTTCAAGTAAAAAACTTTTAAAAAATAAAAAAAACACGATTTTTGAGAACTTTGACCACAATTTTCTTAAAAATTTGGAAACCAGGTCCCGAACTACGGCATTTTATATAGAAACTTACTATCTTCATCGAATTTTTATTTCCGAAAATAAATGAAAAACACCAGTTAAACCTGATCAGAAATGAAGAAATCTTTACCAAGAAAGCATTTAAAGTCCAATTTGGAGTAATGATTATTCTCTTTTCAAAATTATGTACCAATGTTTGGTATTGATCGAAATTTTATTCGATCACGAATCTAGACCCGTTATTCGGATCCAGATTTGGAATCAGATTAAAAAGTACTTAAATCGAAAAAAGTGATCAGATCCCAGACGCATCCGAAAATTTCACAAAGAAAGCTCTTTAAAATGCACAAGAATACGTTTTTGTGAACTTTGTCTTTCATTTTCCCAAAAACCTAACGTACTAGAAAAATTTGAAACCCAGATTCGGAATCAGCATCGAAAAGTTAATAAATTTTTTTTTTTTTTAATTCAAGATCCCAGACTCAGCCAAAACACTTCACAAATAAGTGTTGGACATCCCGAGAAATTAACAACTGAACAGTGATTACTGAGGAACCTTAAGTTATGAAATTTTTTTTTCTTTAATAAAAGTATTTGTATATTTTTAAAACACAACAATAAAAAAAATGTGTTTAAAATTTACCAAAATTTAAAGTTTTAACAAATTTGTTCGCGACCCCCCTGAAACTCTTCCGCGACCCCCTAGGGGGTCGCGACCCACCGTTTGAGAACTATTGGTATAAAGATTCGGCACCACAGAACATAACACTCTCACTTGTTTTATGTACATTTGATAGACAAATGGAAAATTTTTATACGAAAAGCTTAGACTTGGTGAAAAAGTAGTTTTGATAAAAAAAAAATGATTTTTTCACGAAAAACAAAATTATGTTAAAAAAAAAATTAATGAACCCAAAATTTTTGGTGAAAAAAAAAATTTATGAAAAAAGGTTTTTGACGAATTTTTGATGAAAAGAAAAATTTTTTGATTAAAAAAATGATGAAAAAAAATATGAAAAAAAAAATTTTTGGTGAGAAAAAAATTGATAGTAAAATATTTGATGAAAAAAATATGATAAAAAAAAATTTATGAAAAAAAATTTGATGAAAAAAAAAAATAATGAAAAAAAAATTGATGAAAAAAAAATATATGAAAAAAAAAATTGATTAAGAAACAAAAAAAAAATGTTGATGAAAAAAAAATTTGATGAAAAAAAAATTTGATTAAAAAAAAAAAAAATATAAAAAAAAAAATTATAAAAAAAAATTGATATAAAAAAACTGATGAAAAAAAAAATTTGATGAAAAAAAAAATTTAGGGAAAAAAAAATTGATGAAAAAAAAAGTTTGATGAAAAAAAAAATTGATGAAAAAAAAAAATTGATAAAAAAAAATATTTTGATGGAAAAAAAAAATTATGAAAGAAAAAATTGATAAAAAAATTTTTTTTTTGTTGAAAAATAATTATGTTACTTTTTATTCACCAGCTGGTGAAAAACGGTTTTATTCACCTCGAGGTAAATTATTATCCAAGTTACAAACCCAAGTTATTAAAATTTTTGGTTTTAAGAAAATGAAAATAGTAATTCTTGTTTTCTTTTTCGTTAATTTTTAGCTTATATAGTCAAACTGAGGTGGCGTCCTGCAACTTTTTTTAAAATTAGACACCAGCCTAAAAACATTATCATGTTAAAAAGGATTTTTACACAAAATAAAATATTTTTAATCAAAAATGTTATTTTTTTTTACGTTAGAAAATTTACTATCACTGAAAAAGGGCATTGTGGAGGGTATTCATGGATTTGGCCAAGTCGAATTTAACTTTTCTACTTGATTTATATTATTTAGCTACAGTACAAATTTCAGCTTTTATAAAACTGACTTTTTTGAAGTAGGGAATAAAAACTATATTTAGTTTACATAAATGTGCCCCCCTAATAAACAACCCTTTTTTGCATGACATACTAATATAAAATATTTCTTTATTTTATATTTTTTTCTGTGAATAATATAAAAATGTATTTGTTTTTTTGAAAAAGTAAACACATGTGTTTGTGTGTTAGAATATTTACATTTGTACACACATATGTGTGTGTGTATGTGTGTGTGTAAGTGTCCTTTATTTTAGAGAATATAAAAGACCACATAACATCAGATTTACAAATAATTCAAAACACTCTCTTACTTAGAAGATACTTTTGCTTTTCAAAAGCCATAATCAACAGAAACAACAACAAAAACAACATCACCACCAGCAACATCACCATCATCATCATCACCGCCACTACCACTCACCAACACAACCAACAAAACGGAAGTGGGTTGTTAAGCTACTAGAGTAGAGCGGTATAACACGATGAAAAATAGCTAGACAAACGACTACACTCGTTCGTTTGTGGTAAAGCATTTGTAATTGTCATTTAGCCCTTTAGCTATTTAAATGAAATGAAAGAAAAAAAAAGATTTTCTTTAGCTGTAGATATGGCGTCGTAGTAGTAGTTGTAGCTGTTTCAGTAGTTTATGTTGTTTTCTTTATGTTAAAGGATGCCAAAGAATATTAAATTTATAGCCTAAGAGTGCGTGGCTTTCATCAATATTTGTTGAAGACCAACTCATTTTTAATGGAAATTTTATTTTTGCAAAACTTATTTGTTTTGAAATGAAAAGTAAATAAGATCATACAATCATACATACGATTATATATATGTAAAGAAAAATATTAAGAATGTAAATCAAGTTGAGAGCTACTAGTTTAAATAACAGATTCCGGGTTATGTTTTAATCATTTTTTTTTATTAAACAGGTAATTTTTATATAGGTTAGGAGAGGCTTACAGGTTTGTGCAATAAAAAATGTACTCAAAAACAAGGAAATAAAATTAATTTAAATCATTCTTTTAAAGCATAATAACACTGTGTTCAAATTTGACACTTTTTTTTTAACAAGCTGGGCACCCTAGTGGTAAGTTTAATTCGAGTACGCTGAATTCAATGGTGCTAGCCGTATTTCGAAGTTAGCGCTCGTATTCGCGATATTCGCGATTTAAAATTTTGATGCTTTAGTAAAATAAAAATGTTATTTGTAAACATTTGCTATAATTTTTAAATTTTAAACCATTTAAGTCTGTTAAACTAACACGACAAACCATAATATCGTGAATTTTTTCGCGAAAAATTTTTTTGTTTGCGAAAAATCTTTATTTTCGTGAAAAAATTGGTTCAATACAAATATTTTTAGTTTGATTTGAATTTACGACAGCCATCTTGTAAAGCCAGTTCGTGTACATTAAAGCCCATTGTATTATCAGTTTTTTCAATGTTAGCGTATGTATTAGCGATATTCGCGATTATTTTTTTTTTATTTTTAAGTAAAAAACACTATTTTTTTCATATTATTTAGACAATTGCTGAATTTTTATCATCTAAACTCTATTGAATATACACAAAAAAAAGAAAAATATTCTCGGAAAATTTTTTTTGGCGAATTTTTTTTTTTCGCGAAATTTTTTTTATTTTGCTATTAATTTATGAAAATGAGTACAATACGATACATTACAGACACAAAATTTTTCCAAAAAAAAAATTCCGCGAATTTATTTTTTCTCGCGGAATTTTTTTTTTTTTTGCGTAAAATTTTTTTTCCGCGAAAAAATACAATGGATTTTGTAAATTTATATTTAAAAACTATCACAAAAGCATAAAAATTTACATTTTGTAGTATCTACACTCAAAATAATAACTCTGTTAAATTACAGAAAAACTCTGCTAATTTAACAGAGTACACCATACTTTTCCAGCTAGCAACATTTCTTGGTAGTTTTACTATAAAACTCTGTAAAATGATTTTGACAAAAAAACTGTTAATTTACAGAGTTTCTAGTAAAATATTGGTTAAATAAAACACAATTTAGCAAAGAAAAACTGTGTAAATTTACGGAGTTTTGTAAAATGCGTTTGATGCAACCAAAATTTTACAGAAAAAAACTCTGTAAATTTACAGAGTTAGTAAAACACGTGTTATTTTGTAAGATTTTTGAAAAGATTTTTTTTGGTACCTTTTTAACATTTAAAAAAAAAATCAGATAAAATGTTGGTGTTTTTACAGAAAACTCTGTTTTTAACTATTAAATTAAGATTACACAGAAACAAGTAAAAATATAGAAAAAAATTAATTTTTTGGTTATAAAACATACAGCGTATTTCGCTTAAATTTGTATTTTAGCAGAAAACTCTGTTAATTATCTGTAAAATTAAGATTACAAAGTTAAAAGTAATATAACAGATGAAACTTTGTTTTTTTGTCACAACAAAATACAAAGTATTTTCTTTAAATCTGTATTTTGACAGAAAACTCTGTCCAATATCTGTTAAATTGAGAGTACAGTCATTTTACAGAGAATTTTACAGAGTTATTATTTTGAGTGTAGTATTTACATTTTTAAATCGCGAATATCGCGAATACGAGCTCTAACTTCGAAAAACGGCTAGCACCATTAATATCAGCGTATCCGAATTAGCTTTACCAGCAGGGAGCCCAGCTTGTTAATTTTTGCGACTAGCACAGTGTAATTAGTCAAATTATTTTTCACCAAAATTCTTTATATTTTTACTTTTTGAAGCATTCTGCACATTTCGCACGAACTTTTGACATTCTAACAACCCTAGTGAAATTTGATGCAGAAAATGTTTGTAGAACATTTTAACCCCTTAAAGGTAAGTTTAAGAGGTGTTCTATGAGGGTATTTGAAAAAAGGACAAAAATTACCCCTAAAAATGGGAGATGGATGGTTAATATGTTTTAAGAAACAAACCGCCATCAAATTTCGCTGAGTACATCTATTATCGTAATTTAGCTCAGAAGCAGATTTATAAAATTGTTGTGACTTATTTTCAAACGGCTTTGATGAAAAAAAATTAATTAGTTTGTGATAATTTACAATTTTACTTTTTTAAGCACTTTGCACTTTTCGCACGAACTTTTGTTCTTCGGCAACCCCTAGTGAAATTTGATGCAGAAAATGTTTGTAAAATATTTTAACCCTTTAAACGCATGTTTTATAGGTGTTCTATGAGGATATTTGATAAAAAAGGACCAAAATGACCCCCAAAAATGGGAAAAACAGGGTTAATATATTCTGAAAAAAGAACCACCATCAAATTTTACTGCAGACATGTCTCAACATTATTTACCTCAGAACTATATTTAATAATTGTTTTTTGAGTTATTTAAAACGCCATTGAAAAAAATTTAAAAACTTCAGTTGGCTATAAAAAAGAACTCGAGCTAAGTTTTTAAAACCCTTCGGGGGTTTTGTTCTACTGTTGGTATACTTAAATTTTTTTTGGTCCCTTCCAAGATACAAAATCGTGTTGCACAGTGATATTAAACATGATCCCGATGGTATACGTCTGAAAGTAGAGATCAAATGGAGTAAAACTGCATTTACAGTTTTAAGAACAAATCTGTGGTCGTATGGAAAAACCAGGTAACTCCATTTCTTTAAAAAACGAGAAAAACGCATTTAAAGTTTTAAACACATATCACGTATTATTTTATTTTACCTTGTGATTTAATGCATGTGCATTTAAAAAAACATAATTTTGGATCGATTTTAAGGTTTCTGGCTACTGACAAACTATTTTTAGACGTTAAAACAGAAAATTGATGTCAGTTACCTGGTTTTTCCAAAAAGTTGAGTTACCTGGTTTTTCCAAAAAAAAAAAAAGAAAATTAAACTTATATGAATTTTTTACTGCATGAAGGTAAATTTAGTAATTTTTTGTGGAAAAACAATAATTATATGACTCGGAACGTTAATTTACCCCTTTTTTTATGAAAAAAATGGAGTTACCTGGTTTTTCCATAAAAAATATTGTTTTTCATTTATTCTTAGTTTCTTAAAAGTACGCTAAGTTTTTGTCAGTTTTTATGCAAAACCTTTAAGTTAGCCATTTGTTCATCAACTTTAAACTCACTTTTTGGATTTTGTAACAGGAAAAGTTTAATTCAGATTTTGACAAAATGTGTCTTCGGTTGATGAATATTTGACTTTGAGAAGAGAAGCAATTTTAAATTGTTATAAGCAAAAGTTTTAATATCGTATTGATTTGAAAATGTTTTTTTATCAATTTCTAATTTTAATACTAAAAATAAAGAATTTTTTTTAAAAAAACCCTCAATTTTAGGAAGAAAATTATGAAAAATTGTGTCATTCAAATATTATTAAAAAATTTGGAATCTTTCTTAAACACAGGAAGTTAATTTAAAAAAATACCTATTGTAAATAAAAAATAACAAATAAAAAACATTTTACAAATGGACCCCAATTAATTTATAGAAGCCCGGCTTAATGGGTCGCCACTGGGTTTGATCCAAAGATTTTGCTCTGCCCTGCTTAGTTTTCGGGAATTGGGTACTGGCAATTTTAAAAATCAAATAACTTAAAAATTATTACTCTGGGTATTTAGGCGTTCGTATTCTATGCATCAAGAACTACAAAATTGATTTTTAAGTTTCTCCCGTTCAGGCAGTATTTTCCGAGATATGTGCATTTTTGGGTTTTTCGGGAATAGGAATTTTTTGATTAAAAATTATAATCAAAAGGGCTCGTTACTACATTTTGTTCAGTTTCGCTCTTCCCTTATTAGTTTTCAAAACATCATCAGTTTAAACTTTCAACTTCTTAGATTTCTAAAGAAATTATGGAGTTACCTGGTTTTTCCTAAAAACGCATGGAGTTACCTGGTTTTTACATAAAAATTAGTATTTTTAGGACTTTTGTTTTTTAAATAACTCTTAAATGTTAGACTTAATAAAAATTTTGATATGACAGAATGATAGTAAATGAAAACCCCATTCTGTTTTTGGTCTTATCTCAATTTTTGCTAAAAGTGGAGTTACCTGGTTTTTCCATACGGCCACAGAAATGTTAAAAAAAATTTATAAAATTTAATCCTCTAAAACTTTGAAGTCCTTTCAATAGGAAACAGGATCAAGAAAAGAAAAACTGTAAATGCAGTTTTACTCCAGTTCGTGCCTAACGATTTTATTTCATTTTTTTCGGACGGTGTAATAGCACGTCCAATGTATGAAAAAATTCAAAGCTCAGCTGTTTCAAAAAAAGAGGCAAATTTTGTGTTAGGTAAAGATAAAAAATAAAAAATGACAAAAATATGAGCTTGATCATTTGAAAAATGCCGTACCGCACGCGAATTAATGTTTGTAAAATAATACATTAGTAGATTTACTAATTTTTTTTGCTAATGCTAGTAAGCTAACTTTTAGCAAATTTTTAGTTGAGTTAGCAAAAATATCTTGTTAACTTCATTTGACGCATTAGCAATTTTAAACAAAATTTGAACTACTTTTTTTTTGCTAAATTTAAAATTGAGCTGGCCAAATTTTTACAAGCTTTTTTGCTAATATTAGCAAAATATATGGTAAATTTTTTTTATTTTCAGAAAACTTAAAATGGCGCTATCTCCGAAACTAAGCCAGATAGAGCAAAATGGTTTTGGTTCTCGGGCTCTCCATAGTATCGCCGGTCCTCTTCACATTTGTGGACCTTAATGGGTCCTAAATTTGGATCCAAAAAATTTAGCATTCCCGAAAACTTTAAAATGCTCATATCTCGGTAAATATTGACGACACAACAAAAAGTCCAAAAGCATTTTTGTAGCTCTCAACACGAAGACGAAGGCCGCAAAATAATCAAAAGCTCTCCGAATAACATTTTTGAAGTTATCGAGTTCTGTAATTCTCAAAACCCCGGTGGTCCCCTAAAATCACGGTTCTCAAAAATTAAGCAAGGTAGAGCGAAACGGATACAAATTTTGGATCAAAAACTATCACGATTTTTAAGGAACCCAACTAGGTCTAAGCCCATCGGGGTCTGGACCTATCGTCTGGTCCGAACCCAATGGGGTCCACAAATGTGTATAAACTAAGTTGAAATAAAAAAATTTCAGTTAACAAATTTTTGGAAAAATATTTTTGCTAACTTTACTAAAAAAATTGTTGGTTTAAAATCAGCAAATTTTCTTGTAGGTTTACAAGCTTTTTTTTTTGCTAACATTACAGTTTCTTTTTTTGAGTGTATATACATTAGGGCGTTTCATCAAAAACTTTTTTTTGGATTTTTGCAACTCTTGAAGCGGAATATGAATTCTTATGGCCTAAAAGATTTTTGAGATTTTTTTCAGATTTTTGGAATGTCGGGATCAACTCGCTCAAATCGATTTTATCAAAAAATTTAGGTTATGAAACATAATTTTTTTTATTTTTTGTTCTCTGGTGCCTTTTTTTAACAAAACCGGATATAATACTTCTTAATGTTGCTAGCCTCCTAAAAAAAAATATTCGCGGTCAAAATTATAAGTTCAAGGGTCACTAAGATGACCTTAAAAGTAAAAATTCAGAATTTCCCGTGTTTTAACCTCAATAATTCGAGAAATAAGCTATGTATGAACGTCATGTTGAATCCGTTAGATAGGTCTTTAAAACACCTTTCATTTAAAACCAATCTGACTATTGTCACTTTTGTAGAAATGTTAAAAAAAAATAAAAAACTGGGAAAAACTCATTTTCTCCCCCATTTTATCGAAAATTGAACTGGTGCATTAGGTAGTTTTTTTTTTGTAAAGTTAAAATAATAACTTTTAAAGGCTTTTTATAGATTGTAGTTAGTGTTTCCAAGCCGGTTAACCAAAAAACCGGGTTTTTGTCAAAAAAACCGGTTTGACAAAAACCCGGGTTTCCGGTTTGGAAACACTAATTGCAATCAAAAAAACTTCTTTTAAGTTTATTATTTCAATTTTACAAAAAAACTACTAATGGATTCCTTTCGATTTTCTGTAAAATGGGGGAAAAAATGAGTTTATCTTAGTTTTTTAATATTTCTACTAAAGTGACAAATGTCATTTTGGTTTTAAATTAAAGGTATTAAAAAGACCTATCTAACGGATTCATCATTACGTTCATATATTGCATATTTCTCAAATTATTAAGGTTGGAACACGGGAAATTCTGAATTTTTACTTTAAAGGTCATCTTAGTGACCCTTGAAGTTATTATTTTGACCGCGAATATTTTTTTTTAGGAGGCTAGCAACATTAAGAAGTATTATATCCGGTTTTGTTAAAAAAAGGCACCAGAGAACAAAAAATAAAAAAAAAATATGTTTCATAACCTCATTTTTTTGATAAAATCGATTTGAGCGAGTTGATCCCGGCATTCCAAAAATCTGAAAAAAATCTCAAAAATCTTTTAGGCCATAAGAATTCATATTCCGCTTCAAGAGTTGCAAAAATCCAAAAAAAAGTTTTTGATGAAACGCCCTAATATACATATATGATATACAGAATTTTTTAAAATCGTTTGAACGGTTTTCGAGATATCGCTATTTGAAATTTAAAGATTTTAAAAATTCTTTACACTGTGCCAAATTGTTTTAAAAAATAAAAATAATTTCGAAAAAATAAAATTTTATTTAAAGTTACTTGTTCCCATTTTCCATATTTATCTATTGTTTAATCTTTCAATAACTTTTATCAAGTAAATATGTAAATTTTGTTTTAACTTTGTCCCTTTCTTTATTTTTATCTATTTTTAAATAATTCTTTTTTTTTTCAATATTTATTTTTTTCATGCAATAAATTTTTATGTGAATTGGCAAACAATTGCCAAAAAAAATATACCAAAAATTATCCATATCTTTTTCTTAGCAGTTTTTTTCTATTTTTTCTAAACTCTTATGGTTCAACCTCAATTTTATATATATTTTTTTTGCATACACGATAAATTTCGTTAACAATTCATAGCATTCATGGCAAACCATCTATAACCAAACCATACTTGAAAATGGTCGTGTTTGTTAAATGTTGGTGGTCTAGATAAATTTCTAAGTATACAACTGGCCACACCCTATTCCAAGAGCAAAAGTTTATCTACTTAACGCGTATTTCTTTTTTTTTTTGTTCGTTTTGTATATTTGGGAATTTTATACTATCTATTGCTTTAACATTTTTATTTTGACACTTTCTTTTGTTAATTTTATGTGGTGATTTTTTTTTTTTTATAATACATTTGAAATGTGACGCCTATTTGGTATGCTATAGTGTTTAGGAAAAATAAGAAAAAAATCCTTTTTTTTTTTTTTTGTCAAAGTATTATTTTTTTTATTTGAATTCGAAAGGGGTTAGAGTTTCAGAAAAAATGTACTCCTTGTATACAATTTGAGTTTTTTTTTTTATCTCCTAATATTGCTCTGTGCATTTAGTTGAATTTCTGTGGTTTTCGGTTTTGTTATCAGTGGCAATTATAATTTGATTTATAGAAAATTTTTGTGTTGACATTTATTTGTGTGTTGAGTTTTTATTTCTTTTGTTTCTTTGTGTCGAAATTCAAAATGTTTTGTGTTAGTTGTGGTTAACCTTTTTTCGGTTCGTTATGAAAATCTGTGCAAATTGGAAGATTATATACAGGCAGTAGGACAAAATTATTTTATTTGTTTTATTTAAAGGTGTAGTTAGTTAATAAATCAGAAAGGTTAATATTTTTTTGATAAGAATAAATAAATTTTTATTTTGTTGTTATTTATTTGAATTATAACTTATACAAGTTCCCTATACTTACAAGAAACCTACATCCCAGCAAAATAATAGTTCTGGATTGGAAAAATTAATGATAACCACGTACATTATTTACTCAAAAGTTGATTATCAGTCGCATCTACTTTAATTTTTTATTTTTAGCTGAAAGGGGTCCAAAAGGTTAAAATATGTTGTCAAAATAACACCATAACGTTTTCGTGAAAATCAAAACTGTCCTAAATACTCTTGACAATGGATTATGAGAAATTCCTAAACAAGTGTCGAGTGAGTCTTGCATATGACCATACCAATCAATTTAAAACAAACGAACTTTATAAATAGTTTCTTGAAAATTGTTACTTTGTGACAATATCATCGTAATAATTAGTAAAGAAACGTGACCTCGAGTTGGAGTAATCTTTCTCATTATTTAACTAATCGAGGTTCTGGTTTAATCGGTTAATCGAGCAAATAATTTATCGGGGTTGAGATTTAATCGGTTAAATTTGAATTATTCGGTTAACCGAATTACATAAATTAAAATGTGATAAAAAACCATGAATTGTATATAATTTTAAGAATTTTATTAATAAAAAATCTATATCCGTTATGGCGAAGCTTTAAATACCCTCGATAATGTTAGCCCAAATAAAGAATTTTTGTATGGCACCCTGAAAAATTACCCCAATCCAAATTGGTCCCAATTCAATATGAAAAAATGTTAAAATAAATAAATTTTTATAAAAAGGAAAAATTTACCCAAATTGCTGACGGGCTTAAAAGCACCCCTAAAAGAATTTCGAATTCGGTACTAAAAATATCAACAAAAAAAAAATATTTGGTTTCCAAATTCGTTTTCTTTTATTTCTTAGGGCCGAAATTGCAATAATTTTAGCGGTCGATATCTCCGTGATGAAAAACAAGTAAAAAAGTTAAATTCGGCCTTGCCGAATGTAGTGATACCCTCCACAATTCCTAAAAGATTATTGCAAAAAACTGTATTTAAAATATAATTACTTTTGAAAAAAAAAAATGTAAAAAAAAATTCCGCAAAAAAAAAAAATTTGGTAAAACAAAATCCGCTTGTTCACATATGAACACGATATGTTATAATATAGTTTTGGATTTTCCACAAAACTGATTAGTATTGTTTAAATAGGATTGTGTTCTTTTTATTATTTACATATAATGACCAAAATTCCCAAATTGTGATATGTTACTTTTTATTATCATGTTTTCAAGGTTAATACTTAAGGATGTAGATAGGAAAAAGATAACATAACACATGTTTATTTAATGAAGACATTGCTGGCACACATGCGCCCGGCAGGTAGGGAATATTCTAGTTCTAGGTTAGATTTAAGATTATTGTAGTTAGTTCTTAAGGTTTTTAATTTTAATAAAATAATCAGTGTCTTACAAACATTCGTGGTACGTTTATTATTTCTATTTCCAAAGTAATTCCGCGTACACCGCTATTTTTTTCTTTTTTTGTCAAAAAATATGTTCGTACTTGTTTAAGTACCATTTGGTGTTTAATTATGTTTAAACTAGCTTACAATCCCTGTACTTCGTTACCGGTTGTATTGAATACCGGATAATAGAAGGATCAGGATTACTCTATCGATTTTCAAAAAATTCCCCTACGTAGTCTTTGTTTTATTTACTTGTCGACGTTTAAGTCTTCCATAAAAAAATATTTCAATGAATAATATAAACAATAAAATTTTAATAACTTTGCTGGTACGTTATCATGTTCATTCCGGGGGAAAAATATAATGACAATTTCCGAGCCTCTATTTCGGAATTTTGGATTTTGAGTGAATAAATATATCAGTGAAAAAGAAATTGGAATAAAAAACAAGTGAGAGTGTTAAATTCGGCTGTGCCGAATCTTTTATACCCTCCAAAATGTAAAAAAAACAGAGGCGTTTCTTTTTTTTTTGGGGGGGTGGGGGGGGGAGTTGATAGGGTCAGTGGGGCACGTTGAGAGCACCTTCCCATCGCGATAAATATACCAAATGTTTCATTTATTTAACAAAAATACAAAAAAAAACATGTAAAAACGTGTATTTTTTAGAGGTTTGTTTAGTTCTTCAAGGGGGAACTTTTTTCCCCCTGGTCCGATTTGGCCAATTTCCGAACTTAACCTGCCTAGGAACATAAGACATATTTGTACCAAACTTGAGGTTCCTAGCTCTTTTATTTTGGACTGCATCGTGTTAACTACAGACGGACGGACGGACGGACGGACGGACAGACGGACGGACGGACGGACGGACATCGCTAGAATGTCTTAGAATCGATCACTGATCAATAATATATATACTTTATGGGGTCCCCGACCGATATTTCGATGCGTTACACACGGAATGACAAAGTGAGTATACCCCCATACTGTAGTTGGAGGGTATAAAAATATGGAGTAAAAAAAGCTAAACCCCAAAAAATTGAGTTAAAAATATCATTCCATATTGTTCCCTGCTCTATTCCATATTGTTCCCCGTTCTACTCCATTTCATTTTCAATTCCATCTCCATCTTCTAAGGTCATTATTATAGGTACAGAAAAAGTACCAAAAGTACACTTTATTACCCCCATTAGAAACGGAATTTAAAAAAAGTACCTCTTTTAGAATGTTTTTTCTTCACCGAACGATCCTACAATCCATATTTCAATTATCTAGGATCATTGTTTCAGCAATTATTAAAAGTACTTTTTATCCCCGTTAAGAAACGGAATTTCCAAAAAAAACTTTTCCCAATATCCTTTTTTACTGAAGAATTTTACATTCCAAATTTTAAGTTTCTGGGGTCATTATATCAGGAAATAAATAAGTACACTTTTTTATTCCTTTTAACCCCATTATTTTCCGAGAGGCGAACCTTTTCCAATTTCAAGTTTCTATGTTTATTATTTCAAGAAATAAAAAAGTACCAAAAGTGTACTTTCGACATATTTAACAAAACCTACTTTTTATGGAAGGTACTTTTTATAAAAGGTACTTTTTATAAAAGGTACTTTTTATAAAAGGTACTTTTTATAAAAGGTACTTTTTATAAAAGGTACTTTTTATAAAAGGTACTTTTTATAAAAGGTACTTTTTATAAAAGGTACTTTTTATAAAAGGTACTTTTTATAAAAGGTTTTTTATAAAAGGTACTTTTTATAAAAGGTACTTTTTATAAATGGTACTTTTTATAAATGGTACTTTTTATAAAATGTACTTTTTACAAAAGGAAATTTTTATAAAAGGTACTTTTTATAAAAGGTACTTTTTATAAGGTACTTTTTATGAAAGGTACTTTTTATAAAAGGTACTTTCTATAAAAGGTACTTTTTATAAAAGGTACTTTTTATAAAAGGTACTTTTTATAAAAGGTACTTTTTATAAAAGGTACTTTTTATAAAAGGTACTTTTTATAAAAGGTACTTTTTATAAAAGGTACTTTTTATAAAAGGTACTTTTTATAAAAGGTACTTTTTATAAAAGGTACTTTTTATAAAAGGTACTTTTTATAAAAGGTACTTTTTATAAAAGGTACTTTTTATAAAAGGTACTTTTTATAAAAGGTACTTTTTATAAAAGGTACTTTTTATAAAAGGTACTTTTTATAAAAGGTACTTTTTATAAAAGGTACTTTTTATAAAAGGTACTTTTTATAAAAGGTACTTTTTATAAAAGGTACTTTTTATAAAAGGTACTTTTTATAAAAGGTACTTTTTATAAAAGGTACTTTTTATAAAAGGTACTTTTTATAAAAGGTACTTTTTATAAAAGGTACTTTTTATAAAAGGTACTTTTTATAAAAGGTACTTTTTATAAAAGGTACTTTTTATAAAAGGTACTTTTTATAAAAGGTACTTTTTATAAAAGGTACTTTTTATAAAAGGTACCATTATTTCAGTAAATTAAAAAAAGTACCACAAGTACACTTTTTCCATTTTACCCCCGTAGAGTCAACATTGGCAAAAACCTATATTGCAAATTTTAAGTTTTTAGGACCATTATTTAAGAAAATATAAAAGGTACCAAAAGTACAGTTTTTACCCTTTTTACCCCTAAGAATCAACTTTGGCAAAATCCAGCCTTAATAGATTTATATTCCGGGAGCTGAACCTACATTAAAAGTTTCAAGTGTCTAGGACCATTTTTTAAGGAAATATAAAAGGTACATTTTTTTACCCCTTTTACCCCCTTAGAATCAACATTGGCAAAAATACGGCCTTACAGGATCTATATTCCAGGAGTTGAACATACGGTCCAAATTTCAAGTCTCTGTGACCCTTATTTCAGGAGATATAAAAAGTACCAAAAGTACAGTTTTTTACCCTTTTTGTCCCCTTAGAATCAACATTGGTAAAACATCCGGCCTTACTTGAAATATATTCCGGGAGGTGGACCTACAGTCCAAATTTCAAGTCTCTGTGACCATTATTTCAGGAGATATAAAAAGTACCAAAAGTACAGTTTTTTACCCTTTTTGTCCCCTTAGAATCAACATTGGCAAAAATCCGGCCTTACTGGAACTATATTCCGGGAGGTGAACAGACAGTCCAAATTTCAAGTCTCTATGACCATTATTTCAGGAGATATAAAAAGTACCAAAAGTACAGTTTTTTACCCTTTTTACCCCCTTAGAATCAACATTGGCAAAAATCCAGCCTTAGTGGATCTATATTCCGAGAGGTGGACCTACAGTCAAAATTTCAAGTCTCTAGCTTCAGCGGTTTGGGCTGGGCGATGATGAATGAGTATATCAGTCAGTCAGTCAGTCAGTCACATTACTCTTTTATATATATAGATATGTCAACCAGCAGCCGAAATAAAGCATTTTGTATTTTTAGGTTATGTTGAATAACTTTTGAACCGCTGAACCGATATCGCTCAACTGCAACACCAAACTTCTAGGGAGAACTTCGAATAAATATGTTAAGTTTAAGTCATCTCCGTTTAATATTTTGGCCGTGATCACCATTTCCACAGACAGACAGACGGACATCGCTAGAATGTCTTAAAATCGATTGGGGATCATAAATATATATTAATTTATGGGGTCCCAGACCGAATAATTTTTTAAAATATTTATTTTGTTCATATGTATTTGGAAAACAAGTGTTTCGAAATTTGTCAGATTGTATTGTCAAGACTATTAACCAAACATAAAATTTCTATACTAAAAGTAGCATACACTCTAAACAAATGAGTCCAGTTTCCTACTATAAATTGGGTAAATTTCAACAAATTCAAATAATATACTACTATAAATGTGTAAATTTCCAATAATTGTTTGGTACAACTACACATTTTGTGTAAATTTACCCAATTTATAGTAGGAAACTGAAATCATTTTAATTAGAGTGTAGGGAATAAAATTGACAATCTTTAGTGTCCAAATCAAAAATATTGTTACATATTGAACTCTGCACTAAATATGGTTTTTTACAAATAGAATCACAAAATTTAACACGAATTAACAACGAAGAGATGAAAAATTTTGAAATTTAAAATTTTTAGGGTTATTGAGCAAAGTGGCCAAAAAGGTACTTTTTATGTCTATTGATATAAAGACTGCAGAATTTTTTTTTATCTCTTTATCTCTGTTATGCAGAAAGAAATGAAATCTTCATAGAGCGAAATGAAATAAAACTGTGAATGACATCGATTAGTAGGGGAAACAAAATGGAATGGAACAAGGAAAGAAATGGATGTATTTTTTTCTAAAAAGTTATTCACTATGAATTTTTGTTATACTTTTTCACTTAATGTATTCTTCAATAAACTGTTCACTCAAAATTTGGCTCGATAATTTTATTAGAGCTCGATAATTGTTAAGAAAATTTTTCACCGAAACTAGCATTTTTTCAAAACAATTTCTGTGAAAGACTTAAACGTCTAAAATTAAATAAAATAAAGATTTTGTAGGAAAAATTTCAGAAATGAGGACTCTAATCTTGATCCTATCTGGTCAAGATCAAAATAGGGATAAATCGTAATACTTTCTTTGTAAGACACCATGCAGATGGCGAAAAAAGTTGAGAACTATGGTTTTTGATGAAATTTGTTGTTGGTTTGAAATAAATTATATTTTAATTGCTTCAACAAAATTTGTACTTGAAACTTATTAAAACCATTTTAGTATTGATTAAAACCATTTCAGTATTGACGTAATTAATGTGCTCGATTCTCGAATACGACTTCACCATTCACCCAATTTTTAAAAATTTGATATTCTTTCGAATTTTAAGACTAGAATTTTTTTTCTTGTAACAATTAAAGATCTAGTTAATATCTTAATAATTACAAGAACAAATTTCAAAATCTTAAAACTCGAAAGAATATAAAATTTTTAAAAATTGGGTGAATGGTGAAGTCGTATTCGAGAATCGAGCACAATATAATTTATTGGCACAAAAATATTTTCGAGAACCATGAAATTAATGTTATAAACACTAACATTTCAAACTCCCTCAAAATGAATAAGATTTCCAATCAAAAACATTTCTTTTAACACCAACCCTTAATAATGAACTGATTTTTCGACTACAATAATCATAATCATAAATCAGCTTCATTAGTTGTGATTTTTATATTTTCTAACCCAAATAAATTTACATAAATTCATACAAATGCAAACCAAACATTTACAACAACATTAAATAACCCACAATAAGACATTCATAGTTGACACAACCATAAATAGCATTTAAAACTAAAACCAATTAACAAAAGTAGCAAAAAAAAATATACAAAAAAAAATACATAAATATACGGAAATGTAACAAAAAACGAGATGTAATACGAGTACTAAACGTTAAAGGCAAAATGCATAGAGTGACTACTTACAAAAGGACCATAAACTGCACAACAACTACATTACCAACAAAAAACAACAACAAAAATATGAAAACCAAGTACAGGGGCCAAAGCCAAAAAGGGAAACATCAAGGGCAACTATAACAGCAACAATGCAATGAATGAAGACAAAAAAAAGTAGTGTCAATTGTTCTAGTGATTACTTGTCATTGCAATAAACCCATAACACAAGAATTGAGCAAAAAAAAACAAAAAATCAGTAAAACACAACTATTCAAACAAACAGTAGGTACTCTATACTCTGCTCAGAAAGTATTTTGGTTTTAGTGATTTTTGAAAATTCCAACTCTAATGAATAAAAATTGAACCTTCGTTCACAGAAAGAATTTAAAGCGAATTTCAATCAACAAAAGCGCGTATTCAATCAATTTTTTTGATTGAAATTCCTCCAATTAAGAATATTGTTATACCAACCCAGCAAAATTTCTGTTCCCAATAATCGGTTCCAGAACGCATCATTTTACCCTGCAACCGATTCTACTTAACATTCCAGAATCAATGATTTTTGTTTGAAATTGTCCCAAAAGCAATCGTTTTTTAGAGAAAGTAGTTTTTTGAAAATAATTTTACATAGAAAATTTTGTTGTGATTACCATAGAATACATTCAAGAATCTGTTGAACCAGGAATTTGTTCCAAAAAATTTTCCTGGGAATCATCAAATTGTAGGTGATTGATTTAACATTCTTTCAATCAAACATTTTTTCGATTTTGATCAAAAATTTGATAATTTTTTTTTTTATAGTCAATCAAAGTAATGATTGATTTAACTAATGATTTGTAAGCTAATGACAAAATTATCAAAAAATTCATCTTTATGTTGCCAACAATAAAAAAAGTAAAACTCGATTATTTTGTATATTTTTAAATTAATCTATTCAAATTTGTTATTCCACAGTTAAAGAAAATAACAAAAATTTTAATCAAAATATGGATTGACTTATTTTAAATTTGTTGATCAATAGATTTAATTGGAAGTTTTTAGCCAATAATTTTTTGTGTGTTCTACTAACAAGGGAAGAATTCTAATCTTATGAACCGATTTGTCTGAAACTTAAAATAGAGACAATTTTTAGGCTGTGGCCTATCGGCCATATCGGGGATTTAGGGCTTAAAAATGGCACAAAATAATATTTTGGATTTTTCATACATTTATTTTTTAAAAAACTATATGATGTTTTCATATGAGAAAAAAGTTTTTTTTAATACCTATAAGAGTTGTCAATTACCAAATACCCAAATCTTTTTAGAATAGGTATTTGGGATGTCTAAGAAAAAGTCATCAATAAACACCAAAATATTTGATCGAGCACCTTTTGCAAAAATTGTGTTTAAATTGCAAAAAAAAGAGAATTTCTCTCATTTCACAACAAAAAAAATACTGTTTAAAATTCAAATATATGGACTTAATAGATTTTGAACTCCTGATTCAAAATCTGATTTCAAAATTTTTCTAACATACACCATTTTTAAGATATTCGCGTTGGAAGATTCCAAAAACCGCATATTTAGTACTTTCTGTAGTTTCCACTGTAACTTTTTCTAAAGGCGCTAACAACAAATTTTGTAGTAAATGAACGTCGTGAATGTGAGTCAGTCATACAAATTTTTCTAGCAGTATCCATTTTCGATATATTCGCGTTTAAATAGTACTACAAAACGCTAATAAATCGCATTTTTATACCCTCCACTTAATGATAGAGGGTATATATAAGTTTGTCATTCCGTTTGCAACTTATCGAAATATCGGTCTGGGAACCCATAAAGTATATATATTCATGATCCCCGATCAATTTTAAGACATTCTATCGATGTCCGTCTGTCTGTGGAAATGGTCATCACGGCCAAAATGATATACGGAGATGACTGAAACTTAACATGTTTATTGACTGAAACTTAACATGTTTATTGGAAGTTCTCCCAAAAAGTTTGGTATTGCATTTGAGCGATATCGGTTCAGCGGTTCAAAAGTTATGAACGAAAATGTAAGGACACCTCAAAAATTTTAGTACATTCAACATAACCTAAAAATACAAAATGCTTTAATTCGGCTGCTGGTTGATATATGTGAACATAATTAAACACCAAATGGTATTTAAACAAGTACGAACAAATTTTTTGACAAAAAAATAATAAAAATCGCGGATTTTTTTTTTAACAAAGTTTTTTTTTCGCGGATATTTTTTTTAAATTTTTTTTTTTTTAAGTAATTTTCTTTAAAATAAAGTTTTTTGCAATAATCTTTTTGAAATCTTGAAAACGAAAAGCTTTAGAGAAATTTGGACTGCGGATTTGGAATCACGAGGTCCATTTTATGCTAACACATGTCCCGTTTTGTGGCTATTGCTAATTTAACGTAAATTATGAAAACAAATATTTCAAATTTGTTTTGGCCTGTTAAAATAATTTGTTTAACCCTTTGACGACCATACATTTTCTGCCGAGTCGATTTTGATTTTCTGTTCATTGTCTTAATCTTTGACATAATAAAATATAATAAACAAAAAATTGGACAACTACCACTCTCCTTACCCTTCATTTTTCATGGGGAAAAATTTTTCCCTTCGACGATTACGCAGTTCTGTCCAAAGCTATTTGCTATTCGCTGTGATTTTTAAGATCTGAAACTCTATTGTAGTTATTCTACAAGAGTTTGGGCCTATAAACCCCCTTCTTGGCCCCAATTTTGCTTGACAAGTATAGATCCGTTTGTCCCTAAAATACAGATTTTTATTTTACTAATTTTGGGGACTTACAGTGAGTAAGTGGGTAATGTAAGAGACTAATTGAAAACTAGACTTTTATTGCCATAACACACCTCTAAAATTCACCTTTTAGCACATTTGCCCTATATTTTACCTGAACCAAAATAATCGCCAAAAACGATTTGGCAAGTATACTTGCCTGTGGTCGTCAAAGGGTTAAACTATATAAGATTAATCCGAAAAGAACTCCACTCATTGAAAAACACAACAATTGTCTTAAGAAAAAGCCACGGTCAAAAAATTCCAACGTTTAAATTTCTGGTAAGAAATGGGTTAAAGTTACAGCTGGCTGGGGCCAGCCTTTTAACTTTGTTCAAATAATTCAAAATTTTTTTTTGTTCGTTCAATCAAACGATTAAATCTAAAAAAATTACCTAACCCCTCCATCACAAAAAAAAAACGTCCCTGCTTTTTTTATCTTTTTAGAATGATAAGGTTTTTAGGCTGGGGTCTAATTTTAAAAAAGTAGCAGGACGCCACCTCAGTTTGACTATATAAGCTACCGATTAACAAAAAAGAAAATAAGAATTACTGTTTTCAATTTCTTAACTTGCAGTAACTTTTAGTAACTTGCGTTTGTAACTTGGATAATAATTCACCTCATCTCATGGTGAATAAAAAAAATAATCACCAGCTGCTGAATAAACCCAAACATAATTAGTTTTTCATCCATATTTTATTTCATCAATATTTTTTTATCACTATTTTTTTTTTTTCATCAATATTTTTTTGCATCAATATTTTTTCATCAATATTTTTTTTTTATCAATATTTTTATCATCAATATTTTTTTCATCAATATTTTTTTTCATCAATCCTTTTTTTATCAATATTTTTTTTTTCATCAATATTATTTTTTCATCAATACTTTTTCTCATCAATATTTTTTTTCATCAATATTTTTTTCATAAATTTTTTTTCATCAATATTTCTTATCATCAATATTTTTTTTCATCAATTTTATTTTCATCAATATATTTTTTATCAATAATTTTTTTTCCTCAATATTTTTTTTCATCAATATTTTTTTTTTTCTTCAATATTTTTTTTATTAATATTCTTTTCATCAATATTTTATTTCACCATTTTTTTTTTCATTGATGTTTTTTTCATTAATATTATTTTTTATCAATATTTTTTTTTTCATCAATATTTTTTTTCATAAATATTTTTTTTCATTAATATTTTTTTTCATCAATATTTTTTTCTCATCAATATTTTTTTTATAAATTTGTTGGTTCATCAATATTTTTTTTTCATTAATATTTTTTTCATCAATATTTTTTTTTTTTTTATCAATATATTTTCATCATTTTTTTTTTCATAAATTTTTTTTCATCAAAATTTTTTTATTAATATTTTTTTCATCAATATTTGTTTTTCATCCATTTTTTTTATCAATATTTATTTTTTCATCAATATTTTTATACCCTCAACTTAAGTATTTTTCTTCAATACTTTTTTTAATCAATGTCTTTTTTTCATCAATATTTTCTTTCCTCAATATTTATTTTTGTCAATATTTTTTTTTTTCATCAACATTTTTTTTCGTCAATATATTTCTTTTTCACATTTTTTTTTTTCAAAAACACTTTTGTTCAATATTTTTTTTTTTTTTTTGTTTTCACCAAAAATTTTCCTATCAAAATTTTTTTTCATTAATTTTTTTTATCAATAACTTTTTTCATTAACAACTTTTTGTCACCAAAAAGTTTGTTTTTATCGACAAACACAGACAAACAGATTCATGGATATTACTAGTATGTCTTAGAAGCCTCTAAGGATTTATAACATATAAACATAATTGGGTCCTCGATCGATTCCATGCGATCGATTTGCATGGAATGACAAATATATACAAACAAAAATAAAGTTATTTTATATAGAAAAATTTTTCTTTAGAAAGAATACCTATTTATAGAGCAAATCATTATCATGATTCAAAGGTTTATGCAAAGTACGAACATCGCAGACATTTTTTTACTAAAGTTTTTGATTTCACTAAAAAAAATTTAGAGCGAAAATTTTATTTTGCCAATTTTTTTTATCAAAATGTTTTTTTTATCAAAAAATATTATGTTCTAACTGAATTTTTATTTAGTTCGGTTTGAGTCCATATTAATTATTTCTGAGAAATAATAATTGTTGTACAATGAGAAAATCTGAAAAAATTCAATTGACAACACAGGCTAAGTGGAGATGTCGCGAGCTTTCGGAAAATGCCACCCTTCCATCATCAGCACTCCTTCGATTGCCACACACAATGTGTGTCAAAATTAGCCATTTAAATAAAACTTTTTGAACAAATTAAATATAGGAATTACGCCCCTTTGTGTTAAATAACCCTATTTTTTTAACA
The DNA here is from genome assembly GCA_963921195.1 of Pegoplata infirma. Lineage (NCBI taxonomy): Eukaryota > Metazoa > Arthropoda > Insecta > Diptera > Anthomyiidae > Pegoplata > Pegoplata infirma. The sequence goes on along the minus strand of OY992538.1, from coordinate 232,427,966 downwards.
AAATTTCTTTTAACAAATTTTTTTAATTCCATATACTTTTGGAACATACCCAATGACTGTATGAGGAATGTAATGTGAGCAGCAATTGCATTAAACTAAAAAGAATGCATGCTTGCTACTACTACTACTCTACACATACCACACACTCGTTACACACACATACCAACTACATGCATGCATAAGAGTACAATACACTACATTACAAAGATACTTTTGGTGGTGGTTAAATGCAAGGTAGTATACAATGACACTTTTTCATTTATTTTTTTTTTGTTTCAAAATAAATGTTGAGATATGAACAGGGGGAAAAATACACAAAAAAAAAAATGCGAAAAAACAAAAGAAATAACGATGATGCTGCAATTTTACAATTGCATTTTATTTTTTTGCTGTTGTTTGCTACAAAAATGAGTTGTAATAGGGTGTCTTTTTGTGGATATGTGTTTTTTTTTCGTTCTTTCGAAGCTTACCAAAAATATCTTCTGAACATTATTCTATTAGTGCTGTTAAAGGGAGGGCGATGGGTTTGTGCTGATAAGTAATACAAATGCAATTGTTATAATTTTTAGCTAGATTTTAAGGGATTTGATAATGAAATACCCTTGCAAAAACAAAAAATAACACAAAATAACACAAGTTAGAGACAATAAGAAAAAATAGAAAATAGAAAAATTATATCAGCAGTTTGTTTAGATTACATTTGGGATTATAAATATTTTGAGGATTAAATTAAACGAAAAGATATTGACATTATTAAAGACAAAGGAAAAAAAAAACATAAGCAAATATACGAAAGTGACCTTTTAAAGTCGGTTGATATAAATATTTGGGATTAAAGGTAATAAGAATTTTCTTTGGCATTAGGCTTAGCAAAAGAAGAACATATTTTTGATTGTTTAAAGTTATAAAATTAAAAAAAAAAACAAGACAGAGTGTTAAATTCGGCTGTGCCGAATCTTGCCCAGCAAATTTTTGCATTACTAGTAATGAGTATAGTAATTAGTAATAATTATTGGTATGTACTTACTCATTGCATGAAACACTACTTATTCTATAAAGGCCGTGAGACAAATGCTGTGTTTTTCAATAAGTGGATTTATTTTCTGATTAATATTATTTTGTTTAAAAAATATATTTTACCATGCCAAAACAAATTTGGAATATTTTTTTCCGTAATCTACGATAAATTTACAATTATAATCCAAAATAATAATAAAAAAATTTGGAAAATGAAAAAAGTTATAAATAAATCTAAATTAATCCAAAATGGATTTATTAAATCCTAAAATTTAGTTGGATTTATTTTCATTTATATATAACTTTTTTAATTTTCCAGATTTTTTTATTATTTTTTCCGATTATAAATGCTAATTTATCGTAGATTACGGAAAAAAATATTCCAAATTTGTTTTGGCATGTTAAAATATTTATTTTAAAATATATAAGATTAATCCAAAAATAAATCCACTTATTGAAAAACACAGCAAATAATAATTAGTGCCTACAAGCTTACGAGTAGGGAGATATATAACTACTTACCCATAACGAGAAAAATAAGTAGTTACTTATAAGGAATAAAATAAGTTTGAAATAACTATTTATCATTAGATTATTCGTTTTCGCGAAACTAAGCTAAAAAGGTAAAACAAATATTGTTTTTTTTCTGATTGGACTTAATTTCCCAAGTAAACTTTGAAATAAGTGTTTATTTTTAACATTCTTAATAACATATTTTGAGGATGTTTATTCTGGCTCGAGGTCATTATTTTCTTTACTAATTTAAACCATGATATTCTCATAGCATAATTTTCAAGAAAAATTATTTTTTGTTTTAAATTTGTTTATGTTGGTCATTTTTGCAAGACTTAATCGACACGTGTTTCGGAATTTGTCAAGATTCCATTGTCAAGATTATTTAGCAAAAATAGAAACGATTTACTACAAAGTAGCAAACGAGTCTAATGGCAAATCGTTTGTGCACAAACTAGAATATTAATACATATTCGCCTCTATTCAAAATGAGAATTAGAAAGACGAAGAAATTGTACCATACTAATAAGGCAACGATTGTCAATAACCAACAAAAATATTTAAAACAATTTTACATACGATTGTCCATTGGACTACAACAATATGTTTTTTGTGTTTTTGTTGTAACAAATACTCCATATTAAGGTTATTCATCCCATGGCGTGCCAACCATTATGTTCAAATTCTGATTAATTTTTATTAAAAAATAAAAATTGTTTTATTCGACCTTTAAAATATTATATTTTGAGTATGTTTATTCTGGCTCGAGTCTTGCAAAAATGACCAACATAAATAAATTTAAAACAAAAAATAATTTTTCTTGAAAATTATGCTATGAGAATATCATAGTTTTAATTAGTAAAGAACATAATGACCTCGAGCCAGAATAAACATCCTCAAAATATAATATTTTAAAGGTCGAATAAAACAATTTTTATTTTTTAATAAAAATTAATCAGAATCATTCTTAATAACTTATTATTTACATTATTGCAAATAAATAGTTACATATTACAATATAAGCCACTAGTTGCTTTTTGGACTAAAGTAATGCAGTGGGTAATGAGTAGTTGTTATAAGTAATGTGATTGGCAGTAATTACTTTTCATAACACATTACCTAGGTTTTGCTGGGTGTATACCCTCCAACGTTAAAAAAAAAAAATTGCAGATGCGTTTTTTTTGGAGGGGGGGGGGCTTGTTGGGGGGTCCTTGTGGACACCTTCTCTCTGGTCAAAAATGTTTACAAATTTAATTATTATGCTTTTTGTACAAAAGATATACAATTTCATCATATTTAAAATTATTTTCTAATATCCACGCCCACAAAAGGGGCGGACCAAAAAAAAGTCATTTTCAAATTCCCTGGGTCTAAGTCCAAGACTTTGAACTTTTGCAAGCATAAAAATGTTTCATTTGTTTACCAAAAATACTTAAAAACCTATAAAAATTACCCTTTTTCACGGGTTGTTTACTTCGTCAAGGGGGAACTTTTTCCCCCCTGGTGCGATTTTACCCATCGCCGAACTTAACCAGCATATGAACATAAGACATATATGTGATAAATTTCAGGAGCCTAGCACTTTTATTTTGGACTGTATTGTGTCTTCCACAGACCGAGAGACGGACAGACGGACGGACGGACGGACAGACGGACATCGCTAGAATGTTTTAGAATCGATCACTGATCAATAAAATATATACTTTATGGGGTCATAGACCGATATTTCAATGCGTTACACACGGAATGACAAAGTGAGTAAAAAAACATTTTGCCACAACATTTTTTTTATTGATGGAACATTTTTTATATTAGGCATGTCTAACCTGACCAACTGCTTTTGACTGAAAAGCGAGATCATAATGTTGAAAACGCAGGATTTTGATCTAAAAAGCGGGATTTTGGTCTAAAAAGCGGGATTTTTTTTTTAATAAGTTAAATTCGACTTGACCGAACCCACGAATACAGTCCACAACGCAAAAAATTCTGAAAATACTTTTTTGGGATTGTAATTTTTTTATGTAAAAAAAATGCATAAGAACTTTGACTAGAAAATTTGATCAGATGCATTTGCAATTACGGAGACAGATTGGTGTCAAATCTCGTATCTAATAGATTTTATCAGATACAATTGATTTCATTAGATTTTACAGATCAGATCAAATCTAATCAATTTTTTACTTAAAATTTAAGACTTTATTTTAAGAAAACGGTAGCAGAATTTTTGTTTTTAGGATAAATTTTTTAGAATCTAAGATTTTTTTTTATGAAAAATGCTTCAACATCTAAGGATTTTTGTATACAAAAAAGTTCTTGGGTAATTCCAAAAATTTTCGCCCCACTGTTCGGAAACATGCCTTTGGACGCCACTGAGAATTTGGCTCATAGATATCCACGTTTAGATGAGATATGTTGCATTTTTGGATTTTCAAAATTTGCTGTAGTTTTCAAATTATCGCGGGTCAAAGTTCGACTTTTTTAGCAAAAGTCAGAAAAATACATGACGTTTAACGTGCTCTAACTTTTTAACTAGTAATCCGATTATCACAAGTAATGGCTCATATGAAAGCTTAATTCTTCTTCTTTTAGGAAATATTTTCAAAAGCATACGTTTTTTTTCAGAAGTGTTTTCAAAATTCAAAAACATTTTTTTTTTGCGAATATTTAAAAAAACACATCTTCGATTTTTTTAAAAAAAAGTTTGGTGATAAACAATACTGTTTTGTACAACATATCCAAAATTCAGAGTGGGATCCCAATGGGATCAAAAAATATTCTGGTTTTAGTACAAAGTTCTTAAATTTTACCTTAGAAAATTAAAATTTTATGTTTCTTCAATATAAAAATTTAAATTTTCAAAGAAAATTATACTATTCAAATTTTGAAAACATTCAAAACATTAGAAATTTAAATTTTCTAAGGGACAAATATGAGAACCTCGTACTTTAAACAGAATATTTTTTGATCCCATGGAGATCCCACTCTGAATTTTGAATATGTTATACAAAACATTGTTATTTTTCACCAGAATTTTTTTTTAAAAAATCGAAGATGTGTTTTTTTAAATATTCGAAAAAAAAAAATGTTTTTGCATTTTTGCATCATTTCTGTAAAAAAAAACTGTGTTATTTTAAAAATATTTTCTAAAAGAAGAACCCCAGCTTTCACATGAGCCTAAATTTGTGAAAATCGGGTCATTGGTTAAGAAGTTACAGCTATTTAAACGTGATGTATTTTTCTTACTTTTGCTTAAAAAGTCAATCTTTGACCCGCCATAATTCGATAAATACACCAAATGTAAAAAAAACGATATATGGAACCTATATCATATTTATGAGGGCTATCTTTGTGTCAAGGTTCAAATTAATCTGAGACACCATTTCCAAAAATGACTAAAATTTGAGCTAAATTTTCTGGAATGGCCCTCTTAGAATCTAAGAATTACCTTAAAATATGAGAATTATTTCAGAATTTATCCAGAAGTAAAGTGCATCAGAATTTGGAAATTTTTATATAGAAGGAATGTCTCCGGATCTCAGAATATTTCTAAGAATGAGACATTTTCTATAATAAAATGTTGAATCTGAGAATTTTTCTATGATCAGAGAATTAAAGACCTTTTTTATATGAAAAGGGTTGTAAATCTAAACATTTCTCAGAAAAAGTTTATTTTCTTATATGAATAATATTTTAGAGTCTAAGAGTTTTTCTGTAGTTAAAATTCCTTAACATCCTAGAAATTTTGTGAAGGAAACATGTATTAAAATTTAATACTTTTTTTATTAAATTTTTTCGGAATATATGAAGTGTCACAATTAAAAAAATTTATATGTATAAAAATTAAATTTGACTAAAAAGGATCTTACTTTTGATGTAAATCAGTTCGGTAGGGTTCTCTTGTCAACAGTTTTTTTTTTAATGAAAAGATTTTCTTAACATTTTCTTTACACGGTAAGAAATAGTTAAGATGCTCAAAAATATCTTACTCAAAATACGAGTATTAATAAAAAAAAATATAAATTGTACTTTGCTATTCCAAAATAGAATAGAAAAATGCCAGCAATTTTGTACTCTTGCCCAAAACATTAAATCATGATAATGTTTTGCGGAAGATTTGGGTGTACTTGCCAAAGCAAAGTTTTTTTAGAAAAAATAATGTTATATAACTTTGCTATTCCATACAAAACGAATTAAAATATCAGTCGAGGACCCCATTAAAAAACCAAAAGAGCTGTACATTTCGTAAGTGAGTGCAAAATAAGTGCAAAAAAGTGTTTTTACATTTTGGAGAGTATAAAAGATTCGGCACCAAAGAATATAACACTCTCACTTGTTTTGTATACATTTGATAAACAAATGGAACATTTTTATGCGATAAGCTTAGACTTGGTGAAAAAGTAGTTTTGGTAAAAAAAATGATTTTTTTTTTCACGAAAAACAAAATTATGTTAAAAAAAATTTAGTGAACCCAAAATTTTTGGTGAAAAAAAATTTTGATGAAAAAAAGTTTTTGATGAATTTTTTTGATGAAAAGAAAATTTTTTTGATGTAAAAAAAATTGAAGAAAAAAAATATGAAAAAAAAATTGATAATAAAAAATTTGATAAAAAAATTTGATGAAATAAAAATTGATGAAAAAAAAATTGATGAAAAAAAATATGAAAAAAAATTTGGATGAAAAAAAAAAATTTATGAAAAAAAAAATTTGATAAAAAAATTGATGAAAAAAAAATTTGATAAAAAAAAATTTTGATAAAAAAAAAAATTATGAAAAAAATATGAAAAAAAAGTTCGATGAAAAAAAAATTGATGAAAAAAAAAATTTGGTGGAAAACCAAATTTATGGAAAAAATTGATGAAAAAAAATAATTTTATGAAAAAAAAAAAAAATTTGATGAAAAAAAAAAAATGTTGTTGAAAAATAATTATGTTACTTTTTATTTACCAGCTGGTAAAAACCGTTTTATTCACCACGAGGTGAATTATTATACAAGTTACAAACCCAAGTTATTAAAAAATTTGGTTTTAAGAAAATGAAAATAATAATTCTTGTTTTCTTTTTCGCTAATTGTTAGCTTATATATAGGCTGACCATTCGTACTGATTTGATCAGTACATGTACTGATTTTTGATCACGTGTACTGATCGAAAAACGATGTACTGATTTGAACTGATTTTTAAAAAAATGTACTGATTGTACTGATTTTTTAACATTTCAACTTAAAAAATAATTTTATTCGAAAGTTCTATACAAAAATTTTAATTAATATAAAATAAGTCGTCAGAGTAGGTTTTTTTAAGAACTTAAGTCTGACAATGAGAACATTTATATTGAATTGATTCTACAGTTCAACACCAAAGCACACCATAATGTTCTCAGAAACTACGGTCTTCTGATTCCACAACTGTCATTAAAATTTTTCTAACAGGTACCGTTTTTGATATAATTAATATTAAACAGTTAAAAAACAAGGAAGAAAGTTATAGTCGGTCAAGACCGACCATATGATACCCTACACCAGTGTTTTCCGGAAAATGTGTCCCAAGTCGAAACATGGACCGATTATATCTGTCTTTTGTTAGATATTTATTTAGTGCAGAAAACACACAGAGATCAAATTTTAGTCGAATTGGTTTATTTTTTGTCAATAAACCAATTTAACTGAATATCGGTCGAAATTTTTATATGGGGGACTAAGTCCAAAAATGGTCCAATTATATTCCGATTTGATTTGGTTACTGAAGTACACGTTTAACACCTAAAAATATAATTTTTATCAAATATTTCCATTTTTATGAATTTTGAGGGAATTATGTGAATATCGGGAAGGTGGATTGTATGGGGACTACCAGAAGGACTGATCGGATTCCTTTGACATTTGGAATGGTGATTTGTGCATACAAAATTTGATTACCTGCTGAATTTAAAAGCGATATCTATTTTAATACGGTAATTTGAGTAATTTAAACCGAATCCAAAGGGGGCGTTTGTATGGGGGCTAGGTCTTAACATAGACTAATTTTCTCCAATTTCAATAGGCTTGGTCCTTGGGCAAAAGATGCTTAAGTTTCAAATTTCAAGTCAATTGATGGAAAATTGCGACCTGTATCGTGCTTAAACCGATATATGGACAGACGGACGGACGTACATCGCTAAATCGACTCAAAAAGTAATTCTGAGTCGATCGGTATGCTTGAAGGTAGGTCAAGGACTAATATTTCGGGTAGTTACAAACATTAGCACAAACTCATTATACCCTGTACTAGAGATGGGCACATGAGCAGAATAGAGCGTGATGCTCGCGTGATCACGCGTGAGTGTGACTGATTTCAATTTTACTCACGTGATTGTGAGTGAGTGTGAGTGTAGAAAAAAATTGCGTGAGTAAGATTTTTGCGTGAGTGAGTGTGCGTGAGTCGATTTTTTTGCGTGAGTTTGCGTGATTTATTTTCTGTTGTTATTTCCTTTTGTACCAAAAAAAAACAACAAAAAATTGTAAAATATGGCTTAGTTTAATAGTTCGTCCCGAAAAACAAAAAAAAATTAAATTTTGCTGAACTTTAAATTTTGCTGAAAAGATTTTTGAAATTTTAGTTTTTGAAATTTTTTGTTGTATAAATAAGTGTTTCGTGAGTGTGAGGCAACGTGAGTGTGAGTGAAGCTTGCGTGAGTGCACGTGAGTGTGAGTTGTATTAAATTTACTCACGTGATTGTGAGTGAGTGTGAGTAGAAAAAATATGCTCTTGAGTGAGGGTGCGTGATTCAAAAATTTCGGTCGTGAGCGTGAGTGAGTGTAAGTCAAAAATCACTCACGCGCCCATCTCTACCCTGTACCATAGAGTGGTGTAGGGTAGAACAATAATTTTACGCTTTTTGGAGGACCTAAATCATGTATTCTGATTCTTTGGACTGTTAGTTTCATTAAATTTGTTCAAAAGTTTTATCTGGGAAGTTTTTTAAAAGATGGATTTTATTATTTTTAAAACCTGTGGCCTTTTTTTCTGAAACTATTTTGTCGGTAAAACAATCATGTTAAGTTGCCAACTAAATTGTATGCAAAATATCAAAAACCGTTTATGACAGTTGTTTTTTAACAGTTGTTTTCACTGAAATACTGATTGAACACAAGTTTCTTAGTAATATGAGTTTTAAAAAAATGGTCACCCTATATTTGTCAGTTCAATCCTAGTTTTTTGGATGTTGATAAATTTCGTCAGTTTTTTCCCCATAGGAATGAGTCTTTTCTAGGAAAAAATATCATGAAAACTTGAGCGTACTGATTTGAGTTCAGGAAAAAATGGTCACCCTACTTATATAGTCAAACTGAGGTGTCGTCCTGCAACTTTTTTAAAATTAGACACCAGCCTAAAAACATTATCATAATAAAAACAGGATGAATCCTACATGTATAAATAAATGTTCAAAATTACATTTTTACACAATTTATATGATAAATACTAATAAAAATGATTAAAAAACGCAGCTGCAATCAGTATATCAAACTTCTTGGAGACCTTCTTTAAAAAAAATTACTAAAAGTTAAACCAGCTTAAGAGAATAATCACAATTGGAGCGGGAAGCGTTTTTCCGCAACTGTTCACACACGTTTTGTATAAAAACAAAAAACCGCCGCGTTTTTCCGACAAACTAGATTCAATTCTATTTTTATAGGAACAATTGCGGAAAACCGCTTGCCGCTCCAATTGTGATTATTGTCTAATATTACACACTGTTCAATAACAGCGCTGTTTTTTTTTTTGTCTAAATATGTCTACTGTTAAGCTTACCGTCAAGTCTATGGGAAATACTGTTAATTTTAAACAATAACAAAAACAAAACAAAAATCGTATAAGAATTTTTAAACCCTAAAGCCGGTTAAAAGTGAACAATTATAACAAAAGAGAAAACATATTACACAAAAAAAAACAAAGGTCACAATAATTGCTCTGGAAAAAGAAATACAACAGTCGTATAACAGTTAAGGCTCTTTAATGGATTAAAAAAAAAATAACGAGTTGCAACTCGTTACTTTTTGCATACTCTGGCGCAAGGAGTAAAATTACTAGAGAGAAATGATAAGAGAGTTATAACGGTACTAAATAAATGAGAGTTTTTTCTTTAACACCATAAAGAGAGTATTTATAATACCAAATAGAGTTTAATTGCCAAAATGAGAGTATTTTATTGAATTTGAAACATCCAAGTGTTGATGCGTAAGGGATGCTTATCATTCACAAAATTCTTGTGATATCAAAACATTGAACTCATCATTTTTTGCTGGTAACTGTTATTGTTGTTGTTATAAAGATGTGTGTATGTGTAAATAATAAAAAAAAGTAACGAGTATATATAATTTTTTTTTTTTTGCATTAAACAACTGAATACATGTTAGAGTTTATTTTCATTTATAACGAACAGTTTACTAGCGGTTGTCGTTTAAAACGGTTGTTTAATACGGACGCGATATTTATAGAAAATTATTTATGCTACAAAAAACGAGGCGTGTAAAACATTTTCAAAGACTTGCAAAAAAACAAAAAAAAAAAATTGGCAAAATAACAAAATAAACACAAGGATTTTTACAATTATAGAGAAATCAATAGAACAAAAAACGGAAAATTTTAAAATTTAATAAATTAAAAGATTTTATTAACAAATTTAAAGAATTTATAGACGAATATAAAAATAAATTTATAATAAACAAATTCTCTTATTAAAAAAAAAAATCCTTAAAAACGGAAGTAATTTTTCAATATCCGTTGGGCGACACAACCCAAAAAAAAGAAGAAAATTTTACTACAACAAAAGCACCACAATATTGTCTGTGACTTGTATAAAAAAAAGAAAAGAAAAATTTGTATTTTTTTTATATTCTATTTTGGGTGACTTTTGCTTTATTTTGTGTTTTTTTTTTTTTATTTGGCGTCAAAGAGCTGATGCTGTGCTATATAATCCATACAAAAATGTGTGTATGTAAGTTTGTATACATGTTTTATAATATCTGACTCCCTATAGAGTAAAATGTTAAAATAAAAATTAAAGCATGCTTTAAGGCGCTGCTATTATAACAAAACATACAGCATATATACAAACAACAAAACAAATTTAAAAGTATAAAAAAAAAAATTCTAAGAATATAACGGTTAAAAGAAAGTTTTAATAAAAGAAAATATTAAAAAGAGAAGAAAAACTAAGGAAAAAAAAATAATAAAAATAAAGTAAAATTATTTAAATAACTGATGTTAAAAAGAAACCCTGATGTTTTATAAAAAAACCAAGTAAAAATATAAACAAAAATTTAAGCATATTTTAAGGGGTATATAAAATTTAAAAATTAAAGCCTACTTTTAGGATTAATATAAAAAAATAGAAAATCCTTTTTATATATATAAACACAAATTGAAACAATAAAAACTCATTAATGTTATATACTTAAAATAACAACAATAAAAAGCAAACAACCACCCTCTGAAAAACACACTGAAACAAAAATAATAACATTAAACGGATATTCAAATTAAAATCCGTTACAAAAGTTATCAATTACGCGCAAAATAAATAAACAAACACTTTTATATGTAAAAAATCAACAACTACAGCAACAACAACAAATTAAAACAGTAAAAATAAAACAAACACATACCAATACAAACAAACAAGGCAATATACTCCAACACTTGTATACACTTAAACAGCTATCAAATAAACAAGTGTATGTGTGTATTTGCGTATATGTATGTGTGTGTGCATTGTGCTACGACTGACTGTTTATTATAGAGTTTCATATACAAATATACCTTTGTAATATTAAATTAATTTGTATTTTGTAAAAAAAAATAAAAAATACATTAAATCTGTTCAACAAAAGCCAACAACACCCTATAGTGTTTTCAACTAACAAAACAACACAAAACACCAACATTATAAATTAAAATGCTTGACAAATAAAATTAAAGCATTTGTATAATTTAAAATCATTATCGTATTTAATCAACAACAAATAAATAAAATAATTTTAAACAGCGACAACAAATAAAATTGGGAAAAATATCATTAAAATAGTTGTATAGCCAGAAATAAATTGCTTTTTCAAGTACTACGTATATACTACGTATCATACTACGTATTTGTGTATCTCTCTGTGTGAGTGTGTGCATTTGTTTATATATTTATTGTGTTAAAAGCTGTATAGCACTCACACTTACCCATACTCACTCCCATAAAAAAAAAATAAATAAATAAAATTTATTGATGGTAGCAAATTTTTGAAATATTTTTGTTAAATATTCTTTTTTTTTGCTCTAGTGTTAAATAAATATTACAAAAAAATAAAATAAAAATAAATTAAAATAAATATTTATCAAAATTGTTCAAAAAAAAAAATTCAATTAAAATAATAAAAGAAAATAAAAATAAAAAATAAAAATAATTGAAAAGTTTATGTGTTTAAATAAATAAATTTAAAATAAAATCTAATGCAAATACAATTGCTTTTACTACTCTATTTTAATTTCATCTTTAAAACTACAATTCTACGGAAATCTTCAAAACTCTTACTAAAAGGTAAGTTTGTAACTATTTTTTTACTAAAGTTAGACCTTGATATGATTTTTTTCAAAGAAGATTTAAATCATACAATCAAAGGAAAAATTTTGTAAAATTTCCCAAAAATATTAAAGAAGACATGGGTGTTCTTGTCAAAGCGAAATTTTTTAGACAAAAATAATGTTGCATTCATTTGTCATTCATGGAAATCGAATTGAAATATCGCTCGAGACCCCATTATGTTTTAAAATTGCTCACATGAAGGCTGTTTTTTTTAAACCCCCTTAATGGACGAAATCGGACCACGACAAAGAAGCTTCAGCTTAAAAAACTAAACTAACTTCTGAAAAACACCAACTTGGATGAAAGGGAGTTAATGATATAACTTATTCATTCCACCCCCTTTTTCGGTCTAGGACCCCATAAAGTATATATATTATTGATCAGTGATCGATTTTAAGACATTCTAGCGATGTCCGTCTGTCCGTCTGTCTGTCTGTGGAAATGGTGATCACGACCAAAATTTTACACGGAGATGACCGAAACTTAACATGTTTATTGGAAGTTCTCATGAGCAGTGTGGTATTGCATTTGAGCGATATCGGTTCAGCGGTTCAAAAGTTATGATCGAAAATGTAAGGACACCTCAAAAATGTTGGTACATTCAACATAACCTAAAAATACAAAATTCTTTAATTCGGCTGCTGGTTGATATATGTGAACACAATTGAACACCGAAAGGTACTTAAACAAGTACAAATACATTTTTTGACAAAAATAGAATAAAATCGCGGATTTTTTTTTCCAAATTTTTTTCGCGGAAATTTTTTTTAAAATTTTTTTTTTAAGTTTTTTGCAATAATCTTTTTGATATTGTTTTTTTTTTACATTTTCGAGGGTATAAAAGGTTTTTGTGCTTACGTATGTTAATTAAATGGAAAATTTGTGTGTCAAAAGTTTTACATACTTGGTGAAAGAGTCGTTTTGGTAAAAATAATTCAAAAAAAAATAAAAGTGTTATAAAAAATATTATTGAGGAAAAAAAAAATTTAAAAAAACAATTAATTAGAAAAACAAATTTGTTAAAAAAAAAATTTAATAACAAAAAAATATTTTTTTTTTTGTAAAAACAAAATTTTTATAAAAAAAAAACATTTCGTGCGAATAAGGAAGAAAAGAATATACATAAGGTCGGATCGAGAAATGCTCTTTCGCGAATTTCACTTGAGGGATATGCGGGATTGGTAAAAATAGATGCCAAAATGATGTGGTTAAAATTTTAGGACGATCGCACTTCATCTTGGGGTCCCCCTTAAGCGATAAAGTTTCAACTTTTCTAAGCCAAAGATCATTTTTAAAAAAAAAATGTCAAAAATTCAAATTTGATCAGATCTTCTTAATTTTAGATTTTATTTTATGAGGTCTAGTTAATCACATCTACATTTAGGTTTTAAATATCAGCTTTATAGGATACCGTTTACCTCCAAAACCCATAGGTGGAAAAATATGCATACATTTTGAAGAATCCCGAAAATCAACTTTTTGCTATTATATAAAAAAATTACATTAAAATTGCAAAATATGATTTTTTTCTTACTGACTTGGAAAAAAAGGTACCCTAGGATTCCAAAACCATTACTGCAAAATTAAAAAAAAAAATATGAAAAAAATTTTGAAACCAATTTGTTAAAATTATCGTAAATTCAGATGGGTCCACACGCCGTTAAAGAATTTCGTGTTTTTTTGTTTTTAACGGTTTTGGATTCCTTGGCACGGTGAGCCTCAGCGATGTTTAGGTTTAACTTTAGTGTCGACGAAAAGTGTAAACGCAGTTCGATTTCTACTTGATTAAATGTTACAAAACTGTTAACAGCGAAATCGCGGCTGCTCGCATTCGCGAGATATCGCGAGATTAGTGTTTTTGTATTTTTTAAAATTTTGACAATGAAGTTTTTTAAATATCGTCAAAAACTGAGTATGCAGATTTAATTGTATTTATTTACAGGTCATAAAACAGTTTACATCGAAATCATATCTTCTCAATTTCGCGAAAAATCGCAAAATTAAAAAAAATAAAAAATTGCAAAAAATGTAATTTTTCGCGTAAATTAGCAGTCATGATATTGAATGGTGCAGTTTTACCACCTTTAACCACATAAAATTTAAACTGCATACAATATAATTGTCGTTTCTTAATTTTTTTTTTTCCTTTATTTTAGACACCAAAGAAAAAATAAATTATGAACAGTAATTTAGCAATTTCTCGAGTAATTGATCATCTATAATTTTTATGTTTGCAGTTTTGTCAACTATAATAACCTCGAATTCAAACTGCATACCACAATTTTGCCGTTAATTGAAGTAAATGTTTTTACAGACCAAAAATAACACAAAGTAATGAAAAGATAGTAGTTTAGCGAGTTTTTTCAGCGACATCTCGAAGAATTGAGCAGCTAGAATTTAAGTGTTAACAGCCTTATCACCTTTAATTAATAGCAAATCAAACTGCACTTCGTGTTTTCCAACAATGTTAAAGAAATACACCCAAAAAGCTGTTTTTCGCTATTTCTCGCGAAAGTGAGCAGCTATAATTTTTTTGTGTGCAGTTTTAATTTCTTCCAACATGCTCAAATCAAACTGCATACGACATTTTTTTATTATTTCTAAAGAACCGGTTTTAAAATATAAATAAATAATAAAAAAAAAATTATATAATTACGCGATATCTCGCGAAATTTAACACCTACAATTTCGATGTCAACAGCTGTGTGACCTTTGATCAAGCACAAGTAAAACTGCATACCATGTTTTTTCAAAATTTTAAAAAAACCTATCTAAAGAAAAAAAAACACGAAAACAAAAACAGCAAAAAATTAATTTCGCGATTTTTCGCGAACTAAAGAAGATAGGATTTTGATGTTTACTGTTTTGTGACCTTTAAATAAGTACAATTAAATCTGTATACTCAGTTTTTGAAAATTTTTAAAAAATTTCAATTTCAAAATTTTAAAAATACAAAAACACTGTTTTCGCGTTATCTCGCGAATGCGAGCAGCTACGATTTTGCTGTTAACAGTTTTGTAACATTTAATCTTGTAGAAATCGCACTGCGCTTACACTTTCGTCGACACTAAAGTTCAACCTAAACATCGCTGAGGATCACCGTGTCAGGGCGCAACCAGCGCTTAAAGTTTTCATCCGTAGTGCGTTTGGTAAAAAAAAAACATATTTTTTTTAATTTTTAAAATTGGTGCCAAAAGTTTCGTTAGGTAGATTACATTCTGGAAAAAATATTTGGAAAGTTTTCATGGAGTAATTTTGGTCCAGCACAACATTTTGAAATTTTGAAAAGGTGTAAATTATTATATATATTTTAAGTTTTTGAAAAAACCGGAGTTTGTAAGAGTTTTTTTTAAGATTTTGTATAGAACGGAGTTTAAGTTCAAGTCTTTGTATAAAAAGCTGTTTTTTTACAAAAACTTAAAAAAATATGTAATAAATTATGCATTTTTGAAGTTTCAAAACGTTGCGCTTGAGAAAAATTGATCCATGAAAACTTTACAAATATTTTTTCCTGAAAGTACTCTAGCTAACGAAACTTTTGGCACCAATTTTAGAAATAAAATAAAATATTTTTTTTTTTACCAAATGCACCACAGATGCAAACTTTAAGCGCTGGTTGCGCCCTGAAGATGACCTCCAAGATTTTTTAAATTATTTTTCCTGTAATCAGACCTTTATTAGGCATCGTTCTAGGGGTATGTCCTAAAGAAATTCTAAAATTTCCCTAATTCGGGACATGCTAATATACATACATCTTTTTTGAAACTATGTTTTTATAAAAATGCGATTTTTCAGCGAAGCTCTACAATATTCTGGAAAATTTTTTTAAAATTTTAACTTTTAAGTATAAACAAGTAAAAAAGCTAATTCGGCTTTGCCGAATGTATGGATAGTATCCATACATTCGGATACCCTCCTTCCATTGGATACCCTCCTCTACAAGGAAGACCTTTCACAGGGCACCCACCGATTGTCCTGAAACTTGCAAATTGGAAATTATCTTGGGGTATGCCGCAAAGAAATTCTAAAATTTCCCTAATTCGGGACATGCTAATATACATACACCTTTTTTGAAACTATAATTTTAAAAAATGAGTTTTTTCAGCGAAGCTCTACAATATTCTGGAACATTTTTTGTAAAATTTTGACTTTTAAGTATAGACAAGTAAAAAGCTAAATTTGGCTTTGTCGAATGTATGGATACCCTCCACTTACAAGGAAGGCCTTTCATAGGGCACCCTCCGATTGCATATGGAAAAGAGGGGAGCAAAATAAGAGCTACCTGTTTTTTTATAGCTGCCCAATCTCACATTTAGCGGTTCAAAGGGGTGTGGGAAAATTGTATTTTTTTCGCTTTTTGAAGATTTTTCCCATTTCTTCAAAAGAAACTATATGATTATTTTATACATGTTGAAAGGTTTATTGAAGGCCTATGCAATGGTGTATCGGTCGTGTCCAAATTCGGCTTCGTTAAGTTCGTTGTTGTCAAAAATGCATAATCGTTGAGGTAATTTATATGGAGATGTATATACGTACGACCGCCAAAATCATATGTAATAATTTCTATCAAAATTAAGCTGACCAGTATTTTTTCTTTTGGCAAAATTCCTGCTAGTTTGGCATTTATAAGGATTTTCCCGAAAGCCCTTAATTTTTCATAAGGTGGCAACCCTTTTTTAAATTTGAGATTGGGCAGCTAAGAAAAAACAGGTAACTCTTATATTTTCCCCCTCATTCCCATATTAAAGCTTAGGACAATCGGTCGGTGCCCTGTGAAAGACCTTCCTTGTGAGTCGTATGATTTATATTAAAAAACAAGATTTTTTGTAGCATAATTTTAGGCATTTGGTAAATATATTATTGATATTTAAAAGCGATAAAAAACTCTACATATTGCTAAATTTATAAACAAATATAACAATTTGTTTAATCTTATGCCGATTTATTAAAAAAAAACTCATAAATGTAATTTTTTTGTTTGGATTTTATTTTCAGATCATATATTTATAAAATGCCTAAAATTATGCTAATACAAAATTTTTCTTTTTATAAAAATCATCGAAAATAAAACAACTCAGTGGCATGGTGAAAACACAGCTTTAAAGATATGTTTACACCATGCCACTGACAAGAGAAGTCTCCCTAGTGTCACCCGCGGATCTTTATAGAATTGGTTTTATTTTGTAGAGCAGAAAAAATATAGTGACACGTATTTTTTTTAGCGGCCCAAATTCATATTTAGGTGGTTAAAAGGAGGGGGGAAGACAAGGTAATTTTTCAAATTTTTTCGTTTATCTCCTATATTATTCAAAGAAACCTAGTCATGTTTCATACCAAATGAAAGGTCTTTGGAAAACCTATCTACGTGTGCTAAGAACGTGTCCAAACATGCACAACTTTTCGTCATATTGAGTAAAATACCAAAATTTTAGGACATTTTAGTTAATAAGTCGAAAAATATCAACTTCTTTGGCCCGTTATTATCACCACGAGATAGGTATTTTTAATACCTTTAATCTGATGCCACACATGCATATATTAATTTTGTTTAAAGGCGAAAATCGTTAAAAACTGAATAAGGTCAATTTCCACCCATACAAATTGACCCCCCCTAAAAATGAGTTTGGGCCGCAAAAAAAAAAATACGTGTCGAATACGTTTTCGGCATTTTTAGAAATATTAAAAAAAAATATTCGAAAATCTTTCGACTCCGTGTCATACAAGTTTTTTTTTTCAATTGCAAAAAAATGGAAAATGTTTAAAGCTTTTTAAATTGATTTTTATTTCTGCCTAAATATATGCATTAAAAAAGCTTAGTTTTTTACAAATAATTTCAAAAATAATATAGAAAACCTTAACGCGACAATAAACCTTATTTAAAGAGTAGGGTGGAGCAGCTTTTTTTCGAAGTTCAAAAACGTCGGAGTCGGGAAAGTTGGTCAATACTAACACACAAAAATATTTGCCTGTAGGACAATGGCTCTGGGTTCCTGATTTGACTTAAAAATCGAAAAGTTCCGAAAAAAGTGAAAAAACATTTTTTTTTTTGAACTTGTTGTTTTTTACTTAAAATATTAGTTTATTCTCGGATATTACTGAAAAAGTATTTATATGGTAAAAATGAATTTAAGGAAAGAATTTTTTTAGTTTCGAATTTCATTAAAGGGCAAATTAAATAACAATGTGCAACAAATTTGGAGTGCATCTTGAACGGGACCAAAAAAAAATCAAAGTATACCAACAATAGAGCAAAACCAACGAAGGGTTTTGAAAACATAGTTCGAGTTCTTTTTTATGGCCCACTGTTGTTTTTTTATATTTTTAATAATTTTTTTGAATTTTTCTTATTTTTTAAATCGAAAATTTTGTTAAATGTTTGCAAATTTCGATTTATTTTGATTTACCCATTCCAAGGTTAATGTTTACGGTCCTCGTGGCCAGTCCACCAGGTCCTGATAAGTTGGACGAGTTACACGAGATGGACCAAGTGATTCCACAAACTTTAAAGTTCGGGTATCCTAATACAATACAGGTCCAATATTTTTATACCCTCTAACTACAGTATGAGGTCCAATATTTTTATACCCTCTAACGGAAACTTTCCCGAACCAGACGTTTTTGAGATTCGAAAAAAACTAAATTTACTCCACCCTGTAGTATGAAAAATATTTCATAAAAATTTTAATTTTTTAAATTGATAACTCTTTATCCTTGAACTCAACCTATTGTTTCCGGCCTATTTGAACATATGAGAAAATTCTACTGTAAAATAAATTTCTATTAAAAAAAAGCATCCAACAGAATAATTCCATTATTCAACATTTCCAGAAATGTTAAACCAACAAACAGTTCAATAACAATACACAGTAAAAAAATTCTTTTGTCAACTTTATGCAAAATACTTGGTGATGCTGATATTTTTCATTCTTCTTCCTTTTTTTTTGTATTATAAAAGCAGCTTAAAATTATGCAACAATTTTTTTCGTTTAACTCAAACTACGTACCAAACAGTCATGACATTAAAAAAACATAGATAAAACGTTTTTAAGCTCTTTAAAATTCTTTTGACCAAAAAAATGTGATGATATAACAGAATTTTTCTACATTTTTCTTGTTTTTTTTTTTCTCAAAGTTCTTGGTGCATATTTTTTTATCAAGAAGGAATATTTTTTTTTTGCATTATTTAAAGATGAAAAAAAAATAAAATAAAATTATGTAAAATAATATGTGTAAAGAGAAAAATATATTTTTTGTAAAACTGATATTATAAAAAATGTATGCATAACATAAAGTAGACAAATTAGGAAAGATTTAAGTGTGTTATTATTTTTTGAAAAGCTTTTTTGATTATTTTTATTTATATTTAAAAATGGGTAAAAATAAAAAAAAATTATTAAACAATTGAACTCATTAAATAGCAAAAAAATATAAAGTTTATGACATCTTTAAATCATCCGGTATTTTATAAAAAAAATTAGTGGCATACCTTAAGGAATCAAACGCAAAATACTAAATGTAAATGTGCAAGCGCCATCTCCCTTGTGCTACTTTAAAGTGAAAAACAATTTATAGTTGTAGCATTTTTAAAGCATACCTTAGGGAGAAAATAACAAATTAAAAAATTAAATTAAACAATGGAACACCTTCCACTTCCCGATAAGTTTGTAAAACATATTATGAAATAAAAAACTTTGTCAGGGACGTTTTGGGGATAAGGGTGTGACAGAGCTGGACATTAGAGGTGTCCTTAAAAACGAAAATAACCTTTTTATACCTGGTAGGGTCCTATATTGTTCTTTAGTATCTAAAAATGAGTGAGCCAAAATTTGGGGACAATCGGCTAAAAATAACTCGTGCCGAAAATGGATTGAAGTTTTGGGACATTCTTATAAGAACGAAAAACTCGTTTTTTCTAGTTTTTGGAAAAACATTGGTATTTAATATTTTTTGTTAAATTTTTTGTAAAATAATATGAAAATGGTACTAAATTACCTTTTCAAAACGACTAATAAAATTAAAATCGGATGAAAAATAAGCATTTTACGAATACATGCCCCAGACCATTGTATGGTTTTTAGAGCCAGAATTTCAAAATTTTCAAAATTTTTAGGCAAAAAAATAGTAAAAATTTAATTTTACTTTATGATCAAATTGAAAACATGTTTAAGATTAAAAATAGCAGATATGGTAGTCAAGCTTTTTTTTTATTTAGAGCGGGTAGTGATAAAATTTCCGCGGATTCCAAATAAAATGCGTTTTTCTACAATAATTAAGCAAATTTTTGAAAATTTGTGCTCTATTGTGCGGATCGAAGTGTAAAACGTAAATTCTGTAACTTTTGAGAAATCGGATATATGCAGATATTTTGTATTATAGAAATGTATAACGTCTCAAATTTGTCATTTCACCTCGACGAAAAGGGGTTAAAGATGCCCGAATTCTCAAAAAATTTACAGAATTTATGTATTTCACTTCGTATAATACAATACAGAAAATTGTTTCCCATATTTGCTAAATTATTTTAGAAAAACTAATTTTCTTTGGAATCCGCGGAAATTATATCACTACCCACGCCAAATGAAAAAAAAGTTAGACTACCATATCTGTTAGTTTTTATCTATAACATGTATTTAATATAATTATAAAGTAAAATTTAATTTTTTTTATTTTTTTGCCTAAAAATTTTGAAAATTTTCAAATTTTGGCTTTAAAAACCATGCAATGGCCTGGGGCATGCATGCGTAGAATGCTTATTTTTCATCCGATTTGAATTTCTTTAAGCTTTTTCGAAAGGTAATTTATTACCATTTTCATATTACTTAACAAAAAAATTAACAAAAAGTAGCATATACCAATATTTTTCAAAAAACTAGAAAAAACGTGTTTTTTCATCAGATAAGAGTGTCCCAAAACTTCACTCCATTTTCGGCACGAGTTATTTTTATCCGATTGTCTCCAAATTTTGGCTCACTCATTTTTAGATACAAAACTACAATTTAGGACCCTACCACGTATTAAAAAGTGATTTTGAAAAATTACCTTAGTCGTTAGGACACCTTTACTGGACATCTTGCACTTATGAATAAGTTAAATAGTCTCCTTGGCTCGAGGGTATAAATGAGCCAATTTCGATTATTTATGAACCTAGCCAGCCTTTTTGGTGTCCAGCTCTTTGTGCTTGCTACAGATGGAAGGGCATCGGTAGAATATCCTTGAATCGAGCAAGGACGAAGAATATATTAAGGGATTATTGCAAAAACTTGATAAGAAACATTTTATTTTATGGTGTTTTTCGCCTTCTACTGATATTCCACTGAAAGATTTTTGCCAAAAGTTTTGTTTAAGCCCTTCGTATAAGTATCTTTTATCATTATTTCAATATTTTTAAGGAAAAAAGCACCATTAAATGAAATCTTGCTTATCGAGTTTTTACAATAAGCCCTTCACATGATCAATAATTTCAAATATATACTATATGAGGTCTTTGATCGATATTTGTTTGCAATACACACGGAGTTGCATTGGATGGAATATTATTTTTTTTTTTTAATTTTCAATTTTAAATTATTTTTAACAATTTTTAAGTATTTTTTTAAATATTTTCTTTTAGTAAAATTAATTGTAGTGTTGTTTTAATGCCCTTCTTTAAGTTTTTTTTTTTATTTAACGGTTGTTGAACTATACGTTAAACAATAGTCTTTTGTTTGTTTGTTAAATAAAAACTTAAGACTGCCTACTTTTAGGCTGCTTTTCTTACATATTAACACTATTTAAAATGCTTAGTGTGTAAAAAGGATTTTCCTTACTTAACACCTTAAGTACTACATAACAAAACTTCACACTTAACACTTGTTTTGTGTTTTATTTTTTTTATATATATATAAAAAAAAACTTATACATGCTCCCATATGTATGCTTTTTTTTAAAACATTTCATAACGCAGAGTGCACATTTAGGAGCACATTTAAGAAAAATGAACATGCACATTTATGACTTATTTTTTTTTTAAGTTTTACTGAATGAGTTTTTTTATATTTTTTTTTTTCTTGTTAAAATAAAGACAGTTTTATATAAGACCAGTAGACTATAAAAAAGGGACGTTTTTTTTTAAATAAAAGATTTTTGTTAGGATCTTAGAAAGAAGTTGCAATTTTTAAGAAGTTTTTAAATCGAAAAATCAAAGAATTTAGTTTTAATACAAAAGAGACTTGGACAATGATTCATAGAAATTTTAAAACAGTCACAAAATAAAAAAATATTAAAAAAAAATTATTTTGAGTTACAAAAATAGGTTTATAATTATTTTATTTTGCAACTGTGTCTAAATTAGTGAACTTTAGACTTTTTCTTAAAAATAAGCAATATTTTTCAATCACATGGATTCAGATTTACTATCCACAGCTCAGATTTATTAATTATTTATCACATTAAGGTTTTATGCATCTATGAGTCTTTCTGTTAAGCATACTATAAATCATACTATAGAGCACACCTTTAGGTGCGAATAGTTACTAACCGCGTCACATCATGCAGCAAGCAATAGCGCCATCTTTTTTTAACTTTTGTTGTTTTATGCTTAAAACTGTGTTTACATCATACCACTAACAAGGGAAGTCTCCCTAGTGTCACCGCGGATCTTTATGGAATTGATTTTATTTTGTAGATTAGAAAAAATAAAGGGACACGTATTTTTTTAGCGGCCCAAATTCATATTTAGGGGGTAACAAGTAGGAAGGGGGGAAGACAAGGCAATTTTTCAGTTTTTTTCGTTTATCTCCTATATTATGCAAAGAAACCTAGTCATGGTAAAAGAAAGGTCTTTGGAAAACCTATCTACGTGTGCTAAGAACGTGTCCAATAAAGGTGTCCTTACGACTAAGGAAATTTTTCAAAATCACTTTTGAATACGTGGTAGGGTCCTAAATTGTAGTTTAGTATCTAAAAATGAGTGAGCCAAAATTTGGGGACAATCGGATAAAAATAACTCGTGCCGAAAATGGATTGAAGTTTTGGAAGTTATATCATGTAAAAACCCATTTTTTGCAGTTTTTTGAAAAATATTGGTATATGGTATTTTTTGTTAAAGAATATGAAAATGGTACTAAATTAACTTTTAAAAAAGCTTAAACAAATTCAAATCGGATAAAAAAAAGGCATTTTATGCATACATGCCAGACCAGACCATTGAATGGTTTTAAAAGCCAAAATTTGAAAATGTTCAAAATTTCTAGGCAAAAAAAAATAAAAAAAAAAAAATTACTTTTTAATGTTATTAAATACATGTTATAGATAAAAACTAACAAATATGGTAGCCTAGCTTTTTTTTAATTTGGCGTGGGTAGTGGTATAATTTCCGCGGATTTCAAAGAAAATGTGTTTTTCTATGGTAATTTAGCAAATATTGGAAAAAAATGTTTTGTATTGTACTGTACCAAATGTAAAACATAAATTCTGTAAATTTTTAGAGAAATAGGCCCTTTTCATCGAGGTGAAATGACAAATTTGGGACATTACATATTTCTATAAAACAAGATATCTGCATATATCCGGTTTCTCAAAAGTTATAGAATTTACATTTTACGCTTCGTTCAGTACAATATAGAAAAAATTTCCCCATATTTGCTAAATTATTGTGAAAAAACGCAATTTATTTGGAATCCGCGGAAATTTTATCACCACCGGCGAAAAATAAAAAAAAAGCTTGACTACCATATCTGCTATTTTTAATCGTAAATTTATTTTCAATATAATCATAAAGTAAAATTTATTTTTTTTTTGTATTTTTTTGCCTAAAAATTTTGAAAATTTTGAAATTCTGACTTTAAAACCCGTACAATGGTCTGGGGCATGTAATAAGTCGAAAAATTTTAACTTCTTTGGCCCGTTGTTAGCACCACGAGATAGGTATTTTGAATACCTTTAATCTGATATCACACATGCCTATATTAATTTTGTTTAAATAGGCGTAAGTCGTAAAAAACTGAAAATGGTCAATTCCCCCCATACAAATCGAACCCCCCTAAAAATGAGTTTGAGCCGCTAAAAAAAATACGTGTCGAATTAATTTTCGTTCTTAACAACATATCCAAATTTCATGAAGATCGGGGGGTGACACCAGGGAGACTTCCCTTGTAAGTCGTTTTATTTTCGAAGATTTTTATAAAAAATTAAGATTTTGTCGTAGCATAATTTTAGGCATTTTGTTGATGATCCGAAAATTAAATCCCAGCAAAACAATGACATTTACGATTTTTTTTAAATCGACTTAAGATCAAATAAATTCTTATATATTTTTATAAATTTAGCAATATGTAGAGTTTCTTTTGCTTTTAAATAACAATCATAAATTTACTAAATGCCTAAAATTATGCTATAATATATATATATATCTTGCTTTTTCATAAAAATCATCTCACAAGGAAGGTCTTTCATAGGCCACCCACCGATTTTCCTGAAACTTGCATATAGAAAATAGGGGAGCAAAATCAGAGTTACCTGTTTTTTTTTAGCTGCCCAATCCCACATTTAGCTGGTCAAAGGGGAGGGGAAAATGGGATTTTTCGTCTTTTGAGAATTTTTCCCATTTCTTTAAAATAAACAATATGACCATTTTATACAGGTCAAGAGGGTTTTTTAAGGCCTATCCAATGGTGTATC
The DNA here is from genome assembly GCA_963921195.1 of Pegoplata infirma. NCBI lineage: Eukaryota > Metazoa > Arthropoda > Insecta > Diptera > Anthomyiidae > Pegoplata > Pegoplata infirma. The sequence goes on along the minus strand of OY992538.1, from coordinate 232,403,170 downwards.
GGTCGTGTCCAAATTCGGTTTTGTTAAGTTCGTTGTTGTCAAAAATTAATAAACGTATGGGTAGTTTATATGAAGCTGTATATACGAACGACCGCCAAAATAAAGTATAATAATCTCTATCAAAATTAAGCTGACCAGTATTTCTTCGTTTAGAGAAAATTCCTACTAGTTCGGCTTTTATACGGATTTTCCCGAAAGACCTTATTTTTTCATAAGGTGGCAACCCCTTTTTAAATTTGAGATTGGGCAGCTAAAAAAAACAGGGGGCTTATCACGTAAAACGAAAACGATAGACGATGCATAAACGACATCAAAATACATATCGTTTTGAAGGGAAATTTGAAAGTTTTTCTTTATTAAATTATTAAAAGTTGTTGTCTTATCCAGAAACATTAAAAAAATTGGAAATATTTGCATTAGTTTAGGAGCAACAAGGCTCCCAAAATCGACGATAGTTAACTCAGGTAACTCTTATTTTTCCCCCTTGATTCCCATATTTAAACTTCAAGACAATCGGTGGGTGCCCTGTGAAAGACCTTCCTTGTAAGTCGTTTTATTTTCGACGATTTTTATAAGAAATTAAGATTTTGTCGTAGCATAATTTTAGGCATTTTGTAGATATATGATCCGAAAAACAATGACATTTTCGACTTTTTTTAAATCGCCTTAAGATTAAATAAATTGTTATGTTTGGTAATAAATTTAGCAATATGAAGAGGTTTTTGTCGCTTTTAAATAACAATAATATATTTACTACATGCCTAAAATTATGCTATAAAAAATCTTGCTTTTTTATAAAAAGCATTCGACTCAGTGGTATGGTGTAAACATAGCTATGAATTTTTACAGCACATCTTATTTTTAAAATTATTTGTAAAAATCTTTTTTTTTTTAATTCATATGTGAGGCATTCCACACCAAATATACAGCGAAAAAAAGTTGTGTACCGTAAATTTCTGAATAGGTTGTATGGATAGCCCTATATGGAGCTAAGAAAATTTTGATTTTGGTATTTCAATTTTTCAAAAACTGGGCTTAGGAGGAAAAATGGTCAAATTTGTGTCGAGTTTTCTTGTTTAAATATCAAATTAAAACGGAATGCACCACAATCTCAAAAATTTACATTCTTGTATAGTTTTGTATGGGCTATTGATGAAAATATTTGTTTTGGAAAATTTTTGGAGCCCGTTTTGAAATTTTCATTTTTCAAAAAAGGCAAGTTATGAAAAATTGGGCCACTTTTTTTTTTTCTTAAATATTAGATGTTTGTCTACCCACAGAAAATAATTCTGTCATATGTTTTTCGATTTTTCTAGAAAATTGCATTTAAATTTTGAATTTCATAACTATTTAGTAATTTGTTTGTATTTTCTTGTTTCAACGTAGCGTATGATTAACATTTATGCAAATATTTAATACTCATTCGCTATGTTGAAACAAGAAAATACAAGGAAATTACAAAATTGTTATGAAATTGTCTGCATTTTTTTGTGTGGATAGACAAACATCTAAACTTAAAAAAAATTAAAAAAAAACAAAAGAGGCAGGATTTTTGATAAATTGACTTTTTAAAAAAATGGATAATTTCAGAACGGTTTTTGAAAATTTTCCAAAAAAAAAATTATAAAATTAATATAAAATTTAATATTCAAATGCGATTTTCTCAAAAAAAAAAAAAAAAAACAAAAAACACATGTCTGATTTTTTTTGTGTGGATAGACAAACATCTAAACTTAAAAAAAACATAAATAAAAAAAAATATAAAAAAAGTGGCCGGATTTTTGATATATTGACTTTTTTAAATAATGGAAAATTTCAGAACGTGTTCTGAAAATTTAAAAAAAAAAAAAACTTTTAATCGATAGTCCATACAAAACTATTCAAGAATGTAAATTTTTGAGATTGTGGTGCATTCCGTTTTAATTTCAAAAATATTTAAACAAGATAACTCGACTCAAATTTGACAATTGTTTCAATATTTGACCATGCCTCCTAAGCCCAGTTTTTTAGAAATTAAAAAACCAAAAACACAATTTTCTTATTTACAAATAGGGCTATTTACGCAACCTATTAAGAAATTCACGAAAACATGTTTTTCTGCAGCAGGACATTTGGTGTGGAATGCCTCATATTTAGACAGAGCAAAAATCATGTAAATTATTTTTTTTGGGCAATAATAAAAAAATATTGTCTTATACCATAGATTCAAATGATTTTCAACAATTTAAGAAACATTTTAAAAAATGTTGAAAATTATACGTATTATCAGATTTTTCTTTCCGCCTTTAAGTAGGCACTTCTTTTTTACAACAACTGTTTATCTAACATGGCGCCGTGTCAATGGCCTTTTAATAAATCTTGATTTATTTGATGATTAAAAATTATAGAATCTGAGTCCTAATCATATGGTCTGAAGAAAAATTATTAGATTTGTTAATCTATAAACATTTTAAAATTCCGAGAAGGTTTTCCCAAATCTTCGAACTTCCAGAATAAATCTCGACCATCTAGAAAATAGTTTAATATTGGGAAAGTTTCTGCCAAAATTTTATTGAATCATTAATTTATTTAATAAATTACTTGTTTTTTTTTTTACAAAATGTTGGCCTTTGTTCTTGCACTCTTTCTCAAATAATATTACATTCTCAAAACATTACCTACTTTAAGGCTTAGTCATTACCCCTTTTTAAAATACAAAATTTTTCTATAGCCTATTGTTAAGTTTAATCTTAAAATTCATTTATAAAGCATATCCTTAGGATGCTAAAGAAACAATTAAGTTGATATTTAATTTTTTTACTAACTTTCGATTACTCTCAATTTTATACACAATTTTTTAATACAAAATAAAATTTTTCTTAGAAAATTGAAAGAAAATCAATAAATAGTTATACATACATGTTTTTAAAAGTTCAAACTATAAAAAAAATGAAACTAAAGCTATTATTTTTACTTATATGTATGTACAGAATTCTTATACGTATAAAAAAAAAAACATAAAACCATTAGATGAGAGTTAAAACATAAAGCCAAACGTTATACTGTATAAAAAGAAAATTTAAACCTTAAGTATAAAGATATACTATTAAATTCAGCATATATAGCACTACGACAGTCTATGATATTTAAGTAAGCGTACTTTTTCTAGATTAATATCAAGAAGAAAAAAACTTAGCATTACTCGGCCTCAATAGGTGTACCTAAAACTATACTTTAAAATACTTTTACTTAGCGCCTAAAATCGTGCTAGGATTTTTTTATATTTTTGTTGAAACGTTAACATTAGGCCAATTTTCACGATAAAAATACGTTTACACCATACACGGAGACGTTTTATTTTCAACGATTTTTATAAAAAATTAAGATTTTGCTGTAGCATAATCTTTTGCATTTTGTAAATACATATATATCGAAAATTAAATCCCAGCAAAACAAAGACATTTATGATTTTTTTTTATTAAATCGACTTTAGATTAAATAAATTGTTACATATGTTTATAAATTTTGCAATATGTAGATTTTTTTGCCGCTTTTAAATAACAATCATATTTTTACAACATGCCTAAAATTATGTTACAAAAATCTTTCTTTTTCATAAAAATCACACGACTCAGTGGTATGGTGTAAACATACCACAACTCTGAATAAAACTATTTTCGATGTTTTGTTTAAAAAAGAAGTGCATACTTTTAGGATTAAAGAATTACAAAATGCCTAAAATTATGCTACATCAAAATCTTACTTTTTATAACAATCTTAGAAAAAACAGCTTTATTGTTTGCTCTTAAATGTATGTTATAAAAATAACGCAAAAACAGATTTTTTTTTATAACAGGAAGAGTCATAGAATTTTTAAACCTTAATATTATTAATAGTGTATTTGCAGCATACTTATAGGATAAAAACGGCAATTAGTTAAAAAAACTTAAAATTATGCTTTAAAAATATGTAAAATTTTGTGTTAATGTTGTTACAATAAAATCACAACGTTTGGCACTAGTGGCGCTGTATTATGTAAAAAGGTTGTTTACTGATTGGGTAAAAATGGAAGATGGGTGCCCGTCAGTTACCACGTTTCCTCGTAGGCCATTCCCTAATTCCCCGATTTTTTTTAACAAGATTTTATCTTTAACCACCTTGATTCCCTAAGGTATTTCGCTATTAAATTTAAGTGCTTTTATTAAAATTTCGCTAAAAAACACGCAACTCCCCTTTACCTCCCTTTCCTTTTTTATGTTTAAAAAACATACATATGTTATGTAGGAGTATATCAACACTTTTATTGTTTTTTTTTTTAATAAAATTTAAAAAAAAAAAAATAAACTTGTTTTATGCATTTTTATAAAAGACCTTTATTCAAGTACTATGTGTAGTAACTTTTCATACAAATTCATAGAACAATTTATACAAGTTGTAGAATATGAAAATCTTAGCAAGTTTTTTTTTCTTAAGTTAACTTAGCAACGTTTCTAGTATGAATATTCTATAGTAAATGCGTATAAAAACTTTAAAATGAGCAAAAGTTTAAAGTCTCTATAGAAATCATTATATTAAAATACTACTGAATGAATAACGGATGAACCGACTAGTGATGGATAAGTGATAAGACTTTCTAAAGTAGCGAAATTTAAGGTTATACTATTTTTTGGAAGTGTAAATAAAATGTGGACCAAATAATTTAAATAACGACTACCATGCTATAAAATGTCACTTTGATTTTTGAAAATGATTTTATTCAGAAAAAAAATATTCGATTTGCGTTTTACCAGTTTGTGACATGCTCCTGCAGCTGTGTTTACGCCATACCACTGAGTCGTTTTATTTTCGAAGATTTTTATAAAAAAGTAAGATTTTGCTGTAGCATAATTTTAGGAATTTTGCAAATATATGATCCGAAAATTAAATCCTAGTAAAACAATGACATTTATGATTTTTTAATAAATCGACTTAAGATTAAATAAATTGTTATATATGGTTTGAATTGAGAAAGGTGTGAAAGAAAAATTTATTTTTCTAAAAATTTTAAGACATCCTGGTTCGTTTTTTACTAGTTTCATATAATCTAGTTATTATAATCATCAGAAAAACTTTTAATGTCAAATTTATTCAGTTAATAGTCAATTTTATTCTATATGTGAAAATTATTAACAGATCGCAGCCGCTAGGGATTGATCCCATGATCTGTAATATTTTTGCTATTAACTGCCTCTTAGGTACGATCACTCTAGACCGATACGCTAAGTTGGCTGTTAAGCAAGTATCAACTAAATCATGGTTTTTCAATTCTTGTGTGGTTGTTGCTGTTGTTTTTTCGTACAGAAGAAGGTGAAATTTCATTATGGTGAATAAATTCAATTTTTTAGTAATCATCATTCGTCCTCCTCTCCTTTGTTATATTTGTTTATAAAATTAGCAATATATAGAGTTTTTTGTCACTTTAAAATAACAATCATATATTTACTACATGCCAAAAATTATGCTATAAAAAATCTTGACTTTTCAGTGGTATGAAGCTTTAATTACAATTTTGGGACAAAAATATGCATTTTAATTGTTAATGGCTTTAACTCGACTTTATAAATCAACAACATAGATATGATTTATAAATCTACAACTCACCCTATATTTTGTAAATTTTTGTATAATTTTTCATTTTCATTTGAAGCATACCTTAAGGTGCAAACACAATCATACAATGTAAATTTACTGCCAGTTATCCAAATAAAAAAAAGTAAAAGCCAAAGCAATTGTAAATGATTACTGTGATCACTTCTTGTTAAACAAAATCTTCAAACAATAAAAAAATCACTGATGTAATTTTTTTTCCTGCCGATTCTTTATTAAAAATTTAATAAAAAATTAATTTACATTTTGCCATCCCATTTTTATAGGTCTTTCAAATCTTTAACAGAGCAATAATAGAAATTTTGAAAAAAAAAAAAACCTTAAATAATTTTTAAAGTATACATTTCTGCTGAGGTTTTAAAAATTTTTGTTGCATATTCTTGGGATGTGATTTAAATTTGCTAAATGCATGCTATCGATTGTTCTTTTGCTTTTGAGCATGTAATTTATGGTGAATAACCTTCTCACTTTTCCATCTCATATAAATGCAAACATATTTATATTTCATACATTTTCATTTTTTGCTTGTTAGTTTATATTTAAAAAACAACAAGAAAAACAACATAATACTTCATATTTTTATTTACTTTACTAACTAAGTAATGCATTAACATTAGGGCAGAGGAAATAGTTTTCTTCTAAAGTTGCTTAAAGCCAAGTGTCACGGTGAAAGGGAAGTCTCCCTAGTGTCACCCTCTTCATGGAATTGGCTTTATCTTGTAGAGCAGGAAAAATAAACGGACAGGTCTATATCAGTCTCTATGAAATAGTCAATGAGAAAAAATATTTTCCAGTTTTTATATTAGTTTTTTGCAATATTTTTAAAGCATACCTTAAGGTGCAAACACTAATCCCCTTATATCATATAATGAGTAATGTCCCCATATTTTGTGTTTTATTTAAAACATTAAAATTTATATTTTCTTAAATCACTTAAAAGTAAATTTACTTAAATTAATATTTCACTCCGCCCTATTCTACATGCATGCTTCATGCATGTTCTTATATGTTTGAGGAAGGATTAAAAAAAAGACTAAAGAATGAAAACTCATATTTAGTTTATGAATTTGTTAAAAACATATACAGATTTTCTGTTAAAAATTTATTTATTGAAATGAACAAGAATACAACATTCTTATTATATTTGTTTTAGGAAGTGAAAAGTTGACGAAGAAAAAAAAAATATAGAAAGTGGAGGAAGGAAGTTTTCAATATTTTAAATGAAATTTAAAAAAAGATATACATTTTAAAAATTTTCTTGGATTATGATGAAAAAAAAATCACATAAAGTTAAGTTAAATTTAACAAATTCAAAACAGAGCTGTTATGAGTCACCATGTTGTGCGTAATTTTTTGGTAGCATTTTTGCAATAGTTTTTGGTAGCATTTTTGCGATTTGTAAAAAAAATATCACCGTAAAAATTACACTGTGCTACAAAAAACACAAAATCAAATCTACTTTTAAAATGAGGTAGTTAAGGTCATAGGTCTCGTCGAAAAGATCACACAAATGCCCATCAAACTTGCCAGACACTCTCAAATTTTAAAGATATTGTCAAAAAACGTTTTTTGGGACTTTTCTCACTAAACCACGTGTAACTTAAACATTTTTCAACCGATTTTAAATTTTTCAACTGTTTAGATTGAAGAAGGACAGGGCTTTTCATGTGTGTGAATCGGTCTATACATATAAGAAAAAATTTCAAAAAAAAAAAAAAAAATTATTGACCAATTCACACACGTGGAAAGCCCTATCCTTGTTCTATCCAAAATAGTTTAAACATTTAAAATCGGTTGAAAATTTGAATTACACAAGGTTTAGTGAGAAAAGTCCCAAAAAAACGTTTTTTGACGATAACTTTAAATTTTAGGGTGTCTGGCAAGTTTAATAAGAATTTTTGTGATCTACTCGACAAGACCAACAACCTATACTATTTCACATCAGAAATATTTTTTCACTGTAGGACGGTGTTATTAAAAAAACGGGACCTCGAGCTGCTGTAATCTTTCTTAATAGAATTTATAGATCCAATAATATATAAATTTTATTAATTTAAAAATAAAAACAGAATTAATACTAATAAGAAAGTTTTTAATAAAACACAAAAGATGAAAGAAACTATTACTCGCTGTATGAGTTGATATGGGGTAATTATTGTTCGCTCCTAAATGTATGCTTTAATAATATCACAAAAGTACTGCATAAAATATACACAAAAACAGGAAGAGTCGTAGATGATTAAAACTAGCGGTGTCCTTCACTAGGGGTTGTCGAACATCAAAAGTTCGTGCAAAAAGTGGAAAATACGTAAAAAAGTAAAATAACATACTATTTAATTCTTTTTCACCAAAGTCGTGTGAAATAAGTCAAACAAATGTTTTCAATATAATATGCCTCTGACCTAAATTACTTTAATCCATGTCTTTAGTAAAATTTGATGGCGGTTCTTTTCTTAAAACATATTAACCCTCTATCTTCCATTTTTTAGGGTCATTTTTGTCCTATTTCAAATGGGGAAATTTGATGCAGAAAATTTTTGTAGAACATTTTAACCCTTTTATGTATGTTTTATTAATGTTCTATGAGGATATTTCAAAAAAAGACCAAAATAGCACATATAAATGGAAGATAGAGGGTTAATATGCTCTAAGAAAAGAAACATCATTAAATTTCACTGCAGACAGGAAATTTTTGTAGAACATTTTAACGCACGTTTTATTAGTGTTCTATGAGGATATTTGAAAAATGGAAAATGACAGCTATAAATAGGAGATAGAAGGTTAATATGCCTTAAGAAAAGAACCATCATTAAATTTCACTGCAGACATCTGTAAACATTTTTTTCTTCAGCATTAGATTAAATAGTTTTTTTTTGGGCTTGTTTTAAACGGCTTTGAAAAAATTCAAAGCTTTTATGGGCCATAAAAAAAACTCGAGCTTAGTTTTCAAAGCCCTTCGAGGGTTTTGGCCTTCTATTGGTATACTTTAATTATACCCTACACCACACTGTGGTACAGGGTATAACGAGTTTGTGCTGATGTTTGTAACTACCCGAAATATTGCTCCTAGACCCACTTTTAAGTATACCGATCGACTTAGAATCACTTTTTGAGTCGATTTAGCGAAGTCCTTCCGTCCATCCGTCTGTCCATGTAAACGCTGTAAACACGATACAGGTCGCAATTCTTAATCAATTGACTTGAAATTTTTTGGCCCAAGGACGAAGCCTATTGAAATTGGAAAAAATCGGTCCATATTTAGACCTAGCCCCCATACAAAGGTCCTCTATAGTTTGGCTCAAATGACTCTAATAGCCGCATTTTAATAGGTATATTTTCGAAATTTGGCAGGTAATCATGTTTTATCCACACAAATCACGATTCCGAATTTTAAAGAAATCGGACCAGTTCTTCTTGTAGCCCCCATACAAACCACCTTCCCGATTTTCACATAAATCTCTCAAATTTCATGAAAATAGAAAATATTTAATTAAAATTCTGTTTGTGTATGTTAAAACGCGTACTTTAATAACCTTATCAAATGTGATTATCATCGTACCACTTTTGGACTTAGGTCCCATATGAAAATTTCGCCCCATATTCAGTTAAAGCGGTTTATTGTCAACAAATAGAAGCCTATTTCACTCAAATTTGATTTGTGAGTGTTTTTTACACTTATTAAAGAGTTGACAAAATATAGATCTAATCGGTCCATGTTGGATCTTGGGACCCATTTTAGGGTATTATATGGTCGAAGACCTAAAATCAGTTGCATAGTGTAATTAAAACCTGAGCTCAACTGTTTTTACAGGAACAACAATTTAAAAATTTTAATTATTATTTTTACTTTTTAAATAGCTTTTAGTAAATTTAATTTTTTGTTAATTCAATTATATATGCAATCTTCTAATTTAAATAAAAAAATCATCCTTAAAAACCAAGATTTTTCTAAAAACTTAAGTATTCCATTTGAAAAAAAATACACTTTAACACATACTAAAAGAAAAATTTATATCATATCATAATCATTTTAGAACTGAAACCCTAACGATAAAAAAAAGAGAATATATTATTGCCTAATTTTAGGCTGTCACACATATGTATACATATTTTGCACATATCTGCTTAAACATAAACTGATATTAAAAGCCTTAAATTATCCATTAAATATATCCTCTCATACTTTCACATACACATATAAGTAGATCCACCCAGCTGTAGTAGTCTGTATATTTTTTTTTGAAATATGTATGTATAAAAATCCCTTTTAATACTACACTTTTACACAGCTATAAATAAGCTCAATCAACAAAAATCTTTTATACAACACAAGCATGTCAAGTAAAGAAAATAAAATAAAGGCAGCAACAATAATAATAAAATAAAAATGTTTAACCCAGTGTAGACATTTTTTTTTTAAATCAAAAATTAAATCACAAGTATTAGGAATTGGATTGTAAAATGTGGACTTACTTAGACTTTATCTCATTAAAATTTTAAATATCTACGAATCTTCCTGTTTTTACTTGATTTTTTTAGTATTTTTGTAATATTTTGAAGGCCTTAAATACCTTAAAAACTATTGTTTTTTATTCGTCAGAAAAAAAAATTAAAGCATACTTTTAGGAATAATCTCTGAAATTGTATTAAAGAAGTTTGAACAATTGAAAACGCAGTATTAGATTTAAAGTTGAATCAAAAACACTCTGAAACAAGCATATTTGTTCTTAAGATCCACAAAATTGTTGTTGTAGTAAAAAAATAGGTTCACCTGTTTTTGTTTAAGCCTGATAATTAAGGCAACAGAAAACTAGCAATTATGAACTTATTTTGAGGCCTAATACCATGCAACAACTTATTTGAAACAGTGGTCAGAAATCAAACGTATTTATATTGAAATTTGTTTTAAAATAATAAAGAAATATGAAGGATTGTCCTGAACTCCTCCTCTTTTACACCAAAAAAAAAAACGTGGGTATTCAATGCTAAAAATTTGACTAATTTTAGTCCAAATGGACCGAGTGCAGAAATTGGTAATAAATACTAAAATTTTTAACTAATATTAGTCAAATCCAGTAAAAATGACTAATGTTAGTACTTTGAAGATACTAAAATTAGTAACGAATTAGTAGATTTTGGTACAATATCACTTACTAAACCTTTTATTGTAGAATTATTTTGAGTGTAGGTTTTAGGATGTGTTACTTCAATTAAAAATATTTGCTTTTATTTATTCAATTTGACGATACACTGGTTTTGTATAGCATAGTTTTAGGTCAAAAATTAAATTTATAAATGCTAGTTTTCTGATAATACTGCTGACAAAATTATGGATAACGTAGTAAATTATTATAAAATTGGGAAAAGCCATTTGGAATGCTACAAGTAATTCAATTTAAATAAGGATTTTAAAGTTCTACTCATAGTGTCATTTAAATGGTGTAATGGGGTTATTTATTTAATGTTTTTTTGGAATTTTCAATCAGGCTTTCATGGTCAAATTATATCCTATATGAAAATAAAAGACCTATTTATTGTTTGCTCCTAAACGTATGCTTTAAAAATATTACAAATGTACTGTATAAAATATATACAAAAACAGGAAGAGTCGTAGATGAGTAAATTACGTTTGAAAAGAACACATTTTGTATGATAAATCCTAATAAAAGTGATTGAAAACACAGCTTTAGTCTGTAAGGAAATTTTTTCCATTGACCATTAAACAAATAATGAATAAAAAATATTTTTTGGAATTCTTTATGTTTACTGGGTTAGGTTTATACAAAGTAATTTTCATATAATGCATGGCGAAAATGAATGTATGTTTATAAAAATATAAAAGAAAGTATTATAAAAACATATACTTCTGACAAAAGTGATGCCAATAAAAGAAATTTGTTACGATAAGATGTTTTGTACTATTTTTGAAATTTTTAAAAAAACAAAAAAAATATTAAGGCAGCTTTCGAATTTTTAATTTTTTTTTAAATCAAAATATTATTGCTTTTTATATCACTATGTCGAATGATATCTTAAAATGTCGAAAATTAAAAATTCTTACGCAAAACATCTGAAAACATTTGAATCAGCGTCGTTTTCGAGCTTGGCCTAAAGCGATTTAAAAATAATAATTAAGGGACAAAAAAAAATTATTCGACTTGAAAGATTCTAAGAATGCCTTCCAAAATGCCCAAAATATGTAAAATGCAAATAAATTTGAGTTGAAACTAAATGTTTGGTGGTTGTAATTATTTCCACTTAAAAAAATGTATTAAGACTGAATAAAACTATTTTCAAAGTTTTGTGTAAAAATCTTAGGATTAAAGGAAAATTGTGTATAACTTATGATTTTTAACATTACTAGAAGAGTTTCTAAAAGTGTCGAAAATCGTTTGTTTTGTTGGTATAAGAAAACAATTTTCTATTGATTGAAAAGAAAAAAAAAAAACGAAAAAATTTAAAACTTTTTAAATTAAAATATCGTCCATTCCATGATACATTTTAAAAAATCTGACCGAGGGTCTTCCGATTTTTGTAATATTTTTTATACATATACTCTATGGAGGCAATTTCAAATTTCATCCATCAGATCGAAAATATTCGAAAAACTCGCGATTTTATTCACGATTTTCATTTTTAAAAAAGTCAAAAAAATGCAAAATCTGTGTAACTTTGAGCAGCTGTATTTTCTAAACTACTTATCGCATTTTAATAATCTATAGCGCATACGAATGGTATGTAAGTCAATTTTAATTCCTAATAAACTGAAAAAATATTTGTGGTTTAAAAGTGCATTTTATATGCAAATGCAATTTTGAAGTGCATTTTGCGAAACTTTTACCCCTTTTAATTTTTTTTTAATTAGCATATTTGGAAAATTTGGAATTTTTGCTACAAAAAAATGTTTTCATTACAATGGACCGAGAATGTATTCTATTTTTAATATTTTTTTTAAAAAATACTTCCTTAAGTTTCCCTTATAAAAATTTGTATTTCTTAAATTATACCAAAATCATGTAAAAAGACATGTTTATAAACCGTTATATTTTCAAAAGTAGTAATCGTATCTTATTGTTTTTATGCACATTAGAAAGGTATTTTTGTCTATTTTTTGCATATAATGACTTCAAAAATTTTGGTATTTCGAAAATGCATTTTAAATGCAAATGCAGTTTTGAAGTGTATTTTTTAAAACTTTTACCCATTTGAATTTTTTTTTAATTATCATATTTGAAAAGTTTATAATTTTTACTACAAAATAATGTCCTCCTTATAATGGACCCAGAATTTTTTAAAAAATCATGTAATTTCAGACTTTTTTGATTTAATTTAAAATATTAAAATTTTTTTCAAGGACATTTTTAAAATTTCTTTAAAAATAGCACACACAGTGGGTCCATTATTAGCAGGACATTTTTTTGAAGTAAAAATTGTAAACATTTCGAATATGATAATTAAAAAAAAAAATCAAAGGGGTAAAAGTTTTGAAAAATGCACTTCAAAACTGCATTTGCATTTAAAATGCATTTTTGAAACACCAACATTTTTTCGGTCATTTAATGCAAAAAATGGACATAAATACCTTTCTAATGTGCATAAAAACAATAAGATACGATTAGTACTTTCGAAAATATAACGTTTTAAAAATATGTCTTTTTACATGATTTTGGTATAATTTAAAAAATAAAATTTTTTATAAGGGAAACTTAAGGAAGTATTTTTAAAAACAAAATATTAAAAATAGCATACATTCTCGGTCCATTGTAATGAAAACATTTTTTTGTAGAAAAAATTCTAAATTTTCCAAATATGCTAATTAAAAAAAAATTAAAAGGGGTAAAAGTTTCGCAAAATGCACTTCAAAAGTGCATTTGCATATAAAATGCACTTTTAAACCACCGATGTTTTTTCAGTTTATTAGATATTAAAATAGACTTACATACCATTCGTATGCGCTATAGATTGTTAAAATGCGATAAGTAGTTTAGAAAATACAGCTGCTCAAAGTTACACAGATTTTGTATTTTTTTGACTTTTTTAAAAACGAAAATCGTGAATAAAATCGCGAGTTTTTCGAATATTTTCGATCTGACGGATGAAATTTGAAATTGGCTCCATAGAGTATCTGTATGAAAATAATAACAAAAATCCGAAGACCCTCGGTCAAAAAATGCCTAAAATCACCAAATGTCTGGTGGAATGGACGATATATGATTTTTATCTATCCCTAAAAATGTGCTTTAAAAAAAGCTTATTTTTTTTACAAATAATTTCAAAAATAATAAGGAATTTCTTAAGCTGTGTTTGCACCATACAACGGAGTCGTTTTATTTTCGACGATTTTTTTTAAAAAGTAAGATTTTGTAGCATAATTTGAGGCATTTTATAAATATGATTTTTTTTAAATGAATCGGCTTAGGTTTAAAAAAATTGTTATAATTTTTTTAAAAATTTAGCAATATATAGAGTTTTTTGTTGCTTTTTAAATAACAATTATATATTTGCTACATGCCTAAAATTATGCTATAAAAAATAATGCTTTCTCATAAAAATCATCGAAAATAAAAAGACTCAATGGTATGGTGTAAACACTGCCTTATCGTGGCCATTGGCCTTATCCTTTGATCCTAAAAGTATGCACTCTATTTTTACACAGAACAACCCAGGCAAAACAATTAAATTCATCATAGAGGACATACATAATATTTGTTAAAATTTTTGGCGTGCTGAATCGGAATCTGGCCTTAAAATTACTCTATCACATCTGGTTTTTAAGATATTTAACATATGTTGTTAACTCAAAAACCTAATGCGATAAAATTTTCAAAGTCAAATTCAGATTCAGCGCACCGAAAACCTTTAAAATTATGGTACGCGACCTGTTATGATCATTGTTTTTTTTTTTTTTTGCCAGGGTTATCCGAACGGTATTTTCATGCAAAAACTTAATTTTTTTTCTAGAAAAATTATTACGAATCTGTCAATTAATATCTGCTTGTAGTTTATTTAAAAAGTTTTACGTTTTGTCGCTTTTAAAAGAAAACACATTTGTTTAGTGTTCAGTTTGTTCTTTGTTTCAAAAATAACAACATAAATAATAAAGACTTTCATTAGCATTAAATTTTTAAAGTAATTTATTTTTGTTCTGTTAGTAAAAATAAGTGATTCTATTTTAATTTTTAATGATTTATGTACGTTATTTTTTTTTTTAATTGTTGGCATTTTTTAAAGAAAAATCATTAGTTTGTACCTACGTGTGGGTTATTTTTTTGTAGAAAAAAATTCAAAAAATTATTTATAGAAATATAAAAAAATGTGTGTATTAAGTGAGTGTCTGCCCAGAATGTAGTTGATTGCGGGATCGATTCCCCAAAATTTTATTAAAATTTTTTTCAAAATATAATTTAGCAGAAAATTTGTTAATATATCCTACGAAATCATTAATTTTTAATGTTTTCGAAGGTAATTTTTTTGGAATTTGTTGGTACAAATAACGCAAAAATCCTTAATTTTTAATGTTTTCGTAGGTTATTTTTTTCGAATTTGTTGGTTAAAAAAAATGAAAATGACGTTATTTTTAATGTAATGTGCTTTATCACTTGTTTTAAATATGTTTTTTATTTGTTTTTGCCTACAAAATATTTTCAGCATTTTCAAAGCATACTTTTAGGATAATATTATAAAATGTATTTAATAAATTATTATTAAATTGTTTGCTCCTTAAGGTATGTTAAAAAATTATTGAAAAAATAAGTCAACTTTGTTACAAAAAAAAAAAAAAAAAATCGCTTAATTGACTAAGCACAAAAAACCGCTAGCTTGACAAAACCGCCATAAACATACAAAGAACTGATGAAACTGAAGGAAACGGAATAAAAACAAAAACAATACAATGTTAAGACATGAAAACAAAACACAATACAATAAGTAACAGAAGCAGCAAGTTAAAATAACATCAACAACATAAAATTTATAAATAAGAAAACGCAAACACATGCACATAAAATACATGCACATACACACTAGCGTGTCCCGATTTTGAAAAATTTTAGGGCATACTCCTAGAACGGTGTTTATTAATGAGATGATTTCAGGAAAAAAATAAAAAAAATGTTGGAGGTCATCTTCAGGGCGCAACCAGCCCTTAAATTTTGCATCCGTTTTATTTTTAAAATTGGTGCCAAAAGTTTTGCTATTTTAAAAATATTTATAAAATTTTCATGGACCAATTTTGGTTTATCACAATGTTTTGAAATTTTAAAAATGGGAATATTTACTTTATTGTTGTAAGTGATTGCATACAACTGAGTTTGTTAAAATTCTTTTTAAATAAGTTTCGTTTTATGAAAATAAAATAATACCCATTTTTAAAACTTCAAACCGTTGTGCTGGATCAAAATTGCTTTACGAAAATATTATAAATATTTTTACCTCAATGTACTATACAAAACGAAACTTTTGACACCAATTCAAAAAAAAAAAAACTAAAAAAATTTCTTCTTTGAAAAAATGCACCCTGAAGATGCCCTCCAACATTTTTATATTTTTTTTTCCAAAAATAAGCTCTTTAAAAAGCATATTTCAAAGGGATATGCCCTAAAGAAATTTGAAAATTTTCTGATTTCGGGACATGCTTATACTTAGTACACACTCACATTTACAAACATTGCAGAAACGACAATAACAACAGCAAAAAATAAGAGTGATAAACATAAACAGCAAAAAATAAGAGTGATAAACATAACAGCAGCAACACTGTCGATGTTTAAAATAAAAAAGGAGTATTCAAGGATATAAAAATAACAACAGCAGAAAAAATTGTTAAATAAATTGTATATGATACAAAAAAATTTAATAAGAGAAAGGCAGAAAATCAAGAAAACAAAATAAGAAATATATAATTTCAAAAAGCTGCTGCTTTTCTTTACAAGATGAAGACGAAGTAGAAGTAAAATATTAAGATGAGTCTTACTTTTCGCATTTCCTTTTTTTTTTTTAAATGTGTGTTAAGAAAATGTAATAAAATTGTTTTAAAGGGAAACTCCTTTATTTATTTTTCAACAAAATGGTGGGTTGTAAGAATAAACGGAAATAAATGGTGCTGCTGATAGCTTTTGGCAAATGTCATGAAACCAATGTAACATTAACCCATTAACGGGCTTTAAGTGTTTAAATGTTCCCAAATAGAGTTATGTTATAGAAAATCTCTGTAAAGACAGGGTAGAGGAATTCTAAAATGGTTCTTAAGTAAAGTTGGGGAAAACTGCTAACAAATAATTTGCATTGTAGTGTTTAACTATACCTTGAGATGTTGTTAGTATCAGTGAAAACAAGGGAGAGTGTTAAGTTGGTCTGTGCCAGAACTTTTATGCCCTACAATATGTAAAAAATGTGATAGTAAATTTTCTAATGTGAAGAAAAACTAACCATTTTGATTAGAAATATTTTGTTTTAAGTAAAAAACTTGTTTTTTTATCATTTTGTAAAAAAAAATGGTGAAGCCAATCGGAAATTCACGGTTTTGTTAATTACTTTTGAAAAACTGATTCGATTTGGCTGTAAGTCAAAACCAACCAGACCAGGGAAACGACAAATATATATGCCAAGCTTCAGCATCCTCAGCATTGCTTTTCGAAAGTTATCGTGTTTTTTTATCCCATAAATTTGCCGAAATTCACTATTTTGCTCATAACTTGTTAACCACTGGACCGAATTCGCTGGATTGCAATACCAATCTGGCCAGGTAAATGCCTAACATATGTGCCAAACTTCAGGATATCACTAGAGTGGAGGGTATTAAAATGACACTGTAACTGGCTGTATGATGTAATGGGGTTAGTTACACTGTGCTACAGTAAAAAACTACTTCTGATGTGACATGGTATATTTATGAACGTATTTTTAAAGAAAATTTAATTCTGAATACGATGGGCATTACCCTGAAAAAATCAAATAAGAATTGACAGAGTTGTGATAGTTTTTCAAAAAAAGAAAATTAAGATTTTGCAGGAAATCGCCGTTCAGATAACCCAGGCAAAAAAAAATAATTATCATAAGAGGTCATGTACAATATTTTTAAAGGTTTTTGGCGAGCTGAATCCGAATTGCACTATCGCGTCAGGTTTTTGAGATATTGAATATAAATTAATATATCAAAAACTTAATGAGATAGCGCAATTTCAAGGTCAAATTCGAATTCAGGGGGCCAAAAACCTTTAAAATAACGATACGCGAGCTGTAAGTATGTTCGGTTATTTTTTTTATTTTTTGTGCCTGGGTTGTCTGAACGGCAATTTCATGCAAATTCTTAATTTTCTTTTTTAGAAAAATTTTCACAACTCTGTCAATTTTTATTCGATTTTTTCGGCATAGAGCTCATCGTATTTACAACTAAATTTTCTTTAAGAATACGTCTATAAATATAAATATTGGTGAACGAACTACAGCAGAAAAAAATCGATAAACTCAAAAAATTTTAAAAAAATATCAAAAAAATTAGATTTTGTTCAAAAATCAATACATATCTTTCTTATATGTATGGACCAATTCACACAAATAAAAACCCCTAACCTTCTTCTATTGAAAACTTTTTAAGTTACACGTGGTTTAGTGAGAAAAGTAAAAAAAAAAACGTTTTTTGACAATATCTTTAAAATTTGAGGGTGTCTGGCAAGTTTGATGGTCATTTTTGTTATCTTTTCGACAAGACCTACAACCTTAACTACCTCATTTCTAAAGTATATTCGATTTTGTGTTTTTTGTAGCACAGTGTTATTATTCGATCCTTAAAGTATGTTTTAACAATATTAAAAATGAACTATATAAAGTATAAACAAAAACAGGAAGAATCATAGATGAGTAAAACCTTAGTAAGATGGATATGTAATAAGTCTACATTTTGTATGATAAATCCTAATCCAAGTGATTGGAAAACACAGCTACACAAAAAAAAAAACTTTGTCAAATTACTAGGAAAAGTTTCGTAATCACATTTTACCAATATTTGACAGTTTTCCATGCTTTTTATCAAACCGAAATTTAATTTTTTTTGTAATTTTACAATTTTTTTGTAATTTTACAATATTTCAAGATAATTTTACAAAAAAAAATCTAGTTAATTCATGAGAATTCCTTGTAATTTTAATTGCGCCAAAAAACTGTAAATTTACAATTTTGTTGGTAAAAAGCTTGTAAAATTACAAAATTATTGGTAACAAGCTTGTAAAATTACTAGGAATTCTCGTAAAATAGGAGGTATCAAAAAATCTAGTAAAATTACGAAAACTCCTTGTAACTTTTATCTTGTCACCAAATTTGTAAATTTTCAATTTTATTTGTAAAAACCTTGTTAAATTACCAAAAAAAAGTTACAAGTTTTTCTTGTAATTTTACAAGTTTTTTTTTGAGTGTATGGAGTTGTTTTAGTTGTTTACACCTTAAGGTATGATTGAAGAAATCCTGATTAATTTCACTGTGCTTGAATTTGACATTTTTTTTAACAAGCTGGGCACCGTACTGGTAAAGTTAATTCGGGTACGCTGAATTCAATGGTGCTAGCCAAAGTTCAAAGTTAGCGTTCGTATTCGCGATTTAAAATTCTGATGCTTTGTACAATAAAAACGATATTTTTAAACTTTTGGGATAGTTTTTAATTATAAAACCATTCAAGTCTTTTAAACTAACACAACAAACCGTGAATTTTTTCGCGAAAAAAAATTTTTGTTCGCGAAAAATCTTTATTTTCGTTAAAAAATTGGTTCAATACAAATACTTTTAGTTTGATTTGAATTTACGACAGCCATCTGGTAAAGCTAGTTCGTGTACACAAAATCCCATTGTAATATCAGTTTTTTCAAAGTTAGCGTATGGCCCAGCAAAACTTTGGTAATGGGTAGTGATTATATAACACATTACCAGGTAATGTATATACCTTATTTGTAGCATTATTTTAGGATGTCTTACCAAACATTTGTTCCAAAACGTATTATTTTAAAGTGAAAAATAATGCATTACTAATAATTTGCTACGTAATGCATGATTATTGGAAAAAATGTATTTCATATTTATTATTTCTAAACATTAAATCATGGATGACTTATATTTGGTTACATTATGTATTATTTGAAAGTTTGAAATAATGCATTATTTATAATTGGATGCATAATGCATTACAATAACATAAAAATTAATTATTTTATAAAAAAAAATGCATAAGTTTAAACTAGAGATGGGCTCACTACAGGAAATTTCTAACGACACACACTCAGGAGCACATTTTATCTACTTACACTCACTTACAATCACGTGAGTAAATTTAATACAAAATTACTTTTTATACCCTCCACTCTGGTGATAGAGGGTATATATAAGTTTGTCATTCCGTATGTAACACATTGAAGTATTGGTTTAGGACCCCATAAAGTATATATATTCATGATCCTTGATCGATTTTAAGTCGATCTAACGATGTCCGTCTGTCTGTCTGTCTGTCCGTCCGTCTGTCTGTCTATCTGTTGAAATCACGTTTTTGGCAATAATCCGGAACCGATTTTAACGCTTGGGGTACCAAAAGTTGCGGAATTTATCCAGGCAAAAACTAGTGTATTTTTTTTTTAAATCGGTTAAGTACTTTAAAAGTTATGAGTGAATTACTGAAAAAACTCTTAGTGATTTTCATCATAACCCTAAATTAATTCATATTTTGTGTAGATACATCCCAGCAAAACTTTGGTAATGGGTAGTGATTATATAACACATTACCAGGTAATGTATATACCTTATTTGTAGCATTATTTTAGGATGTCTTACCAAACATTTGTTCCACAACGTAATATTTTCAAGTGAAAAATAATGCATTACTAATAATTTGCTACGTAAGGCATGATTATTGGAAAAAATGTATTTCATATTTATTATTTCTAAACATTAAATCATGGATGACTTACATTTGGTTACATTATGTATTATTTGAAAGTTTGAAATAATGCATTATTTATAATTGAATGCATAATGCATTACAATAACATACAAAATAATTATTTTATAAAAAAATGCACAAGTTAAAACTAGAGATGGGCTCACGACAGGAAATTTCTAACGACACACTCACGAGCATATTTTATCTACTTACACTCACTTACAATCACGTTAGAAAATTTAATACAAAATTACTTTTTCACTACTCGTAACACCTTATATATTATCTTCTGGTATGCTATATTATTTCATTTCTCGTAACCTATAAAATATCATATATTTTACACCTTACTCGTATTCTTCGTTATAAATTTATGACTTATTTTATACCTTACTGGTATTCTATGTGATAATGTGGATGCATTACTTTGAGTCTCATCGCCTGTTAAAATCATCAATGCTGCAATGTATAAAATAAGAGATCCTATACCATATTTTATACCTTATTTGGTAATCTAAGTTTTGCTGGGATACATAACAAAGAATACGGAAATGAAAAAAAAACGGAGAAAAAGAAAAAAATGTTTACAAAAAAACTTTAAAATATGTAAAACAAAATCTAAATTTAATTAAAAAAAAGTTCGTTAAGTAATAATAAAAAAATTAATTGTTATTTTTATGTACAAAGCATGTGTGTGTGTCCGTTTTTTTGCTTCGTCATATTAACGGGGTTGCCAGACTTTTTTTGGCTTTGTCGCAAACTCGGATGTAAAATATCGCCAAAATTCAATTTTGTTCAGATTTCTTAAAAAAAAAATATTTTTATTTAAAAAAAATAAATTTTGTTAAATAATAAAAGACAGAAATAAACTTTAAGGCAAAAATCGCCCAAATCCGGAAAATCTATATATGGGCAAGGCCACCGTCAGTAACGTGACGCTCGTTTACATATTTTGGTCAATATCTTCATAAAATACAATTATTTCTCCCAACTTGAGAGCGGCATATGAAAGTTCTCGTCATAACTGTTGTTTCGTACGCAGACAATTTTGCTGTATCTCGTTTTGTTGTGAAGTTATGACCATTTTAAGTCGTCAGTAACGTGACGTGATTTTTCCAAAATCCGGTCACGTTACTGATTGTATTTTATGAAGATATTGACCAAAATATGTAAACGAGCGTCACGTTACTGACGGTGGCCTTGCCCATATATAAAAGAGTAATGTGACTGACTGACATACTCATTCATCATCGCCCAGCCCAAACCGCTAAAGTTAGAAACTTGAAATTTGGACTGTAGGTTGACGTCCCGGAATAAAGATCCACTAAGGCTGGATTTTTGCCAATGTTGATTCTAAGGGGGTAAAATGGGTAAAAAACTGTACTTTTGGTACTTTTTATATCTCCCGATATAATGGTCATAGAAACTTGAAATTTGGACTGTATGTTACCCTCCCGCAATATAGATCCACTATGGCTGGAGTTTTGCCAATGGTAAGGGGGTAAAAAGGGTAAAAAACTGTACTTTTGGTACTTTTTAAATCTCCTGATATAATGATCATAGAGACTTGAAATTTGGACTGTATGTTCACCTCCCGGAATATAGATCCATTAAGGCTGGATTTTTGCCAGTGTTGATTCTAAGGGGGTCAAAAGGGTAAAAAAAATACTTTTGGTGCTTTTAATATCTCCTGAAATAATGGTCATAGAAACTTGAAATTTGGACAGTATGTTCACATCCTAGAATATATGTAGATCCAGTACGGCTGGATTATTGCCAATGTTGATTCTAAGAGGGTAAAAAGGGAAAAAATCTGTACTTTTGGTACCTTTTATATTTCCTTAAAAAATTGTCACATAGACTTGAAATTGGGACTGTATGTTCACCTCCCGGAATATAGATCCCCTAAGGCTGGGTTTTTGCCAATGATGTTTCTAATAGGGTAAAAAGGGTAAACATATGTACTTTTGTTACATTTTATATTTCCTTAAATAATGGTACTAGAAAATTGAAATTTGCAATGTCGGTTTACCTTCCGGAAAAAAGATTCAATAAGGCTCGGGTTTTGTCAATGTTGATTCTACGGGGGTAAAATGGGTAAAATAGTACTTTTGGTACTTTTTTTTTATTTACTGAAATAATGGTTATTCAAACCTTAAATTTAGAATGTAGGATCCTTTAGTGAAATAAAACATTTTGGAACAAGTACTTTCTGAAAATTCAGTACCGTTTTCAAAAAGTACCTTTTATAAAAGGTTCCTTTATAAAAATTACTTTTTATAAAAAGAACCTTTTATGAAAAATACCTTTTATAAAAAGTACCTTTTATAAAAAGTGCCTTTGATACAAAGTACCTTTTATAAAAAGTACCTTTTATAAAAAGTACCTTTAATAAAATGTATCTTTTATAGAAAGTACCTTTTATAAAAAGTACCTTTTATAAAAAGTACCTTTTAAAAAAAGTACCTTTTAAAAAAAGTACCTTTTATAAAAAGTACCTTTTATAAAAAGTACCTTTTATAAAAAGTACCTTTTATAAAAAGTACCTTTTATAAAAAGTACCTTTTATAAAAAGTTCCTTTTATAAAAAGTACCTTTTATAAAAAGTACCTTTTATAAAAAGTAGCTTTTAAAAAAGTAGCTTTTAAAAAAAGTAGCTTTTAAAAAAAGTACCTTTTATAAAAAGTACCTTTTATAAAAAGTACATTTTATTAAAAGTACCTTTTATAAAAAGTACCTTTTATAAAAAGTACCTTTTATAAAAAGTACCTTTTATAAAAAGTACCTTTTATAAAAAGTACCTTTTATAAAAAGTACCTTTTATAAAATTACTTTTTATAAAAAGTACCATTTATAAAAGTACCTTTTATAATAAGTACCTTTTATAAAAAGTACCTTTTTTTATAAAAAGTACCTTTTTTATAAAAAGTACATTTTTTTATAAAAAGTACCTTTTTTTATAAAAAGTACCTTTTATAAAAAGTACTTTTTATAAAAAGTACCTCTCATAAAAAGTACCTTATATAAAAAGTACCTTTTATAAAAAGTACCTTTTATTAAAAGTACCTTTTATTAAAAGTACCGAAAGTACACTTTTTGGTACTTTTTTATTTCTTGAGGTATAAATAAAACAAACTTTTTTGTTTTTAAATCATTACATTGGTGGAGGGTATTTAAAGATTCGGCACAGCCGAATATAGCTTTCTTACTTGTTCACTACTCGTAACACCTTATATATTATCTTCTGGTATGCTATATTATTTCATTTCTCGGAACCTATAAAATATCATATATTTTACACCTTACTCGTATTCTTCGTTATATTTTTGACTTATTTTATACCTTACTGGTATTCTTTGTGATAATGTGGATGCATTACTTTGAGTCTCATCGCCTGTTAAAATCATCAATGCTGCAATGTATAAAATAAGAGATCATATACCTTATTTTATACCTTATTTGGTAATCTAAGTTTTGCTGGGGTATTAGCGATATTCGCGATTATTATTTTTTTATTTTTAAGTAAAAAAACTGTTGTTTTCATATTATTTAGACAATTTTTTATCATCTAAACTCTATTGAGTATACAAAAAAAAAATTTATTCGCGGAAATTTTTTTTCACGAATTTTTTTTTCGCGAAATTTTTTTTTGCGAAATTTTTTTCCAATTTTTTTTATTTTCCTATTAATTTATGAAAATGAGTAGAATACGATACATTACAGACACAAAATTTTTCAAAAAAAATATTTTTTCGCCGATTTTTTTTTCGCGGATTTCTTTTTTTTTTGCGTACAATTTTTTTCAAGTCTGTTAAACTAACACAACAAACCATAATACCGTGAATTTTTTCGCCAAAAAAAAAATTTTGTTTGCGAAAAATCTTTATTTTCGTGTAAAAATTGGTTCAATACAAATATTTTTAGTTTGATTTGAATTTACAACAGCCATCCGGTAAAGCTAGTTCGTGTACACAAAATCCCATTGTAATATCAGTTTTTTTCAAAGTTAGCGTATGTATTAGCGATATTCGCGATTATTATTTTTTTATTTTTAAGTAAAAAAAACTTTTTTTTTTTTTCATATTATTTAGACAATTTTTTATCATCTAAACTCTATTGAGTATACAAAAGAAAAATTATTCGCGGAAATTTTTTTTCATGAATTTTTTTTTCGCGAAATTTTTTTTTGCGAAATTAGTTTTCCAATTTTTTTTTTTTTATTTTCCTATTAATTTATGAAAATGAGTAGAATACGATACATTACAGACACAAAAATTTAAAAAAAAAAAAAAAAATGTTTTCGCTGATTTTTTTCTCGCGGATTTTTTTTTTTGTTGCTTAAGAATTTTTTTTTTCGCGAAAAAATAATGGATTTTGTAAATTTATATTTAAAAACTATCCCAAAAGCATAAAATTTAATTTTTTGTATTACCTAGGCTTTACAATTTTTAATCGCGAATATCGCGAATACGAGCTCTAACTTCGAAAGACGGCTAGCACCAATGAATTCAGCGTTCCCGAATTAGCTTTACGAGCAGGGTGCTAAGCTTGTTAATTTTTGCGACTAGCACAGTGTTTTATTAAAAAATAAAAATTGTTTTTACCCGTGTAAAAACCTAATTATATCAAAACATATCTCCTTTGATAAAAACATATATGGATCATATATAAATGGATCTAATCAGATCTACTCCATATATATTCATAACCGCTTCAGATATTTTTGGATCCGTAAATTGAGTCTACCTGACAATTTTACATTTATGAACATATCTGAAAATGTCTGATCATGTATGTCATATATGCCAGATAGACTCAATTTACGGATCTAAAAATATCTGAAGCTGTTAAAATATGGTATTTTGAGTAGGTTTATTCTAGCTCGAGATCATTATTTTCTTTACTAACCAAATACTACAAGTAGCAACGATTTGTCATTAAAATCCCTTTGCTACTTGTAGTATTGGGTTTTTATTTTTGCTAAATAATCTTGACAATGGAATTTGACAAATTCCGAAACACGTGTCGATTAAGGCTTGCAAAAAATTACCAACACAAATAAATTTAAAACAGATAAATAATTTTCATGATAATTATTCTATGAGAATATTATAGTTTTAATTAGTAAAGAAAATAATGACCTCGAGCTAAAATAAGTCTACTCAAAATATAATATTGAAGAAATTCTACAAAAAATTTCAAGTCACAGGATTTAGATCTATAAAAGCTAATTGCGATTAGATTTGGATCATTGCGGAGATTGTGGCTCAATTTAATTTTGTATTCTCTAATTGGGTTGCTGTTTAATTGCACTTAAGGTATGATTAACAAATATTGCAAAATAACTGCAAATAATTTCCATAAAAAGAGGTTAAGACTTAAATATAAAAAAACCTAGCTGTGATTAAGATTTATCCACTTTCTTGTGTAAAAATTTATTATACCCACTAATAAAAGTTCAGCCTTTAATGGGTTAAACAAAAACTAAGCCTGAATATAACAATAATAAAAATAAAAAAAAATAAATTATTATAACGTTAAAAGGTTATGGCAGTTACTGAAACCATACAGTCAGCCAGCCAAGCCAGCCAGTCAACCAACCAACCCCTCTCATACATCGTTTTGAAATATACTTCAGCAAAAAATAAATTTTTGGTTTTATATTTGCTCGTGTTTGTTTATACCTAACTGTCAAAATAAATACATTTTAAGTACTTTTCATTTTCAACATTTCCAAATACATTGCGCATAAATACAAAACAGGAGTAATAGACTATTATGGCCGGGAATCAATGCCACTAAAATATAGAAAAGCTTGTTAAAAACCGTAAATGTTATTAGGCGTTTCTTGTTATTTTTTTTTTTCAGTTTTATTATTTATTTTAATGATAGAAACATGACATTTAACAGAATGCTAACTGAAAAATTGTTTTGTTTTTGAAAATAAATAACCACAGAAATTTGTAATAGAAATGCGAGACTATTAGAATTTGGTTCGAAAATTAACTGGAACTTGTTTATGGGTAACACTGATCGACACCAACAACCTCCTAGTAAAATATCTAATTGGTCCTTACAGAATTTGATCTCCTGATTCTAAATCTGCCATCCAAATTTTTCTAGCGCCTACCGTTTTGGAGATATTCGCTGTTAAAAAGTAAAAAAACCACTATATTTAACATTTTTGGCGGTCCACTGTTACATATTCTTACGTTGTTTCCAGAAAAGGGGACTGGATTTTATATAAAATGGACCTCCTGATTTCAAAACTGTTATCAAAATTTTTCTAGCATGTTACGTTTTCGAGATATTCGCGTTTGAAAATTTTAGTTTAATTTAAAAAGAATATAAAGGCTTTACAGTGGAGTTTAAGTTTTTCAAACGACAATATTTCAAAAACGGTGGCAGATTTGGAAACAAAAGATCAAAATTTATACTAAATCAAGTCCTAATATGTGTGAGTAACTTAAGAATATGTTACAGGAAAGAACGAAAAAGTGCTAAATTAGCGTTTTTTCAATATTGAAACGCGACTATCTTAAAAACCTTACGTGATAGACAAATTTAGAATGCAGATTTGGAATCAGGAGCTCAAAATCTATTTAATTCGTGTGTTCTGATTCATGGGGATGCAAATTTCTATGAATTTGTTCAACTGTGAAATTACTGTGTTTCGAATGGTTGTACTAGAATTTACCGCAGATAATATGGACATAGTTAATCTTATCACCAAAAGATTTCTTTCGCCTCTTCTTTGGAACCTGGTACTGAACTCAATTCTGCTTTCTCTAGAAGCACGTAGTAGTCATGTTGTCGCATATGCTGACGAAGTCGCGATAGCTGTAAAGCATATGGGCAAGGCCACGAAAAATGAAACCACATAGATTTTTTTTTCTGTCACAAAGCCCAAAATATTTTTTACATTTCAAATGTCAAATATGTATAGAATATGGCATCACTGTATGCCAGTCCAAAATGTGTGTCTGCTTTGACATTTTACATTCTTTTCATAAGTGGCACGTGCAAGGCGTAGTTGGAAAATATATCAATGTCGGTGAAAAAGGTAAATTTTGTTGTTATTTTTTTGTGCTTTAGACAGATGATTACTTTTTTGGATAGAATATAAATCAAACTATTGATAAGCAAGCAAATTTGTGTACAAATCTTGGCTTTTGGACCAATTAGGGCTTAAAGTAATCAGCCGCAAATAAATGGTGACGTTACTGACAAATTTTTATAAAATGTTTTTTTATGCATTAACTAATTAGAAAAGAGGTTAGATGAGCTGATTTTTTTTTAGTATTTTTAAAGTACTTTCATAATCAATGCTTAAATGAAGCATTATTTGCATATAGCAGGGTATTTTTGCAAAATAAGATTGTGTGACGTTACTGACGGTTTTTTTTTATTTTTGTTTTTTTTTACTTTTTTGCTTAATAATTTGGTATTTAATTGCATCTTAAAACTCCTCTACTATGATTTTTTCGCCGTGTAGGGTCCCTCTATTAACCAAAAAAAAAAGACCCGAAAATCGTAACGAAATTCGTACGTGTGACGTTACTGACATTTTGCGTAACGTTACTGACACTGCTTTTATGTCATTTACTTCATTAAAACATAAAATATTAAGACCACCTTTTGGATAAAAATCATCTTTCATCCTTCCTTTTTTAAAATACTGGGCAATAATAAACATGAACTTGTTCAATTCGCTCATTTTTACACAAACGTTTAGTTACCTCCAAACACACTTCCAAAATCCAGTGACATTACTGACAGCTTAAAATGGTCATAACTTCACAACAAAACGAGAAACAGCAAAATTGTCTGCGTATGAAACAACAGTTATGACGAGAACTTTCATATGCCGCTCTCAAGTTGGGAGAAATAATTGGATTTTATAAAGATATTGACCAAAATATGTAAACGAGCGTGACGTTACTGACGGTGGCCTTGCCCATATGCCAACAGCTTGTCTTGTTTACAAAGAAAAATAAGATTATCGTTTTTGATCCTGTTTCTCTGGACGGCACGGAAATCGCCTTCTCTGATGGAGCCAAGTATCTTGGAGTATTTTTATTGCTTTATATTTTTGTAAAAGAGCCAATGAAAAACGAAAGGGTTTTAGACCTGAAGTCGTTCATTGGATTTACACAGCAGCAGTTGCGTACAATTCTGCTGTATGGAATGATTGGCTGGTGGCCTGAGATAAGAGCGAACTGTGTCTTTAAAAGCAAGGTACAGAGAATGGCGTTGATGTGCATCACTTGTGCTCTTCGTACTACACCTACGGCTGCATTAAAAATCCTCCCTCACCTGATACCGTTGCACAGAGAAAACAGTTTAATTGTGCCAGTCGAATTTAAATGCAACTGAATGTTTTAATTACAACAACCAACATTTTCGGTTGCGATTACCGAAATTTTTTTGAACCAAGAGAAGTTAAAGAGTTATAAACAAATGTTGGTTATTGCAAATGAAATTTCGGTTTTTGTTATTAAACCATGCAGTTGGCTTTAAATTCGGCTGGTACAACTAAACTGTTTTCTCTGTGTGGACATATTGGGTAGGCATCTGCGGCTACATAGGCAATTCTACTTAATATCACACTTAATATCACACCATACCGCGATCTTGAAGAAGAGGAAAATACCACAAAATGTGGACTGTGCTTATGAGCCTTTTTAAGCTCCACTTTACCACTATGTTACCATCCAGGGAGCCATAGATGAGGGCCATTCCAGGTAGTGGAGATTTTATAGATTTTTACGCGGATTGGTTGAGGCTGCACAAACAAGTGGGCTTTGGAGTCTATTCATTAGAGCTTGGATTGAGTCTGGCTCAAAGATTGTCAGATCATTGCAGGGTTTTCTAGGCATATGTATATGTTGGCAATAAATTAAGTGGCTGACTGGTTGAGTTATAATGTCTTGTCTAGTTTCGCAGTCAATATCTATTCTGACAGTCAAGCCGCGGTCAAGTCCTTAGAGTCAATGTTTCTGAAAACTTGATCTGCCCTTAACTGCCGCACGCCTCTAAATGAGATGGCCAAGCAGTTTGATATACGACTCATTTGGGTCCCAGGGCACAGAAACATTCCAGGGAATTGCAAAGCCGATGAACTTGCAAGACTGGGAACTACCTTACAGGTTTCAACAGAATTGGAATGTGTTGGCATGCCTCTCGAATCTTGCAAGCAAAATGTACGGCTTTGTTCCGTGACGGATATTAATAAGAGATGGGCAAATGGATGGTCGTGTGAGGCAACACGGCAAATCTGGCCTTCTTTTAATCAGAAGCGCACAAGTGAGCTGATATCGCATCCAAGGGGAGAGATTTCGAGGGTGGTTGCAGTAATTACGGGACACTGTCTTATAGGGAAGCACGCAGAGCGGTTAAATGTGCAGTCAAATGACTTTTTCCGGAGTTTCATGGATAAAGAGGAGTTGGAAACTATCGAACACATCATCTGCAATTCCCCGACACTTTCTGGTCAGAGACTTGGTTAACTGGGATCTAGGGATCTGCACGATCTTTCTGATTTATCATATGTAAAAATTCAATATCTTAGGGGTTTCGTAAGAAGCTTAAATTTGTTTAACGGCAGGGACCAGTGGGAAAACCTTTTGCAGTCCCGTGGTATCACAATGGGTCTCAGAGCATATGTGTGCGGAATCAAAACGTCAGCAGCCACTTACAACAACCTAACCTATAACCATTGGTTTACTTCGAGCAATCAGTAAATCCCATGTATATATATTTATCAATCGGCAAATGTTTAGGAAACCAAAAAAAGATGAAATAATTTCATTAATATAATTCCAAATAAAAACAAGTAGAAAAGTTAAATTCGACTTTGCCGAATCTATGAATACCCTCCACAATGCATTTTTTTTAAAGGGTAGTACATTTTTTAAAGTGAAAAAATTAACAATTTTGATTCGAAATATTTTATTTTGAGTAAAAAACTCTTTTTTTGTCATTTCCCAGCAGAAATAAATCGAGATTTTGGCGACACAGCATCTGTTTATAGCATACCGTAGCGCATCCAAAGAGCGCTCTTAGGGATGCAGTAAAAGGAAGGGGAAAAAATTTTAATTTTTTTTTAAGATTTTTTATATAAAACTTATAATGTGTAATTATTTTTTGATAAAATTTCACACTTGCTTTCCTTTTTAATATTTTTAACACTTTTTGAATAAAAAAACATGAGTTTTAGACAAAGACACATGATTTGACTGCATCATTATTGCGCATTAATCAGCGCTGCAAAGAGCGCTTCAATCATAGCATCTTTGACCGCTGTTCCCAAAAAAAATCCCATAAAAAATGTGAAAATTAAAATTTCCGATATTTTTTTGATGTTCACTTCCGATTTTTTTTTTCATTTTGTTTCACATAAATAAAGTTTTGTAAAGTAAAACGAATGAATTTTTTGTTATATTTTTTTAAATTTTAGTTATTTGATTTCAACTTTGAATTTACAGCATCTTTATTCTGCTTAAATCAGCTCTACAAAGATACATGAATTCACTGCATCTTTAATCTGCTTAAATCAGCGCTAAAAAGATACATGAATTTACAGCATCTTTATTCTGCTTAAATCAGCGCTCTAAAGACACGTGATTTCAGTGCATCTAAAGAGCGCTGTTTCTGTGTATCCAACTAGCGCTCTAAAGTGGGACATCGCCTTAGGGAATCATGCATGAATTCAGCGCAATTGGATGCGCTCCTTTACTCAAGTTCCCCTTCCAAAAGCTGCTGAACGTTCAGCAAAATTTCTGCTGGGATGCTTTTAAAACTTGTTAAAACACGTGGCATTTTAGATGAAACTAATCTGAAATTCAGGGTTTTGCTTATAACTTTTGAACCACTGGACCGATTGAGCTGAAATTTAATACCAAATAGACCCGGGGAACGGCAAAGATACATGCCAAGCTTCAGTAGTCTGATTATTGTCTTTCGGAAGTTATCGTGTTTTTTATCTCGTAAATTCGCGAAACACCCTTGCCGAAATTTACTCTTTTGCTCATAACTTTTGAACCACTGGACCGATTTGGCTGGATTGCAATACCAACCTGACCAGGTAAATGACAAACATATATGCCAAACTTCAGTAGCCTCTGTAAAGTCTTTCAAAAGTTAGCGTGTTTTCTACGGACGGACAGACAGACGGACGGACGGACGGATGGACGGACGGACGGACGGACATCGCTAGATCGATTTAAAATCGATCGAGGATCATAAATATATATACTTTATGGGGTCCTAGACCAATATTTCGAGGTGTTACAAACGGAATGACAAACTTATATATACCCTCTATCACTAGAGTGGAGGGTATAAAAAGAAAAAAGACCTGAACCCATACGAAAAATAAAAATTGAATTGCTAATTTTTACTTAAATATATTCCATTTCTTTCCATTATTCTCTTTTCACACTCTCTTTCTCAATCTTAACTTCAGTTTTTAAGTGTTTTTCTGTTTTAACAAAAACATCAACACATACACCAATACAATACAAGTTAAAATCCAGCAACACAAAATAAGAAATTAAAATAAATTGTATTAAAAGCTATAAAAATCACAAAGTTTTTTTTTCTTCTTCTTCAGTATTATGTTACTACACAGAAAATAATATTGAAAAATACAATTTGAGTAATCACTTGTTTAATTAAAAAAAAATGAGTTATTTTTTATTTGACGCAATTAAAAATTTACTTAAAATTTAAAATGAAAAATTGAGTAATTAATTTAATACAAATTTATTTATCTTTTTTTTATTATTCTCTTGGTGTTTTGAATTCTCATTTAGCTTATAGTCTTTGGTATATGTATATAAAAGAACATTTAATAAATTTTTATTAAATGTTTACTCAATACTATTAAATCGTTTACTGGTGCAAAATTGAGTAATTTTTTACTCAATAGTATTAAAAATTTACAAAAAAGTTTTAATTTTTTTTTCTGTGCACATATTTCTTTTTTCTTTTTTTGGTTTGAAAGGCGAGAATTGCCAGTAAAGGCCAGTTAAACCAACAAATGAAAATTATTTCTGTTTTTTTTTTTTTCTTCTACAACTGTTTTTAATGTGAGGGAAAACAATGGTAATGGAAACCCCGGAAGATTTTTACAGTTAAATTCTCTGGCCATCCAAAAAATATGCAACATTTTTTTTTATACACTTGTGTATTTGTTTTGTTTTTTTACGACTTTTAATAGGATTACTATGCTATACAAAGTAAACGAATAGCTTTAGATTAAGATTATGTAAATAGATCATTGTGTTAACTAAGTATGAACGAAGGCTGGCAATATTACATCCACTAGTCGTAGTAAACGAAATAAACAACAAAAGAATCTAATAAAATATTCAATAGAATCTATATATACCGAACAGAGAAAAGCGTTAGTAAGCGATGATTTGATATGATAATATATGCATTTTTGTTAACGATTTTTTTTTTTTGTTATTGTTGTATTTTTAATGGCATACTTTTAGGCATTGGCATAGGAATGTTATGAATGTTATATAAAGAAATCGAATTTGATTATAGGCAGGAATGTCTTTATTTTATTGTAAATTGAAATAATCGAAAAAGAAAAATAAACAATTTTATATATTTAAGATGTTGTGTTTGGGTGGTTTGTGTTTATTTTTTTGTTTTTTTGGGTTGGATGTTTTTTGGAAATGGAAAGAATTCACAAAGTGGTATGGGTTTTATTTTTTCAAGAATTTTATAATTGTAAAATTGAGAAGACTCTTGGAATTTGTATTATATTTTAAATATCAAGAGGTCAAAGATTTAGTGTATAAAAAATGTTGGGCATTAAAGCGCCGAATTGTATGAATTTTCGAAGTTTGGTTGATTTGTGCATTGAGAAATAATGAGAACAAAATATGACACAGATATCACTGGGCTAGTGGAAATTTTAATTTATTGAAGGTAAATAAGTAGGTGTAAAAAATTATATTTTGGTAATAATTCTGATTAATTTTCATAAAATATTTTTTTTTATTCAACCTTAAAAATATTATATTTCTAGTATGGCTCGAGGTAATTTTTCTTTGCTAATTTTAACCATTATATTCTCATAGAATAATTTTTAAGTTTAATTTTTGATTTATTAAACCAAAATAAGCTTCCCGATAAGATTTTGACCAGATCGAAACACATGTCAGCTTATTCGGCCAAAAAACTACCAACATAAATAAATTTGAAACAGAAAAATAATTTCATTAAAAACTATTACACCGTCCGACAAAAATGAAAAAAAAAATCGTTGAACACGAACTAGATAATATACGTTTAAAACTAGAGAACTGTAAATGCTGTTTTACAACATGTATAAAACAGCATTTACAGTTTTTCATTTCGTGATCCTGTTTCCTGTTAAAAGGACTTCAAATTTTTAGAGGATTACATTTTTTAAAATATTTTTTGAATATTTGTACTTGTCCTAGGATGCCACTATTGATAGCAAATGAAAGAGGAGGATCTCCCCTAATTTCCCCTTTTTATTATTTTTACATATCAGGAAAAAGGTGGTAAGTTACGTCCTTTCAAAAATGTATCCTTTAATATCGTTCAAAATTTTGAACAAAATATTTTGATAAAGTTTATAAATGACTTTATTCACATCCTTTTATCGTGATATGGCAAAATAAAAAAAATTATAAATTAGGGGAGATCCTCCTCTTTAACCTTTTGCCACCAGTGTTATCCTGGGACATGTACAAGTATTTCAAAAATATATTTACAAAATGTATCCTTTAATACTTAGAAGTCCTTTTAAAAGGAAACATGATTACGAAATGAAAAATGCAGTTTTACTCCATTTGATCTCTACCTTCAGACGTGTATCAACCGGTTCATGTTACTTTTTAGTACCTTATTAGAGAGGAATTTCATTCGAAATTATAATTCTGTAACCATTTGATTTCAAATTTTACTTAAAATATCAAAAAAACTGAGAAAATTAATTTTGTGAAAAGAATTTCTACACCCAAGTGAATAAATCTAGGTGGAGTTACGGTCAATATCTAACAACCTGATGGAGCACTTTATTAAATAATCAAAAATATAAAAGGTACAATGCCCTAAATTCAAAAAATATAACGAATTGTGATCACGTTACGACTTACGGATTAAAATTTACGTAATTTAGAGTAGAATTTTCAGATTAAAAAAAAAAAACAAGTAAGAGTGTTAAATTCGGCTGTACCAAATCTTTTATGCCCTCCAACACGTTAAAAAAACAGGGGCGTCTTTTTTTTTGGTGGGGGGGGGGGTGGTTTTTAGTGGTGGGAGAAAACTTTCCTGGATCCAACTGCAACTTTGAACTTCTTCTAATATAAAAATGTTTCCTTTGGTAAGCAAAAGTACAAAAAACCTATAAAAATTAGGACAACCTAAAAACAGACGGACATCGCTAGAATGTCTTAAAATTGATCACTGATTAATAATATATATACTTTTTGGGGTCCTAGACCGATATTTCGATGCGTTACACATGGAATGACAAGGTGAGTATACCACCAAACTGTGGTTGGAGGGTATAAAAATCAAAGGTTTCAGACGTTTTCAAAAAATCGATTTTTATTTTTAAAGTTTAAAATGAAGTGACAATTACTTCGAAAACTTTTTTCATATTTTTTTTCTTAAACTACATTAAAATACCAATAAAATGCTGTCCAACTTTTTTAAGATATCGGTATTTTAACTGGTGAAAATTAATCGAAAGTTTCCTAATTTTTTATACCCTCCACTCTAGTGATAGAGGGTATATATAAGTTTGTCATTCCGTTTGTAACACATCGAAATATTGTTCTAGAACCCCATAAAGTCTATATATTCATGATCCTTGATCGATTTTAAGTCGATCTAGCGTTGTCCGTCCGTCCGTCCGTCCGTCCGTCTGTCTGTCTGTCCGTTGAAAACACGCTAACTTTTGAAAGACTTTATGGAGGCTCCTGAAGTTTGACATATATGTTGACCATTTACCGGGTCAGGTTGGTATTGCAATCCAGCCAAATCGGTCCAGTGGTTCAAAAGTGATGGGCAAAAGAGTAAATTTCGGCAAGGGTATTTTGCGAATTTACGAGATTAAAACCACTCTAACTTTCGAAAGACAATTCTGAGGGTGCTGAAACGTGTTATATGTCTTTGTCGTTCCCCAAGTCTGTTTGGTTTTGAATTTCAGGAAAATCGGTTCAGTGGTTCAAAAGTTATAAGCAAGGCTCTGAATTTCAGATTCTTTTCACCTTAAACTCTTGAAAACTCGTGAAACAAGTTTTAAAAGCATGGTGAAATACCAGTTTTTTTAAAACTTGTTGTTGTTTGTTTTCCTGCCGTGGGGTGCAGTTTAGTTGTTAGACAAGTAAATATTTGTTATTGTTTTGTTATTGTTAGTGTAACTGTATGTAACGGTGTATAGTAAGTATTTTTGGAAAAAAATCGAATAATTAATATGGGTTAGTTTGTTTTTGGTTTTTAAAGAAGAGGATGGTAAAATAAAAAGAGAGAAATATGTGAAATAGTTTTTTTTTTGTATTACCTATAGGTATAAAACAACAAAAATATTTTACAAAGTAATTTTTTTACTCAAAGAAATTGTACACTAAAAAATATATACACTCAAAAAAATGTTTCACTCAAAAAAAAATGTTTTTTTTTTTAATTTAATTATTTTTTTTTTTTTTTTAATGAAATGCACACTCAAAAAAATGTTGACAGTCAAAAAAATTTTACACTCAAAAAATTTGATTGATTAAAAAAAAGTTCAACTCAAAATAATATATTTCTAATAAAAAATTTGTAATGCAATTTTTTTAGAAAATTACTATCAGATAACATTGTGGAGGGTATTCATAGATTCGACCAAGTCGAATTTAATTTTTCTACTTGTTTTGAAAAAAATCGCAATCCTTTCAGAATCTTTAGATTTTCTTTCGAGTTTAATAAAGTTCCAAATAGAAACAAGTAAGAGTGTTAAATTCGGCTGTGCCGAATCTTTTATACCCTCCAACTTGCAAAAAATAAAAAAAAAAATTTCAGGGGAATTTTATTTTTTTTTGGGGGGGGGGGGTCAGTAATGGTAATTAGAGGGGGGCAAATTCCTTCTCGAATATGTGTTTAAAAATTCATTCTTATGCTATTTGCACTAAAGAATAAATAAGTTTATCATAATTAAAAAGATTTTTTTATTCCACGTTAATAATTTTAAGGATCCAAATGCAGGACTTTGAACTTCTTGTAGCATAAAAATGTTGCATTTGCTAAACAAAAATACAAAAATCATATAAAAAAATAGTATTTTTCAGAGGTTAGTTTAGTTCTTTTTCCCCCTGGCCCGATTTTGCTCATTTACAAACTTAACCTGCCAAGGAATATAAAACATATTTGTGCCAAATGTCGGGAGTCTAACTCTTTTATGTTGGACTGTATCGTGTTAACTACAGACGGATAGACGGACGGAATGTCTTAGAATCTATCACTGATCGTAAATATATATACTTTATAGGTTCCTAGTCCGTTATTTTGATGTTTTACATACGAAATGACAAAGTGAGAATACCCCATACTGTAGCTGGGGGGGTATAAAAACATATTTTACTATTTATTAGGCCGTGATATTTCGATGAAGTCGAGATTTACCTTCCCCCTCTCGAAAGATGTAATACGATGAAGCGATGTCTATCTGTCTGTCCGCCCTTCCATCCGTTCGTCTGTTTTTATGCTGTTTTCCATTTTTGGACTACATTTTTTAAAAAATGCAGTACAGCTAATTATTCTACTTCCTAATTAAACTGTTCCTACTCAACAAATATCTCTTTCTAATTATTAGGATTTAATCATAATTCTTTAAAAATAGCACACAACCATAACAACTTTTTTGTGTAATCTCATTAAATTTGTTATAACATTTTTTTTGTTTTCTCTTTCCTTCAATTAATTGAATCTATATAATTTGTCCAATAAAGTTTCTTAAATTATAGTAATTTTCGTAAATGAAATCAAATCAGTTTAAGGTTCTTAGAAAAGCAGCAAAGAAAGCAAAAGGACAAACGTCGGCAAAAAAAGTATAAAAATAGAAAAAAATTAAGGTATAAAATTACCAAGAAATAAAATGGAAATTCCCTTGGAGAAAAATATACATATAAAAGACTGTATACACTTATACATACGTACTTACATACACATGGATGGTAAAGCAAAAAGACAATTTCCTATTATGACACATATAAACAATGGAAGATATGGCCAACATACACGTAATTTTAGCAATTTTATATGCAACATCAAATAAAGATTGTGCTGGTGTTGTTGTTGTTCCTTTTGCTATTTTCAGTTTTGCTATTATTTTCTTTTTTTCTTTTTTGAAAAGAACAAAAATTTAAGTAAAAGGCCATGATGCGTAAGTGATATGTGGAACATAAAATTACAAACGCACACTCATACACACACACTAACACATTTATAAAAATAAATGACTTTTTTTTATACATATACCCATGCACACATATACATCTAAGAATAATTGTATTTTGTATATGAGTGTGAGTAAAGTTTAGCTATGACCTCCATACCAAAATAAATTACTTTAGTTATCTATTAAAAACAAACACAGCCATATATAGACAGACACCCAGCAAATTTCTTTTTATATTCTTATATACATATTTTCATACATGTGCAGATTTTATTTGTGTGTGTGTTTACTTGTATATTAGAGTGGATTGATTTTTTAGTTTTGTCTTTCCTTGAAAAAAATTAGCGAATTTCTGAAAAACGCCAAAATAAATAAAAATTTACCCCTTTCAGACATTTAAAAAAAAAATGTAATAAAAAAATATTGATGAAAAAAAAAAATTCTTTGATAAAAAAATATTATAAAAAAACATTTTAACATGATAATATTCTTAGGTTAATTTTAAAAACGATGTAGAACGTCACCTCAGTTGACTTTATAAGCTAATGATTAAAAAAAGAAAATTGGAATTACTGTATTCATTTTCTTTAAACCAAAAAGGTTTGCAACTTCAATTTATGACTTGGATAATAACTCACCTGCTGGTGAACAGACGTGATTTTCACCAGATGGTGAATAAAACGTAATATAATTATTTTTCAACAAAAAAAAATTTTTTTGATCTATTTTTTTATAAATTTTTTTTTCATAATTTTTTTTTTTATCAATTTTTTTTTTTCATCAAATTTTTTTTCATCAAAAATTTTTTTACATAAATATTTTTTTTTTCATCAACATTTTTTTTTAATTTTTATTTTCATAAAAAACATTTTTTTATACTTTTTTTTTTTCATCAATTTTTTTTATACATCCACTTAGTGATAAAGGGTATATATAAGTTTGTCATTCCATTTGTAACTCATCAAAATATCGGTCTGGGACCCCATAACATATATATAATCATGATCACCGATTGATTTTAAGACATTCTAGCGATGCCCGTCTGTCTGTCTGTGGAAATGGTGATCACGGCCAAAATATTACACGGAGATGACTGAAACTTTACATATTTATTGGAAGTTCTCCCGAGAAGTTTGGAATTGCATTTGAGCGATATCGTTTCAGCGGTTCAAAAGTTATGAACGAAAATGTAAGGACACCTCCAAAATTTTAGTACATTCAACATAACATAAAAATACAAAATGCTTTAATTCGGCTGCTGGTTGACATATGTGAACATAATTGAACACCAAATGGTATTTAAACAAGTACGAACATATTTTTTTACAAAAAAGAAAAAAATCGCGGATTTTTTTTTACCAAATTTTTTTCGCAGGATTTTTTTTCAAAATTAATTTATTTTTATTTTTTAAAAGTAATTTTCTTTTAAATAAAGTTTTCTTCAATAATCTTTTTGAATATGTGGACTCCACATTGTGGAGGGTACACTACATTCGGCAAGGCCGAATTTAACTTTTTTACTTGTTTTCATCAAAATTTTTTTTTCATCAAAAACTGTTTTTTTAATAATATTTTTCATCAAATTTTTATTTTCATATTTTTTTCCCATAAAATATTTTTTTTTCATGATATTTTTTTTCATCAATATATTTTTTTTATAAAATTTGCTTTTCATCAATATATTTTTTTGCATCAAATTTTTTTTCATCAACATTTTTTTTTTTCATAAATTTTTTTTTCATCAAAATTTCTCTTAAAAAAAAAAGTATTTTTCATAATTTTTTTTCATCAAAATTTAATTTTTCTTAAAAAAATTTTTCTTTTAATTTTTTCTTATTTTTTCACCACAACTACTTTTTCGCCAAGTTCTGACATGAAAATTTTCAATTTATACAACAAATGTTCAAAAAACAAGTGCCAGTGTTAAATTCTTCTGTGCCGAAAAATTTATAATCTCCGAAATGTAAAAAAAAAATTTTCCACTTTGTTAATGCACTTATTTTGGTTAAGACTGCATATTGATTTCTACGGACAAATGGACGCCGAGCCGCTTTAAGATATGGGCACACAAGGATTTGAGGCCCCGCTGGAAAGTTAAAAGTCCCACGACAAAAAGAAAAAATATTTTTGTACAATTTAAACCCATGTTATTACGTGTTTAAAGAGAAACGGTCAAATTCATAGCGTTTTAAGATATTATAAGAAAAGGTTTATAGGGATAATTTGCTAAAACATTATTCAAAATCGTTTAAAAGCAACAAATTTATAAAAGGTTTATAGTAGGGTATATTTAACAATAAACCTTCAATAAAGTTTGGAGTTGAGAAGTTTCTCATTTTGTGCTCGGCATTCAATCTATAACACTGTGCTACAGTGAAAAAATACTTCTGATGTGACATAGTATAGGTTGTTGGTCTTGTCGAGTAGATCACTAAAATGCCCATTAAAGTTGCCAGACACCCTCAAATTTTAGAGTTATTGTCAAAAAACGTTTTTTTTGGGACTTTTCTCACTAAACCTTTTGTAATTCAGAAAATTTTCAACCGATTTTAAATTTTTTAACTGTTTTTGATAGAAGAAGGATGGGGCTTTCCATGTGTGTGAATTGGTCTATACATATAAGAAAGATATTTATTGATTTTTTCTATAAAATCTAATTTTTTTGTTATTTTTGAAAATTTTTCGAGTTTATCGATTTTTTTCTGCTATAGTTCGTTTAACAACCTTTATATTTATAAACGAACTTTTAAAGAAAATTTGATTCTGAATACGATAAGCTTTATCCTGAAGAAATCGGATACCAATTGTGAGAGTTGTGATAATTTTTCTAAAAAAGAAAATTAAGATTTTGCAGGAAATCGCCGTTCAGATATCCCAGGCAAAAATAATAATTTTATCATGAGAGGTCATGTACAATATTTTTAAAGGTTTTTGGCGCTCTGAATCAGAATCTGGCCTTTAAATTGCTCTATCTCGTCAGGTTTTTGAGATATTTAACATAAACTGATATATCAAAAACTTAATAAGATAGCGCAATTTCAAGGTCAAATTCGAATTCAGGAGGACAAAAACCTTTAAAATAATGATACGCGACCGCTTAGTATGTTCGTTTATTTTTTTATTTTTTTTGCCTGGGTTATCCGAACGCTAATTTCAAGCAAAATCTTAATTTTCTTTTTAAGAAAAATTATCACAACTCTGTCAATTGTTATCCGATTTTTTCGAAATAAAGCTCATCGTATTCACAATTAAATTTTCTTTAAGAATACGTTTTTAAATATAAATGTTGTTGAACGAACTATAACAGAAAAAAATCGATAAACTCAAAAATTTTTCAACAAATAACAAAAAATTAGATATTGTTGAAAAAATCAATGTATATCTTTCTTATATGTATGGACCAATTCACGCACATGAAAAGCCCTATCTTTCTTCCATACAAAACAGTTGAAAAATTGAAAATCGGTTAAAAAATGTTTAAGTTACACGTGGTTTAGTGAGAAAAGTCCAAAAAATCGTTTTTTGACAATAACTTTAAAATTTGAGGGTGTCTGACAGGTTTGATGGGCATTTTTGAGATCTTTTCGACGAGACCTACAACCTTAACTACCTCATTTTAAAAGTATATTTGATTTTGTGTTTTTTGTAGCACAGTGTAATTATCTAAACACTTAATGAAACATTCTCCTCCCTAGAATATTTATATGCCATCAATTTCTATTCTATAAATCGAAGATATCTTCTACAATTAACATATTTTGGATGTTTTCAATAAAAAATTGTCAAATATTTGTTAAAAATAAATTAAAATCAAATAAAACATAATAGTGATGTACATTCAATCAAAACATATTCGGTACTCGAATATTTTTTGTGCTCTTGGTATAAAATTACAATTATTTCGCTCTTACTTCTATTTGACTTCTATATAACACTAAGAAAAACGTTTTAAACAAATTTTTATTTCACACGAAATCTTTTCTAACTCTTAAATCTGCAAAAAAAAATATTTACTTATGACTACCGAGTCAATCGATTCATGATTTTGTACATCACAAGCAATTAAATGAGAAATATAGCAAGGGTGTTGCCAACATTAAAACGCAAAATTATTAAACTGTTAAAGTACGTTTATGAATACAATTTCGAAATAAAGGTTTATTAATGGCTTATTGTACTTTAACTATTGTGTGCTTTAAAGCCAAATTACAATTGCCTTATGAATTTGACTGAAAGAAACTAAAATATTTTGAGTATTGATATTCTAGCTCGAGGTAATTATTCTTTACTAATTAAAACCACGATATTTATGTAGAATAATTTTGTTTTAATGAGACCTCTTCTAGCACAGAATCTGAGACTTTTCCTATACGAAAAATGTCTTAGAATCTGAAATTTTTTTTATACAAAACATGTTTTAGAATCTTAGACTTATTCTATGCGAAAAACATCTTAGAATCTGATACTTTTTTCATACGAAAAATATCTTGGAATCTGAGACTTTTTCTATACGGAAAATATATTAGAATCTAATGGCGTTTTCTTTTCTGGAAAAAAATGTCGCACTTTCTGCACTTTTTTTTCTTTAATGACTCTTTGTGCACAGTTATGCACAGTAAATGTAGACATGTTTGGTATCAAAAGAAAGGTATTTTCAAGGCCTATCTAATGCTATAAAAAGCATTTTAAAATAATACTCAGTTTTTGAGCCAATTCTATAAATGTAAAAATGTATGGGTTTTTGATACTTAATTGAATAAAATAATCCTGTATCGATATTTTATTATAAACAGTTATATAGAACAGGACAATACCTTTCTTTTAGTACCAAACATGTCTATACTTACTGCTCATTACTATACACAAAGAGTCATTAAAGAAAAAAAAGTGCAGAAAGTGCAACATTTTTTTCCAGAAAAGAAAACGCCATAAGACTTTTTTATACGAAAAATGTATCAGAATCTGAGACTTTTTCTATTTGAAAAATGTCTCAGAATGTGAGAGTTTTTCTATACTTACAATGCCTCAGAATCTGAGACTTTTCATACGATAAGGGTCTCAAAATTTGAGACTATAGACTTTTAAAATTTAGAATCTGAAGCTTTTTCTGTACAAAAAATATTTTACAATCTTAAGCTTTTTATGCAGGAAATATATTTATGAGACTTTTGATATAGGACAAATTTCTCCCATTGAAAAAGTCTCAGATGTATACGAAAAATCTGTTAGATTCTTAGAATTTTTCTGTAAGAAAATGTGAAATTTAAAAAAAAAAAATCAAAAATATTGCTTAATTTTTGTATAAGCGAATTTATTTTTTTATTAAAAAAAAAAAACATTATGAAAAAATTTTTTTTTGATGCAAAATTTTTTTTTTTGTTGGAAAACTAAATTTGAAAAAAAAATAATAAAATCAAAAAGTGTATGAAAATTATTCTGTTACGTTTTATTCACCAGCTGGTGAACATTTTTTATTAACCAGCAGGTGAATTATTATCCAAGATATTAATCTAAGATACAAACCTTTTTGGTTTTATGAAAATGGATATAGTTATAGTAAAATAGCAGAATGCCGCGGCATGGCGTCCTGCGTCGCTCCACCCTATTATATATGCTAAAAAATTTGTATATGTATGTTATTTTATTATTATAAAAAACAAAACAAATTGTAATAAATACGAGTTTTTTTTCATGCAATGTGGGTGGGTATTAGAAGTTTATTTTCATTTTTTTTTTTTTCAACTGACTGAAACTTGTATTTTTCTTCAATTTTCTTTAACAATTTTTATTGTTTTTTTTTTTTTGCAAAATTCGTTTCTTGGTATTCTTTCGATTTCAGCATTTGACTTGTTCCGTTTCAATTTCATATTGTTTGTTAGATATACCCA
This sequence comes from Pegoplata infirma, assembly GCA_963921195.1. Taxonomy (NCBI): domain Eukaryota; kingdom Metazoa; phylum Arthropoda; class Insecta; order Diptera; family Anthomyiidae; genus Pegoplata; species Pegoplata infirma. The sequence continues at coordinate 232,359,306 of OY992538.1, read as the reverse complement.
GTTGTAAAAGAAGTAACATTGTCCGTTGGTCAAGGCCAATCATAAAATAACCTACACATTGTGCAACTAAGAAATAAACTTTACTACTTTGTAAAGATTTATTTTACTTTTATATCCCAGCAAAATTTTATGTTCCAAATAATCGGTTCCAGGACGCATTATATTACCCTGCAACCGATTTAACGTTCCAGAATCAATGATTTTTGTTTGAAATTGACATATGTTTAATTTACTTGATAAATCATACATGTTTTAAAAGTCGTATAACGTCTTTAAAAATGTCTCTTAAACCGAGATCTCCCAACCGGAAGATGGAAAAAATGGGCAGGTTACATGCAAAAAATGTGTCAAATCAAAAAGCTTTGTTCGTTTAAAAACTCAGCATGGCCGAATATTTTAATTTTACACACTTATTTTGTATGCCATCGTTTTAGTTTATTTTTAAAACAAAACATTACATAAGTCGGTATTCCCTTCATGTTATACTACCATAAGAAAAGTTCTTGTTTAAAGATTTTCTATGAAAAGTCGGTGAAGAGTTTATTGTTGTAATGTTATAAAATAAGCGTAGATATTAAACAAGTCTAAGTCATAAAACCGCTAAATTTATTGTAGTGCATGTTTTGTAAAAGTGAAAAAATAAAATTTGGTTGTGTTTAAAATGTCTGCATATAGGGTGGAGCAAATTTTCCTTTTTTTCGAATTTCAAAACCATCGGAGTCGTAAAAGTTGCATTTTAGGTTCAATATTACCACAAACAAATATTAGACCTGTAGAGCAATGTCTTTGGTTCCTTTTTTGGCTTTACCAAAAAAAAAAACTTGTAAATTCTTTTATAAGCTTTTTTGTAATTTTACAAACTTTTTATCAATTAATTTGTAAATTTACAACTTTTTTGACGCGATAAAACTTAGAGGGAATTCTGGTGACTTTACTAGATTTTTTACTACTTCCTATTTTACGAGAAATCCAAGTAAAAATTACGAGCTTTTTAGTAATACTAGAAGATTTGTACCAATATAATTGTAAATTTACGATGCGATAAAACTTACAAGGAAATCTCGTGATTTTACTAATTTTCGTAAAATTGTTTTGGGAATTTGGACAAAAAGTTGTACAATTAGAAAAAAAAATGCCAACACAAAAGCTTTTTTGTTAAAAAGAAGGAATGTTAGTATATTGGATTACGAAACTTTTTCTAGTAATTTAACAAGTTTTTTTTAGTGTAGGAATAGAAAAATCTCAGATTTTTACTATTGAAAAATTCTTTGACTTTTTATATAAAAAATTCCTAGATTTTTCCTTTCCAAAAATTCTAAGATTTCTTGACTTTTTTCATTTAGATTTTTCTATTTCTTTTTCGATATTGTGGGACTGACGTAAGGGTTAGAGATAGAGCTTGGGTATGTTCTGAGAAGATTTTGGAATGGACAAAATATTACAGGTCGATCATACACTTTACTCCTCTAGGGGCACTTTTGAGGCATTTAGAGCTGTAGGAGAAGTTTTATAAAAATGTTATCTTCACTCAAAATATTTTGTAGGCAAAAACAAATGAAAAAAAAATTTAAAACCAGTGAATAAACAATTGAAAACCATTCCAGTAATTATTTTCTAAATTAAATAACATTAAACATTAAAAAATTACGTTTTTTCATTCATTTTTACCAACAAATTCGAAAAAAATAACATACGAAAACATTAAAAATTATTGATAGTTCTGTTATTTTTACCAACAAAATCCAAAAAAATAACCTACCAAAACATTAAAAATTAATGATTTCATAGGTTATTTTTTACAATTTTCTATTGAAATATTTTTTTAAAAATTTTTAATAAAATTTTGGGGAATCGATGCCGCAATCAACTACATTCTGGCCAGACACTCTACCCATCGTGCCAAAGTCAGTTGATACAAACATGTTTTTATATTTCTATAAATAATTTTTTGAATTTTTTTTCTACAAAAAAATAACTTACTTGTGAAGGTAAAAATTAATGATATCTCAGTAAAAAATACCAACAATTTAAAAAAAAATTACTTACACAAATCATTAAAAATTTAAAGAATAATCAATAGTTTTTACTTACAGAACAAAAGTAAATGACTTTAAAATTAAATGTTAGCGAAAGTCTTTATATTTTAGTGTGATATTTTTGAAACAAAGGACAGAAGAATAAATGTTTTTTCTTTTAAAAACGACTAAACGTAAAATTTTTTAAATAAACTACAAACAGTTAATGATGTAAAAAACGATAATTTGTCCCATATTTTTTTAAAAAAATTCCAGAAACTTTTTTTTAATATAAAATTTGTTCAACAGACTATTAGCCACATTTTTGCCAAATTCTTAGGCGATAGCACCAAATCTGATTAAGCTTTTGGGAAAAAAACTGAGTGTCCCACTGCTTTTTTAAATCTTTGGAGGCCCATTGAAATGAATTGGTCACCAAACTGTACAATTTGAGTACAGGTTTTTACTACTATTGGTAATTGAATCAAATCTATATACCCTAGTAAAAATGGTTTGTATATATCCATGTATAAATTGATACAAATATACCTAATTTTACATAAAAATATCTAGTTATATAAAATTATATAAAAAATTACTCAGATAAGACCAAAATTCGTATCAAATTTTATACAATTTCATCTGGAGTAATATCAAATTTTATATAATTTGATACGAAATTTGGTCTTATCTGATTGATTTTTTATATAATTAAACATAATAAGATATAATAATGTATAAAAAGATAATTTTACATAAAAATATCTAGTAATATAAAATTATATAAAAAATTACTCAGATAAGACCAAAATTCTTATCAAATTTTATACAATTTCATCTGGAGTTATATCAAATTTTATATAATTTGATACGAAATTTGGTCTTATCTGATTGATTTTTTATATAATTAAATATAATAAGATATAATTATGTATAAAAAGATATATTTGTATCAATTTATACATGGCTATATACAAAATCATTTTTACTAGGGTAGTTAAGTTCTTGTTTTTTTTACTGTTGCACAGTGTAATTCATAAAGGGAACTTGACAAAAATTTTACCATTTCCCAATATTTAACCACGTTTTCCTAGCATAGTTTTCGTATCGAAATTTGCTTAGTTCTATATAGGGCTTAACATATGACCTATTCAGACTTTCATGTGACACATATTTTTCCGTGGCGGGATATTTGGTTTGAAATATCTCATATATATTCCCAGACAGAAAAATGCAATAGGAATAACGTCAGAATAGAGTTGGCGGAGGGCATTCCAACACCAAAATGAGATCCTATTTACAAAATTTATGGTGTTAATATAACATTGAAATGATAACGCCAAAAAACAATCGCCTGACTTTTGTTTCCGACGTCGTCACAACACCAAAAAATTAAATTTACTGGATTAAAATTACATTGTAATAATAAGTTTATGACCTTAGGATGGTGTTGAAAGACGCCACTGGTAACGTTATTTCGACATATTTTTGGCGCTATTTTGGGTTGTTTTATATTAGAAATACAGTATATAAAAATAATTTTAACAAAAATTCGACTTTTCTAAAAATTCGACTGTCAATTTTCGAAAATTCGACTTTTTTAAAAAACCGACTTTTTCCAACCTGTAAAATCCGATATTTTTGTAAGTTAAAATTTTAATATTTTTATCAAGGTTGTGTACCGAAAATATTTTGATTTATAAAACCGAATTAACAGTAACAGGAAACCGAATTAACAGTAACAATGCATTGCAATGCAGGATTTTGAACTTCTTGTAGCATAAAAATGTTGCATTTGTTAAATAAAAACACAAAAAATCATGTAAAAACATGGTATTTTTTAGAGATTGGTTAAGTTCTTCAAGGCGGAATTTTTTCCCTGGTCTAATTTTGCTGATTTACGAACTTAACCTGCCTAGAAACATAAGATATATTCGTGCCAAATTTTGGGAGTCTAGCTCTTTAATTTTGGACTGCATCGTGTTAACTACAGACGGACGGACAGACAGACGGACATACAGACGGACGGACATCGCTAGAATGTCTTAGAATCGATCACTGATTATAAATATAAATTCTTAATGGGGTCCTAGGCGGATATTTTGATGCGTTACACACGGATGATGCGTTACCCTCCATACTGTAGTTGAAGGGTATAACAAAAATTTACTAAACACTTTCTGCTTCATGGTAACAACGAACCGCCAAAGATTTAAGGGGTTCACACTTAAGAATACGATATTTTATTTTTATAATATTTCGATTTCTACCAAAATTTAATATAAAAATTGTCAGAAACAAAAAAGTTGCAGCTTTTTAAACACAATCAAAATACAGATCAAACGGGTGGACCGATTTGGGATCTGTTTTTTTTCAGTTTGAAGAGAATTTAATGGAAGCTTTTTATATTTTTTTATTTTATACATATTTTTTGCTAAAAAATCGATTTTTTTGCGTTTTTTTGAGTTTAACGTATGCTCAAAATTTAAGAATCTAAGTACGTCAGGAACTAGATTTTTTAACATAATAATAAGATTTTTTTTTCATCTGCCACCAAGTGAAAAAACTAAAAAGTCGAAAGTAAAAGTCCATTTAGATTTTTTATACAAAAATCAATTAATCGACTTTCCGACTATAGAACCCTTATTCCCCTTGCACATTTCATAATGAAAAAAAATATGGAGTGGCATTTTTACATAAAAAAAATATTTATAATTAAATAAAATAAAGTCAGAAATTTTGTAAAAGTTTACCATAGTAAACCTTTTCGGATTATAATTTTAAACTCTTATGTAACGTTGGTTCTTTTAAAATCCAATGTTGTAATGGTATTGATTTTTTTGTTTTCAAGGTATTGAATTTTTAAAGTCGTATTTTTGTATTTCCAATATTATAATGGTATTGTATTTTTAGAAGAGTCGTAATTTCTGCCTGGGTTATTGTATGTATTTTTATTTTCTGATACAACCACGTCAATGGTCAGAAGAACATTGTTTCCTTGTTTGATGTTGTTGTTAAATGTGCTTGTTATTATTGCTGTTAATGTTGTTGTTGTTTTTGTTGTTGTTTCTCTTCCTTGCCAATGCTTTTAACAAAACAAATGATCATCATAAATTACCCTCTTGAGATTAAGTATAAAAATACACTGCCATTCTTATATTACTGTTAACTAAAACACATACATATACAAAATAACATACACTAGAAATATACACAATATTTTCAACAAACAGTTAACCCTAAATGTATGCTATAATTTTTAAACGAAATTTAATAAAAAGTGATAAAAAACTGTGGTAATTTTATTAAAAACAAAATTAATACACTTTTTTGAACAAAATTTGAAATAAGATTTTATTTAATAACTTAAATATTTTTTCTGCTAGAATGGATATTTTAACTGAATTCTCTGTCATTTAGTTTTAGAAAATAACAGAAATCAGCAGTTTATTTGGATAATTTTACAGAAATATTTAGTTATACTGTTTTCATGAAAATTCTCTATTTTTTTTTCAATGATTAAATTAAAAAAAAATGCATTTTATTGAAAACAGCATGACTAAAAAAATATTTCTTTGAAAAAAAATACTTGAAAAAATTACAATCGCTTTTTTATAAGTTTTCGAAAAAACTATAATCTAAGGCCCTTACCACAAGAAAACAAAAAGTCTATTTTAACAAAGGTTTTATTTTAAATTTCAAATATTCAATACGTTTTTTGAAAGTCGATTTTAAAAACAAAAACAATTTGTATGAAAATAAAATTAAAAGCTCATTTTAAATTTATTTTATTTTCTTGTGGTAAAGCTGTAAATCTTTTAAAAGTCTTTTTACATAAAATAAATTTTTAATGTTAAGATTGTTTGTGTGAAAACAACAGATTTTTCTGCTAAAATTAGCAAATTTTCTGCTACTAAAAGCAGCAGAATTTTCAGCTGAAAATAGCAGATTTTTCTGCAGATTTTCTCAAAATATGTGATTGAAAAAGCAGATTTTCTGCAGAGTTTTTATTTCAAGTGCAGTTATGAGTTTTTATTTCAAGTGCAGTCATGTCGTAAATAATGGGATAGCTGCATATTATTTGAAAAAAAAAAAATCGTTCAAATATCACGAAGATGGTTAAAATGAAAAAGCAAACGTTAGCTATCATGGTTAGAATAGAAAAATAGAAGAAAAAAAAAATAACACAGAACACACCATGTCTTCTTTATAATTTTATTGTATTTTTCATTTGACTTTTTTACTTAAATTGTTAAATGTTCCAAAGTATTAAAGAAAATGAACAGAAATAAAAAAACAAAAAAAAAAAATACCCATCATTTCTCTCAAGTAGCAAAAGCAAAGAAATTGAATGAATATAGCAAGAACAACAAAAAAAAAACAAAAAAAAAAACAACGTAAAATGTTGTAACACCCACCGTTTTGTTAGTAAATGTTCTAAATGAAGTTCACAATTTGTGTAGTAAATTTATCAAAAAAAGCCAGTAGCAGAAAAAAAAAATGTTTTTGTTGCTTCTTCCGTTTTTGGTTGATTTCTTTATGCTTTTTTTTGTTTAGTCTTAGCTTTTTTCGCTCAGTTTGTTAGCTGCTATTGGCCATTAGTAATGTAGTTAATTTTGTGTAAAGAGAAATAAATATCTTTAGTTTCCATTGAATTGAGGTGAGAAAATAATCATAAAGTTGTGATTCTTTTTTTCTTCTTCTTATTCCTTTAGTTAATAAAATAAAGGTTTTTATGTTTACTGATTGCTTACAATTACTTTATTTTGAATATATATATTTTTAGGCTTAATGATTTAAAGTAAGTGAAGTATATTTTAGGCGCAAAAAATTTTTAAAGTAAAAAAGTATGTTTGTACTTGTTGAAATACTTTTCAGTAGTCAATTTTGTTCTAATGTGTCAACTAGTAGTCGAATTAACTCATTTTGTATATTTAGGTTATGAAAAATGTACCAAAATTTTCGAGGTACACATATATATTTTTGTTTATAACATTGAATCCGCTAACGATAGCAATCAAAATTCTACTCGAATCTGCAATTTGTTAATTTTTCTGTATGCCAAATATAACCTGTTTATATATTTTTTTTATTCCAAAAGTTGCAGTTATGAATTTATTTTGAGGCCTAAAACTATGCAACAACATATTTAAAATAGTAGTTAGAAATCAAATATGGACTATTTTACGTCAACGGGAGCCCCCCCCCCCCCGCCCCCAAAATTCTATTGGTCATAGAGAGTTGTTTTATGGCTTAAAATTTACTTTTCTCTACTTTTGAAAGCTGAGTGGCAGAAGTTGTACCCAATGGAAAGTGAGCCAATATGGCGGCGCGAATCGAGATACTCCGATCGAGATATGCTGGAAACTAATGAAGAAGTTATCGGATTTTTCTGAAATCTGTTATCAGGGGGTTTATTGGGACGCTGAAAATGGCGGACTCAATATGGCGGATTTTTTTTTAAGTTGTCGCATTCAAATAAAACTCGGTTCCCGGGTGTATTATCGGTCACTAAACACGATTCTGAATTTAGATTTCCAAAATTCAAAATGGCGGATCCAATATGACTTTTTTTTTTTTAATTTCGATTTCCATGAAACTTTTTATCCGGGGGTTGTTTGGGACGCTGATATTAAATTTTTATTCAGATCTCAAAAATTCAAAATGGCGGATCTAATATGTTTTTTTTTTTAAGTTTTCGCATTTAAGTTTAACGCAATACCCGGGAGTGAGCCACTTAGTACTAATCTGACCTCAGATTTAAAATTTGAAATGGCGGCTCCAACATGTCTATTATTTTTTTAATAACGGATGACGGGGGGGGGGGAGGTTTTCCGTTGACGTGAAATAGCCCATATATTTTTATTCAAAATTTGATTTAAAACAATAAAGAACTACGAAGGTCCTGATTTCCTTCTCTTAAAGATTTTAGGATATGTTACTTCGACTAAAAACATTTGCTTTCATTTGTTTAATTTTACGATACATTTATTTTTTATAGCATAGTTTTAGGCCTCAAAATAAATTCATAAATGCTAGTTTTCTGTTGCCCTACAGTGTAGTAAGAGAAAAATATAAAAAGCTTGTATTTATCGAAGCATAATTTTAGGCTGATATCGAATTTTTATTCAGATTTCAAAAATTCAAAATGGCGGATCTAATTTGGCGGATGGTTTTTTAAAGTTGTCGCATTTAAGTTTATCTCGATACCCGGGAGTTTAATGAGCCACTTAGTACTAATCTGACATCAGATTTAAAATTTGAAATGGCGGGTCCAACATGGCTCTTATATTTTTTAATAACGGAAGACGAGGGGGGGAGGGTCTTCCGTTGACGTGAAATAGCCCACATATTTTTATTCAAAATTTGATTTAAAACAATAAAGAACTACGAAGGTCCTGATTTCCTTCTCTTAAAGATTTTAGGATATGTTACTTCGACTAAAAACATTTGCTTTCATTTGTTTAATTTTACGATACATTTATTTTTTATAGCATAGTTTTAGGCCTCAAAATAAATTCATAAATGCTAGTTTTCTGTCGCCCTACAGTGTAGTAAGAGAAAAATATAAAAAGCTTGTATTTATCGAAGCATAATTTTAGGCTGATATCGAATTTTTATTCAGATTTCAAAAATTCAAAATGGCGGATCTAATATGGCGGATGGTTTTTTTAAAGTTGTCGCATTTAAGTTTATCTCGATACCCGGGAGTTTAATGAGCCACTTAGTACTAATCTGACATCAGATTTAAAACTTGAAATGGCGGGTCCAACATGGCTCTTATATTTTTTAATAACGGAAGACGGTGGGGTCTTCCGTTGACGTAAAATAGCCCATATATTTTTATTCAAAATTTGATTTAAAACAATAAAGAACTACGAAGGTCATGATTTCCTCCTCTTGAAGGTTTTAGGATGTGTTACTTCGACTAAAAACATTTGCTTTCATTTATTTAATTTAACGATACATTTATTTTTTATAGCATAGTTTTAGGTCTCAAAATAAATTCATAGATGCTAGTTTTCTGTTGCCCTACAGTGTAGTAAGAAAAAAATATAAAAATGTTGTATTTATCAATGCATAATTTTAGGAAAAAATATCGAACGTTCGAGTGGAATTCGAATGCTATCGACTTCGAAAATTATGAGTCAAATTTTTCAAAAATTTTTTTTAATTAGAATTTTTCAAAATTCTTATATTTAGATCGCCAGGCGTCTCAAGTTAAAATAATCCGATTGTACTCAATTTTGTTCTACGTAAGTTTTATGCCTATAAGCAAAAACATTTTGCTGGAGACTGGAAATCGGTATAAAATATTTTGGAACACAAAAAAATTTTAGTCTATTTAGCATTTGAATTTTCGAAAACTTGCAGACGTTGTGTCAACACAACCAGGTTAATTTGTTATAGGTACCAGGACAAAACGGAATAAGGGGAAATGAAAGGGCAGACGAACTCGCGAAACTTGGAGCTGATGGTGTAGGTACCACGGTGCTAGTTTTACCATCGCTCCAACACTTCAAAAAAAGACGGGATTCCATAAATGTTGCAATAGCGAACAGGAAGTGGAGACAACTAACAACATGGAAAATCAGCAGAACTTTATGGCCAACTTATGACCAAGGGAAAACTAAATACCTTTTACGAGAATGGAATGTCGAGCTCTGACGGGAATAACAACTGGTCCCTGTCTCATCGGCATTCATGCTAAGAATATTAGACTCATCCCAGACGCCAGTTGTAAAAGATGCGGCTCACCAGGAGTGGATGGAACGATAGAACACATACTTTGTCACTGTCCAGCGGTGGCAAGAAGACGCCGATCGATTACTGGTCAGATAAGCTTTAATACTTTGGAGGATATAACGCGAATGGATCTTAGAATATTAAAGAGATTCGCAATGACTTTGAACGTGTTTAACTTGCGCCGCTAGCGAAAAAGAAAAAAGTTTTGTGGTATCGCTATGGACCAAAAGGTCTATTCGAGGTGTAAATCGTACACCGCCACCCTAACCTAACCTAGCATTTGAATGCTTTAAAAAATATAATATATTATATATATTATCTGTATTAACGACTTATATAAAAAAAAGTAATTCAAGTACTACAGTTTCATCTTGGGGCTAAATCTCGGAGTAGATAGCAATCGAAATTTTACTCTAACGGAAGATTTTTTTTTTAATTTTTCTGTATCCTTAAAAGTATGCTTTGATAAATGTAAGCTTTTTATATTTTCTTACGTTTCTGTGTAGTAAGAGAAAATATAAAAAAAAACTTGTATTTATCAAAGCATAATTCCGGGCAAACAGAAAAATTGAAAAATCGCAAGATCGAGTAGAATTTCGATCACTATCGACACTGAGAATTATCATCCCGCTATTTGTTAATAGTTCTCTGTTAATAACATTCTACTTATCTGTTAATAACATTATACTTCTCTGTTAATAACAGAATGTTCCACTTCGTTGCATTTATTACATTATCCATTACCTTATATGTACATCTGTTAGTTAAAGCCAATATATCTTAAACTTTTTTATAAGTTTTTCAAAAAAAAAAACTGCTCAAATCTCTTTTAAAAAAAATATATAAAAGCCAAAAGTATCGATTCCAATTTGCCATGTTTATCACTGATTTATTCATTGACTTTGGCATAAAAATAAATGTTTAATGTATTTATCGTAATCTCTTAAAAACTTTAACATTTGTTACAGGTTGTATTCTAGCCAATATACTTTTCTGATTTGTTACAAACACGCAAACCCCTTTCTCAATGTTGTTGTTGTTGCCATTTGTTAGTTGTTGTTTTCAGGAGGTCGGGTTAGTTTGGTTCAGCTTGTTTTTGGCTAAAACAACAAAATTCACTTTGTAACTTTTGATTTCCTGCAAAAATGGTTTGCGTGTCTGGCCTATATATGCATGTATGTAAGTTTTTATGTAGTTGTTTTTCTGTTATTGTTCGCTTTTAGTATGTTGTAGGTGCTGTATAATTCAAATGCTTATAATTTAGACGTTTTTACAGCTAAAATAACAAAAATGCACATATAATGTTAGTTAATAGTGTTGTTGTTTACAAGAAGAAGAAAAAAAATGCATTTTTAATGAAAGGTTTAAATTTAGCAACCATAAACTACTTACGTAAAACAAAATTTGTAACAATTTTTGTTGGCGCTGTTTTAGAAAATTAGCATATTACAAGAAATATAGGAAAATTAACAAATTAGCATAAACTATTTTTGAAAATTTGGATTAAGAGAAAATTTTAGGAAAAACTTTTGGTTTGTGTTTTTCAATTATCTGAATTTTTTAAGTTCATTTGCAAATATTATCCTGAAAGTATGCTTTGAAAATGTTAAAATGTTAAACAAATTTGGTTTTAACTAAAACACAAAAGATGGCGTTAGAGCTCGCTGTATGATGCGATTAGCTTTTGTTCACCCCTTAAGGTATGCTTTAAACATATTGCAAAAATAATACAAAAATTTTATCTAAGCTGTGTTTACACCATACCACTGATTGTGAGTCGTTTTATTTTCGACGATTTTTATAAAAAAGTAAGATTTTGCTTTTGCATAATTTTAGGCATTTTGTAAATAAATGATCCGACAATTAAACCCCAGCAAAACGATGATATTTATGATTTTTTTTTTAATAAATCGACTTAAGATTAAATAAATTGTTATATTTGTTTATAAATTAAGCAATATGCAGAGTTTTTTTTGTCGTTTTTATATAACAATCATATATTCACTACATGCCTAAAATTATGCTATAAAAAATCTTGCTTTTTCACAAAAATCTTACAACGCAGTGGTATGGTGTAGACATAGCTTTAATATGATTAAGATTAATCATTTTGTTTAGTAAATCCAAATACAAGTGATTGAAAAACAAGTGATTGTGGTACATTCGGCTGTGCCGAATCTTTTATACCCTCCAAAATGTAAAAAAACAATATAAAACAAGTGAGAGTGTTAAATTCGGCTGTGCCGAATCTATTATACCCTCCAAAATGTAAAAAAACAAAAATTTGTCAGGGGCGTTTCTTTTTTTTTTTTTGGGGGGGTTGATAGGGTCAGTGGGGGACGTTGAGAGCACCTTCCCATCGCGATAAGTATACCAAATGTTTCATTTAATTAACAAAAATACAAAAAAAACATGTAAAAAAGTGTATATTTTTAGAGGTTGGTTTAGTTCTTCAAGGGGGAACTTTTTTCCCCCTGGTCCGATTTAGCCAATTTCCGAACTTAACCTGCCTAGGAACATAAGACATATTTGTGCCAAACTTGAAGGGTCTAGCGATTTTATTTTGGACTGCATCGTGTTAACTACAGACGGACGGACGGACGGACGGACCGACGGACAGACGGACGGACGGACGGACGGACGGACGGACGGACATCGCTAAAATGTCTTAGAATCGATCACTGATCAATAATATATATACTTTATGGGGTCCCCGACCGATATTTCGATGCGTTACACACGGAATGACAAAGTGAGTATACCCCCATACTGTAGTTGGAGGGTATAAAAATACAGGGTCGTCGATTTTTTTTGGGGGGGAGGTTGGTGGGAGACGTAAGGCGGCACCTTCCTCTTGCGACTTTGAGCTTCTTCTGGAATAAGAATGTTGCATTTGCTTAGCAAAAGTACAAAAAACCCTGCAAAAAATGCGGGTTTTCTTAGGTTGGTTTAGTTCTCCAAGGGGAAAATTTTTTCCCCTTGGTCCGATTTTGTCCATTTCCGAACTTAACTTGCCTAGGAATATAAGACATATTCGTGCCAAACTTCGGAAGTCTAGCTCTTTTATAATGGACTGTATCGTGTCCTCTACAGACGGACAGACGGACTGACGGACGGACATCGCTAGAATGTCTTAGAATCGATCACTGATCAATAAAATATATACTTTATGGGGTCCTAGACCGATACGTTACACACGGAATGACAAAGTGAGTATACCCCCATACTGTGGTTGGAGGGTATAAAAAAGCTTATTCACCGGGGTGAAGAAAATTTAGCTTATTTTCGAATTTCAAAATCGTTTGGGCCAGAATAGTTGCTTTTTAGGCTCAACATTAACCCACAAAAAAATTTGGATTCTTAAGAGCAATGTCTTAAGAATCCTTTAAAAATCAATAGTAGAAAAGTTAAATTCGACTTAGCCGAATCTATAAATACCCTCCACAATGCAATGAAGTGAAAGTACATTTTCTAACGTGAAAAAATAACATTTTTGATTAGAAATATTTTATTTTGTGTAAAAAAACTTTTTTTTTAGTAATTTTTGAAAAAAAAAATAATTTACTAATTTTTTTTTTTGAGTGGTAATTTTTTTTTGAGTGTAAAATTTTTTTCGAGTGTATTTTTTTTTTAAACATTTTTGTGTGACAAAAAAAGTTCTAAAATATTTTTGTGACTTATCAATATTTTCAAAACATATTTAGCGGCTTTTCAACACGTGAATTTAAGGTGAAACTAATCTGAAATTCACGGTTTTGCTAATAACTTTTGAACCACGAGACCGATATTGCTGAAATTCAATATGAAATTCAATATGCAATGCAATGAAGTGATAGTACATTTTCTAACGTGAAAAAATAACATTTTTGATTAGAAATATTTTATTTTGTGTAAAATAACTTTTTTTTAGTAATTTTGAAAAAAAAAAAAATAATTTACTAATTTTTTTTTTTGAGTGTAAATTTTTTTTTGAGTGTAAAATTTTTTTCGAGTGTATTTTTTTTTTTTTTTTGTTAAAAACATTTTTGTGTGACAAAAAAAAAGTTCTAAAATATTTTTGTGACTTATCAATGTTTTCAAAACATGTTTCCCGGCTTTTCAACACGTGAATTTAAGGTGAAACTAATCTGAAATTCACGGTTTTGCTAATATCTTTTGAACCACGAGACCGATATTGCTGAAATTCAATACGAAATAGGCCAGGGGAACGACAAATATATGTACTAAGCTTCAGCAACCTCAAATTTGTCTTTCGAAATATAGCGTGTTTTTAATCTCGTAAATTCACGAAAAACCCTTGTCGAAATTCAGTCTTTTGCTCATAACTTTTAAACCACAGCACCGATTTCGCTGGATTGCAATACCAACCTGACTAGGAAATGCCCAACATATATGCCAAATTTCAGGAGTCTCCGTACAGTCTTTCAGAAGTTAGCGGTTTTTCAACAGACAGGCAGACAGACAGACGGATGAACAGACGGACGGACATCGCTTGATCGTCTTAAAATCGATGGACTTTTTGGGCTCCTAGATCAATATTTCAAGGTGTTACAAACGGAATGACAAACTTATATATACCCTCTATCACTAGAGTGGAGGGTACAAAGTGATGTGTTTGAACTTAAATCATTTTCATAGAAAATGTCTTGGAAATAATGAAGAGTATTTATGGCTACGGTCAAGTCGAATTTAACTTTTTTACTTATTTTTCTATGACAGCCTCTAAATTTCTATAAATCATGCCAAACTTCTGGCTCCAACAAAATAAATATTATCTGCAATCGATTTTTTAAAAAACTTCACTGGGGTATTTTTTCAATTTATGCAAATAAATTTATTTTGTCAATTTTATTGTATAGAATTTTATCCAAAACTAATGTAGTTTTTAATTAGATATTTGCATTTTCTAGTAGTTGGTAATCATTGTTTTTAAAAACAAAATATCAAAAATCATAATGAAATGCCTAAAATTAGGCAATACAAATTTTATAAACAATATAATTTACAATTTTGCACATAAACAATAATTGTAAACAAAGGATATTAATATGTATAGGCTGGGACTTTAATTATAAAAGGTTAAATGTATTATGATAGAAAAAAATAAAATAAAAATAAATTTGCAATCATGTTTTGTTTTGCATTAAAGCCGATTTGCATATTTACTGTGTTGGTAAATAACAGTAAATAGCAGAAATAAATGACCTTGTCACGATAATTTTTTTTGTGTTTGCGTATTTTTTGATATTATTTGTTAGAAACTGAATTTTTTTAATGCATATATTAAGGCGGAGAAAAAATCATAAATATTTAAAAAAAAACTTCCCACTTTTAACATTTTTCTAGCAATCAACTTAAAGATAATTGTTTTCTAATAACATGGTGTCGAATTATTTTTTACATTTTTAGAAAAATTTCTAAAAATGTGAAAAATTATAGAAAATATATATTTTTTTGAGCCTAAAAGTATGCTCTGCATTTTTTATACAAAACACCGAAAACCGTTTTACTCACAAGGGAAGTATCTCAACCCTTATGAACCGATTTGCCTGAAACTTAAAATATATATAAAGGAGACGATTTTAAGGTTGGGGTGTCTCGGCTTATCGGCCATATCCGAGTTTTAAAATTTCGTTGTCCCCTTATGAAACACAGTGGACCTTCGGGAAAATTTCGATAACTCCCGAACCAATAGGAATATCCTCTAGGGCAAAAATACGTGTCGACATAAAATTAATAAAGATTATTTCGTATTCATATGGACATCGTAGGTATATGTCTTCATATAAATACCCCCCAAAATTTACATATTTTTGTGAAAAAAGTATTTAAGAAAGCCGAACTTTTGCAAGGTTATGCCACCGTTGGATAGGCATTAAAAAAACCTTTCTTCTCATATGTAAACATCATATAGTTTCTTGGAAAAAAATGGCTGAAAAATCCAAAAAACTTTTTTTTCGCCATTTTTTGACCCATGTTTTGAACCCTTAAATCCCCGATATGGCCGATAAGCCGATACACCCCAACCTTAGAATTGTCCCTTTTAAATATATTTTACGTTTCATGCAAATCGGTTCATATGGGTTGAGATACTTCCCTTGTCAGTGGTATTGCCACAATTGGCCTTTATGAACAATGATGGAAATATATATGAAATTAATGACAAAAAGGAAATGATTTGATTGAGATAACGATTTCGGAAATGAGCCACAAAGGCTCAGTCGGTCGCATTTGCCCATGTCTGTCCCTGAAAGTATGCACTACTGTTTTTATGCAAGACACCGAAAGCCATTTTACACAGTGGTATTGCCACAATTGGCCTTTATGGGCAATGATGGAAATATATATGAAGTGAATGACAAAAAGGAAATGATTTGATTGGGATAGCGATTTCAGACACTTCACTGTCTGACACTGAATTTTCCAAAATGAGCCATAAAGGTATCACATATATTTTAATGTTCTACTTGGTCCGAGAGTCGCATTCGCCCATGTCTGTTATATTCAAATGTTACTGTTAAAAGCCTATTTGCTTTATAACTCCTCTATATTGCCTTTATTAGTTTCTGTTACTGTTTAAAGTCGATAATCAGCTTCTATATGCAATTCAACACAAAAATATAATAATCTTTAGCTAAATTTTTTTTTGTGTTTGGTTTTGTTGCCGTTAGGGGTAACATTCTATATTATCATTTTCACATTGTTCTAAAACTTTGCTTTGTTTGCATTATGTGTTGTCAATAATGTGTGTCACAGTGGTTTACAGAACCCAGCAAAGGAATTTTCAAGTTAAATGGAAATTCAGCATAAAACACAAAATATGGCGCTATTATTTGCTATACAGTTGAACCTCGATTATCCGGCCCTCTACTAACCGGTGCCTCTATTAACCGGCATGCTGTGTGTTTGTTTTTTACCTCTATGATCCGTGCTTTACCTCTACTATCCGTGCAATTCATATATGTACGTGCATATTGTATTTTTTGTTATTGTTTTCACCTCTATTAACCGTGCTTTACCTCTATTATCCGTGCAATATATTCACGAACATATACAAATGTAGAAAAATATATAACCTCTTTCAACCGTGTTTTTCGATTATCCGTGCTTAGTCCGGTCCCGTGCAACCCGGTTAACCGAGGTTCAACTGTATTATTTAATAGGCACCTTAAAGTATGCTTAAAGAATATTTCGAAAAAGCTAAAAAAAATTATTTAAAACAGGAAGAGAGATAAATGCTGAGTATTTTAATCATTTTTATTTATTAAGTACACTTTATAATATTATTTCTAAAATTTTCAAATAAAACGCAGAAGATGACACAAAAAATCGCTATATGATAGGGCTACTTATAGTTCGCTCCTTAAGGTATGCTTTGATAATATAACAATACAAAAACAGGAAGTGTCGTAAATGAGAAAACCCTACTCAAAATAATTACTCTGTTAAATACTCTGTAAAATGACTGTAATCTTAATTCGACAGATATTTGACAAAGTTATCTGTCGAAATACAGATTTTAAAAAAATACTTTGTATTTTCTTGTGACCGAAAAACAAAATTTTATAAAATTGGAGTTACTCGTTAAAAACTCGTAATTTTCACAAAAAAAAAAGTAAATTTACGATTTGGAAGCATTAAAGCAGGCAAATTTAACAAATTTTAATTATAATAAATTAAAAAATTCTAATTTTAATTAAAATGTTTTTGAAGCAGAGAAGTTCTACTCATAAAATGGATTTAACTAAAACTTTGTTAATTTACAAAGTTTTTTTTTTTGTAAAATTTTGAACTCATAAAATGCATAGAGTTTTTTTTGGTAACATTCTTTTCGGTTTTATCAATATTTAACAGATAATTCTGTAAATTTACAGTTTTTTTTTATCGAAAGCATTTTACAGAGTTTTCTTCGTAAAATAACAAAAAATCTTGCTGGTTGGAAATCTATGGTATTTTCTGCTGGCTCAGCAGAGTATCTCTGTAATTTAACAGAGTGATTATTTTGAGTGCCCTAATGCGATTTACATTAAACCGTCCACATATTGTATAATAAATCCTTATCCAAGTCATTGCAAAACACAGCTCTTATATTATCTTCCTACAAATCTATAATTTAACTAAAACCTCTATACCCCACTTGTTTTGCTGGGTTATCGATACATACGAGTCTGCTTATGTTCATAAGATACAACATTAGTTTGGTAGTTTGCTATTCATATGATCTCGTTTCTCTTTCATTGTTTTCTTTAGGGATTTGGGTCAGTTTGCACATTCTCTATGTAGTTGTATAGAATAGTGAGATGTTGCTGTGGTATACACATTATAAGTAAGTAGTAGATAACACACTTTGCGTGGCTATATACACATACATATTTAGCATAATAGTTTTAAAAATATATTGACAGAGGTTTAAAGTTGTTTTACAAAGTACTGAAATATATAAGCCATAGCTTCTTTTGAAATTTTAAATTTGGTTGCCAATGGGAGAATTTTCTTTTTTGAGTATAAAGATTTTCTTGTAAAATAAAGATATAAAAATGTATAGAAAGTAAAGCATGTACTTAGGCGTTTAAGTAAAAATATGAAAAATTATATTGATAAGAACTTTTTAAAGAAACTTTCTAATTGTTTATTATATTACAAGGTAGTATAATTTTTGAAATTTAAAAAAGATTTCAAACATTTCAAAAAAATCTTAAAAATCATGCTAAATATTATATTTTACTTTTTGCCTAAAATTTAAATTTTGCCTAAATATATGCAATAATAAAAATAGGTTTCTTTACAAAAAAACAAGTTTAGTTTTTACAAATAATTTCAAAAATTAAGCAGAAAATTTCTTAACGACCAATCGCCAAGGTAAAGTTATGTTTGCACCATACCACTGACAAGGAAGTTATTTCACAGGGCACCCACCGGTTGTCCTGAAACTTGCATATAGAAAAGAGGAGAGCAAAATAAGAGTTACCTGTATTTTGTATAGCTGCCCAATCTTACATTTAGCGGGTCAAAGGGGAGGGGAAAACATTTTTTTGAGGATTTTTCCCATTTCTTCTAAAGAAGCTATGTGAACATTGTATACAGATCGAAAGGTTTTTGAAGACCTATCCAATGGCTTCGTTAAGTTCCTATTTCGGAAAATGTAAAATCGTAGGGGTAGTTTATATGGAGAGGTACATACGTTAGACCGCCAAAATCATACATATATAATAATCTCTATTAAAATTAAGCTGACCCGCTATTTTTCGTTTGGCGAAATTCCTGATAGTTCGGCTTTTATTGGAATATCCCCGAAAGACAACCTTTTCATACGGTGGCAACCCTTTTTATACCCTAGACCACTCTGTGGTACAGGGTATAATGAGTTTGTGCTGATGTTTGTAACTATCTGAAATATTGGTTCTAGACCCACCTTCAAGTATACCGATCGACTTAAAATCACTTTCTGAGACGATTCAGCGACGTGTCGGTCTTGACCGACTATAATTTTCTTACTTGTTTAAATTTAAGATTGGGCGCTAAAAAAACCCGAAAATCTTATTTTTCTCCCCTCATTCCCATATTCAAGTTTCAGAACGATCGGTGGGTGCCCTCTGCAAGACCTTCCTGGTGAGTCGTTTGATTTTTATGAAAAAGCAATATTTTTTATGGCATAATTTTAGGCATGTAGTAGATTTATGATTGTTATTTAAAAGCAACAAAAAACTCTATATATTGCTAAACTTATCAACAAATATAACAATTTATTTGATCTTAAGTCGATTTATAAAAAAAAATCATAAATGTCATTGTTTTGCTGGATTTTAACATTCGGATCATATATTAACAAAATGCCTAAAATTATGCTACAGCAAAATCTTACTTTTTTATAAAAATCGTCGAAAACAAAACGACTCACAAGGGAAGTATCTCATCTCAACCCTTAAGAACCGATTTGCATGATAAGTGAAATATATTTAAAAGAGGCAATTCTAAGTTTGGGGTGTCTTGGCTTTTCGGCCATATCAGGGATTTAGGGGTTCAAAAAATGGGTAAAAAATGGCGAAAAAATCATTTTTTTGGATTTTTCATCCATTTGTTTTTATGAAACTATATGAATTTTACATATGAGAATAAAGGTTTTTTTTAATGCATATCCAACGTAAAAATTCGGCTTTGTTAAATATTTTTTTTTACTAAAATGCTTAAATTTTGGAGGTATTTATGTGAAGACATAGACCTACGATATTCATATGAATAGGAAATAATCTTTATTAAATTTAAGTCGATACGTATTTTTGCTCTAGACGATTTTCCTGTTAGTTCCGGAGTTATCGAAATTTTCCCGAAGGTCCACATTGTTTCATAAGGGGACGACGAAATTTTAAAACACTGCTATGGTCTATAAGCCGAGACACCCCTACCTTAGAATCGTCTCTTTTATATATATTTTAAGTTTCAGGCAAATCGGTTCGTAAGGGTTGAGATACTTCCCTTGTCAGTAGTATTTTTTTAACACAGCTTAAGACTTAATTAACCAATTTTCGATTTTTTAAGTTAAGTGTAGTGCATACTTTTAGGCTCAATGAGAGTTGATATTACATTTGATTATCATACATTTGATAATCATTCGACTTAAGCTGTGTTTACACCATACAACTGAGTCGTTTTATTTTCGACGATTTTTATAAAAAAAGTAACATTTTGCTGTAGCATAATTTAAGGCATTTTGTAAATATATGATCCCAAATTTAAATCGCAGCAAAACAATGACATTTATGATTTTTTTTTAATAAATTGATTTAAGATTAAATAAATTGTTATATTTGTTTTTTTTTTGTAACTTTTAAATAAAAATCATATATTTACTATATGCCTTAAATTATGCTATAAAAATCTTGCTGTTTCATAAAAATCTTACGACTCACAATCAGTGGTATGGTGTAAACATAGTGTTAGTGGTAAAAGAAAACTGTTCTTTTGATTGCAAAAAAATTAAAAAAATGTTTAAATCTTTTTAAAGTAAAATATTAAAATAAAATGATAGTAAAATGATAGTAAATTCCAAAAATAATATAGCAAATCTTATCGTGAAAACTGACCTTTGGAGGTACCGCGTCAATTGGTCTTAAAAATTATTTCAAAATCACAAGGGTTAAAAAAAACTTCCTTAAAAATAATTTTCTTTAAACCTTATTTTCTTTAAGAAAACCTTCCAATAAAATCCATTAAAAAAATAGCAAAAGTTCAAGATTTTTTATTATAGCTGATACTCATTTTCTTGTTTTCATTTTAATGTCTGCTATGCTAACATAAATTTCCAAGGAAATATGCCAGACTTCCGCTTTGTGGCTGCCTGAAAAAGGAATAGAAAAAAATGAAAAAGAAGATTATTTAGAAAATAGAACTTTCTTATACATACTTACAAAACAAACATTCTTATAACAAAAAATTAAAGCTACAATAATGGGGTAGAATTTAATACAAATTTTATTAAATATTAATAATAATACAAACAAACAACAGCTGGTTAACACTTTTATTAAACCTTTTTATATTAGTTTTTTTTATCAAAAACCAAACATAAGATTTCGATTTTCCACTGATTTTTTTTTTTTTTTTTCAAAAATAAAACTTATCATGTGACTTAAGGGGTTGAAAAAAAACCGAAAAATAAATTTCATTATTATAAAATTAGTTTAAGAATCTCTTTTGGTTACTATGGGTATTTTAAATTTTTTTTTTTTTGTGTATTTTGTTAACCATAATCCTATAAATTGCAGTTATTTGCTTCATTTAAAATTTACAGAAAACACTTACCAAACGAATAATAAAGATAAAAAAATTTTTAACCTAAATATACATATGTATATCAGGCATTGCACACCAAATGTCCTGCTATAGAAAAACATATGTGCCATGAATGTCTGAATAGATAAATTGAATAGAACTATATGAAACTAAGAAAATTGCGTCTTTGGATTCAAATTTTCAAAGGAGGCGTGGCTAAATATTTGAAAAAATGGTCCAATTTGTGTCGAGTTCCCTTGATAAAATGTTTACCAAATTAGAAAAGAATGCATGGCAATCTCAAAAATTTATATTCTTTAATATTTTTTTATATGCTATCAATTACATTTATTTTGGAAAATTTTCAAAACATTTTCTGAAATTTTTCATGTTTTAAAAAAAGACAATTTATCAAAAATCCAGCCACTTTTTTGTTGAAGCTTACATATTTTTTTATCCACGCGATGTTGACACTAGAGACTGGCGCGTGAGTGTGTTTTGACTCACACTCACTCACGCTCACAACAAGATTTTTCCAATCACGCACTATCACTTATAATAACGTGAGTAAATTTAATACAACCCACACTGACATGCTCTTGCACAAGCTTCACTCACACCCACTTTGACTCACACTAACGAGACTCTTATTTATGCAAAGGAACATTTCACAAATTAAAATTTCAAAAAAACTAACAAAATTTTAGCCACATTTATATTTTTCAACATTTTTTTTGGGTTTTTTTGCGACAAAATTTTAAGTTTTGTGAAATTTTACATTTTTTTTTGCAAAAAAAATTGACTCACTAACTCAAGCATTTTTTTCACTTACACACTCACTTACAATCAAGTAAGTGAATTGATTATTAGTCACACTCACGTGTGCCCATCTCTAGTTGACACCATAAAATACAAGAGAATTAAAGATTTTTTTGAAATTCAATATTCAAATGCGATTTTCTCGAAAAATACGAAAAATACCATGCTGAATTTTGTTTGAGTGGATAGGTTAGATTTAAAAAAATCTGTAAAATAAATTTCGATTTGAATTAACAAAGTTTAAGCAGATTTTTCTGCTGAAATAAATATTGTTAGTAAATTTTCTAACATTCAGTTTTAGAAAATAAAATAAATTTTCTGAAATTTTACTGATTCTGTTTGCTGGATTTCAAAATATGTTTGTGCAGATTTTTGGCGGATTATTTTGTTATTTTACAGAAATAGTTTGTTAATTTTAAATATTGAAAATTTAAAATTTTATTCTTGGAAAACAGTTTAACTTAAAAAAAATTATCACTTTAAAAAATAAACTTAGAGAAATTTTTTGAATTTTTTCATTTAACAATACAGGAAACAAACTGGGTCTGCTCAAATCAGCAGATTGATCATATGGCTCAAACTAGCTGTAACTTCAGCTGAAACTATCAGATTGCTTAGCTGAAATCACCTGAATTTTCTGATGTTTAGACAGATTTCTCTGCTAATTTCACCTAGAGAGATTTAGAAAATTTTCTTGAATTTTTTCATTGCACAATACAAAGTTTTAGCAAACCGTTTCTGCTAAAATTCGCATATTTCTATATTTCTCAAAATGAGTGTAATTTCAGCAAATTTTTCTGCTGATCGGATAAAGAATTTATTTTGAGTGTACTAATTTTCTCGTGACAAAACGTACATACATTCGAATGTGCCGTAAAATTTCACTGAACTGAATAATTTTGTTAAAAACTTCATCCCAGTGCCATTTACCGGGTCCAAATTTCATCAGGAATCTTATTTTTGTTTAATAAATATATCTTGTAAATTTTAGCCGAATTGTATCATAAATACAAAAAATGGAATTATGACAACAGCGCCAACTATAGGGTCCACATTTTATCAGGAAACTTTTTTTGTTAAAAAAATATATGTTGTGAATTTCAGCCAAATCGTACCATAAATACCAAAAAAAAAATAAATATTGCGACAACAGCGCCACCTATTGGGGAAAAACTTAATAGAAACCTGGTTCCAGACTAAACTAATATATTGTTCAAGTTTGGTGTCAAAAGGTCTAGCGGTTCTTAAGTTTTAGTAACATGTACCCCGCACAAACGTTTTATGTAAATTTTTGAAACCGTCTTTATTTAAATTTGTCTCTATAAACGCGCTTAAAATCGAAAATATGCACTAAAAAATCAAAAATATGCAATAAAAAATCAAAAATATGCACTAAAAAATCAAACAAAAAATGCAATCAACTTTTTTCATCAAACCTTAACTTGGATTTTTAAAATCATCAAGAAAAAATTTACACAAACACTTGAGCTGAAGATTTTTTAAGAATAAGGGCGGATTACTCAATGAAAAGTTAGCTGCTAACTGCCGATTTAACGGAGCCTTATGTCAAAATTTGTATGAAAAAGTTAAATTTAACGGAGAGTTATTTTATAACGGAGCATTGAGTAATCCAGCCTAAGAGAGTTTATGAACAAAAAATTAAAAACATATTTTTTAAACAATATTTTTTAACGCTGTGTAAATTTGTAGTTTGTTAATTTATGCTAAAAAATTGCAAAAAGAACCATTCAAGTGTTCCAAATATGCATTTTAAATCGAAAAACGCAAAAGTATGCGTTTTTATCAAAATATGCAAATATGTATATGATTTTTTATCAAAATATGCAAAAATATGAATTTTTATCAAAATATGCAAAAATAAGATTTTTTATTAAAATATGCAAAAATATTAATTTGTATCAAAATATGCTAAAATATGCAATCACAAATTGATGAAGTTTGGATCAAATTTATTGAATCGGAATTACAATTTCTCAATATCATGTTTAGACAAATGACTGAAACTTAACATGTTTATTGGAAGTTCTCCCGAGAAGTTTGGTATTGCATTTGAGCGATATCGGTTCAGCGGTTCAAAAGTTATGAACGAAAATGTAAGCTCACCTCAAAAATTTCAGTACATTCAACATAACCTAAAAATACAAAATGCTTTAATTCGGCTTCTTGTTGACATATGTGAACATAATTGAACACCAAATGGTATTTAAACAAGTACGAACATATTTTTTGACAAAAAAAGAAAAAAATCGCGGATTTTTTTTTACCAAATTTTTTTTTTCGCGGAAATTTTTTTTTTCAAAATTTTTTTTTTTTCAAAAGTAATTTCCTTTTAAATAAAGTTTTTTGCAATAATCTTTTTGAAATTGTGGAGGGTATCACTACAATCGGCAAGGCCGAATTTAACTTTTTTACTTGTTAAGCATACTTTTAGGATTGAAATTTTGAAAAATTAAATTTATACATACACATTTTCTGTGTAATACCCTGTACTTAAGAAAAATCTGTAAATAATACAGGTTAATACTTAACAAATTTACAAAATATGAACCAAAAATATTATTTTCGTTTATTTTCTATGTGTTTTTTTTTTTCCTTTCTTCTGGTCAGTACTCTTAATTTAACTTAAGTATACTTTGGGGGAATTATAACAATAACCTAGTGTATGAAAAATAGAGAATTGTATAGAATTGTTTTTGTAAGGGTGTTTGTTTTTTGTTAGTTTTTCAAATTTTCTGCACGAATATATGAATGAGTGTAGCTGGAGGTGGACCACATGGATAATAAACTCATCACTGACCCTTAAAAGAGTATTATATACTTACATAAATACAATTGTCTAGCTGAATGAATACATAGAGGTATTCAATTTCATACATTCAGAAGTTCGGATTTACTTATTAGACGAATTTAAGTATTTTTTTGTCTTTATTTCATTTCTATTGGATTATATGATAAATTTTTCTGTGTAGGATTTGCGTCAACTTAAAGAATTCTTGGAGTTTTGTCGAGATTTTACTTTGTGGGTGTGTGTCTCAAGTTAATTTTATAGATTTGTTAAGAAATCCATAATAATTGTTGGGGTAAAATTTCTTAGAAGATTAAATTTTGTACATTTAGTAATTTGAATCCATTGTACTGATAACCTACTTAAATTTATAATACAATACATAATAGCTTTAAGTAATATAATAATATTGTAATTATTTTAGAAAGGGAAGAAGAAAGATGATTTGTTTTTAGTTATTAATATAATTAAGATTGTAATTAGTATAAGTAAAATTAATAAGTAATCAGGTACAAAGGATATATAATATAAGTTATTGATTTTTATTTCAAATTATAAATGACATAATTTTGCTATATTAAATTTATTGTTTTAAGGCAAATATCATATGACAACAGGAGGTCAAACCAGAATTGACTAACAAGGAAGGTCTTTCACAGGGCACCCATCGATTGTCCTGAAACTTGCATATAGTAAAGAGGGGAGCAAAATAAGAGCTACCTGTTTTGTTATAGCTGCCAATCTCACATTTAGCGGGTCAAAGGGAGGGGGAAACGGGATTTATTTAATTTTTTGAGGAGTTTTCCCATTTCTTGAAAAGAAACTATATGAATATATTACAGAGATCGAAAGGTTTTTTTAAGGCCTATCCAATGGTGAATCGGTCGTGTCCTAATTCGACTTCGTTAAGTTCATTATTGTCAAAAATGTATAGTCGTTAGGGATGCATATACGCACGACCACCCAAATAATGTTTATTAATCTCTATCAAAATTAAACTGCCCGTATTCTTTTCGTTTGGCGAAATTCCTGCTAGTTTGGCTTTTATATGAATTTTCCCGAAAGTTTTTGGTTTTTCAATTATTCAAAAACTGGGCTTAGGAGACGTGGTCAAATATTGGAAAAATTGTCAAATTTCTGTCAAGTTGCCTTGGTTAAATATTTAACAAATTAATCTTGAAAATTTACATTCTTGTTTAGTTTTGTATTTACTATCGATTAAATTTTTTTTAGAAAATTTTCAGAACCCGTTCTGAAATGTTCCATTTCTTAAAAAAGTCAATTTATCGAAAATCTGGCCACTTTCTCTATACCCTCCACTCAGTGATAGAGGATATATATGAATTTGTCATTCCGTTTGTAACTTACCGAAAAATCGGTCAAGGACCTCATAATGTATATATATATATATATTACACTGTCCGACAAAAATGAAAAAAGTCGTTGAACACGAACTGGATAATATAAGTTTGAAACTAGAGACTAAATGTAGTAAAACACCAATTACAGTTTTTCATTTCGTGATCCTATTTTATTATTTTTACATTTAGGAAAAAGGAGGTAAGTTACGTCCTTTCAAATATGTATCCTTTGATATCATTCAAAATTTTGAACAAAATGTTTTGATAAAGTTTTCGAATAACTTTATTCACATCCTTTTATCCTGATATGGCAAAATAGAACAATGGATAAATTAGGGGAGATTCTTCTCTTTCATTTTCCGTCACAAAATGTATCCTTTAAAACTTTGTAGTTCTTTTAAAAGAAAACAGGATCAAGAAATGAAAAACTGCAAATGCAGTTTGAGTTTAACATCATTTCATCTCTACTTTGAGACATATATCATCCGGTTCATGTTTAATATTGGCTGTCGACGGTGTTATTGATCAGTGATCGATTTTAAGGCATTCTAGCGATATCTGTCGGTGCAAATGGTGATCACGGCCAAAGTATTAAACAGATATGACCAAGACTTAGCACATTTACTTTTTGTTTCCCTAAGCAGTTTGGTATTGCATTTGAGCGAAATCGGTTCAGCGGTTAAAAAGTTATGAAAGAAAATTTAAGGACACCTAGAAAATTTTGGTACATTCAAAATAACCTAAAAATACAAAATGCTTTATTTCGGCTGCTGGTTGACATATGTGAACAGAATTGATTACTGAATGGTATTTAAACATGTAAAAACACATTTTTTAAAAAAAAAAAAAAAAAATCGCGAAATTTTTTTTTTCACCATAAAATTTTTTCGCGATTTTTATACCCTCCAGCCACAGTATGGGGGTATACTCACTTTGTCATTCCGTGTGTAACACATCGAATATCGGTCGGGGACCCCACAAAGTATATATAATATTGATCCATGATAGAATCTAGGACATTCTAGCGATGTCCGTCCGTCCGTCAGTAGAAATAACGATGCAGTCTAAACCAAAAGAGCTAGACCCCTGAAATTGGGAAAGAATATCTCATATGATACTGGTAAGGTTAAGTTCGAAAATGGGCAAAATCGGACCAGGGGGAAAAAGTTCCCCTTGAAGAACTAAAACGACCCCTGAAATATGCGATATTTTTACGAGTTTTTTTTTTTTAATTTTTGCTCAACAAATGTAACATTTGTATGTCATATTATGTTCATAGACCTGCGCTTGGACCAAGGGGGTTAGAAAATCCGATTTTTTACAGGCCGCCCCCTTTGGGAGCATGGTTATAGACATCAATTAAAAATAACGATAAAAATTTATTGTTTAAGCGTAAATATCATAAACAAATAATTTGTTAACATATATAGCGGGGGTTCAGGTCTCCCCCACCTACTCCGCCGACCCCCTCTCCCCCCACCAAAAAAAAAGACGACCCAGCGATTTTTTTTAATTTTAAACTTGCTGGAGTGTATAAAAGATTCGGCACATCCGAATTTAACACTTTTACTTGTTTTTTTTTTTTTTCAAATCAATTCCTTCCCTATGGTAGTAGATATGTTCCTTGTTTCATAGGTTTTACAACGATATAAAGGTTTAAAAGTTTTGACGAAAAATTTTTACCAGAATGAACAAAATTCCGGTACGAAAGACGGAGAGAACAATTTCCGAAATATGGACTCAAATCCTGATCACTTTATTGTCTGAACTCAAAATAAATTCTCTTTCCAATCAGCAGAAAAATCTGCTAAAAATGCAACCATTTTGAGCCATATGCGAAATCAGTTGATTTTAGCAAACACGTTTTGCTGAAGATCTGTCATGATTATCTAGGTGAAATCAGCAGAGAAATCTTTCAAAACAAAAAACTGCTAAAGGGTACTTTCCACTATCACACTTTTCCATTATACACATCAAAATTTACCAACTTCCTAAAGATTTTTGGATTCTTTTTTGATTGAAACCTAGTTGTATCTAATAAGTGAACAATTTCTGGCCAAATTTTTTAAAAAAATATTTCGCTAACATGGTGAAATTACGCTTGTATAATGGAAATGTGTGATAGTGAAAAGTACCCTTAAGATATTTTCTAGAAAATTTTTGTTTTTAGAAAAATCGAAAGTTTTCATTAAAAAGACAAACCGACATTTAAAATCCTGCTGATGATGACACTAACTGGGGTGTTTGAAACCCGTACAGGAAATACCAGAAATGTCTATAATTTTTAGAAATTCAATTTTTCTTCTGCATTTTTTCAACTTGAGCCCTTATAACAAATACAATTAGAGCCCGTGCTCGATCTGTACTTACAGAAAAAATCAAATAAAATTACTGACAAAATATGTCGCCATTAGGCACGTCTCCGAAACAGAAAATGCAAATTCCTTCATTTGTGTCTGCAATTCCAGATCATGTTGGTAACCCTTGCGAAATAATGTAAGAGACAAAAAAGTTGAAAGAAAGTATGAAGTGAGGTTGAGATTGCTGGAAATAGAATTGTAGTGTTGGAAACTGTCAAAATTTATTCTGTAGAAACTAAAAATATTCACATATATAAAAAAACAGTTTTCATTAACAAGACAAACTGACATTTAAAATCCTGCTGATGATGACACTAACTGGGGTGTTTGAAACCGGTATAGGAAATACCAGAAATGTCTATAATTTTTAGAAATTCAATTTTTCTTCTGCATTTTTTCAACTTGAACCCTTATAACGATAGCTAACTATTTCTGTAAAATAACAAAATAATCTGCTAAAAAATGTTCAAAAATATGCTTAAAAATTTCGATTTTATTGCATAAAAAAATTAACACTTTTAAAAATTTTCTTGAAAAAATAATGACAGCAAACTTTTTCTGCATAAATAAAAAATAATCTGCTAAAAATATGTTCAAAACTAATTTGAAATTCAGCATACAGAATCAGTAAAAACGTAGTAAAATTTCTTTTGTTTTGTAAAACTGAATAACAGAGATTTTAGTTAAATTATTCATTTTAGCAGAAAAATCTTCGAAAGTTTGCTAAATCAAATTGAAAGTCGTTTAACATATTTTTTTGACAGAGCTTTTCTTTAGAATATGATAAATTAAGTTTAAAAATATTAACTTAACAATTTGAAGCAGGTCGTTCTTTAATACACTTAATATAATCATTAATTTTTAAATGATGTTCAAAGTCCTCATTGACTACAATCATAAAAAAAATATTTTTAAATTACTTGCCTGATGCAAATGTCACTCAAATAACATTATTTTTAATTGCAAAAAAGAAAAAACAAAAACTTTTACCTACACAACTCTTCTTTAAAGTCAACAATGTATTTCTGAAAAAAAAAACTTTCCATTAAATTATTATTTTTTAACCACGCATACCATAAGTCACCGACATTTTCATTGACATCATATTTTAGTTTGTTCTTTTGCTGTTTGTTATTGTATTTCTCCATATTTATATTTTTTGCTGCTAATTTTTTTGCTTTTTGCTTTTCGCTTTTTACATATTGTTTAAGAGGGGTTTGACCCAAATTTTCCAAACAACCAACTTGTAGACGAGACATTAAACCATATGGCCACATAAACTATACCACGTTTTCTATATAAAATGCAAGTGTAAGTATATATGTATGTGTGTGTGTGTTGGTTTAAAATATGAGTGTGTGTATGTATTTTTGTGAAAAAGTTTGTATGTAAAACATACAATATGTCAAATGCAGACAAGCATAGTCATTTTTGTGTAATGCCTATTTTCTGGCATGTTTGTTAAAGAACTAGGCTGCTTGCAGTTTAAACATTTTTCATGCACAAAAAACAATAGATTTTTACAAGTGCTAGTAAAGTAGAATTAAACAAAAAAAAAAAACATTTTTGTTTTGAAAAACTACAACCAGTAAAAGACTCATTTTTCTATGTACTCTATATGTAGGGGCCATTTTAGAGTTTCAAACAGTACAATGTAGAGGAGATTGTTTTTAGAAAATTTACACTTTAAGTGAAATGTACTTAACAACAATAAGCACACAAAAAAAATGTCAAAGGAGAGAAATATGAATTGTTTTTCATTTACTTTTTTTTAATGGAGATTTAAAGGAATTAATGTTTAATTTTGAAAAATTTGGGAATATGTAAGAAACATTTCTTTTGAGAGATATGTTGAATAAATGCTTTTCTAATACCCTGTTCTCACTTACAGCTAAAAACCATTTTTAGCAACATTTTTCGTTTTATGCTTAAAAACCATTTTTATGACTCGTTTTACCATACATTTTTTTGTTGTAATATGTCAAAACTAGCTCGCCCGCCGGAACTTCGTTACCGGTTATGTTAAATACCGAAAAATAGAAGGATCAGGATTACCCTACCGATTTCAAAAAATGACTCATTTGTAGTCTTTGTTTTATTTAATTGTGGAAGTTTAAGTCTTTTATAAAATAATATTTCATTGAATAACTTAAACAATGAAATTTGAATAACTTCGGTGGTACGTTGTCATGTACGTTCCCGTGAAAAAGATTTTGACAATTTTCGAGATCTTTTTTGGATCTTGAGTGAATAAATATTTTAGTGAAAAAAGAAATTGGAAAAAAAAATTGGGTAAAATACATATAGAGAGAAGAAATATGGAGTTAAAAAGTTTAATACGAAAAATTTTAGTCGAAAGTATCATTCTATATTGTTCCCCGCTCTATTCCATTTCGTTCCCCGTTCTACTCCATTTCATTTCCAATTTAATCTCCATGCAAGTTTCATTCCTATCCATATAATATGCGTTGCAGAAATAAAAATTGCTATTGTATTTATCTTATAGATATAAAAATACCATTTTACGCCATTAGTACCAATTTAGGTACCTCTTTTTACCCTGTCCATCTCTTCGGTGTTATTTCGGCAGGAGGAAACTGTAAATTTTTGCCACCTTTTCCATTTAAAATTAAATTTTCCAAAAACCTTCTTTTTCTGAACCATTATTTCAAGAAATATCAGAAGTACCAAACTTACACTTTTTTGTGCCCTTAACGACTCTTAGAAACAGAATTTCCAAAAAGTAATTTTTCCAAAATATTTTTTCACTGAAGAATACAGCATTCAAATTTTCACTGCCTAGGATCATTATTTCAAGAAGTATAAAAAAACACTTTTCGACGCATCTAGAAACGGAATCTTTTAAAAATGCTTTAGCATAGCAGATTGTTTTATTTTCACCGAAGGACCCCACATTCCAAAATACAAGCTTCTAAGACAAATATTATAGGAACAAAAAAAAATAGTACCAAAATTACTCCGTTAGAAACGGTATTTCCAAAAAGTACTTTTTCCAGTATGTTTTTTCTTCAGGATACATTACAAATTGAAATTATCTAGGAATATTATTTCAGCAAATATTAAAAATACAAAAAGTACACTTTTTAACCCCGTTAAGAGACGGAATTTCCAAAAAGTACTTTTCCCAAAATTTAGGTTTTCACCGAAGAATTTTACATCCAAAATTTTAAGTTTCTAGAACCATTACGTCAGAAAATGTCAAAATTACCGGAAGTACACTTATTTTAGCCATTCTACCCTACTAAGAAGCGGAATTTCCAAAAAGTATTTTTTCCAGAAAGTTTTTTTACCGAATGATCCTACACAAATTTCAAGATTCTAGGGCCATTACTACCGGAAATTAGAACGCACACAAAGTTTAAATTTTTACCCGTTCCACCCCCTAAGAAAAGGAAATTTCAAAAATTACTTTTTCCAGAATTTGTTTTCACTTAACGATCCTACATTTCAAATATCAAGTTTCTATGATCATTATTTCAGGATATATAAAAAGTACCATAAGTACTATTTTTACCCCTTAAAAAAAAGAATTTTCAAAAGGTAATTTTTACAAAAGGTAAGTTTATAAAAGGTACCTTTATTAAAAGATTCTTTTTATAAAAGGTACTTTTAGTAAAAGGTACTTTTTATAAAAGGTACTTTTTATAAAAGGTACTTTTTATAAAAAGCACTTTTTATAAAAGGTACTTTTTATAAAAGGTACTTTTTATAAAAGGAACTTTTTATAAAAGGTATTTTTTATAAAAGGTACTTTTTATACTTTTTATAAAAGGTACTTTTTTTAAAAGGTACTTTTTACTAAAAGGTACTTTTTATAAAAGGTACTTTTTATAAAAGGTACTTTTTATAAAAGGTACTTTTGATAAAAGGTACTTTTTATAAAAGGTACTTTTTATAAAATGTACTTTTTAAAAAAGTACTTTTTATAAAATGTACTTTTTAAAAAAGTACTTTTTATAAAAGGTACTTTTTACAAAAGGTACTTTTTATAAAAGGTACTTTTTATAAAATGTACTTTTTACAAAAGGTACTTTTTATAAAAGGTACTTTTTTTAAAAGGTTCCCCTAAGAAACGCATTTTCCAAAAAGTACTTTTTCTAAAATGTTTTTTTCACCGAAGGATCCTACATTCCAAATTTCAAGTTTCTATGACCATAATTTTAAGAAATAAAAAAAGCACCAAAAGTACACTTTTTACAGCATTTATCCTACAGCCTTAGGGGCCTTTATTCCGTGAGAAGAACATACAGTCCAAATTTCAAGTCTCTAAGACCATTATTTAAGGAAATATTAAAGGTACCAAAATTACATTTTTTTACCCATTTTACCCCTTTAGAATCAAGATTGGCAAAAATCCAGCCCCAGTAAACATATTTTCCGGGAGGTGAATCTACATTCCAAATTTCAAGTTTCTAGGACCATTATTTAAGGAAAAATAAAAAGTACTAAAAGTACAGTTTTTTACCCTTTTTACCCCCTTTGAATCAACATTGGCAAAACTTCAGCCTTAGTGGATCTATATTCCGGGAGGTGAAGCTACATTCAAAATTTTAGGTTTCTAGGACCATTATTTAAAGAAATATAAAAGGAACCACGTGTACAGTTTTTTACCCTTTTTACCCCCTTAGAATCAACATTGGCAAAAATCCAGTTTTAGGGGATCTTTATTCCGTGAGGTAAACATACAGTCCAAATTTCAAGTCTCTATGACCATTATTTCAGGAGATATAAAAAGTACCAAAAGTACAGTTTTTTACCCTTTTTACCCCCTTAGAATCTACACTGGCAAAAATCCAGCATTACATGATCTATATTCCAGGATGTGAACATACAGTCCAAATTTCAAGTCTCTATGACCATTATTTAAGGAGATATAAAAAGTACCAAAAGTACAGTTTTTTACCCTTTTTACCCCCTTAGAATCAACATTGGCAAAAGTCCAGCCTTAGTGAATCTATGTTCCCGGAGTTGAACATACAGTCCAAATTTCAAGTCTCTATGACCATTATATCGGGAGATATAAAAAGTACCAAAAGTACAGTTTTTTACCCTTTTTACCCCCTTAGAATCAACACTGGCAAAAATCCAGCCTTAGTGGATCTATATTCCGGGAGGTGAACCTACAGTCCAAATTTCAAGTCTCTAGCTTCAGCGGTTTGGGCTGGGCGATGATGAATCAGTCAGTCAGTCAGTCAGTCACTCACTCACTCACCCTACTCTTTTATATATATAGATTAATGAATATAATTTTCATATTTTAATTTCGTTTGTTGTTGAAATGTGTACATGTTTATCAGCTGATAATGCAAATGTCAAAATAAAAACATAAAAACCAAAATAAAACGAGTGAAATTACGTGTGAACACTTTTTTTTTAATTAAAACAAATGTCGTTTAAAACCGTTTTAGATGCTCGTGAGAACAGGGTATAAAGCTCCTTAATATATGCTATATTTTTTTTAGGTTAACAGTAAAATGTTAATTTGAACAGAACGATAACACAACAGCTAAAAACAATTTACAATAAATTTTTAGAAAGATTTTAAAGAATTTAAGTTTATTATTTTCAAATTTTAGGAGCATTTAATAAACACTCCTTTTTACAGTTATTTTAAATGCTTTTCAAAGCGCCTTAATGTATGCAATATTTTTTCATGTTTATAGTAAAATGTTAACTTAACATAATAGTAACGGAACAGTAGAAAATATGCTAATTTTTTTTGCTTTTTTTAAGATTCTGGTAAAGTTTACAACGCTAAACATCATAAGCGCCTAAATGTATGCTTTATTTTTTATACTTATAGCAAAACGTTCACTTAACAGAACGATAACATAAGAACTAAATATGCAGAATGCTTTCGAATATTATTTAGAAAATTTTGTTTACATCTGCACATCTAATTGTAAACTCTATGATACTCAAAAATTTCTTTACGGGGTTATTTATCATTTTAAATGTAAATCGGCCTTATTACATCATACTGATAGATTATAATATTCCATTATACCATTAATTTTTCTTATTATAAATTCATATAAAAATTTAACATTAATTAATATTTACTTTCCTTATTTTTTTTTTCTTTCCAGCTCTTTTATCTACAACTCTTAACACTCCCTTAGATATTTCCTACTCATACTAGTGCCAAAACTAAATTTTGGAAATAATATTTGTATATTACAAAAAAGGAATAACAGAAAAAAAATCGTTGTAAATCTATTTACAACTCCCTCTCATCTATAAGAAAATAAATATCTAGAAGTTATGAAGTCATGAGACCGACATTTGATCGAAGCCTTTATATATTATTGTTCATTATTTTAATACAATGTAAGTACTTGGATTTTAAAAACTTATAATAGATAAATTTAGTTAATTTTTAACAATTAAATTTAAAAATGTAATTTATTTGAACTTACTATCTTTGAATTTACAAATGATTTTAAGATTTATTAAAATGATTTTAGGAAAATTTTTTGTAACAGATTGGCATTGCAATAACGCCTTGAATATATTCTTCGGTAATCACAACAAAGTTATAAATGTAAAATAATTTTTCCAAAAATGTACTTGCTCTAAGAAATTATTGCCCTATTAACACTTTCATACAAAAATCATTGATTC
The DNA here is from genome assembly GCA_963921195.1 of Pegoplata infirma. Lineage (NCBI taxonomy): Eukaryota > Metazoa > Arthropoda > Insecta > Diptera > Anthomyiidae > Pegoplata > Pegoplata infirma. The sequence continues at coordinate 232,323,785 of OY992538.1, read as the reverse complement.
TGAAATGTTGCTAATTGCTCCAAAATTTGCTCATAATAGTCTATCAAGCTCTTCTTTGGGCGCCATTTTTTCTAACGTGAAAAAAAATATTTAAACATTTTATAACTTTCAGAACAAAATTAAAACGGAAATAAAAATTGTACAATATTTTAAGAAAATCAACGGTAAAGTTAATAAGACACAAATAGTTTATAAATAGGTATCGAATTTGGGTCTGAAATTTATTTTTTTTCGAGAAAAACAGTCTAGCCCTGCGGTGGGCGCCATTTTTTTTACGCATAAGTATAGTATTCATGAAAAATTTTAATTTTGCAAGGATCTAGCTATGTTCGTTCTTCCGTCTGTCTGTCTTAAGAACACATGTTCAATTTTAAAGAAAATATTTTGAAATATGGTAACTTTTTTAGGACATATTTTTGATATACTTTTAGCAAAATTTAAATGGCATTATTTTAAATATTGTTTGACGGATAATGCAACTTTTTAAAAGACGTTAAGAAAAGATTCAAGAATCCTTCATTTTTATCAAGTACTCAAAAGGGATGTACTCTAACCCTTATGAACCGCTTTGCCTGCAGTTTAAAATATGTATACAAGAGACAATTCTAAGGTTGGAGTGTCTCCGTTTATCGAGGATTTAGGGTTTCAAAAAATGGGTCAAAATTTTGCGAAAAATAGTTTTTTGGATTTTGTATACCCGAGTAAAAATAAACATATATAACAATATATGACTTGATACAAACCTAACGAATCATATATGATCATATATCCCGTGAGCTATTTTCTAATTTTTTTAAGTGCAGTCATACGTAGTTATATATAATTTTATCATGATTCGGATTAAAAGGCGTGCGGTTGATATAATTATATTTAATTATATGAGGCTCAATACAAAATTAGTTTTTCTGTATAATTTAATATAAAATTATATATATCCTATTCTGTTCCATATAAAACTATATATGTTTCAAATTAACCAAAAACTTTCTAAGTTTTTTAGACAAAGTATAAGAAACTTTTTAAAATGTTCCTAAACATTTCCTTGTTAGGGTTATGTATATCACCTATCTGGTTCGAAGCGTACCCAAACATATTTTTTGTTTTTGAAAATTATATGTTTGGTGAATGTATCGTTGACCTGTGGTGTATCTCAAGCCAAAAAACACCAGGATTTTATTTGTTTTTATGCAATTAGATCTAATTAGATCCACCAATATATGGCAATGTCTGGTCAAAACTAGGATGAAATCAAATCATATTTTATACAAGTTGATATTTTTTAATGCAAAAACATCCACCATTATTCGGATCAAATTGCGTATAAATATATATTGTGTTACATATCATTATGTATTGCATCATACAAAAATTTTTACTCGGGTACTTTTTTTTAAGAAACAGTATGATGTTTTAATATGGAAAGAAAGGTTTTTTTAAGACCTATACAATGGTGACATAATCATTTAAAAGTTCAGATTCGTTAAATATTTCATTCACGAAAATATGTAAATTTTGGGCGGTGTTTATGTGCCCGTTTAAAAATCGATTATATATGATGGGATCTGTATAGATCTGATTATCTTAACTGCATCTGATCAGATCTATTATATCCGAGACTTGTCCTGATTTTCGAGATCTGATTAGAAACAATAACTGATCAGATCTTCTTTGATCTTGAAATTGGGGAAAAATCTCGGATATAATAGATCTTATAAGATACAGTGGATATGATTACATCGTCCGACAGCCAATATTAAACATAAACCGTATGATATACGTCCGAAAGTGGAGATTAAATGGAGTAAAACTGCATTTACAGTTTTTCATTTCGTGATCCTGCTTCCTTTTAAAGGGCCTTCAAAATTTTAAAGGATACATTTTATAAAATATTTTTGAAATATTTTTTACTTGTCCTAGGATGAAACTGGTGATAGCAAATGAAAGAGGAGGATCTTTCCTAATTTCTTCCTTTTTGAATAAAGTCATTTGTAAACTTTATCAAAATATTTTGTTAAAAATTTTGAATGATATTTGAGGATACATTTTTGAAAGAACGTAACTTACCTGCTTTTTTCTGATATGTAAAAAAAAAATAAAAAAAAAGGGGAAATCCTTCTCTTTCATTGCCTATCACATGTAGGATCCTAGGGAACTACAAATATTAAAAAAATATTTTATAAAATTAAATCCTGGAAAACTTTCAAGTCCTTTTAAAAGGAAACAGGATCACAAAAAAAAAACTGTAAATGCAGTTTTACTACATTTAGTTCCCTAGTTTCGTGTTTAACGTATTTTTTCATTTTTGTCGGACAGTGTTATATCTTAACAGATCAGCCAGATCTGATCAATTTTTACATGGATGAACCCATAGACCTTCGATTTCCATATAAATACATAATAATTAATTATAATCTTAGAAAAAGTTAAAAATAGATTGATTAAGTTCGTGCTAAATGTAACATATGGGTGATGAAATGTCATATAATTCCCGTCCGCTTTTTCACCTTAATTGCGTTTAAATAGCTGATTTTAATCTTACACACCTACAGTAGGGTGGATCGAATTTGGCTTTTGGGCGAATTTCGTTCCGGCTCACCGACAGATGTGTTGGAATAGACCTAAAAACAATGTGGTTAAATTTTCATGCAGATCGGTGGTCATCTTCCGCTGCCGAAATGACGTTGAAAATTCGCGATTTCTTAAAAAATAGTATTTATTTTAAAAAATTGCCAAAATTACAAAAATCACTTAATCTTTTTTTTTTATTTCAGTCAGTCCTTTCAATTCGATCATATTTTCTTAGAAAAAAATGTCAGCTTAATAGGACATTGTTAACCCCTCTAACACGGTTGCCAAAAATGACCCATACATTTTGCCCTAAACTCAAAACCACCAAATTTAATTTTTTTTTTTTTTTTGATTTTAAGTTGCACAATCTAAAGTTTTTATTGCATTTATTTCAAGTATATATAAGTTCGTTTGACAAAAAATTTTTTTGAAAAAATACGAGATTCTTAAACAGCGCGTGTAACGGTCTGTTTACAGGACATTTTGAGAAAATGGCATTTTTTTTATAAAACTCAACATTTTTAGTTAAAAACTTTTCATTTTACACTAGATTTATTATAAATTATAAAACTTAATATAGAAATGTTGGATTTTAAGAAATTCTTTAACCCTAAACAGCTTTGGGCCCTAAATGACCCATGATGAACAAATGCATCTAGAAATAAACCGCTTTTGGCGGGCGACTAACCATTGGGAACATATTTTTTTAGTTAAAAATGGGAGCGTGAGTAAAGATGGGAGCGTGAGTGAATTCGACCAACTCATACTCACGATGAAAAAAAAATTTCTCACGCAAGAAATTTTTGAATTTTGCATACATTTTACGCAGGGTTACATGAGTGTCACATTTTAATCTCACTCAAGCTGAATTTTGATGTCCCGTGCAAAAAAATAATTGGATCAAAACATATCTCTTTTGATCAAAACATATATGGATCATATCTAAATGGATATAATCAGATCTACTCCATATATACTCATATCTGCTTCAGATATGTTTTGATCCGTAAAGTCTATCTGGCATATATGACATATATGATCAGACATTTTCAGATATGTTCATATATGTAAAATTGTCAGATAGACTCAATTTACGGATCAAAACATATCTGAAGCAGATATGAATATATATGGATAGATCTGATTATATCCATTTAGATATGATCCATATATGTTTTTATCAAAAGAGATATGTTTTGATCCAATTAGTTTTTTACACGGGGTGTTTCATTTTTCTGTCACCATAAAAAATCATGCAAACTCACGAAATTTTACTCACGTTTAACAGTGCAATTTTAAAAATTATGTTTTTAATGCAAATGAAACAAAAAAAGTTCAAATAGCATTCAAATAGTATTCCCGCTTAAATGCACCCACCCTTAACCATTAACCATTTATATTTGACACAAAAAGTAATTCACATTTAAACAAGAATATTGCTGAATAAATTCAATAGAATTTGAGGGGATAATGCTTTCGGGGTGGGTGCATTTAAACGGAAAATAGTATATAAACTTGTTTACATAAAATATATGGATCACTCTTTTATTTTGCATTAAAAATATAATTTGTACAAATGCACACGTGGCACAAATTTCACGAATCACTCGTAAACGTGAGTGAAATTTCGTGAGTTTGCATGATTTTTTTATGGTGACAGAAAAATAAAACACGTCAAAATATAGTTATGTTGAGTTTTCTTGAGCGTAATTACAGCGTGAACGAGTTTAATTTGTTTCATTTGCGTGATCCTGCGTAAAATGTATGCTAACTTAAAAAATTTCCTGCGTGAAAATTTTTTTTTTCTTCGTGAGCGTGAGTTGGTCAAATTCACTCACTCTCTCATCTCTACTCACGCTCCCATCTTTACTCACGCTCCCATTTTTAACTAAACAAATATGTTCCCAATGGTTAGTCGCCCGCCAAAAGCGGTTTATTTATAGATGCATTTGTTCATCATGGGTCATTTAGGGCCCAAAGCTGTTTAGGGTTAAAGAATTTCTTAAAATCCAACATTTCTATATTAAGTTTTATAATTTATAATAAATCTAGTGTAAAATGGAAAGTTTTTAACTAGAAATGTTGAGTTTTAAAAAAAAGTGAAAATTTCCCAAAATGTCCTGGAAACAGACCGTTACACGCGCTGTTTAAGAATCTCGTATTTTTTCAAAAAAAATTTTTTGTCAAACGAACTTATATATACTTGAAATAAATGCAATAAAAACTTTAGATTGTGCAACTTAAAATCAAAAAAAAATTTTTTTTTTAAATTTTGTGGTTTTGAGTTTAGGGCAAAATGTATGGGTCATTTTTGGCAACCGTTTTAGAGGGGTTAACAATGTCGTATTAAGCTGAAATTTTTTTCTAAGAAAATATGATCGAATTGAAAGGACTGACTGAAATAAAAAAGAAAATTAAGTGATTTTTGTAATTTTGGCAATTTTTTAAAATAAATACTATTTTTTAAGAAATCGCGGATTTTCAACGTCATTTCGGCAGCGGAAGATGACCACCGATCTGCATGAAAATTTAACCACATTGTTTTTAGGTCAATTCCAACACATCTGTCGGTGAGCCGGAACGAAATTCGCCCAAAAGCCAAATTCGATCCACCCTAACCTACAGTGACAATCGAAGAGTGCTGACGAAGGAAGGGTGGCTTCTTCCGAAAGCTGTCGACATCTCCACTTAGCCTGTGTTGTCAATTAATTTTTTCAGATTTTCTCATTGTATAACAAAAATAATTATTTCTCAGAAATAATTAATATGGACTCAAACCGAAATAAATAAAACTTCAGTTATAATCTTTTTTAAATTTAAGTCGACGCGTATTTTTGCTCTAGACGATATTCCTAATAGTTCGGGGCTTAACGGAATTTAGTCTCTAGTTTCCAAAGTATATTACCCAGTTCGTGTTTAACGTCTTTTTTTTAATGTATGTCGGACAGTGTTATATCTTAACAGATTAGCCAGATCTAATCAAATTTTATATGGGTGAAGACGATTTCCAATGCAAAATAATTCTTATTAAGTTCAATTCGAGGCGTATTTTTGCTCTAGAGTCTAGACGATATTCCTGTTAGTTCGGGAGTTATCGGAATTTTCCCGAAAGTTCGCATTGTTTCATAAGGGGCCAGCGAAAATTTTAAGCACTGATATGGCCGATAATGCGGGACACCCCAAACTTAAAATCGTCTCTTTTATATTTATTTTAAGTTTCAAGAAAATCGGTTCATAACGGTTGGAATAATTCCCTTTTTAGTAAGTTAAACAGTCATGCATAAACAGTCATAAACAGTCAAGGCGAATTTACTTTACGACAAGTAGTAGAATAATTGTTTAAGAATTCCAGTCTGAAACCAAAAGTCTATCAAAACCCTACAGTGGGCGCCATTTTCCCCTACATGGAAAAAACATATTTACACATTTTATAACTTTCACAATAAAATTAATTAAAAAATACAATATTTTTTATTCTAAACGGCCGGAAAGCTTAATAAAATCAGAATTTCGGCCTGAAATTTAATTTATTTATGAAAGAATTTCCGGCCCCACTCTGGGCGCCATTTTTGATACACTTCAAAGTTTTTCATTCCGCTTGTAACACCACGAAATGTCGTTCCAAAACTCCATACAATATATTATTCATGAACAATTTTAGTTTTTGAAGGATCTAGGGATGTCCGTTCTCCCAACCATCTGTCTGTTTTTAGAAATTTTTGAAATTTTTGAAAAACACAGGCACATTGGTAAGCCCTAAAAATATCTTGTAATGTACTTTCAGTACTCAATTGAACGCAGAAAATAATTTGATGATTTTACTTTTTTCTTTTCTGACTTCCATTTACACTTTAGCTAACGATGTATGTATCTCTTTTACTAGCATTTCCAAAAAATGTTGTAATAAATGTTAAAATATTCATTTATATTATTTTGTATTCAGTGTTGAAAATATTGATCGCTTTTTGATATTTCATTTCATTTCAGTTTTTTTTTTTTGTTGCAAAAACATGTTCATTTCATTTGTTTCCAAAAATTCTGTATAAATAAAAATAAATAAATATTTATTTTCGTTTGTTTATTTTGTGAAGGTATTTAAAGTAATATTAAAAGTCCTTAACATAAAACAACGGGGTATTTAAGTCAAAGGCATTTCAAACGTGACCAAAATTATTTAACAACTTAAGGATTTTTTTGTATTTTTTTTTGTGTATTTTTTTTCTTTTTATTTTTATGAAAACAGTGGTGTCAACAAGTTTTTATAACTTCCACATACAACACCATACGATAAAAAGAAAAAAATACGTTAAAAACAAACTGGATTGTATACGTTTGAAACTAGATAATAAATGGAGAAAAACTGCATTTCCAGCTTTTCACTACGCGATCCTGTTTCCTTTTAAAAGGACTTCAAAGATTAGAGCATTAAATATTTTTTAAATATTTGTAAATATGTATTTATGATATAAAAAATATTTTGATATAGTTTTGAATGGATATTATTCACATCCTTTTTATCGATATTGCAAAATAAAAAAATTGAAAACTAAACGAAGATTCTCCTTTTTCATTTCTGTTATTATAAGACAAGTACAAATTTTTGAAAAATATTTTACAAAAAAATGTGATCCTTTTAAACTTTAAAGTCCTTTTTAAACAAAACAGGAACACGAAATCATAAAATATAAACGCAGTTTTCTCCATTTGATCTCTACAATCACATTTATGTCATACGGGTCATGTTTGATATTGGCTGTCGGATAGTAAAATTAGTAAAAGGATCTGTTAACTTCTTTATAATCGCTAAATTATCATTACTTATTTTTCGTTTATTTTTTCTATAACACTTTAATATGCAAGACAGGTATTTAAAGGCAGCATTAAAGATAAGTAGGACGTTTATTTATTTGTTTTATTTAATTTTTTTTTTATATAATTTTTTTTTTTTGGAATGCTTAAAGGTTAAAGGTTATTATTAAAACAAAATGTAATAAGAAAATAATATTAAAACAAAAAAAAAATACATAAAAACTACAAATTAAAGTTTTATAATGTTTATTTTGCCAACTAATGCATCATCGGGAGGACAAACAACACAAGTGTTTATAATGTTTAATTAAGTATTAATGAATTTTTTATTGATTTTTTTTCTTTTTGTTTCTGTTTTAATAATACTAAAACATAGTTTTAGTTATTATTCTGAGCATATGTTAAAAAAGAAAAAAAAAAAACTTTAATTTTTTCTGTAATAAAAATTTTCTTTTAGTTTAGTTTAATTTTTCTGTGAAAAATACCGCAACACATATGCAGCAAATAAGCTTAACTTTTAAAACAAACTTTTTTTTTGGAATACGTTGTTGCTACTTTTATAAAACTTCCGTTTTTATGTGAACATACATATACATTTTTTTGCTCATTTTTGCTTAAGATGTGTTATATAACGAGTGCTTATATTCAAAAAGTGCTAACTGCAAAATCAAATTTTTGCAGGAAAGCCATTGAGATGGGCTCTAATTATAGGAGTGGAAGGCAATCGAAAATCTGCTCGAATGAACGATTTTTATAATTTTTCTATATGCCTTAATTTATGCTATGATAAATACAAACTTTTTACATTTTTCTCTCATACCACTGAAACATAAAAAAAATATAAAAAGCTTATCTTTTTAAAAGCATAATTTTAGGGATACAAAAAATTGACAAATCGCACGTTCGAGTAGAATTTCGATCGCTATCGCTTCTAAAAATAAGCCACCTGATGATTTAAGTTAATTCTCAGAGTAAAACTAACCCTTTTATTAAATTTTATATTTTATAAATATTTTTTTTTCAGTTTAAAGCTGATTTAAAGAATGACTACTAAAGCTATGTTTACACCATACCACTGACAAGGGAAGTCTCCCTGGTGTCACCCTCCAATCTTCATGAAATTTGGATATGCGGCCCAAACTCATTTTTAGGGGGGTCGATTTGTATGGGGGGAACTTTACCTTTTTCAGTTTTTTACGAATTATGACTATTTAAACAAAATTAATGTGGACATGTGTGGTATCAGATTAAAGGTATTAAAAATACCTATCTCGTGGTGCTAACAACGGTCTAAAGAAGTTAATATTTTTCGACTTATTAACAAAAATGTCCTAAAATTTTGGTATTTTACTCAGTATGACAAAAAGTTGTGATCTATGATCAATTTGTTATCACAGACTCACTTTCGATAAAATTGCAGTTATCACTTTTCAAATATAAGCCCTCGATGTATAATTTTTTCTTTTCCTTTCTAGTTGTTTTCTTAAAAAAAAATAAGAAAGGAGATTTTAAGTTTTTAGTTGCATGTATGTATAACCGCGTAACGGCAACAGCTGTGGCACATTTGCTTATCTTATGAATACACTCATATACTCAAATAACATATACAAAACACACAAACTAACACACGCAGATGAGTACATAGAAAAAAATATAAATACACTCAAACATAATCAGAATTTGCTTTAAGTTATTTTTAATTTGAGATGTTGATGCAACTGCTTAAAATTAGTAATTCAGCAATATTTTAATTAGATTTCATTAAAAAGTTAATCAATTTTTATTTGCATTTATCACAGAATGTTACATGAAAACAAGCAATTTTTGACACACAAAGTTTTTTGAGAGTATAAACCAATACATAAGCATTAACACACTTATGTTTGCAACTACACTTACTTAAGGATTTTTTTTTTAACAAATTTTTACTTCTTGATACGATGTTCTATTAGGGGGGTATTTTTTGTGTGGCAAAAATGTTTTCCTTCCGATTTGAACGTCGGGGGCAAATATTTATTCTCCTTGAACTAAAAGTTAAGTGATAAAATATTTAGGCCTCGGATTAAATTAATTCGTGGCGCCCGGTGATCAAAGTTTTAAATTTTTGAAAATTAAAAAAAAAAAACGAGTAAGAATGATATAGTCAGACCCAAATCAAAATTTTAACCCGTGGCGCCCGTCGATAAAAGTTTTGGTTTTTAAGAAAATTTGCACCAAAAATTCTAAATTCTTGCCCGAAGGGGGTCATGGCTCAAATTAATTTTAAGTCAACGTTTATCTTAATCTTAAACGTAGATCGCCGGTTGCCACCATTAAGTTTAATCTGATTGGCCTCAAATTTCTACCCCATAAATTTCAGGCCTAGGTTAATAAAAATTTGACCGGACGTTCTTAATTGGAAGAAACATTTTTTGCCATACAAAAAAAATGCCAGTCTTACTTTAATTAGATGCTACCTTATATTTCTGTTTTCAACTTTCAAATAATTTTATTCAAGCACGCGTAATTCTAAGATTTCTTGATAACATTTCTTGCAATTTTTACTATCTTAGTATGTTGTCTATTTCTTGTAAATTTAAATTACTAATTTTATTTTTGCAACTTATTTCATTGAAAATATTGTGTAACACATTTAACTGGAATTACTTTAATGTTTTCTATATTCAATAACATTTGATATTTTTCCATTTAAAAAAACTTCAAAGATATTTTTATGTTTTCTACGAAAAGAAACAAAGTATAACTAAAACAAAAAGTTTTTCATTTCTAAACACCAGGTGTTTATAACGTTGAAAAAAAAATGATTTTAATAAGGTGTAGATTTCTATATATGATATAGTAGTTCGGAGATTTTTATGTTTGATAACCCAGCAAAAGTTTTCTAAATCATACTTGCTTTAAAGAAGAAAAATCTTCGTTATATGTCAAGTTTGGGTTTGGAGGGGGAAGTTTTTTTTTTACTCAAAAAATGTTTCTTACAAGTAACCTTTTGACAAATTTTTATAATTTATTAAGATTTTTGTGTTTATGTCTTGTTTATTACGATTTATATAGAAACATTTCCAAATTAAAAAAAAATCCTAATGAAAAAAGTTTTAGAGAACTTAACTTAAGATTTTTTTTTAAATTTCTCCTAAAAAAGAAAACTCAGGTTTTTTAAAGCATTTTTCTGATAGCGAAAATACTAGATTCTGAAACAGGTTTTTAAATTAAAAAAAATTTTGACTTATGACATGGTTCAACCACAAAAGTTTTTCGAATTTGAAATTTTTTCGAGACATTTCTCTATAGAAAAATTGTATGTTTCTGAGACATTTACCCAATAAACAAATTGGCAGATTCAGACACACAAAAAAATTCACAGTTACTTACGCAGTTTTCCCATCGAAAAATTCTAATATTCAAAGAATTTTTATATATTATTTTCGACAAATTCTCAGAAGAGAGATTTTTCCCTTAGAAAACTTCTCAGGTTCTGAAATTTTCTTTTTTTTATTAAAAAATTCTCAGAATCCTAAACCTTTTTGCTTACAAAAATACTTTGATTCTAAGACATTTTTTTAAAAGAAAAAGTCTGAGATTCAGAAATGTTCTTCCTATACTTAAATTAAATAAAATACCTTACACAGAAAAAAATATTGAGAAAAGCAATTTGAGTAATCACTTGTTTAAATTTTTAAATAAGATTTGAGTAATTTTTTAATTGACGCAATTAAAAATTTACTCAAAGACTAAAAAAAAAAATGAGTAATTAATTTAATACAAAATTTAATAATTTTTTTTGTTTTTTTTTTTTATTCTTTTCGTGTTTTGAATTCTCGTTTAGTTTATAGTTTTTTGTGTATGTATATGAAAGTTTGAAATCATCTTTATGAAATTTTCCAATGTCTTGAAGACATAAATATATTGGGTAAAACTTTTTAAAAAAATAAATTGATAAATTTTGAGTAAATTTTTACTTGACACAATTAAAAAGTTACTTAAAAAATTAAAAAAAATTTACTTAAATTTTTAATAGTATCCATTAAAATTTTTTTAGTAAGCATTTAATAATTTTTTATTAAAAATTTACTCAATACTATTAAATCGTTTACTGGTGCAAAATTGAGTAATTTTTTACTCAATAGTATTAAAAATTTACTCTAATTTTTTTTTTATTTTTTTCTGTGTATATTAGAAATCTATAATACTTAAATGTTTTTTGGTATCTTTTTGAAGAATTTCCTAGATTCTTAGAATCTTAAAAATTTTTCCTATAGAAAAAGTCTAAGGATCTAAGGTATATTTTCTATAGAAAAAGTCTATGAATCTAAAAAAAATGTCCTAGAGTTTCATATTCTGATGCATTTGTCTAAAAGAAAAAGTCTACGGTTTTAAGTTTCTGAGACATTTTTAAATAGAAAATAAATAAGACTCAAAGACATTTTTCATGTAGAAAATGTCTTAGATTGTAAGTTATTATAGAAAATGCCTCAGATTTTAAAAAACTTTCTGATTTTTCTTTTAAAGAAACTCTAAGATTTTTCGAATAGACAAATTTAAAGGATCCAAGTCTTTTTTTCTTATAGAAAAATTCTAAGATTCTGACTGACAAATTTTAAGATTCTAAGACATTTTGCCTAAACAAAAATTCTCAGATTAATTCCTTTTTATGCCTCTCTTCTCAGAGTTTTCCTATAGAAAAATTCCTATACAGGGAAGTTCTCAGAATTCCAATAGATTTCCAATAAACAAATTCTCAAATTTTTCCCATAGAAATATTCTCCAATTTCTCCTTTAGAAAAATTCTCAATTTTTTTAATAGATAAATTTTGTATTTCTCTCATTCTCAGAGTTTTCCTGTCGAAAAACTCTCAGATTTTTTCTATAGAAAATTTCACAGATTTTCCAACAGAAAAATTTTCAGATTTTTTCTATAGAAAAGTTCACATTTGTTTCTACAAAAAAATTCTCATATTTCTTGTTAAGAAAAATTCTCATTTATATAAAATTTTTACTGTAGAAAAATTCTCGAAACATTTTCATAGAAAAATTTTAAAATTTTTTCCATAGAATAATTCTAAAATTTTTTCCACAGAAAATTCTAAAATTTTTCTTATAGAAAATCTCAAATTTTTCATATAGAAAAATTCTTTAACTTTTTCAATAGAAAAATTCTGAAATTTTTCCTGTATACGCAAATTTTGTTTCCCTAACCCTCTCAGAGTTTTTCAGAAAGGTATAAAATAAGTCATAAATTTATAACGAAGAATACGAGTAAGGTGTAAAATATATGATATTTTATAGGTTACGAGAAATGATATAATATAGCATACCAGAAGACAATATATAAGGTGTTACGAGTAGTGAAAAAGTAATTTTGTATTAAATTTACTCACGTGATTGTAAGTGAGTGTAAGTAGATAAAATATGCTCGTGAGTGTGCGTCGTTAGAAATTTCCTGTCGTGAGCCCATCTCTAGTTTAAACTTATGCATTTTATAATAAAATAATTATTTTTTATATTATTGTAATGCATTATGCATCCAATTATAAATAATGCATTATTGTAAACTTTTAAATAATACATAATGTAACCAAATATAAGTCCTCCATGATTTAATGTTTAGAAATAATAAATATGAAATACATTTTTTCCAATAATCATGCATTACGTAGCAAATTATTAGTAATGCATTATTTTTCACTTTAAAATAATACGTTGTGGAACAAATGTTTGGTAAGACATCCTAAAATAATGCCTGGTAATGTGTTATATAATCACTACCCATTACCAAAGTTTTGCTGGGATGTTTGGTCACGTTCTTTGCACACGAAGATAGGCTTTTCAAAGACCTTTCATTTGGTATATAACATGACTAGGTTTCTTTGTATAATATAGAAGATAAACGCAAAAAACTGAAAAATTACCGTTTCTACCCCCTCATTTTCACCCGCTAAATATGAATTTGGGCTGCTAAAAAAAATATGTGTCCCTTTTTTTTCCTGCTCTACAAAATAAAACCAATTCCATAAAGATCAATCGTAATTTTAGGCTTGTACTAAATATATGATTGCTATTTAAAAGCGACAAAAAACCCTACATGTTGTTCAATTAATAATCAAATATAACAATTTATTTAATATTAAGTCGATTTATTAAAAAAAAAAATCTTAAATTTCATTGTTTTGCTGGGATTTAATTTCGGATCATATATTATGCCTAAAATTATGCTATAGCAAAATCTTATTTTTTTTAAAAAAAATCGTCGAAAATAAAACGACTGGTATGGTATGGTGTAAACACAGCTTAAAATCTAATAATACTATTTTCGAAGTTTTATATAAAAACGAGTGAATACTTATAGGATTTAAAGAAAAATAAATGTTACTTATGATTTTCGGAATTTTTAGAAATGTCGAAAAACATTTGACTTATTGTTAATAGTATAAGAAAACTATTTTCTGTTGATAAGCCAAGTCGGTTTAACTTTTTTAATTGTGTCTTTTCACAATTTTCCCATTAAACTACAATTCATTGCATATCCTTTGGGCTCTGAATCTCTTTGAAAAATCTCAAAATATTCGGGACACCCTGGTAATGATCCTTCTGTAAAAATCCTATATAATTTATGATTCCACCATATTTGTTTATATAATGAAGAGGACTTTTATGACCATTTATTGTTTATAATGCAGTTGGTTTGTTGTATTAATAATAAGATTTCTTTTTTATTCTTTCCAAATAACAACCTCAGCATTACAAATAAATTAAATGTATTCAGTTTTATGTTTTACCACAATTCTTGTTACAGAAAAAATACTGAAAGTACAGTAAAGTTTGGTTATGACGAACAGAGGAATTAACAAAGATGAGTTGTAGAGTTTCAAGCATTTTGGTAACAAAAGTGGTTTAGTTGTATGTTACCTTGTATAATGCAACTAAATTTAGTTGTTATAAAAAAAAAAAAAAACTTTGCCAAAAATATTTAACAGACAAAAAGTTGAAAAAAAGTCGAAGTAAAGTAGACATTACTAAAGATATAATTGTGATTGTTGTAACTGGTGGTGGCTGTGACGTCTAAGGTGACACCCATATTGTGTTAAATACACTCAAAATAATCACTCTGTTAAATTACAGAAATACTCTGCTGAGCCAGCAGAAAATACCATAGATTTCCAACCAGCAAGATTTTTTGTTATTTTACGAAGAAAACTCTGTAAAATGATTTCGATAAAAAAAAAAAACTGTAAATTTACAGAATTATCTGTAAAATATTGATAAAAGCGACCAGAATTTGACTATTTTATTTACTATTTGATTTCTGGTCAAACAGCCAATCTGGTGTTGACAATTGAAAAATGCCATCGAGTAAATTTGCCCGTTTTAATGCTTCCAAATTGTAAATTTACTTTTTTTATTTTTGTGAAAGTTTTTACACGACATCCTCCAATTTTACACGACATCATCGTAAAATTTACCAATGTTTATTATTACAGAGCAATAAATAAAATTACAGTTGAAATTTTGTATTTTGGTTACGAGAAAAAACATAAGTATTTTATAAAATCTGTATTTTAACAAAAAACTCAGTTTATTATCTGTAAAATAGAGATTACAAAATAAAAAGTAAAATTACAGATAAAATTTTGTATTTCGGTTACAAGAAAATACAAAGTATATTATTAAGTAAAATCTGTATTTCGACAGATAACTTTGTCAAATATCTGTCGAATTGAGATTACAGTCATTTTACAGAGTTTTTAACAGAGTTATTATTTTGAGTGTATGACAAAATATTCCTAGTTCGATTCGATGTTAATAAAATAACATATATGGCAATTACCTATTAACAAAACAAGCCGCCATTTAAAATAATGCTGATGAGAACAATATAATTGGAGTATTTGAAACTGGTATGTGAATATCAGAAATGTATTTTTTTTCAAGAAAGAAATTTTTAACTAAAATTTCGTTATTTTAATTCAAATTCATCTATATCAGTCGAATTTAGTTGTAACTAACACTATTCATGAATATAAATTAGTAGTGCGCACACACATACAATAACATTTATGCTTGTGTGGTAGTAAACGAAAAGTCAACAAAGCAACAGAATTTTATATTGTACGTGTGTCGACAGGGCACAAGCAGCATTTTTTTAGCTTATTGCTGCGTTCATAGGAATTACAAAAATGCCCGACACATATATAAATTCATCACTTTCTACTGATTTTCAGTAGAAAGTTAGTATAATTTTCTGTAGCTTTGGTTTACAGTTTTACAAGTTTTGAAACAGGTGACATCTGAAAATATATTTCAAACTCAATCTCAAATTTCTTTTAACAAATCAATCATTCCTTATCTCTACTGTCAATAAAAACAAAATTAAACAAGCACACTCAAACAAAAAAGGACATGAAAAATTATGTGTTCTGTCTGACTGCGATTATCTGTGCAACATTTGTCATAAGTTAAGCATATAAAACTTATTTTTTTTTTCTTCTGCGTAGCATGTCTGGCATAAATTTATGGTTGTTTTATGTATGTTTGTGTTATTGCGAATGTTGTAGTTTTAAATGTGAGTTGAAATACAGTTTTCTTTTTTATTGGATACAAAATGTAATGATGGTCGTAAATGAGTAAAAATATGTTTCAAATTGAAGTAGATGGATGTTGGAGTTTATAATTGAAAAAAAAGAAACATTTTAAAAACAGCTTTAAATGGAAAATACTTCTGTTCTCCAAAAAAATTTAATTGGAAAAAAAAAAATTTTTAAATAAATTTTTTCAGAAATATTTTTTTCCCAGAAATTTTTTCAAACAAAATTTTTTCAAACAAAATTTTTTAACACGAAATTTTTTCCCATAAACTTTTTTTGTCAAAAAATTCTTTTTCGTCTATTTCAATTAAAAAATGTCTGCGAATTTTTTACTCTTGCCTTAAACATTGAATCATGATAGTGTTTTGCTGAAGTTATGGTTGTACTGGACAAAGACACAAGAAAACAAAAACAACTACAAAACATCGCACCCAAAAAAATAAACAACTACAAATGACACAAAATGGCGTAGTATATATTGAAACTCATATCAGTTGCTTATAAGATCTTAGCCCCCCGACCGATTTCGCCATAATTATTACCAAAATGACCAGTAATAACGTTAGGGGCACTTTCCCCTTGCGATTTTAAACTTCTTCTGAGATAAGAAAGTTGCATTTGCTTAGCAAAAGTACAAAAAACACTGCAAAAAATTAGGTTTTTCTTAGGTTGGATTAGTTCTCCAAGGGGGAACTTTTTTCCCCTTGGTCCGATTTTGCCCATTTCCAAACTTAACCTGCCTAGGAAAATAAGACATATTCGTGCCAAAGTTCGGAAGTCTAGCTCTTTTATTTTGGACTGTATCGTGTCCTATACAGACGGACAGACGGACGGACATCTCTATAATGTCTTAGAATCGATCACTGATCAATAACATATATACTTTATAAGGTCCTAGACCGATATTTCGATGCGTTACACACGAAATGACAAAGAGAGTATACCCCCATACTGTGGTTGGAGGGTATAAAAAATATTAGCCATCTGATCAGGAGAATTACGCCAGTTTTGGTGCACCAAGCGCCTAAATTGGCTAAGTATTATCGCCAATAACATAATTTAACAATTTTCAAATATTTTTTTAAAGAATCATTAGTGAATTCCTAAAATTTCATAAAATTTCATAATAATTCTTAATTCACTTTTCATATCACCGCTATCAAAAAATCAATTTAAATTTATGTGATGTTGGTTTCTTAAAATCTTTCAGCAACCTTAAACCATAAAATAAAGTATTTTAAGAAAAATCCACTTTAGCATTTTTCATCTTAAACATACATATGTAAAGTATATAATATTAAATTTCATTAACTAAACATGTACGTTCACCTTGCTCATCACCCCACCCTCACTTTCCCTTGCTCCTTTTAACAAATTTTTAATTGTTTTACGTGTCACAGTTAAATTTTATAGCTTAATTTTTATATGCTATCAAATTTTAGTCGTGTTTATTTTTTTTCTCTCTCTCATTTTTAACATGTCAAAAAATGAAAAAAAAAATAAACTAAAATCCACATTGAAACATCAGCTTACCTCGAAAAATTCCTTTACGCCTGCATGAGTTGACATTTGGCACACAACTACTACTGATATGTATTATGTGTATATATATGTATGTGTGTATAAAACTACAATACCTACATACTACCATTTACCTAAACACACATACAGACTTCTACAACTTTTTTTAAAGTATAAACAGAGTTTTTAAAGAATATATTCTTTGAAATTCGTGATATGTTTTGTAAATATTTAAAATAAATTAATCAATTTTTAAAATTTAAACCTTAAAGTATGATCAAAAAATGCTAAAAAAATAAATAAAAAATTTTCAAGTAAAACACAGCAGATGGCTTGGGAACGCGCTTCACTATGTGATGTTTGTGTAAATTGTACGCACCTTAAGGTATGCTTTAAAAATATTGAAAACATCTTTAAACCAGTTACGCAAACTTAAGAAGAGTCGTTATTTTATACTTCTAGTGGATCAATAGTTAAAGATGATGCATTTTGTTATTATTTAGGTAATTAACTCAATTTGAAGTAGGAATGTATCCTTAAAGTGTGCTTTAAAAATACAGAAAAATATGAAAATTGCTGGAATTCACTGCATTTCGTTAATTTTATAAAGACAGGGATTAAGATATATTATTTCAATTTGTTTTTATAGTAAGTCCATTTTCAAGTGATTGAAAAATTTTGCATAGTTCTAAAAAACGAAATAATTTTGTACAGCTCTGTTCCTACATATTTTGTAGTACATACTCTAATAGAAAGTTATTGCTGCTGCTGCTGCTGTTGCACTGTAATGTATACTATGCTACATATATTAAGATTTTTTTGTGAACAGTTACCATAACCTCCTACAGCGCTTAATATGTATGT
Source organism: Pegoplata infirma (assembly GCA_963921195.1). Lineage (NCBI taxonomy): Eukaryota > Metazoa > Arthropoda > Insecta > Diptera > Anthomyiidae > Pegoplata > Pegoplata infirma. The sequence goes on along the minus strand of OY992538.1, from coordinate 232,305,441 downwards.
AGGTTACCTAATTGTACAACCAACATCAGCTTAAATTGCAGCAACAACAACCTACAACAAATTCGTATACATATAAACTCTAACATACTAATATTAATATGTGTACGGTTTTAACAAGGAAGAGGTATCTGTGGTAGCACAGGGATTTTAATATAAAATTTCGAGCAAATTACCAACAAATATATTGAAAATATGTTGAATATCCTTGATTTATCAATAAATGGCAAATTTGTTACATTTTAAAGCATACCTTAAGGAGTGAATAATATCTAAACCAAATACATCATGTTACAATTAGCATTAAAGCTGTATTTACACCATACCACTGACTATGTGTCAATTTCTTTGACTATTTAAAAAAAAAGTAAGATTTTGTTGTAGCATAATTTTAGGCATTTTGTAAATATATGATCTGAAAATTAAATCGCAGCAAAACAATGACATTTATGATTTTTTTATTAATAAATCGACTTAGGATTAAATAAATTGTTGTATTTGTTTATAAATTTAGTAATGTGTAGGATTTTTTGTCGCTTTTAAAGCTGAATTTACACCATACCACTGATTCCCTTTATTTTCGACTATTTTTATAAAAAAGTAAGATTTTGTTGTAGCATAATTTTAGGCATTTTGAAAATACATATCCGAAAATTAAATATCAGTAAAACAATGACATTTATGATTTTTTTTTAATAAATCGACTTAAAATTAAATAAATTGTTATATTTGCTTAAAAATTTAGCAAGATGTAGAGTTTTTTTGTCACATTTTAATAACAGTCATATATTACTACATGCCTAAAATTATGCTACAATAATCATGCGTTTTCATAAAATGCATACCACTCGGGATATGGTGTAACCATAGCTTTCAGGCCAATTGTCACGATAAGATTATATATTATTTAAATGAAATAATTGATCTCGAGCTCTGTTGTTTTAAATAAGTTTTATTTTATTTAATTTATCGAATTTCATCCACAGGGACACTTGTAACAAGTAAAAAAGTTATAGTCGGTCAAGACCGACCATTTGATACCCAAGTCCAAACATGGACCGATTGGATCTGTCTTTTGTTAGATCTTTATTTAGTGCAGAAAACACACACAAATTAAATGTTAGTGGAATTGGCTTATTTTTTTGTCAAAAGACCGATTTAACTGAGTATCGGTCGAAATTTTTAAGTCCAAAAATGGTCCAATTATATTCCGATTTGATTGGGTTACTAAAGTACAGGTTTAACACCTAAAAATAAAATTTTTATTAAATATTTCCATTTTTATGAATTTTGGGGAATTATGTGAGTATCGGGAGGGTGGTTTGTATGGGGACTACCAGAAGGACTGACCCGATTCGAAATTCGGAATGAGTATTCGTTAGAGTTGTCAATTATTCGACTTTCAACTTTGTTCGAATAATTCAAATAATTGTTTTTCCTCGTTCGATCAAACGATTAAAGATCAAAATTTATTCGATTAATCGAAGAGAATAACGAATAAAAAAATTATTTTAAAAAATATTTTTATTAACAAAAAAAAAAAAAACAATTCATATAAAAAAACTTAAAATAAGAAAGTTAAAATTTTTATTAACGAAAAAACTTAAAAATAAAATAGTTAAAAGTTAAAAAAAACTTAAAAATTGAATAACTGAGATCACTTTTAAGAGAAATAATTCAAATACAAATTATTATTTGAAGTATTCAGACAAAATATATCATAAATGATTTTAATTTTTGTCAAATAAGACAATTTAAGTTGTTCTTAAGAAATAATCTTTTAAAAATAAAAGTTGACTCAATTTTTTTGCTTTCAAACGATTTTTGGTTTTTGTTTTTATTAAATTAGATTTTGAAAACACTCTTTCGCTAATTGTTGAAGTAGGTGATATCAAAGACTATCAATACTTAAAGATATGTGAAGTCTCCCTTCTTCTGTTAAACCCTCTCTTAAATTCCCTTTGCTAAGTCCGCCATCGAACTGGACGTTTGATCAAACCAAAAAAAATCCTTAAGTTCGATATAAACAAAAAAAAGGTGTTGCAGTTTGGCGATTTTCAGACTAAAGCTAGCGTTTTTTTTTCATCTAGCTGTAAAAAAATTAATTTTTTGTGGATTATCGGGAAATCCAATGACTTTTTATTTGCTGACAATTTGTTTTAAACACTTTTAAAGGTATTTCCTAAATAATATTAACATAAAAATTTTAAATTGATACATTTTTTTAAAATTTATTAAGCGCTTTTTCGATATAAAAAGTTAGCATTATTTGCAAACCAACAATGTTAATTTAACATTATCGTATTTTCCTCGTCTAACAGTTTTCGTACCTTCTGTTAAAAAGTTCCAAAATATTAAGAGCGGGAGACAAAGAGCTTGGTGATATAGTAAGAAGAGCATACAAAAGTTTATCTTATTTTTCTGTTCTTTTTTCAGATTTTCCCATATATACCATATCGTCTGATATATCGCTGAAGTCCTTTTTATTTTCTGAATTTTTAATACTTTGAATTGAATTATTTAACTCGCATAAAAGATTATTATTTTCATTACTAATAACTTCCACTATTTCAGTACTTTTATCTGAATTGTTGTGATTAATTTCAACATAAAATAATATGGAGTATAATTCATTTGCATATTCTTTTGTTTCGCTTTTTAGAGAATATTTCCAGAAATTTTCATTGCTCGGAAAATTTCCAGAACTTAGAAAAATTATTAACGTATTTAACACTTTTATACGTCTCTCATTAATTCTTATTTAAATACGTTTTAGTAAGTCTGACGCAAAAGAATTATTAATTTTTTCTAAATTATTTATTAAAAACTTGATAACTCCCTCTAATTCTATAATGGATGTGCTATCCAGGGCAATGGCTACAATATATTTTAACTTTCCTACATTTTGGATAAAATCTTTTTTAAAATTTATTAGAATAAATCAAATTCTAAGCATTTATTTAATTTTTTAATTAAAAAAAATTGTTCGATTAATCGACATTAATTATTCGATTTATTCGTTATTCGAAAATCTTCATTTTTGAATTATTCGAACAAGAGTTGGGTTTTGTTTGATCGATTAATCGAATTATTCTTAATCGACTGACAACTCTAGTATTCGTGCATACAAAATTTGATTACCTGCTAAATTTCAAAGCGATACGGTTATTAAAGTGGAGGCTATGTCTTAACATGCACCGATTTTCTCCAATTTCAATAGGCATCCTCCTTGGGCCAAAAGATGCTCCAGTTTTAAATTTCAAGTCAATTGATTGAAAATTGCGACCTGTATCGTGCTTAAACCGATAGATGGACAGACGGACGGACAGACGGACGGACATCGCTAAATCGACTCAAAAAGTAATTCTGAGTCGATCGGTATACTTGAAGGTAGGTCTTAGACCAATATTTCGGGTAGTTACAAACTCATTATACCCTGTAACACAGAGTGGTGTAGGGTATAAAAATTACACAAACAATATAAACGATGTTAAAACAACTTAAGCTTAAAGTTTATTTTGTTTGTGTAATTTTTACAAGTGTCCCTGAGGATGAAATTCGATGAATATTGGTTTTATTTTGTAGAGCAGAAAAATATAGGGACTCAAATTTTTTAGCGGCCCAAATTCATGTTTAGGTAGTGCAAATGAGTGGGGAAGAAACGGCAATTTTTCATTTTTTTTCATTTATCTCCTATATTATGCAAAGAAACCTAGACATGTTATATACCAAATGAAGGGTCTTAGGAAAACCTATCAACCTGCAAAGAACGTGTCCAAACATGCACAACTTTTCGTCATATTCAGTAAAATACCAAAATTTTAGAAAATTTATATTACGTCAGAGCAAACTTTTATTTTTTAGGCCTAAAACTTATGTGGTACAAATTTGAGATCAATCAGATTAAAATAAACCGTGGCGCCAAAAGATTTAGATTTTCGAAAATTTTTAGAAAAAAAAATAAAAACTATATGTCTTGCGAAACATCATACTAAGTAATTTTGATGCACTGAACACGAATATCAAAGAATTTTTAAAATCGGTCAAATGGTTTTCGAGATATCGATATTTGAAATTTGCAAAAATGGCGGTTATTTCCTACGTTCTAGAAATTTTTTAAAAAAATCTAAAAATTTCTTACCCTTGACCCTTTTAAAGAGCTTAAAACAACATTTCATTCAAAATTAATCTCGAGCCATATCCGATCATTTTAACTCTTGGCGCCCTTCAATCAAAGATTCACATGTTTGGTAAATTTCCACCAAAATTTTAGATTTTTGAAAAGTAAAAAATTAAAAAAATATCTCGCGATACATTATTTTTATTAATTTTGGCGTGCTAAACACAAATATCAAAAAATGTCTTAAATCTATTGAACGGTTTTTGAGTTATTGTCATTTGGAATTTCTCAAAAAATTTCACTAAATGGCGGTTTTTTCCCACTTTCAAGAAATTATTTAAAAAAAATTTTAAAATTTTGTTTCCATTAACTGTGTTATTGAGCTGGAGACAAGCTTAAATTTAAACTTAATTTGAGCCTAATCAGACCATTTTAACCCATGACGCCCTTCGATCAAATTTTAAAGTTTTTGGTAAAAATTTTGAAAAAAAGCAAAACTTTGATCGAAGGGCGCCGCAAATAAAAATGATCGGATTTCGCTCAAATTAATTTTGAATGAAAGATTGTGTCAAGCTCTTTATGGGTAAGAAAATTTGAGATTTTTTTTTTTTTAAATTCTAGAACGTAGGAAAACACCGGCATTTTTTAAAAAAATCAAATAACGATATCTCGAAAACCGTTTGACCGATTTTAATAATTCCTTGATATTCGTGTTCACCGCATCAAAATTTATAATGATGATTAAGTTTTATTTTTTTTTCAAAAAATTTTTACAAATCTAAAATTTTGACAGCCAGGCGCCACGGGTTTAATCCGATTGACCTCAAATTTGTACCACATATTTTTTAGGTTCACTAGAATAAAAATTTGCCGGACACTTGGGAAAATCAAAAGTTGAAGAAAAAATCCCACGATATTAATTTTGTTAAAATAGCCGTAAATTGTAAAAACTGAAAAAGGTCAATTTCCCCATACAAAAAAGTCAATTAAAATTAATGTAAACATAGTTTAAGTTATAACAATGGGCGTTTCATCTCAAGGGACACAAAATTTAGTCCTATCGGATATTAGTTTAAACACAAACTTTCATTAAGATCGGTCAAGGACTCTCGAGTAAAACTATGTTACACCATACTACTGAATCGTACATTTTTTTTTGAAAAAGATAGATTTTTTATAGCATAACACTAGGCATATAGTAAATTTATAATTGTTATTTAAAAAATCTCTGCATATTGATAAATTTAAGTCGATTTATAAAAAAAAAATCATAAATGTTCTTGTTTTTCTGTGATTTAATTTTCGGATCATATATTTACAAAATGACAAAAACTATGCTACAACAAAATGTTACTTTTTTATAAAAATCATCGAAAATAAATCGAATCAGTGGTATGGTGTAAAAACAGCGTTAGTGTGCAATTACAATTCTGGCGTTGACCTTGAATTTTGCTTGTTTCCATATATTTTTTATGTAGAACTAGCGTTTCAAAGCCAGAATAGAATCAATTCGATTTTCTTGGCTTTGCTCTCTCGTGAGTATTTGTTTTTTGCTTTGGCGTTGCCAGTCATTTACAAAAAAAGGGTTGATTTTGTTTATGAAACACATCTTGTTTATGAAACATATCTGTGTATTGGGAAATTATAAGAAAAGTACATATAAAAGAAAGCAAAAATATAATTTACCGCCAATTATTATAAAAAAAACAAGTATCAAAAAAATATCAATAAAAAACAAGAGTTTTATGTTTCACCGAAAAAAAAAAATATTTTCAGGAAAAATTTATTTTTCTTCCACCAAATAATTATATTTCTGTTTTTCTTTGTGTGTGTGTATACAAACAAACGCCAGAACAAAATTCAAAGCCAAAGCCTTTGTTTAAATCAAACGCCCTCTCTTTACACAAAATTCAAAGCCAACGCCAGAATTGTAATTGCACACTTAGGAGTAAATTTTATAAAAATGTCATTTTGTATGGGAGTCCCCTTTAAGATGTGGAGATAGGGGTTAGGAATGTTTAGGAAAAATGTACAGGGCAAAAATTTAGGTGCATTTCTTGGGCAGTTGTCCATCTGTTTTATGGATTTTTACCCCTTTTGGAACAATTATGACCCCGCTGAGGGGAAACTCCAAGTTTTGGATTTCCAAAATAAAACTTTTAGGTTTGAATTTGCATAGCTAGAATTTATAAGGTCTAAACTTCCAGGTTGTAATTTACCAAAAAAATTCACTCCATTTTGTTTTTACAAAAAGTTCTAAGAAAAGTTTCATGAAATCATAGGATTCTCATAGGAACCCCTTCCTAGTAAGTACATTCACATATTTGCTTAGTAAGTTTCTATAAGGAAATGAAGAAATTTTCTATGTGTTCATATTTTTTTTGTACTATTTCTGTAAAAGAAGGATATAGAAAAAGAAGAAGAAAAAACTACGATTACAGCGAAAATAAAGTAATGTGACTGGTATGTGTGACTGTTTAAATAGTACACATACCTTTACATAACACTAGGCAAACAAATATTACACGGTGAACATGCATACATATATGAAAACGTTGTATGTATTTGTTAGTAGACTTACAGATGTGGTTAAAAAATAGCACCATTTGCAGTTAAAATCATAACTATGTTTTTTAAACACATGGATTAGGATTTATCGTACACTTAAAAAATTATTGGCTAAAAATTTTCAATTAAATCTATTGATCAACAAAATTTAAATGAGTCAATCAATGTTTTGATTAAAAATTTTATTATTTTCTTTAACTGTAGAATTACAAATTTTCAACATACCAAATTTTTTTTTTTGGCTTTTATTTATTTGAATAGATTAATTGAAAAATATACAAAATAATCGGGTTTTACTTTTTTTTTATTGTTGGCAAAATATAGGAAAGCAAAAAAGATGAATTTTTTGATAATTTTGTCATTAGCTTACAATTTATTTGTTAAATAAATCATTGTTTTGATTGACTATAAATAAAAAATTTATCAAGTTTTCGATTAAAATCTAAAAAAAGTTTGACTGAAAAAATTTTCTATCAATCACCTACAATTTGATGATTGATATAACAACTTTTTAATTGGATGAATTTTAATCAAAAAATTGATTGAAGTCGCGTTTTTGTTGATTGAAATTTGTTTCAAATTTTATCTGTGTACAAAATTTGAATTTATTAAATCTTAATTTCATTAAGGTTTTAAATATTTACGATTCTTCCTGTTTTTATTAAAATTTTTTTGTAGAATTTTTTAAAGCATAGCTTAAGGTGCAAACCCCATAGAATCATATAGCGAGTTTATAGTGAATTTTCATCACCTTGATTTGAGTTTATTATACAAAATGTATTTGTTTTAATCTTTATCCTACTAAAGTTTTACACAAATGTGACTCTTCCTGTTTTTATGTAAATTGTTTGTAGTATATTTTTCAATATTTTTAAAGCATACCTTAAGGTGCGAAAAATAATTAACCTTATCACATCATACTGCAAATAATAAGCGCCACTCTTTGTGATTATTGCGAAACTATCGTTTTTATATAACACTTGAAATTGTTTTTAAATTTCCAAAAACTGCAAAATACAAAATATTATTATAAAAATATTCAAAAAAATCTGTTTTTTACCGCCACTGTGTGTATATTTTTTTGTTACTCCTTTTTTTTGTGAACTTCTGTGTGACATTATTTTACGTTTTACATGTGTTTGTTTGCAACTGTTTGCATGTATTTGTGTACTATATGGGTATATGTAAGTAAAAACAGTGCCACCAAACTTTAATTGCTTTATTATGTTGTGTTGTATGCGCTGCAGGATATGCTTGCTATCAAATGTACCTACCAAAAAACATGTACAAAAATAATGTGACCAACAGTTTGATAAGTTGAACAAAAAGGATTGGAAAAAAATGTATATGCCTTATGGGGAAACATGTTGAAAGGGAACACTTCAGTAAAGAAATTTTATTGTGAATAGAATTAATCGAAACATTCAAAATATCCCAAAATTTATTTTAGACACACGAGTAATTTAGGATTCCAAAATTTTGGGAAAATCAAATTTAGTTTTTTAGTCTCTCAGCAATTTTTCATACTAGTAACACTGGATGAGAAAAAATGTCTGTTAGTTGGTCACATTTTTTTTTAATAAACGCTGTTTCCACTTTCCTTCATACAATACACAGGAGTTCCTTTTTGTTGACTTTGGCGGTTATTAATTGTGTGAACATCTCCACATGTGTTATGCTTTAACATTTTAGAAACTAAAGTGTATGTGTTTGTTAACAAAATGTGGATTTTTAAAAGTGTAAATGTATATTTTAAGTTTGAGTTTATGATTACGTGTAAATGGTTGGTACTTTGTTGTATGAAGAAAAAAAAATTAAAATCTACAATTAAAATATTCAACAAACTTCTTATTAAGAAAGGTGTTCAAAATTTCGCTAGCTTGGTAAAATATTAATTGTACTTTGTAGAGCATATTTGACAATTTTACAAAATTAACACAAAATTTTTAAGAAAAAAGAATTTTGAAAGTAAAATTATTGAAATTTTAAAAAAATTTCATTGATTTTTCAATTCACTTGGATTGGGATTTGTTGTTGACTTCGGAAGTCTTATTCACACCAAATTGATAAAAAAAAATTTTGCTGAAAAAATTTTTGATATAAAAAAAGTTATAAAAAAAAATTGATAAGAAAAAATTGATACAAAAGAAATAATTTGAATTTTAAAAACTTTAAAAAAAATTTATGAAAAAAATGTTTGGAAAAAAAAAATAATTTTTGGTAAAAAATGATGAAAAAACAAAATTTTAGTGAAAATAATACTACCTCCGTCCCAAAATAATCTTAACATTTCTATATTTTGGCTGGGATTATGGAGAATTTTTTGAAAAAGCTTTGTTTTTTTTGTTAATACATATCGGGACATATCAATAATTTAAAAATTCTTTATAGCTTTGCAATTTTTCAATTCACGTGCAAAATGGATGCAATAAACTGCATCCACATAAATGAGACAACTTGTTTTCGACGTTACAAACAGGCATGGTGTCCACTATGGTCGAAAAGATGAAAAATATTACAAAATGCGGCGTATGAAATAAGAAATTTTACGCTAGAGACCCTTTTAACGGTTTTTAATAAATGCATTATGGATGCAATAGGGACATCTTGCAAATATTTTTAATTAATTTTGTTAGAGTTTTAGTACACGAGATTAGTATAAGATTGTTTTTTTAACTTTATCTTGTATTATTTCAACTAAAACACTGCTTAATAAAATGTAAAGTTTATTTTGGGACAAAAAAATCTATAGAAATGTTAAAAATATTTCGGGACGGAGGTAGTAAAATTTTAATGGCAAAAACAAAATCACAAAAAAAAAATAATTTGATGAAAAAAAGTTTTAGTTTTTTTTTAATGAAAAAATATATCTTTGACGAATATTTTTTCCATCAAAGAAAGAAAAATGCCTGCGAAATTTGTATTCTTGCCCAAAACATTAAATCATGATAATGTTTTGCGGAAGATTTGGGTGTACTTACCAAACCAAATTTTTTTTGTAGAAAAAATAATTTGTTATTACTTTGCTATTCCATGAAAAAAATATTGAAATATCAGTCGAGGACCCCATTAAAAAACCAAAAGAGCTGTACATTTCGTAAGTGAGTGCAAAAATAAATGCAAAAAAGTGTTTTTACATTTTGGAGAGTATAAAAGATTCGGCACCAAAGAATATAACACTCTCACTTGTTTTATGTACATTTGATAAACAAATGGAAAATTTTTATGTGAAAAGCTTAGACTTGGTGAAAAAGTAGTTTTGGTAAAAAAATTATTATTTTTTCACGAAAAACAAAATTATGTTAAAAAAAATTAATGAACCCAAAATTTTTGGTGAAAAAAAATTTTGATGAAAAAAGTTTTTAATAAATTTTTTTGATGATGAGAACAATTTTTGATGTAAAAAAAAAATGATGAAAAAAAAATATGAAAAAAAAAACAAGTAAGAGTGTTAAATTCGGCTGTGCCGAATCTTTTATACCATCCAACATGCAAACAAATAAAATAAAAAATGCAGGAGCGTTTTATTTTTTGTTTGGGGGGGGTCGTGGTGATTGGGGGGGACAAATTTCTGCTCAAATATGTGTTTAAAAATTCATTCTTATGCTTTTTGCACTAAAGAAGTGCAAGTTTATCATATTTTAAACAATTTTTTTATTCTACGCCCATAAATGGGGGGGGGGCGGACCAAAAAACGACATTTTCTAATTCTCAGGGTTTAAATGCAGGACTTTGAACTTATTGTAGCATAAAAATTTTGAATTTGTTAAACAAAAAGACAAAAAACCATGTTAAAAACTGATATTTTTCAGTGGTTGGTTTAGTTCTTCAAGGAGGAACTTTTTTTCCCCTGATATAGAATTTTGTATATCAGGGGAGTAGGGAAATAACTTTAGGGAATCACAATGGGCCTTATGGCCTCCGAGTGAATTCGCCAAATTGGCGGACGCCTATCCAACCTAACCTAACCTTCCCCCTGGTCCGATTTTGTCCATTTCCGAACTTTACCTTTATTTGCTCTTCATATTTCCTTTCGTACCAAAAAAGCAACAAAACAAATTTAAAATTGACTTATCTTAAGATTTCGTCCCGAAAAAAGCAAAAAAAAATTAAAATTTCGCTAAACTTTAAATTTTGTTGAAAATTTTGAAAGATTTTGAAATTTCAGTTTTTGAATTTTTTTTTATATAAATAAGTGTTTCGTGAGTGTGAGTAAGTGAGTGTGAGTGAAGCTTGCATGAGTGCACGTGAGTGTGAGTTGTATTAAATTTACTCACGTGATTGTGTGAGTGTGAGTAGAAAAACTATGCTCGTAAGTGAGTGTGCGTGATTCAGAAATTCCTTTCGTGAGCGTGAGTGAGTGTGAGTCAAAAACCACTCACGCGCCCATCTCTAGTACAGGGTATAATGAGTTTGTGCTGATGTTTGTAACTACCCGAAATATTGGTCCTAGACCTACATACCTTCAAGCAAACCGATCGACTTAGAATTACTTTTTGAGTCGATTTAGCGATGTCCGTCCGTCCGTCTGTCCATCTATCGGTTTAAGCACGATACAGGTATCAATTTTCAATCAATTGACTTGATATTTGAAATTTTTGGCCCATGGACGAATCCTATTGAAAATCTGTACATGTTAAGACCCAGCCCCATACAAACGCACCTTTTGGATTTGGCTTAAATGACTCTAATATCTGTATTTTAATAGATATCGCTTTGAAATTTAGCAGGTAATCAAATTTTTTTCACAAATCATCATTCCAAATTTCAAAGGAATCGGGTCAGTCTTTTTGTTAGTCCCCATTCAAACCATCCTCCCGATATTCACATAATTCCCTCAAAATTCATAAAAATTTAAATATTTGATAAAAATTTTATTTTTAGGTGTTAAACATTTACTTTAGTAACCTAATAAAATTGGAATATAATTAGACAATTGAATAGTTCATGCGAATAAGGACGAATAGACCACTTTTTCGCAAACACGTTTTTTTGCATAAATGCATTTTATTAGCAGAGCCCTACAATCCTATGCAGAAATTTTGGGGAAATTTTGACTTTTGAGGCTAAAAAAATTACTTTGAAAGTGCAATAATTCGTATATTTTTATATTTTTGTTTAAATTGGGAGTGAACTAACTCACAATTTTGATTAAATACAACACAAAAACATACAAAAATTTTACTTTCGGTAACAATGTGTTAAAAGAACATTACGAGGAATAAACCACACTTATTATATTGGCAAAAAATTTTACCGTTCTTGAGTTATAAGACTTTAAAGTGTGGAAAGCAAAAAGGGCGAATATCCATCCTTAACAAAATATTATATAAAAATTATTTAGCTGCAAGTTTAAAATTGATATTAGCTAAAATTTGAAATTGTACACAAAAAAAAAAAACGATCTTAGCACATACAAACTTTTAGTGTTAATACTGCATCCAATGTCAGGAATAAAAAACAAAATTTTTTTCATGTCCTTTTATGTTACGTCGTAATATGCAGTCAAGGGTTAATATTATAATTCCTAAAAATGTATTTAGTGTCATAAAGAATTACTACTGCATCAAATGGCAGGAATATTAAAAAAAAATTAACAAAAAAATTTTTTTTTGCATGTCCTGGCAATCCTTAAAAAGTGTATCCTTGAAGTCCTTAAAGTGTTACAAACAAATACCAACCATAGTTCGTCAAGTATTGCAAGTCTCATGAAAATGTAGTCAAAATCTGCTACAAAGTAACACATTTTTATTCAAATTTCAATACATTTTTTTGGATATTCGCCCTTTTTCCATTTAAGCAAAAAATTGAAGTCCAATTTTTGGCAAGTTCTCTTTCGAATACCTTACTAAAATTTTGTATATAGGTAGATGTGACCTAAATCTTTAAGCTAAAACCAAAAAGTTGACAAAAATATTATTTTTTAATCGTTTCCTGCGTTTTTATTGTCCCCTGTAAAATTCTACAAATGGTCTATTCGTCTTTATTCGCATGAACTATTCAATTTTTGGACTTAGTCCCCCATATAAAAATTTCGACCGATATTCAGTTAAATCGGTCAATTGGCAAAATAATGAACCAATTCCAATAAAATTTGATCCGTTTGTGTTTTCTACACTAAATAAAGATCTAACAACAGATAGATCCAATCGGTCCATGTTGGGATTTGGAACCCATTTTCCGAAAAGCACTGGCGTAGGGTATCATATGGTCGGTCTTGACCGACTATAACTTTCTTACTTGTTTTTAAATGAAAAAAGATGTCTTACACGACAAAACAATTTTTTTTTGATGGAAAAAAATTAAAGAATTTTTTTTCGATCAAATGCAGATTGCGAAAAACCGCAAATGATATGATACCATTTGCAACACCATTATAAAGATTGGAATAAAAGCTAACGAAAAAGGTGACTTTTTTCCCATAATAATAAATGCAGATTCAGCAGCCATTTATGTAGATGTGTATTAATTTTTGATACAATTTTATACCCTCCAATCACAATGTGGGAGTATACTTACTTTGTGAAACGCATCGAAATATCGGTGGACGACCCCTTAAAGTGTATATATTAGACCATCCGACAGCCAATATTAAACATGAACCGGATGATATATGTACATCTGAAAGAAGAGATGTCTGAAAGTAGAGATGAAATGGAGTAAAACTGCATTTACACTTTTTCATTTCGTGATCCTGTTTCCTTTACAAATTACCTCAAAGTTTTAAAGGATACATTTTGTAAAATATTTTTGAAATATTTGTAAATGTCCTAGGATGACACTGGTGACTGCAGATTAAAGTGGAGGATCTCTCCTAATTACTCCATTTTTATATTTTTCCATATCAGGATAAAAGGATGTGAATAAAGTCATTTTAAAATTTTATCAAAATATTTTGTTCAAAATTTTGAATGATATTAAAGAATACATTTTTGAAAGATTGTAACTTACCTCCTTTTTCTTGATATGTAAAAATAATAAAATAGGAAAATTAGGGGAGATCCTCCTCTTTTATTCAATAGTGTCAACAGTGGCATCATTGGACTAGCACAAATATTAAAAAAATATTTTATAAAATTGAATTCTAAAAAAATTGTATGTCCTTTTAAAAGGAAACAGGATCACAAACTGAAAAACTGTAAATGCAGTTTTACTACATATAGTTTCTAGTTTAAAACGCATTTTATCCAGTTCGTGTTTAATGACTTTTTTCATTTTTGTCGGACTGTGTTGTTGGTCGATTTTAAGAGATTCTAGCGATATCCTTCCGTCTGAATGTCAGTCCGCTTGTCCGCCATTTTGAATCCGCCATTTTAAATTTTCTTTTTTTAATCATTGAATTTGACTCAGCGGCTATGAAACCTTCTTGACACACATTTTCTTTTTTAACGCTCCACTTGAAAAAATTTCGACGCCATTTTGAATTTTGTATTTTTAAGCTCATTTTTGAAATCGTTGACCCAGAAAACTTTAAGATATCAATTTTTGGCATGCTACGATAAGTGGAAAGACTTTTGGCCGGAAAATAGCTTCTGTGTCCCAGTAAGCACTGGACCGATTTTTGAAATTCAATGCCAACCACACCAGGGGAACGACAAATATGCCACGCTTCAGCAGCCTTAATGTTGTCTTTTAAACAATAGTGTTTTTTAATTCGCAAACTAGCGAAAAGCTCTTGCCGAAATTCACCCTTTTTTATAATTTTTCAACCACTGGACCGCTGAAATGCAATACCAACCTTCCTAGGTAAATGAGAAACATATTTGCCAAACTTCAGGTTCCTTAGAATTTTCTTTCAAAAGTTAGAGTGTTTTCTACAGATAGACAGACAGACTGGCGGACATCGCTAGATCGTTTAAAAGCCGATCGAGGATCATGAAAACATATACTTGATATCCTAGACCAATTTTTCGAGGTGTTACATCTCAATTTATATATTTTTGCACTCTTTAATAAACCCAAAAGTTTTTTTCGCTTATTCTGTTTAACATTATTAATAATTTTTTTGTTTAATTAATTCCAGCATAACGTTAATGATCATTAACCATTGAAGTCATTACTTTTTGTTGAAATTATTATCCTGTTTCCACTTATTTTTCTTTCATTTAACAAAACAAAAAAGTAAAAAATAAAACAACGAAACAAAAAAAAAAAGTATATTTTTAAACATTTTACAAACAATTGCCCTTAAGCTTTACATTGGGTAGACTAGAGAATAACAAAAGCAACCACCTTACACTTGAGGGCATACAGAAAATTGGCCACACACTAAATTGCACTTTGGCTCACCGGTATATAAAACACAGTAACACATACAACAACCAACAACCTGCACATACATACAAATAAATAAACAACGGACTGAAATAAACAAAAAAAAAAGTTGGAAAAACCTAGTCTTAAACACAGCCACTAACACCTATAAACAGTAAAAGTACACAAACAGCAGAAGAAGAAGAAAAATAACAACAAAATAAAAAAATATACACCAAACAGATACAATGAACCAAACAGTAAAACTAACTCACACACACATATAAACTTACACATTTACTTAAAGCTTTAATAACGAAAGAAACATATTACACACAGTTACAAACTTACTAACACACACACAAACAGAGGAAACAAAAACAAAATTAATGTCTTGGCACTTGTAAAATCGTTGAAGAGTAACAGTAGGGATAAAAAATTATTATTAAAAAAAAAAAATCTTTTTCACAAAAAAAAACACCAAGCCAACAACGGAGAAATAAACAAAATATTGCAGCCTCAAAGACTGCTGTTATGTGTATTGGTTAGCTTGTGTGTGTGTGTGTGAGTGTGCTTTAAACACAAAGTTGCATTTTGCAGTAGGATTTTTCTTTGTTTTGCCAGTTTAATGTTTAGAGAGCGGCACATGTAACGGAAACGGATGCTCAAACACAACCATGCATTCATGCAGGCACATATACAGTGTATCACAAAAGTATTTTGCCTATGCAAAATATAATGAAATTTCATAAAAAAACGCTATAAAAAAATATTTATTTTTAAAAATAAATATTTTTTTTATTGCATATTAAATAAGAGAATATTAAACTTTAATTCTGTATTTTTAAACACTTCATTTTAATTTTTCATCCATGAGATTTTTAAGAAAATATCAAATTGTCACTGATTTTTCAGCTCACAAAAGTATTTTGCTTTTTTAATTTCACTATATAATTTTTTTAATTTAATAAAAAAAATTACAATTTTAATATTTTGAATGGTATGATTCCACTAAATTAAATGGAGCATTGATTCCACTAAATTCAAAAATTTTTGAATAGGTATTTTGTACCATTCTAGTACCGATGCTTGTTTTAAAGTAGTTTTTATTGAAATGTTGTGCTACAGAACTTTTTCGTCCAAATGAGCCCAAAGATTTTCGAAAGGATTCATGTCGGGACTTTGGGGTGGTGTTGCCAGATGTTTGGTGTTGTATAAAAACCTTTTATTAAATTAAAAAGCTGTGTATTTTGGCTCATTATCACATAGGAAGTAAAACCCATTTCGCGATAGCCCCATTTATTCAGCACTGGCATGGTAATTTTTCCTCAAAAAGGATAAATCTCTACATGACTATCCATAGTTTCATCAATGAACACCAACTGGCCGATTACAAGGCCGACATACAGCCCTTCACCACCAGAGAACCACCATCATGTTTTGCAGTTAATCTTATATTTTTTATATTTAAGGATTTATTTGGCTTTCGCAAGACCACGAATCGTTCATCTGACCAAATAAAGTTTTGGAAAACTGAAATGTGCAGTAACGAAACCAAATTCAACATTTTTGGGTGTGATGAACGACGAATGGTCTTGCAAAAGCCAACAGAATCGTTATATATAAAAAAAATATAAAATCAACGGTAAAACATGGTGGTGGTTCTCTGATGGTTGATGACTTTAAGTCGGCCTTGAAATGGGCCAGTTGGTGTTTATTGATGAAACTATGGATAGTCATGAAGAGATTTATCCTTTTTGAGGAAATATTAACATGCCAGCGCTTAACAAATGAGGCTATCTCGAAATGGGTTTTACTTCCAATGTGATAATGAGCCAAAACACGCAGCTGTTGACGTTAAAAAGTGGTTTTTATACAACACCAAACATCTGGCAACACCACCCCAAAGTCCCGACATGAATTCTATCGAAAATCTTTGGGCTCATTTGGACGAAAAATCCTGTAGTACAACATTTCAATAAAAAACTACTTTAAAACAAGCACTGGAAGAGTAATGGTACAAAATACCACTCCAAAAATTTTAGAATTGAGTGGAATCAATGCCCAGGCGTCTGGAATCAGTTCTGGCTAACAATAAATACCATTTAAAATATTAAAATTGTTAATTTTTTTAATAAATAAAAAAAATGGTATAATAAAATTAAAAAAGCAAAATACTTTTGTGAGCTGAAAAATAAGTGACAATTTGATATTTTTTTAAAAATCTCATGCATGAAAAATTAAAATTAAGTATTTAAAAATACAGAATTAAAGTTTAACCTTCCCTTATTTAATATTCAATAAAACATTTACTTAATTTTAAAATAAATATTTTTTTAAAGCGTTTATTTATTAAATTTCGTTATATTTTGCATAGGCAAAATACTTTTGTGATACACTGTACATTTATTCTTTTCACTAGCATTTTCCCAGTTTTACTTGTATTCATTTTACTGCTGCTATTCACTCTAAAACAGTTAAGTAAACGAGGGCTTATGTGTTAGTTAGTCATAGTATGTGCATTTTTTTTCTTGTTTTCCTATTTTGTTATTTATTTTTCCCAGTTTTGTTTGGTCAACATGATGAAGTTTTTTATTTGTTTTTTGATGTGTTTGTTTAACTTTTTTTTTTTACTTGTATATAAACTGCATGAAAACAAGGCGTCATTTGAATTTATATAAAAAAAATTTCAATTCTATAGAAAGTGAAAATCTTTTACATTTACAAACCTATTCATTTAATACAAGAAACAGCTATAAGGTGTGTTAGGGCTAGATAGAAAAATAAACAATATCTTTATTAGAATTTACAATTTCTTTTTTAAAAAAGAAGATCAAACGTTAGGGTTTTTGGAAGCAAAGAAAGAAGTAAAAAATCACATAAAAGAGTTAAATTTCACTTGACTGAATCTTTGAATTCTCTCGACAATGCCCAAAACATTTTTTTTTTAAACACAAATAAATTTGAGAATGGATCCTCAAAAGTTTGCCTTAGTTTTGTGATATTTCCTAAAGAAAAACTAAAAAAAAAATATTTTACAAATTTAAATTTGCTGTGTAATTTTTCGTATAAACCGGAAAAAATTCTTATTGTTAGTGGTTTAAAAAGTCTATGAAAAAGAATAAACTTTTTCTTAATTTTGAGCTCATCAAAGTACATTTGGCTTTTATTTTAGAGCCTTCTAAAAATAGTGCTTTTTCAATTTTTTCCACATTATTTTTTTAAAATACATGTTTGGTCAATAACACTACTAAACATCAAAAATGGGACTGGAACGCGACCTTATACACTTGATAATAATAGTTTTGGTGGTCAAAATCAGATCTTCAAACTTTTCTATCTTATCAGGTTTTTGAAAAAATTGAGGTCATAGTTAAAAAAATTGCAGTTTTATACAATTTTGACAACTCATAACGACAGAACCGATGTGCTGGCGATTTAAAGCTAAGCCGAAGGAAAAGCTTAAACATTGCTCTTTATGATGCCGAACACAGTTGATCATTCGCTTTAACCCTTTGGACACCAATTGTCTTTTAACGATGTCTTATTACCACACTCAAAATAACAACTCTGTAAAATACTCTGTAAAATGACTGTAATCTTAATTCAACAGATATTTGACAGAGTTTTCTGTCAAAATACAGATTTAAAGAAAATACTTTGTATTTGGTTGTGACAAAAAACAAAGTTTCCTCTCTTACATTACTTTTTACTTTGTAATCTTAATTTTACAGATAATTAACAAAGTTTTCTGCTAAAATACAGATCTAAGCAAATACTTCGTATTTTTTTATAACCAAAAAAGTTTTCTGTTTTGGGTAGTTTTTGTTACCAAACATCAAAATCTTATCTGTATATTGTTTTTTTTGAGAAAAAGTTGAAAAAGTAGCAAAAAAAGTTAGCAAAATAATTTTTTCAGAAATCTTATAAACATTTTACAAAATAACATGCATTTAACTAAACTCTGTAAATTTACAGAGTTTTTCTGTAAATTTTTTATGCATCAAATGCATTTTAAAAATATATGTAAATTTACATAGTTTTCTTTGCTAAATGGTGGTTTATTTAACCAATATTTTACTATAAACTCTGTTAATTAACAGTTTTTTTCTCTCAAAATCATTTTACAGAGTTTTTTAGTAAAATTACCAAGAAATGTTGTTAGCTGGAAAAGTATGGTGTACTCTGTTAAATTAGCAGAGTTTTTCTGTAATTTAACAGAGTTATTATTTTGAGTGCAGGGAAACAAAAAATATGCAGTATCATGTTTTTTCCTGCGCATTGTTTTGTTTAATGGGTAAGGTACTTATCCGTTTCAGAGGATTTTAAGAAATCTGGCATCGACTTGTTAGGGCATATTTTTGCTATTTTAGCCTAAAGAGCATATTTTTGCATATTTTAGGTTTAAGAGCATATTTTAGCATTAGAGCATATATTTTTTATAATTTTTAGAGCATTTTTTCACTTCTTACAGCATTTTTTTAAATTTTTAGAGCATTTTTCTATTTTTAGAGCATTTTTTTTTGTTTTCTTGTCAGTTTGAAATTTTTGGTAACTCTGCTAGAAGAAAAAAATTAGATTGAAAAAAAATTACAAACTTTTCCCAAAATTACGGGGTTCTGATGATTGATTCCAGTATCGAAAAAAATGCATGCGAAATTTGTACTCTTGCTCAAAACATTTAATCATGATAATATTTTGCTGAAGATTTGGGAGTACTTTACAAAGCAACGTTTTTTTAGAAAAAATAATGTTCTATTCATTTGCCAATCCATGCAAAACGAATTGAAATATCGGTTGAACACTCTATTATGTTTATATATTACTGATCCATTTCTAAGACAATCTAGCTATACACATCCGTCCATCTGTCTGTGGAAAGCACGATGACGTCCAAACCAAAAGAGCTGTGAATTTGGTAAATGAGTACATTACTTAAGTGCAAAAAAGTGTTTTTACATTTTGGAGATTATAAAAGATTCAGCACCGAAAAAATTAACACTCTATCTTGTTTTTTTGTACATTTGGTAAACAAATGGAACATTTTTATGTCAAATTTTAGACTTACAAGGAGAGTCTCCCTGGTGTCACCATCCGATCTTCATGAAATTTGGATATGTTGTTCAGAACAAAAATTAACTCGACACGTATTTTTTTAGCGGCCCGAATTCAGTTTTAAGGGGGTTGATTTGTATGGGGGGGAAATTGACCTTTTTTGGTTTTTTACGATTTACGCATTGAATGTAAAAGTTTTTAACTGAAATTTCTTTTTGAGTGAGGTATATTGCTTGAAGCCAAATAAAATGAAAGTACCCTACTTTTATTTTCAAACATTCCACCAAACATAATTTTTCTAGTTTTGTACTAAAGAAAAATTTAGAAAAATCAAATCAGAAAAAATTGTAAAATATTCAGAGAAAATAAAACATCTATAATTAAAAATAAAAAAAAAAATAGAAAAATTTTTTAATTGAGTGATTAAAAAATTAAGAAATCTTCAAAAAATTAAGAAAAAAATAAAAAAATCCATGAATGTTGAAATATATTTTTAACGTTTTAATTAAATTCTGTCTGCTTAGAAAAAAAAATTTTCTATAAATTTCTTGTATTTTTCAAAATCCCTTTGTTTTAAATACAAAAAAAAAAATTTTTGGTTTCATTTGCTCTTTTCTTTTAGTAGTATTATATCTCAAGCCAAAAAATAAATGTTTACTTGAGCAAATAGTTTTTAAAACTATTTTAGTTTATTTATTTTTTATTTTTTGTAAAAAAAAAATAAATGTATATATACTTTAAAGTTTAAATAAGAGCAGACATAAGACCAAAGTATGTCTTATAGGAATAACAAATAAAGCTATCATATATATATTAGGGTGGAGCAAATTTAGTTTTTTTTGAATCTCAAAAAAGTCGGGGTTGAGAAAGTTGCCTTTTGGGGTCGATATTAACACACAAAAATATTGGATTTAGAGTACAAAAGCTTTGGGTTCCTTTTTTGACATGATAAACGGAAAATTTCGAACAAATTGAAAAAAATTTGAACTTTTTTTGTTTAAAATAATAGTTAATATTCAGATATTACATAAAAAGTGTTTTATGTAAAAAAAAAAAAAAAATTTGGTCCGTATTTTATTTTTATTTTTTTGCTTGTTTTGCAAAATAATATTTTTGATTGGTTTTTTGCTCAACATATAAAGTAATTTTAGCTGAGTGTGTAGGAAATGTATATTTCTAATTATCTTATTATTTAAATAGGCATTTAATGCGATTTGAAACTCATTAAAAAAAATTTTTTTTGAAGAACAAATTTTTTATAAAAAAATTTTTTACAGACCAAAAAAAAAAATGTACCATAAAACATTTTTTTTTGTAATTTCTAATTTAAGCAAAAAAAAAATAGGATCAAAAACATTTTTTTTTTTTTCATT
This sequence comes from Pegoplata infirma, assembly GCA_963921195.1. NCBI lineage: Eukaryota > Metazoa > Arthropoda > Insecta > Diptera > Anthomyiidae > Pegoplata > Pegoplata infirma. The sequence continues at coordinate 232,284,075 of OY992538.1, read as the reverse complement.
TTTTTCGGAACTTTCCCATTTTCGATTTAGAAAAGGACCCCAAAGCCATTGTCAAACAGGTCTAATAATTTTGCGTGCTAATATCTACTCCCAAAAGGCAACTTTCCCGACCCCGACTTTTTCGAAATTTGAAAAATAGCTAAATTTGCTCCATCCTAATATACATGTGTTGGTAAGAAATTCATTCCACTACAACTAACAACAAAAACCGTAACAAGTTTCATTCGGCTTAGCCGAATTTATAGATACCTTACACAATGTGAAAATATTTTGAGTAAGAATAAGAGTTGTCAATTGTTCGCCTTTCAATTTTGTTCGAATAATACAAATAATTGCTTTAGTTCGATCGATCAAACGATTAAATTAAAAAAAATATTCGATTAATTGATGACAATAACAAATAAAAAAATTGTTATTAAAAATATTTTTATTAACAAAAAATATAAAAATTGATACAAAAAACTAAAAAATAAAGGTTTGGCAAGAATATGTCTAATGGTCTTGGGCTGGTTAACTTTGGAAATCGGCTAACTCGGACCTGGGGAAAAAGTTCCCCTTGAAGAACTGAACCAACCTATGAAAAACAAAATTTTTTACAATTTTCTTCTATTTTTGTTAAGCAAATGAAACATTTTGATTTAAGAAGTTTAAAGCTCTACACTTGGACTCAGGGGATTAAAAAAATTAGTTCCTTCGGCCCGCCACTTTTGTGGGCGTGGATATAAAAATATCATTAAAATAATGATGATGAAATGTTAGAGAAAAAGTTTATAAAAAATAAATCGTCATTAGGGCGTTTAAAAATAAAGATTTATTAAAAAAAATATTTTAAGAATTTTTTCAACTAAAAAATAGTTTTTTTTTAACATATTTTGAAAAACAAAAAATTTTGTTGTCAAAAAAATTTTTTGTTTTTTGAGTATTTTTTGAGTGAGGGCTTTTTATGCAAAAAAAATGGAGTTTTTAAATGGATGCCAAACAAATATCTACCCTCTACCACTAACAATAAGTGTAGGGTATAAAAAGAATGAATAGAATAAGTACAAAGAAATGCTTAAGTAAAACATTTTGTTTTAGTTTTTCTAGAAGTTTCAATTAAAATTCATCTTGGCTCAACCACACAAAAAAAGTTAGTTTTTAACTAGAAGAAAGTGGACTTTAGTATTGTTTTTTGGATAAAGAAACAAAAAAAACTTGTATATATTTTCGTGCCTTAAACCGGCTACGAAACTAAACAGATCAAACACGGCATGGTGGCTGATGGCAGCTTTATATATAAAAATAGAAATGAAATAATGACGAAGGCAGAAAAATAACTGTGTTGTAAATTTTTGATAAAAAATTTTTGATAAAAAATTTTATTTAATAAAAAAACTAAAATAATTTTTTTTTAAATTCTGATTAATTTTTATTAAAAAAATTAAAAATTGTTTTTTTCGACCCTTAAAATATTATATTTTGAGTAGGTTCATTCTAGCTCGACAAATGATCAATAAATAAATTTAAAACAGAAAAATAATGTTCTTGAAAATTATTCTATGAGAATATTATAGTTTTATTTAGTAAAGGAAATAACGACCTCGAGCTAGAATAAACCTACACAAAATAAAAATTTTTCTTCAAAAAATTTACATTTTTTTCTGATTAATTTTTATTAAAAAAATAAAAATTGTTTTATTCGATCTTTAAAATATTATATTTTGAGTAGGTTTATTAATGACCAATAAATAAATTTAAAACAGAAAAATAATTTTCTTGAAAATATTTCTATGAGAATATCATAATTAGTAAAGGAAATAATGACCTCGAGCTAGAATAAACCTACTCAAAATTAAAATTTTTCTTCATAAAATTTTACTAGGGCACACCCCTCTTCAAGCAAGTTTAGGTTGTATTAAAATGGTGACCAAATCGGGTAGTTGCATTTCACTCCTCTTAATTTTGAATTTTAAAAATCGTTAACACGAAAAGTTATTTTTGAGCTAAATAATTACACTGTTTGAAAACGAAATCCTCCCAGTGAAAAATCAAACTGATTCTTATAGATTTTGCTCTCCTGAATCCAAATCTTCTATCCAATTTTTTCTAGCATGTACCGTTTTTGAGATATTTGCTGTAAAAAACTCAAAAAACCAATAATTTTGCATTTTTAAGGGTCCACTGTTATGTTGCTTCCAACAAATAGGACTTGATTTCATATGAAAAGGCATTCTTAATTATTCTAGCATGTTCCATTTTTGAGATATTCGCTTTCGAGATTCTAGAGTGGAAAAGATTTTAAACTTGCATATCTCGAAAACGGAAATTGCTAAAGTTTTCCTTGTTTTTTAACAAACAATTTTCGATCTTAATTAACATTTTTTTTTTAATTTTACAGTTTTTCTTGTAATTTTACACTAATTTCCAAGGTTTTTTACAAAAAAACTAGTAAATAAAAAAATTAAAAAAGTTGCAGGACGCCACCTCAGTTTGACTATATAAGCTAAAAATTAACGAAAAAGAAAACAAGAAATACAATTTCCATTTTCTTAAAACCAAAAATTTTAATAACTTGGGTTTGTAACTTGGATAATAATTTACCACGTGGTGAATAAAACCGATTTTCACCAGCTGGTGAATAAAAAGTAACATAATTATTTTTCAACAAAATTTTTTTTTTTTTTTTCATCAAATTTTTTTTCCCCATCAAATTTTTTTTTTTCATCAATTATTTTTTTGACATCATTTTTTTTTCATAATTTTTTTTTTTCATAATTTTTTTTTTTTTATCAAATTTTTTTTTCATCAATTTCTTTTTTTTCATCAAATTTTTTTTTTTCATAATTTTTTTTTTTTTCATCAAATTTTTTTTTGTCATAAAATTTTTTTTTTTCATAAATATTTTTTTCATAAAATTTTTTTTTTATCAAATTTTTTTTTCATCAATTTTTTTTTTATACCCTTCACTCTAGTGATAGAGGGTATATATAAGTTTGTCATTCCGTTTGAAACATCTCGAAATATTGGTCTAGGACCCCATAAAGTATATATATTCATGATCCTCGATCGATTTTAAGACGATCTGGCGATGTCTGTCCGTTCGTCCGTCTGTCCGTCCGTCTGTCTGTTCAGCTAACTTTTGAAAGACTTTACGGGATAAAACACAAGGTAACTTTCGAACGGCAATTCTAAGGGTGCTGAAGTGTGGCATATATATTTGCCGTTCTTTTGGTCCGGCTCGTTTTTAATTTCAGCCAAATCGGTCCAGTGGTTCAAAAGTTATTAGCAAAACCGTAAATTTCAGATTAGTTTCACCTGAAATTCGCGTGTTGAAAACCCGTTAAACATGTTTTAAAAACATTTTTAATTCAAAAAAAATATTTTACAAGGTATTTTTGGAGGGTATTCATAGATTTGGCCAAGTCGAATTTAACTTTTCTACTTGTTTTTCATTAATTTTTTTTTTTATCAAATTTTTTTTTCATCAATTTTTTTTTTTTGTCATTAAATTTTTTTTTTTCCATCAAATTTTTTTTTTCCTTAACTTTTTTTTATAATTTTTTTTTTTTCATAATTTTTTTTTTATCAAAATTTTTTATCAATTTTTTTTTTTCATCAATTTTTTTTCATCAAATTTTTTTTTTCATCAAATTTCTTTTTTTTCCATTAATTTTCTTTTTATCAAATTTTTTTTTTTCATCAAAATTTTTTTTTTCATAAATTTTTTTTTTTTCATAATTTTTGTTTGATTTTTCATCAAATTTTTTTTCATTAATTTTTTTTTCATCAAAATTCATTTTGGGTTCATTAAATTTTTTTTTAACATAATTTTGTTTTTCGTGAAAAAAAATCATTTTTTTTCAAAACTACTTTTTCGCCAAGTCTAAGCTTTTCGCATAAAAATTTTCCATTTGTTTATCAAATGTACATAAAACAAGTGAGAGTGGTATATTCTTTGGTGCCGAATCTTTTATACTCTCCAAAATGTAAAAACACTTTTTTGCACTTATTTTTGCACTCACTTACGAAGTGTACAGCTCTTTTGGGTTTTTAATGGGGTCCTCGACTGATATTTCAATTCGTTTTGAATGGAATAGCAAAGTAATATAACATTATTTTTTCTAAAAAAACTTTGCTTTGGCAAGTACACCCAAATCTTCAGCAAAACATTATCATGATTCAATGTTTTGGGCAAGAGTACAAAATTCGCAGGCATTTTTTTCTTGTAAGTTTTAATTCGCCAAAAAAAGTTGTAAATTTACATTTTTATTGGTAAAAATCTTGTAAAATTACAAAAAGGTCGTTATTTTCACTAGGAATTTAAATTTACAATTTTATTAGTAAAAATGTTGTTAATTTCAAAAATTTTAGGACTAGTGTAATAGTCCCTGCCGTTCTTGTTCTGTTTAGGCTCATAGAAACGAGCTAGAAATTTTTGCAATAAAATAAAAACTTTTGTTGGTTTTATGCTTGTATAGAAGAAAATAAAAGAAAGCAAAAAAATAAAACGTATAATTTGTTTCTTATTTAAAAAAAAAAAAAAAAAACTTTCCCCTTAAATGCTATGGAAGATTATTAAAATGTTAACTTAATCCAAAATTTTATACAACAGCTTCTCTAGAAACAAAAAAAAAAGTTTCTTTATTTTAAAAATTTTTTAAAATAATTAAAACAAGAAAAACTTGTTTTAAAATTGTTTAATTTTTGCTTTAAAGTTTATTTTTTATTTTTGTTTTTTTAAACAAAACAATCATAAATGACTCTTTATAATTTTAATTTACTACCATCATCCACCATCCTCCACCACCATCAGCATCACTACCATCACCCCCCAGCACAGTTTTCTATATCAGTGATAATTTATTATTTAAGATGTTATAACAATAGTCATATTAAGCTATAATTTGTCTCTTTTATTTTCTTTACAATCATTGTGAATACACCCCTGCTTAAAACTGTCATATATATGACTGACTGACTAACGTTTCATGTTTGAGGGATTAAAAAAAACAGAAAACAAGATTTTTTCTTTAGCAAATAGAAAAAAAGTTATCAAAAAAAAAAAAGTATAAAAAATTGTTAAAAAACGAGTATAATAAAAGACTTGAAATTATCACAATATTATGCACATCATCATCGTTGTTGTCGTCATCATCCTCGTCATCATTGTCATTGTCATGCTGACTTGCATGCAACAATGTCATCATCAACGTCAACATCATCACACCATTCGTAATAACAAACAAACAACATTCACAATAGCAAAATAGAAAAAAATGTATATAAAAAACCCGAGTAAAAATTTTCTGATATAATCATATATAATATGATACAGTTTTATTTGAGTTAATAATATGGTTCCGTATAAATTAATATAAAATTGTGTCTATCACCTAAATATGGTTGATCTAGCCGAATTAAGACCCCCCGAGTAAAAAAGATTTTATATAACCATATATGCTAATATATAATTATTTATATTTATATATGGTTATGCATGAACTTTGATATGGACATATATGTTTATATATAGCATTGTATTTTTCCTTATTTTTTAATATGATAACATACATATTCATATCTATTTATATACCAATCTATATGAAATTAGATATGACACATAAGGTCGGGAATTTTTAGATATGGCAGATAAAAAGATATATCATTTTATTTATAATTATATCCCGATTTTTTTTTTTAAATTTTCGAAGTCCCGGACAATTAAAAAATAATTAAAAAATTTTTAAGTCCTATAAAATTTTATGTAAATTTTCCAAAGTCCCGGACACAAAATTATTTGGCAATTTTTTTTGGAGTAAAAAAGTCATTGAAAATGTTTTTAGGAGAAATTTTATTCTTTTTAAAAATTGTTAAGTTCCGAAAAAATGTTTTTAAATTTTCTAATACGGTATTTACACCAACGAAAACAACTTGTTTTTGAATATTTTTTTGGTTTTTGGCAAAAACTACATAAATTTTCCATACAATTTAAAAACTGCGTTGCCAACTAAAACTGAACAAAAACTAGAATTTAGGATGTGGTCTATGCTACTATTAATTCAGTGTGAATGTTTTTTTCAATTTTCTTTTGGTAAAAACGAATGTCAAAATAAAAATATTTGTTTTTTTGTTAAATTAATATTCAAATCTTTAAAAAAAGTAAATAAATGTGTAATTTAATTTTTTAATAACGTGTGGCTATTGTAATTTTGTGTTTTTTAGTGAATTTATAAAATATTTAATTTGATTTGACAAACAAAAACTCTTTTTATTCGGTGTAAACAGTTTGGTTTTCCAAAATGCTTTTTTGCCAAAAACAAGTTAGTGTTTGTTTGGTCTAAACATAGTATAAGACACAAACACTTTTTGGAATTTTCAAATCCCTTAAAAATGAGTTTAGAAAAAAAAATTTACAAATTTTTAATAATTTGCTAAGTCCCGAAAAAATTCAGAAGAATGCAATAAAAACTCTTCTTATTGATAGGTATCCAATCTCATAAAATAATTTCTAATTTCACGTTTAAAATTCCAAAAAACTTTACCAAATTTCATCTTATTATATCTAATTTTAACAGATAAGATATGATTTAATACAATTAGATAGACCCATTTTTGGGATCAAACTTAATCAAATTTGATATTATTTGATCAAAAATAATAGAATTTGATATAATCGTATAATATTCGATCCGCCAATTTTCGGATCAAAATTAATATGGATTTACATAAAAGCATATCTGTTCATATATAATTAAATATTGCGTCATATAACCTTTTTTTACTCGGGCCGACTAAAAAAATTAATACGGAGCCATATATCATTTGATCCCAAAAATGGAGGATCCAAAAATATATGATTATATCTTATTAGATCAAATTTGATATAATTAGATTCCAAAAATGGAACGGTAAATATTATCTAATTTGATATTATCAAAAAAATAAATCTTATAAGATATAATAATATAAAATTATATCTTATTAGATCTAATACGATCTTCAATATGAAATTAGATGAAATTTACCGTTCCATTTTTGGGATCTGATTATGTGTAACAATATCAAATTTGATTTAATAAGATATAATCATATATTTTTGGATCCTCCATATTTTGGATCAAATGGTAGATCATTTTATAATTCCCTAGTAAAAAAATAAAAAAAGTTCATGACTAATTATATCCCAAATATGGCGGATACAATTACTTTAATAATTATCTACGGGTATATTTTATGATCTAGCGGGATAACCTTATATATAATGTGATACGTGAATTGGGTCTATATAATTATATCAGTTGGAGAAAACTGATACGATTAAATATAATTTAAAACCATTATAACTGATCATATATTGCTCCTTATAACGTCATATTAGTTGGATAACATTATATATAATCATATGCACTATATATAATGTTATATACAAAAATATGTTCTTTATGTAAAGCAATATCTAACCATATATATTTATGTCTTATAGTCTCAATTTATTTTATATTGTATCAGTCCGGATCAAACTGATAAAACAAGATAGACCCATTTTACGTATCATATTATATATAAGACTATCTGTTCAGATCTTGTGGGATAACCGAAGATAAAATTTTAAACAATTGTGTCCACCATATTTGGGATCTAATTTGTCACGGCTATACATAACTCTTTTTTACTCGGGTTATCATATATTTTTTTAATATAATTATATATAAATATATACACCATTTGATCCCAAAAATGTAGGATCCAAAAATATATGGTTATATCTTATTAGATCGAATTTGATATAATTAGATATAATTTGATCCCAAAAATGGAACTGTAAATTTCTTCTGATTTGATATTAAAGATCATATTAGATCTAATAAGATTAAATAAGATATTATTAAATCTTATTTGATCTAATTTTTCTTAATATCAAATTAGATGATATTTAACGTTCTAGTTTTGAGGTCTACTTATTTTTAATTATATCGAAATTGATCTCATAAGATATAATCAAATATTTTTGGATCCTCCATTGTTGATATCAAATGATATATGCGCCGTATTACTTTTTTTTAATCGGGTAGCTTTGACCAAATCCTGGATCAAATTGAATATTTTTTGATCTAATGTAAAACATTTAGATATTGTTTGATACAAAAATTTTACTTATCAAATAGGATCTATTTACTCAAATCAGTATATTATTTTTACTAGGGAACTGCATTGAACAAGCACCCAGCCAGTATACCGTAAGTCATACTGTCAAATAAAAAAAGTGAATATAAGAGATATAACTTTAAACATCTTTAGCAAAAGATTTTTGATTTAACAAAAAGTTAGAATGTTTTATAAATCTTAGATGGATTTTAAATTATGTTTACTACTGTTTTCTTTTTTATTAGAGGTAAAATTTATTTTTAAGTGGAAGAAGTTCGTGGATAAAAACGTTGGTAGAAAAATGCCGGCGAACTTTGTACTCTTGCCCAAAATATTAAATGATGATATTTTTTTGTTAAAGATATGGGCAAAATTGTTAAAGAAAAATATTTTAAGAAAAAAATGGCGATATATTTATTTGTCATACCAAGCGAAATGAATAGAAATAACGGTCGAGAAACGCATTAATTTAAGCATTACTAAACCATGATGGTTTTAAAGACATTCTAGTTCGTCTGTCTGTGGAAAGCAAGACGCAGTTATTACCTGAAGAGTTGTAAATTTTGAATAATCGGATCCATCTGTTTGTGGAAAGTTAGATACAAGGTAAACCATTGTAAGATATTTTGGAGATATTCTCCTGTTAGTCTGTTGAAAGCACACTGCACTTTAATCCAAAAGAGCTAGACTCCCAAAATTTGGCACGAATATTTCTTGTGTTCATTGGCTGAAAAAGTTCTTAAATGGACAAAATCGGACAATAGGGAAAAACCTTTCCTTTGAAGAAATAAACCGACTTTGAAACAACGACAACTTAGACGAAGAGGGCTTAAAAATTATTTTTTTCAATCCGCCCTTTTTTGGGCGTGCATATAAGAAGTAATAAAATTGTATGAACTTAGTGCAAAATAACTTTTTAACATTTTGGAGGGTATAAAAGACAGACGATTTCAACACTCTCGCTTTTTTTACTTTTGTTAAATAAACGGAAAATTTTTAGGTCAGCCGAAGTTCAATTTAGTAAAAAAGTAATTTTTTATAAAAAAAAATTTGACACAGAAAAAAAAAAATTGTTGATGAATGTAAAAGTTTTTTTAATGAGAAAACAAATTTTTGATGAAAAAGAAAATTTATAAAACAAAATTTTTGTTGAAGAATTAAAAAAAAAAAATTTATAAAAAAAAAAAAAATATATAAAAAATTTGAGAAACAAAAAAAAAATTTATGAAAACAAAAAAATTTTATAGAAAAAAAAATTTGATGGAAAAAAAAAATATATGTAAAAAAAACATTTATAAAATAAAAATGTTGAAGATGAAAATTCAAAAAATTTTGATTAAAACAAAAACCAAAACAAATTTTGAAAATGTGAAGTTGATAATTGATTAATTTTTTTTTTTCAAATTCTAAAAATTGTAAATATAGTAACAATTTCTGAATCAGACTATGCATAGTTTCTGCACTTTAGCTTCATCAGTGATTCTATATTATTATATTTATATGTTTAACATTTTTGAAATATTGTTAAATTGTCTCTATATAGAACATTTTTTATTATATTCGTCTGCTGTGGGATTCGAACCTGAGGTTTTTTGAAACACCACGTTACACTCGTAACAACTATGACACACCACTTAACGAGATGCGCCACAATAGCATTGAGTTCAACGACGACTATATTGTGGTTTTACTAGAAGAGATTTCATTAACACAATGTTAAACACAAGCAATTTTTATAATTTTTTCCAGTTATTCCAATTATTTCTTCGTGTCTTTTTTACAGGGTATGCCACTCAGACGCATGGTTTTTGCATTCATGAGATGACTTTACTGCTAAGTTAAGACTATTGCCGCGGGGCAAATTTTGTTTGTATTTTAGGTTTTTAGTTTTGATAATGTCATATAGACAATGCAATTAATATTCCCTAGTAAAAAAAGAAAAAAAGTTTATGACTAATTATATCCCAAATATGGCGGATACAATTACTTTAAAAATTATCTACGGGTATATTTTATGATCTAGAGGGATAACCTTATATATAATGTGATACGTGAATTGGGTCTATATAATTATATCAGTTGGAGAAAACTGATACGATTAAATATAATTTAAAACCATTATAACTGATCATATATTGCTCCTTATAACGACATATAAGTTGGATAACATTATATATAATCATATGCACTTTATATAGTGTTATATAAAATAATATGTTCTTTATGTAGAGCAATATCTAACCATATATATTTATGTCTTATAGTCTCAATTTATTTTATATTGTATCAGTCCGGATGAAACTGATAAATCCAGATAGACCCATTTTACGTATCATATTATATATAAGACTATCTGTTCAGATCTTGTAGGATAACCGAAGATAATATTTGAAACAATTGTGTCCACCATATTTGGGATCTAATTTGTCACGGCTATATATAACTCTTTTTTACTCGGGTTATTATATTAATTATTTGCAACTTATTATAATTTTGAAAATGTGAAGTTGATAATTGATTAATTTTTTTTTGATAAAACAAAAAATAAAAATATTGCAAAAAATTGAAAATAAATAAAACATTTTAATAAAAAAAGTTAAAAAAAATTTATATTTTTGGTAAAAAAATATTTTAATGAAATTGTGATCTTATGTATTATAAAAAAATTTGACGAATTTGTTATAAAAAAAATTGATTAAACAAAAAATATTGATAAAAAAATTTCTGTAAAAAAAAATTTTAATAAAAAAAAAAATGTGTAAAAAAGATATTATGAATTTTTTTTTTTTTTTTTAAAGAAAAAAAAAATTATTAGAATAAAAAAAAAATTTATAAAAAAAAAAATTAGACAAAAAAATGGTTTTGATGAAAAATGAATTATGACATTAAATTTTATAAAAAAAAATTAAAATTTTCATAATTTTTTTTTTTTATTTGATGAAAATTTTTTTTCAAAAAAAATTTAATGAAAACAATTTTTTTTTTTTTTGATAAAAAAAAATTTGCAGAAGAATAATCATGTTTAATTCACCAGCTGGTGAACATTTATTTATTCACCAGCATATGAATTATTACACTGTACGACACGATTTTGCACCCATGATCGGGACCAAAAAATTTTGAAATTACACACAAAATATTTTGTAAGTAAATTTAACTGAAAAAAACGTTTAAAACAATCGTTTTTCCTTTTAAAAAATGGATTACTTATATTTCATTTTAAACAACATACTTTTTCAGTTATTTTTAAACGTTGATAAATGACCAGACATTCCGTAAAAATAAATGATATTTCAGTTATTTTAACTGATTTATTTTGTGGAGTTAAAAATATTTTTTTGAATAACAAACTACAAAGCCGTACTTATGTAAAATTATACGGTATAATCAGTTAAAAATCATTTAACTGATAAAAATATTTTTCCGTAAATTTAGTAGTTTATTTTTTCAACAACTGTATAAATCAGTCAATACTTTAGTTTCCTTGAAAAACAAACAATAAAACGTTTAAAATAACTTAAACTAAAAACTTTTTGAATAACTGTAAATAGTTATGTAAAACTTTTCTGGGTGTAGAGATTAAAAACTGATACCCGATCCCCCAATTTTCCTAGATCAATTCTTTTTCGCGTTTTATATGCAAATTAAATTTTTTGTACATATTTGGGTCTCAATCACTTAGGGAAGTAAGAATTACGTCCACAACAGTTAATCGCGGTGGCTTAAATTTTGCAGAAATACTTTCAAATAGTATCAGATAAAATATGATTAAAAAAACTCGGTCCACGGGCTTAAAAGTTAAGAAGAAATTTTCCAAATTCGAATGTTATTTCATAAGATTTTATACTCTTTCCTAAGTTATAGAGAGTTAAAAATTCGTTAACTTTTGAAAGACAATTTGGATGCTCCTGAAGTTTAGCATGTAGATTTTTAGTTTTCTTGGTCAGGCTGTTATTAAATTTTCATAAAATCGGTTCAGTGATCCTGAAGTTATGAGCAAAACCGTGAATTTCGGATTGGTTTCACCTTGAATTCCCTCGTTAAAAGGAATGCTAAATGCTTTAGTGGGGGACGTTGAGAGCACCTTCCCATCGCGATAAATATACCAAATGTTTCATTTATTTAACAAAAATAAAAAAACATGTAAAAAAGTGTATTTTTCAGATGTTCGTTCAGTTCTTTAAAAGGAAACTTTTTTCCCCCTTGTCCGATTTGGCCCACTCCGAACTTACCCTGCCTAGGACCATAAGACATATTCGTGTCAAATTTCAGGAGGATAGCTCTTTTAATTTGGACTGCATCGTGCCATCTACAGACTGACGGGCGGACGGACAGACGTACAGACGGACATTCACAGAATGTCTTAGAATCGATCATGGATCAATAATATATATACTTTATGGGGCCTCGACCGATATTTCGATATTTACAAACGGAATGACAAAGTGAGTATACCCCCATACTGTGGTTGGAGGGTATAAAAATAAGGAAATCGAAAGGGGGCCGTGTCCGAAATTGTGCGATTTGGCATGGGGATTTAGACCGATATGTCAAGTGATACAAATGGATTGACAAAGTTTTATATAGGCTCGAGCACCAGAGTGATAGGAAAAAAAGTTTAGCACTTCGACTATAAAAATCTTTTAAAAAATGTTTGTTACAAAAAAGATAATAACAAATTGTAAATTTTGTATCATAAATAAGTATTACAAATCCGATTAAACTGTTTTTTTTCCACTATTATTTTTCATTCCTACTTTCTTATTGTATACCCCATTCCTTAAAATTCCTATTGTCATTATTTCTTGGTTTATATTGTAGTGACTTCCTCTTAATCACATTATTTATTTGAATTTTGTGTCATAATTTAATTAATATGTTTTGATATATGCATATTTACCAAAAGATTTGATAAAAATATGGTTGCGGTTTTTAAACTACATATGTACATATTTACCTAACACATGCAAATGTTGTCAAATAAGTTTTTAAGCCAAAGAATTTTAATTTAAAATCCCAACAATTTTTGTATTTAATCTTAGCAACCACTGATATTTACATATTAAATCTTCTGCAAACTAAATAAATCCTTTTTTCGTTTCATTTCCGTTACCTGTATATGACATGTATCATCTTTAAATTGTGGTTAACAAAATAAACAAATTTATTAAAACTCAAGAATTTAACAAATGTGTTGATGATGGTATGTGTGTTTTTGAAAAGGGTGGTTTACACTATAACACTTGGCGTTTAATTTGAATTTATTGTTGTATCATTTTTTTTTTTCATAGCATGAGTTTAATTTCAGGTCACGATCAGCATTTACATTTCTTTATTGTTTTGCAAAAAATTTTTGTTTGATATTTTTAATTTTATTCCAAATATATTGTTGCATATTTTTAGGCTGAAAAAAAATTAATAAATATTAATAAAATATGAAGCAAATCGAATCAAATTTTTATTTGAGTCTTCCCGTTAAACTTTGTTTGCGTAACAATCAAAAAATCTTTCTAATTTCAAAGTTACCCAAATTTTTCCTACGCCTTAACTTATGTTATCATAATGACTGACTTTTTTAAACAAATTTGTAACAAGTTTACTAATATAGTCTAAACATACCTTAACGTATAAACTAAGAATATACCGTTTAATTTTATCATGAATATATTGTTTACACATACATACTTGTATAAATTATAAACACACATGTGTTGACGTTTGACGGTTAAAGTTCATTTTGGTTTATGCTTTAACACCTTTTTGAGCATATGATAATTAAACTTCACTTGTTTGTATTCGTGTGTCTCTGTTTGTTGTTAAGCAAAAACATAAGGTTATTAATATTGTGGTTAAGCCAAAAGGTGTTACAAATTGATAACTTAAAACAACTTTAATTTCCGTCAAGTGTTAAGTATAAGTATATGGGACATTACATGCCAAATCGGAAACGTTGAAAACATTTTTATGTTTGATTGTTCCAAATTTTTACAGTTTTTTGTGCCCTAAGAAAACCCTTTGGTCATAAATTTTTAGGTTTTTTTTTGATGACCCTTTCAATAGTTTGTAGATAGATTGTGGTGCATTCCGTTTTAATTTGACCAATATTTTATCAAGTCAACTCGACACAAATTTGACAATTTTTCCAATATGTGACCACGCTTCCAAAGCCGAGTTTTTGAAAAACCAAAAACGCAATTTTCCTAGTTTCATATAGGGCTATCCATACAACCTATTCAGAAATTTACGGTACACATGTTTTTTTTCGCTGGACATTTTGTGTGGAATGCCTCATATAGGCGATATTTGACTTAAATTGGGCAAAGAGGCGTAAATATCCACGTCCCTTTGTTTCACATTGAAAGTTATGTCTGCCTGTTTCGCAATCACGCAAAAACGGCTAAAACGATTCTGTTGAGATTTTTACTAATAATAAAATTAACCGAACGCGAACTATAGGTTAAATTAGATCACGATCAAGCAAATGGTTATTTCTGCCTCTTCAGCAAATCACTCAAAAACGGCCTAACTGATTTTAATGAAATTTGCATCACACGTAGTGCTAACTAACAGAACTTTTGGACAGATTTAAGTACCACGTTTTTAGGGCCAGCAAAGTGGACCGGCTACAGCTAGTTTAAATATAATTTTTGAAAATGTTTGGACATTCTGATATTTGTGAATTTTTTTTTTTGAAAACTTCGAACTTAACAATTCTGTGCTCCATAAGATCGTGGGATTATGATCATTTCAATTTTTTTTCGATTTTTTACTAGGAAGGAGTTGTTAAGTTTTCTTAATCATAAAAAAAAAAATCTGATGATTTTATTTGGCATGGAATGCCAAAAAAATATTTTGAAATATTTTTACTCGTCCTAGGATGATACTGGTGATGGAAAATGAAAGAGGAGGAACTCCTCTAATGTTTCCATAAAAGGATGTGAAATGTAATTTTAAAATTTTAACAAAATATTTTGTTAAAAATTTTGAATGATATTGAAGGATACATTTTTGAAAGGACGTAGCTAAGCTCCATTTACCTGATATGTAAAAAAAATAAAAAGGGATAATAAGATGATATGCTCCTTATTCATTTGCTATCAGTAGAGAGTAGGAGACTTCAAATATTAAAAAAAAAATATTTTATAAAATTTAGTCCTCTAAAATAAAGTCCTTTTAAATGGAAACAGGATCACGAAAAGAAAAACTGTAAATGCATTTTTTCTACATTTAGTCTCTAGTTTCAAACGTTTACTATCCAGTTCGTTTTAAACAACTTTTTTTTCATTTTTGTTGGACAGTGTAATATGTACATGTAATTTCAATTCTTTGATTTAAAATTTTAATTTATATTTTTCGATTTTTATTGATTGAAGAATGTAAAATTTTCGAAATATATGTTATTTTTATTTATAAAAAAAAATATTCATTACTTAATAGCTATTATAGTACATATTTTAAAATTAAAATTTTTTATTTTACCTTTGACAGAGAAAAATGTTATATTACTACCAGCATATAAATAGGAACAAAGTAATCGCCTTAAAAAAAAAATAAGTTGTAACATATGAGTTTGAGCAGCTAAATCAAGGTTCAAGCAAAATTTGATATAAAAAAATTAAAGAAAGTAATGCTCTTAGAAATCAAAAGCTCAAGTGGCATCAATTTTTACAAGCCTTAAAGTAGGCAGTAAATAAAGTAAATTTTTATTTAGTGATGCGCTTTTAGTTAATAATTTGGGACTTATTTATTACATTTGTACTTTTACAAAATCACACTAAATCACACTAAATCACACAAAAATTACAAAATCACACCAAATATTCTGTATTTGATTGAGTTTTGTGTTATTGGCACCTTAATGTAGGATTTAAAAATGTTCAACAAATGCTACAAAAAAAATACTTAAACACAGGCTGAGTCATAGATACTAACTTCCTGGAGTTGATTCGGATTGATTAAAAAAAGACGTTGTATTCTCTGGATTGAAAAATACAGCCATTATGAAAAAAATTCTCATTTGCGCCTAAATGTATGCTGTGTTTTTTCGCATATTAATAAAGCGATTAAAGAAAATTTTTCTAATTTTCAATGAACCCTTTTTAAGTAAAACAATCAAAATAAAAAAAGTTCACATGCCTTAAGTACAAATTACCATCATTATGAAACATCACAACTTTTATAAAAAAAAAAATCAGCAAGGGCAAAAAAAGTGTTTTAAAAAAGTAAAAAAAAAAAATTAATATGGCAACTTTTAAAAAGTTTCCATACCTTTTCTTTATATAGCAACACCATAAAACGTGTGAAATTTTTATAAAAAAAAAATATTATAAAAAATTATAATTTAAAAATCAAACTATACTTCAAACTACAAGCTTAACTACCTCCAGATACAAAAAACAAAAAAATCTTTTAGAAAAAAATATGTATGAGAGTCTTTTTTTGTTTAATAATGGCAGTTAAAAGTTTGATGTTTTATAGCAATAATAAAAGGCATGAAATGCTCATTAAATTTTTTTAATTACTACAAGCAATTTTTATTTTTTCTTTAATTTTTGCATATTATGCAAGAAAAAAAGCACTTTTCTTGTTGTTCTAAAGATATCAAAAAAGAAAAAAAAAATGGAAATCCATTTAATATGATGATGCCAGAAAAGAAAAAATCAACTATTTTTTAATGAGTTTTTATACAAACTACTCTACCAACTTGTTAAGAAAGAATAATCGTCATCATTTTATAAAAAAAAAAAATCTTAAGATATTTCCAGAAATTAATTCATGTTCTTTTTTTTTTTTGCAATCGGCTTAGCTTTTGTTTTTTTTTTTATTTTTCTTGTTGTTCATGTTCTTGCAGTGCTGTTTAATGCTGTGTGCTGTTATTTGACATATTACAGGAGTTTTTATGTGTGATATCAAGTTGAAAAATCAATGCTGCATATTATAAGTGCCTAAGTCAAGCCAAGCAATGAATAACAAAAGTTTATATATATGTATTTTAAAGTTTAAGGTTGTTTGAGAAGTTTTGTTGGTGATTTAAAAAAGAACTTTCTAAATTTTCCAAATTTTACTGAATTTTTTAAAAAAATTTTTTTGAATTTTCCAAAATTTTAGTGTATGTTTTTTCTTAATTATTCAGTTATTTGATTAGTTTTTCCTAAATTTTTAGATTTCTTTTTCAAATCTTTTTTATTACCCGAGTAAAAAAGAGTTATATATAGCCGTGACAAATTAGATCCCAAATATGGTGGACACAATTGTTTCAAATATTATCTTCGGTTATCCTACAAGATCTGAACAGATAGTCTTATATATAATATGATACGTAAAATGGGTCTATCTGGTTTTATCAGTTTGATCCGTACTGATACGATATAAAATAAATTGAGACTATAAGACATAAATATATATGGTTAGATATTGCTCTATATAAAGAACATATTTTTGTATATAACATTACATAAAGTGCATATAATTATATATAATATTATCCAACTTATATGACGTTATAAGGAGCAATATATGATCAGTTATAATGGTTTTAAATTATATTTAATCGTATCAGTTTTCTCCAACTGATATAATTATATAGACCCAATTCACGTATCACATTATATATAAGGTTATCCCGCTAGATCTTAAAATATACCCGTAGATAATTATTAAAGCAATTGTATCCGCCATATTTGGGATATAATTAGTCATGAACTTTTTTTCTTTTTTTACTAGGGTAAATACAATTTTTAATTAATCAATTTTTAGTCCATAATAATAATTTCTAAAAAGAGTAATTAATTTGAAATATAAAGGAATTCGGAGAAAAAATATGAAATTTCCGAGACAGTGAATTCACTAAAACGCGGAGAAGAAACGGAGGGTCATAGTATGTTTGACATCTTTACCATAATATGATTGTGGAGATCATATTATGATCTTCGGTGAACATAGTATGGTAAAAAATTTGTCATTTTATAATTTTTGAATATCATAGTACGATTACCTCAATCATATATATGATCTAATGATCAGTCTTTCTGTGACAATATTGTAAGTAAAATTACAATAAGGAATAGTTTTGTTAGCAAGAAATTTTGGTGTGTAAAAATAAAAGCGGTCGGTCTGCCACTGCATCTCTCTAGGAGTGACTCCGAGGCAATTCTGCCTTCTAAAAGATAAAATGTAAGACCGATCCCCATTAACTTTTCCCTCTAAATATTTTTGCCGAATATACCTTTACCCCTTTCTCCACTCCCTAAGTGAGCTCCCATACAAATTGCAAATTCTTTAAAATTAATGGGGGTTAGTAAAGTTTCTAAAGTGAAAAAAATAACATTTTTTATTAGTTTTTTTTTATTAAAAAAACTTTTTTGTTTTAAGTAATTTTTGAAAAAAAAATAATTTAATAAATTTTTTTTGAGTGTAAAATTTTTTTTTAATGTAAAACTTTTTCGAGTGTATTTTTTTTTTCAGTGTAAAAATATTTTTGAGCTAAAAAAATACGTTGTAAAATATTTTTGTGACTTACCAATGTTTTTAAAACATGTTTAACGGGTTTTTTATGTGAAATTCACGGTTTTGCCAATAACTTTTGAACTACTGAACCGATTTGGCTGAAATTCGATACGAATCAGGCAATTCAAACGAAAAATATATATACCAAGCTTCAGCATCCTTAGGATTGAATTTCGAAAGTTAGCGTGTGTTTTATCTCGTAAATTCACGAAAAACCCTTGCCGAAATTCAGTATTTTGCTCATAACTTTTAAACCACTTCACCGATTTCACTGGATTGCAATACCAACCGGACCAGGTATATGGCCAATATATGTGCCAAACTTCAGGAGCCTCCGTGAAGTCTTTTAAAACTTAGCGTGTTTTCTGCAGACAGACGGGCGGACATCGTTAAAAAACATTTTTGAAAAAAAAAAAAAATTTTGAAGAAAAAAATTTTTGAAGAAAAAAATTTTTTGAAAAAAAAAAAAAAAAAAATTTTATAAAAACAATATTTATAATGTAAAACAAAGTGATGAAAAAAAAAAAAATTACGAAAAAAAGAAGAAAATTGATGAAAAAAAAATAATGGAAAAATATGAAAAAAATTAATGAAAAAAAATATAATTGATGTAATAAAAAATTTTATAAAAAAAAAAAAAAAATAAGAAAAAAAAATTGATAAAAAAAATAAAAAAAAAAAATTGATGAAACAAAAAAAAAAATGGCATGGAAAAAAATTGATAGAAAAATTTTTTTTTTTTTGTTGAAAAATATTTATGTTAGGTTTTATTCACCAGCTGGGGGAAAATGGTTTAATTCACCAGCATGTGAATTATCATCCAAGTTACAAATCGAAGTTACAAACCTTTTTGGTTTTAACCAAATGAAAATAGTAATTCTTATTTTCTTTTTTTGTAGTCGGTAGCTTATATAGTCAAACCGAGGTGACGTCCTACATCATTTTTAAAATTAGACACCAGCCTTAAAACATTATCATGTTAAAAAATAAAAAAAAAAATAATTAAAAGGGGACCACCTTAACGGTTGAAGATTGGGGAAAGGCATGTTCTAAGAAAAAGTTGAGGATTGATAAAATGCAGGTCGGTCATACACTTGACTCATTCAGCGGCAACTATGGTTTTTATTTGGAGGGAGCAATTTTTTATGATACGTAATTTTTATGGGAGCTCACTTAGGGAGTGGTGAATGGGGGTTGGTATCTTCAAAAAAAAATATTTGGAAGAAAAAGTCTCACATTTTATCGATGTGGAAGGCACAATTGGAGCGGTAGGATCTGATTTCACAAACCAATTTTATTAAAACTCAACTGCCTTAAGGGTTAATGATTGAGGGTAGATATCGTCACCTAAAATGCAAAAGGCCCTAACTAACATTTTATAAATTTTACAGGAGAAGCAAAATCAGTATAGAGTAAAATTTTTAATTTGTTAATAACTTTGTTGGTTTTGATTGAATTGGGCTAAAATTTTGTGAGGACGTACGTTTTGTGAATATGTATCAAAAGTAATCATAAAATTGTTAAAAAAATGTTTTTACAGTTGCGTTCATTGACGATTTCGCAATTCACATGTTTTTAATTTTTGGCTATAAAATCCCTAATTTTTTATTATGTGACCCTAATTTTTTGTTAATAAAATACACCAAAATCTATCTAAATACCGATTTTGAATTTTTTGTTAGTTAGGGCGTTTTGCATTTCAGGAGACTATATGTATGTTTTAAGAAAATGTTGGAGTTGAAAAAATATTGGTGGTCGGTCATACATTAGAATCTTCTAGGGGCATAGAGTGGTGAAAGCAAAATTTTATAAAAATTATATTTTGTATGGGAGCCCCCTTTAGAAGATAAGAAGCCGGTTTGTTCAGAAGAAATTTTGGGTTGTAAAAGTTAATGAGGGAGCGAAACCAAAACAAATGAAAAACAACCGGAGGTTATGTGGCCACAATATTTTTTGGACAAGGATCAGGGAAAAATAATATTTTTGCCCACTCAAATAGCTATACAGCAGAAAGTAAAAGAGATAACAACTACCTCTAAGCATGTTTTTATGCATTTACTAGCACATTATATATTTCGAGGGCGAACATTATAATCTTGTTATTTAAAATAATTTCCAAAGACAGTTTTCAACAGAAATGTCTTCATTGAATCAAAATGTGAAAAAATTTGCCAAACATTTTGTGAAAAAAATTTTTAAACTTAAAAAATTTTTCAAATTCAAAAAAAAAAAATCTTTTATTAAAATCATTTTTGATGAAATTTTTTTAGTAAAAACTCAAAAAAATATGTTTTTAAATTTTTTTCGAGACTTGGTGAAAATTTCGAAGTTTTGGTTTGTCCTATTGTCTCCGGTCACGTGATAAGTATTTTTGAGACAGTTTAGGGATAAGCCAAATTTTCTCTGTCACGCGATGGACATTTTGGTGATGTGTCCCGTTTTCACAAGTCACGGGATAGGTGATTTCCGATCCAGAGTCGTACTTTTCCTGCAGGGATATGTTTAGCATTAGCATTAGTTTTCAATAACTATCAAACATCCAACGTATAGATATGAATATGTATAAGTATGTGTCTATGTTATATGTATATAAACATGTATGCAATTAATAAAGATTAAGGTAGTATTAAGACATCACATTTATGTATACACAGACACATGCATTCTATCCCAGCAAAACTTTGGTAATGGGTAGTGATTATATAACACATTACCAGGTAATGTATATACCTTATTTGTAGCATTATTTTAGGATGTCTTACCAAACATCTGTTCCACAACGTATTATTTTAAAGTATTATTTTTCACTTTTACTAATAATTTGCTACATAATGCATGATTATTGGAAAAAATGTATTTCATATTTGTTATTTCTAAACATTAAATCATGGATGACTTATATTTGGTTACATTATGTATTATTCGAAAGTTTGAAATAATGTATTATTTATAATTGGATGCATAATGCATTACAATAACATAAAAAATAATTATTTTATAAAAAAAAAATGCATAAGTTTAAACTAGAGATGGGCTCACGTCAGGAAATTTCTAACGACACACACTCACGAGCATATTTTATCTACTTACACTCACTTACAATCACGTGAAATAAATTTAATACAAAATTACTTTTTCACTACTCGTAACACCTTATATATTATCTTCTGGTATGCTATATTATTTCCTTTCTCGTAACCTATAAAATATCATATATTTTACACCTTACTCGTATTCTTCGTTATAAATTTATGACTTATTTTATACCTTACTGGTATTCTTTGTGATAATGTGGATGCATTACTTTGAGTCTCATCGCCTGTTAAAATCATCAATGCTGCAATGTATAAAATAAGAGATCCTATGCCTTATTTTATACCTTATTTGGTACTCTAAGTTTTGCTGGGATACATTCATACATACACATAAATATGTATGTATTCTGATTGTTAGTAATGCTTTGTGTCTGCATAATGTTAATGTTTGAATAGTTTTACGTTGCTTGGTTGATTTTTAATATAAAATGCAGCATATAGCAGAAACAAAAAAAAATAAAAATTAATTAAGCAGATATTTATATGTATGCAGCATAAGAACATATAGGGTAATGTTTCTAATTTGTTCTCTTCAGTCAAAATCAGTTTAAAATTAAAATTTGAAGCATTTTACTGCACAGGACACTAGTAAATTATATATAACAAAAAATTATCAATAAAAATAATTTTTAAAAATTATGAACCACAATCCTTGAAAAGAAGGCAATGTTTCAAATTTTTGCTCAAAACATAAGGAATGCTCTGAAAATGTTCCTAAACAAAAATTTGTAATCATAAAATCATAAAAAAATTTTGAATTTTGTCTAATTAGTAATCTTCAAAATATTTTTTCGAATGGACATTTGCTGTGAAATACCCCATATCTGCTCTATGTATTTAGGTGTTCTTTGTTTTTATTATAGTTAGATATTAAACTTTTTTTTTTTTAATTTTTTTTTTAAATTTTTTTGTCAGGGATTTTCTGTTTGTTCAATTAATTGCCACTGCATAATATAGAAATACATGCATCTAAGTATGTGCATATCAAGTCGTCTCTCATACACCGAGAAATGTATGATGTATTCATCATCAGCATCATTATCGTCAGAATTTACTGAACCATGCATATGTTCAGTAAATTTTATAGCACAATAATAAATTATAAGAATTAAGTAAGGTATGCTTTCAAAAGAACAAA
Organism: Pegoplata infirma; assembly: GCA_963921195.1. Classification (NCBI taxonomy): domain Eukaryota; kingdom Metazoa; phylum Arthropoda; class Insecta; order Diptera; family Anthomyiidae; genus Pegoplata; species Pegoplata infirma. The sequence goes on along the minus strand of OY992538.1, from coordinate 232,261,212 downwards.
CAAAAAATTAAACTGAAAGAAATTTTTTTCAAAATTAAAAATCCCTAAAAAGTGATTCTTTTAAATTGCTGGGAAAAGTTTTAATGAACATTTTTTCAAGCTGAAGCTTTATTGCAGATTTTCTCTGTTATTCTGCTATAAAAAAAGTAGGATCTTGGTTTTTTTTTCATAAGCACGGTGAGCCTCAGCGTTCCCTTGTCCTATTTTGCCCATTTCCAAACTTATCCGTGCCAAACTATAGGAGTAAGTATAACTATTTTAGTTTGAACTGCATCGTGCTTTTCACAGACGAGCGAACGGACACCACTAGAATGTGCTAGAATCTATTATGAATCACTTTTATATGCGAGGCATTGCAGACCAAACTGAAAACTTTTTTTTATGTTTTTCCAATATTTTTCCAGTTTTACGTAGCCTCAGATATTAAAATATATCTAATTTTGAACAAGTAAAAAAATTATAGTCGGTCATGACCGACCATATAATACCCTACACCAGAGTTTCCCGGAAAATGTGTCCCAAGTTCAAACATGGACCGATTAAATCTATATTTTGTCAATTCTTTAATAAGTGTAAAAAACACTCACAAATCAAATTTGAGTGAAATAGGCTTCTTTTTATTGACAATAAACCGCTTTTACTGAATATCGCACCAAATTTTCCCAAGGGGCCTAAGTCCAAAACTGGTCCGATGATTATCAGATTTGATAAGGTTATTTAAGTACGCGCTTAACATAAACAAACAAAATATTAATTAAATATTTACTATTTTCATGAAATTTGAGAGATTTATGTGAAAATCGGGAAGGTTCTTTGTATAGCGGCTACAAGAAGAACTGGTCCGATTTCTTTAAAATTCGGAGTTATGATTTGTGAAGACAAAGCCAAATTTACCTGCCAAATTTTGAAAATATACCTATTATAATACGGTTGTTAGAGTCATTTTAGACAAAACTAAAGAGGACCTTTGTATTCGGGCTAGGTCTAAATATGGACCGATTTTTTCCAATTTCATCCCTGGGCCAAGAGAGGCTTAAGTTTCAAATTTCAAGTCAATTGATTAAAAATTGCGATCTGTATCGTGTTTAGACCGTTTACATGGACAGACAGACAATCGACTCAAAAAGTGATTCTGAGTCGATCGGTATACTTAAAGGTTGGTCTAGGGCCAATATTTCGGGTAGTTACAAACAACAGCACAAACTCATTATACCTTGTACCACAGTGTGGTGTAGGGTATAAAAATACGGAACTTGTTCGTTTGCACTAACTTCGTTTACTCCCCGTGTAAAAATCTAATCTATCTTATCCGATCTAATTTGATCTGATAATATAAGATTGCATCTGATTGTATATAATTGTATCTGATCGGATACAGTTAAGTACATGTCAAATTTGTCACAATATTGGTCAAATGTGAGATATAATTAGATTTCCAATTTTCCCATTTAAATTATATTTATATGCAATCAGATACGATCATATATGAATAGATATAAAGAGATCAGATAAAGTCTAATCCATTTTTACACGGGTCATAAATTCTTCAAAAACATACCAAATTCAAAAAAACAAGTAAAAAAGTTAAATTCCACCTTGCCGAATGTATTGAGACCCTCCACAATGCAAAAAAATGCCTGCGAATTTTGTACTCTTTCCCAAAACATTCAATCATGATAATGTTTTGCGGAAGATTTGGGTGTACTTGCCAAAGCAAAGTTTATTTTAGAAAAAATAATGTTATATTACTTTGCTATTCCATGCAAAACGAATTGAAATATCAGTCGGAACCCCATTAAAAATCCAAAAGAGCTGTACATTTCGTAAGTTAGTGCAAAAATAAGTGCAAAAAAGTGTTTTTACATTTTGGAGAGTATAAAAGATTCGGCACCAAAGAATATAACACTCTCACTTGTTTTATGTAAATTTGATAAACAAATGGAAAATTTTTATGCGAAAAGCTTAGACTTGGTGAAAAAGTAGTTTTGGTAAAAAAATGATTTTTTTTCACGAAAACCAAAATTATGGCCGCTGTTCCAAAAAAGTAATTCACATAAAAAATGTGAAAATGAAAATTTCCGATTTTTTTCGGTGTTCTATATTTCACATCCGATTTTTTTTTTTCGTTTTGTTTCACAAAAATAAAATTTGGTGAAGGTAAATCGAATGCACTTTTTTCCATATAATTTTTTAAATTTCAATTATTTGATTTCAACTTCGAATGAAAACGTGATCAACAAAACACTAAACTTGATTTCATGTGATTCGAAAATTTTCATGTGAATTGAAAGGTTGTGAAAGACAGACAGGCCTATGTTAAAAAAATTTAATGAAAACAAAATTTCTGGCGAAAAAAATTTTTGATGAAGAAAAGTATTTGATGAATTTTTTTGATGAAAAGAAAAATTTTTTAATGCAAAAAAAATTTATTGGTGAGGAAAAATTGATAATAAAAAATTTGATAAAAAAATTTGATGAAAAAAAATTGATGAAAAAAAATATGATAAAAAAAAATTTATGAAAAAAAAATTTTGATGAAAAAAAAATTTGATGAAAAAAAATTAATGAAAAAAAAAAAAAAATTGATGAAAAACAAAATTTCATGAAAAAAACAAAAACATTTATGAAAAAAAAAAAAAATTAATTCTGTTTTATTTATTGTTGGACTTTATATTTTATAACTGAAGTTTTATTTATTTTGTTTTGAGTCCATATTAATTATTTCTGAGAAATAATTATTTTTGTTGTACAATGAGAAAATCTGAAAAAATTAATTAAGGCTAAGTGGAGATGTCAACAGCTTTCGGAAGAAGCCACCCTTCCTTCGTCAGCACTCTTCGATTGTCACTGTAGGTGTGTAAGATTAAGATCAGCTATTTAAACGTACATTAAGGTGAAAAAGCGGACGATAATTATAACACATTTCATTACCCATTTGTTATGGCCCTATGCTCCTTATAGGATCGACGGGAATTTATTATTATTATTACCCATTTGTTACGTTTAGCACGAACTTAATCAATATATTTTTTAACTTTTTCTAACACAGTTGTAATTTCTTCCACTGTAGTAGATTTTTTCAGAGTTGCAACCCTTAGTAGGACTTTTCAAATCTTGAAAAATGTCCGTTAGGTTTGAATTTATATTTCATATTTCCATTTCTTAGATATATTACTAAATTGCATGGTACGTTATGAGTAGAGTATTAATTCTGTTTTATTTATTGTTGGACTTTATATGTTATAACTAGAGTTTTTCTTTTCCCGGACTTTTTCATTTCCCGGGAAAGCGGGATTCATTTTTAAATTTCCCGGGATCCCGGGAATTCCCGCAAAAACTAAAAACCCAAATTTTTTGTAAAAAAAATATATAAAAACCTTATGAATGCGATAACACTATTTATAATGTTTATTAACACCATAAAAATCTTTTTTAGTACCTTTTAAACAAAAAAAAAAATTTAAGGTTCGAGAAAAAAAGAACAATTTTTGTTACACAGTTTTTATAAAAAACGGCCAAATAAGTCTTTTAAAAGTTTTTTTTTTAACGGAATATGTTATTTCACATCGCTTTATCTGTATTAGTAATAAAAATTCATTATTTCAGTTCATTTTTACAAATGGTTCTTAACGCTTTGCCTCAAAAACACAATGAAACTGATTCAGAGGAATTTCTCAATTATGTCTCTGAAACTGAATGTAACTATTTCAGAAAAATTAAATTATCAGAAAATTTACCACAAAAACGTTATTAAAAAAATTTAAAAATTCTGGTTTCTAAAAGAAAACCCCGTTAATGTCAAAGTCATTCTTTAAACAGATTTTATATCAATTTATCGATTTAAAAAGAATCATGTCCAGAGACATAAATATTTTTTATAAAAACAAATAATCATACTGCAAATTTTTCTAATGCAGGTCTCAGAAAGAATATTTCTCAGCTTCCGAAAAAAGTATCACGTTCTGATAATTATATCCTATCGAAGATTTAGATATTGTGAGACTTTTTTTAATTTCGTAAGTCTCAGATTTTATAAAATTTTTTAGTTAGAAGGTCTCTCTTAGAATACTTTTGGGCCCTCCTGGTCCCTGCGTACGTTTCTGCCATCAATTATCAAGAATTTTAATAAAATTTCTAAAAAATCACATATAAAATAATCAATTAAAGTCGGAAAATCAACAATTTCGAAGGAACGAAAATTCCCGGGAATTCCCGCTCTATTTCCCGGGATTTCGGGATCGAAAATTCACGGGAATTCCCGGGAATTCCCGACCCGGGAATTCCCGTGAAAAACTCTAGTTATAACTGAAGTTATATTTATTTCGGTTTGAGTCCATATTAATTATTTCTGAGAAATAATTATTTTTGTTGTACAATGAGAAAATCTGAAAAAATTAATTGACAACACAGGCTAAGTGGAGATGTCGACAGCTTTTGAAAGAAGCCACCCTTCCTTAGTCAGCACTCTTGGATTGTCACTGTAGGTGTGTAAGATTAAAATAATTTTATGAAAAAATTTGTTGAAAAAAAAAAGAAAAAAAAATTTGATGAAAAAAAATTTGGTGAAAAAAAAAAAATTGATGAAAAAAAAAATTGATTAAAAAAAAAAAATGATGAAAAAAAAAGTTTGATGAAAAAAAAAATTTAAGAAAAAAAAAATTAAAAAAAAAATTTGATGAAAAAAATAAATATTTTTTTGTTGAAAAATAATTATGTTACTTTGTACTCACTAGCTGGTGAAAAACGGTTTTATTCACCACGAGGTGAATTATTATCCAAGTTACAAACCCAAGTTATAAAAATTTTTGGTTTTAAGAAAATGAAAATAGTAATTCTTGTTTTCTTTTTCGTTAATGGTTAGCTTTTATAGTCAAACTGAGGTGGCGTCCTGCAACTTTTTTTAAAATTAGACCACAGGCAAAAATAAATTATCATGTTAAAAGTTTATTTGCAAAAAAAAAACAAAAAAAAATTTTTGAAAAAAAATCCGAGAAAAAAAATTTGTGGTAAAAAAAAATAAGTTTTTACTTGTTTTAATACCATTTGGTGTTCAATTCAATAGCTTACCATTTACTACAAAATTCACCACAACTTATGAACCAGATGTACTTCTTCTTCAACTGAAACATTGATGAATTTAATATGGGCGTGACACATAAAGTATGTTCTTTTTATCGCCACTTTTCAGTGGCGAAAGATTGACACTTAAGTATAACATATATCACTAGTGTTTTTATCACAACTTCTGAAGTAGTGATCCGGATGTTAATATTTCTTGACCTTTTGGAAGCACTTTTTTCATCACTTCTTTGGAAGTACATATTTCTTGGCATTTTGGGTGTGATTATGTCATTTTTATTTGGTGATTTAGAACTTCCAAATTAGAAGTTCTTTTTTCACTTATTTTTGTAAGATTGATTGAATATATAATATTTACACTAAAAACACTGTTCGACAGCAAAAACCTTCCAGTGAAATTTCTAACTGGTCCTTATAGATTTTGGTCTCCTGCTTCCAATCTACCTACCATCCAAATTTTTCTACACTCAAAAAAATACGTTAGTAGATTTACTAATTTTTTTTTGCTAATGCTAGTTAGCTAACTTTTAGCAAATTTTTAGTTGAGATTAGCATGTTAGCAAAAAATTCTTGTAAACTTCATTTAGCACATTAGCAATTTTAAACAAACTTTGAACTAATTTCTTTTGCTAAATTTGAAATTGAGTTGACAACATTTTTACAAGATTTTTTGCTAACATTAGCAAAAATAAATGGTAAATTTTTTTTTATTTTCAGAAAACTTAAAATGGCGCTATCTCGGAAACTAAGCCAGTTAGAGCAAAATGGAGGGCATTTTTGGTTCTTAGAATCTCCATACTTTCGCTGGTCCTCTTCACATGTGTGGACCCTAATGGGCCCTAACTTTGGATCCAAAAAAGTTAGCATTCCCGAAAATTTTTAAATGCTCATATCTCGGTAAATATTGCCGACACAACAAAAAGTCCAGAAGAATTTTTGTAGCTCTCAACACGTAGAACAAGACCGCAAAATAACCAATAGCTCTCCGAGTAATATTTTTGAAGTTATCGAGTTTTTTAATTCTCAAGACCCCAGTGATCCCCTAAAATCACGTATCTCAAAAACTAAGCAAGTTAGAGCGAAATGGACACAAATTTTGGATCAAAAACTATGACGATTTTTAAGGAACCCAACTAGGTCTAGGCCCATCGGGGTCTGGACCTATTGGGTCCGAACCCAATGGGGTCCTCAAATGTGTACGAACTAAGTTGAAATAAAAATTATTTCAGTTAACTAATTTTTAGCAAAACGTTTTTGCTAACTTTACCAAAAAAATTGTGGGTTCAAAATCAGCAAATTTTCTTGTAGGTTTACAAGCTTTTTTTGCTAACTTTACAGTTTTTTTTTTTTGAGTGTAGCACATACCGTTTTTGAGATATTCGCTGTTTACAAGTAAAAAAAGCACTTTTAGGGGTCCACTGTTACGTATTCTTAAGTTGCTTCCACGAAATAGGACTTGATTTCATATAAAATGGACCTCCTGATTCCAAAACTGCAATCCACAATTTTCAAGCATGTTCTGTTTTTGAGATATTCGCGTTTGAAAATTTAAGTGTGATTTATAAAGAATATAAGTGCGTAACAGTAGAGTTTGAGTTTTTCAAACGCTAATATTTCAAAAACACTACGCGACAGAAAAATTTGCATGTCAGATTTGGAATAAAGATGCCTTATTTTTACTAAATCGAGTTCTATTGTGTTTGAGCAACTTAAGAATACGTTATAGAGGAGACCCAAATATTTCAATATTAAAACGCGAATATCTTTAAAACCTTACGTGATAGAAAAATTAATTTCATTGATAATCTAACGTATATACTTCGAATTAAAAAAGGAGTAATTATATAGATTTGTTTTGACCACAAGCCTATACCTCAATTTTCTAAAAAGCTTAAACAATCTTTAATAATGTGATGCAGCAACATCCGCTTTAGTTCGTATATGTATTTATTTAATTTAGGACCAACTTTTTTTGATATAAGAAATGAGATTTGAAAAATTTATCAATAATCGATTTTCGTCTTTTTGATTTTTTAAGCTCTAAATAAAGAGAAATGAAATGCCACACCAAATTTTGTCACCATTTTTGCAAAACCTAAATCTATTTGAAGCTGGACGTAGAAAAAATTGCATACTTCGTGTATCACCCTCAGTCTAATTGTTTCAGTTGAAAAAGAAGTTCATATGGTGATTTGATTCCTAAGAACATATGAAAAAGGTACTTTAAAATCATTAAGCAAAGAACTGGTGAAAGATGTTTTTATTGTTATTTTTTAGCATTTTTGGAAGTGATTTTAAAAGTACTTCCTACGGCACCTATCGCTACGTTGTATGTAGTGAAACCACTAATTCTTTTTGAACCACTTCGTTTATTTTTTGCTGGGATGTACTAACCAGCAGCCGAATTAAATTATTTTGTGTTTTTAGGTTATGTTGAATGTACCAACATTTTCGAGCTGTTCTTAAATTTTCTTGGTGCTTCTAAGATGGCTCAAAAGCAAGACCAACCCCTACTAGTTTTTACCATTATTTTTTTTTCAAACAAACTAACCGTCTCCCATACAAAATGAATTTTTTTTAAATTTGCTCCAACTGATCTAACTGCCATAAGAGTGCCACTAGAGCAGCCAAATGTATGACCGCCCCACAAAATTTCTTAAATCCAAACATTTTCTCTGAACCTATGGTTCATAGGTTACTTGATTAAAAAATTATTATTTTACCACCCACAATCAGTTGCTGCTATGCTAACTCCACTGTGCGAAATATTTTTTAAGACCTAATTTTAATTTCTGATCTTCCACCATTTTTCAATCAGTTTACTCTTCTTTAAGCCACTTAAATTTTATGAAAATTTAAAATTTCAATAACTGAAATTAAGAAAAAATAAAAATATAAAAAACAATATTTCAGTGTTTGTCTTCCTAAAAGTATGCCAAACTTTTTTTTCTTTTGGAATGTGTATATGTAAGGCGCCTTAAAGACGTTTTGACATTAAGCTCATACAATACTTAATACAAGTATGCCCACTTTCTCTAATATATTTATCTAATATATTTTTTAGTTGCTTCTTGTTGGCCTTATGATTTATAGTACATGAAAAAAATAAATAAAAATGTAGATTTCTGTTTTTTATTTTACAACATTCATTGAAGATTATTTCCTTTTATTTGTAATTTTTTTTTCGAAAAAATTTTGTTTTCTTTTAAGTTTTTTTTTTTGGCTTTTGTTTAGCATAACATAATGTTATACTGACCCTCAAAACCAAAAAAAAAAAATGACAAATTGAATTGTGTGACTGTCATCAAGTAGTAGCTCATAAATTAAACTATATTACATTTAAAATAAATATGGGGGAGACATCTTGGTGGTTTAGAATGTGTGTTAAGTTTAGCGCCTTGAAATAGGCTAAGATGATTATAATGACTTTTTGTTATCTTCATCTTGGTGGTTTGTTGTTTTGGTTTCCTTGGATTTTAAGATGATTTTAGTGATTGTTAGTGCTTTTTTGATAGGGGGTTTTTGGGAAATTTAGTGATATATGGAATGTGAGACTTTAAAGGAGGAAATTTAAAAAAAACTTAAGCATACTTTTAGGAGAGCAAACATAAATTAATTATGGTTTTAAAATTTTAGAAAATTTTCTAGTAATTAAAAATATGTATGTGGGAATTAAATTGGAATCCTTAAAGTATTTAAATTTTTTTTAAATACTCATTACAACGTCCGGTAAAAGCACAAAAATTTCGTTAAACATCTTGAACTATTTATTTCTTTAGAATTCCTTGCATTTTCCAAAATTTCTCGAATTTATTCCATTTTTTTTTAACTTTTTCTAAACGTTTCATAAATTTCTTGCTGAATTTTTCCTCCAACAATGTTGGAGTCTTGTGATTAACATAGTGCTGTTATTAGCATAGTCCTACCACTCTTGTTATAAACCTCAAAAACTGTTAACAGCAAATTCAAAAAAAAAAAATAACATTTTGTTTTTAATTACCATAAGTACATATTTCTTTCACAAAATCCTAATGAATTTTTAAAACTATCTCAACAATTTTCCACAAAATTATTCTTATACTTTCTATTTGACATAATTTTAAAGCCTACTTTAAGGCTGTCAAAGTAAAAAAAAACAAAAACAAACCAAGCATTCACATTATACTTGCTATAAAACATTCTTAAACACTTTGTGCTTCTATTTTGTTCTGAATTTAAAATTAACTTTGATTTCTTAGAATTCACTTTATGTGATAGCAAAGATTTATGTAAATTAGACAGAAAAAAATGAATTTTTTCTTAGACCTTTACATAAATCAAAGTACAACCACACATACTTATATAAGTACATACATGACCTAAATTTATGTAAATCAACAAGAAATTCTTTTTAATATGAAAGTTTATTTGCTGCCTGCCTTCGCCAAACAGGGTATTGAAAAAACATTCATATTTTTTTTGTCTTCTTGTAGATATTTTTAAACCGAAAACTGTCACAGCTGTGTCTTGGAAAGTATTTTGTTTATTTGTTTACTTTTTGACAAGATGAACACACACATACCAAAAAAAAAGAATAAAAAAATACCAAGATTTTTTAGATTTTTGTCATAATAGATAAAAATATTTATAAATATACATAAATATGTATAGTAGGATGGCATATAAATTAAAAAAAAATACAACAAACTGATCCTTTGGGTCGGACTTTTACATAAGTTGGCAGAATTTGAACATATTGCTAAAAAAGAAAATGAGCAAAAATTTTTATAATTTTGAATAATAAAGGTAACATGGAATTATTATCCTTAAAGTATGCTTTAAAAATTATGAAAAATATCAAAAACTTAATGCTGTGTTTTTAATTTTTTGGACCTATTAGGTACATTTTCTAATATTATCCCATAAGTGTGGCTTGAAAATGCTAAAAAAAATATATATAGCGAAAGTTTCTAATACAACACAAAAGATGGAACTATCACTCATTGTATGATGTAACAGGTTATTTATTGTTCGCTACTTAGGGTATGCTTTAATAATATTAAAAAAGTACTGCATAAAATATACACAAAAACCAGAAGAGACGTAGATGAGTAAAACCTTAATAAGATTAGTATTTAAAAGTCCACATTTTGTAAGATTAATCCTAATCTAAGTGATTACAAAATGCAGCTAAAGTTTCGAATAAATATAATATTATATAATTTACCAAACATTTTAGCCATTCAAATAATTGCCACCCTAATTAGAAAAGAATACGTAAAAGTCTTTTAACATACCTTTAAATTTTGTTCATACATACTTATGTATGTATGTTTATGTTAAACATGTTTTGTATTTTTTATAAGTATTAAATCATTATTTAAGCCAAGTCAAAATTTTCTATGAATATAAGATTTTAAGATATTGTTTGATGAGCAGAACTCCCTTGATTACCACTGTTAATAGTAAACACTTATTGTTGTTCTAGTTCATAATCAGACGCATTTAAACGATAGAATATTCTTACATTTAGTATGAAATAACTTATTGCATTCTTTTCATTCTTTTTAAAGTAAGCGAACATGAAAACAAATCCCCGGATAAATGCGCCACCGAAAAATTAAACTTTTAATGCACTTAAATGGGAACTTTTGTATGCAAATTCTTAAATAATTACATATTAGAATATTTAAAAATAACTTCGATTATAAAAACACCATATTAACCCATTACTGGCCACTGTACACAACCGTGTACACGTCGTTAAAAAAATTATTAAAATTTAAACGTACAGCATTTTTATGTTTTATTTGGACAAGAATGATCATTGAAGGGTTATCTTTACGATATATGTGTTCCGAAAAATAAATTTGCAAACCGAAGGGGTAGACGCAATATTTGTTGGCATAACCGAAATTTTTCAAATAACGTAAAAAATTTTAAAAATAAAATAAACGTTAAAAAATGCTAAAACATTGAATAATAGTTGCAAAAGCTTTCTCGAAAGCGAGTTGTGTAGTACTTTTCTGTACAAAAAATACAAAATTAAAAATTTGAAAAAAATTTAACTTGTTCGGGAGATATTGTATGTGAAAGTTTTAAGTTTGATTGCATATATCTCCGCTAGAGGGCGCAGTAGACCAATGAAATCAACAAAAAAGTTTTCTTTAGTATAGATCAACATTTTCACAAAGTTTGGTCAAGAAATTCCTAGCCAAAAAAATTTGGCTTTTAAAGGGTTAAATTGGGGATGCATATAAACGGGCTATCCAAAAAAGTTTTTATTCATTAAAGAAATATCAAGTGTCATAAAATACTTGATTCAAATACTTCCATTAACGCACAAAGGCACATTTAAAAAAAAAACTATGTTAAATGCACATTTGGCGCATTTAAATATTATTATTGAAATATTTTATTAAAATAAAATTTTTTGAAGTTTATGGATCCAAAATTTAATTTATTTTTCTTATAATTCGAAAAAGGATAATTTTAAAAACCTCAATTAAATGCACATTAAGCGAATTTATCCGAAACTTTTATACAAATTAAACGTTTGTGTATTAAATTGAGGAATTAAACTATAGCTATTTTTAATAATTTTGCTCAAATTGAGTATTTAAAATGTTGCATAAAAATATTTTCCGGTTAAATGTGGAACCGAAAATGTTTATTGAATTAATGAGAAACTCGTCAAATAGCTTGTGCATTTAAGAAGTGTGTTTAATTGATGTACTTGGATGCATTTATATAAAACTTGATTAAGTGCACTTTGAGTGCATGTGTCCTATTATTTTTCTAAAACCAATTTTTTTTGTATTAAAGTGTGAAATGCATTTAAACGATAGCTATTACCAACAATTTGTCAAACCTTAGTAATTGAACGCATAACACAGCTCAACAAGAAAATGCGTATTGGATTCTGGTTAGTGATTTTGATAGTGTTTGTTGCACTGATTCCAAATTCAGAGCCCAAATTTATCTATCACGTCAGGATTTTGAGTAAATCAAGCTCATTCGAAAGTTTGGAATTTTCTCTTAAAAATAAGATGAAATGTTCAAAAAATTTATTTTTTTAAAATGGTAAAAAAATCATTAACAAAAAACCTTCCATTTTTTAAATATTTAGTTTATTTACACAGTGTTTTTTAACAAATTTCCATACAAATTCATACGTAAATTTTAGATTTAACGCACTTGTTGCTAATGATTTTTTTACCATTTTAGAAAATTAAATTCCAAGAAAATTTGATCTTGTCTGAAAGTCATTTGCATGTCAGGATCTTATTTTATAGGCCTTCAAAAATGGTAAAAATGGGCCTTTTTTGACACTTTAACCGCGATTTTCTCAAAATTGTGATGTGTTAGAAAAATTTGTGTGACCGTTTTGGAATCGGGGCACAAAAACCTATCAACTTTTTTTGGTTTCATCCAAAACGCAGCGACAAACCTTATATTTGTAGAGCGATGTAATTAATGAATTTAAAAGGTTTCATATAAATATTTCCTACACTAAAAATTAATCGAAAATGCTAAGTAAAATAGGAAAGGAAAATATCTCGGAAATTTGAAATAAAACAAGTAGAAAAATTAAATTCGACTTGGTCGAATCTATGAATACCCTCCACAATGTTATCTGATAGTAATTTTCTAAAAAAAATGTAAAAAAATTGCATTACAAATTTTTTAAAATAAATATATTATTTTGAGTAAAACTTTTTTTAATCAATCAAATTTTTTTGAGTGTAAAATTTTTTTGACTGTCAACATTTTTTTGAGTGTGATATTTCATTAAAAAAAATTAATGTGTACATTTTTTTTTGAGTGTAACATTTTTTTTGAGTGTAAATATTTTTTTAGTGTACAATTTCTTTGAGTAACAAAATTACTTTGTAAAATATTTTTGTTGTTTAATACCTACATACATTTATGTAATACAAAAAAAAAAAACTATTTCACAAATTTCCCTCTTTTTATTTTACCTCTTCTTTATTTTAACTCTTCTTTAAAAACCAAAAACAAACTAACATTCAATCATACCCATACTTTATTTGATTTTTTTCCAAAAATACTTACTATACACCGTTACATACAGTTACACTAACAATAACAAAACAATAACAAATATTTAGTTGTCTAACAACTAAACTGCACCCCACAGCAGGAAAACAAACAACAACAAGTTCTATTTCACCATGCTTATAAAACTTGTTTAACGAGTTTTCAACAGTTTAAGGTGAAACAAATCCGAAATTCAGAGCCTTGCTTATAACTTTTGAACCACTGAACCGATTTTGCTGAAATTCAAAACCAAACAGATTTTGGGAACGACAAATATATATGCCAAGCTTCAGCACCCTCAGAATTGTCTTTCGAAAGTTAGAGTGGTTTTAATCTCGTAAATTCGCAAAATACCCTTGCCGAAATTTACACTTTTGCTCATAACTTTTGAACCACTGGACCGATTTCGCTGGATTGCAATACCAACCTGACCCGGTAAATGGCCAACATATATGTCAAACTTCAGGAGCCTCCGTAAAGTATTTCAAAAGTTTGCGTGTTTTCTACGGACAGACAGACAGACGGACGGACGGACGGACGGACGGACGGACATCGCTAGATCGACTTAAAATCGATCAAGGATCATGAATATATATCGTCGAACTATATTCAATAAATGCCAACTCGAAAAAGCTTACTTTTCAGGAGAGCTAAAAAACTAGTTATTTTGCATATTATTGTAAAAATAAACAATGTACCTTCCATAAGATGGTTTAAATATTCTAAATAATTTTTACCTATGGCAAAAATTTCATATTTTGCACTGGTTTGCGTATTTTTTTGAGATGGCATTTATTACTATATCAAAAAACAAATATTTTTTTAGAGTTGGCATATTTTGTCGGAAACTAAAAATAAATTTTTTTTTGAAAAATTTTTATAAATTTTTTTTTTTTTTGGATTTTGTTTTCCTTAGTGCGGTAATTGCAAAAACTAAAAAAAATTAAAAATCTTTGCATATTTTTAAAAGTTACTAGCTCCGAAAGCCTTTTAATCTCAGGGTGGTCAACTTTGGCACTCTGTAACTCACGCTTTATTGTAGAAGGCTCACTCCAAACTAGCTATTTTGAAAGCTTATATCATTGACTTTATTTGCCCCACTCATAATGTTTCAATCTGATAAATAGTTTGAAAGTTACATATATATAAGCAATTTTTTTTTTTGCAAACACTATTTACCAATATTTTCAAAATGGCAATATCTCGAAAACTAGGCATTAGATATCAAAATCTTTACCAGATTCGTGTTCAGAAAGGCAAATGCAATAAGATATGTGGTCTAATTTTTAAAAAAAAAAATTTGAAAAATTTTTGGAAATTTACAATGGGAGTTGGCATTTATTTTCACTAAAAAAATATGTACTTTGAGTTAGCAGAATAACAAAAATGGATGTAAAACGACAAAAAATTATTTTTTTGCTCTGAAATTTTTACCACAGATGGGTATTACATAGGGGAGCTATTTTCCATCGGAAACTCATTTCGGTCAAATTTGAGTTGGCATATTTTGAATATAGGTTCACGATATACTTTATGGGGTCCTAGACCAATATTTCGATGTGTTACAAACGGAATGACAAACTTATATATACCCTCTATCACTAGAGTGGAGGGTATAAAAACATGGCTAAAAGATTTAACATACACACATAATCCCACCTACGCACAAAGGCGCATTTATAAAAAAACTGGTTTTATTCATATTTGGCTTATTTATTCGAAATGTCTAGTTAAATAAAACTTTTGTTTCTTTTAGGACCATTTTTATAAACCACCATCAAATGCACATTAAGCGCATTTATACGAAACTTTTGTAAATGAAATTGTGGAACGCATTTAAACAAAATTTATTTTTAATAATTTTGCTGAATTTGTGCAAATAAAATGTGGCATATAAATGAAGGGCTTACTGCAAAAACTTGATAAGCAACATTTTAATTTTTGGTGTTTTCGCCTTCTACTGATGTTTCATTGACAAATTTTTGGCAGAAGTCTTGCTTAAACCTTTCGTACAAGTATCTTGAAAATGAAAGATCTGCAAAAGCAATATTTTCTACATTATTTCAAAAGTTTTAAGGCAAAAACCACCATAAAATGAAATGATGCTTATCGAGTTCTTACAATAAGCCCTTCAAATATTTCCCGCTCAAATTTGTAACCGAAAATACTAACTTTATGAATTAAAAAGAAATTCGGCAAACAGCTTGCGAATTCAAGAGATGTAGTTATTAAACGAAATAAGACGCATTTAGAAAAAACAAGGTTAAGTGCACCTTGAGCGCATTTATCCGATTTTATTCCTAAAAACCAAACAGGCTGAGTCGCATTAAGAAACCCCTTGGTTAAGTGCACCTTGAGCGCATTTAGCCAATTTTTTTTCTATTTTGTGTGATTTTGCTTTTTAATTCATATCATCTGTGTTAATACTGGGATAGATGTGCTTTCTCAAATATTATTATTAAAATATTTTTTTTAGCTTTTGTTTAGCTTATTTCCATAATATTTTTTCCTCATAATTTACACTTAATTTACTTTCATGTATTTTTTTCCGTTTCACTTATTTGTTACTTATTTCTAGTATTTCAAACTTGTTTTTTTAGTTTTGTTGTCTTCTTTTTATTCTCCTTTCTAGATAAATGTGACAGAATTACTCAAAAAGTTCTTTAAAAACGTGGTGGCAAAAGTTTTATATAATATTTTATGCATTAAATTTAGTTCGTTAAGGATTTCAGTGTTTTTATTTTTTTGAGTTTTTGCTTTAATATTTTGTTTGGGTTTCGTTTTACTTTCTTTTAAGCGTAAATTTGCATTTTTACTTGTTTTTTTTTCGTGTTTTCAGCCAAAATTATAAAATTTTTTGTATTACAAATTTGATTGTTGCTGCTTGTATTATTTCATATACATAATTTTTTTAATTTTAAGCTTTTCTTTTTTAATAAAGAAATTAAAGTTTAAGAATTTTTTTATCTCCAGTTAAGGCAAATTGTCATGATTAGCCTTTTTTTATTATTTGTGAAAAAGTATTTTAATGCATATCTTTAGGCAGAGCAAAAATATTTTTTTTGACTTCTACAAGCTTAAAATTCTTAAATTTTAAGGCATTCGAAGGGAAATTATTTTTTTTACCATTTAATCAAATAATTTTTGATATTTCTAGACAAATTTCTAAAAATGATGAACATCATATGTAACATATTTTTTTTTGCCTGAAAGTATGCACTTCTTTTCAACACAAAACATTTAAAATCGTTTGCCTCAGTAGTATCGCCAGAATTAGCCTCTAAGGTCAATTGTCAGAACAAGGCTGAATAAAACGATTTTTAATGTTTTATGTAAAAAAGAAGTGCATACTTTTAGGCTAAAGGAAAAAGTTTTATTTCGAATGATTTTCGACGTTTTTTATTTCTAAACATTTCTAAACATTTCAAAAATCGTACTTATTAAAAATTTCAAAAGTATGTACTCCTTTTTAAACAAAACTAAAACTAATTAACAAGACAAACCGACATTTAAAATCCTACTGATAATAACACTAAAGCTATGTTTACACCATACCACTGAGTAATATGATTTTTATGAAACAGCAAAATTTTTGTATAGAATAATTTTAGGCATGTAATAAATATATGATAGTTATTTAAAAACGACTAAAAACTTTACAAATTGCTAAATTTATAAACATAAGATTAAATAAATTGTTATATTTGTTTATAAATTTAACAATATGTAGAGTTTTTTGTCGCTTTTTAATAACAATCATATATTTACTACATGCCTAAAATTATGCTATAAAAAACATTGCATTTTCATAAAAATCATACGACTCAGTGGTATGGTGTAAACATAGCTTAACTGGAGTGTTTGAAACCGGTATGGTGATACCAGAAATGTCTATCATTTTTATAAATTCAATTTTTCCTCTGCATTTTTTCAACTTGAACCCTTAAAACTAATAATTTTACATAGAGATCAGAAATACTAAAATATCATTCTGTTCCAAATTTCATTTGAATCTGTTAAACAGAAGACGAGTTAAAGCATATTGCATTCTAGAGTTATGATGGAGGTGCCACACCCCTTTGTCCAATTATATGTTTTTATATTTTGTGTGTTTTTAAAGGAACATGTAAAAGGCTTGTTTTAATCATAGAAAATTTAAAAATTTCACTTACAAATAGAATGTCGATCGCTGTCGACTTCAAGAATTAGAAACCTGGCTAATTCGCGGAGTCGAGAGCACTTGAAATTCTACTCGAACATACAATTTTAAAATTTTTCTTAGTGCCTAAAATTATGCAAAAATAAATATAAGCTTTTTTACTACACTGACACATAAAAAGTATACAATGCTTGAATTTATCAAAGCATAATTTAAGGCATATAGAAAAATTTAAAATTCCCACGTTCGAGTAGTGTTTCGATCGCTATCGAGTCCGAGAATTAGAACCCTGTTTTGTTAAAAACTTTAACCAATGAGAGAAGTTTTCAACTTCTAAAAAAAAAAAATAAGATTTTATTTTGTCACCTTAATTCGTTTGTGTTGGACTAAAATTTCTATAAAAACACTATTCATTAATATTCTTTGAATCGAATGACACATTTTTATAATTAGTTTTTATAAAATTCCTTTATAAAAAAAGTAGTTTATTAATCTGTATTCCAATGACATTATGATGTTATACAAGTCAATCAATGAATTTTTGTTTAATTATTCATATCACTAACTCAATTTGTACAATAACTCCTGTTATTTGTGAATACCTTAGATATAATTAAGAGTAGTCATTCGTTAAATCATACAAAGTAAGTGGTCTATCAACATGTGTAGTTAAGTATATCAAAGGATGATATATGAAAGTGTCTAACTACAATTATTATGGAAATAATTTCTATATGACAATATTTTTTAAGTAATTTGTAGGGCAGTAAACTAGCAGTTAGGAGTTTATTTTAAAGCCTAAAAATATGCTATACAAAATAAGTTTGTCGTACAACTTATTTAATTCAAAAAAATGGTTTTAGTTGAATTAACACATCCTAAAACACTCAAGAGGAGCAAATCAGGAAAACTATTCATAATTTTTTTTTATTTTAAATCAAATTACAATAAAAATGTGTTAGATCAATGATGGGTACCAATACCTTTTCGATACCAATACCCGTTAAAACCAATTCAAATTGAAAACCAATACCAATTAAAAACCAATACCTTTATTTGTGCGATACCAATACCGATAAAAAACCAATACTGATTCCCCACTACCAATACCGATTAAAAACCAATACTTTTATTCTTCAAAACCAATACCAATAAAAAACCAATACCAATTCATTTTTTTTACTTTCGTATCGGTTTTGTTTCGGTTTTTTGAATTCTTATTTTCGTTTGTTTTAATTGTGACGTCAAACATTTTCTTTCCATCACATTATTAGATTTTACCTGACTAACGCATTGCTAAAGATGTTCACAAAAAATGTTACATCGATCAGTAATCCTTTGTCATATAACAAAAAGGAGTTAGCTACTTAAATTTTAAAAGCCATAAAAACATAAAACAAATATTTTTTTGTCACGTTACGTGATTTTTATGACCCCTAATAAAAGTAGATCTTAAAAATGTAGACTTTTTCTGTGATGAATTTTTTTCTTTTGCAAACATTGTTAATATTTGATATACACATATTGAATGTCACTGCACTGTTCTTTGCGTTGTAAAAAAATACTAATGTCCTTTTTTTGGAAATCCCAAAATTTTAATCAAGCAGTCGTTACAAATTATATGTCACAATACAGAATCCAGAAAAAAACTTTTTGTTTGTTTTATTAGAGTCACAGTCATATTACAAAAGAATTTAATAACGCATAATGTGCGGTTCACAAAAGATGTTACATATGTATATCGATCAGCAATCGTTTGCATGCAATGTCATATAGCAAAAAGGAGTTAGCTACTTGCATTTTAAAAGCCATAAAAACATAAAACAAATATTTTTTGTCACGTTACGTAATTTTTATGACCCCTAATAAAAGTAGATCTTAAAAAAATTTAGACCTTTCTGTGATGAATTTTTTTTCTTTTGCAAACATTGTTAATATGTGATACACATATATTGAATGTCACTGCACTGTTCTTTGCGTTGTAAAAAAATACTAATGTCCTTTTTTTGGAAATCCCAAAATTTTAATCAAGCAGTCGTTACAAAATTATATGTCACAACACCAGAATAATATTGAAAATGTATCGAGTATTTGGGTATTGAGTACTCAATACCGACCAGATTTACCGGTACTCAATACTCAAAAGTAGTTACTCAGTACTTTCAGGGTTGTATTTTTCTTAGCAAAACGCTACAATTTGGTTAAAAAACACGAATTTTGCTAGAAAATACATACATTTTTTTTATTTAAATCTAAAAATTTATTTTTTGTTTTTTTATTCGCTCTGTAACGTAAATATAACGAAATTAAATGTTTTTTCTGATAAAAAAGTTAATTCTAAACAAAACTGAAAAAGTATTGAGTAGTATCGAGTACTCAATTCAAAAGTATCGAGTAGTATTGAGTAGTCAAAAGTATCGACAATTTACAACAGAAATCTAGAAAAAGCTTTTTGTTTGTTTTATTAGAGGCACAGTCATATTATAAAATCATTTAAGAACGCGTAATGTGCGGTTCACACTTGCTATTTTGGAGAGTTTAAGGGCTACGTGTTTAAGCAAAATTCTTTATTCTGTATCCATTACGTTTTTAGTCTGTTACTGATGTTTTGTTAAACAACTTGTTTTAGGTCGTAAGTGTGAACCCCATATAAGAAAAAAAAATTACCCGTGTAATTGCAAAAATATCTAAAATCGAAAAAGAGGCCCCTGCACGATAATCCATTTCGATCACCTTTTTCAAAAAAATATTTATGAAAAGGAGGGATTTCAGGTATAATTTGTTACATATGTTAAGTCTCATCTTTCTGCAATTAAAAAATATCTCCCCTTGACCACCGCAATTTATATGTGCATTAAATACAATGTGCATCAGCACAGAAATTGTATCAAGCATAAAAAGTTGAAATACAGACTTTTCTGGAATAACGGAACATTAAACATTTTTTTTGACAAGATTTTTGAGATAAAAAATAAAATTGAATCTTAGTTTTAGAAAATTTCCTTTTTTTAATTTTTCTCAAAAGAAATAAAATTAAAACGCCTTAAAATATAAATTGGTGTCAATTGGTGTGAACCACTTTTGATTTAGTTGGCTTTAACTTTAATTTTATCATTATTATTTAAAAAAAAAACGAAAAATAAGTTATTCTCGCATTGGTACGTACGGTGGACATAAATGGGGTAAAAACTGACCAATAAAAATTAGGCAATTTGTTACGCATTTGAGATTATCGAAACTCAAGGAAATTTTTATTTTTTATACCCTCCAAAATATATATATATAAAAAAATGTCAGGGATTATTTTTAATTTTTTCTTCGCGCGATGAATGCTGTCAAATATATTTATTATGATTTTGCACTTTTTCTCCTTCTTTTTTTCCACAATATTAAGCACAATATGCAAAATATTTGCTGTGTTTTTCAATAAGTGGATTTATTTTCGTATTACTATTATTTAGTTTAAAATAAATAAATTAACATGCCAAAACAAATTTGGAATATTTTTTTTTCCATAATCTACAATAAACTTGCAATTATAATCCGAAAAAATAATGAAAAAATTTGGAAAATGAAAAAAGTTATAAATAAAACAAAATTAATCCAAAATGGATTAATTAAATCCTAAAATTAAGTAAGATTTATTTTGATTTATTTATAACTTTTTTAATTTTCCAGATTTTTTTATTATTTTTTCGGATTATAATTGCTTATTTATCGTAGATTACGGAAAAAATAACTTATTTATTTTAAACTAAATAAGAATAATACCAAAATAAATCCACTTATTGAAAAACACACCAATTGATCGTGTGTGGGTAAGATTGACGATTGTACAATGGTCAATCTAACCCACACACCATCAATATAATTGCACATTGTACATAATATTGAGTCGTCTGTAGGTACCTTAACTCTACAATTTTATCATTGACGGTATTCACATCAGAACTTTTTACTCTTGCAAATTGCTTAATGCAACATTTATTACAACAATAAAATATTTTGTGTTTTTATACCCTCCAACTACAGTATGGAGTCTTTTCGTGTGTAACGCATTGAAATATTGGATACAAAATAATTTAAATAATGATAAAATTGTAATACTTTAGTGCACAAAGCAAAATAAAATTAACTTGTAAACATATACCGCGAAGGGCACGGAGTCCATCAACACACCCACCCCAAAAAACCACCCCTTTCAATTTTTTTTAATATTATTACATATTGGGGGGTATAAAAGATTCGGAACAGGCGAATTTAACACTTACTTGTTTTATATCCCATGTGTTTGTTGTAAATTTTGCATTTCGCACTTTGCAAGAGTAAGCGTTTCTGCGGTTTTTTTAAAAATCATTTTAGAATGTATTCTTAAGACTATTGCAATAGGAATCATCTCCAAAAAATTTTCCTGGATTATTAACCAAATCTAAAAAAAACTCAACTCAACCATTAAAAAAAAAGTTTTCGGAAGGCGTTTTTTTAATACCCAACCAGAACAAAATATAGAAAAACAAAAATAATAAAACAATCAGAAAAAAATAAACACCCAAAAACAATGACTCAAAATTTTAAATATAAAGTCGATTTTTAAAATTATATTTTAAAAGTTGATTTTATCGATTTTTTGAGGACTTGTGGTGAGGATGTTTAAATTTTAATTTGGATATGACAACTAAATTAATAATATAACAAATGCTATTTACATCATTAATAAGAGGTTCAAATTAGAGATGGGAGCGTGAGTGATTTTTGACTCACACTCGCTCACGAGAGGAATTTTTTAATCACGCACACTCATTCACGAGCATATTTTTTCTGCTCACACGCCCTCACAATCACGTGAGTAAATTTAATACAACTCACACTCACGTGCTCTCGCACAAGCTTCACTCACACTCACGTTGACTAACAGCCACGAAACTCTTATTTATACAAAAAAAAATTAAAAACTAAAATTTTAAAAATCTTAGAAAATTTAAGCAAAATTTAAAGTTCAGCATAATTTTAAAATTTTTTCGGACGAAATCTTAAGTTTATCCAAATTTTAAAGATTTTTTGTTGGTTTTCTGGTACAAAGGGAAATATGAAGAGTAAATAAATCACGCAAACTCACGCAAAAAAATCGACTCACGCAAAAATCTTGCTAACGCAATTTTTCCCCCACTCACACTCACAATCACGTGAGCAAAATTGAATTCAGTCACATTCATGCGTGAATCACGCTCTAATCTGCTTATATGCCCATCTCTAGTTGCCTATCAAATTTTTTAAAGAAAAAATACTAAAAAATGTCCTTAATATTAGAAAAATAAATCATTCTTTAAAAATCCATAGTCCCCGATCGATGGCTAAGAAACAAAAAAAAAATATAAAAACTAAACTCGGTTAAAAATTGGACATAAGCATATGTTTTTCTCCACTGTGGGGCGGACAGAAGGACGACGCACGTTAAACTAATTAATATTAACGACAAAACCTTTTGCATACAAATACCAAAACCGATATAAGATAAATACCAATACTTATTAAAAACCGATACCGATTCGAGGCTAAAACCAATACCAATACCCAATACCTAAATAATTCAAAACCAATACCGAAACCTATACCAATTCCACAAAAAATGAAAACCAATACCTATACCAATACTAATATAATTTTAAAAACCAATACCAATACCAATACTTTTATCGAATTGGTACCCATCCTTGGTTAGATTTCTGACTACTGTTTAAAATATGTTGTTGTTGCATAGTTTAAGGCCTCAAAAAAAAAAATTCACAACTGCCAATTTTGCCGTAGTAGTTTGTAGTAATTCTTCTATATTCCTGAAGCACACAATAAGGTAGAATCAATAACAAGCTGCAGCTGTCGTTTTTATATTTTACACAATTTTTAAAACACACTTTTAGGAAAATTTTTGCAAATGTACTTAGTTAATCAAACTAATTGAAAAATAAAACATAAGTACGTTTCTGAAACTCCTCTTAAATATTAAATTTGTGTAGTTAGCTAATTTTCAAAATAAACCATCTAAATGTATGTTTAATGAAAACCCTACTTAACACACTTATAATGAATTATACAATTATGCATACACAAGTATGAGTAAGTGAATGGCTATGTATGTGTATGTGATGAATATAAAATACATTAACTGTTTAAAATAGTGCCCCCCATTTCCCGGTTCTCGGTATTCCCGGGAATACCGGTATTCCCGGTTCTGGTACCGGTTTCCCGGTTCTAGATATATTCCCGGGAATACCGGTATTCCCGGTTCTGATACTGGTACCGGTTCTCAAGAAACAAAAAAATACTGTACCATAGAATATTTCATTTACACCATTTAATCAGTATTTTAAAAACATTAAGTTGTGTTTGTAAAATTATTTAAAAATCATGAAACTATTTTTTTCTTAAATTCATAAAAACTAAATGAAATGGTGTTTTTCACATGTTTTGCATTTTTTTTTTGTAAAAGCAAAGAAAAAATGTTAGTTGAACAAAGTTTTACAAAATATACATACCGGTAGTACCGGGAATACCGGTAATACCGTCAGAACCGGAACCGGGAATACCGGTATTCCCGGGAATACCGGGAATAATATAAGAACCGGGAAACCGGTACCATTTCCCGGGAATACCGAGAACCGGGAATACCGGTATTCCCGGTTCTACGGTACTGACCGTAGGCACTAGTTTAAAATGAACTTTGTATATGATATTTAATCAAAATGGTATATGAAGGTTTCTATTTCAAACGTACCACGAAAAAAAAAATATTGTTGGATCAAAGTCAAACTTTGAGAGCTTATTGCCCTATATGAAAGTAACAAATCGTGGAACAAAAGTTTTCGTTTTTCGGAATAGAGGCCGAAACCCCATTATTCGGCCGAAGTCGAGACCGAAACCGAATATTCGGTTGGACTCTACAAATCAGCTCTAAATCTGTTATCTAAACAGAATTAAACAAGTTTTTGGTAAGTGCAAAAATAAATGTATCGTGGCGTATGAGTGATATGGAAAATAAAATAAGACATTTAAACTTTAAAGCCAATTTTCTCAAAAACCAAAAATAACTGCTCTCTGAAAATTTGATATGATGTAGAGAATGAAATGAACTTTAATTTAAAATTTTTTTAAAAAAAATTAAAAATGGCTTGTTTTTTGCTACATCGATTTTTATTTTTCATTTGAAAAATTCAGACATAGTTCTGAACTTTTTCCAAAAACTAATAATGCCAATCGATAGCCCATACAAAACACTATAAATTAGATGTGTTTCGAAAATTTCAGAATCGTTGAGTTACTGTAGAAAAAATTAAATATAAAGCGACATCATGCAAAAATTGCTCAATTTTACCATGTTTGGCCACGCCTATCTCGCCCATTTTTCCGAAAAACGAAAACTTTTGTTCCACGATTTGTTACTTTCATATAGGGCAATAAGCTCTCAAAGTTTGACTTTGATCCAACAATATTTTTTTTTTCGTGGTACGTTTGAAATAGAAACCTTCATATATGAGTATAAATCTGGAGAAATAGCTAGTGAATGGACTGTGTGGAAAGTGCCAACACAACACTTTGGTTAAAAGTAAAAACAACACAAAAGCAAATGTTCACATAAACTAACACAACAACAACAACATTATAATGCTGAGCATAACATTATGCCGTAAGTAAGTTTGTATGTGTGTTTGCATACTAATAATAACACGACATAAAGAACAAATACATATGCAACAATATACACACATACTTATGTATAAGTACACTCAAAAAATTATGTCATTAAATGTTTGTAGTTTATTTAAAAAGTTTTCCGTTTAGTCGTTTTTAAAAGAAAAAACATTTGTTTGATGTTCAGTTTTTATTAATGACTACTTCAGTCCTTTGTTTCAAAAATAACGCACTAAAAAATAAAGACTTTCATTAACATTTAATTTTTAAAGTCATTTATTTTTGTTCTGTAAGTAAAAACTACTGATTATTCTTTTAATTTTTAATGATTTGTGTAAGTAATTTTTTTTTAAATTGTTGGTATTTTTTAATGAAAATAACATTAGTTTTTACCTACACAAGTCAGTTATTTTTTTGTAGAAAAAAAATCAAAAAATTATTTATAGAAATAAAAAACATTTTTGCATCAAGTGGCTTTGGCACGATGGGTAGAGTGTCTGGCCAAAATGTAGTTGATTGCGGGATCGATTCCCCAAAAATTTCATTAAAAATTTAAAAAAAAATATTTCAATAAAAAATTGTAAAAAATTACCTACGAAATCATTAATTTTTATTGTTTTCGTAGGTTATTTTTTTGAAATTTGTTGGTAAAAATAACAGAACTATCATTAATTTTTAATGTTTTCGTTGGTTGTTTTTTTTCGAATTTGTTGGTAAAAAAGAGTGAAAAACCCGTAATTTTTTAATGTTTAATGTTATTTATTTTAGAAAATTTTGTCAACAGTAAAAAATAAATGTTGATGTTTGTTAAAACAAATGAATAATTACTGGGATGGTTTTCAATTGTTTATTCACTGGTTTTAAGTGTGTTTTTCATTTGGTTTTGCCTACAAAATATTTTGAGTGTATGCATTTGAGAAGCTAAATAACATCATTATGACACGAACAGATAAACAAATATATGTGTATGTAGTAGTTGTATGCGTAAGAATCTTTAGAAGGAGAATAGTAAAAGTATTTTTAAATAACCTAAATATATATTTTTATATAATATTATTTTAAGTATTTACACCATGTCATAAGGGTCGGAAAGTGTAAAGAAATCTATACCTGTGTTTTACAATACAAATTTACATTAAAAAAATTAAACTGAACTCGGATTAGTTTTTATATTTTTTTTCTTAAAAAATGTTCTGCACTCCGAGAAAAAGCTTTCAACAAAATTTTACAATCAAAAAAATATTATTATTTCCAAAAATTAAAAAAAAAATTTACTCAAAATTAAATTTTTATATTCAAAATTTTAATAAAATTTTGTTTGATGGTAAAAACTTTGAAACACACAAATTTATAAGTATTCAAATGTTTTGAGCATTATGTAGGGTATACAAGTCGAATTAAAATTGTTTCCTTTTTTTCTTTCTTTTCCATAATTATTTCTAATTTATCGTTTTTCCTGTTTTGTTTACTAAAGCCAATACAGGAAATTGTTTGTAATTAATATTGTTTTTCCATATTGTTGCACAATAGGATTTTAGTTCAATACATTATCATTATAATGTTATATAGAAAATTGATTTTGCTTACTAACATACATATATTAGGGTGGCCCCTATAAGAGACTACGTAGAATGTTTATATGGACTTAAATCACAAAAAATGTAATTCAAATCGGACATTTTTAGATCGACTTAAAGCTGCCCGCTTTAGCAGACAGTTCATAATTTGTTGCATATATTAGAAAAACAAAAATTTATTAAATAAATCAAAATAAAATAATATGTTGGTTTATATTAACAAAAAAAAAATTGTTCAACCAAAAAAAATTTTTTTGATTTTTTCTGTAAGTACAGATCGAGCACGGGCTCTAATTATATTTGTTATAAGGGTTCAAGTTGAAAAAATGCAGAAGAAAAATTTAATTTCTAAAAATTATAGACATTTCTGGTATTTTCTATACCGGTTTCAAACACCCCAGTTAGTGTCATCATCAGTAGGATTTTAAATGTCGGTTTGTCTTGTTAATGAAAACTGTTTTTTATATATGTGAATATTTATAGTTTCTACAGAATAAATTTTGACAGTTTCCAACACTTCAATTCTATTTCTAGCAATCTCAACCTCACCTCATACTTTCTTTCAACTTTTTTGTCTCTTTCATTATTTCGCAAGGGTTACCAACATGATCTGGAATTGCAGACACAAATGAAGGAATTTGCATTTTCTGTTTCGGAGACGTGCCTAATGGCGACATATTTTGTCAGTAATTTTATTTGATTTTTTCTGTAAGTACAGATCGAGCACGGGCTCTTATTATATTTGTTATAAGGGTTCAAGTTGAAAAAATGCAGAAGAAAAATTGAATTTCTAAAAATTATAGACATTTCTGGTATTTCCAAAAAAAAAAATTGCTTGACAATTCCACCAGATCTAAAAAAAATAGTGCCGCCCTTTAATACAAATTCATACATATTTATCTACTTCAATGTATTGTAATGCATATACTAATTAAATATTGCAAAATATTCCTAAACAATTACATTGTGCATCTTATAACACTGTGCAACAAACTTGGGATCACCATTAATAGATAAAAAACCCCCTAGTAAAATTTGAATCACAAAATTTGTTTACTAAATTTTAATCCTTCAAACGCAGGTTTAAGTATTGTTCTATGAGGATACTTGACAAAACAAAAAAGAATACTAAAATGACCCCGAAAAAAAGAAAATAAATTTCATATTTTTTTTTTATTTTTTCCAAAAGCCTTTAAAAAACAATTTAAAAGTGCACTGTGTCTTAACTAAGGAGCTCGAGCTAAATTTTCAAAAACCTTCCATGTGTTTGTCTTCTGATGGTATACTTTAATTTTTGTTTGACCCTAACCGAGGCAAAAATCGTGTAGCACAGTGTAATAAAAGCAGCATACAATAGATTTTGCTAAGAATATTGTAATACACATAATTTCAGGGTAAAATAAATCGATAAACTTATAGAAAAGTTTGCCATGTAATAGACATAGATTTTCTTGAAATTGGATATTTTGATATAGAAACTGTTTAAACGATTACTTATCCGTTTAGAAATTGATAAGTAGAACAATTAAAGTCAAATCCACTTTAAAGCAATACCAATAGCACTGATTACTGTGTTGATTATTAGAGTTACTAAATGAAGGCAGTGCACTGCCACCAACTGCTTCAATGTGTTCGCAATGAAACATCAGGCTGTGCTGAACCAAAACTACCCGCCACAATTCTACGAATTCTTATATAGCGATAGAGGGGACTTTTCTCTCTAAACCACGTGTAATTTAAACATTTTTCAACCGATTTTCAATTGTTTTACTGTTTTGGATAGAAGAAGGATAGGGCTTTTCATGTGTGTAAATAGAGTTTATCGATTTTTTTACAAACTTTAAAAATTTAATTGTGAATACTATGAGCCTTATGGCGAAAAAATCGGATAACAACTGACAGAATTGTGATACTTTTTCTAAAAAAGAAAATTAAGAAATTGCATGAGATTGCCGATCGTAAAAAATAAAAGAACAGGCAAAAAAATAAACATATGATTATTTTAAAGGTTTTTGGCCCCCTGAATTCGAATTTGTCCTTGAAATTGCGTTATATTATTAAGTTTTTGATATATCAGTTTATGATAAATATCTTAAAAACCTGACGTGATAGAGCATTTTAAAGGCCAGATTCAGGTTAAGCGCGCCAAAAACCTTTAAAAATATTGTACATTACCTCTTGTGATAAATTTATTTTTTTTTTGCCTGGGTTATCTAAACGGATATTTCCTACAAAATTTTAATTTTCTTTTTTAGGAAAATTATCAGAACTCTTTCAATTGTTATCCGATGTTTTCAGGATAAATCTTATCGTATTCCGAATTAAATTTTCTTTAAAAATACTTTTATAAATGTAAAGGTTGTTAAACGAACTGTAGCAGAAAAAAAATCGATAAACTCTAAAAATTTTCAAAAAATAACAAAAAAATTAGATATTATAGAAAAAATCAATAGATATCTATACCAATTCACACACATTGAAAGCTCTATCCTTCTTCTATTAAAAACAGTTAAAAAAATTTAAAAACAGTGGAAAATTTTCTGAATTACACAATGTTTAGTGAGATAAGTCCCAAAAAAACGTTTTTTGACAATAACTCTAAAATTTGAGGGTGTCTGGCAAGTTTAATTGGCATTTTTGTGATCTACTCGACAAGACCAAAAACCTATACTGTGTCACATTAGAAGTGTTTTTTCACTGTATATATATACATGTCCTTTATTTAATTAAATATTATATAAATACAAATTGAAGCATAAAATACTTAAATAAAATGTTCACGAAGAACAAAGGGCGTCGTTTTTCACTGTAGCACAAAGTTATCTTTCCGAATCGAGAAATTTGCGTTAAAATGACATCGATTTGTTGTCGCATATTTTTATATATTTTGGTTAAAATGCATATTTTGGTTTTAAATGCATATTTTTTTGCATATTTCCAAGTTTTAAGTGCATATTTTGGCATAAATGAGCAAAAACACAAATTAAAATTTATTTTTTTTCAAAAACTATTTTAAATTTTTAAAATTTATTTTGAAAATAAGAAAAATATTTTTTTTTTTTTAATTGTTTTTAAAGATTGTCTTAATTTCTAAAAAAAATCTTGCTTACATAAAGTTTTAAATGTTACTACAGTCGAACCCGGTTATAACGAACTCCGAGGGACCAGTAAAAATAGTTCGTTATAAGCGAAGTTCGCTATAAGCGGGGTATATTTTGATCAACCCAGTTTTATTTCCAAAAAAATAGATGCAATTTTGTTTTATTTTATGTTTTTTTCGTAAATAAACTACTTATTGAGAAGAAATTATTAAAAATATAAATAAATTTTGTGAGGAGAATATAAATAAATTTTATCAAAATTATAATATAAACCAAAAAATTCCAACCTTTTGTTAGTTTGATTTTTTTTTTTTTTTTAAAAAAGAAGCAACAATCAGGCAATGATGCGTATCAATTACTAATGTAACCGTGATGTTTCTTTCGGAAAGGGGATAGAAGAGAGATGAAAGATTTGAAAGATAGAAGGGCTTCAGTATGGCAACACTGTAATTGCGCGTGTTAATAATTTTGAGTACAGTTGTTGCATCGCCATCTGTTATTGATTTGGCGAATTATTTTTGAAGCTGTGTTTAATAGCCATTATTTTGTTATTTTACTTCGTTGACGTTTTAGTGCTATTTATCAACGAAGGAGGGTGCTGCGATAAATATTAGTTATAAATAGAAACTAATAAATATCTGAAAAAATGTAGTTCTGCCTGAGCCGGGAATCGAACCCAGGCTTGATGGCTAGTAGTTCAACGCGCTAACCACTAAGCCACAGCACCCACAAACATGATTGCCACTCATTTAAAAATATTTATTGGAGTTCGTTGTAAAAAGGTAAATACACATTAAATTGTGTCCGTGGGACCATAATAATCAGTTCGTTTTAACCGAGGATTCGTTAGGAGTTCATTATAAAAGAAGTATTTTGTGTAAAAATTGGTGCCAAAACGTCGGGACTTTAGAATTAGTTCGTTATAACCGAGAATTCGTTATAACCGAGTTCGTTATAACCGAGTTTGACTGTATTTTAACCCGGCGTTATTTTTATACTTTTTAAGAAGTTTTTCGTATGAAAACAAGATTTTTATAGCACTCATTTTATTTTTAAGTGCATATTTTTAGGTTTTTTAGTGCATATTTTGAATTTTTTAGAGTATATTTTAAGCGCGTTTTTTCGATGTTTTAATGCATGAAAATCTCATCCCTAGTTATAAGCAAAACTATGAATTTGAGATTGGTCTTAAACTTTTTTTTTATTTAAAATACAGTAAACATAAACTTGTACGTTTTTGTACATTTTTATACCCTCCACTCTAGTGATAGAGGGTATATATAAGTTTGTCATTCCGTTTGTAACTCATCGAAATATCGATCTGGGAACCCATAAAGTATATATATATTCATGATCCCCGATCGATTTTAAGACATTCTAGCGATGTCCGTCTGTCTGTCTGCGGAAATTATGATCACGGCCAAAATATTACACGATGACTGAAACTTAAATTCGAAGTTCTCCCGAGAAATTTGGTATTGCATTTGAGCGATATCGGTTCAGCTGTTCAAAAGTTATAAACGAAAATGTTAGGACCTCAAAAATGTTAGTACATTCAACATATCCTAAAAATACAACATGCTTTAATTCGGCTGCTGGTTGAGATATGTGAACATAATTGAACACCAAATGGTATGTAAACAAGTACGACCATATTTTTTGACAAAAAAAGAAAAAAATCGCGGATTGTTTTTTTTACCAAATTTTTTTTTTGCAGAAATTTTTTTCCAAATTTTTTTTTTTATATTTTGAGGATGTTCAGAATTCTGAATCACATTACGCATAGTTTCTGTATTGTAGATTCATCAGTTTAATTACTTAAAAGGAATTTGATAATTTTTTTGAGTTAAGCGGTCTATAAAACATACAAAATATATAGTCACGTTTCGCGCGCAGAATTTTTTATTATTTTGCAAACTAATGATATTATTCACAATACAGGTTTTGTATAAAATTTTTGTAGATTTATCTTATTCACATTTTTTATTTGATATTTATCTAAATAAGTATGCCAGATGACCTTAAATTATTGCAGTTATACGCAACCGTCACCTTGTGTTATACATTCAATTTACCTTAACCTTCATTATATATTTTTCCTTCTTTTTTTCCTACATTTAAGGTCTAAAGAGATTGTATTTAATTTTTTTCTTTTGTTTAGCTTTATCATAAAAAGAAGAAATGTATAGTACATGCTTATTTTTCCTATTTCCGTTTTACAAAATCAAGCTGCCATCTAGTTATTCCCATAAATATATGAGAAATTCTACGCCAAATGTCTAGCTACAGAAAAATTTGTGGGACATGAATGTCTGAATGGGTAGTGGAACTAAGAAAATTTGTGCTTTTGGTTTTTGTATTTTTTTTAAAGACTAATGTGCAAAAGTGTCTTGGTAAAATATTGGAAAAATTGTAAAATTTGTGTCGAGTTTCTTTGATTAAATATTTATCAAATTACACCGTCCGACAGACAATATTTAACATGAACCGGATGATATACATCTGAAAGTAGAGATCAAATGGAGTAAAACTGCATTAAGAGTTTTTTATTTAGTGATCCTGTTTCATTTTATAAGGACTTCAAAATTTTAAGGATACATTTTGTTAAATATTTTCGAAATATTTGTACTTGTCCTGGGATGACACTGCGGATGGCAAATGAGAGAGGAAGATCTTCCCTAATCTTATTTATCATTTAAAAACCTTATCAAAATATTTTGTTGACAATTTGAATGATATTGACGGATACATTTTTGAAAGAACGTAAGTTACTTTCTTTTTCATGGTATGTAAAAAAGATAACATAGAAAAATTTGGGGAGATCCTACTTTTTCATTTGCTTTCACTAGTGGCATCCTAGGACAAGAACAAATATTAAAAAAATGTTTTATAAAAATATTTTATAAAAATTTAATCCTCTAAAACTTTGAACTCCTTTTAAAAGGAAACAGGATCGCGAGAAGAAAAACTGGAAATGCTGTTTGAAAACATTTAGTCTCTAGTTTCAAATGTGTTTAAGGATTTTTATTAATTTTGTCGGACGGTGTTTTAAATTAATGCAGCACAATCTCCGAAATTTATATTCATGTATATTTTTTAAGGGCTATCGATTAAAAAAAAATATTTTGAAAAATTTTAAGAACCTGTTTTAAAATTTTGCCGAATTCCTCATATATAGATTTTTTTGTCATTCCAGTTTTTCATTGCAGTTAACGATGCATTTTTCTATGTAGTTTATTTTTTTTCATGTATTCTTTTAAGTTTCCTCAGGGATCTGTTACGCATTTGTCTATCTATTCTTAACTAAGTATTTGTATATTTTTATATTTGTTCCACTTTTTTCATAGTTTTTTCTCTCTCTCATGTTTATTAATACAAAAAAAAAAACACTTTGCCCCAAAAGGCTTGGAAAGAAATTTATAAACAAGAGAGTGCAAAATATAGAAAAGCAAGTTTTTATTTTCTATTATATTTTTTTTTTTGTTTTGTTTTAAAATGA
Source organism: Pegoplata infirma (assembly GCA_963921195.1). Classification (NCBI taxonomy): domain Eukaryota; kingdom Metazoa; phylum Arthropoda; class Insecta; order Diptera; family Anthomyiidae; genus Pegoplata; species Pegoplata infirma. The sequence goes on along the minus strand of OY992538.1, from coordinate 232,228,074 downwards.
AAAAAAAAAGTAAAATTGCTAGGGGAATGAAATGTAATTTAAAATTTAATTAAACCTTAGTAAATACACACTCATACATATATTTTTTTTATATAGGTCAGGGTTTGAAAATTAGAAAATAAAAGGAAAAATAGTAAAATAAAAACATCTAAGAGGGAATGAAAAATAAGTAAATAAACACCTTTAAAAAATTATTTTTCAAAGTTTTTATTTGTTAAGGGGCTTTTAATAAAGCGTATGAGTGATTTTTAATTAAATGTTACTTATACGCAGTATTGAACTTAAGTAGTAAATGTAGTAAAAAAAACTATTGCATAGTTGTGGGAGTTGTTAGAGAATAAGGGTCGTATAAGTGATTTTTAATTTTTTGTTTATTATAAGTAAAAAATAGAATTTACAGTAAAGGGAAGTAGAGAAAGACCTAAAATATAAAAAAAAGTAATAAAAAAATTTTAACACTGATTTTGATATTCCGACATCTAAAGTTGTCAACTAATTTGAAACGTTTCTATAGTATAATACTCATCGTTATTATTATCAAACATTACACAAAAAAAATGTTATTTAGATAATTTATAAAGCTTTAATTTAAGCTTGATAGCTTCCAGATTGAGTAAATAATAAATGTGAACAAATTTTTCAGAAAATTTTTAAAATATTTCTAAGTCGATTTTTCTCAAAGTTCGAACATTTAAAATTTTAAAAATGTTTCAATAGTTTTTATTCAGTAATCAACCAATTTTTTCAACAATCTGAACAAAAAATTAAGTTTGTTAACTTCATTTTTTGACCTCCAATTCTTTTGAACACCAATTTTTTGTAAACAAAGAAAAAAATTAAAAATTTTAATTATTTTAATATTTCATTACCAATAACTTATTGTTAATTGTACTAATATTAATAAACTATAACATAAATTCTTTGTTTACAAAAAATTGGAGCTCTAACGAATTTTTTGTCAAAAATGGGAATTTTTTCTTCTGCATTTAAAAAATATCATTTTTTGTTTGGGTTGATGAAAAAATTAGTTGATAACTGAATAAAAACTATTGGACCATTTTTTAAATTTGTAATGTTTGAACTTTTAGGATCGAAGATTTGTTGAATAAAAAATGTTTCAGAACCTAAGACATCAGGAAATATATCTAAAAGCGTGTCAGAAACTTAAACTGTTTTTATAAAAAAATAGTGCCACTTTCTGAGACTTCTTCTCAGAATCTAAAAATCGGGGAAAAAATGATTATAATTTCAGAATCTTCAACTGTTTCTATAGAAAAAAGTTTCACAACCTTTGACTACTTCTGTAAGAAAAATTTTTTAAAGCCTAAGACTTTTTCTATCAAAAGCATATCTTAAAAATTGAGACTTTTCTGTACCAAAAACGTTTCAGAATCTGAGATTTTTTTTAACAAGAAAAATATGTCAAAATCTGAGCCATTTTGTATCGAAAAAAAATGTCTCAAAAACTTTTTCTATAAGAAAAATATCTTGGAACTAAGGACTTTTTCTATAAAAAAAAAAATTCTCAGAATCTGAGACTTGTTTTATAGAAGCAATGTCTCAGAATTTGATATTTTTTCCATTTGAAAAATGTCAAAGAATCTCAGAATTTTTCGATAGAAAAAATTTCTCAGAATCTGAAACTTTTTGTTTTGATAAAAATGTCTGAAAACTTGATACTTTTTCTAAAGGAAAATTTTCTATAGAAAAAATGTTTAGAATCTGAGACATATTCTAAAAAAAAAAAATTCTCAGAGTCGAAAGTTTTCTATACCAAAAATTTCTTGAAATCTGAATATGTCTCAGAATCTAAAACCTTTTCTCTGAATCTGAGACTTTTTCTACAGAAAAAATATCTCAGAATCTAGGACTTTATTTATTGAATTTTTAACATATAATAACAAATCATATACTACTACTAAATTAACCTAACCGAGACGGGTGACTATGACCATTGTCTCATTGTAGCGAAACAGACCAAGGCACGCTACCAACTGGCCTAATGTCTCAGAATCTGAAACTTTTTCTATAAGAAAAAAATTTCAGAATCTGAAACATTTTCTATAGGAAAATGGCTCAGAAACTGGGACTTTTTCTATGGGAAAACTGCCTCGGAATCTAAGACAATATTATAAGATAAATTTGTCAAAGACTGAGACTTTTTATAGGAAAACATCTTAGAATCTGAGACTGTTTCTATAAAAAAAAATGTCTCAGAATCTACGACTTTTGCTCAGAATGTCTCAGAATCTAAAACGTTTTCTATAGGAAAAATATATCAGAAACTGTTACTTTTTCTATGGGAAAAATGTCTCAGATTTCGAGACTTTTTCTATAGGAAAAATATCTCAAAGTCTGAGACATTTTCTCTTGGAAATATTTCTCAGAATCTGTGGCTTTTTCTATAAGAAAAATGTCTCGGAATTTGAAACTTTTTCTAAGGAAAAGTTTTTCAGAATCCGAGACTTTTTCTTTAGAAAAAAGTGTCAGAATCTGAGATTTTTCTATTGGACAAATGTTTCACAGTCTGAGAATTATCTATTAGAAAACTGAATCAGAGCCTGAGACTTTTTTCTATAGAAAAAATGTCTCAGAATCTGAAAATTTTTCTATAGGAAAAATACCCCAGAAACTAACAAGGGAAGTCTCCCTGGTGTCACCCTCCGATCTTCATGAAATTTGGATATGTTGTTAAGAACGAAAATTAATTCGACACGTATTTTTTTTAGCGGCCCAAACTCATTTTTAGGGATGGTCGATTTGTATAGGGGGAAATTGACCTTTTTCAGTTTTTTACGATTTACGCCTATTTAAACAAAATTAATATAGGTATTTGTGGTATCAGATTAAAGGTATTAAAAATACCTATCTCGTGGTGCTAACAACCTGCCAAAGAAGTAAATATTTTTTGACTTATTAACAAAAAGGTCATACAATTTTGGTATTTTACTCAATATGACGAAAAGTTGTGCTTGTTTGGACACGTTCTTAGCACACTTAGATTGGTTTTCCAAAGACCTTTCATTTGGTATGTAACATGACTAGGTTTCTTTGCATAATATAGGAGATAAACGAAAAAAACTGAAAAATGGCCTTATCTTCCCCCTCCTTTTTGCCCCCTAAATATGAATTTGGGCCGCTAAAAAAAATACGTGTCGCTTTATTTTTTCTGCTCTACTAAATAAAAGCAATTCCGTAAAGATCCGCGGGTGACACTAGGGAAACTTCCCTTGTAAAACAATTTTGTAAGATAAATTTGTAAAAGACTGCGACTTTTTCAAGGGAATAATTTTTATTTATTTTTTTTGATAAAATATTTTCCAGAATCTGAAATTTTTTTAAAGGAAAACATTTTCAAAAACTTTGATTAATTCTATAAGAAATATGCATTTTTTTCTATTGGGAAAATGTTTCAGAATCTCAGGATTTTTTGTAGGAAAAATCTTTAAAAATCTGAGACTCTTTATATGGGGAAATGGCTTGAAATCTGCAGAAAATGGCCCAGAATGTTAGACTTTTTCTATAAAAAAAAGTTTTAGAATTAAAAACTTTTCCTATAGGAAAAATATTTTACAATTTTTGAAATTCTCTATAATTAAATCGTTTTAGAATCTGAAATTTTTTTACAATAAAAATGTCTCATTTTCAATAGAAAAAAATTTTCTGAATATAAATCCTTGGCAGAAATTTTTCCTATAGGAAAAATGTCTTAGAATTTCAGAAATTTATATATTTTTTTTTTATAATTTGTATCTCATGGTCAAGATTTGTAGCGAAATCGACCTTTTTCTCGTTTTAGCGAAATCAACTTAGGTTTCATAGTCTGGCACGTTAACATAATACCTTTTGAGGTCCCTAAACAATTATGGATAAAATTGAAAAATTTTAAGAAAAAAATTTTAAAATCTTTAAAGTTTTAAAAATCTAGAAAACTTATACAAAAAACCGAAAAACTACTGCAAAAGAGAAAAAATCAAACATTAAGAAAAATTCTTGAAAACAAAAGAAAAAATACGGAAAAGGTTTCTGAAAAATTAAACAGAAAATTAATTTGTAGAGATTAAAAATATTTTGAATAAATCTGAGCAAAATATTAGAATACTATAAAAATATTTTGTTTAGGTTTATTCTAGCTCGAGGTCAGTATTTCCTTTACTAATAAAAATTATGATATTCTCATAGAATAATTTTAAAGAAATTATTTTTCTGTTTTAAATTTATTTATGTTGGTAATTTTTATATATATATTTGAGCATTTGGAATAACAGCATATAGTATGGTCCAATGGAGAATATCATGTAAATCTAATTTTAATATTTGTTTGTTGGTTATTTAACGATCGATATCCGACTACGATGGTACAAGTTTCGTCTTCTAATTCTCATTGGGAGTAGAGTCAAATATGTATTAATATTTAAGTTTGAACATTAGAGATTTGTCATTTAAATCTCCTCTGCTACTTGCAGTATACAGTTTTTATATTCGCTAAATAATCTTGACAATGGAATCTGAAAAATTCTGAAACACGTGTCGATTAAGTCTTGCAAAAAAATGGTCAACATAAATAAATTAAAAACAGAAAAATAATTTTCGTGAAAATTATTCTATGATAATATCATAGTTTTAATAAGTAAAAGAAATAATGACCTCGAGCTATAATAAACTTAATTTAAATATAATGGCCCTTACCACAAGAAAAAAAAATCTATTTTGATAAAAGTTTTATTTTAAATTTCAAATTTCAATACATTTTTTGAAAGTCGATTTTAAAAACAAAAACAATTTGTATGGAAATAAAATTAAAAGCTGATTTTGAATATATTTTATTTTTCTATGGTAAGGCTGAATAAGGTCGAATAAAACAATTTTTATTATTAAAAAAAAAAAATATATTAATCAGAATTTGAATTGAAGGGTTTATTGTAAAAACTCGATAAGCAACATTTCATTTTATGATGGGTTTTGCTATAAAACTTTTAAAATAATGTAGAAAATAGAACTATTGCAGAGCTTTTACTATCAATATACTATTACGAAGAGATAAAGCAAGACTTCTGCCAAAAATCTGTCAATGGAACATCAGCAGAATGCGAAAAACACGAAAAAATAAAATGTTGCTTATCAAGTTCTTGCAGTAAGCCCTTCAATTATAAAAAAATTATTAAAATTCTAGAAAATTCAAGCCAAATTTTAGAAATTTTCTCTTAAGAATAAACTTTTTTTTTAAAAATGTCTCACATTCTAAATAATTTTTCTATATGAAAAATGTCGCAAACTGTAAAAAAATTAAAAAAAAACAAATATTAAATTTTTTTTTTTTTTAAATTAAAATTTTTATCTTTAATTCTTGATTTAATTTTTTTTAATAATAAATCATTAAGAAGAGTAGTAAATACTTACGAAATTAAAAAAAAAAAATATTTTCTTCCATTTTCCCTGCAGAAAAATAAACCTTATATAATTCAAATAAACAACAGGCGACCAACAAAAAAAAAAACTGTAATAACAAATAAATGTTTTAATGACCCAACAACATTAAAAAAAATGCCACAAGGAACAAGAAACAGACAAACACACACACAAACACACACAAATAGTAAACAGCCAGTAACGTATAACACGAAAAAATATAATTTAACTTAACGAGGCAAAAATTTAATATGGCAGCCAAATAGGTCGAAAGAAAATGACAAAAGGCCAGAAAACCTAGCCACGATGGAGAAAAAGCATAGACCAGTAAAATAAGAGAAAGAGGATACAGAAGCTAAAGTAAAAACAAAAAAAATTGGTCACGTTTTTGCTAAAATTTTTAACATCATTTATATTTTTTTCATGTGTTTATTTTTTTTTTCTTTATTTTTTGTTCAGTTTTATCAGTTTGCTTTAAGCAAAACCATAAAAAAATAATACAAAAAACACATTTTTCAAAATGAGAAAAATATACGTTTTTATATAAATTTTTTTTTTATATTTTTTTTTTATATATAAAAACATTAGATAAAATGTTTAACTGTTTTTTCTATATTATTTTCTGCTGTTGCGGCTTCTTAAAAACCCAAACCAACAAAAACATACTAATGGTCAGTTAGAACAAACACATATAAAAACACAATTTCGTTTATAGACCAACACTTATAACAGCAGACAGACACACGCATACATACATAGTCTGTCACTCTCGCGTTCTTACACACTAGAAGAAAATAAAATAACAGCATTTAATATAAAAAAAAAATTGACTACGACAAGTGGGTGTGTAAAAGCATGAGTATGCTTAATTTGTGGTTATAAACAAACATACCCACTCTTTGGTAAAATTTCTGTACCAAAGTAAATTAGACTAAAGGATTTTTAAGAAATTTTGAAAATAAAACGAAAATATTTTTTCTAAAAAAAATGTCTATGAAACGACATCTTTTTTTTCTTATGGAAAAATACCTATATAGAAAAAACTATAAAAATAAATTAAAGAAAAATTTCTGTGAGAAGAAAATTATTTTTCATATAAAAATTTTTTTTGGAAATATCACTGCTTCGTTCTTGATCTATTAGATCTCTTAAAAATCCTGGATTTCTTGGACAGTCTCCGCAGCTTTGGTATCTCCCCAATTAATACACAATCTTCTCGCTAGACTTTTATTTTAAACACTTACTTACAAGCTCTTACTTATTTACTATCATGCTTCTTGTCTTTTTAGCCATTCAGTCACTAAGTATGAATGTTTTTTCAACATTTTTTTATTATTTTTCTTGTCTCTGCTATTTTCACAATCATCAGAAATTTTTTTTTTAATATATTTCTGTTTGAAATGATGGTAACATGAAAAAATGTCACGTACTGAAACCATAAAATAAAAACGCATTTTTCATTATGTTGTGGATGGTATTTTTTTTTTAAGAACTTATTTATTTTTTTTATATATTTTCATTGGCATGTTCGCGGGGATGGGTAATGCTAAGGAAACGGTGTGCTGAGATATCGGTGGATAAAATAAGGACAAGATGGAGCAAGAGATGCTTGCGAACTTTGTAATCGTGCCCAAAAAGCTTTGATGAAAAAAAAAATTTATGAAAAAAGGATAAAAAAAAGTTTTTTTTTTGTTAAAAAAATTTTCAAACGTGATTAAATGGTATTACTAAAGTGCAAAAAAGTTTTTTTTACATTTTGGAGGGTATAAAATATTCAGCACACTTCTAGGCGCCCCAGTAGGCTAGAGGGTAGCGTGCTAGCCTATGAGTCTGGGTGTCGTGGGTTCGATTCCCACCAGAGGGCCTGGTCTGTTTTGCTACAACGAGACGAAGGTCATTATTACCAGTTTTCGGTAATATTCTGCACAGACGCATTTAACGCTTTATACTTGTTATGTGTACTCTTGCTAAACGAAACAAATCATTTTTATATAAGATGTTCGGTAGAGTGTCCCTTATTTTGGAAATGTTGGAAATGTTGAGACGGTACCACCTAATTTTTTTCCTTTTGACTAAAAAATAACTCAGGAAAAATTTTACGCCCCTACGACCACGTCTTCCCTACGCGACGGGGCCTTAAAGGTCCCTTTCTTTAAAGCGGGGCCTTAAAAATCATTTTCTGATTTTTAATTTTTTTGTTATTAATTATAATATTACTTGGTTAGCTTATTCACGACAAAAAATTTGATTTTGGTGGGATGAGGCTTTCAGTTCTAAAAAATTTTTCGAAAAAAAAAATTTTGAGCTTTTGGGGTCCTACAGTAAAAATTTTTAAATTTTTTTTTTTTTTTTAGTTTTGACAAGCAACAGTTTTAGTTGTAATGTTGCTTTTAATGATATATATTCATAAAAAAATATTATTCATATCTGTGACATCTTGATCGTGTATCGAAAAACATCAAAAATGCATTTTTTACCCTTTTTTACATCACGATAAAGATGTCACAGATAGGAATAATATTTTTTTATGAAAATATATCATTAAAAGCAACAATTCAACTAAAACGGTTGCTTGTCAAAACTAAAAAAAAAATATTTTTTAAAAAATTTTTACTGTAGGACCCCAAAAGCTCTAAATTTTTTTTTTTCGAAAACTGAAAGCCTCATCCCACCAAAATCAAATTTTTTGTCGTGAATAAGCTAACCAAGTAATATTATAATTAATAACAAAAAAATTTAAAATCAAAAAAAAAATTTTTTGCTTTGTATGGAAAAATGATTTTTAAGGCCCCGCTTTTTACGGCCCCGTCGCGTAGGGAAGGCGTGGTCGTAGGGGCGTAAAATTTTTCCTGAGTTATTTTTTAGTCAAAAGGAAAAAAATGAGGGGGTACCGTCTCAACATTTCCAACATTTCCAAAATAAGGGACACTCTAATGTTCGGACTTAAAGAAAAAATAGTTTTGGTCAAAAAATTTAAAAAACATATTGTTGATAAAAACAAAATCTGTATAAAATTTTTTTTTTTTTTTAAAAATTCTTTGATAAAAAATAAAGTTATTGATGAAAAAAAAAAAAATAAAATAAAGAAAAAACTAAATTTCTGTTTTTTTCTATACTGTTGGTGAAAAAAATGAGAAAAACAAATTTTTGATAACAAAAATTCTTGATAAAAAAAAATCTTTGATGAAAACAAAAAAAAATTTTTGTTAAAAAAAAAAAAAAATTTTATTTATTTCGGTTTTGAGCCCATATTAATTATTTCTGAGAAATAACTATTTTTGTTATACAATGAGAAAATCTTAAAAAAATTAATTGACAACACAGGCTAAGTGGAGATGTCGACAGCTTTCGGAAAAAGACACAATTTCTTCTTCAGCACTCTTCGATTGTCAATGTGGGTGTGTAAGATTAAAATCAGCTATCTAAACGTTCACTAAGGTGAAAAAGATGATGCTTTTTCACCTTAATGAACCTCATTTCATAAGTTACGTTTAGCACGAACTTAATCAATCTATTTTCAACTTTTCTAACACAGTTGTAGTGTGCCGAAGAGTGCTGACGAAAGCTGTCGACTTATCCACTTAGCCTGTGTTGTCAATTAATTTTTTCAGATTTTCTCACTGTACAACAAAAATAATTATTTCTCAGAAATAATTAATATGGACTCAAAACCGAAATAAATAAAAACTTCAGTTATCTTCAGCATCTCCACTTACAAGAAAGGTCTTTCACAAGGCACCAGCCGATTGTCTTGAAACTTGCATATAGGAAAGGGGGGAGCAAAATAAGAGTTACCTGTTTTTTTTATAGCTGCCTAATCTCACATTTTGTGGGTCAAAAGGAAGGGGAAAAACGGTATTTTTTTCGTTTTTTGAGGATTTTCCCATTTCTTCAAAAGAATCTAAATGAACTTTTTATACAGGTCGAAAGTATTTTGAAGACCTATCCAATGGTGTGTCGGTCGTGTCCAAATTCGGCTTCGTTAAGTTCGATATTGTCAAAAATGTATAATCTTTGGGATAGTTTATGTGGAGATGTATATACGTACGACCCCCAAAATCATATATAATAATCTCTATCAAAATTAAGCTGACCCGTGTTTTTTCGTTTGGAGAAATTCCGGCTTGTTCGGTTTTTATACGGATTTTCCCGAAAGCCCTAATTTTTTCATAAAGTGGCAACCCTTTTTTAAATTTGAGATTGGGCAGCTAAAAAAAACAGGCAACTCTAATTTTTTCCCCTCATTCCCATATTAAAGTTTCAGGTCAATCGGTGGGTGCCCTGTGAAAGACCTTCCCAGTTAGACTGTGTTGTCACTTGATTTTTAAAATTTTCTCATTGTATAACAACAATTAAATTAAATTTAGTTAAAAAAAAATTTAAAAAATCTTTTGAATAACAAAAATTTGATGAAAAAATATTTTTGATATCAAAACATTTTTTTTTTATAAAAATAAAATAAATTTAATAAAAAAAATTTTTAATTGCAAAAAAAATTAATGAAACAAAGCTTTTGATAAATAAATTTTTGGTTTAAAAATTTTTTAAGAAAAAAAGTTTGTGTAGTAAAAAAAAAATTTAATTTAAAACAAGTGAGAGTATTAAATTCGGCTGGGCCGAATTTTTTATACCCTCCAAAATGTAAAAAAAAAATTGTCAGGGGCGTTTTTTTGGGGGGGGGGTTGATTGGGTCAGTGAGGACGTTGAGAGCACCGTCCCATCGCGATAAATATACCAAATGTTACATTTATTTTACAAAAAACACTTAAAAAAGTTTATTTTTTCAGAGGTTGGTTCAGTTCTTTAAGGTGGAACTTTTTTCCCCCTGACCCGATTTTGCCCATTCACGAACTTAACCTGCCTATGAACATGAGACATATTTGTGACAAACGTCAGGAGTTTAGCTGTTTTATTTTGGACTGCATTGTGTTATCTACAGACAGACGGATGGACGGACGGACGGACAGACGGACATTCATAGAATGTCTTACAATCGATCATGGAATAATATAATAAAAATTAATACAAAAATAAATTGTTGATGGAAAAAAAAAATTGATAAAAAAATTTTTTGACATAAGAAAGTTTTTGATGAAAAAAATTAAAACAAAAACTTTTTTGATGAAAAAAAAAAATTTGATGAAAAAAAAAATGTTGATGAAAAAAAAAAATTTTTATTAAAAAAAAAAATGTGGAAAAAAATATGAAAAAAATGTATAAAAAATTTTTTTTGATAATAAATAATTATTTTATGGAAAATCCACAAAACTCCACTTACTTAAAGAGGGGTGTGTTTGGGGATTTTGCATCACATAATTTTTATCATCAAAAAATTTTCTTTTCATAAATTTTTTTTTTATATTTTTTTTTTTTTTTTCATCGAAGTTTTGTTTTTTTTTTTTTTTTGATAAAAAACATTTTTTTTAATCAAAATAATTTTTTTTTTGCATCAAAAAAATTTTTTTCTCGTCAAAATATTATTTTTTTCATCAAAAATTTTTTTTTCATCAATTTTTTTTTTTCAACCATTCCAAAATTTTTTTTTTTTCAATATTCAATAAGAAATCTATTAAATATTGAAAAAAAAAAAAAAAATCGGATCAAAAATAATTATGTTTCTTTATATTCACCAGCTGGTGAATTTTTTATTCGCTAGCAGGAGAATTAATATCCAAATTATTATTACAAGTCCAAGAAACAAGCTTTTTTGGTTTTAAGGAAATAAAATAGAGTAATTCTTGTTTTTTTTTTCTTTGTAGTCGAACTGAGTGGGCTAGTGCACCACCGTGCCAGTTATAGCACTTCTCTGTCATGTCACAGTGTAACCTAATTTCTTTTTGAAAAATGTTAGTTTTTATAATATAGACATAGTAGATATATTATCTTAAAATGAAGAAAACTTTAAGAAAACATTAGATAATAATGTCATAGTAAAATTAAGTTATTTTTAGCTTTAAATTACGTTTCAATAGATACAGAGAAACTCATAATGAATATTAAATATCAAGTTAAACTAAAATAAGAAATTTTTAAATTATTAGAAGTCTTAAGGAAACAAATAAAGATTCTTAATGGAGTTTGTATAGATAAGGTCTCAGATTATGAAACAAATTCCTGAGACTTTATTTTTTCTAGAGAAAATTTTACAGATTCTGAGTCTTAAATTTTACGACATTTTTTCGGAGAAAAAAATTAATTGCTCCTATTAAAACTGTTTTAAAATTCTTAGATATTTTTATTACTGAATAAGTAAGAGATTCTAAAAGATTTTTAATCTACGACATGTTTCCTACAGAAAAATCTAAAATTTTAAAATATTTTGTTTACAGAAAAATTCTCAGGTTGTCATTCTTCCTATAGAACAAGTCTCAGTTTCTAAGATACATTTCGTACAGATATACAAATTATTAGATTTCGAGGTATTTTATAGAAAAAATCTTAAATTTTAAAATATTTTGTCTACAGAAAAATTCTCAGGTTGTCATTCTTCCTATAGGAAAAGTCTCAGTTTCTGAGATACATTTCGTATAGATATACAAATAATTAGATTCCGAGATATTTTTTCTATAGAAAGTCTCAGATTCTGCAAAAAGTGTCAGATTCTGTAACATTTTACTGCAGAAAAATCTTAGTTTTTTCCCTTTATTACTGCAAAAAAAACTCTAATTTTAATAAAACTTTCCATCGAAAAAGTCAAAAAATTAATTTATTGTTTACGTTTACAAATTTTAATTTAATTTTCCAATTATTTTTTTAATATAAATAGTTTTTTTATTAGTTCTCTGCACAAATTACTAAACTGCAAATTATATATTACAAATTATTTACACATGTAGTTTATTTACAACAATTTTTTTTTTTTACCAAAAAAACAAGAAAGTTTAAACAAACTTTAATTGATTGCTGTTTTTACTAATATTTACAAAGTGTTGTTGAAAAATAGCAACTACCAAAAAATTTATTTTAAAGTGGACAAAATACAAACATTTATATGAATTTGTGAAAGAGAGAGAGAGATGAAGGATTGAAAAGAGTAAGCCCAGCAAAAAATGAATTTATTAGACATCCCGACTAATAAAAAACGATAAGGCGCCGTATATCATTTGATCCCAAAAACGGAGGATCCATAAATATATGATTATATCTTATTAGATCAAATTTGATATAATTAGATCTAATTAGATCCCAAAAATGAAACGGTAAATATTATCTTATTTGATATTATAAAAAATTTGATCTAATAAGATATAATAATATATAATTTTATCTTATTAGATCTAATATGATCTTCAATATCAAATTATATAAAATCTTTCCGTTCCATTTTTGGGATCTAATTATGTCTAATAATATCAAATTTGATCTAAGAAGATAAAAATCATATATTTTTAGATCCTCTGTTTTTGGGATCAAATGATAGATTAATTTATATATAATCATATATTTTGTGATATAATTATATGTAAATTGGTGTATCATTTGATCCTAAAAATGGAGGATCCAAAAATATATGATTATATCTTATTAGATCAAATTTGATATTATTAGACATAATTAAATCCCAAAAATGGAACTGTAAATTTCATCTAATTTGATATTAAAGATCATATTAGATCTAAAAAGATATAATTATATATATGTTATTAGATTTTACCCGAGTAAAAAAGATCTGATATAATCATATATGCGTTTATATAATTTTTTATATTTATATATGGTTATGCATGAACTTTGATATGGACATATAAGTTTATATATAGCATTGTATTTTTCATTATTTTTTAATATGATAACATACATATTCATATCTATTCATATACCGATCTATATGAAATTAGATATGACATATAAGGTCGGAGATTTTTTGATATGGCAGATAAAAAGATATATGATTTTATTTATAATTATATCCCGAAAAAATTTTTCAAAATTTTCTAAGTCCCGGATAATAAAAAAAAAAATTAAAAAATTTTCAAGTCCTCAAAAATTTTATGAAAATTATCCAAAGTCCCGGACACAAAATTTTTTTGGCAATTTTTTTTGGAATAAAAAATTCATTGAAAATATTTTTAGGAGAAATTTTATTTTTTTAAAAATTTATAAGTTCCGAAAAAATGTTTTTAAATTTTCTAAGACACAAACATTTTTTGGAAAATTTAAATCCCTTATAAATGATTTTAGAAAAAAAATTACAAATTTTTAATAATTTGCTAAGTCCCGAAAAAATTCCGAAGAATGCAATAAAAACTCTTCTAATTGACAATGTATCCAATCTGATAAAATAATTTCTAATTTCACGTTTAAAATTCCAAAAAATTTTACCAGATTTCATCCAATTATATAAAAATTTATCTAATTTTAACAGATAAGATATGATTTAATACAATTAGATAGACCCATTTTTGGGATCAAACTTAATCAAATTTGATATTATTTTATCAAAAATAATAGAATTTGATATAATCGTATAATATTCGATCCGCCAATTTTCGGATCAAAATTAATATGGATTTACATAAAAGCATATCTGTTCATATAAAATTAAATATTGTGTCATATAACTTTTTTTTACTCGGGTGTTTTATTTTGTTTGATATCTGATTGCTTATAATTATGTCTGATATGTAAAAAATTGTGATCTTATTATATTTCGAATTTGATCATCCTTGACTAAATTCGATATTTAATAAGATCTGATCAGATAAAATTTTTAACAATTAGGTACAATTATATAATTTCAGATGAAAGCAGATTATTTAAGATTCAATCGATTTTTACACGGGATTTCAAAATTTTAGTTTGAACACAATTTTTTTTTATATTTCCCCTTGTAATGTCTGCACTAATTTTTGCTGGGATATTTTAAATAAGTTAGTACTTATATTTGTTATTTTATTTTGAATGTATGTGTGTAATAATAAAAGTAAATATGAAACATGAGCAGCACATGTATATGGATCTCATAATACGTGGGTTGTTTTAAAATTATTAAACTAAACCTAAATATATAATACTTGCCTGTCCGCCCAGAACTTCGCTTTCGGTAATATTAAATACCGGATTAAAGAATGATCAGGATTAGAGTACCCATTTCTAAAATTCTGTCCTACGGAATCTTTACTTTATTTAATTTGTATACCCACCAACCACAATATGGGGGTATACTCACTTTGTCATTCCGTTTGTAGCGCATCGAAATATCGGTCGGGGATCCCATAAAGTGTATATATTATTGATCCATGATCGATTGTAAGAAATTCTATGAATGTCCGTCTGTCTGTAAATAACACAATGCAGTCCAAAATAAAACAGCTTGACTCCTGAAGTTCGGCACAAATATGTCTTATGTTTATAGGCAGATTAAGTTCGTGAATGGGCAAAATCGGGCCAGGGAAAAAAAAGTTCCCCCTTGAAGAACTGAACCAACCTCTGAAAAAATAAACTTTTTTACATGTTTTTTTATATTTTCGTTAAATTAATGCAACATTTGGTATATTTATCTATATTTTTTTTTTACATTTTGGAGGGTATAAAAGATTCGGCACAGCCGAATTTAACACTCTTACTTGTTGATGTTGAAGTTTTTCACAAAGGCCTTGTTTAGCCCGGAATCGTAGCTTTCATTTCATTCATATAACCTGTGGTAAAGAAATAAAGACATTTTAGGTTTTTTTAGAAATAAATATAAAAAGTAAAATCTTAACCTGCTCTAACCATACTCGTTTTAACCCCTAAACAATTAAATTTCAAAATATGTCCTTCACTTCGATGTTAATTCTGCTGGAGAATTTTAGGAAATTTAAAAGTACCAAATTTTCATTTTTTTTAATCGGAATTTCTAAAAAAAAATTTTTTTTCACAATGTTTTTTTTCGAATGGAGGATCCCACATTTCAAGTTTTTATGATCATTATTTCAGGAGATAGAAAAACTTACAAAGTACACTTGCACCTATTTGCATTAAGGTATACTTCTTTGCACCAATTTGGAAATCGGACGAGTTGTTTGGAGGTTTTTACGCCTTTTGACAAAAAGTGGGCTTTTAATGGTTGTAGCCAATCAATCCTATCCTATGTTCAACCTGAAGAACCATTCTAAATATTGATGAAAACATTTTTGAAATCGCATGAGTAGTTTCGGAGATTTTTATATTTTACGTTTTTTGACCAAAACGGGGCATGAGTAGTTTCGGAGATTTTTATATTTTACGTTTTTTGACCAAAACGGGGCGTAGAAAAGTGGGCGTGGTAGACGAAAGCAACAAAAAAATGCAAAAAAAAATAATAAAAAAATGGTTAATTTTGTTTCACTTTAGAAAATTTATTACCACTCCAAAAGGGCAGTATGGAGGGCATTCATGGATTTGGCCAAGTCGAATTTACCTTTTCTACTTGTTTTTATTATGGATCAGCAGTACCAAAATCAACTTTTTTACTTGTTTTTTTTTTTTTTTACATCCTTTTCAAACAATCCTCGCTTTTCTACTGCTGCGTATGTTTTTTGTTTTTCCCATACTAAGCAATTTTGTTCATTTTTATTTTGTTTAATTTAAATAAAAGTTAGCTTGAGTATGCAATTCTATGTATACAGTTGATGTGTTAATTTGAATGTATGTTTGTACTTGGAAAATATATATATAGTATATTTTTTTTAATAACAATTTAAGTTTTAACACACAAATAGTTTTGTAAATCAAAATATTTGAAAATGAAAAAAGTTAAAATTTTTGTTTTGCAATTAAAGCAAATTTAATGAAAAGTTAATGAAAATTTAATTAAAGTGAAAGTTAAATTCGGTATAAAAATTTTTAATCTAATTGAAAATTTTGTGGAGAACAATTAAATATGAATATATTAAATAACGGGAAAATGAATTTATTACAAAAATTAAAAGGCGGATAAAATAAGTCTGAAATTCTAAAACATTTTTCGAATAGAAAAATTTTTTGTATAGAAAAATCCTCAGACTCTAATACAGTTTTCCAATAGAAAAATTCTCAGATTTTGTAACATTTTTCCTAAGGACAAAGTCTCTGATTCTAAGAAATTTTTCGTATAGAAAAAGTCCCAAATTCTGAGACATTTTTCGTATAGATTCTGAGACATTTTTTGTATTGAAAAACTCTCACAATCTGAAACTTTTTTCGTACAGATAAATCTCTGAGATAGTTTTCGTATAGGAAACGTCACAGATTTTGAGAAATTTTTCGTAAAGAAAAACTTTCAGATTCTGAGATATTTTTCGTAAGAAAAACTCAGATTCTGAGAAATTTTTCGTTTAGAAAAATTTATAGGAAGTCTTAGATTCTGATACACTTTTTGTACAGAAAAAGTCTCAGATTCTGATACATTTTTTAACATGATAATGTTTTTAGGCTGGTGTCTAATTTTAAAAAAGTTGCAGGACGCCACCTCAGTTTGACTATATAAGCTAACAATTAACGAAAAAAAAAACATGAATTACTATTTTCATTTTCTTAAAACCAAAAATTTTAATAGCTTGGGTTTGTAACTTGGATAATAATTCACCTCGTGGTGAATAAACCCGTTTTTCACGAGGTGGTGAATAAAAAGTACATAATTATTTTTCAACAAAAAGATTTTTTTTTTCACCAATTTTTTTTTATACCCTCCACTCTAGTGATAGAGGGTATATATAAGTTTGTCATTCCGTTTGTAACACATCGAAATATTGGTCTAGGATCCCATAAAGTATATATATTCATGACCCTTGATCGATTTTAAGTCGATCTAGCGATGTCCGTCCGTCCGTCCGTCCGTCCGTCTGTCTGTCTGTCTGTCCGTTGAAAACACGCTAACTTTTGAAAGACTTTACAGAGGCTCCTGAAGTTTGACGTATATGTTCCCCATTTACCGGGTCAGGTTGGTATTGCAATCCAGCGAAATCGGTCCAGTGGTTCAAAAGTTATGAGCAAAATAGTAAATTTCGGCAAGGGTATTTTTCGAATTTACAAGATTAAAACCACTATAACTTTCGAAAGACAATTTTGAGGAGGCTGAAGCTTAGCACATATATTTGTCGTTCCCCAAGGCTGTTTGGTTTTGAATTTCAGCAAAATCGGTTCAGTGGTTCAAAAGTTATAAGCAATGCAGTCAATTTCATATTTGTTTCACCTCAAACTGTTGAAAACTCGTTAAACAAGTTTTAAAAGCATGGTGAAATACCAGTTTTGTAAAACTTGTTGTTGTTTGTTTTCTTGTCGTGGGGTGCAGTTTAGTTGTTAGACAAGTAAATATTTGTTATTGTTTTGTTATTGTTAGTGTAACTGTATGTAACGGGAAAAAATCAAATAAAGTATGTGTATGATTGAATCAGCGTTGCCAATTTTTGTTGTAATTTGTCCCTACAAAAATCGCTAAATCGACTTTAGCTTATCATAACTTTCTTAATAAACGGCGGATATCTTTTATTTTGGTCAAATTGGGTTCGCGAACATTTTTTCTATAAGACTGATTTATAATAAAAATTCCATCATGTCATTGCTCATTATAACATAACTTTAAAGATGTTGATTACTTAAAAAAAAGATGCACCATTTTCTATTCAACATTTTGCTACATAATTCTTCTGTACGTGGATCTTGACTTTGTTTAATTGGTCAGACTTACAGAAAACATGTTCACGAATCCAATTTGATCAAAACAAAAGATATCCGCCATTTATTAAGAAAGTTATGATAAGTTAAAGTCGATTTAGCTATTTTTGTAGGGATAAATTACAACAAAAACTGGCAACACTGGATTGAATGTTAATTTGTTTTAAAGAAGAGGATGGTAATAATATAAGAGGAAAATATGTGAAATAGTTTTTTTTGTATTACATATAGGTATAAAAGAACAAAAATATTTTACAAAGTAATTTGTTACTCAAAGATATAATACACTAAAAAAATATTTACACTCAAAAAAAAAATGTTATACTCAAAAAAAAATGTACACATCATTATTTTTTTTTTTTTTAATGAAATGGCAGACTAAAAAAAATGTTGACTGCAGTCAAAAAAATTTTACACTCAAAAAAATTTGATTGATTAAAAGAAAGTTTGACTCAAAATAATATACAGATTTCTAATAAAAAATTTGTAATGCAATTTTTTGAATTTTTTTTTTAGAAAATTACTATCAGATAACATTGTGGAGGGTATTCATAGATTAGACCAAGTCGAATTTAATTTTTCTACTTGTTCTTGTTTAAAGTAATTTTTCTTACGGAAATATTTTAGCGTTATTGGTTTGTTTACATTTTCTATTATTTTGGGCTTGAAATGTGCGTTTTCGCGTTCCCGTACTTTTGTGCATTTTTGTGGTATCGTGGGAGGTTTTTTGATTTTCTCTCATTTTACCGAACTTTACCCGAAAAATTCTGGAACAGACCTTATGTTAAAAAAAAAAAATGCTTGTTTTTTCATCAAATTTTTTTTTTTTTTTTCATCATTTTTTTTTTTTTCATAAATTTTTTTTTCCATCAATTTTTTTTTTTCCATAAATTTTTTTTTTCATCAGTTTTGTTTTTTTTTCATCAAAGTTTTTTTTTTCATCAAATTTTTTTTTATAATTTTTTTTTTTCATCAAACTTTTTTTTTTCATAATTTTTTATAATTTTTTTTTTTCATCAAATTTTTTTCTATCAAATTTTTTTTTTCATAATTTTTTTTTTCATCAAATTTTTTTTTCATAAATTTTTTTTTTTATCAATTTTTTTTTCATCAAATTTTTTTTTTATCAATTTTTTTTTCATAAATTTTTTTTCATTATATTTTTTTTCATCAAATTTTTTTTTTCATAAATTTTTTTTTTTTTCATAATTTTTTTTTTTTCATTATTTTTTTTATCATATTTTTTTCATCAATTTTTTCATCAATTTTTTTTATCAAACTTTTTATTATCAATTTTTTTTTCACCAAAAATTTTTTTTTTCATATTTTTTTTTCATAAATTTTTTTTTTTACATCAAAAAATTTTTCTTTTCATCAAAAAAATTCATCAAAAACTTTTTTATCAACATTTTTTTTCACCACAAATTTTGGGTTCATTAAATTTTTTTTACCTAATTTTGTTTTTCGTGAAAAAAAAAATAATTTTTTTTACCAGAACTACTTTTTCACCAAGTCTAAGCTTTTCGCAAACAATTTTTCCATTTGTTTATAAAATGTACATAAAACCAGTGAGAGTGTTATATTCTTTGGTGCCGAATCTTTTATGCTCTCAAAAATGTAAAAACACTTTTTGGCACTTATTTTTGCACTGACTTACGAAATGTACAGCTCTTTTGGTTGATTAATAGGGTCCTCGACTGATATTTCAATTCGTTTTGCATGGAATAGCAAAGTAATATTACATTACATTATTTTTCTAAAAAAAACTTTGCTTTGGCAAGTACACCCAAATCTTTCGCGAAACATTGTCTTGATTTTATGTCTTGGGCAAGAGTACAAAATTCGCAGACATTTTTTTAAAAAATTTTGAGTGCCCCTGTGTTAAATTGAAAACGTGCTAGCCTATGAAACAGGAGGTCATTGGTTTCTTTCCCACTAAAGCCCTTAGTCGATTTTGTCACAAGGAGATGATAATCTTTAGGTTGAAATTCTCGGTCAGGTTGAAATTATTAAAAAGGATTTGTAATTTAATGGAAACCCCATTCTAAACAGGGCTTTAAAAAAATGGGGTGACCATAAGTAGGGTAACCATTTGACTTAAACAAGCACTACTTGTTTAAACTTTAAATTTTATATTTCCAAAGTTGTTAACCTTTCTCAAATAAAAAAATATTTCTTTTTCTATTATAACTTTTCCATTAAAGAAAACTACCAAAAAAATATATAAATTTTAAAATTATCTATTTTTTGCAATCCCCCTTAGTACAACGAAAGTTTAAAAGTCAAGTGATATTATTGTCGTTTCTTCCAGTTGTATTTCAAAATAAAAAATCTAAAAAATAACCTCTAACAAAACCCCCTAAAAAAAAACATATACAAACCAAACTATTCGCATAGAAAAATATATACAATTGCACATTCTTCACATACTAAAAGCTACATACATCAAAAGTGTTCAAATGAAATCAATAACCCTAGAGAATTTCAGACATCATGACGACAGCAAATTCACTCATATGAATGTTTTTCCGTATATATAAAAAATATTTTCTGTATTTTTTCGAACGTATAAAATGTCTGTTAGGGAAACGGGGAATGAATATGATGCATAAAATACAATTTGACGGTATACCAGGAATAAAAAAAAGCAAATACACTCCGCTTTAACATTTTTTTGAGGTTAGTTGCAACAAAACATATATTTCATGTACTTTTTACGGGTTTTTTATAAGAATTTTTTTTTACTTTTAGCACAAAAAAATAGTGCAGACATATTGGTAAGGAAAACAACTATAAATAATATGGATTTTTGCCAAAAAAAAAATTTATATGTATAAATGTAGTTTATGGAAAACTAAAGGGTGGTGTTAGAAGAAAATAAAATTAAAAAAAATAAAAAATAATTATATTATATTAAAAAAAAAATTATATATTTAGTAACTAAATAGTCGAGCTCGAGGTCTTGGTTTTTATTTCAATATTTAATATTTATTTGCAATATTTTGGTTTTCTTTGAAAACCATCATCAGAGAGTATTTAATGTTTATTACAAAAAACTTAAAAAAATAGTGCTATGTTATCTCCATCGTCTGATTTAATACTCAATATGGAGACGATGTGTATAACAGAACACTAATTTTTTAATAGTTTAAGTTTTTTGTGATAAATATTAAATTCTTTCTCCTGATGATGGTTTTCAAAGAAAACTGAAATATTGGAAATAAAAAAAAATTTAAATAAAAACCAAAACCTCGAGCTCGTCTAGTTATTTACAAAATATATTTAAGAAAAGGTCGAAATAAAAATCTAAATATTAGTTAAAACAAGTAAGAGTATTTTATACACCCCCAAAATACATCCAACAAGTAAAAAAAAATTGCAGGGGCGTTTTTTGGAGGGGGCTTCGGTGGGGGATACCTCGCCGTCTCGAAAAATGATTACTAATTAATTTATTATGCTTTTTGCACTAAAGTTATACAATTTTATTATTATTTAAACTATTTTTTTTTATATACACGCCCTAAAAAGGGGGGCGGGCAAAAAAAATGCAGGACATTCTAAAAAATTTTGGGATTGAAAAAATATTTGGGGTCGGTTACACATTTGGAATCTCCAGGGGCACCCTTGGAGCAGTTAAAGACGTAGGAGTAGATTTTATCTATTATATCGTGTGGAGATACGGTATAAATATGTTCCGAAAAAAAGTTGGATTGTAAAAAATTAATGAGTTAGGTCACACATTTGACATCTCTAGGGGCATCCTAAGAGCAGTTAGAGCTGTAGGAGCAGATTTTATTAAAATGACATTTTGTATAAGAGTTCCATTATTGAGTGAAGATACGGAGCTTTAGGAGCTTTTTTCATTTAACAAAATTATAAAAAGTAAAAAAATATTGTATGGGAAACACCTTAAGAGATAAAGATAGAGGAAAAAATATTTGGGGTCGGTCACATATTTGACAACTCTAGGGCCACCCTTGGAGCAGTTAAAGCGGTAGGAGTAGATTTTATAAAAAATGCATTTTGTATGGGAGCCCCATTATCGAGGGGAGATACTGTATAAGTATGTTCCGAAAAAATTTTGGATTATAAAAATTTATGTTAACACACAAGAGGCTCTAAGAGGCACCATGGCACAGTGGTTCCAAGTCCAAATCTAGCTGGACAAAATTATTTTATCACTGTTTTATATGTTTATGGGGTCGCTGAGTTCAAAAAACATGTTTAAATTTTTCTAAGTCGATTACACTAATCGACAACTTTTTATTTTTTTCTAATTCCAGTAATTCATTAATGACAAAAATGGTTTTTATGCAGAACAGAAATATGAAATGCAAAAACTTATTTTTTGAAAGTTTTGTAATCTTTAAAAAAAAATTTTTTTTTTGTCGAGAAGTGTAATTGAAAAAAACAATTGAGAGTGTTAAATTCGGCTATGCCGAATCTTTTATGCCCTCCAAAATGTAAAAAAAAAATAAAAAAACCAGTGAGAGTGTTACATTCGGCTGTGCCGAATCGTTTATACCCTCCAAAATGTAAAAAAAAACAATAAAAAAAATCCAGGGGCGTTTTTTTTTTTTTGGGGGGGGGTTGGTGGGAGACGTTAGGGAGCAACCCCTTGCGATTTCGAACTTCATTTGAGAGAAGAATGTTGCATTTGCTTAGCAAAAGTACAAAAAACCCTGCAAAAATGCGATTTTTATTTGGTTGGTTTAGTTCTCCAAGGGGGAACTTTTTTCCCCTTGGTCCGATTTTATCCATTTCCGAACTTAACCTGCCTAGGAATATAAGACATATTCGTGCCAAACTTCGGAAGTCTAGCTCTTTTATTTTGGACTGTATCGCGTCCTCTACAGACGGACAGACGGACGGACATTTTTGAATTTAGTCGAATTGTGTTATTGGCCGCGGTTTAATAGGAAACATCACATTTAATGCTTTATTTAAGCTAAGCATAATTGTAATACTTAAAAGTTATCAAAAACTTACAAAAATTCGATTCTTTATTTAGAAAAAAAATTTAGGCGAAATTCTATTTTCATTTAAACTGTGATTAATTTTGAACCTGCAAAAACCTGCAAGAAATGTCTGCATGACAACGTTCAGTAATAAATTACCTATAAGTTGTATGTAGTAATTCGACATGATATGCCTGGATTCGGTTTTGGCAAGCTGCGGAAGTTTCATAAGTCCTCAAAAATGTTGTTATTATTGACCATACTTCAAAGTACAAAAAATGTAAGAAGAAGATCGATAATAAATTTCTTATTAATGTCCAGAATAAGTATAAATCTGTAGCTTTCTTGTGCATAAACCGTTTTGAAACCATTGATGTAACATGCATAATATGATGTTATTAGTTAAACACTTATATATAATAATTTTTATACCCTCCACTTAGTGATAGAGGGTATATATAAGTTTGTCATTCCGTTTGTAACTCATCGAAATATCGGTCTGGGACCCCATAAAGTATATATATTCATGATGCCCGATCGATTTTAAGACATTCTAGCGATGTCCGTCTGTCCGTCTGTCCGTCTGTCCGTCTGTCCGTCTGTCTGTCTGTCTGTGGAAAATGCTCTCGCGGACAAAATATTGCACAGAGATGACTGAAACTTAACATATATATTGGAAGTTCTCCCGAGAAGTTTGGTATTGCATTTGAGCGATATCGGTTCAGCGGTTCAAAAGTTATGAACGAAAATGTAAGCACACCTCAAAAATTTCAGTACATTCAACATAACCTAAAAATACAAAATGCTTTAATTCAGCTGCTGTTTGACATATGTGAACATAACTGAACACCAAATGGTATTTAAACAAGTACGAACATATTTTTTGACACAAAAAGAAAAAAATCGCGGATTTTTTTTTTTACCAAAATTTTTTTTCGCGGAAATTTTTTTTCAAATTTTTTTTTTTTCAAAAGTAATTTCCTTTTAAATAAAGTTGTTTGCAATAACCTTTTTGAAATTGTGGAGGGTATCACTACATTCGGCAAGGCCGAATTTAACTTTTTTACTTGTTTTTTTTAATATTGGATACCAAAAATGTTATTTCATTCGCATATTTAACAAAGTTAAAGACCTAATTCCAAAAAATGGTTATTAGTTTGATCAGAACACACCCTTAGCTTGCCCCTAGCACTATTAATTCCCAATTTTAAGGACACCAATTTTTGGACTTTTGTCCAGCTAGATTTTGATTTGGAACCAATGTGCATGGGAGCGGTAGGAGCTGATTTTATAAAACATATAAAATAAAAAAATAAAAACAAATGTATGGGGACCACCTTAAGGGTTAATGATAGAATGTAATTATATTCGGAGAAAATGTTGGGGTTGAAAAAATATTGGGGGTCGATCATACATTTGACATCACTTGGAGCACAATTGGAGCAGTTAGAGCGGTAGGAGCCAATTTTTATAAAAAGGTTATCTTTTCTTTTTTAGTAAAAAGATATTGCCTATAATTTAAAAAAAATATATTTTTACTAAATAGTGTATTGTTAGCATAAGGAAAATATAAATATCAATAATAAAGGGCTTTTCTGAATTAATCCCCAGTTTACATATATTTCAACCCTCTGTACACTAGGGGGTTAAAGTTCGGAACTGAAAAAATGTTCTTGTTAAAAACTATTTTTATTGATTAAAAAACTTTTTTTAGTCAAAAATAACAAGCTTCAGCAGCCGCAGTGTTCTCCTTCAAAAGAAAGCGTGTTTATCCACTCTTGAACCACTGGACCGCTTTTGCTGAAATGCAACACCAGCCTGACCAGTAGGATGTCCCATCAAATTTAATTTTCCCAATTTTATGTCGTAATACCTGCCAAACGATGGCTACGTTAGAGCTGATTGTGGGAAAATTTATGAAAAAATTTTGAAAGGTCATCTTCAGTCGGCAACCAGTGGTAAAAGTTGAAAAAAATTACGTATTTCGACCAAAATTCATGACCGATTTTGTTTTACAAATCCGGCTCAGAAATTTTGCGTAGAAAAATAGTTTAAAAAAACAAAAACCGTGATTTTTGTCCACAGATGCTGATTTTTAATCATAAAAATTATTTTTTATTCAAATTGGGATAAAAAATAATATTAAAAAAAATTCAAAACACGATTTTGGTCCGAAAATGCTGATCAGAATCTGTGGACCAAAATCGCAAATCAGCATTTTTGGACCAAAATCGCGTTTTTTTATTTTTTCATTATTTTATATTTTATATATTTATATATTTTCAAACTTTTGTTATCTAAAAAATATTTAAAAAAAATATAAAAACACGGTTTTGGTCCGAAAATGCTGATCAGCATCTATGGACCAAAATCGCAAATCAGCACTTTTGGACCGAAATCGCGTTTTTATATTTTTTTAATATTTTTTAGATAACACACTTAACATTTTCCAACTTTTGACACTAATTTGGACAAAAAAAAATATTTTTATGTTTAAAATTCAGCATCACAACTCATTTTCGGCAGTCATAACTGTCTTTTAATTGGGGCAACTAAAAAATTTGGTTGTCAAAGCCAAATATAGTAGCAGCAACCGAATTTTGAATTGATACAACTGATAAATTCGATTGAATCTTTTTTTTCTGTGTGTATGACAAACTTCCGCAGGCTCTTTTAAAAGTAAGCGTGTTTTCAACAGACACACGAACTGAAGGACCGACGAATATCGCTAGGTCGACTTAAAATCGATCGAGGATTATGAATATATTTATATAATGGGGTCCTACCCCAATATTTCGAAGTGTTACAAACGGAATGAAAAAACTTATAAATACCCTTTATCACTAGAGTGGAGGATATAAAAAATTTTTTGGTCAAAAAAAAATAATTTTGACAAATTTCTTTCGAAACTTTTTATACCCTCCAACTACAGTATGGGGGTATACTCACTTTGTCATTCCGTGTGTAACGCATCGAAATATCGGTCGGGGACCCCATAAAGTGTATATATTATTGATCAGTGATCGATTCTAAGACATTTTAGCTATGTCCGTCCGTCCGTCCGTCCGTCCGTCCGTCTGTCCGTCCGTCTGTAGTTAACACGATGCAGTCCAAAATAAAATAGCTAGACCCTTCAAATTTGGCACAAATATGTCTTATGTTCCTAGGCAGGTTAAGTTCGGAAATTGGCCAAATCGGACCAGGGGGAAAAAAGTTCCCCCTTGAAGAACTAAACCAACCTCTAAAAAAAAACACTTTTTACATGTTTTTTTTGTATTTTTGTTAATTAAATGAAACATTTGGTATATTTATCGCGATAGGAAGGTGCTCTCAACGTCCCACACTGACCCTATCAACCCCCCCCCCCCAAAAAAAGAAACGCCCCTGACAAATTTTTGTTTTTAATTTTTTTTTACATTTTGGAGGGTATAATAGATTCGGCACAGCCGAATTTAACACTCTCACTTGTTTTTTTTGTGAAATAAAATTTTTGTTGAAAAAAAATGTTTTGTAAGCAAAAAAAATAAATATTACAGGCGGATTCGATTTTGGTCATTTATCAAATTTACAGCTCCTTCGGTTTGGATTCCACAAACATCATGGATGAATATTATATATTTAATGGGATCCTCGAACAATAAAAATTTTCTCATGAAATGTAAAACTAAAAATCAGTTATGACATTTTTCTACGAATAAACCCCTTATTTGAAATTATAACCTCCATCTGGTTCGCCCTTTATTACTGCTAGATGTCGGTCCCAAAAAAAAAAGCTAGTTGCAAACAGAAAGTCTCAAATGCATTATAAAATTAACGTGCCAACTAGGGTCATCACAAATCACATAAAAACCAACAAAAAAAAAAAACTATGGGTCAATAAACCTAAAAAGTTTTCAAGGAAGTGAAAAATTACTTTAGAAATGTATTAAATTTCTATTTTTGGAGAAATTTAAATACAAATATTAAAAAAAAATGGAAGTTACAAAAAATCAAATCACCGTTAAATTTCTCAGGGCTAATGAATTGAGGCTCATAATGAACTTAAACAAGTAGAGAAGTTAAATCCGACTTGGCCGAATATTTGAATACCCTCCACAATGCCCTTTTCAAGTGATAGTAAAATTTCTCATGTGAAAAAATTAAAATTTTTGATTAGAAATATTTCATTTTGTGTAAACAACTTTTTTAGCAAATTTTTGAAAAAAAAATAATTGACTAAGTTTTTTTTGAGTGTAAATTTTTTTTCGGGGGGTTTATTTTAGCGTAAAAATATTTTTTAGCGACAAAAATACGTTGTGAAGTATTTTTGTGACTTACCAACGTTTTGAAAAAAAAATTTGTATTTCATAATAGATCAACTGCAATTCGAAAAAGATTAATTGTTATACGAAAAAGATCAATTGTAATTCGAAGATTCCAATTGTAATTCGAAAAAGACCAATTGTAATTTAAAATAGATCAAAAGTAATTCCAAAAAAATCAATTGTTATTCGAAAAATTTCAATTGCAATTCGAAAAAGATCAATTGAATAGTTCATGCGAATAAAGACGAATAGACCATTTATAGAATTTTACAGGGGACAATAAAAACGCAGGAAACGGTTAAAAAATAATATTTTTGTCAACTTTTTGGTATTAGCTTAAAGGTTTAAGTCACATCTACCTATATACAAAATTTTAGTAAGGTATTCGAAAGAGAACTTGCCAAAAATTGGACTTCAATTTTTTGCTTAAATGGAAAAAGGGCGAATATCCAAAAAAATGTATTGAAATTTGAATAAAAATGTGTTATTTTGCAGCAGATTTTGACTACATTTTCACGAGACTTGCAAAACTTGACGAACTATGGTTGGTATTTGTTTGTAACACTTTAAGGACTTCGAGGATACACTATTTAAGGATTGCAAGGACATGCAAAAAAAAAATTTTTTTTAATTTTTTTTTTTAATTTTTTTTTAATATTCCTGCCTTTTGATGCAGTAGTAATTCTTTATGACACTAAATACATTTTTAGGAATTATAATATTAACCCTTGACTGCATATTACGATGTAACATAAAAGGACATGAAAAAATTTTGGTTTTTTTTCGCAAATCTGGTTAATTTGTTTGTATGTGCTAAGATTATTTTTTTTTTGTGTAAAATTTCAAATTTTACCTAATATCAATTTTAAACTCGCAGCTAAAGAATTTTTATATAATATTTTGTTAAGGATGGATATTCGCCCTTTTTGCATTCCACACTTAAAAGTCTTATAACTCAAGAACGGTAAAATTTTTTGCCAATATAATAAGTGTGGTTTGTTCCTCATAATGTTCTTTTAACACATTGTTACCGAAAGTAAAATTTTTGTATGTTTTTGTGTTGTATTTAATCAAAATTGTGCGTTAGTTCACTCCCAATTTAAACAAAAATATAAAAATATACGAATTATTGCACTTTTAAAGTCATTTTTTTAGCCTTAAAAGTCAAAATTTCCCAAAAATTTCTGCATAGGATTGTAGGGCTCTGCTAATAAAATGCATTTATGCAAAAAAACGTGTTTGCGAAAAAGTGGTCTATTCGTCCTTATTCGCATGAACTATTCAATTGTAATTCGAAAAAGATCAGTTGTAATGCGAAATAGAGTTGGCCCCGTAGGCTAGTTGGTAACATGCTAGCATTTCAACGTCGTGGTCGTGGGTTTGATTCTCACCAGAACCCTTGGTTTTTTTTTCGTTACAACGAGACGTCGGTCATTGTTACCAGTTCTCGGTTAGGTTTAATTTATTAAAAATGAGTTTAAATAAATAGAAAGAATAAATAAAAATAATTGATCATGTGATCAAAACTATTATTATTATTACACTGTGCTACAGTGAAAAAATACTTCTGATGTGACGTAGTATAGGTTATTGGTCTTGTCGAGAATCTCACAAAAATACCCATTAAACTTGTCAGACACCCTCAAGTTATTGTGAAAAAAGTTTTTTTTGGGACTTTTCTCACTAAACCTTTTGTAATTAAGAATATTTTCAACCGATTTTAATTCTTTTAACTGTTTTTGGTAGAAGAAGGATGGGGCTTTCCATGTGTGTTCATTGGTCTATACAAAAAGGGAGATATTAATTGATTTTTTTTTTATAAAAATTTATTTTTTTGTTATTTTTTGAAAATGAAAGATTAAGAAAATTGTTGTTGGTCTCTAGATTAAATGCATTGCTTGAGTTAGAGAAAAAGCTTTTCTGTATACGTCACACACGAAACCTACTGTGAGTTAAAAACAAACGACGTTTAGTCACTGATGTTTATACACCGAGTATAGCCTAGTGGTTATGGCTTCGGCTTACAAAACATGAGAGATTTTAACGACACAGGTTCGAAGCTCATGTCAGGCTAGTCTGTTGATAAAAAAATTTTTCTAGCAAATATCAAATAATCAATTTAATGTAATTGCCTACTGATGACGTAGAAGTGGCTACAGAAACCATGGTCTAGGGTAAATCCACATTTAATTTAATCTTTAGAAGACACAATTTTCTTCTTCAATCAGAAAAACACAAACAACAAATTAAATACACTTGGCTTACGCCGAAAAAATATAATAAATATAGAAATACTGACAAATGTCGCTCGTGTGAGCAATTCACTTTAACTATGCGTTACTGTAGTGTGAAGAACAAAAAATTCTCTGCTATAGTAAAGTTTGCATAAAATAAAGTAAATGAAAAATAGAAAATTTTTCGAGTTTATCGATTTTTTTCTGCTATAGTTCGTTTAACAACCTTTATATTTATAAACATATTTTTAAAGAAAATTTGATTCTGCATACGAGAAGCTTTATCCTAAAGAAATCGGATAACAATTGACAGATTTGTGATAATTTTTCTAAAATAGAAAATTAAGATTTTGAAGGAAATCGCCGTTCAGATATCCCAGGCAAAAAAATAATTTTATCATAAGAGGTCATGTACAATATTTTTAAAGGTTTTTTGCGCTCTAAATCCGAATCTGGCCTTTAAATTGCTCTATCTCGTCAGGTTTTTGAGATATTTAACATAAATTGATATATCAAAAACTTAATAAGATAGCGCAATTTCAAGATCAAATTCGAATTCAGGAGGCCAAAAACCTTTAAAATAATGATACGCGACCTCTTAGTATGCTCGTTTATTTTTTTTTATTTTTTTTGCCTGTGTTATCCGAACGGCAATTTCTGTCAATTGTTATCCGATTTTTTCGACATAAAGCTCATCGTATTCACAATTAAATTTTCTGTAAGAATACGTTTTTAAATATAAATGTTGTTGAACGATCTATAACAGAAAAAAATCGATAAACTCAAAAAATTTTCAAAAAATAACAAAAAATTAGATATTGTTGAAGAAAATCAACATAGACCAATTCACATACATAAAAAGCCCTATCCTTCTTCTATCCAAAACAGTTGAAAAATTGAAAATCTGTTGAAAAATGTTTAAGTTACACGTGGTTTAGTGAGAAAAGTCCCAAAAAATCGTTTTTTGACAATAAATTTAAAATTTGAGGGTGTCTGGCAAGTTTGATGGGCATTTTTGTGGTCTTTTCGACGAGACCTACACTCAAAAAAATAAAACTGTAAAGTTAACAAATTTTTTTTTGTTAACTCGAGTTTACTGACTTTTTAGCAAATTTTTAGTTAAAATCAGCGTTTTAACTACTTTTTTTAGTTAAGTTCAATTTACGAAAATACTAGTTTTGAACAAATTTTGAATTAATTTTTTTTTGTTGACTTCAAAACTGAGTTTACGAATTTTTACTAATTAATTTGCTGATTTTTCGTAATAAATTTGTTACGTGAAATTTCTTGCGCAGCCTCCTATGCGAATCTCATAAGTTCTACTTAAGCTGATGAAAAAAACAGAAAAAATAAACTTACAATTTTATACAAAATATTTTGTAAATTTTAGTTTACGAAAAGTAACAAAAAGTTTAGCTGAATTCAACAAATTTTTTTGTTAATATATGTACATAAAAACGTTACGAAATTTCAGCTAAATTTTTAGTTAAAGTTACGGTTTTTTTTTGCTACATTCATTCTACGAAAAGTTAGCTAAATATTTTTAGTTAAATTAACTAAAAATTTAGTAGGCCCAAAATCAGGTGCTTTTTTAGTTAAATTTAACTAAATTTTTTGCTAACTTCACAGTTTTTTTTTTTTTGAGTGTATAACCTTAACTACCTCATTTTAAAAGTATATTTGATTTTGTGTTTTTTGTAGCATAGTGTTATTAATGCGAAATATATCAATTGCAATTCGAAAATGAGCAATTTTAATTCGAAATAGATCAAATGTAATTCGAAAAAAAATATATTTTTATTCGAAATAGATCAATTGTTATTCGAAAAGGATCAATTGCAATTCGAAATAAAACAATAGTCATTCGGAAAAGATCAATTGAATTGAAGAATTTAATTGTAAAACGAAAAAGATAAATTGTGATTCGAAAAAGTTCAAGTAAAATTTTAAACAGATCACTTCACTCAAAAAAATAAAACTGTAAAGTTAACAAACTTTTTTTTGTTAACTCGAGTTTACTGGCTTTTTAGCAAATTTTTAGTTAAAATCAGCGTTTTAACTACTTTTTTTAGTTAAGTTCGATTTACGAAAATACTAGTTTTGTACAAATTTGGAATTAATTTTTTTTGTTGACTTTAAAACTGAGTTTACGAATTTTTACTAATTAATTTGCTGATTTTTTGTAACATTTTTGTCAAGTCGAAAATTTTAAACATTTCTTGTGTAGCCTCCTATGCAAATCTTATTAGTCCTACTTAAGCTGAACTTAACGCTGTGAAAAATATTTTTTTTTTTTTTATTTAAAAAAAAAGGTTAGCTGAATTCACCTAATAAAAAATGTTACGAAATTTTCAGCTGAATTTTTAGTTAAAATTACTGTTTTTTTGCTACATTCATTCTACGAAAAGTTAACTAAATATTTTTTGTTAAATTAACTAGAAATTTAGTAGGTTCAAAATCAGGTGTTTTTTTAGTTAAATTTAACTAAATTTTTTGCCAACTTTACAGTTTTTTTTTTTTGAGTGTTGTTATTCAAATAGATTCGAAAAATTTCAACTGAATTTCCATTGATTTTTTTTCGAATTACAATTGATCTTTTTCTTTACAACTGATATTTTTCGAATTAAAGTTGATATTTTTTAAATTAAAATTTATCATTTCCGAACTAAAATTGATCCTTTTCGAATAACAATTGAAATCTTCGAATTACAATTGATCTTTTCGAACTCAAATTTATCATTTTTAAACTAAAATTTATCTTTTTCGAATTACAATTAGAATTTCTAAAATACGATTGATCTTTTTCGAATTACAATCGGAATCTTCTGATAAAAATTGATCATTTTTGATTTATAAGTGATATTTTACGAATTACAATTGATCTTTTTCGAATAACAATTGGATTCTTCTAATTACAATTAATCTTTTTCGCATTATAATTGATCATTTTCGAATTACAATTGATATTTTTCGAATTAAAATTGATCTATTTCGAATCAGAATTGATCTTTTTCGAATAACCATTGATCCTTTTCGAATAACAATTGATATAATTCGAATTAGAATTGATCTTTTTCGACTAACCATTGATCCTTTTCGAATTACAATTGATTTTTTTCGAATTACAAATGGAATCTTTGAATAACACGTGGAATATTTTTTAAATTTATCTGTAAATGGTGTATTAAAGAACCATTTTATGGAACTTAAAAACACATCCTTTGACTTTTCAAATAACACCAAAGAAATTTGTTATTTTTATAAAATAAATTTCCCATCTCTGTTGGCAATATTGTCAACTTAATTTGATTACATCAATTTAATATTTCAATTTCAAACTTTTAAATAACCCAAAAATATATTAAACCTTGTTTTAATTATTTAAATATGTAAATAAAAATTCATATACATAAATTCACAAAATTCATATAAATTTTTAACAACAAAAAAAAAATCAATTTATTTACCTTGACATAATTTTACACATTGGTAAAATTTGACGATTTTTTTTCTCATATTTTATGTACACTCATACATGAACACAGATAAACCCATTACACATGAAATAATTGTGCTACGAAAAAAAAAAAATCATCAAAATTGAACAGAAAATTATTATTAAAACCAAAATTTAATTTATAAATATTTCAATAAATTTAAAACGTGTTCAATAAAAAAGGGTGTCCCGGGATTTTTATCTTTTTGGAAACTACAGCGATTCTCATAGAGGCCTTTTAAAATCAGATCACAATTTATAAAAATTTAAAACACCCTTTTTATTCAGTCAGATGTAAAAACATTAAAGTCAGATGTTCATACATTAATATACATATGAATGCAGATTTTTCATTTAAGAAAAAAATTTATAAAATATATTTATAAATTTTATGCCAATAATTATCGTATAACAATTTTTAAACGTATGATTGTAAATTTATGTACACACACATGGAGATAAAATATACATGCTTAATATGAACTCATACATACATAACCATATTACTCATACATTTACACTTATTTATAATAACCAATATATGAAAGGGGTTTAAGCTTAATTTTATGTATGGGAAATTTCATAAAGAAAAAGTGATTGAATTTAAAATACAGTTTTTAAAAACCAAAAAAAAAAAAATAAAATCACTTCAATATATCATCCGGAAAAGAAATTTATTTTTTTAGCATAGATCTAATTACACTACGCTACAGAAGAAAAACAAAATCGAATATATTTTTCAAATAAGCTAGTGAAGGTTGAAGGTCTCGTCGGAAAGATTATAAAAATGTCCATCAAACTTGCCAAACACTCATATTTTAAAGTTATTGTTATTGGGACTTTTCTTAAAAAACCACGTGTAACTCAGAAACTCTTCTACCGAATTTCAATGTTTGAACTGTTTTTGATAGGAGAAGGATAGGGCTTGTCGTGTGTGTGAATTGGTCTATACATGTAAGTAAGATATGTAAAATTTCTCTTACCATTTTTACAGAAGAAAGAAAAAAAGTACCAAATTCCGTTATTTTAACCCGTTGTGCATCTTAAGAATCGGAATTTACAAAAAGTATTTTTTATAATACTTTTCTTGGCGGACTTTGCTAAATTACAATATTTCTGAAAATATAAAGAAAGTACCAAAAGTACAGTTTTTTAACCTTTTTATGCTCATAGGATCAAATTTTTCACATTTCAGTCTGTAAATTTTATTATGAAACTGCCCATATGAATTTATTGTAAAAACAAAAAAACATTTATTTAATATGCATGTTATTACAAAATTTTATATTTATTGAATATTGGCCTAAAGGAAGTTGTTTTATACATACAAATGTATACCAAAATATATTTATTGATTTATTATATTTTTAATATATGAAAGTAATACAGTTGTTAATCGCAATATTAGAAAAGTGGGTATTTTTCGACTTATATATACATAATTATGATTCCCGGAAGATTTTAAATCGATCTATAAATGTCCGTCAGTCTGACTGTTAAAAACACGCCACTTTCACGCAGAGAAGGATTATGATTATGCGACAACCATAATGGAGGGGCAACATAGTATGATTGATAAAATTATCATAACATGTTTGTAGCGACCATATTATGATCTACGCTGATCATAGTATGATAAAAAGTTGTATTTTTTTAAATGTTAATGATCATAGTGTGGTAATGAGAATGGTTGCTGTACTGTGTATTTATTAGAATACTTTGTAGTTTTCTTTTATCAATTTACCTTATGTTAAATTTCATATTTCATTTTATAATTTTGTCAATTTTATTATTTTTGAATTCATTCGTTTTTCTGTTGTTTAAAAGAATTGTTTTTATTTTGAATTGTCTTGATAATTTGTATTTTCCGGTTAATAAATTGAATTTTTATATAAAACTACCCGTTTGGCGTTGTAAATTAACATCAGATCCTACAATAGTATGATTGTCACAATCATATATATGCTCAAATGGATCAACCATACTATGTTGCCCTTCCATTCTGGGTGATTTGGTGTGCTGCAATCATGTTCCAAACATGTTTTTTCTCTGTGTGTTCAAAAGACAACTCTGAGTCGTCTGAAACTTGGCATATATATTTGTAATTTTCCTAAGCAGGTTAGTATTGAATTCGAAAAAGATCTATTGTAATTCGAAAAATTCATTTTTAATTCAAAGATTCTGCTTGTAATTCGAAAAATTAATTTTTAATTCAAAGATTCTGCATGTAATTCGTATATTTCTTTTGTAATTCGAAAACTCCAATTGTAATTCGGAAAAGATCAATTTTAATTCAAAATAGAAAAATTTTAATTCTACAAAGATCAATTGTAATACGAAAAAGATAAAGAATAATCGAAAAAAATTAATTGTAATTCGAAAATTACAATTGCAATTGAAAAAAGATATCAAAAACATTCGAAAAAGATTAATTGTAATTCGAATTGGACATTGATCAATTGTAAAAAGAAAAGAGCAATTATTTATTAAAAA
The DNA here is from genome assembly GCA_963921195.1 of Pegoplata infirma. Classification (NCBI taxonomy): domain Eukaryota; kingdom Metazoa; phylum Arthropoda; class Insecta; order Diptera; family Anthomyiidae; genus Pegoplata; species Pegoplata infirma. The sequence goes on along the minus strand of OY992538.1, from coordinate 232,192,565 downwards.
AAAAAAATAATTCGAAAAAGATCAATTGTTATTCTTAAAAGATCAATTGTAATTCGGAAAAGCTCTGTTGTAATTCAAAGATTCCAATTGAAATTCGGAAAAGATCAATGGAAATTCTATTGATATTTATACCCTACACCACACTGTGGTACAGGGTATAATGAGTTTGTGCTGATGTTTGTAACTACCCGAAATATTGATCCTAGACCCACCTTTAAGTATACCGATCGACTCAGAATCACTTTTTGAGTCGATTTAGCGATGTCCGTCCGTCCGTCCGTCTGTCCGTCCGTCCGTCTGTCTGTCTGTCCATGTAAACGGTGTAAACACGATACAGGTCGCAATTTTTAATCAATTGACTTGAAATTTGAAACTTAAGTCTCTCTTGGCCCAAGCCTATTGAAATTGGAAAAAATCGGTCCATATTTAGACCTAGCCCCCATACAAAGGTCCTCTTTAGTTTTGGCTCAAATGACTCTAATAACCGTATTATAGAAGGTATCGCTTTGAAATTTGGATGGTAAACATGTTTTGTCTTCACATATCATCATTCCGAATTTCAAAGAAATCGGACCAGTTCTTCTTGTAGCCCCCATACAAACCACCTTCCCGATTTTCACATAAATGTCTCAAATTTCATGAAAATAGAAAATATTTATTTAAAATTTTGTTTGTGTATGTTAAACGCGTACTTAAATAACCTTATCAAACCTGATAATCATCGGACCAGTTTTGGACTCAGGCCCCTTGTGAAAATTTCGCCCGATATTTAGTTAAAGCGGTTTATTGTCAACAAATAGAAGCCTATTTCACTCAAATTTGATTTGTGAGTGTTTTCTTCACTTATTAAAGGTTTTACAACATATAGATCTAATCGATCCATGGGACCCATTTTCCGGGAAACCTTGGTGTAGGGTATTATATGGTCGGTCTTGACCGACTATAATTTTCTTACTTGTTTTTGAATAACAAATGGAATCATCGAATTCACATTTTCAGAATTATAAGAATTTGCAAATAACACTGTGCTCCAGTCAAAAAATACTTCTGATGTGACATAGCATAGGTTGTTTGGTCTTATCGAGTAGATCACAAAAATGTCCATTAAACTTGCCGTTTTTTTTTTTTGGACTTTTCTCACTAGATAGATAGATAGATAGATAGATAGATAGATAGATAGATAGATAGATAGATAGATAGATAGATAGATAGATAGATAGATAGATAGATAGATAGATAGATAGATAGATAGATAGATAGATAGATAGATAATATCTTTATTCATTCAGTTTTTCTTATAAAATAATACTATACAATTTATATAATACAAATAATAAAGATGTTTTACGGCTTGGTTTAAAACCGTCAGCCGGAAGTTTGGATAAATTAAAAAAAACAAAAATAATTAATTTAATTAGCTTAATTTTGAAACCAATCTAAAAGTTATATTGAGCTATCAAAAATTTCCTATATGCCAAGGCGTTTTTTACGTAATTATATAGAGGATGCCAGTTTCCATCCACACCACCATTCAAAATTTCTTTAATTTGTTCATTTGAAAGATTTGAGTATTGAAGAAACCTATATCTAACTGAATTTAACACCGGACATCTTCCTAGAAAATGCAAGAGAGTTTCTTCCTCATTTAAATTGCATAGAGAACATAGTCTTGACTGATCAGTTCTATGCACACTCCCGTTCAGCCACAGAAGATCACCTCTAGTCTTCATTATAAGGGAAATTTCATGTTGGTTATATTGATCATTACAGTACATGTGCCCTATATCATGATTTAAGTGCTTATAAATTCTTTGTTGGCTCTTCTGTTTCTCACTAAACCTTGTGTAATTCAGAAAATTTTCAACCGATTATAAATTTTTAAACTGTTTTGGATAGTAGATGGATAGGGCTTTCTATGTGAATTGGTCTATACATATAAGAAAGATAACTATTGATTTTTTCTATAATATCTAATTTTTTTGATACTTTTTGTTAATTTTTGAAAATTTTTTGATTTTATTGATTTTTTTCTGCTATAATTCGTTTAACAACCTTTATTTTTATAAATGTATTTTTATAAAAAATTTAATTCTGAATACGATAAGATTAATTCAGAAAAAGTCGGATAACAATTGACAGAGTTGTGGTAATTTTTCTAAAAAGGAAAATTAAGATTTTGCAGGAAATCGTCGTTCAGATAATACAGGCAATAAAAATAAATTTATCATAGGAGGTCTTGTACAATATTTTTAAAGGCTTTTGACGCGCTGAATCCGAATCTGGCCTTTATATTGCTCTATCTCATCAGGTTTTTGAGATATTTAACATAAATTGATATATCAACAACTTAATAAGATAGCGCAATTTTAATGTCAAATTAGAATTCAAGAGGCCAAAAACCTTAAAAATAATGATATGCGACTTCTTAGTATGTTCGTTTATTTTTTTTTTGCCTGGATTATCCTAACGGATATATCGTGCAAAATCTTAATTCCGTTTTTTAGAAAAATTATCACAACTCTGTCAATTGGTTCGGCATAAAGCTCGTAGTATTCACAATTAAATTTGTTTTAAGAAAACGTTTCTAAATATAAATGTTGTTGAACGAACTATAGCAGAAAAAAATCGATAAACTCAAAGAATTTTCAAAAAATAACATAAAATTAGATATTGCAGAAAAAATCAATGCATATATTTCTTATAGGTATAGACCAAATCACACACATGAAATGCTATATTCTTCTTCTATCCAAAACAGTCGAAAAATTGAAAATCGGTTAAAAAATGTTTAAGCTAAGTAAGAAAAGTCCAAAAAAAAACGTTTTGTTGACAATAACTTTAAAATTTGAGGGTGCCTGGCAATTGATGGCCACTTTTTTGATCTTTTCGACGAGAACTACACCCTTAACTTCGTTTTAAAAGTATATTCGATTTTGTGTTTTTTGTCGCACAGTGTAATTAATATAATAATATGAATTGCATTGTCTATCTTTTTTGTATAACAGTTGATCTTTTTTGAATTACAATTGATGTATTTCGAATTACAATTGATCTTTTTCAAATAACAATTGATCTTTTTTAAATGACAATTGATCTTTTTCGAATGACAACGGAATTTTCGAATTACAACGAATTTTTTCGAATTACAATTGATCTATTTCGAATTACAATTGATCTATTTCAAACGACAATTGATCTTTTTCGAATTGCAATTGTCCTTTTTCGAATTATAATTAATCTATTTTGAATTACAATTGATCTTTTTCGAATTTCAATTGGAATTTTCGAATTACAAATGAAATCTGTGAATTACAAGTAGAATCTTTGAATTTCAAATGTATTCGAGTTACAACTGAAATCTTCAAATTACAAATAAAATTGTTGAATTTAAAATAAAATTTTTGAATTACAATTGTTCTTTTTCGAATAAAATCTGCAAGTGGTGTAGTCGTTTACAAGTTATTAGTAAACCGTTAATTTCAAATTCGTTACACCTTAAATTCACGCGGCAAAAAAGCATAAACTAAATTTGAAAGTTATAGTGACACAAATATATTTGAAAATTTTTAATCACTAAAAAATAATTTCACATAAAACAAAAATTACACTCAAGCTAAATTTAATTTGTATGCGTTAGAAAAAATTAATAATCACTTAAAAAGGTCATTGTGAATGGTAATCATAGATTCCACAAAGTTCTTAAAAAATTTACATAAAGAAAAACAAGTAAAAAAAGTTAAATTCGACTAGGCCGAATCAATGAAAACCCTCCACAATGCCCTTTTTTAGTAAAAGAAAACTTTTCTAAAGTGAAAAAAATTAACAATTTTGAATAGAAATTTTTTATTTTGAAAAACAACCCAGCAAAAAATGTGCGGAGTACTTCTATTTGGAGTGCTTTAAAACTATAGCAAATGTAATGAAATACAACAAAAATAACAAAAAACACATGAAAAAACGCAAAGGCATTCTTTTCTACTCCATAAAAAGTTGATATTCAGCTCTTAACTCATTACCTTCCGCGACACTCCCATACAAATGTAAGTAGATATTCAGTAGATAAGAAGTACTCCGAGTTTTCAAACAACTTCCAACTACTTCCCGGAGTACTTCTTATCTACTGAATATCTACTTACATTTGTATGGGAGTGTCGCGGAAGGTAATGAGTTAAGAACTGAATAACTATGAATTCTGGAGTAGAAAAGAATGTTTGTGTGTTTTTGTCTTGTGTTTTTTGTTATTTTTGTTGTATTTCATTACTTTTGTTATAGTTTTAAAGCACTCCACTAGGAAGTGGTAATGACTTATTTTGCAGGGCAAACAAAAAAAATACCATTTTTTTTTTAGTGTAAAATTTATTTTTTAGTGTAATTTTTTTTGGTTAAAAATATTTTTGCGTGACAAAAATACGTTGTAAAATATAGTCACAAAATATTTTACAACGTATTTTTATCAATGTTTTTAAAATTGGTTTAACGGTTTTTCAACATGAGAATTTAAGGTAAAACCAATCTGAAATTCCGGTTTATGATTATATCTTTTGAATCACTGGACAGATTTTGCTGAAATTCTGAAATTTTCCATTTTTTAAAAAAGTCAATTTATCAAAAATCCGGCCACCTTTTTAAATTTTTTTTTTAAGTTTAGATGTTTGTCCATCGACACAAAAAATTCAGAAACTCGTTCTTCGTTTTTTTTTCGAGAAAATTGCATTTGAATTTTAAATTTCATAACATTTTTGTAATTTGCTTGTATTTTCTTGTTTTAACGTTGCGAATGAGTAATATTAATTGCATAAATATTACTCATACGCTCTATTGAAACAAGAAAATACAAGCAAATTACAAAATTGTTACGAAATTTAAAATTCAAATGCGATTTTCTCGAAAAAAACGAAGAACGTATTTCTGATTTCTAAACTTAAAAAAAAAAAATCTAAACTTTAAAAAAAAAAATTGTGGTCGAATTTTTGATAAATTAACTTTTTTAAAAAATGGAAGGTTTTAGAACGGGTTCTGAAAATATTCCAAAAAAAAAAAAAAATAATCGATAGCCCATACAAAACTATATAAGAATGTAAATTTTTCAGATTATGCTGCATTCCGTTTTAACGTGATTAATATTTAATCAAGGCAACTCGCTACAAATTTCACAATTTTTCCAATATTTGACCACGCCTCCTAGGCCCAGTTTTTTAAAAATTGAAAAACCAAAAACGCAATTTTCTAAGTTCCATATAGGACTATCTATACAACCTATTCAGAAGTTTACGACACACATGTTTTTTTTCGCTGGACATTTGGTGTGGAATGCCTCATATACTTGATGGGGTCCTAGACAAATATTTCTAGGTGTTACAAAAGGAATGTCAAACTTATAAATACACTCTATCACTAGAGTGGAGGGTATAAAAATACTGCACTCAAATCCCGTCTTACTGAAGATCTGTGTATCATTGTGGAAGATACCCAGTCAGAAAAATACAATCGCAAAAGCGCTGTGAAAGCGTTGTAAACGGTTCTACAAGCGTTCCATTTACCATCTTGAAAGCGCTTTCAGATGATCCGAATGATAACATCGATCTACGCTAGGTTTAAAGCGTTTTAAAAGCGTTTTAAAAAAGTGCTTTCAGAACGTTTTGTTAAAAGTCATGAAAGCGCTTTAAAAACCAAAAGTAAAGCACTTATAAAGAGCTTAAATACAAAAATTAAAGATATTTTCCAGCGATTGTTAACTCTTGGAACAATCCTATTGCTGAAATTCAACGAAAATTGCATGTTTTTCATACCGTTAACTCTCCAAATAAAGCTCCATTGGTATATCCTCTCTTTAAAAACAAAAAGTATTCTCTTGGCAAAGTAATGGAATCCACTGAAACAAAAGTTGTGTTTTCTTTTAATAATATTCATGGTTTCAAAATTACTGCATCCCATCCTGATAACGCTATTTCTACTAAGTAATGGAAATATTGTGATAGTAAACCAAATTTTTAACACACATGTGATAATATATATTTAAAAGGCAACATCTTTAATGAAATAAACGATTATTTTGTCTATCCAATTCCATCAAAAAAAAAATAGGACTTTATAATGTTAAAAATTTACGTGAAGATGTTATTGAAGTCAGTGTGCATATTGTAGAAGTTAAATGCATTATTTGTAAATTTTATAACGAAACTATTGCTATAACTCTTTTGCATAAATGATAATAATAAAACTTAATATAGATTTACAAATTAAAAAATGTTTTATGTTTTCAAAATTTTGCGTTTTCAATGTGGTGGTAGGGAAAAATTATTTAATTTGATTAAACAAAATGTTTTTATAACAATTTGTTTAAAATTGAGTATAATCTAAAAAATACTATACTTGTATGTACTACGAAAAAAATTTAAAAACGTTTGCAAAAACTGCTTTAAAACCATTTAATTTTGAAACGAACATGTATTTTGTTAATAAAGTGCTTTCAAAACGCTTTTCGAAAACGCTCTCAAGGCGTTCGAATAAAGCGTTTTGATAATGCTTTTTTTTTGTTACAATGCTTTCAGAACGCTTTTCGAAAACGCTCGCAAAGCGTTCGAAAATAACGTTTTGAGAACGTTCTTTTTTTGTTACAGTGCTTTCAGAACGCTTTTTTTTATAACCGTCGTAAATTTCTGCTTGGGTATTTATAGATTCATCCAAGCCGATTTTTATTTTAATTATTTTTTTTATACATTCACTTAATAATTTAATTTAATTGAAATCATGTAAATTCTGTTTTATTTTATAGTAATTTCCATAAAAAATGCCCTTTAGGTTTAATAATTTTATAACTTGTAGTTTTTATATTCTTAGAAATTTATATTTGAAAAATAAAAAAATTTAAAAAATGCCTATTAAACCTGTACCTTTGTAATGGAAATTTTTCAAGTATTACTGACTAAGTGGTCCAGCCAGACATGTTTAAGTGTTGTTATGGCATTGTAGTTTGTTAAGAGCCTTTAGATTTTTTTTTGTTTGAAAAATGAAAAAAAAAAAAATACATAAAAAAATCATAGACATAATAGTTACTTGTTGATTATGAAATAGATGCAAAGTTTTACAGAAATGAAAACTAACAGAAAAAAACTATTTTTTTTTAGAAAAGAAAACATGAAAAAAAAAAATAATTGTATAGATTATATGCCTTTATAAAAGGATGATATTCCTAGGAGAGTATTAAATAAATTGTAAATTCGGAGGATAAGTGAGGGAGCTTTGAATTTTTATATGATTGGGTAGAGTCTGTCTAATGAACAGATTTTATTGACAATTTTTAAAATGACTTAATATTAACAATTCCCACAATTGAAACAAATTCTCGGATTTTAAAATTGAGATTTTTTATAATAGATTAATAACTCGTATGATCAATAAATACACAGTGCAACACCCAAATTCGGAATGGGATGAAACTAAAAGCAAATGAAAGTTGACATATTCCATAACAAACCCCTCAAGGCTTTTTTCTAGTTCAGAGCTAGATTTTGTTTTACACGCATTTGAAGTTAGTGCACTTTTATTATAATTACAATAATAAATGCTTGAAAACTGTATTAGTGGCGAATGATTAATATTGTAATTGCCTTTAAATAACAATCATACGCAACGGTGTCCAGTGATTTATATTAATAATTGCCTTTAAATAACAATCATACGCAACGGTGTACAATGGTTTATTTTAATAATTTGGCTATTCAGTAAATAGGTACTGGACCGATTGAGGTAAAATTCATACCAGTTATAGCTGAAGTAATTTTGAACTTAAGTTTGGAAACTGGACCCTACATGTCCAATAAGGGCACCACCAGGGGCCTTTAAAGTAGGACACGTTTAGTACACAAAAACTTTAAATGCTTTAAAATCACCAACTTTAAATGCGTGTAAAATAAAATCTAGCTCTGACCTAAAAAAAGGCCTTGAGGGTTTTGTTATGGAAAACGTCAGCTTTCATTTGCTTTTGGTTTCATCCCATTCCGATTCCGAAAGTTCGATTTTGTATCACTGTGATATTAATAAATATTTTTTTTTTTTTAATTTTTATAATCTTTGAAAAGAACTCATAAGCGTATGAGTAATATTTTAAGTTTTATATAAATCATTCGCCTTCAAAGAAATAGTAGATATAATCTCCTAAGCGTATGATAAATATTAATTTCAATATATAGTAAATATTGATCATACGCCTACATCTCATTTTACAATACACAGTGGTTTATTTTCGATTTATTTTTTGGAAATTATTCTGCCATTCAGTAAGTACTGTACAGATTGCAGTGAAATTTATATTTTTTTAGTGTAAAAATATTTTTGAGTGACAAAAAAACGTTGTAAAATATTTTTGTGTATAGATAAAGTTTAAGAAAATATGCTGAGACACTTTTTGCACAGAAAAAGTCTTAGATTCTGTGACACTTTTTGTATAGAAAAAGTCTCAGAATCTGAGACATTTTTTGTAAAGAAAAAGTCTCAGATCTGAGAATTTTTTTTTATAGAAAAAAGTCTCTGATCAGACACATTTTTTGAATAGAAGACGTTTTTTAAAGAAAAAATTCTTAAATCTGTGACATTTTTTGTATAAAAAAAAAGACACTGATCAGAGGCATTTTTGTATAAAAACGGTGTCTAAGACTATTTTGGTATAGAAAAAGTTTTAGATTCTTTCAAGGGAAGTATCTCAAGCCTTATGAATCAATCAAATCAAAAGAGGCAATTTTAAGGGTCGGGTGTTTTCGGTTTGAGTCCATATTAATTATTTCTGAGAAATAATTATTTTTGTTGTACAATGAGAAAATCTGAAAAAAATTAATTGACAACACAGGCTAAGTGGAGATGTCGACAGCTTTCGGAAGAAGCCACCCTTCCTTCGTCAGCACTCTTCGATTGTCACTGTAGGTGTGTAAGATTAAGATCAGCTATTTAAACGTACATTAAGGTGAAAAAGCGAACGGGAATTATATCACATTCCATTACCCATATGTTACGTTTAGCACGAACTTAATGAATCTATTTTTAACTTTTTCCAACACAGTTGTAATTTCTTACACTGTAGTAAATTTTCTCAGAGTTGCAAACCTTAGTAGGACTTTTCAAGTCTTGAAAAATGTCCGTTAGGTTTGAATTTATATTTCGTATTTCTAATTCTTAGAAATATTACTAAATTGCATTGTACCTTATGAGTTGAGTTTTAATTCTGGAAGGGTGGTTTCTTCCGAAAGCGGTCGACATCTCCACTTAGCCTGTGTTGTCAATAAATTCTTTTCAGATTTTCGCATTGTACAACAAAAATAATTATTTCTCAGAAATAATTAATATGGACTCAAACCGAAACAGAAACTTCAGTTATAAAATATAAAGTCCAATAATATATAAAACAGAATTAAAACTCAACTCATAAGGTACAATGCAATTTAGTAATATTTCTAAGAATTAGAAATACGAAATATAAATTCAAACCTAACGGACATTTTTCAAGACTTGAAAAGTCCTACTAAGGGTTGCAACTCTGAGAAAATCTACTACAGTGTAAGAAATTACAACTGTGTTGGAAAAGTTAAAAATAGATTCATTAAGTTCGTGCTAAACGTAACATATGGGTAATGGAATGTGATATAATTCCCGTTCGCTTTTTCACCTTAATGTACGTTTAAATAGCTGATCTTAATCTTACACACCTACAGTGACAATCGAAGAGTGCTGACGAATGAAGGGTGGCCTCTTCCGAAAGCTGTCGACATCTCCACTTAGCCTGTGTTGTCAATTAATTTTTTTCAGATTTTCTCATTGTACAACAAAAATAATTATTTCTCAGAAATAATTAATATGGACTCAAACCGAAATAAATAAAAACTTCAGTTTTTTAAAGACTTTATTCACATCCTTTTATCCTGATATGGCAAAATAAAAAAATGGAAAAATTATATCCTCTTCTTTTATTTATCATCTCCAGTGTCGTCCTAGGACAATGACAAAAAGATTTAAAAAATATTTTAAAAAATGTTTCCTCAAAAACTTTGAAGTCCTTTTTAAATTCAGCAATATCACGAAACAAACAACTGTAAAAGCAGTTTTACTCGATTTGATTGTTCTCATATTAAATATTGGCTGTCAAACTGTGTTTAAAGTTTCAGACAAACCGGTTCATAAGAGCTGAGATACTTCCCTTATTAGGCCTTTTTTGTAAAGAAAAAGTCTCAGAATCTGAAATCTGAAAAGACTCAGATTCTGATTTATTTTTCACACACAAAAAAAAAAAATTCCAATGAACGATTTTCATAGTATTTATGAACGAATTCATACAATTTATTATAAGAGCTGAGATACTTCCCTTATTAGGCCTTTTTTGTAAAGAAAAAGTCTCAGAATCTGAAATCTGAAAAGACTCAGATTCTGATTAATTTTTCACACACAAAAAAAAATCCAATGAACGACTTTCATAGTATTTATGAACAAATTCATACAATTTATTAACTTTTCCATAATATTTATAAACTTTTTCATAGTATTTATGAATAAATCTTAATATGGGAAATTAAAGAAGAAATTTTTCAAAAATACTATGAAAAAGTTTATAAGTATTTTGAAAAAGTTAATAAATTGAATGAATTTGTTCATAAATACTATGAATGTCGTTCATTGAATTTTTTATTTTTTTGTGTGTATGTAGAAAATTATTACATACAATTTTCATTATATACCAATTATTTAAATTTAAAAATATGTATATGTTCTATGTTCTTTAATTATTTTAAATATATTTAAAATATTTTCTATTTAATTTTGCTGTCTAACATTCTAACATGTTCTCTATGTGTCTTTTTTTCAAACAATATGTTAATGTTTCAACACTTAACTTTTCCAAAGAAAAACAATTTCAATTTACCTTTGTTTTTTGTTGTATTCTCTACAAAAGCATATTTTTCACAAAAAAAAAAAAAAAAAAAAAATTGTATGCAATTGTTTTAAAATTTTCTACTTTTTTCTAATTTTATGGTAATTTATTTTCATTTTATGGTTAAGGTTTATATATGTTTTTTTTTTGTAATGTTTTATATGTTTGTATATATGTATTTGCCTTTCATGTTGCTGGTGTAGGAGGACATGCTTGTATGAGTTTTATCTTTTGAGTTATTTTTGTAATTTACACAAAATGTATGTCAAAAAAATAAAAATATAAATAATTGTTGTTATTTAGAAAAATGTTTTCTAAAGTTAAATATATTTTTACATAAGAAATTATTTTTTTTTTTGGTTACACAAAATACATTTTATGAAGAATTTATTTAAAAAGAAATCATCACGTGTCTGGTCAAATCAATTATTTTTTTGTTGGTTTATTGAAAGAAATAATTTAATTAAAAGTTACAATTTGTTAATTTAAGTTTAATTGAAGTACATTTTATTTTTAAAGGCTACCAGTGTGCGATTTAGTAAAATTTTTTAACGATGTTTTCGATATCGTTCGAAGACTCCAATTAAAATTTGAAAAAGATAAATTTTCAAAAGATAAATCAATTGTAATTCAAATAGAATTAAATGTAATTCATATTAGATCAACTGTGATTCGAAAAACATCAATTGAAGGGCTTACTGCAAGAACTTGATAAGCAACATTTCATTTTATGGTGGTTTTTGACTTAAAACTTTTGAAATATTGTAGAAAACAGATCTTTTGAAGAACTTTCATACTCAAGATACATGTACTGAAGGTTTAAGCAAGACTTCTGCCGAAAATCTGACAATGGAACATCAGTAGAAGGCAAAAAACAACAAAAAATAAAATGTTGCTTAACAAGTTTTTGCAGTAAGTCCTTCAATTGTTTTTCGAAAATTCCAATTGTAATTCAAAAAACATCATTTGAATTTCCAGCAAAAATAAATTTTATAGTCATGCGACGTTAAAAATATTTTTACAAAAAAAAAAAAAAAAAAAAAAAAAAATTTTTACACCCAAAAAAATTTATACTCAAAAATTACTAATTTTTACTCAAAAAAAAAATGTTCTAATAAATTTTTTTCCAAATAAATGTTCTTTTTTCTCTAAAGTTTTTACTTCTATTCAAAAATATCTCTAATCTGAACTCTAGATCAAAACAACTTCTCTTACGGTTTAAGTAAAGAAATTTTTGAGTACCCACATTAATAACACTGTGCTACAGTGGAAAAATTCTGCTGATGTGACACAGTATAGGTTGTTGGTCTTGTCGAGTAGATCACAAAAATGCCCATTAAACTTGCCAGACACCCTCAAATTTTAAAGTTATTGTCAAAAAAAACTTTTTTTGGGACTTTTCTCACTAAACCTTGTGTAATTCAGAAAATTTTCAACCGATTTTAAATTTTTAAACTGTTTTGGATAGAAAAAGGATAGGGCTTTCCATGTGTGTGGATTAGTCAATACGTAAAAGAAAGATATCTATTGATTTTTTCTATAAAATCATTTTTTTTTTTGTTATTTTTTAAAATTTTTTCGAGTTTATTGATTTTTTCTGCTATAGTTCGTTTAATAACCTTTATATTTATGACTGTTTTTTTAAAGGTAATTTAATTCTAAATACGATAAGCTTTATCCTGAAAAAATCGGATAATAATTGAGAGAGTTGTGATAATTTTTCTAAAAAAGAAAATTAAGATTTTGCAGGAAATCACCGTTCCGATAATCCAGGCAAAAAAAATAAATTTATCATAAATGGTCATGTACAATATTTTTAAAGGTTTTTGGCACGCTTAATCCGAATCTGGCTTTTAAATTGCTCTTTCTCGTCAGGTTTTTGAGATATTTAACATAAATTGATATATCAAAAACTTAATAAGATAGCGCAATTTCAAGGTCAAATTCGAATTTAGAAGGTCAAAAACCTTTAAAATAATAATACGCGACCTCTCAGTATGTTCGTTTATTTTTTTATTTTTTTCTTGCCTGGGTTATCCTCACTGCAATTTCATACAATGGGGACTTTCGCAGAGGTGCACTTTGGTGCGGAACGCTCTCTGTCTGCTATTCACTTGGGAATAGCAAGAAGCAATTCCTCTGTATGAATTTTCCAAGCAGTTCACTACTTCCGGTCTTAGACCAAGTATTCCCTGGTAATGCCATTCACACAACCGTCTGGTGGCAGCTAGAGTGAGAAGGCTAAACCTGCCTAGAGGTAGTTGGCAGCCCCAACACTAGGATCGGTATGCAATTATTATCCGATTTTTTGGCATAAAGCTCATAGTATTCCCAATTAAATTTTCTGTAGAAATACGTTTATTAATATAACTGTTGTTAAATAAACTATAGCATAAAAAAATCGATAAACTCAAAAAATTTTCAAAAAATAACAAAAAATTAGATATTGTTAAAAAAAATCAATACATATCTTTCTTATATGTATAGAACAAATCACACACAAGAAAAGCCCTATCCTTCTTCTATCCAAAACAGTTGAAAAATTTAAAATCGGTTGAAAAATGTTTAAGTTACACGTGGTTTAGTGAGAAAAGTCCCAAAAAAGCGTTTTTTGACAATAACTTTAAAATTTGAGGGTATCTGGGAAGTTTGATGGACATTTTTGTGATCTTTTCGACGAGACCTACAACCTTTACTACCTCATTTCAAAAGTATATTCGATTTTGTGTTTTTTGTAGCACAGTGTAATTATTAGGGATGAGATTTTCATTCACTAAATAATCGAAAATATGAGCTTAAAATGTGCGCTAAAAAATTCAAAATATGCACTAAAAAACCTAAAAATATGCACTAAAAAATAAAATGTGTGCAATAAAAATCTTGTTTTCATAGGAAAAACTTCTTAGAATGCAAAGAGTAACGCCGGGTTTAAATAGTAACATTTAAAACTTTATATTAGCAATATTTTTTAGAAATTAACACAATCTATAAAAAAAAATTAAGAAAAAAATACTTTTTCTTATTTGCAAAAAAAAAAATAAAATTTAAAATAGTTTTTGAAACAAATAAATTTCAATTTGGGTTTTTGCTAATTTATGCCAAAATATGCAAAAATAAGCACACAAAAATATTCACAAAATATGCATTTAAAACCAAAATATGCAAAAATATGCATTTTACCAAAATATGCAAAAACAAATCGATGCCATTTTATCGCAAATTTCTTGATACGGAAAGATAATTGGTCGATATCGTTTGTAGACTATAGACAAAAAACATGCATTTGCATGGAAATCTCATCCCTAATAATTATATATAATTTTATCAAAAAATTTACACTCAAAAAAAAAAAAAAAATAAGCTTGAAATTTTGTTTCCAAAAATTACTAAACATAAAAATGATCTTACAATTTTTTTTTACTTCTATTCCTTAATACCTTAAATCTGCACTCAAGATCAAAATAAATTCTCTTACGGTTTAAGTAAAGAAATTTTTGAGTACCCACATTAATAATAAAAACCTAAGTAGTAACATTTTATATAATTGCATTAAAGTTTTTGTTTTTAAATCAATTTATCTTTTATTAGAACAGAAAAAATCCCTTGTATATCATTTCAATTTGTTTGTTCATATTGTTTGGTATTTGAAAAAGATTCTTTTAACTATTTATTTTATGTTTTATGTCATTTCTATAAAATAACTTAAAGTTCACTTTTATATATATTTTTTTTTGTTTGTTTTTTCTACTCAATTTCAAGCAGCACTTACTTAGTTTCTTAGTCATTGCAATGAACAATTTTTTTTTTATTCTAAAGTTTATTTGCTTTACAACAAATCAACAACCATTTTATGGTCTTCAATTGAATCCTTTTCTTCGTTTTTTGTACACTCGAAAAATTGTAAGTTTAATTTTTTATAAATCAAACAAAACAACACAAAGAGCAAAATAGAGATAAGGAAACACATTTTACAAAATAAAATATGACTTTTCTGAATCTATGGCGTCTAAAACATTTTCTGGACCCATATTTCAAGGTGTTACAAATTGAATGACCTCGAGCTAAAATAAACCTACTCAAAATATATTATTTTTTGCTTTTGTAGCAGCAACAAGTTTTATTGTTGCTGATACCACAAACATTTTTTTTAGTGTATTCTTACATATATATTTGTTTCTAATCCTAAAAGAGTTGTTTGATTCATACTGTGTTGTTTTTTTTATATTTTTAATTTTTTTTTTCTTCTTGAAACACTCGACTTTTCTTTTCTGTCTTTTTAAACCGCCTTTAGTCTTTTTTTTATTTATTTTGACGTCATCTTCTTAACGTGTAGTGACTTGTATATGTTTGTCAAGATACTTAAGAAAGATTTAAGTACTGTACAACTGCAACATCAATTGCTTTCAAATGATGATGTTGTTGTTGGTGATGCTACTACTGCTGCAGCAACAGCAGCAGCTGCTGTTGATGATGACGATGACAAAGTTGATGTTGTTGCTCTTGAAGAGTAGAATAGAAAAGAAAAAAAAATTGTAAGAACCTGTAGTTCCTGTGCAATTTTATGCACTTAAGTTATATTGGTGGTTGTTATAATGCATGCTACTCGTATGTATGAGTTAGTATGTGTCTCTTTTTTTTTGTGTGTGAGTGATGGCCTGACATATGTATAAAGTTGATTGTTTTTATTTTGTTCACTTGTGCTGGTTTTTTTTTATTATTTTCTTCTTTAGTTCTTTATAAATTTTTTAAAAAACATTATTACTGAAGTTTGTTGGAAATTTCTTTAATATTTGATTATATAAAAGATATACAAATATTTGAATAATTTAAAGAAAAAGTGAACTTATTTAGCAGAGCTTTTGAAAGGAAAGTTAGAGTAATATATTTAATTAATTTTATTATTATAAAAGTACCATGTTGTCAAGTTTCGCTTTAGATTAAAATATCTGTTACTTACACAAATTTGAACAGCAGGGAATTTAGCAGGGCCTATTCTTTTTAACTTTCGAGATATTGCCCAATTTCTGCTTCAACTATTTATAGAATTGAAAAACTTATAAATTTTCCCAAATTTATAAATATCTCTTGTAAATTCTTCATTCATTACTTTCTCTATTAACCCCTTTAAATATATTAGCAATTATACACAAAAAATAAAAAAAAAACAAAACCTTCCCATGTCTACCCATACCAAAAACCCCAAAACTACAAAAATAACACAGTTATATAAATAGAGAAAGTCCTGAAAAACAAAACAATTACATGGTTGCCTATAAATATACACAACGGCTTAATAAAAACAATACCCAATTTAAACAAACACAATCATAAACCCACATATGGTTGTATATAAACGTTTGCATTTTGAGAGTGAAACACTTTCAAGTACTACAAACTGAATAAAAATACAACCCAGTTAACAGAATAATTAAAAATTTGATATTTTTTATAGTTTTATTTTTTTACAGATCGAGCTCAGGCTCTTATTCTATTTTTGTAATGTTTTAAGTGGAAAAATTCAGAAAAAAAAAAAATTATAAAATAATAGGCTTTTCTGGTTTTCTCAAACATTCCAGTTACACTCAAAAAAATACGTTAGTAGATTTACTAATTTTTTTTTTGCTAATGCTAGTTAGCTAACTTTTAGCAAATTTTTAGTTGAGATTAGCATGTAGGCAAAAAATTCTTGTAAACTTCATTTAGCACATTAGCAATTTTAAACAAACGTTGAACTAATTTCTTTTGCTAAGATTTGAAATTGAGTTGACAACATTTTTACAAGATTTTTTGCTAACATTGGCAAAAATAAATGGTAAATTTTTTTTTATTTTCAGAAAACTTAAAATGGCTCTATCTCGGAAACTAAGCCAGATAGAGCAAAATGGAGGGCATTTTTGGTTCTTAGAATCTCCATACTTTCGTGGATCCCCTTCACATGTGTGGACCCTAATGGGCCCTAACTTTGGATCCAAAAAAGTTAGCATTCCCGAAAATTTTAAAATGCCCATATCTCGGTAAATATTGCCGACACAACAAAAAGTCCAAAAGCATTTTTGTAGCCCTCAATACGTAGAACAAGACCGCAAAATAGTCAAAAGCTCTCCGAGTAATATTTTTGAAGTTATCGAGTTTTTTAATTCTCAAGACCCCAGTGGTCCCCTATAATCACGTATCTTAAAAACTAAGCAAGGTAGAGCGAAACGGACACAAATTTTGGATCAAAAACTATGACGATTTTTAAGGAACCCAACTAGGCCTAGGCCCATCGGGGTCTGGACCTATCGGGTCTGAACCCAATGGGGTCCTCAAATGTGTCAAAAAAAATTTTTTTTGTTAACTAATTACTGGCAAAACATTTTTGCTAACTTTAGCAAAAAAATTGTGGGTTCAAAATCAGCAAATCTTCTTGTAGGTTAACAAGCTTTTTTTGCTAACATTACCGTTTTTTTTTTTTTAGTGTAGTGTTATCATTAGTAGGCTATTAAATGTCGATTTGGATTGTCAATAAGAAATTGTTTTTCGTATATGTGAAATTTGTATAAACATAAACCTTAATCGAGAATCTAACCAAGGATATTTTTTGTCGTATTCATTCCATTAACAAAACAAGTTGACGGGCACCTTAGACAATACAACCACCACATTGATATGATTTGAAAGACGATTGTTTTTTGTTCTGTTACTGATGTGTTCATACATTTAGTATTTCTTTGCAATAAATTTTCACATTTTCCAAAACTACAATTCTATTTTTAGTAATCTCAAATTTGCATTTTTGTTTCGAAGACGTGACTAATGGCGACATATTTTGTCAGTATTTTTATTTATTGCTTTTTCTGTTAGCACTAATCGAGTTTGGGCTCTAATTCAATTTTTTACAAGGACTTAAGTTGAAAAATATAGAGAAAATTAAATTTCAAAAAATCTTAGATATTTCAAATATTCTCATACCGGTTTCAAACACTCCAGTTAGTGTTATCATCAGTAGGATTTTAAATATCGGTTTGTTTTCTTAACACCGTACGACAACAATGAAAAAAGTAGTTAAACACGAACTTGATAATATACGTTTGAAACTAGAGACTAAATGAAGTAAAACTGCATTTACAGTTTTTTATTTTGTGATCTTGTTTCCTTTAAAAGGACTTTAAAGTTTTAGAGGATTAGGGAAAGTGTGTCTTTCGATCCGAAATCACTTACTCCGTGACTGGTGAAAACGGGACAGATGGTAATACAACTATCACTAAACCGTCTGCAAAAATTATCGCTTGACTAGAGACACCAGGACAATTTTCCAAAGGTTTGAACAAAATTTTAAAATTTTCCATGCCACACACTTTTGCGTTTTTTTGTAAAAAATTTAATCAAAAACGATGTTTGAAAAAAAAAAATTCAAAAAAATTCCGAAAATTTTTTGGAAAATTTTCGAAGTCCCGAACAATAAAATTTTTTTGACTATTTTTTTGCGTTTTGGAATAACAAGTATCTTAAAAAAAAAAAAAAATTATAAGTTTCAAAATTTTCTAATTGCCGTTCACAAAGATGTTTGGCGTTTTTTTTTTGGGGGGGTTTTGGAGTAAAAAATTATTTAAAATATTTTTAGGGTTTCTTCTTTTTTTAAGTTCAAAAACATGGTGGAGTTAGCTGCTATGTGTTCTGAATTTATTGCAAGAATATGTCTTATGTTCGTAGGCTGGTTAAGTTCGGAGATTTCCAAAATCGGACCAGGAGAAAAGTTCCCCTTTGAAAAGTTAAACTACCCCAGAAAACACAATTTTTTTACTTGCTATTTTTGTATATTTGTTCAATAAATGAAATATTTTTATGTCATATGAAGTTTATCGGCGTGCACTTAGACCAAGGGGTTCAGAAAAGTTCATTTTTTTTGGTCCGACCATTTTGCTAAAACCATAACTAATATGTATATCAACACTTATCGCAAGGGGGAAGGTGTACCCCAACGTCTAGAGCTGACTCCCCCCACTCAAAAAAAAAACATACCTCTGATTACACAGCTCAACATGAAAATGCGTATTGGATTCTGGTAAGTGATTTAGGTAGTGTTTGTTGCGCTGATTCCAAATCTGCGGCCCAAATATGTCTATCACGTCAGGATTTTGAGTTATTCGCGGTTAAAGTGCCGAAAAAAGCCATTTTGGACCCTTTTTGAAAGCTAATAAAATAAGGTCCTGGCATGCGATTGACATGGTATCAAGCTCATTCGAAAGTATGAGATTTTCTTTAAAAGACAAGATAAAATGCTCTTAAAATTTAATTTTCTAAAATGGTAAAAAAATCATTAACAAAAAACCTTCATTTTTTAAATATTTAGTTTATTAACACAGTGTTTTTTCACAAACTTCCATACAAATACAAACATAAATATTAGATTTAAAGCACTTGTGGCTAACGATTTTTTCACCATTATTAAAAGTTAATTTCTAAGAAAATTTGATTTTGTCTTAAAGAGAAAATTACGCACTTTCGAAAGAGCTTGATATCAAGTCATTCGCATGTCAGGATCTTATTTTATAGGCGCTCAAAAATTATTAAAATGGAACTTTTTTGACACTTTAACCGCGATTTTCTCAAAATTGTGACGTGATAGAAAAATTTGAGTGACCATTTTGGAATCGTGAAACCAAAACCTATAAACTTTATTGGTTTCATTCAAAACGCAGCGACAAACCTCAGATTTGTAGAGCGGTGTTATTTGTTGTTGCTTGTTTACATATTGGAGGGTATAATATATTCGCCACAGCCGTTTTTAACACTCTCCCTTGCTTGTTTCATATTTTTTTTTTTGCTAAAAATATTTTTTTTTTTCGAAATTTTGTTTTTTTTTTCATAAAAAAATTCCGTCATCAAAACTTCTTTTTTCTTTAAAATATTTTTATCATCAAAAATTTTTTCATAAGAATTTTTATTTATTTCTTCATCAAAAACATTTTGCTTTTCATCAACAAAATTGTTTTTACAAAGTTTTTTTTTCGTAAAATTTTTTGTTTTTATCAAAATATTTTTATTTAGTTTTTTTTATAATTTTTTTTTTTTTGTCATCAAAATTTTTTCGTTTTAGTCAAATTTTTTGTTCAACGATTTTGTTTTTGCCCCAAACATAAAAAAATAATTTTTCTTTAGAATTTTGTCAATAAACTTTCTTTTTTTTTAATCAACATTTTAAGTTATTAGGAATTTTCTTAACTTTATTTTTTGAATTCCGATTTTTTTTACTTATTCTGAATAAGGTTACTGATTTATTTGGAATTTTCTTAAACTACTTATTCTAAGTTAAGGAATTTTTTTTATAGTTTTCTAATGAATGGCTAAATTTTTTTCAATACTAAAGATGTTTACTGGGTTATGACCAAAAATCTCATATAAACTCACACACACACACAGAAATAAATAAAAGCAAAAAACTAATTTCAATAAAATGACCAAAAACTAACAACAACATAAACAAACAAATGTACTTATACACTCTCTCACTCATACAAACAAAAAATTTTAATAACAGCACCAACACATGTAAACAAAATGCCCCATTCCCACACATATGCCATAAACAGAATTTTAAAAGACTTAAATCCTCAATTGTTTTACAACATATGGAAAATCAAATTAAAAAAAAAGTAGAAAAGTTAAATTTAACTTGGCCGAATCTTCTCCTCTCCACAATGCACTTTTAATGTAAAAAAAATTGTTTAAAAATTTTGGGTACAAATTATTTATTGTTATTAGTTTTTAGTCATCAAAAAAATTTTTTTTTAATGCTGAAATATTTTATTTTGAGAAAAAATATTTTTTAGTAATTTGTGTATAAAGAAAAAAATTTTAGTGAAAATTTTTTTTTGAGTAAAATTTTTTTTTGTTGTCAATTTTTTTTTTTTCAAGAGTAAAAACTTTTTTGAGCGAATAAAATACTTTGTAAAATATTTTTGTGGCATACGAATATTTTTATAACATTTTTTGAGTGTACAAATATTTTTGAGTGTATTTTTTTTTTCTTTTAAGTGATTAACTCAACTTAAATAATATTTTTGTGGCATACCAATGTTTTTCAAAAATTATTTTTAAAAGCGTGTTTTTTAAAAAGTGAATTTAAGGCGAAACCAGTCCGAGATTCCCGGTTGATTTTACTAATAACTATTGAACACTGGACCGATTTTGATTAAATGCAATACCAACCTAACCTGGAAAATTTCAAATATATATAAATATTTATTAACCCCTATACTTTACCTGAGAATCGAACCTTGGAATTTCTTGTCATATTCCTACCATTAACAACACAGGCTGATCGTCACCTGAATTGTTATAAAAACTAATAACAAAAATCAAATATATCTTTTAAAGTCTCTTCCTTGAAGAATATATTCTTTAAATCTCTGTCTTTATGCAAACTTTGTTTTGATACACTTTCGTCCATTTATTAGTTGGGGGATCATTTAACGAGCCTTGTTTTGTAAATTGCTAGATTTTTGTTGTTGTAGCCCTTCTGTAGAAACTTTCGCTTTCATTTAAATTTTACTATGAAATTTTATTGCATTCACTCAGTAATTCTATTTTGGAGAAATTCTTTTTTTTAAGTAGATTTTTGTTTTTGTGGTTTACATTTTGTAAAACATCTCCCATTTGATATTTTTGTTGGTTGGTCAAAGCCAAAGGCAAATTGGGGTTTTTATATAAATAGAAATATTATAAAAAAAATAAGCTCATATGGAAGAATGAATATTTAGTTATATTTATTTAAGTGCTTTTTCAGTTTTGTTTCCAATTGTTTATTTTTACATAAAATAACAATAGAATGTTTGTATTACAAAAATGTATTTTCTCATTTGATAATAACTAGTTCGATTTTTGAGCTATTGTGATTGTAAAATTCCAAAAACAAGTTAAATTAAATTCGACTTTGCCGAATTCACGAACTACCCCTAAATTCCCTATTAAGTGATAAAAGCTTTTCTAACATAAAAAAAATATTGTATTTTTTTTTTTTTAAGTTAAAAACTTTTTTTTAGTAATTTTTGTATAAAACAAATGAAAACATGTATGAGTGTTAAATTCGGCTGTGCTAAATCTCTCTTCATTTTGGAGAGTATCAACATGAAAAAAGATAATAAAAAAAAATTTGCATGGACAGTTTTTTAGGGGAGGGGGCGGTAGGGGGTTTTTGGGGACAATTTGTCTTTGCAATATACATTTACAAATTCATTTGTTTTGCTTTTTGTACGAAAGAAGTATAGTTTTATCATTATTTTTTTTTTTTATAAAAAATACAATTTTTGAGCTCAAAATTAACACACAAATAATTAGACCTATGTGAAATGGATTTGTGTTCCTTTTTTACATGAAAATCGGAAGGTTTCGAACAAAATTAATATATTAGTTTGTATTAATATATTAATTTGGTCTGTGTTTTTTTTTTGTTTGAACTTATTTCAATTTGAAATTAATTTTAAAAAAGTGCCTGCGAATTTGGAACTCTAGCCCTAAGCATTAAATCATGATAATGTTTTGCTGAAGATTTAGGTGTACTTGCCAAAACAAAGTATTTTTTTTTTTGAAAAAATAATGTTATTTGCCTTCCATGCAAAACGAACTGAAATATCGGTCGGGGACCCTAATAAGTTTATATACCATTGATCCGTTTCTAAGAAAATATATCTGTGGAAAGCAAGATGCAGTCTAAACCAAAAGAGCTGTGAATTTGGTAAATGAGTGCATTACTTAAGTGAAAAAAAGTTGTTTAACCTTTGTGAGAGTATAAATTATTCGGCACAGACGAATTTAACACTCTTACTTGTTTTTGTACATTTGTTAAACAAATGGAACATAATTATGTCAGAATTTTAGACTGAAAATAAGAAAAAAATTAAAAGAAAACTTTTTTGATAAAAAACTAAATTTTGACGAAAAAAAGTTTTGATAAAAAATAACACTGTGCTACAAAAGACCAAAAATAATTTATGCAGGGGTTCTCATATGATAATTCTGGTTGGTTGGAGTCCATAGAGTACTGATATACTCATAGTTTTTCTGGATCACTTCGTTAAGTACGTTTTTTATTGGCAAATGTGTTGAAAAACGGAAATTCTTAAATTACAATTTTAAAAAATTATTACTTTGTTAGTTTGCAACCGATTTTCGATTTTATGGATTGGTTTTAAAGGTATAGGTCTTACCTTTCAAACAAAACAAAAATATTAAAAATCGATCAAGAATTGGCTGAGCTACGATCGCTTAACTAAAAAAAAACGTATTTTTTGAAAAATTTGTCATATTCTTTACACTCTAAGTTGAAAGTGTATCATTAAACAATTTTTTTGAATTTTTTGTAAAAAAGTATAGCAAAGTAGCTTTCCAAAACACCAAAAAACATAACAATCGGTTTAGAAATGAATGAGTTATGCTAAGTTTTGTGACAGGGCATTTTTAAATTTTTTCAGAAACGCTTGTAATTCAAGCATTATTCATAAATCTTGGTACTAGTAGTAATTTTATGCGCATATGCATATAAACTAGAGATGGGAACGTAATTAAATTTGTGCGTGATTCACACATGATCAGAAGTGAGCGTGATTGAAAATTAATTTTACTCACATGGTTGTTAGTGAGTGTCAGTGTGAGTGGAATAAAAAAATGGGCGTGTCAGTTACTTCCAAATCCTATTTATAATTTTTTGGGTTTGTTTAAAAAATGTCAGTGTTACTTCTTAAACAAAAAAAATATTGTGAATCGGTTGAAAACTGGCTAAGGTGCGCTTGTTTAAGTAAAAAACCTTTTTTGAAGAGTTATACCTGCAACATTTTTATGACAAAAAACATTTGACATTTTTGAAACGAAATTGGTAAAATTGTGGGATCATTTGATGGAAATTTTACCTGTTTATAAATATACATGTGAGGCATTCCACACCAAATTTTCAGTGAGAAAAAAACATGTGAACCGTAAATTTTTAAATGGGTTGTATGGATAGCCATGTGAGGCATTCCACACCAACTGTTCCACTACAGAAAAACCATAGTGGTTTCAATGGGATATCATTTGCAAAGACTTCGCTCTTAGGGTACTAATAAATAACAAAAATAAAATTTAAGTTTTTTTTAAAAAAAATGGGCCTTGTAGGCGTGGTCAAATATTAAAAATATCAAACTTTTTTGTCTGAGTACTCACGCTCACGTGAACATCGTAACTTATTTTTGTCTACTCACGTGTGCGTGAATGAGCGTGAGCAAAATAAAATATCGTGCGTGACTAAATTTTTTCTTTCATAAGCGTGCGTAATCGTTATTAAAAACTCACTCACGCTACCATCGCCTTTTAAAATATTTTTTAAGTATTGATATTACTCATACGCACACGTTTTAAATACCATTATTGTATAAAATAAGCGTGTTGCAATTTTTGAATTTTGATTTTTCGAAAACAAGGCAAAACACATCTCTAAAAATTTCAGATCAGATAGAAAATTCCTTTAACTTTTTTTAAAAAAATAAAAAACAAATAAAATTGCGGCATGTTTTTTGATAAATAAAGTTTAAGTTTAAATTTAAAAAATTCAGAACTTCTTTTGAAAATGTTCCAATTTTCATTTTCTTAGCTTTTATTGATATCCCATTCAGCTTTTATTGATAGCCCATTTAATTGATAGCCCATTCAAAAATCTATAAACAGCTTTTGTCTTTAAGACTTTACTGTGTTTCATTTAATTTGCATAAATATTGGAGTAAAGATGCTCAGGCAAAAAAGTTAGATATTTTCAATTTTTGACCACGCCTACAAGGCCCACTTTTTGAAAAAACTTAAATTTTATTTTTTTTATTTAATAGTACCCTAAGAGCGAATACTTTGAAAATGATTTCATATTGACACGACACAACTTTTTTTTTTGCTGAACATTTGGTGTGGAATGCCTCATATATGGAGCTAAGAAAATTACGTTTTTGGTTGTTCAATTTTTCAAAAACTGGGCTTAGGAGGCGTGGTCAAATATTGGAAAAATGGTCAAGTTTGTGTCAAGTTGCCTTGTTTAAATATATATCAAATTAAAACGAAATGGACCAAAATCTCAAAAATTTACATTCTTGTATAGTTTTGTATCGGCTATCGATTAAAATTTTTTTGGAAAATTTTCAGAACCCGTTCTGAAATTTTCCATTTTTTAAAAAAGTCAATTTATAAAAAATCCGGCCACTTTTTTTTTTTTTTTGTAATTTTTTTTTAAAGATTAGATGTTTGTCTAGCAAGATTTTTTTAAAAATTAAGAAAATCTATAAAAAAAATTAAGAAGAAAAAAAGTAATTTTTCTGATTTTCAAAATAAATTTTAAAAATTTAAAATAGTTTTTGAAAAAAATTAATTTCAATTTGTGTTTTTGCTAATTTATGCCAAAATATGCAATAATATGCACTTAAAAGTTCGAAATATGCACAATATATGCATTTAAAATCAAAATATGCAAAAATATGTATTTTCACCAAAATATGCAAAATATGCGAAAACAAATCGATGCCATTTAATGCAAATCTCTTGATTCGGAAAGATAATTGGTCGATATCGTTTTTAGGCTTTCGACAAAAAACATGCATTTGCATGGAAATCTCACCCTTGCTATATAAAAAACTTTTTTACCCGGGACCCATTGAAAAATTTTGGTACACAATTTTTTTCTCACTGAACATTTGGTGTGGAATGCCTCACATGTATATTTATAAACAGGTAAAATTTCCATCAAATGATCCCACAATTTTAGCAATTTCGTTTTAAATTATAAATAGGATTTGGAAGTAACTGACACGCCCATTTTTTTATTCCACTCACACTGACACTCACTAACAACCACGTGAGTAAAATTAATTTTCAATCACGCTCACTTCTGATCATGTGTGAATCACGCACAAATTTAATTACGTTCCCATCTCTAGTTTATATGCATATGCGCATAAAATTACTACTAGTACCAAGATTTATGAATAATGCTTGAATTACAAGCGTTTCTGAAAAAATTTAAAAATGCCCTGTCACAAAACTTAGCATAACTCATTCATTTCTAAACCGATTGTTAGTTTTTTGGTGTTTAGGAAAGCTACTTTACTATACTTTTTTACAAAAAATTCAAAAAAATTGTTTAATGATACACTTTCAACTTAGAGTGTAAAGAATATGACAAATTTTTCAAAAAATACGTTTTTTTTTAGTTAAGCGATCGTAGCTCAGCCAATTCTTGATCAATTTTTAATATTTTTGTTTTGTTTGAAAGGTAAGACCAATACCTTTAAAACCAATCCAGAAAATCGGTTGCAAACTAACAAAGTAATAATTTTTTAAAATTGTAATTTAAGAATTTCCGTTTTTCAACACATTTGCCAATAAAAAACGTACTTAACGAAGTGATCCAGAAAAACTATGAGTATATCAGTACTCTATGGACTCCAACCAACCCGAATTTTTATATGAGAACCCCTGCATATTTTTGGTGTAGCACAGTGTAATTTTTGGTGAAAAAAAAAATTTTTTTTGATGAAAAAAGTTTTTGGTGAAGAAAAAAATTTTTTGATGAAAAAATTTTTTGATGAAGAAAAAACAAAAATTTGGTGAAAAAAATTGAAGCAAAAAATATATTGATGAAAAAAAATATTTCATGAAATTTTTTTTTGGATGAAAAAAAAAAATTATGAGAAACAAATTATGAAAAAAAAATTTATGAAAAAAAAAAAAAAAAATTTATGCAAAAAAAAAAAAATTTATGAAAAAAACAAGTAAAAAAGTTAAATTCGGCCTCGCCGAATGTAGTGATACCCTCCACAATTTCAAAAAGATAATTGCAAAAAACTTTTTTTAACAGGAAATTACTTTTGAAAAAAAATTTCTGCAAAAAAAAAAAATCCGCGATTTTTTTTTTCTTATTTTTGTTAAAAAATATGTTCGTACTTGTTTAAATACCATTTTGTGTTCAATTATGTTCACATATGTCAACCAGCAGCCGAATTAAAGCATTTTGTATTTTTAGGTTATGTTGAATGTACTAAAATTTTTGAGGTGTCCTTGCATTTTCATTCATTACTTTTGAACCGCTGAACTGATATCGCTCAAATGCAATACCAAACATTTCGGGAGAATTTCCAATGAATATGTTAAGTTTCAGTCATATCCGTGTAGCATTTTGGTCGTGATCACATTTTCCACAGACAGACAGACAGACAGACGGACATCGCTAGAATGTCTTAAAATCGATCGGGCATATATGTACTTTATGGCCAGACCGATATTTAGATGATTTACAAACGGAATGACAAACTTATATATACCCTCTATCACTAAGTGGAGGGTATAAAAAAAATTATGAAAAAAAAGTTTTTGATGAAAAAAAAAATTGATGAAAAAAAAAAGTATGAAATAATAAAATTTTTTAAAAAAAAAGTATTTTATGAAACGTTTTATAAAAAAAAAAAATTATAAAAAAAAAATTTCATAAAAAAAAATTATGAAAAAAAAATTTTTTTTTGCTGAAAAATAATTATGTTACATTTAATTCACCATCTGGTGAAAAACGCTTTTATTCACCAGCAGGAGAGTTATTTTCCAAGTTACAAATCGAAGTTGCACACTTTTTTTGGTTTTAGGAATATCAAAACAGTAATTCTTTTTTTCTTTTTTTTTAGTCGTTTGCTTATATAGTTAAACTGATGTGGCGCCCTGCATCGTTTTTTGTTTGTCATTTTTTTTTAGTGACAAAAACAATTTGTTACAATGTTTTGTGTGCACTAATGTTATTTAAAGCGAGTTTTTTAATGGTTTTCAGCGTGTGAATTTACGAAAACCCTAATTTTAAATTGACATAAAAATCTGTTTAAGCTTTTAGGTTGGGAAAAATGGAACATAAAACTCCTTATTTTGCGTTCACTCTTTTGCTGTATCAAATCAATCAGAAAATTTTATGAACGCTAAATTTTATACAGTACAAGTAAGCGTATGATTTATGTAATTCTTAAAATATCAATCATACGCCCTACTTAACAATGCAAAAAAACGTTCAATAATTTTGTTCACTTCAACACCTATAGAAAAAAATCATTATATAACTTTAGGAAATCATTTAAATCTTTGCAAAAAATATATTTTTACGCTTAAAGTACTTTATTATTATTATTTTATTGATTAGCTAAACGCTTCATTGATTTATATTTAAACAAAAAATCTTTTATAAAACAAGAGAGGTTGGGAGGGAGTAAGAGAGAGAAACAAAATTCAGCCTAACCTTTTCTTAACGAATTTCTTTTTCGTCTTTGTTTTTCTAATCTATAAACAAATAAATTACAAAATAACAGCTTAAGTCAAATAAGTGAAAGGAAAACAATAAGAAAATAAATGAATTACCTTACACATACAAGAAAACATACTCACACACATGGAACTCTAACACACATACTAGAAACACAAACAACAAAAGACCTTTACCTATACAACAGCAGAGAAAAGGTCTTCCATCATTTTTACACACACAATAGTAGCAGGCAGTAGCAACAAAATGAAAACAACTCATACAGCAAAAGCTCAAACCTATGATTTAACACATAAATACAAATAAACACAAATCAAGCGTAAATAATCTATAGGGAAAGTAAAAAAATATATATAAAAAATCAAGAATAAAAATATAATAAAAAGATTTTAGGCTCTTTACAAAAAAATACCTATAACAATACAAATCTAAGTATTAGGGTAACCAGAGGGAAGCATTTTTAGGTAAAAGCTTTATATGACTACTAACTACATCCTTCCTAAAACTAATTTAAGGGACACCCTATCTCTTATACAAGCTTTTATTTAACAAGTTTTTCCTGTCGTCCATATTAAATATAAAGGTAAATCAACTGGTTTGTTTAGGTTTATTGTAAATGCTATTTTTCCGGTGTTTTTATATCATACTGTCTGTCGATCGTATATCGAAAAAAAAATCTGTCTTACAAGGGAAGTATCTCAACCCTTATGAACCGATTTGCATGAAACGTAAAATATATATAAAAGAGACAATTCCAAGGTTGGGGTGTCTCGGCTTATCGGCCATATCGGGGATTTAGGGGTTCAAAACATGGGTCAAAAAATGGCGAAAAAATCGTTTTTTGGATTTTTCAGCCATTTCTTTCTAAGAAACTATAAGATGTTTACATATGAGAAGAAAGGTTTTTTTAATGCCTATCCAACGGTGGCATAATCTTCTAAAAGTTTGGCTTGCTTAAATACTTTTTTCATAAAAATATGTAAATTTTGGGGGGTATTTATATGAAGACATAGAGCTACGATGTCCATATGAATACGAAATAATCTTTATTAAATTTAAGTCGATACGTATTTTTGCTCTAGAGGATATTCCTGTTAGTTCGGGAGTTATCGAAATTTTCCCGGAGGTCCACATTGTTTCATAAGGGGACAACGAAATTTTGAAACACTGATATGGCCGAAAAGCCGAGACACCCCAACCTTAAAATCGTCTCATTTATATATATTTTAAGTTTCAGGCAAATCGGTTCATAAGGGTTGAGATACTTCCCTTGTTAGTATGTAATAAAGACTAACAATAGGCCTAAGCTGATTATAAATATGCCAATAGTGTTCAATAACTATATATGAACGTAATACGGTAGTCTGTATATAAAAAGTTCATAAGACTCTATGAAAAATTATATTAATCTACTGGCCTTTTACTACTTTCTTTTACTCATCTCTCTGCAACACATAATATATAATCATTTATATTCGCTTCGTTTGCTATAAATGAAAACAAGTAAATTACACTCAAAATAAAAGGGCTATTGCGGTGGGATTTTTTTTTTTTAACAGATCGGAAAGTTATGTGAAATTTTGAGTGAATTCATGAATATTCTCCACAATGGCAACCAATTTGTTTACAAATCAATTTGAGAAAAAAAAAAATTTTTAAGTTGCAATATTTTAACCTAAAAATGTTAACCATAAATATTTAGTTTTAAGTAAAAGTTCTTTAACATGATAATGTTTTAATATGATAATGTTTTAACATGATAATGTTTTAACATGATAATGTTTTTAGGCTGGTGTCTAATTTTAAAAATTTTGCAGGACGCCACCTCAGTTTGGCTATATAAGTAACGATTAACAAAACAGAAAATGAGAATTACTGTTTTCATATTCTTAAAACCAAAAATTTTAGTAACTTAGGTTTGTAACTTGGATAATAATTCACCTCGTGGTGAATAAAGAATATATTCATCAGCTGGTGAATAAAACGTAACATAATTATTTGTCATCAATATTTTTTTTTTCATCACTATTTTTTTCACCAATATTTTTTTTTCATCAGTATTTTTTTTCATCAATATTTTTTTTTCATCAATATTTTTTTTTTTGCCAATATTTTTTTTTCATTAATATTTTTTTTTCATCAATATTTTTTTAACAATATTTTTTTTTTATCAATATTTTTTTCCATAAATATTTTTTTTCAAAAATTTTTTTTTTCATCAATATTTTTTGTTTCATCAATATTTTTTTTCATCAAATTTTTTTTTCATCAATATTTTTTTTTTTTTTTATTAAAATTTTTTTTCATCAATTTTTTTTTATTATCAATATATTTTTTTCATCAATGTTTTTTTATCAATATTTTTTTTATCCATATTTTTTTCATCAATATTTTTTTTTCATCAATATTTTTTTTCATCAATATTTTTTTTCCATCAATAGTTTTTTGCATCAATATTTTTTTTCCATCAATATTTTATTGCATCAATATTTTTTTAATAGTTTTTTTATCAATATTTTTTTTTTTTATTTTTTTTCATCAATATTTTTTTTTTCATCAATAGTTTTTGTTTCATCAATATTTTTTTTCATCCATATTATTTTTTCATCAAAATTTTTTTCTAAAATTTTTTTTTTTTCATCAATATTTTTTATTCATCAATATTTTTTTTTATTAATATTTTTTATCATCAATATTTTTTTATTATCAATATATTTGTTTTTTTTTTATCAATATTTTTTTCATCAATATTTTTTTTCATCAATATTTTTTTTATCAATTGTTTTTCATCAATATTTTTTTTCATCAATATTTTATCATTAATATTTTTTTATTAATATTTTTTTTTTTTTTCAACAATATTTTTTTTATCAATATTTTTTTTATCAATATTTTTTGTTTTTTGTATCAATATTTTTTTTTTTATGTAAATTTTTTTTTTCATAAATATTTTTTTCCCATAATTTTTATACCCTCCACTCTAGTGATAGAGGGTATATATAAGTTTGTCATTCCGTTTGTAACACCTCGAAATATTGGTCTAGGACCCCATAAAGTATATTCATGATCATCGATCAATTTTAAGACGATCTAGCGATGTCCGTCCGTCTGTCCATCTGTCTGTCTCTCTGTCTGTCTGTTGAAAACACGCTAACTTCTGAAAGACTTAACGGAGTTTGGCATATATGTTGGGCATTTACCTCGTCAGGTTGGTATTGCAATCCAGCGAAATCGGTCAAGTGGTTCAAAAGTTATGAGCAAAAGACTGAATTTCGGCAAGGGTTTTTCGTGAATTTTTAAGATAAAAAGCACTATAACTTTCGAAAAGCAATTCTGAGGATGCTGAAGCTTGGCATATATCTTTTGCGTTCCTTCAGCCTCTTTCGTATTGAATTTCAGCCAAATCGGTTTAGTGGTTCAAAAGTTATTAGCAAAACCGCGAATTTCAGATTAGCTTTACCTAAAATTCACGTGTTGAAAACCCATTAAACCTGTTTTAAAAACATTGGTAAGTCACAAAAATATTTTTATACCAAAACAAAAAAAAAAATACACTCGAAAAAAATTTTACACCCAAAAAAATTTTTACACTCAAAAAAAATTAATTTACTAATTACTAAATTACTAACAAAAAAATATTTTAAACAAAATAAAATATTTCTAATAAAAACTGTTATTTTTTCACGTTAGAAAATTTATTATCACTTAAAATGGGCATTGTGGAGGGTATTCATAGATTCGGCCAAGTCGAATTTAACTTTTCTACTTGTTTTTTTTTTATAAATAACACAGGTTGACAAAATCTGAACTTTTTCCATTTGCCTGACCTTTGACAACTGATTTGTATGGATTTTGGTGTGCTGATTTTGAATCTGTTATCCAATTGTTTCCATCAGCTCACGTTCGCTGTTAAAGAGTCGAAAAAGTGCGTTTTTTACCAATTTTGCTTGGCTATAATTACCAAAAATAATTTTAGTGCCTTAGTTTTAAGCACTAACTTAACTATATTGGATGTTAGGATTCCAAAACTAGTATGAGCTTTTTTCTGACAGCTTTAGTTTTCGAGTTATTAAAAAGGGCATAAATATTTAGACAAAATTAAAGAGGTCATAAATTTAAAAATTTTATTTTAGCGATATCTCAAAAACTAAAGATGACTCAACAAAAGTAAGAGCATTTTTGGAATCAGCATATCCAACGTACCTAAAATCGTCATTCACTTTTTAGGTGTAAGACTAGTGTTGATAAATATAGACTCACAAAGATGCCTAAAATAGCCTATTTTCAAAGATTCCTTAGGATATATCTCGAAAACTAGAGCTGACCCAAAAAACGGTAGCCAGATTTGAAATCATCGTACCTCTATTACCCAAAATCAGTTATCAGAACCCGGTCAAAAAAGTGTTGCCCTGTGTAAACTGTTTTTATTAAAAAACTTTTTTCATCAAAAACCTTTTTTATCAAAAAAGACGACAAACAGATAGATCGATATCTCTAGAATGTCTTAGAAACCTTTACAGATCATCAATAATATATAAACATAATGGTGTCCTCGACCGATGTTTCAATGCTTTTTGCATGGAATGACAAATTTATATAGCAATTTTTTAATAGAAAAATTTTGCTTTGGATTTTTTATAGAAAAATTTTGCTTTGGAAAGAACACCTATTTATGCAGCAAAACATTAGCATGATTCAATGGTTTGGGCAAGAGTACAAACTTCGCAGACATTTTTTCGTTAATTTTTGTAAAAAAAATAAATTTTGAGTGTAAATTTGACTGTCAAAATTTGTTTTTTATATGTAACATTTGGGAAAATTAAAAAAACAAATTTAAAGTGTCCGATATGACATAAAATACCCCGTATTTACTTTAAAGATTGTTAGATTCATATCAATTTCGTCCATAATTTTTTTTTTGCTCTGAAAATCTTTAAATTTTTAATCACACAAAGTTTTTATTTTGAGTGTATAATTGTATATAAATTTTTTACATTTACTATTGCTTTTATCTATGGGTTCACATTAAAAATCCCAATAAATACATAGGCCAATACTAAAGGTGTCCTAACGACTAAGGTAATTTTTCAAAATCACTTTTTAATACGTGGTAGGGTCCTAAATTGTAGTTTTGTATCTAAAAATGAGTGAGCCAAAATTTGGAGACAATCGGATAAAAATAACTCGTGCCGAAAATGGATTGAAGTTTTGGGACACTCTTATCTGATGAAAAAACACGTTTTTTCTAGTTTTTTGAAAAATATTGGTATATGCTATTTTTTGTTAATTTTTTTGTTAAGTAATATGAAAATGGTAATAAATTACCTTTTCAAAAAGCTTAAAGAAATTCAAATCTGATGAAAAATAAGCATTTTCCGCATACATGCCCCAGACCATTCCATGGTTTTTAAAGCCAAAATTTGAAAATTTTCAAAATTTTTAGGCAAAAAAATAAAAAAAATTAAATTTTACTTTATAATTATATTAAATACATGTTATAGATAAAAACTAACAGATATGGTAGTCTAACTTTTTTTTCATTTGGCGTGGGTAGTGATATAATTTCCGCGGATTCCAAAGAAAATTAGTTTTTCTAAAATAATTTAGCAAATATGGGAAACAATGTTCTGTATTGTATTATACGAAGTGAAATACAAAAATTCTGTAAATTTTTTGAGAATTCGGGCATCTTTAACCCCTTTTCGTCGAGGCGAAATGACAAATCTGAGACGTTATCCATTTCTATAATACAAAATATCTGCATATATCCGATTTCTCAAAAGTTACAGAATTTACTTTTTACACTTCGATCCGCACAATAGAGCACAAATTTTCAAAAATTTGCTTAATTATTGTAGAAAAACGCATTTTATTTGGAATCCGCGGAAATTTTATCACTACCCGCGCCAAATAAAAAAAAAGCTTGACTACCATATCTGCTATTTTTAATCTTAAACATGTTCTCAATTTGATCATAAAGTATAATTAAATTTTTACTATTTTTTTGCCTAAAAATTTTTAAAATTTTGAAATTCTGGCTCTAAAAACCATACAATGGTCTGGGGCATGTATTCGTAAAATGCTTATTTTTCATCCGATTTTAATTTTATTAGTCGTTTTGAAAAGGTAATTTAGTACCATTTTCATATTATTTTACAAAAAATTTAACAAAAAATATTAAATACCAATGTTTTTCCAAAAACTAGAAAAAACTAGTTTTTAGTTCTTATAAGAATGTCCCAAAACTTCAATCCATTTTCGGCACGAGTTATTTTTAGCCGATTGTCCCCAAATTTTGGCTCACTCATTTTTAGATACTAAAGAACAATATAGGACCCTACCAGGTATAAAAAGATGATTTTCGTTTTTAAGGACACCTCTAGCCAATACACATACTGTGGCAGTAAAGATTTTTTTATTTTTTTATTTTTGGACAAAGTGAGTGAATATTTTTGTTTACACATCATTGCATATTTGTGAATGTATTTATTTATTTTTATGTCCGTATGTATGCCAGAAGATATTCACAATAGTTTAATGTTATTTCATTCAATAAATTAAAGCAAATTAATGTGTTGAAAATACAAAAAAGAAATTTAGGTCAGTTGCATAAAGATGGAAAATAAAAGCAAGTAGAAAAATATAATAGGACTTGGCCGAGTCAATGAATACCCTCCATTATGCCCAAATAACATTTAAGTGATTTTAATTTAAAAAGAAAATATTGATAAAAAAAAATGTATGACAAAAAAAAATATTGATGAAAAAAAATATTTATAAAAAAATATTGATAAAAAAAATATTGATGAAAAAGAACTGATAAAAAAAATATTGATAAAAAAAAAATATTGATAAAAAAAAATACTGATGAAAAAAAATATTGATGAAAAAATGATTATGTTACGTTTTATTCACCAGCTGGTGAATATTTTTTTTATTCACCATGAGGTGAATTATTATCCAAGTTACAAACCCAAGTTACTAAAATTTTTGGTTTTAAGAAAATGAAAATAGTAATTCTTATTTCCTTTTTTGTTAATCTTTAGCTTTAACAGTCAAACTGAGGTGGCGTCCTGCAACTTTTTTTAAATTACACTGTGCTACAAAAAATACAAAATCGAATATACTTTCAAAATGAGGTAGTTAAGGTTGTAGGTCTCGTCAAAAAAATCACAAAAATGCCCATCAAACTTGCCAGACACCCTCAAATTTTAAAGTTATTGTCAAAAAACTTTTTTTAACATGATAATGTTTTTAGGCTGGTGTCTAATTTTAAAAAAGTTGCAGGACGCCACCTCAGTTTGACTATATAAGCTAACAATTAACGAAAAAGAAAACAAGAATTACTATTTTCATTTTTTTTAACCAAAAATTGTAAGAACTTGGGTTTGTAACTTGGATAATAATTCACCTCGTGGTGAATAAAACCGTTTTTCACCAGCTGGTGAATAAAAAGTAACATAACTATTTTTTAACAAAAAAAAATTTTTTTTCATAAAATTTTGTTTTTTTCATCAAATTTTTTTTTTCATAAATTTTTTTTTAATAATTTTCATCAAACTTTTTTTTTCATCAAATTTTTTATTCATAAATTTTTTTTTTCATAATTTTTTTTTCTCATCAACTTTTTTTTCATCAAATTTTTTTTTTCATAAATTTTTTTTTTCATAATTTTTTTTTTTCATCATATTTTTTTTTTCATCAAATTTTTTTTTCATTAAAATTTTTTTTCATAAATTTTTTTTCCATCAATTTTTTTTCCATCAAATTTTTTATTTTCATCAATTTTTTTTTTTTCATCAAACTTTTTTTTCATCAAATTTTTTTTTTCATAATTTTTTTTCATCAAACTTTTTTTTCATAATTTTTTTATCAAATTTTTTTTCATAAATTTTTTTGTCATCAACTTTTTTTTTCATAATTTTTTTTTTTTTTTCATCATATTTTTTTTTTTCATCAAATTTTTTTTTTTCATTAAAATTTTTTTTTTCATTAAAATTTTTTTTTCATCAATTTTTTTTGTCATTAATTTTTTTTTCATAAAATTTTTTTTTTCATAAATTTTTTTTTTTTATCATATTTTTTCATCAACTTTTTTCATCAATTTTTTTCTCATCAAAAAATTTTTTTTTCATCAAAAAAATTCATCAAAATTTTTTTTCACCAAAAATTTTGGGTTCATGAAATTTTTTTTAACATAATTTTGTTTTTCGTGAAAAAATTATTTTTTTGATTTTTATTGAGAAACAAAATTTCATGAACACACAAAAATAATTGTATGACGTACAAATCATGGCACCACTTTGAATTACAATAACTATTATATTTAAAAATCAGAGTTGTATTATAAAAAGTATGTCGAAATCATATTTTATTTGGAAACTAAGAAAATTTCACAATAAACTGATAACATACAAATTATTTTCTTCAATTTTTTTTTTGGAAATCGTCATATAAATTTTAATTAAAATCAAAAAAGTCGTACGCAGTACCGAAATCGAAATTGACAAAAAATCGGTATTTCGAATTTGAAAAAAGACCTCGAATTTCGACGAATTCGGTATTACCGAATTCGGTATTGGCAGCCCCACTGAGAGGTCGCGTATCATTATTTTAAAGGTTTTTGACCTCCTAAATTCGAATTTGACCTTGAAATTGCGCTATCTTATTAAGTTTTTGATATATCAATTTATGTTAAATATCTCAAAAACCTGAGGAGATAGAGCAATGTAAAGGCCAGATTCGGATTCAGCGCGCCAAAAACCTTTAAAAATATTGTACATGACCATTTATGATAAATTTATTTTTTTGCCTGGGTTATCTGAACGGTGATTTCCTGCAAAATCTTAATTTTCTTTTTTAGAAAAATTATCACAACTCTCTCAATTATTATCCGGTATTTTCAGGATAAAGCTTATCGGATTCAGAATTAAATTTTCTTTAAAAATACGTTTATAAATATAAAGGTTGTTAAACGAACTATAGCAGAAAAAATCGATAAACTCGAAAAATGTTAAAAAAATAACAAAAAAATTAGATTTGATAGAAAAAATCAATAGATATCTTTCTTTTATGTATAGACCAATTCACACACATGGAAAGCCCTATCCTTCTTCTATCTAAAACAGTTAAAAAATTTAAAATCGGTTGAAAAATGTTTAAGTTACACGTGGTTTAGTGAGAAAAGTCCCAAAAAAACGTTTTTTGACAATAACTTTAAAATTTGAGGGTGTCTGGCAAGTTTGATGGGCATTTCTGTGATCTTTTCGACGAGACCTAATACCTTAACTACCTTATTTCAAAAGTATATTCGATTTTGTGTTTTTTGTAGCACAGTGTTGTTATCCAAGTTATAAATCCATGTTACTAAAATTTTTGGTTTTAAGAAAATTAGAACAGTAATTCTTATTTTTTTTTTTTGTTAAACGTTTTAAGGCTGGTGTCTGATTTCAAAAAAGTTGCAGCACACCACCTCAGTTTGACTTTAATTTTTTTTTTCCTCCCGAGTAAAAATTTTTAAATGATGCAATATATAATGATATGTAATACAATATATATTTATACGCAATTTGATCCGAATAATGGTGGATGTTTTTGCATTCAAAAAGATCAACTTGTATAAAATATGACTTGATTTCATCCGAGTTTTGACCAGACATTGCTATATATTGGTGGATCTAATTAGATCTAATTGCATAAAAACATATAAAATCCTGGTGTTTTTTGGTTTGGGTTGAGATACACCACAGGTCAACGATACATTCACCAAACATATAATTTTCAAAAACAAAAAAATGTTTGGGTACGCTTCGAACCAGATAGGTGATATACATAACCCTAATAAGGAAATGTTTAGGAACATTTTAAAAAGTTTCTTTTACTTTGCCTAAAAAAACTTAGAAAATTTTTGGTTAATTGGAAACATATAAAGTTTTATATGGAACAGAATAAGCTATATATAATTTGATGTTAAATTATACAGAAAAACAGATTTTGTATTGACCTTCATATTATTTTATTTAATTATATCAACCGTACACCTTTTAATCCGAATCATGATTGAATTATATATTACTACATATGACTGCGTGAAAAAAAAATTAGAAAACATCTCACGGATCTATAATCATATATAATTTATTATGTTTGTATCAAGTTATATATTGTAATATATGTTTATTTTTACTCGGGCTTATAAGATAAACATTTTACTCCAAATCACAATTCTGTAACCCTTTTAATTCAAACTTAACTCGAAATATCGAAAAAATTGAGAAAATTAATATAAAGTCATATTTTCCCCTTTTAATTCGTTTTTCAAACTTCAGGGCCGATGCAGCAGGTCTTACCCATATCCGATTTTTCTAAAATTTTGTGAGACATGTTTTTACACCAAAATGCACATTTCTAGGGGGTTCTAACAACTTTGATTTTTTGGTGCATCCTACTCTACACATGGACTTGACCAAAAAATTCGGAAAGATTGTCGTCAATTAAAATAACCGTGTCTCACAGTTTTTCTGGATCAATTCAAGTTTGGTATAAGCGAAATTAAAAGCAAACTGTTAACCAACCCAGCAAACATTTTATTGCTTTTAAGATTACTTTTTCCAATAACGATTATACGATTATATACTTACACAAAAAAAAATAAAAAATTGCCAATGAACTTCATAAATTATGAACAAATTAATAAAAATGTATTAAATTTTTCTTAATAATTATAAATAAATCATAATATGTGGAATTTAAGGAATATTTTTAACATTTTTCATAAATACTGTGAAAAAGTTATAAAAATTTAATTTAAAAGTTCATAATTTTGTATGCATTTGTTCATACATACTATGAATTTGGTAACAGCATTTCTATACAAAACTGTTGGGAAAAGTAATCTGAAAGTTGCTAGAAATCCAACTATAATTTTAACTGGACATAAAGTTTTAGTATGTTATAAGTTTGGGGATTCTAAAGTTTTTTTTTTATATTAAATTTCCTGTATATATTAACAAGTCTGCATTACACAGCATGCGTAGATTTTTATTGTTTTCATTTTCCTGACTACTTTCAAAACATTCATCCTTTTTCAATTTATAAAATTGAATATTGTGGGTGTTCTTAGAAGTAATCATACAAGTAAACGTACATATAGTATAGTGAAGATGATATTGATGATAAGACTAACACACAGATAGACACATTCAAAAAGTATGTTAGTAGTAGTGTAGTTTTAGATTCTTGTTAAGATTTTTTTATTAAAGTGTTTTATTTCTAGTTACAGTGTCAGGCAAACATTTACAGCCTTACCACAAGAAAATAAAATAAATTTAAAATGAGCTTTTAATTTTATTTCCATACAAATTGGTTTTGTTTTTAAAATCGACTTTCAAAAAACGTATAGAAAATTTGAAATTTAAAATAAAACTTTTGTTAAAATATACTTTTTATTTTTCTATGGTACGGGCCTTAGAAAAAAAAAATAATGAAATGGCGCATTCAAAATTCCGACCTCAAAATTTTTTTAAAGTGCGGGACAACTAAAAGGAAAATGGGTTTATATGTAGATTTAAAGGAATAATAAAAATCCCTTTTTTTAATTATCTGTACCAGACTTTAAAATCTTTCTTGAAATTGGAGATATTTCAAGTTAAGACTCCTTAAGATTTTTGTTGAAAAAATTTTGACTGACACTGTTTTTACAACGCACACATGTATTTATTTCTATTTTTTTTTTTTTTTCAAGTATAATATGATTATCTTATATACAATCATCAGCAACATTGTTACTAACTAGATTGTGTAATAAGCTACAAAACAATTCAATTGTCAATTCCCATTTAAAAAAAAATTCTCGAATAAAAAAAAAAAAAAAATATGTGGAAAAAATGTGATCAGACTTTGGTTTTTTTCCTTTATTATGAAGAACATGTAACATGATTTTATAGTTAATTTTTTTTTTTATTATTTTTTTTTTTATTATATCTAGTGTAAGGATACTTGGTTTGCCAATCGTAATGAATGTATTGGTTTTCAATTTAAATAAAATAAATATTGATGATTGTTTACGTTTGTCTCCTTTCGTTCTTCTACCATTTTGGTGGAAAAATAAATATACATAAATGTTTTATTGTTTGTCATGTCAGCAAAAAAAAAAAAAAAAAAAAAAAACGAAATATTTTATGTGGCAACCATTAAAAGACTTTGATTAAATTAGAAATACTAACTGTGATAAATGTACTCGGGTATGTATGTAAAAACCTCATAGCGTATGAGTGATGTGAATTTTAATGAAATTATATAACTAGGTTTTGAGAGCAGTTTGATGAGATAAAAAAAAATAGAAATGGCTTAAAATAGCGAAATTTTATACCGTTCATTTTTTGCTGGAAGTCATGCGTGCCTTTTTGACATTATCAATACCATTTGCTAAAACATAAATAAATCTTCTATGAAAAGCTTTTAAAGTCAATGTGCCTCGTTTGTAAAAACTAAATTTTCACCAATAAAAATATATTTATATATTTTTTTTTGGGGACCTGGTACCAAAATACACTTGACTTAATGTTTTTGACGTGCTGAGTCTAAATATGACCTTTTAACTGGCCTAGTTTTCGAGATATCTGCACATATATACGTGAAAATTGCTTAAATTAAATTTCCGTGTTTTTTTTTAGCAATTAGGTGTGGTTATCTTGAAAACTAATAGCGATAGGACAATACAAATGTCATATTTAGACTCAGCACATAAAAAACATTAGCTTAAGTGTAAAATTAGAAAAAAATATAGCCTTCAAAAAAAATTTTTTTTTCAAACCGAATATTTAAGTCTAATCAACTCAATATTCGGTTGCTGCTATTATATTCGGTTGTCACAACCGAATTTTATGGTTGTTTCAAATAAGACCCAGTCACTTCATCAAATTTAGAAAATTTTCGAGACACCGATAGCTACAGAATTTTCTATATTTTTCTATATGTCTGTTATCGATGTATCGATAGAATATTTTTTTCATCGGTGTATCAATAACTATAGAATTTTCTTTGGATAATTTTCTGTTATTGATATAACGATAACTACTGCATTTGCTATAGAAAACTTTCTGCTATCAATGTATCGAAAACTATAGAATTTTCTTTAAAATAAAATCTATTACTGGTACTGCAAAATTTTCTACAGAAAATTTTCGGTTATCGATATACCGATTACTATAGAATTTTCTATAAATTTTTCGATAACTATAAAAAAATTTCTGTTATGGATGAATCGATAACTATAGATTTCTCTATAGAAAATTTTCTGTTTGTTTGTTATGGATTACTTTAGAATTTTCTATAGAAAATTTCTATTTATCGATATTTCGATAACAAAAGAATTTTTCGTTATCGATAACTAAAGAGTTTTTTTATAAAAAAAATTTTTTTATTGATGAATCGATAACTATAGAATTTTCTATAGAACTATAAAATTTTCTATAGAAAATTTTTTGTTATCGATTTATCGATAACTATAAAATGTCCGTATAAATTTTTTTGCTATCGATAACTAAGAAATTGTCTGTAGAAAATTTTCTTTTATCGATATATCGATAACTATAAAATTTTCTGTTATCGATAATTATGGAATTTTCTATAGAAAATTTTCTGTTTTCGATATATCGAAAACTATAGAATTTTCTATAAATTTTCTACCGATAAA
This sequence comes from Pegoplata infirma, assembly GCA_963921195.1. Taxonomy (NCBI): domain Eukaryota; kingdom Metazoa; phylum Arthropoda; class Insecta; order Diptera; family Anthomyiidae; genus Pegoplata; species Pegoplata infirma. The sequence goes on along the minus strand of OY992538.1, from coordinate 232,150,667 downwards.
TCGATTACTACAGAATTTTCTATATTAATTTTCTGTAGTCGATAACTATAGAATTTTCTATAGAAAATTTTTTGTTATCGATAACGATAAATTTTCTATAGAAAATTTTCTGTTATGGATAACAAAAAAAAATTTCCTGTTATCGATATTCGATAAATATAGAATTTTCTTTTATCAAAAACTATTGAACTTTATATAGAAAATTTTCCGTTATCGATTACTATAGAATTTTCTATAGAAAAATTTCTGTCATCGATAACTAAAGACAATTTTATGTTATCGATTACAATAGAATATTATATTGTTATGGATAACAATAGAATTTTCCAAAGAAATTTTTCTGTTATCGATATTTCGATAACTATAGAATTTTCTGTATCGAAAATTATAGAATATTCTATAAATAGTACAGAATTTTCTATAAATACTACAGAATTTTCTATAGAAAATTTTCTGTTATCGATATACCGATTACTATTGAATTTTCTACAGAAAATTACCTGTTATTGATAACTAAAGAAAATTTTATGTTATCGATAACCATAGAATTTTCTATATTAATTTTCTGTTATCGATAACTATAGAATTTTCTATAGAAAATTTTTTGTTATCGATTACTATAAATTTTCTGTAGAAAATTTTCTGTTATGGATAACAAAAAAAAATTTCCTGTTATCGATTTTTCGATAACTATAGAATTTTCTATCGACAATTTTCTTTTATAAATATTTATAGAATTTTATATAGAAAATTTTCTGTTATCGATATACCGATTTTATATTATCGATAACCATAGAATTTTCTATCTTAATTTTCTGTTATCGATAACTATAGAATTTTCTATAGAATTTTTTTTGTTTTCGATAACTATAAATTTTCTATATAAAATTTTCTGTTATCGATAACTAAAGAAAATTTTATGTTATAACTAAAGAAAATTTTATGTTGTTTATAGACATTTTCGGTTATCAATAACTATAGAATTTTATATAGACAATTTTCTGTTATCGATATACCGATTACTATAGAATTTTCTATAGCAAGTTTTCTGTTATCGATAACTAAAGAAAATTTTATGTTATAACTAAAAAAAAACATTTTTGTTGTCTATAGACATTTTCGGTTATTAATAACTATAGAATTTTCTATAGAAATTTTTTTGTTATCGATAACTATAAATTTTCTGTTATGGATAAGAATAGAATTTTCTTAAGAAAATTTCCTGTTATCGGTATTTCGATAACTATAGAATTTTCTGTTATATTCTGTTATAACTATAGAATTTCTATGGACAATTTTCAGTTATCAATGAATCGATAACTATAGAATTCTCTATAAAAATTGTTCTTATCGATATATCGATAGCTATGGAATCGATATATTAATAACAATAAAATTCTCTATAGAAAATGTTATATTTTCGATATATAGAAAACTATAAAATTTTCTGTTGAAAATTTTATCGATATATTATATATATATGTCCTTTATTTATTTAAATATCAATAGGAATACATTTCTGAATACTAAAAATACTTAAATAAAGTTCAGTGCGAACATAGGGCGTAAACAAATTCTCTCCATCTAATTCTATCTCTGGCAATTGTTTTTGCTTGATTCCAGGATATTTGAGCTAGTAAGCATTCTTGTTTGAGGCATCGAACCCAGGTGTTACGGGGTTTGCCCTGTCAACGTTGTCCTTGGGGGTTCCAATCTAGGGCTGTTCTGGCGATTTCTTCAGGGGGTCGTCGCAATATATGACCTACCCATGTCCACTTTCGTCTACGGATCTCTATTTGCACTGGCAAAGAATATCGATATATTGATAACTATAAAATGTTCGGTAGAAAATTTTCTGTTATTGATAACTATAAAATTTCCTATAAAAAATTTTCTGTTGTCTATATATCGAGAAAGAATATTTTTTGTCATCGATGTATCGAAAATTATAGAATTTTCTATAAATAATACAGAATTTTCTATAGAAAAATTTCTGTTATCGATATATCGATTACTATTGAATTTTTTATAAAAAATTTTCTGTTATCTATAACTAGAGAAAAATTTCTATTATCGACTACTAAAAATTTTCTGTAGAAAGTTTCTGTTATCGACAACTATAGAATTTTCTATGGAAAATTTTCTGTTATCGATAACTATAGAATTTTCTACAGAAAATTTTCTGTTATTGATAACTATAGAATTTTCTATAAAAAATTTTCTGGTATCTATAATTCGATAACTATAGAATTTTCTACCGATATTTTCCTGCTATCGATAACTATAAAATTTTTTATAGACAATTTTCTGCTATTGATTAATCGATAACTATACATTTATCCATAGAAAATTTTCTGTTATTATATATAAAATTTTCTATAGAAACTTTTCTGTTATCGATATATCAATAACTATAGAATTTGCTTTAGAAAAATTTCTGTTATCGATAACTATAGAATTTTATACGAAAAATGTTTTCTTATCGATGTATCAATAACTATTGTTTTGAAGAAAAATAAAAAATAAATTGAAAAAAAAAATTGATGAAAAAAATGTTTGATAAAAAAATTAATGAACAAAATTTTGATGAAATAATTAATGAATAAAGTTAATAAAACAAATTTCATAAAAATAATTATGTAATGTGTTATTCACTAGAAGGTCTATTTTTTTTTATTCGCCACCCGGTGAATTGTTATCCAAGTTACAAATTCGAGTTACAAACCTATTTGATTTTAAGAAATCAAACAATAATTCTTATTTTCTTTTATTTTATGTCGTTAGCTTATAAAGTCAAACTGAGGTAGGAATTTCCTAAAAGACTTTATTTTAGAAGTATTTTAAATTCTTAATATCAAGTTTTTATGGCCATTGCTTTCGGAGATCGAAAAAAGTACCAACGTTAACTGAATCGAAACTTTCTAAAAAGTACTTTTTTCAAAATGGTTTTTCTGCAGGATGAACAATTTTTTTAGGAGATAGAAAAAGTACCAAAGTAAAATTTTTATCTTTTACCCCATGTATATTGGAAATTTGAAAAGGTAATTTTTCTACAATGGTTTATAATGATGTAGGATCCTAAGTTCTTAATTTTAAGTTTCTAAATCCATTATTATAGAAGATCAAAAAAAAAAACAATATTTATTTTTTCAGGAATATAAAAAGTACAAATTAATAACAAAAAACCCAGCCTTATTGGATCTTAATTCCGGGAAGTGAACCGACATAAAAAATTTCAAGTGTCTGGCTACAGTGATTTGGACTTACAAGGGAAGTCTCCCTAGTGTCACCCGCGGATCTTTATGGAATTGGTTTTATTTTGTAGAGCAGAAAAAATAAAGGGACACGTATTTTTTTTTAGCGGCCCAAATTCATGTTTAGGGGGTAAAAAGGTGGGGGGAAGACAAGGCCATTTTTCAGTTTTTTTCGTTTATCTCCTATATAATGCCAAGAAACCTAGTCATGTTACATAGCAAATGAAAGGTCTTTGGAAAACCTATCTACGTGTGCTAAAAACGTGTCCAAACATGCACAACTTTTCGTCATATTGAGTAAAATACCAAAATTTTAGGACATTTTTGTTAATAAGTCAAAAAATATTAACTTCTTTGGCCCGTTACTAGCACCACGAGATAGGTATTTTTAATACCTTTAATCTGATACCACACATGCCTATATTAATTTTGCTAAAATAGGCGTAAATCGTAAAAAACTGAAAAAGGTCAATTTCTCCCCATACAAATCGACCCCCCCTAAAAATGAGTTTGGGCCGCTAAAAAAAAAATACGTGTCGACTTAATTTTCGTTCTTAACAACATATCCAAATTTCATGAAGATCGGAGGGTGACACCAGGGAGACTTCCCTTGTTAGAAATATAATTTATAAATATACATTAAGCTTTTATAATATAAATATAACGCATAAGAAAAGTTTCGGAGAATGCTTCCCGTTTCTAGGTTTAACCGATTAGTTTCTGATTAGCCCTTTAAACTTTTCTTGAATTACTTTATTTTTTTAATTTTAAACATTATTTAATAAATTTTCCCCCTTCTTTTATCTATTTTCAGGTATTTCATATACACAACAACAAAATATCAAACCACAATTACACCAACAACAGCAAAAACAACAATACAAGCCCGCCGTCAATGCCAAACCACAACAACAATCAACAACATGGAATCTAAAATATACTTTAACAGAATCCGAAGATTACCAACACCTGACATCAACAGAACACAAAAAACCACAGCAACAGCTGCATCAAGAAGAAAAAGAAAATTATTCAAATTCCCTAGATGACAATAAATTTGAGAAAGAAAAGCTTTATAAAGCTCATCATGATTATCATTATCGACAAGAAAGTAATATAAATAATTATAAAAATTATAAAAATAATATAAATACAAATAATAATGATCACAAACATAATTTGGATCATGTAAATATAGAAAAATGTGCCAAAAATTGTAAACAAAACCAAAAATCTCCCAAAGAATTAACATTAACTACAGAATCTAATAACCATTTTCCAATAAACAACTACACTCCCATAACATCTTTTCCCTCTAAGTCTTCTTTATCTAACTATTATCGAGCAGCAAATAATGAGGATGACGATGAGGATGGTGATGACGATGAGAGTAATGAAGATAACGAGGAAGAGGATGATGAGCCTACCACCAAACAAATTTCAGCTACTACAACTTCTTCGTCTTCCTCCACTTCACCTTCTTTATCATCTGTTTTAACTTTGTATCCTTCTTCAGCTTCAACTTCTACAAAACTGAAAAGTATTCATAATTTACCATCCCAAATGCCTTTAAAGAATGAACGTAACGTTTATTCTAATTCACAAGAAAGTCCTGCCAAATTAAGCGTAAAAGCTTTAATGAAAACTAATAAAAAAGAGCACCAAAGAATACATGTGGCCCATAAGCTACAACACAAAGAAGTTAAGACACATAGGGAAATAAAAAAGCATAATAGGGAAAGATTACAAAAACAACAACAGCAGCAAAAACTTTACAAAAGCTTTAAGCTTGAAAAAGATGAAGAGGAAAATCTTCAAAAGAAATTGTTAAAGAATAAACGTTCTAGAAGAGAAACAGAAGAAACTGAAAGTATACAAAGTTTAGAGGATCATTTAAATGAAAGTACAAAAGCTTTACCCAAAGATATTGTTACCACAGCAATGGAGCTAATCGAAAGCTCTGCGTTAACTTTAACAGATAATACAAAAAATAATTATTTAAATGAAACTTTAGTAAAGAAAGTTATAACAGAGAAACCTTCACTTACAGTGGCTATAAAAACTAAAAGATCTCATACAAATGTACGAGTGCCGATAGAGGTTTTAAATAAACCAAAAGAACCTATGGTAATTATAGATGATGGTGAAGAATTTGAGGGTGCTGCTGAAAGGCAAAGAGAATATGCTAATATGGGTGTTATAGGAGGAGCAGATGATAAAAGTGATGATTACACACATGATGAAGAACCAAGAGTATTACCTTTAAGACCCATTTTACCAAATCCTTTCGAAGATGAAGAAATGTCAGTGGTTTATGCGGAACAACATTCTGAAATACGTTTAATGTGTGAAGTTGATTTGGATATTTCTTCCAGTATGTGGTATAAAAATGGACAGGTGAGTGAGAAAATATTTGATAAAAATAAATTTATAGATTGTTGTGATGTTGTGATTGAAGAGTAAAATATTATATTTTAAGTAGAGCTATTCTAGCGCGAGATTAATTTTCTTATTTAATTCAAACCATGATATTCTCATAGATATATTTTCAAGAAAATAATTTTTTGGCAAAGTATTTGATTTTAAAGCAGATCTGTCGCAGGATCCATTTATTGCTCTTTGGTGTTAAGAAACGACGGTCGCAGGTTCCCTGTAGTGCTCTTTGGTTTCACGGGAGTTCTGTTGTTGGTTCCCTTTTGTGCTCTTTGGTTTTATGGGAGATCCGTCGCAGGATCCCTTATGTGCTTCATGAATTTATTGAAGTTCCGTCGTAGGTTCCCTGTTGTGCTCTCTGGTTTTAAGGGAGATCTGTCGTAGGTTCCCTTCTGTACCCTTCGGTTTTAAGTAAGTTCCGTTGTAAGTAACCCTTTGTTCTCTTTGTTTTTAAGTGAGCTCCGTCGTAGGTTCCCTTTTTTGCTCTTTGGTTTTATGGAGTTCCGTTACATGTACCCCTTTGTGCTCTTTGGTTTTAAGGTATCTCCGTCGCAGGTTCCTTTTTGTGGTCTTTGGTTTTAATAGAGTTCCATCGTAGGTATATATATATAAAAAATTTATTGAAGCTTTTAATAAAGCAAAGTATTGTATTTGGCACGGATTCCCATAAGTCAATTGGAGCTAATGAATGTCCCCCTAGATGTCGAATTCGTCTGATGTTGAGTCTTGGGCACTCACAAAGGATGTGTTCTGCCGTTTCGGCGTCAATTTCACAGAATCTATATATTTCAGTGTCCGATAAATTTTTCTTCCTAAGCTGATAGCGAAGATTACAATATCCAGTGAGGTAACCAGTTAGAATCCTAAGATTGAGAGCCCACAGGAGATATAAATCTTTTTCCCTGACGCTGTCCAGAACAGTGGTCCCAGTGACTGGCAAATTCAGATTCCCTCCGCAATCGTAAACTTTCCCTGATATGCCCAATGAACAAACCACAGAAGGGTTCCGGGCCGATAAAAGAGCGACTTGCACCACGATTGGCCAGAGAGTCTGCCCGTTCGTTGCCCAAGGGCCTCTCATGGCCCGGGATCCAACTGAGAGTAAGTTCATTGTTACGGCGTAGTTCGTTTAGGAAATGAATACAATCTATGACAAGTTTCAAAGATACACCGTAGGCTGATAAAGCATTCAACGGAGCTTGGCTGTCAGATAGTATGTAAATGTTTGTCCTTTTCGTGCACCTACGTAAACATTCGGACACGCATATATATATGGCATAAAGTTCTGCCTGAAATATCGATGGGGATTTCCCCAAAGGTAGTGCGCGTTGGAAATTCGGACCGAAAATCCCCGCGCCAGTATCTCCATTGGTTTGTTTTGAGCCATCAGTAAACCATACTTGAGATCCTGGTTTTGGATTCCAAGAGATAGTAGACCATATGCTCCTTTCAGGAATATCTATTCTAAAATGTCTTATAAAGACTTGTTTAGGTAGCATTCTGTTAGAGATCTTCGCGTATGGGTGCTCTATGAATCGTCCTGCTATCTTCATGTGGCCCTGTAAGTTCACGCCCATTATGTTCCCAAATTCCGGTAGTCTGGAGACACTCCTGCTTGCATCCTCCTTTACAGATATATGTTAAGGTGGGATGTTTAGCATAGCCCCCATGCCATTGGTTGGACAGGATTTTACGGCCCCTGTTATGCCGATGCAGGTCAGGCGATATACCTTGTCCAGTATAGATCTGGCCGTGCTTTGTTCCACCTTTGGCCCCCAAACCAGAGCTGCATAGGTGATTATTATTATATCGTGAGAAATTACCAATATATCTTGTGAGGTTTAAGCCCCCATGTCCTTCCAAATAGCCTTTGGCAGGCGTAAATTTCCCTAATAGCTTCTTTGGTTGTCGTGTTCAGATGAGGAGTCCATGTCAGACACTTTTCAAAAGTTATCCCTAAATATTTCACTTCATCCGAAAAATCTATTTTGACACCATTTATTTTAGGCATGGACTTGTCCATTGGACAAGTCAACAATCCCTCTTCTATTAGAGAGTATCAGTGTTGTTTTAGATGGATTAATAGTTATTTCCCTTTCCGGACGCCATTTTAAGGTCATGTTGAGTGCCTGTTACATCCGTAGGTTCTAAAACCAGAATTATTAAGCTCATCGAGTAACTCATTTATGACCAACGTCCACAATTGTGGCGAAAAACACCTCCTTAAGGCAGCCCCTAGTTGCGTTAATCGTCATAGATGTGTTACCAAGATTGATCGTGATTTCACTGGAGATGAGTATCTCCAGGATCTTATTTATGACAAGTAAAAGAACATCCTTTCTCAGCATATCCTTCTTAATAGCATCGTAAGATGTATTGTCAAAGGCTCCCTGTATATCAATGAAGGCACAGCGGACGATTTGTTTCGCCTCCTGTACCTTCTCTATCGATGTGACAACATGATGGACCGCAGTTTCAGTAGATTTGCCTTGTTGATACGCAAACTGCCCCAGTTGTTACTGGAGCCCCCATACAAACCACCTTCCCGATATACATATAAATCTCTTACAATAGATCAAAATCCTCAATGTAGAAAATATTTAACTACAATTTTGTTTGTATGTGTTTATTGTGTACTTTAATAACCTAATCAAATCGGATTATAAGCGAACTAATTTTGGACTTAGGCCCCATATGAAAATTTTGACCGAAATTTAGTTAAAGCGGTTTGTTGGCAACAAATAGAAGACTAATTCCCAGCAAAAACTTGGTAATGACACATCATTACCATTCTAATTACTTAGTAATGACAGAAAATTACCTTTAGCATTATTTTGAAATGTAAAATAAGGACTTATTAATAATGACTAACATAAGTCATTATAATAAAATAAAAAAAATTTCAAACTAGATTTTCACTTTTTGACTCACTGTACATTATTTTGAATAAAAACAAAATAAAATTAAATATTTTTTTATTTTTTAAAATTTTTTTTTTTTAAATAATTTTTTCATTACCTATAAGTATATATGTAATTAGTTATTAATATTGGTTTGATAATCATTACATTTGGCACATTTGCTTGTAAATGTAATGGGAAAGGTAATTCGAATCAGAAGTAGTTATAACTTTTGAATTTCCCATTACACATTTCATTACTTGGTAATGCAAGTTTTTGCTGGGTTCACTCAAATTTGGTTTGTGACTGTTTTTTGCACTTATTAAAAATTTGACAAAAGATAGATGCAATCGGTCCATGTTTCAACTTGGGAACCATTTTCCGGGAAACACTGGTGTACAGTATGGTCGGTCTTGACCGAACATAATTTTCTTATATGTTTTTTTTTTTAATTTTAATCACGAAAAAAAACGAATTCTAGAACCAATGGAACGGTTTTCGAAATATCGCCATTTAAAATTTGCAAAAAAAATGATGGAAATGCAAGAAATTTTTATGAATGGCCTTTTCACAAAGCTCCATACATACTTTTATCTAACCCTTGCGATCAAAGTTTTAAATTTTCCAAAAGCTTTTAAAAATCTCAAAATTTTGATTGAAGATTCAAATTATCGGATTCGACTGAAATTAAATTTAAATGAAAGTTTGTCTCCAGTTTTATGAAAGGGACAAAAAAAATTAGATATTATTATATTTTTTTTTTAATCTTCAGCGTAGGAAAAAACGTAATTTTCTGAAAATTTTAAAAAGCGATGTCTCACAAACCGTTCCATCGATTTTAAAAAAAATTTCGATATTCTTGTTCAGTGCTTCAAAATTAATAGTTTTTAGGTATGATGTTAAAGTTGACAAAGGGGTTAGTTTTTACCAATTTGAACCAGTCTAATGTATATTTACTCCATAACCACAATTTTCCTGAAGCTATACAATGAACACTTGACTTATGTTTCTTATCATATCAACCAATTGCTGTCAATTTCTTATGCTCCACATCATTTTTTTTTTTTATAAACACAAAACTGAAACCCATCAATTTTCCCATGCAATATTTCCATATAATGTAAAAACATGAAGTAGTGACTTGTGTGACAGTTGCACATTTTTCAATGTTATCTTCTTACTACCTCATGTCTTGTATAATTTTTTTTTTTTTTTTTTGGGCAAACTATAAAAACCTTATAATAATTTTTTATTTTTTTTAAAACTTTAACCATTGCAAAATAAAAAAAAAACAAGTAAGAAAATTATAGTCGGTCAAGACCGACCATATAATACCCTACACCAGAGTTTCCCGGAAAATGGGTCCCAAGTTCAAACATGGACTGATTAGATCTATATTTTGTCAAATCTTTAATAAGTGTAAAAAGCACTCACTAATCAAATTTGAGTGGAATAGGCTTCTTTTTGTTGACAATAAATCGCTGAATATCGGGGGAAATTTCCACATGGGACCTAAGTCCAAAAATGTTCCGATGATAATCAGATTTGATAAGGTTATTAAAGAACGCGTTTAACATACACAAACAGAATTTTAATTAAATATTTTCTATTTTCATGAAATTTGAGAGATTTATGTGAAAATCGGGAAGGTGGTTTGTATGGGGGCTACAAGAAGAACTGGTCCGATTTCTTTAAAATTCGGAATGTTGATTTGTGTGGATAAAACATGATTACCTGGCAAATTTCGAAAAGATACCTATTAAAATGCGGCTATTAGAGTCATTTGAGCCAAAACTAAAGAGGACCTTTGTATGGGGGCTAGGTCTAAATATGGACCGATTTTTTCCAATTTCAATAGACTTCGTCCTTGGGCCAAAAGAGGCTTAAGTTTCAAATTTCAAGTCAATTGATTAAGAATTGCGACCTGTATCGTGTTTACACCGTTTACATGGACAGATAGACGGACGGACGGACGGACGGACGGACATCGCTAAATCGACTCAAAAAGTGATTCTAAGTCGATCGGTATACTTAAAAGTGGGTCTAGGACCAATATTTCGGGTAGTTACAAACATCAGCACAAACTCATTATACCCTGTACCACAGTGTGGTGTAGGGTATAAAAAGTTGTAACCCAAAAAAAAAGTTATTGAGTTGTAATTGCACATTTTGTCGTAGTTTTTCTTTGTGTTCCAAGGATATTTTCTGTACAAACACACACACACACTCGCACACTTACAGTTACAGACTTGCACATAGTTATGTAGTTAAGCTAAAAGTTTTGTTGCCTACTTTTTGGCTTTTGTACACGTGCTACAAATGCAATTAGTAGTAAAAGAAGTTTACAAGCAATTTTCAATGAAAAAAAGAAATAACTAAAAAAAAAAATTAAATAAAAAATGAGAAAAAATAAAACTTTTTGAATTTTGAGTTTTGTTTTAATGTTGTTGGTTTTTAGTTATTGCAGTTATTGTTGTTGTTGTAGCTTTAACAACTTCAAGCACGACTGCTGTTAAGGTTTTTGAGAAGTAATAAAAGATGTTGTTTTATGTTGTTTCTTTAGGGCAAACAACAACAACAATAACAACAAAATAAAAAGGAAAAACTACAGTTTAAAATGAATGTTAAAATAATCGTAGTTTTACCACACTCAACAACAACAACAACAACAGCAAATACCAGAAATAAAATTGTCAATGTTTTCTGGTCAGGTTGTGAAAAACACAACATCACAACAATAACAACAATAAAAATAAACTAAAGATAAAGTTAAAAGTTAAAATGTTTTTTTTTTACATATTTTTGGTGTAAGTTTAAACTATTTTTTTTGTGTTAAATTTTACTAAAGGGTTGGTTGTTTAAAATTTGTGTATTCTCAATATTGTTGTGAAATGAACATAATACACTGTGTTTATACATGGGGCATTCCAGGGCCATGACCCCCTTCGATATTTAATTTTTTTCAATATGTTTTAGTAGGTATTAAACGCAACGTGCACACAAATTTTCAGCCTTTTATTCCAAAATGGTGCTAAGTAAATGGCGATTTTTGTAAACAAATATGAAGAAATAGAAATTTTCAATTAATTTTGACAGGTAGAATATATGATATCTTTAAAAAAGTTGGACAAGATTTTGTTTGGTATTTTAATGTAGTCTTATAAGAAAATTTATAAAAATTTATTCGAAGTAACTACACCGTCCAACAAAAATGATAAAAAAATGCCTGCGAGTTTTTTACTCTTGCCCAAAACATTAAATCATGATAATGTTTTGCGGAAGATTTGGATCCACTCGCCAAAGCAAATTTTTTTTAGAAAAAATAATGTTATATTACTTTGCTATTCCATGCACAATAAATTACAATATCAGTCGAGGACCCCATTAAAAAACCCAAAAGAGCTGTACATATCGTAAGTGAGTGCAAAAATAAGTGCTAAAAAGTGTTTTTACATTTTGGAGAATATAAAAGATTCGGCACCAAAGGATGTAGGTTATAACACTCTCACTTGTTTTATGTACATTTGATAAACAAATGGAAAATTTTTTTGGTAAAAAAAATTATTTTTTTCACGAAAAACAAAATTATGTTAAAAAAAATTTAATGAACCCAAAATTTTTGGTGAAAAAAATTTTGATGAAAAAAAGTTTTTGATGAAATTTTTTGAGGTAAAAAAAAAAATTGATGAATAAAAAAATATGGAAAAAAAAGTTTTTGTTAGAAAAAAGTTGATAATAAAAAATTTGATAAAAAAATTTTATGAAAAAAATATGATAAAAAAAAAATTTGATGAAAAAAAAAATATTAATAAAAAAAAATTGATGAAAAAAAAATTGATGAAAAAAAAAATTTTATGAAAAAAGAAATTTGATGAAAAAAAAATTTGATGAAAAAAAAATTAAAAAAAAATTTGATGAAAAAAAAAATTTGTTGAAAAAAAAATTGATGAAAAAAAAATTTGATAAAAAAAATGATGAAAAAAAAATGTTTGATGAAAAAAAAAAAATTTATAAAAAAAAAAAAAAATTATTGAAAAAAAGTTTGATGAAAAAAAAAATTATGAAAAAAAAAAAAAATAATGGAAAAAAAAAATTGATTGAAAAAAAAAAATTTTTGTTGAAAAAAAATTATGTTACTTTTCAATTACCAGCTGGTGAAAAACGGTTTTATTCACAACGAGGTGAATTATTATCCTAGTTACAAACGCAAGTTATTAAAATTTTTGGTTTTAAGAAGATGAAAATAGAAATTCTTGTTTTCTTTTTCGTTAATTGAACAGTTCATGCGAATAAGGACGAATAGACCATTTGAATAATTTTACAAATAACGATAAAAACGCAGTAAACGGTTAAAAACTAATATTTTTTTCTACATTCTTGCATCATGCATTAATCCATTAATGCAAAAAAGTTCACAAAAAAATTAATTTTTAACCTTTTCCTGTATTTTTATCGTCATTTGTTAAAATTTACAAATGGTCTATTCGTCCTTATTCGCATGAACTGTGCAATTGTTAGCTTATATGGTCAAACTGAGGTTGCGTCTGCAAATTTATTAAAATTAGACACCAACGTTTAAAGTGGAAAAACACGAACTGGATAATAAATGTTTGATACTAGATACTAAATGAAGTAAAACTGCATTTACAGTTTTTCTTTTCGTCATGCTGTTTTCTTTTAAAAGGATATTTATACTTGTTCTAGGATGCCACTATTGATAGAAAATAAAAGAGGAGGATCTCCCCTAATTTCCCTTTTTTTATTTTTACATATCAAAAACAAGGAGGTAAGTTACGTCCTTTAAAAAAAGTATCCTTCAATATCATTTAAAATGTTCAAAAAAATATTTTGATCAAGTTTTCAAATGACTTTTGTCACATCCTTTTATTTTGATATGGCAAAATATAAAAATGGAAAAATTACATTACCAGTGTCATCCTAGGACAAGTGCAAATATTTCAAAAATATTCTACAAAATGTGTCCTTTAAAACTTTGAAGTCCTTTTAAAAGGAAACAGGATCACGAAATGAAAAACTGTAAATGCAGTTTTACTTCATTTAATCTCTACTTTCAGACATATATCTACCGGTTCATGTTTAAAATTGGCTCTCGGGCTGTGAAATTATTCATGATTTTAATTGAAGGCTTAAAAAGCGTCTCCTAAAAAAGTTGTTTTTTATTAAAAAAAATGGTTCTCCAAAAAAATTAACCCAATTTGTTTAAGTTAATAAATGTTCTTCATTTAAAAACAGGTGTTTTCCACCCACTTTGTTTTTGGGTGCTTTGTAGGGTATTTATGGATTCTGTGATGCTTAATTAAACTTTTTTACTTATTTTCTTGTATCTTTAATTGGATTTCAGAAGTGTTTAATTCTTGACGTTTCCTTTTTCTCAACTGATGTTCATGATTATAATTTTTTTTTTACAATTTTTATTTTCAATCCTTCATTCTACTATTTCTTACTCTTAAAGAACACTTCACATTAAGTCTTATATTTAAATATTTGTTTTCCAACTATATACTTGTATAGTATGTTCTTAATATTTTGGTTTAATTTTGTATACACTCTACTTTGTGTAGATATTAACTTGTCATAACGTTTGGCGGCCCTATGCTCCTTGCAGGAGTAAAAGGAACAAATATATATATATAACGTTTGAAGCACTCATATCGATCGATTCAATGTCGAACAAGCGATGGGGGTCGTCTGTCTGTTTTTATGTTACTAATTTTAATGTCATTTATTCACCAATGCTTTGATCAAATTGTTTCAGAATTTCAGGAAAACTTGTCAAGCAGCTGCAAGTTATGAGTGAAAATTAAAGGTTAAATAGCAAAATTTATTGCAAATTCAGAGATTGTATAGTTTTTATTAAGTAATTCTGTGATAGAAATATATTAAACCGATAAAAATATTGTACATGCTGTTTTCGAAACTCAAAAAAATATTTGTTAATTTTTTTTTTTCTTTTTTAAACAAAAAAAAATATTTTTTTTACATTTTAGAATATTTCCAACTTCCAAGGCACTTAACTTTAAGGCATATTCCATGTTTGCTCAAAATTGTCTATCCTTAAAAAAAATACTTATTAAATTACTAGAAAAAGTTTCGTAATCCCATTTTAGCCATATTTGACAGTTTTCCTTGTTTTTAACAAAAAATTTTCGATCAAAATTTAAAATTTATTTTTATTTTTAAAATTTTTTTCGAAATGTCCAAATATTTAAGGTCATTTTACAAAAAAAAAATCTGTATAGTAAAGTTACAAGAATCTTTTGTTAGTTTGATCGCGTCAAAAAAGTTGTAAATTTACAAATTTATTGGTAAGAAAATTGTAAAATTACCAAAAAGCTCGTAATTTTTACTAGGAATTCTCATAAAATAGGATTTAGCACAAAATTTAGTAAAAACACGAGAATTCCTAGTAATTTTTATCGCGTCAAAAAAAGTTGTTAAGCTACAATTTTATTGTAAAAATCCTATAAATTTACAAAAAAGCTCGTAATTTTTACTAGGAATTCTCGTAAAATAATAGGTAGCAAAAATTGATTTTACAATTTTTTTTTTGTAGTTCAACAAGGTTTTTTAAGTGTAGATTATTCATGAATTCTACCCAACCGTCCTTATTTCCTTGTTTATATTTTCATTTTAAAGAAAAGTATAAATTGCAGTCTAGTAAATGTGAATGATTCAACGCATTTGTCGTCTTTGGCTGTCATATTATGTAAATGGGATAATCGTTATTATTGGATAGTTTCTGGATGTCAAAAAGAAAGAACGAAGAAAGATAAAAATTATTCATTATATAAAAAATGCAAGAAATTTTTAACATTTTTTTTATTTTATATTGCTGCAGACAATAGAAGACAAAATGAAATTTTAAATATTTACAGTGGAAAGCAGTTTTACAGGACATTATTTTAGGAGGTCAATAAATTTAAAAAAAAAAAATAATTTTCTTTTTTAAAAAAAATATCATGGTTTTAATTTGTAGACAAAAAATTACCTCGAGCTAGAACTTAAAACAGTATCATATTGCAAAGGGCGAATAAAACAATCTTTATTTTTAATAAAAATTATTACGAATTTGAACAAAAAGGTTGCCCAGTATTGCAACAACAAATATCATATTAAGTAATCCATGGGTAATAATATGTAATCTGCTTCTGTTTTTGTTGTTGGTTGTTTGATAATACTGTGCTAGTCGCAAAAATTAACTGGGCTGAATTCAGTGGTGCTAGCCGTTTTTCGAAGTAAGCTCTCGTATTCGCGATTTAAAATAATAAAGCATGGGTACTATAAAAATTAAATTTTTATGCTTGTGGGATAGTTTTAAATAAAAATTCAAAAAATGCATTGTTTTCTTAGCGGAAAAAAATTTCCGCGAAAAAAAAATACGCGATAAATTTTTTTTTTTTTAAATTTTGTGTCAGTAATTTATCGTATTCTACTTTTTTTCATAAATTAATAGCAAAATAAAAAAATCGCGAAAAAAAATTGCGAAAAAAAATTTCGCGACTAAAATGTTTTTTTTTGTTAATTCAATAGAGTATAGATGATAAAAATTCAGAAATTGCCTAAATATTATAAAAGAAATAGTTTTTTTACTTAAAAATAAAAAATAAAAAATCGCGAATATCACGAATACATTCGTTTACTTTGAAAAAACTGATATTACAATGGCATTTAGTGTGACCGAACTAGCTTTACCAGATGGCTGTCGTAAATTTAAATCAAACTAAAAATCTTTAAATTGCACCAATTTTTTCAGGAAAAAATGATTTTTCGCCAACAAAAATTTTTTTTCGCAAAAAAATTCGAGGTATTATGGTTTGTTGTGTTAGTTTAACAGACTTGAATGGTTTTAAATTTTAAAATTATCGCAAAAGTTTAAAATTGTCGTTTTTATTGTAATTGAGTGTCAAAATTTTATATTGCAAATATCGCGAATACGAGCGCTAACTTATAACGAATAACGGCTACGACCATTGAATTCAGCGTACTCTAATTAACTTTACTAGTAGGGTGCCCAGCTTGTTAAAAAAAAATGTTAAATTCGAGCACAGTGTAATCGTGATTAAACTAAGATATGATACAATCTTCTTCTAATGCTAAATGAGAATAGAGTTGAATAGGTAATAATATTTTTGTTGTGGATACTAACGATTTTCATTTAAATTCCCTATGCTTCAAGTATGTAGTATAAGGTTTTTATATTTGCTAAATAGTTTTGACAGTGAAATCTGACAAATTCCAAAGCACATGACGGCAAAGTGAAACAAAAATTATTGAAAAATTAAAATGTAATAAATGCGAAGTTGTTTAAATTTTAATAATTTCTAATCATGTCTGTTCGATAGTGTAAGTTTTTACTGCCATATACACTCTAATAAAATTGTTTTATGTGATACAGTGGGTCTTACTGAGAAACAGCAAATAACCATTTTAAATTTTACTTACAACATTTAGAAGATAAATTAAAACACAGATTGGGAATCTATGTCCCAAAATCTAATAGAAAAGACAAAGAATTCTTTTATATATTTTTATACTCTGTAATTTATTTTTTCTGAGTTAGAACGCCATAATATTTTCCAGAAAAAAAATCTCTGTTATTTTCATATCCTTGCAATATGTTATAACAACCAACACAATTTATATGAAATTGCTAACGGCAAAACAAATTAGCCTCTTGATAATTTTCAACAATAAATTGTTTTCCTCATATGTAATAGTTAAGATTAAAGTAATGAAAAGAATGTAGTTAGATGGAACGGCTTACATAACTTTGTTTTCATTTGATGATCTTAAGAGTTTTTATGCATATCTTTCATATAATGTATGCAACTGCATGTTATAAACATTTAGATTTTATATCTGTCATTGCAACACTTGTCGCAAAGTCATTTAAAACATTAAAAAATAAATATGAGAAAATACATTTTTCTAGTAAACAATTTCCTTAGAACAAAGAACCCGCAAACATTGATGATTTTAGTTACTTATATACACAAAAATTTACACATACAAATATAAATTCATGGCTATTAAGTTTTATTATTAAGCAGCTGTATGTAATATAAAAATAATATTATATTTGATAGTTTTTTTAACATGTGTGTATTTGCGTACACTTAAAAGAAAAACTCTGTCAAAAAATCTTTAAAACGACTTCCAATTTGATTAAGCAAACTTTCAGAATAATTTTTCTGCTAAAATAGATATTTTTTCTAAAATCTCCGTCACTTAGTTTTACAAATTAACAAACATTTTACTGTGTTTTTACTGATTCTGTTTGCTGAATTTCAAAATATTTTAAAACATATTTCTAGCAGATTATTTTCTAATTTTACAGAAATAGTTTGCTAACATTCTTTTTTCAAGAAAATTTTCCTATTTTAACATGATAATGTTTTTAGGCTGGTGTCTAATTTTAAAAAAGTTGCAGGACGCCACCTCAGTTTGAAATAAGCTAACAACTAACGAAAAAGAAAACAAGAATTGCAATTTTCATTTTCTTAAAACCAACAATTTTAATAACTTGGGTTTGTAACTTGGATAATAATTCAACTCGTGGTGAATACAACCGTTTTTCACCAGCTGGTGAATAAAAAGTAACATAATTATTTTTTAACAAAAAAACATTTTTTTTTTTCATCAATTTTTTTTAACCAAATTTTTTTTTCATCAAATCTTGTTTTTTTCATCAATTTTTTTTTCATCAATTTTTTTTTTCATTTATTTTTTTTTTTATCAAATTTTTTCCTTTTCATCAAAATTTTTTTTCATAAATTTTTTTGATTTTTCATCAATTTTTTTGATTTTTCATAATTTTTTTTTTTATTAATTTTTTTTTTTTTATAAAATTTTTTTTTCATCAAAATTTTTTTTTCATAATTTTTTTTTTTTATCATACTTTTTTTCATAAATTTTTTTCATCAAATTTTTTTATAAAATTTTTTATAATAATTTTTTTCTCACCAAAAATTTTTTTTTGTATCAAAAAATTTTTTTTTTCATCAAAAAAATTCATCAAAAACTTTTTTTCATCAAAATTTTTTTTTCACCAAAAATTTAGGGCTCATTAAATTTTTTTAACATAATTTATTTTTCGTGAAAAAAAAAAATATTTTTTTTACCAAAACTACATTTTCACCAAGTCTAAGCTTTTCGCATAAAAATGTTCCATTTTTTTATCAAATGTACATAAAATAAGTGAGAGTGTTATATTCTTTGGTGCCGAATTTTTTATACTCTCCAATATAAACACTAGTTTGCACTTATTTTTGCACTCACTTACGAAATGTACAGCTCTTTTGGTTTTTTAATGGGGTCCTCGACTGATATTTCAATTCGTTTTGCATGGAATAGCAAAGTAATATAAGATTATTTTTTCTAAAAAAACTTTGCTTTGACAAGTACACCCAAATCTTCCGCAAAACATTATCATGATTTAATGTTTTGGGCAAGAGTACAAAATTCGCAGACATTTTTTGACAGAGTTTTTCTTTGAGTTTATATAAAAAAACTGGGAACTTTAACCATCGCTTATGCGGACGACGTCGTAATATTGTCCTGTGGGAAATATCCGGACACGATACCCGATTTACTTGAAGGGTCACTGAAGATGGTATGGAAGTGGGCATCAGATAACGGACTCAACGTTAACCCGAAAAAGACCGAAATAGTTCTTTTTACGAGAAAGTATAAGATCCCAAATTTTAGGAAGATTCGTGTCGGTGGAGTTGAGATTCCACAATCCCCTCACGCGAAATTTTTAGGAGTGATTTTGGACAGTAAGCTCTCTTGGAAAATGAACACAGTTGAGAGAATAAAAAAGGCTAACAATGCTTACTACGCATGTAAGAAAATGTTCGGTATTGTCTGGGGTTTAGAGCCTAGAGTTACGTACTGGATTTATACTTCAGTAGTAAGACCAATCTTACTATACGGAGTGTTAGTCTGGTATAAGGCACTTGAAAGGGATGTGATACTAAAGCAGTTTCAAAGACTTCAACGGCTTATGGGACGTAGTATTACAGGAGCTTTGAGAACAACATCGGCCAACTCTATTGACGCCTTATTGCACCTTATACCAATTAACGTTTTTGCGAAAGGTGAAGCTTACAAGGCTTGCCTTAGACTCAAAGAGTCAAATTGGTTTAAGTTTCGCTATTTTGGACACAGTAACATGGAGAATATAAATATTATTGATTCGGATTACTTAGTGCCCAAACTATTTTTCGACCGGAAATATGAAGTAAGATTTCCAACTCGAGAATATTGGTCTAACTGGCAGGACACCCCTGCAGACACCGTAAATATCTTTACCGACGGATCCAAACAAACGCATGAAGTAGGCTCGGGTTTTACAAACGTGGAACAAAAACAGAACTTCTCTTTTAACCTACCTTTGGACTCGAGCATATTTCCTGCTGAAATAGTTGCCATAACTAAAGCTGTGGAACATATCAGGGAAACCAAGGGAACAACCATAAATTTTTACGTAGATAGTCAGGCCGCCTTGAAGGCCCTTCAAGGATATTATATTAAATCTAAAATAGTTTTACAATATTACGAGAACTTGCAGATGCTGTGTCTACACAACCAGGTTAATTTATTATGGGTACCAGGACACAACGGAATACAGGGAAATGAAAAGACAGATGAACTCGCAAAACTTGGAGCTGATGGTTTAGGTACCATGGTGCCAGTTTTACCACCACTTCAACACTATAAACTTAAACGGAATTCCATTAATGTTGCAAAGGCAAACAGGAGGTGGAGATGAAACGATGGAACACATACACTCAAAATAATCACTCTGTTAAATAACAGAGATACTCTGCTGAAAAAGCAGAAAATAACATAGATTTCCAACCAGCAAGATTTTTGGTTATTTTACGAAGAAAACTCTGTAAAATGATTTCTATAAAAAAAACTGCAAATTTACAGAATTATCTGTAAAATATTTATAAAACCGAAAAGAGTTTTAACAAAAAAAACTCTGTAAATTTACAAAGTTTTAGTTAAATGCATTTTAAGAGTTCAAAATTTTACAAAAAAAAAACTCTGTATATTTACAAAGTTTTATTAAATCCATTTTATGAGTAAAACTTCTCTGTTTCAAAAACATTAATTAAAATAAAACAAATTAAATTATTAAAATTTTGTTAAATTTGCCCGATTTTGCCCGATCACAAGAAAATACAAAGTATTTTTTTCAAATCTGTATTTCGACAGATAACTTTGTCAAATATCTGTCGAATTTAGATTAGTCATTTTACAGAGTACTTAACAGAGTAATTATTTTGAGTGTACTTTGTCACTGCCCAGCTGTGGCAAGGTGTCGCCGATCCATTACCGGTCAGATAAGTTTCGGTACTTTGGAGGATATAACGCAAATGGATCTTAGGATATTGAAAAGATTCGCAATGACTTTGAACGTGTTTAACTTGCACCGCTAGCGGAAGAAATTTTGTGGTACCGCTATGGACCAAGAGGTCTATGCGAGGTGTCATTCGGACACCGCCACCCTAACCTAACCTTATATAAAAAAACATACACTCAAAAAAATAACTTGTCAAATTACTAGAAAAAGTCTCAAAATCCCATTTTAAAAATATTTGACAGTCTTCCTTGTTTTTAACAAAAAAAAAATTGTGATGGAAATTCAATTTTTTTTTGTAATTTTACAATTTTTTTTTTCTAATTTTACAAATTTTCAACAAAATTTTAGAGAAAAAAATCTTGTAAATTTATGAGAATTTCTTGTAAGTTTAATCGCATCAAAAAATTTGTAAATTCACAATTTTTTTTTGTAGAAATCTTGTAAAATTACAAAAAAAAAACTCGTAATTTTTACTAGAATTTCTCGTAAAATAGGAGATAGCACAAAGTCTAGTAAAGTCATGAGAATTCCTTGCAATTTTTATCTCGTCAAAAAAGTTGTAAATTCAAAACTTTAAAAAACATGAAAATTACAAAAAAATTCTCGTTAGTTTTAGTAGGAATTCCCGTAAAATACACTAAAAAAACCTTATAAAATGTCAATAAAAGCTTTTAATTTTTATTTTTTGCTACCTCCTGTTTTACAAGAATTCATAATAATTTGATAAGCTTTTACCAAAAAGTTTGTAATTTAACAACTTTTTTACCAATAAAATTGTAAATTTACAACTTTTGTAAATTTACAACTTTTTTGACGCAATAAAACCTTACAAGAAATTTTCGTGAGAATAATAATTATTTTTGTAAAATTATCTTGGAAATTTGTAAATTTCGATCAAAATTTATTTGTTAAAAAACAAGGAATACTGTCAAAAATTGCTAAAATGCGATTACGAGACTTTTTCTGGTAATGTGACATATTTTTTACACTTTTTTTTGTAATTTTACAAAGCTTTTTTTTTTGTTGAGTGTAAGTCTTAAAGAAATAATAACCTAATCTCATTTAACTTTTCCTGCTGCTGTTAGTCTTCAAGTGTGAACTTGTACTTTCTGTTTTAGTATGTGTGATTATAATAAAAATTGCAATTATATATTATTATATTGTAGAATGCTTATGTATGAGTAAATAATCTTTGTAGTAGTGGGTAATTGCATTGTAACTAGAGTTTTTCTTTTCCCGGACTTTTTCATTTCCCGGGAAAGCGGGATTCATTTTTAAATTTCCCGGGATCCCGGGAATTCCCGCAATAACTAAAAACCCAAATTTTTTGTCAAAAAACAAATATAAAAACCTTATGAATGCAATTACACTATTTAAAATGTTTATTAACACCATAAAAATCTTATTTAGTACCTTTAAAACAGAAAAAAATAAGTTTCGAGAAAAAAAAATAACAATTTTTCTTACCCAGTTCTTATAAAAAAAACGGTCCAAATATATCGAAGTCATTTAAAAGTATTTTTAAAGGAATATGATATTTCATATCGCTTTATCTGTTTTAATAATAAAAATTCATCATTTATTCTAATTCATCTTGTTGTTAGTTCATTTTTGCAATTGGTTCTCGAAGCTTTGCCTCTAAAACACAATGAAACTAATACACAGGAATTTCTCTATTATGTTTCTGAAACTGAATGTAACTGTTTCAGAGATATGAAATTATAAGAAAATTTACCCCAAAAATTATTAAAAAAATTAAAAATCCTGGTTTCTTAAAAAAACTGTCATCCTTTACACAGATTTTATATCAATTTATCGATTTAAAAAGAATCATGTCCAGAGACATAAATATTTTCTAAAGAAACAAATAATCATACTGCAAATTTTTATAATGCAGTTCTCAGAAAAAAAATTTCTTAGCTTCTGAAAAAAAGTATCAGGATCTGATAACACAGCCCAACAACCAAAATCGGAGTGGGATGAAACAAAAAGCAAATGAAAGCATAATAAAACCCTCGACACTTTTTTTTGGTTTAGCGCTAAATTTTTTTACACGCATTTGAAGTTGGTGAACTTTTATTATAATTATAATAATAATTGCTTAAAAATTGTATAAGGCGTATGATTAATTTTGTAATTGCCTTTAAATAACAATCATACGCAACGGTGAACAGTGGATTTTTTTTATTAATTTGGAAATTCAGTAAATAGGTACAAAAAATGCGTGTAAAAATAATCTAGCGTTGAATTAAAACAACGTCTTGATGGCTTTGTTATGTAAAATGTAAATTTTAATTTGCTTTTGGTTTCATTCTATTCCGATTTTAAGTTTAGATTTTTTATCACTGTGTAATTATATCCTATCGAAATTTAGATATTGTGAGACTTTTTTCATTTCGTAAGTCGTAGATTTCATGACATTTTTTAGTTAGAACGTCTCTTTTTTTGGGCCCTCGTGGTCCCTGCGTACGTTTCTGTCATCAATTATCAAGAATTTTAATAAAATCTCTAAAAAATCACATACTAAATAATCAATAGAAGTCGAAAATCAACAATTTCAAAGAAACTAAAATTCCCGGGAATTCCCGCTCTATTTCCCGGGATTTCGGGATCGAAAATTTACGGGAATTCCCGGGAATTCCCGTCCCGGGAATTCCCGTGAAAAACTCTAATTGTAACAAACAATACACAAAATGCTTATGCAATTATTCCCCGAGGGATAGTAATAAAAATGTGTTGCTCTTGCATAAAGAAAATTTATTTAAACTTTAAGTTTTAATAATTTTAAAGCATTTTTGCTTAAAATAGGAAACGCAATTTATATTTTCATAGAAAAAGAAATGTAGAATACAATTGAGTTTTAAGAATTGAAAATATTTCAATATATATTTTTTTCCCAGAAATTTATGAATGAAAAGTCATATACACACTCTTACTGAAGGGTGTATGACGGTTGTAAAAAATATACTACACTCTATTGATCATTAACTGTAAAAAAAGCTTAAATTACATTTTTTTGTGCGACTACAAAAAATAACATGTGTGAACTTGCACAATTATTATACACTAGGGTATCTCAGAATCTGAAAATTTTTCTTAACTAAAAATGTTTAAGAATATCAGAATTTTTCTGTAAGGAAATGCCTTAGAGTCTGAGAATTTTTCTATACAAAAAATGTCTCAAAATCTGAATCCCTTACAATTTAGGAATTTTTCTATACAAAAAATATCTCAAAATCTGAATGTCTTAGAATCTTAGAATTATTCTATACGACAAATGTCTCAGAATCTGAAATATTTTTGGTAGAAAAATTTTTCTATTCGAATTTTTCACTCTCGCTTGTTTTGGGCTTCGATCAGAGAAAAAACACAATAACGAGACCTCCTATTACACCGTCCGACAAAAATAATCGTTAGACACGAACTGGATAATATACGATTGAAACTAGAGGCCAAATGTAGTAAGAATGCAAACACAGTTTTTCATCTCCCGAGTCTGTTTCCTTTTAAAAGGATTTTAAAGTTTTGGTGGATTATATTTTTGTAAAATATTTTTTTAAATATTTGTACTTGCCCTATGTTGCCACTAGTGATGGCAAATAAAAGAGGAGTATCTCTGCTAATTTCAACATTTTATTATGTTGATACATGAATCAGAAAAAAAGTATATATGGGGCATTCCATGTCAAATCGGACACTTTGATTTTTTATTTTTTTTAGATTTTCCCAATTAGTTTACAGTTTTTAGTACCCTTTGAAAACTCCTTTGTGGTAAATTTTCAGATTTTTTTGATGACCCGTTCAAAATATATCGAATTTTTAAAAATAGGTAGTTTGTTCCTTTACTCAAACTTCTTTTACTCATAACTTCTTCAATAATGGTCCAAATTTAATCTTTTTTTTTCAAAATTTTTGTTTTTTTACGTACTTTAAAAAAAAAAAACCTCAAAAAATTCTTAAAAGCGCTGTAGTATGCGATTTTTAATTTTTAAAATTATTGTGTTTATATATTTTTGGACTGTATATTTTATAACTGAATTTTTATTTAGTTCGGTTTGAGTCCATATTAATTATTTCTGAGAAATAATAATTGTTGTACAATGAGAAAATCTGAAAAAAAATCAAGTGACAACACAGGCTAAGTGGAGATGTCGACAGCTTTCGGAAGATGCCACCCTTCCATCATCAGCACTCCTTCGATTGCCACACACTTAATGTGTGTCAGATTAAAATTAGCCATTTAAATGAAACTTTTGAAGAAATTAAGAATTGGAATTACTCCTCTTTGTGTTGAATAACCCCTATTCACCATTAATTCGTGTTGTATTCATTTGGCAGAAACTTAATCCATCTTAACTTTTAACAGAGTTGTATTTTTCCCATTGTTAACCCTTAGTAGGACTTTTCAAATCTTGAAAAATGTCCGTTAGGTTTGAATTTTTGTTTCATATTTCTAATTCTTAGAAATATTACTAAATTGCAATGTACCTTATGAGTTGTGTATTATTGTGTTTATATATTGTTGGACTGTATATTTTATAACTGAATTTTTATTTAGTTCGGTTTGAGTCCATATTAATTATTTCTGAGAAATAATAATTGTTGTACAATGAGAAAATCTGAAAAAAATCAAGTGACAACACAGGCTAGCCACTTAAGTTTCTGCCAAATGAATACAACACGAATTAATGGTGAATAGGGGTTATTCAACACAAAGAGGAGTAATTCCAATTCTTAATTTCTTCAAAAGTTTCATTTAAATGGCTAATTTTAATCTGACACACATTAAGTGTGTGGCAATCGAAGGAGTGCTGATGATGGAAGGGTGGCATCTTCCGAAAGCTGTCGACATCTCCACTTAGCCTGTGTTGTCACTTGATTTTTTTCAGATTTTCTCATTGTACAACAATTATTATTTCTCAGAAATTTTTAAAATTTTAATTTCATTTTTGAAAATGTTTGTACTCTTCGATTTTTTTGAAATTTTTTTGTGTAAAACTTCTATCGATACCACAAATTTTTTGCCCAGGAGGATCGTGGGATAACGGTTATTACTATTTTTTACTATTACTTAGCGAGTGGAAATAGGGCTGCGGTATGTTTTACAAAAATGTTGTAGGGTAAAAATGAATGGGGGTTGGTCTCCCTAATGACCCCTCTCGGACGCAGCATTAGACCGGTGGAAGCTGATTAAATAAAACAAATTTACAAAAAATAAAAAAAATTGTATGGGGACCGCCTTAACAATTAGAGATAGAGGGTAGGTGTGTTCAGAGAAAATGTTTGGAATAAAAAAATATTGTGGGTCGGTCATACATTTTGTTGTTCTTAGGGCACTATTAGGGCAGTTAAAGCGGTTGGAGCAAATTTTAAAAAATGTCGTTTTGTGTGGGAGCCCCCTTAGAAATTGGAGATAGGGTATTAGTTTGTTCCAAATAAATGTTAAGACATAAAATTAATGGGGGTCGGTCTTATAAATGACCCCTCTATGACGCACCATTGGAGCAGTAGAAATGATTTAAGATTACAAAATTACAATACATTTTTTCCAAAAAATTTTAAAAATAGTAATAATCGTTATATCACGATCCTCCTGGGCAAAAAATTTGTAGACTCGATAGAAGTTTTACACAAAATAATTTCAAAAAAATCAAAGAGAACAAACATTTTAAAAAATGAGATTTAATTTTTAAAACTTAAAAATCGCATACTACAGCAATTTTAAGATTTTTTTTTGGATTTTTTTTTAAAGCACGCAAAAAAAAAATTGAAATTTGGACCATTATTGAAGAAGTTATGAGTAAAGGAACAAACTAACAATTTTTTAAAATTCGATATCTTTTGAACGGGTCATCAAAAAAATCTGAAAATTTACCACGAAGGGGTTTTCGAAGGCTACTAAAAACTATAAACAAAAAAAAAATTTCAAAGTGTCCGATTTTACATGGAATGCCCCATATATACTCTCCTTTCAAAACGCTTTCCTTCAAAATCATTTAATGTGTTTAACAAAATATTTTTGGAAAGTTTTGAAATGACAGTATTTACATTCTTTTTCCTAATACGTGGAAAAAAATTAAAAAGATAAGATTCTCCTCTTTCATTTGCCATCAATACTGACGTTATAAGACAAGTACAAATATTTAAAAAATATTTTACAAAATGTAATCCGTTAAAACTTTAAAGTCCTTTTAAAAGAAAACAGGATCACGAAAGGAAAAACTGTAAATGCGGTTTTACTCCATTTTATCTCTACATTCAGACGTATTTCATCCGGTTCATGTTTAATATGTTGGACGGTGTTATATGTATACCCCCTACTCATTTTAATGGCTCATATTACATAAAAAACACACTTTCTCTAGCTTAACAAGCACATCCGCTGTGTAGTTGTGAAATAAAAAAATAAAATTATATGACAGGAGAGGTCAAGAGAAAGTAAGTTCAGCAACGATATAAACTACATAAGCAGGAGTATTTTAAAAAAAATAATACGCATAATTTCAATGTTATTAAAAAAATATTCAGAAAGTATTTAACAAAATAAAATATATTAAAATAACTTGAACACTTTAGCATTAAGTGCTCTGGTGAATTTTTTTTTTCTGGTATTTTTTTTTTTTTTTGCATTGTTGTGTTAAATAACAGTATTAAAATACCATAAATAGTTAGTAATGACCACAATAATATAACAATACGCCAACAACAATAGTATAAACCCATTGGACTCGGTTAACGGATTTTGTTGTTCAAAGACATTTAAGAAAAACAAAAACAATTCATAATATTTTTCTGTTTTTCAAAATAAACTAAATATTGTTTTTAATTTTGTAATGTAAATGAATTAATTGAGCTCGAGGTCTGTTGTTTTAAATAATTTTTATTTAATTTCTACGATATTTCGAAATTCATAGAACTTCATCCTCAGGGACACTTTTGAAAATTACACAAACAAAATAAACTTTAAGTTATAGTTGTTTTAACATCGTATATGGAGTGCAATACCATTTCTACGATATTTCGAAATTCATGGAATTTCATCATCAGGGACACTTGCAAAAATTACACAAACAAAATAAACTTTAATTTATAGTTGTTTTAACATCGTCGTATGGAGTGCAATACCATACAACGATGTTAAAACAACTATAACTTAAAGTTTATTTTGTTTGTGTAATTTTTACAAGTGTCCCTGAGGATGAAATTCGATGAATTTGGAAATATCGGAGAAATACAATAAAAATTATTTAAAACAACAGACCTTGAGCTCAACTATTTCATTTACATTACAAATTTAAAGGTCGAATAAATACAACATTAAATTTATTTTTTAAATAATTTTTTTGTAATTGCCTTAAATTGCTTCTCTAGTGTCAAGTGTACTTAAAGTATGCAAAAAGTATTTAACAGTGGCAATTTTTATTATTGTTATTATTATTATATTTTAATACCTGTTTTATTTTATTTATGGCGGAAATGCTACAACACAAACAAAGCTCTTAATACACACACACTTATAAGGGAAGTATCTCGCAATTATGAATCTTAAGGTTGGGGTGTCTCGACTTATCGGCCATATCAGTGTTTAAAAATTTCGTTCGCCACTTAAATTTAATAAAGATTATTTTGTATTCATATCGATGTCGTAGGTCTATATCTTCATATAAATACTCCCCAAAATTTTCACATTTTCATGAAAAAATTTTTAACAAAGCCGAAATCATAAAAGGTTATGCCACCGTTTAATAGGCATTAAAAAAAACTTTTTTCTCATATGGAAACATCATATAGTTTCTAAGAAAGAATAGCCTAAAAAATCCAAAAATCGATTTTTGCGCCACTTTTGACACATGTTTTGAACTCATAAATCCTTGATATGGCCGACAAGCCGAGATACACAAACCTTAGAACTGTCTCTTTTATAAGTATTTCAAATTTCATGCAAATCGATTCATAAGGGTTGAGATACTTCCCTTGTTAGACTTTTATTCGCATACTCTTACTTCATAATAAGCAACGATGTAGTAGTATGTTGCTCTAGTTGTATTGCTGCAACACTATTTAAAAACAAAAACAACAACAGGTCATTGGAGTGCGATAGAAAAGCATATAATCACTTAATGGTTTAATTGTGGGTTAGGGGAAAAAATTTAATCTGGACATAAAAAAACTTTTCCAAATTTTTTTTTTTTTTTTAAAGTCTTCCTACCGATTTACTTTAAAATTTTCTCGTTGCCAAGCTGAAGCATTCAAATTGCCCCCCAGTGGGGCGAGAATCAAAGGTTGGGAACAATTGGTCTAAGGTAAAAAATTGGTCCAATTATAATCAGATTTGATAAGACTACCTACATATAAAAAACAACTTTGTCAAATTACTAGGAAAAGTCTCGATATCCCACTTTACCAATATTTGACAGTTTTCCTTGTTTTTTAACAAATCAAAATTTATTTTTTTTTTTTTGTAATTTTACAAATTTGCAAGATAATTTTACAAAAAAATCTAGTAAATTTACGAGAATTCCTTGAAATTTTAATAGCGCCATAAAACTGTAAATTTTACAATTTTATTGGTAAAAAGCTTGTAAAATTAAAAAAATTATTCGTAAAAAGCTTGTAAAATTACTAGGAATTTTCGTAAAATAGGAGGTAGCAAAAAATCTAGTAAAATTACGAAACCTCTTTGTAAATTTTGTCGTGTCAAAAAATTTGTAAATTTACAATTTTATTGTTAAAAATCTTGTAAAATTACAAAATTATTGTTAAAAATCTTGTAAAATTACTAGGAAATTTTGTCAAATAGGAGGTAGCAAACAAAAAAATGTTACAAGTTTTTCTTGTAATTTTACAAGGTTTTTTTATGAGTGTACAAAAGTACACTCAAAATAAATTCTCAGACCAATCAGCAAAAAAATCTACTGAAAATACATTCATTTTGAGCCATATGAGAAATCTGCTGATTTTAGCAGGCACGGTTTGCTGAAAATCTGTCATGATTATCTAAGTGAAATCAGCAGAAAAATCTGTCAAAACAGCAGAGAAATCTGTTAAGACATTTTATAGATTTTTTTTTTTTCAAAAATTTGTTTTCATGAAAACTTAAACTTTTTTTTTTTATTTTTAACTTAAAAAAAAATGTTTCTGTTAAATTAGCAATATAATCTAGTGATTTTTTTTTAGTTTTGTCCATTATTAGTCTCAATTGTTTTAATTGTATAAAAAACGAAAAAAATAACACTTTGAAAAGAAAACTTAAGAAAGTTTTCTTGTAAAAAGGATGACAGCAAACTATTTCTGTAAAATTACAAAATAATCTGCTAAAAATGTGTTCAAAAAAATATATTTTAAAATATCCTTTTGATTGCATAAAAAAAACAAAAAAAAAAAAATTAACTCTTTGAAAAAAAAACTTTCTTGAAAATTTTCTTGAAAAAAGAATGACAGAAAACTATTTCTGTAAAATTATAAAATAATCTGCTAAAATATGTTCAAAAATATTTTGAAATTCAACAAACAGAATCAGTAAAAACGCTGTAAAATTTCTGTTATTTTGTAAAACTAAATGATAGAGATTTTAGTAAAAATATCAACTTAAGCAGAAAAATCTGCTGAAAGTTCGCTAAATCAAATTGAAAGTCATTTAACAGATTTTTTGAGAGAGTATTTTAAGATGATAATGTTTTTAGGCTGGTGTCTAATTTTAAAAAAGTTGCAGGACGCCACCTCAGTTTGACCATATAAGCTAACAATTAACGAAAAAAAAGACAAGAATTACTATTTTCATTTTCTTAAAACCAAAAATTTTAATAACTTGGGATTGTAACTTGGGTAATAATTCACCTAGTGGTGAATACAACCGTTTTTTACCAGCTGGTGAACAAAAAGTAACATAATTTTTTTCAAAAAAAAATTTTTTTTTTCATCAAATTTTTTTTATCAACTTTTTTTCCATCAATTTTTTTTCCATCAAATTTTTTTTTCCATAATTTTTTTGTTCATCAACCTTTTTTTTCATAAATTTTTTTTTTTTTTTTCATCAAACTTTTTTTTCATATTTTTTTTTTTTTTTTTTTATTAATTATGTTTTTTTCGTCATATTTTTTTTCGTCAAATTTTTTATTATCAATTTTTTTCTCACCAAAAAATTTATTTTTTCATATTTTTTTTCATAAATTTTTTTTTACATCAAAAAATTTTTCTTTTCATCAAAAAATTCATCAAAAAGTTTTTTTCATCAAAATTTTTTTTCACCAAAAATTTTGGGTTCATTAAATTTTTTTTAACATAATTTTGTTTTTCGTGAAAAAAATAATTTTTTTACCAAAACTACATTTTCACCAAGTCTAAGCTTTTCGCATAAAAATTTTCCATTTGTTTGTCAAATGTACATAAAACAAGTGAGAGTGTTATATTCTTTGGTGCCGAATCTTTTATACTCTCCAAAATGTAAAAACGCTTTTTTGCACTTATTTTTTGCACTTATTTTTGGGGTCCTCGACTGATATTTCAATTCGTTTTGCATGGAATAGCAAAGTAATATAACATTATTTTTTCTAAAAAAACTTTGCTTTGGCAAGTAAACCCAAATTTTCCGCAAAACATTATCTTGATTTAGTGTTATGGGCAAGAGTACAAAATTTGCAGGCATTTTTCTTTATCTTGTGAATTAATTTTAAAGAAATCCGGTAGGTTCACTTTGCGGACTCTGTAAAACACAGAAAACGAATTTGCTTATTTCCATCTAAAAGACAGTTATTACAACAAAAAATCGTTTAAAAGATTTGCATATATGTCGTCATAGTTGAATATTAGTAGTCGCAACTGAATTTGATTGTTATAACTGGCGTTTATTTCAGGCCACCAACAAATTTTGTGGTCACCTCCAAAAATAGTAGCAACAACCGAATTCGAAGTAGATACAACTGAGAAATTCGATTGGAAACTTATTTTTCTGTGTAGGACTTTCCTCGTAAGATTACAAGAAAACCCAACTATAGAACTCCATTCAGATGAGAAATTTAATTCAGGAGTTATAAAATCATACACTCAAAATAATTCTACAGCAAAAGGTTTAGTTGAGTGATTTTTTACCCAAATCTACTAATTAGTTACTAATTTTAGTGTCTCAAAGTACTAAAATTAGTAATTTTTACTGGTTTTTAATAATATTAGTAAAAAATTTTAGTATTGGTTACCAATTCCTGCACTAGGTCCTTTTGGACTAAAATTAGTTAAATTTTTATTTTTATTTTTTTTGGTGTAGAGATTATTGGGTCTAGTTCTGCGTCAGAACTTTTTTTAAAAGGGGCGGTGTAATTTTCTCTTTAAATTTCCGATCTGATCGATTTAAGAAAATCAATTTTTCTCTCAGCCAATTATGAGAATAATCACAATTGGAGCGGGAAGCGTTTTTCCACAACTGTTCACATAAGTTTTATATGACAACAAAATTCCGCCGCGTTTTTCCGCCAAACTAGATTCAATTCTATTTTTATGAGGACAATTGCGTTTTTCCGCTTCCCGCTCCAATTGTGATTACTCTCTATAGTTTTATTTTTTTGGTGGCCACATAAATATAATTCCTTTATATTTAAAGCATACTCCACAGGGGCTAGGATTTACTCTTTAGTTTCCATAAATGTACTCTCACACACTCACAGATATTCATATTCATAGTAGTCAAAATAATAACAATAATGTTTTTGTTTATACATAAACAAAAGAGTTATTAAGCAGCTTAAAGTTAAAATGTTAAATAAATATTTATGTTTAACATGTAAAAATGATAAACAAAATGCACATAACAACAACAGAACTGCTATAAAGCGCCCGGATGTATGTTATAATATTTTATGAATTTTATTTTATTTTTATTGTATGTTAAACAGCTTAAAATGTATTAAATATAATTAAATTTATTATAATAAATATAACAATTTAATACTTAATTATATTATTATGTCTTTATTTCATTAACAGGTTGTTCATGCCATGGATCGTACGACCAGAGTAACTGATTATCGTTTTATTAAAGAAGCTAATGGTGCTTTAACCATAACAAATGTCATGTTGGAGGATGATGGCAAATGGCAGTGTGAAGCGGAAAATACCAGGCATTATACAGAAAATGCTCGGCCAGTTAAACTAGTGGTTTTAGGTAAGTGTTAATGCTTTAAACTTAATTTATTCATAATAAAGCCCCATAAAGTATGCTATAATTAAAAATAAGGTCAAATTGTTTAAGAAAAAACCAAAGTGTTTTCAACACTTTAAAAACAAGAGATTTCAATTCAGGGTGTTTTTTTGTTGTTTAAACTTATTTTTAACAACTTTTTTTAGTTTTTGGTTTATTTTGTTTTATTTTTATGTGTTTTTAACAAGAAGTTTTATAACTCTTTATTGCTTAGAAAATTCTATCTAAAGCTAAGCATGACCAGAACAAGTTAAAACTAGTTTTTAGTTTTAACTTTTTTTTTCTTGTTCCCCTCTATCATAAACATAACACATAACTGGAAGAAAATTGCAAAAACAAAAACCTTCGGTGTGACATACCATACCAGTCAAAAGAAAAAGTTATTTTCATTAAAAAACTTTTTGGAAATTTTGGGAAAACATACAATAAAATTAGTTTTAATATAAAGCATACTTTTTGGAGATTATCTTAATTTCTTTTTTTTATTAAATTTATAGAGATTTTAAATTAAATATAATGTAAATTTTTATTTTTTTTTAGATCGTCCTAAGCCTCCGTATTTACTAATAGATGGCCGCCGTTTAGATGCTGGTAATATTTTCGTACCCGTTAAGGAAAATTCTGAATTAAATTTGGCTTGCATTAGCGAGGGTGGCAATCCTAAGCCCACGCTAACCTGGGAAGTTTTATTAAGTCCTGGTGTTGATCGTCATGCTCAAAAAGTTTCAGCAGAGGTATTGGAATTAGAAGAAATTAAAAGTGAAAAGGTAAGTTTGTATATTTCTATAGGTTTTAGAGAAAAATAATATACTTCATTTGGGGTCCCTGCATGTTAGCTGGTAAAGTGCTAGCCTATTAACGTGGTGGTCGCGAGTTCGATTCCCACCAGAACCCTTAGTAAATGGTGACGGTCATTGTTGCCAGTTCTAGGTTAGGTTGAAATAAATTGGAAAAAATAAAAAACTAATGATCATGGGATCAAAAATTATTATTATTATCAAAAACTATTATTATTATTATTGTACTTCCTTCTGTCATAAAAAAAGTACTAAATCCACCGTCATGGATAGTAGACTGACACTTTTTTATGGCAAAAAAGTTTTTCTGCCGATTTTGAACGCCTGGGAAAATTTTTATCCCCCTAGGGCCTAGGCATTAAACTTATGTGGTTCAAATTTGAGGCTACGGTTTGGCATAATACATGGTCGCCAGGACGTTTTGCATTTTTTAAAAATAAAAATAATAATTTTGATACGCTAAACACGAACATCAAAATAAATTAAGATCGGTCAATCAGTTTTCGAGATAAACATAGCTATTTAAAATTTGCAAAAAATTTCATTTTTTTTCCTACGTTAAATTTTTTTTTTTAAATCTCAAAACTTCTTTCACTTACGCTTTTCAACAGTCTTTCATTTAAAAATTAATTTGAGCCAAATCCGATCATTTTAACCCGTGGTTTCGATAAAAATTTTGGATTATTCGGAAATTTCCACTAAAATTTTCGATTTTCGATAAATGAAAAAATAAAAAATAAATTATCTTGGATTAATTATTTTTATAAATTTTGACTTACTGAATATGAATATCAAAAAATTTCTAAAATCGGTCGAGAGGCTTTCGAGATATCGCAATATGATTAAAATGGTTGAAATTTCTAAGAACTACGAAATTTTAAAAAAACAAAAAAAACTCGAAATGTTTTCCACAGTCTATTTTATAGAGCTTGAAACAAACTTTAATTTTGTGATGCAGTTTATTTTCTAGCTGGGGTTGAAACTTAATCTGTCCAGGTTCGTCAAAGGTCTGCTTCCTTTGAATATATAAAAAGACGATTCTTTTGTGGTTTTATAACAAAAGTACGATCTTTAACCCACAAAACTTTATTTACCAAAACCCTTATACTTATAATGAAGGGCCTTAACTGCAAGATATTGAAATATTTTAATATTTTCGGGATATTCCACCGATCCCGGATACTATTAAATGACTGAATCTATAATTAAAATAATACGAACTATGTTCGGGATAAATAGACGATCCTGCGTTCAAATACGTAATTAACTTTAGCACTTTTTTAATACTAACTTTGTTTGGGATAAATAACCGATCCCGCATTCATTTACGAAAATAAGTCTAGAACTACACTAATTCTAACTATGTTCGGGATAAATAACCGATCCCGCATTCAATCTTGGATAATAGTCTGGGATAACTACGTTCGGGATAAATAACCGATTCCGCATTCAAATACGAAAATAAATCTAGAACTACACTAATTCTAATTACGTTCGGGATAAATAACCGATCCCTCATTTAGTCTAGAATTACACTAATTCTAACTACGTTCGGGATAAATAACCGATCCCGCATTCAAATATGACAATAAATCTAGAATTATACTAAAACTAACTACGCTCGGGATAAATAACCGATCCCGCATTCAAATACGAAAATAAATCTAGAACTACGCTAATTCTAACTACGTTCGTGATAAATAACCGATCCCGCATTCAAATACGAAAATAAATCTAGAACTACGCTAATTCTAACTACGTTCGGGATGAATAACCGATCCCGCATTCAATCTAGAATTACACTAATTCTAACTACGTTGGAGATAAATAACCGATCCCGCATTCAAATACGAAAAAAAATCTAGAACTACACTAATTCCAACTATGTTCGGGATAAATAATCGATCCCGCACTCAATCTAGAATTACACTAATTCTAACTACGTTCGGGATAATTAACCGATCCCGCATTCAAATACGAAAATAAATCTAGAACTATGATAATTCTAACTACGTTCGGCATAAATAACCGATCCCGCATTCAATCTAGAATTACACTAATTCTAACTACGTTCGGGATAAATAACCGATCCCGCATTCAAATACGAAAATAAATCTAGAACTACACTGATTCTAACTATGTTCGGGATAAATAACCGATCCCGCATTCAAATACGAAAATAAATCTAGAACTGCACTAATTCTAACTACGTTCGGGATAAATAACCGATCCCGCATTCAAGCATGTAAATAAATCTGCATCTACAATAATACGAACTACGTTCGGGATAAAGATCCGATCCCGCATTCAAGTATGTAACTAAATCTTGCGACACAAGAATACTAACTACGTTTGGAAAAAATAATCGATCCCAAAATATAATACAGTACGACTAGCTACGCTAGGGATAATTAACCGATCCCATATTCTAACTACAATAATATCAACATCATGTAATTGAGTAAAATACTACGACTTACTACGCAACAATACTATACAACACGTATCGGAAACCAGAATCAGGTTTGAAGTCGTGCCATGCTTTCGGCAGGTATTAAAGCTTACACGAATCAATACCCGATTCGGCTCTCCTAGTGTAACACAACTTTGACAATATAAGTTCAATGGGAATCACAACGTTCTGCACTGCCCATACTATACTAAACATACTTTTCATGAAAAATATGTAGTGTTAGGTATGGGAATGAGTAAAGACGTTAGGTGGTAGAAAAAGTCATTGTTTAAAATATATTTTTAAATACAGTGAGTACTAACAAAAGAGCAATTTGTAACGACACGTTACAATTTAAATTTAATTTGAGCCAAATCGGAACATTTTAAAATATGGCGCCCTTCGATCAAAGTTAAGTGTTCTAAAAAATTACAATTTTGATCGAAGAGCGCAGCGGGTTAAAATTGTTAAATTTGGCTTAAATTAATTTTAAACGAAAGTTTGCCTCAGGCTCTATGAAAAGTTCAAGGGAAAGAAATTTGGAGATAAATCTTTTAAAGTTTCATGAACGTAGGAAAAAATCGTAATTTTTGGCAAATTTCAAACAGCGATATCTGGAAAACCTTTTGACCCATTTTTATTTTTTGTAATATTCGTGTTCTGCACATCAAAATTTATAATTATAATGTGTCGCAAGACATATGAGGCAACCCACACCAAATGTTCAGCAAAACAAAAAGTGATGTCGTGTCAATATGAAATCACTTTCAGAGTATTCGCCCCTCGGGCTCTATTAAATAACACAAAAAAAATTTGAGTTTTTTCAAAATGTGGGCTTTGTAGGAATAGTCAAATATTGAAAATGTCGGCCTTTTTGCTTTTATACATTTATTCCAATATTTATGCAAATTTAATGAAACACATTAAAGTCTTTAAAATAAATTGATTAAAAAAATAAAAAATACAAAATGTTCAGAAAAAGTTCAGTATTTTTTAAATTTAATCTTCAACTTTATTTATCAAAAAACATGCCACAATTTAATTTTTTTACATGTTTTAAATATAAAAAGGTGTATATCTATCTGTTCTGAAATTTTTAGAGATGTTTTTTTTTTTGCCTTATTTCGAGAAAAAAAATTTGAGCATTGCATCTTGCGTATATTTTACAACAATGGGGTATATTAAGTGTGCGTATGAGTAATAATAACTCTACAGAAACATTTAAAATAGAGATGGGATCGTGAGTAAGTTTTTTTTTTGACGATTACGGACGCTCACGAAGGAAAAATTTTTATCACGCATGATTTTGCACGTGAGTAGAAACAAATTTAGTTACGGGCACGACACTCACGTAAGCGTAAGCAAAATTAAAGATCGTTCGTGATTAAAATGTTTCCATCGTTAGCGTGCTTGATCGTCAAAAAAATCACCCACAATATCATCTCTATTTTAAATTTTTCTTAACCCATTTCTAACCAGAAACTTAAACGTTTTAATTTTTTGACAAAATTTTCAGGAACGACTTCGTTTTGTCTTCTTATGAATAGTAAATGCACATTTAAACATTTCAAGTTGATGAATTTTTTTTAGGAACGGCTACCTCTCCTCTTGTGAAGGGCTCGTGAAATTTTTCCAATAATATTTTTTTTCTTTACTAATAGAACAAACATTAATAAAAACTTCCAAAAAAATTAAATTATTTATTAATATTTTTCGTGTTTTGTATTTTTTTACGAAATTTTAAGCGTGTGTTCAAACACACGCTGGTAAGAAATGGGTTAAGCTGTTTTTACACCAAATTACTGAGTCGTTTTATTTTCGACGATTTTAATAAAAAAGTAAGATTTTGCTGTAGCATAATTTTAGGCATTTTGTAAATATACGATCCGAAAATATAATTCCAGCTAAACAATGACATTTATGATTTTTATACCCTCCAACCACAGTATGGGGGTATACTCATTTTGTCATTCCGTTTGTAACGCACAGAAATATCGGTCGTGGACCCCATAAAGTATATATATTATTGATCTATGATCGATTATAAGTCATTCTATGAATGCCCGTCCGTCCGTCTGTATAAAGCACGATTCAGTCCAAAATAAAAGAGCTAGACTCCTGAAAATTGGCACGACTGTGTCTCGTGGTCATAGGCCGGTTAAGTTCGGAAATGGGTAAAATCGGATAAGGGGCAAAAAAGTTTCCCCTTAAAGAACAAAAAAAAACTTTATAAAAACGCAGTTTTTTACAGCTTTTTTTGCATTTTTGTTAAACAAATGAAACCTTTTTATGTCAGAAGGAGTTAACAGTCATTCAATTAGACCACGAGGGCTACAAAATATTGTTTTTTTTGTCCCGCCCCCTTTTGTGGGCGTGGATTAAAAAAAAAAACTTAAAAATTATGAGAAAATGGTATAACTAATTGTAAGTTCAAAAAGCATAATAAATAATTTAGTAAACATTTATCGCGTTGGGGAAGGTATCCCCCAGCACCCCCCACCGAGCCCCCCCCCCCCCCCCAAAAAGCCTCTGAAAGTTTTTATTTATTTTACCATGTTGGAGGGTATCAAAGATTCGGCACAGCCGAATTTAACACTCGCACTTGTTGTTTATAAATCGACTTAATAATAAATAAACAATAATATTTGTTTATAAATTTCGCAATATGTAGAGTTTTGCTTTCGCTTTTAAATAACAATCATATATTTACTACACTCAAAATAAATTCTCTGTCCAATCAGCAGAAAAATCTGCTGAAAATACACCCATTTTGAGCCATATGAGAAATCTGCTGATTTTAGCAGACACGGTTTGCTAAATA
Source organism: Pegoplata infirma (assembly GCA_963921195.1). Taxonomy (NCBI): domain Eukaryota; kingdom Metazoa; phylum Arthropoda; class Insecta; order Diptera; family Anthomyiidae; genus Pegoplata; species Pegoplata infirma. Next base: position 232,111,426 of record OY992538.1, on the reverse strand, counting down.
TCTGTCATAAGAGGTAAATAAATATAACAAAAAAAAAACATACGCCGCCAGCCAGCATCAAACTCGCCACCTTCCGATTTGAAAGTACACTTCTTAACCACTACGCTACGGAAGCTTATACTTTTATCTGGCGTTTTAGTTATTAAACATGTGTGTTGTTCGACAGCAGCGAAATCTGATTTTAGCAGAAATATCTGCTGATTTTAGCAGAAAAATCTGCTGATTTTAGCAGAACAATCTGCTGATTTGATCAGAATAATCTGCTGATTTCAGCAGAACAATCTGCTGATTTCAGCAGAGCAATCTGCTGATTTCATGACAGAGATTTTACTGAAAATATCCTTCTCAGCAGAACAATCTGCTAAAAGATTGCTAATTCAAATTGAAAGTCGTTTTACAGATTTTTTGACAGAGTTTTTCTTTTGAGTGTACAAGCCTAAAATTATGCATAAATTCATACGCACACGTAAATTACAGTAATGGGGTACATACGTGATGTAATATTTTTTCAATTTTTTGCAATCAAAAAAAAATAGTTTTCTTATACAACTGATGTTTGACATTCTTAAGCTGTGTTTACACTATACCACTAAGTCATTTTATTTTCGACAAGTTTTAAAAAAAAGTAAGATCTTGCTGTAGCATAATTTTAGGCATTTTTAAATATATGATACGACAATTAAATCCCAGCAAAACAATGACATATAATTTTTTTTTTTTTATAAATCGACTTAAGATTAAATAAATTATTACATTTGTTTATAAATTAATCAATATTTAGAGTTTTTTGTCGTTTTTAAATAACAATCATATATTTACTACAAGCCTAAAATTATGCTAAAAAATCTTGCTTTTTTATAAAAATCATACGACTCAGTGGTATGATGTAAACATAGATTAAGAAACATTTCTAAAAATGTCGAATATCATACGCAATATAAATTGTTTCCTAAAAGTATGCACTCCTTTTTTGTACTTACCACCAAAACTCATTTTATTCAGTCTTATCAACCATTTTAGTTGAATTTTTCATTTCTTCTCACCCATTCTGTTATTATATTAACATTCATCATAATGAATATCTTAACTTTCACAACTTCTTCTTCTGCTGATTGCTTATTTTTCTATTTTAAAAACAATAGTTTGCAAGAAAAAAAAATATCCTTCAAATTGGTCTCAAATTTTTATTTTCACCAGAAATAACTAATGATGTTTTATTCAAATTTTCTTTTTTTATTATTACACATTTTTCTATTTTGTTTTATTATACAATTTTCTGACACCATTTATAATCATACACACACACACTAATACATTTGATGATTTGTTATAGTAAGTGTATGTGTGTGAGTAGTTTAGTGTAGTGTATGTCCCAAATAGCCATTATTACGCTCGTTTATTTTATGTTTTAAGCCATTATAATGCATGATGCACTGAATGCTCAATACTTTTACCATGTTTTTAGTTTATTTTTTGTTTTTGTTTTCTTTATGTTTTTTTTTTTATATATTGTTGTAGATGATGTTGATGTATTTTACCAATAATACAAAAGAGTAGAGTGTTTTTTTCAAGCACACATTTTTTATGCGAGCGGGGGTTCTTTTTAAAGTTGAGTTTTTGTTTTTTTTTTTATAAAATATTTAGAAAAAACTAAGATATTGATAACTTGAATTACAAAGTTTTCTGTTGCAGGATATGGCAATTGAGTTTGTGAAAAAATATATGAACAAAATTATTTAATTTAAAACGTATTTATCATTAACGCGGTTCGGTGTAAAACATTTAAATTATTTTTTTTTTTATTCTTTTTCTTGTCCCTGAAATAATATTTACCCCGCCAGTAAAGTGTTAGGTGTATCTATATATTTTACTTGGTCAGCAGTATTATTTTGCTATGTAACGGTTATTGACTATGAGTGTAGGTTTTCAAAAAAAAAAACGCTTTTGTTATATTGATGATGTTGATGGTTATAGTGGTGGTGGTGTTGTTAGTTGTAGTAGTAGTAGTAGTGATGATATTCATGGTGGTAGTGATGTGTTTATGTTTTGTGGTTTCACAGGAGGTGGGACGATGAATATTAAACTTAGAGTGATAATACATTGCTATTGTTATATTTTCCCCTATTTTTTTTTCTATTTTTTTTTTGTTAAAACCAAATTTGTTACAAATTTGAAGCTTTTGTTAAAAATATACATACTACACTAATAAAACACACACATACACACCATATATATTTTTTTTTATGTTCCATTACTAAAAACTAGTTCAATAAATTTCCATATAAAAGAGAAAAATATTTTAATGTTTTAAAAATGTAGTACTACATAAAAGGAAGGATATAATTTGAAAATTTATAAAAAAGTATGTATGTATGTGAAATATAAAAGCATATAGGAAGAACAAAAATTGTATTTTTCAATTGAGCTCCAAAAATTTTATTTTCTATTAGAAATTTTTATATAGCAAAAATTTAATATTTTTTGTCCAAAAAAAAGTAATTTTATTTTAAAGTGCTTAGAAATTTGTAATATATAATTCATCTTTATACAATCTTTATAGAACCTGATGATATGAAAAATTAGGTTATATTTTTTCATATGAAAGCATATACGAAGAAATTGATTTTTAGATCTGCTACTAACCCAGCAAAAATATTGCTGGGCGCTTCCAAAGCTACACTTTCCATGCAATTTTACAGTCTACATACAAAAAAAAAAATTGCCAATGAATGACTTTCATAGTATTTATGATCAAGTTCATAAAAATTTATTAAATTTTTCATAATACTTTTAAACTTTTTCATAGTATTTATGAGTATATCATAATACGTGGAGTTTAAAAAATATTTAAAATTTTTTCATAAATTTTCAAACATTTTATGAAAAAATTCATAATTTGTATGAATTTTTTCATAAATACTATGAATTTCGTTCATTGGAAATTTATTTTCTGTGTATAAAACCCTTTGGTAGTAATGCTTGAGGACTCCCAAGACTTTAGTGAAATCATTTATCTTTTCAGTGTAGATTAAAGCACTATGAAGATTTTTTTCTTAAAACTAGAGATGGGCGCGTGAGTGAATTTTGATTCACGCACGCTCACGCTCACAAAATAAAAATATTTCTCACGCACGATCACGCACGAAATTATTTTTTCTGCTCACGTTCACGCACGCTCACGTGAGTAACTGAAATTTTTCTCACGCTCACGAAATAATCAAGCTCACGGAGACTCACGAAATTAAATTTAAAAAATTTTTATTTACATTTTTTTGATTTCTTGCACAAACAGTATTGATTTTCGTTAAAACAATAATAAAAATTTATTTAAATCCCAATTTTATAGAAATTACCCTATAAATTCAATATAATAACAATATTTTTTATTTTTTTACTGGTTTTCTGTCCGAAACAGAACGAAACAATCACGCAAACTCACGAAACAAAAATTACTCACGCACGCTCATGCACGAATCTATTTTTTCTAATCACGCGCTCTCACGATCACGTGAGTAAAAATAAATTTCACTCACGATCACGCGTGGATCACGTGAATCACGAAAAAATCGTGTCACGCGCACTTCAATAGAAATTCATAGAAATTGTGTAAAAGTCACGAAACAAACAAACGAACTACTCAATTATATTTTACTCATTGCATTAAAGTTTTTTTATTACTATCCGATTTTATTAACTCCGATTTCACTGAAATTCAATACCACATATAGAATTTCAGCAAAATCGGTCCATAGGTTAAGAAACAACGAATTTAAGATGTGGTTTATCTTAAACTCTCGCTTTGAAAACCATGTTCAAAACCATGCTTATTTTCTGGAAAGAAATTCGTATGGGCCAATTGTCACGATAACGTTTTGGATTTTTTTTTTTTTGTTTATTACACTGTGCAACAAATTTTCGGTCCTCGCTTTAAGTCTTAATGGCTTCAACGCCATAAAAAAATAAGACTATCAAATACAAAAAAACACCAAAGGGCTTTGTAAAGTCAGTTTGGATTGCTTTTTTATGACCCACTGAAGTTTTTATTTTTTTCATCAAAGGTGTTTAGAAATAGTCAAAGATCTACTATAAAAACACTTATAACTTATATAAGTTATAAGCTTCAAAATAAGGACCGATAACACCGCTCAACACTCATTTTCCGGTTTGAATTGTGATGATCAATTTTAGTAGACTTTGATCTCCTGATTCCAAATCTGTTCTCCCAATTTTTACATCACGTCCAAATTTTTAGTTATTCACGGTTGAAAATGCGACAAAATTACGATTTTTGCATCATTTGGAAGCCTGCACAGCAGCCATTCAGTGGAATACAAATCTGGTATAAAGCGCAAAAGCATAATTTGTCTATGGTCTCCAACATGGAACACAATTTTTTTCTAAATTATTACGTTTGGTTGGGCTTTACTTGCTTTTTAAAATGATACTGTTAAAATTACTATTTTTGTAAAATTTACCTTAGTTTTTGGATATTTTTCAAAGAAAAACTCCAAAAAAATAAATATTTTACAAAATTAAACTTTCTGTGTTATTTTTTGTATAAACCGAAAGATATCTTTAATGGGTTTAAAAGTCTATAAGAAAGAATGAGCTTTTGCCCAAATTTTGAGCTCATCGCAGTAAAGATTGATCTTCTGGTTTTTGTTTTTGAGCCTTTTAAAAATGGTGCTTTTCTAATTTTTTGACAGTGTTTTTTTAAAATGCATGTTTGGCCAATAATAGTGCAACAACTTAAATTTTTTTTGATCATATTTTTGAGAGCATAGTTCAATTCTACTCTCACGCTTTATACCAGCTTTTTACTCCACCCATCGGTTGCTGTGCAGGCTTTCAAAAAAAGGCAAAAATCGCGTTTTTTTGCATTTTCAACCGCGAATAATTAAAATTCGAGACGTGATGAAAAATTTGGAGAACGGATTTGGAATCAGCGATTCAAAATCTTTAAAAATTTTATATGAAAATGTATGGCGGTTCTTTTTTTTAGAACATATTAACCCTCCAACTCTTATTTTAAGGGGTCATTTTAGTATTCTACTTCTGAGCTAAAAATTATTTTCTGATGTGTATAATAAAACTTTATAATTATTCTTTTCTTTGACCAAATTAACCCTCTAACTCTCGTTTTAAAGAAATACATAAAGAAATACATAAAAGTCTATAAAAAAGGCAGTTAGAGATTAAAAATGCTATACGAATATTTTGTGCATCAAATTTTACATTTTAGATATGTTTCTTAAATTGTGAAAATTATACTTTATATCAATTTTTCCATGAGCCTAAAGGCATGCACTCATTTTTTACGCAAAACATCGAAATAAATTTTAGGTATTATTTTTTTAAATTATTGGAATAAAATTTGCGTTATTCACGTGAATCACACGTGAGTTATTTTTATATCAAATACGTGATTGTGAGTGAGTTGAAAAAAATCTGCGTGAGTGATTAGTGAGTCAGTCGAATTTTTGCGTTAATGTATAGTGAGTGATTCATTTTTTTTGTGTGATTTGATTTTTAATTTTCTAAATTTATTCATTTTATTTTCCATTCTTGCCAAAATAATATTTTTTTGCATTTTTTTTTTATTTGGTAAGAAAAATTTATAACGTGAGTAGATCTTGCGTGACTCACGCGAGAGTGAAATTAAATCTGGCGTGAGTCACGCCTGAGCGTGATAATATCTTTTGTTTTACTCACGTGATTAGTGAGTGAGCGCAAGTAAACAAAAAATTTGCGTTTGTGATTAGTGAGTGATTTTGAGTAAAAATTCGGTCACGCGTCCATCTCTGTTACACATATTTAGGCGGAGGAAAAATTATGTATATTACTCTAAAAAACTAACGACTTTTTCTTCTAGCCAATGTTTGACTTACAAATGTGGTCCTCCGATCCTTATAAAATTGGAATAATTTTGTATAGCACGAAAAACAAAGGGACACTTTTTTAAAGCTGTTTATATTCATATTTAGGGGGTGCAAATGAGGGGCGATGAAACAGTAATTTTTCAATTTTTTTTACAAAACCTTTCGGCGTATAAATTTAAATTCCACAATTTGAGAACATTTTTGTTAATAAATCTAAAAATATTTTATTTTTTGGCACGTTGTTGGTACCTAGAAATAGGTCTTTTAAATACCTTTAATCCGCTCAAATATGCCTATGTTGATTTCGAGTAAATAGGGGTAAAGCGTAAAAAATAGGAAATGATCAAAAAATTGGAAATGATCAACTTCCCCCATTCCATGGCGAATACTTAATTTTGTAGTTGCCTTTAAGTAACAATCATACGCAATGGTGGACCGTGTTTTTTTTTTATAATTTGGTTATTCACCATATCACTGACAAGGAGAGCCTCCCTGGTGCCACCCGCGGATCTTTATGGAATTGGTTTTATTTTGTAGAGCAGAAAAAAGGGACACGCATATTTTTAACCGGTCCAAATTCATATATAGGGTATGCAAATGAGGAGGGTAATTTTTAAGTTTTTTTTTCGTTTATTTCCTCTATTATGCATAGAAACCTAGTCATGTTGCATACCAAATGAAAGGTCTTTGGAAAACCTATCTACGTGTGTGAAGAACGTGACCAAACATATAAAACTTTTCGTCATATTGAGTAAAATACCAAAATTGTAGGAAATTTTTGTTAATAAGTCGAAAAATATTTACTTTTTTGGCACGTTATTAGTACCAGGAGATAGTTATTTGAGTGCTACACTCAAAAAAAAAAGTTTGTAAATTTACAAGTAAAAGGTCTTGTAATTCTATTTTACTAATATTTTTGTCTTTTTACAAAAATTATTGTATCTATATAAATAAAAATCAATTGTCGTTCGTTGGTAACAGCATCAGTTGAGAACGGCTGAACCGATTTCGATGATTTTTTCTTTGAAATGTTCGTCATAGTCCAACTTAGGTTTTTACGTAAAGAAAAATTGACCACGCCCACTTTTACGCCCACTTTTTTCGATTAATCTAAAATCGGAAAACGGCTGCACCGATCATGGTAATTTTTTGTTTAAATGATTATAGTTATCCAATTTAAGTTTTTACTGAAAGAAAAATCGACCACGCCTACTTTTACGCCCACTTTTTCAATTTATCTAAAATCTGAGAATGGCTGGACCGATTTGACAAAATTTTTTTTTATTTTTTTTAATGAATTTTCATCGTATTCCAACGTTGGTTTTTACGAAAAAAGAAATTGAACACGCCAAATTTGGCTAATTTTTGTTGAAAATGTTAGGCATAATTCAACTAAGGTTTTCACGGATAGTAAACTTTCCCACTCCCACTTTTTTCAATGTATTGAAAGAACTATAACGGCTAGACTGATTTGGTTATAGTCCGCAAAAGATTTTTAAGGGTATCATATTAAATAAAATTTTCCGAAAAATGGGTCCCAAGTCCAAACATGGACCGATTGGATCTATCTTTTGTTTGATCTTTATTTAGTGTAGAAAACTCACACAGATCAAATTTAAGTCGAATTGGTTTATTTTTTTGCCAATAGACCGATTTAACTGAATAACTAATCCCCTTATGGGGGACTAAGTCCAAAAATTGTCCAATTATATTCCGATGTGATTATGTTAATAAAGTACACGTTTAACACCCAAAAATAAAATGTTTATAAAATATTTCCCTTTTTATGAATTTTGAGAGAATTATTTTAATATCGGGAGGGTGGTTTGTATGGGGACTTCGAGAAGGACTGACCCGATTCCTTTGAAATTTGGAATGATGATGAATGATGCATATAAAATTCTCTGTTAAATTTCAAAGCGATATCTATTATAATACGGTTATTAGAGTCATTTAAGCCTAATCCAAAGGGGGCGATTGTGTGGGGGCTAGGTCTTTATAGGGACCGATTTTTTCCAATTTCAATAGGCTTTGTCCTTGGGTCGAAATATGCTTTAGTTTCATTTTTCAAGTCAATTGATTGAAAATTGGGACATGTATCGTGCTTAAACCGATAGACGGACAAACGGATGGACGGGCGGACGGACGGACGGACAGACGGACGGACGGACATCGCTAAAAAGTAATTCTGAGTCGATCGGTATACTCAAGGTAGGTCTAGGACCAATATTTCGGGTAGTTACAAACATCAGCACAAACTCATTATACCCTGTTCCACAGAGTGGGGTAGGGTATAATACAATATAGAATAATAAAATACAAATTAAAATCAAATGTCCATAGTTCGTTCGTAATCGCATCACTTGAGAACTGACCGATTTGGATTTTTTTTTTAAATGTTCGTTTTAGGTTTTTTCAAAAAAATTAAACACGCATACTTTAACGCCTCCTTTGATCGATTTGACTAAATTTTATTTTTTTAATGTTTGTCATAGTCCAACTTTGGTTTAAACGGGAAAAAAATTTTCACGCCCACTTTTATTTCAATATATCTAAAATAGTAGAAAGACAGGGCCGATTTGGCTATAAGTAGTATTTGTTGACGTTCGTGATAGTACAACTAAGGTTTTTACGGAGAAGACGACTGGCATGTTTTGGTAATTTCTTTCTTTAATGATCATTATAGTCCAAGTAAGGATTCTACGGAAATACTTATTGTCCTTCAAAGCCAAAATTTTTGAATATGCTTAAAATTTGCAGCACTTGAGAAAGAAAAATTTTGAACAGTTTTTTTTTTTAATTTTTTTTTAATTCTCAAAATACAATTTGAAGATGATTACCTGACTAATCGGGTCTTTAAAACTACGTCCACAAATTTTTCTAAGCCACGAAATTCATTATATTTTTTTGCAGGACTATATATTTGAAGCGAGATGAAATATAATACTTATCTTATATTGGGCCAGCAACGCGGACCGGGCCAGCTAGTATTTAATAAAACGAAAACTACAGTTTGCTTTGTAATTTTACTATTATATGTTGGTAAATTTATTTTACAAATTTTTTAGGTGAATTTACAAAAAAGTGAACTATTTTTCAAATTAAAAAAATATTACAAGGTGTTTAGTTTTTTTACACAAGAAAACTGTAATTGTACAACATAATTTTACTTGATGTTATTAGTCTTTTTACCAAAAAAATGTTTTATTACAAACATTTTTTTTTTAAGATCGTTTACAAGGTTTTCAGTTTGAAATGTATGTATTGAAAAGTACAAAATTCCAATATAATTTTACAAAACTTATTTTATTACTAGAATTAATGTTGTTTTACAAAAAAAAAATAATTAATTCAACAATATAACACGCAAAAGTTTTCTAAGTTCAGATTTTTTTTTTTTGCGTTTTGGAGTAAACAATTTAGTTAAAAATAATTTTTATACCCTCCACTCTAGTGATAGAGGGTATATATAAGTTTGTCATTCCGTTTGTAACACCTCGAAATATTGGTCTAGGACCCCATAAAGTATATATATTTATGATCCTCAATCGATTTTAAGTCGATCTAGCGATGTCCGTCCGTCCGTCCGTCCGTTCGTCCGTCTGTCTGTCTGTCCGTAGAAAACACGCTAACTTTTGAAAGACTTTACAGAGGCTACTGAAGTTTGGCATATATGTTTGTCATTTACCTGGTCAGGTTGGTATTGCAATCCAGCCAAATCGGTCCAGTGGTTCAAAAGTTATGAGCAAAAGAGTAAATTTCGGCAAGGGTATTTCCCGAATTTACGAGATAAAAAACACGATAACTTTCGAAAGACAATAATGAGACTACTGAAGCTTGGCACGTATATTTACCGTTCTCCGGGTCTGTTTGGTATTAAATTTCAGCTCAATCGGTTCAGTGGTTCAAAAGTTATAAGCAAAACCTTGAATTGCAGATTAGTTTCATCTAAAATGACACGTGTTTTAACAAGTTTGAAAAGCATTGGTGGTAACTAAACAATGCTTTTCAAACTTGTTTAATTTTATAGCAATGCTTTTTAAACTTGTTTAGTTTTAAATGTATTGATAACTTAAAAATTACACTCGAAAAAAATTTTACACTCAAAAAAAAATTTTACACTCAAAAAAAAATTTACACTCAAAAAAAAATTTTTTTTACAAAAATGACAATATTTTGTGTACATACGTACGTGCATTCACTCCGAAATATTTTTACAGTAAAAAAAACATTACACTCGAAAAAAATTGTACACTCAAAAAAAAAAAATTAGTAATTTTTCTTTTTTAAAAAAAAAAAAAATTACAAAAAAAGAGTTTTTTACTCAAAATAAAATATTTCTAATCAAAATTGTTAAGTTTTTCACGTTAAAAAATGTACTACCCTTTAAAAAAAATGCATTGTGGAGGGTATTCATAGATTCGGCAAAGTCGAATTTAACTTTTCTACTTGTTTATAAATAATTTTTACACCATTTTTTTGGTAATTTGCGTTAAGTAAAATACCACAATTTTTATGTGTTTCTACTATATAATTGTTCTAGTTTTTTTTTGGTATTTTTACCATTTTTTTTGTGATTTTACCATATTTTTTTGGTAATTTTTTTTTTAAATTTGGTACCTAAAATGTCAATAGAAAGCTGCCAATTATGAAAAATCAAATTTTTCTTATTTTAACTGGTACTTAAACATCCAATCTACAATATCCAAAATTTTTTTTTTCCGATTTTTTAAAAATACTTGTGAAAATAATTAAAAATTAAAAAAAAAAAATTGTTATTTTTTGACTAATTTTTCCTGAAAATATAAGAAATTTCTTGTGTAGCCTCCTTCGCAATTCTCATATGTTCTACTTAAGAAAAACGAAATGTCGAAAAAAAAATAAAAAAGTGTAGTGTTATACATTACAAAGTTTGTTAAAAGTGCTCAAGTGAAAAAAAATCTTTTCAGGTTGTTGAAGTGCTAGTCCAGCTGCCGAAGAAGGAAAAATAAGATGTTTCCATTTACAAAACCAATATGTAAATAAACCAATTTTTTTGTAAATTTACAAAACAAATATGAAAATTTAAAAAACAAAATTGTATACTTACGAAAAAAGTTGTAATTTTACAAAAATGGAATAGAAAATACAAAAACAATATTGTAAATTTACAAATTTTATGGTTAAACTACTGTTTTTACGGCAAAAAAATAAGGAAAAATGGTACATATACAATAAAAATTGTAAATTTACCACTTTTTATTGTAAATATACAAGTTTTTTGCATAAAAAACAGTAGTTTAACCAAATAATTTGTTAATCTACAATTTATTTATTTCATTTTCTATTTTTCCTTGTAAAATAACAACCTTTTTCTGTAAGTTTACAATTTTGTTTTGTAAATTTACCAATTTTTTTGCAAATTTACAAAAAAAATGTTCACCTCGAAGATGATATTTTACAAAAAAAATTGTAAATTTACATTTTCTTTTGTTAAATCAATTTACAAATTATCCACGTAACTTTACGGGGATTCTTGCTAGTACATATTTTACAAAACCTGCCCCGTAAAATCACGGGGATTTTATGTCATTTTACAAACTTTTTTTTTTGAGTGTATGAAATCCTTAAAAAATTGATTTCTCATAAGGTATCACACATACAATTTTTTTTTAAAAAATCTAAATTTAAAAAAATGTCAAGCTTTCTAATAGAGTTAATGAAAAAAATCTAAAAGTGCGACCCTTATAAGATAATTACAACTTAATATTTTGACCTTGAATTTTAAGGTCAAATTTATTTTTTTCAAAAAAAAACACAAATGCCATTTTAAAGGCCGTCAAAAGTACTTTACAATTCGTTTTTTAAATTATAATTTTTGTTTCATCAAAATGTTAATTAAAATTCCCCAAAATATGTTCTTTTCAAAAACATCAAAACTTTCCAACCCTGTAACTCTGCCAATATTTCATCAAACAATTTTTTATTTGTAATAGGCATTCTTATCATTAACCTACTATTTTGCAAAAATTATACTTAAATCGGACAACATTTGTTTTTTGGTGTGGACCGTTGACGCGTTTTGCCCCATATGTACTACATGCCTAAAATTATGCTTAAAAAATCTTGCTTAGTGTAAACATAGCTTAAGTAGGTACTGAACCGAATGAAGCAAAATTAAAACTGGTTATAGCTAATGTAACTTCGAGCTTAAGTTTGGAATCTGGACCCCACATGTCCAATAATGGCATCACCAGGGGCCCCTAAAGTAGGACATATTTAGCATACAAAAACTTTAAATATTTTAAAATCACCATCTTTAAATGCTTGTAATAAAAGTCTAGCACTATAATTAAAAAAAAACCCCCTCTAGGCTGTTGTTATGTTAAATGTAATCTTTTATTTGCTTTTGGTTTCAATCCATTTCGCTTAGGAAAGTTCGAATTGTATCATTATGTTATTATATTCGCAAAATCAGTGTATCTGAAACTTGATTTTACTTACGTGATTGTGAATGAGTGAAAAAGAGAATTGCGTAAGTGAGTGTGCGTGAGTTAGTATTTTGCACTGCGCGTGTGTTATTTTTTTGCATGAGTTGCATGATTAAAATTTAAGCAAATTTTGTACAAATTGGCTAAACTTTAAATTTTGAAAAAAAAAATATTGTTAGATATTTCAATTTTTTTTTTATTTTTTGTTTGTAAAAATATGGAAAAAAAAAATCTTTTCAGAAATCTTATAAAAATTTTACAAAATACCATGATTTAACCAAACTCTGTAAATTTACAGAGTTTTTTTCTGTAAAATTTTGGTTGCATCAAATGCATTTTACAAATATATGTAAATTTACAGAGTTTTTCTTTACTCAATTGTAGTTTATTTAACCAATATTTTACTATAAACTCTGTAAATAACATTCTTTGTTTAAATTACAGAATTTTCTCTTTTAAAAAAGCGCTCATATTTAACCAATATTTTACTAAAAACTCTGTTAATTAACAGTTATTTTGTTAAAATCATTTTACAGAGATTTTTATTAAAATTACCAAGAAATGTTGCTAGCTGGAAAAGTATAGTGTGCTCTGTTAAATTAGCAGAGTTTTTCTGTATTTAACAGAGTTATTATTTTGAGTGTGCTCTTTACATTTTTTGAGTATACTAACACATTTAATTTTTGGTCTTTAACGCAAGTCATTATTAAAAATTATTTTTCAAAAAAAATGTTGTAGTTTACATTCTATATTGGCTTCACATAAATGCCAACACTTTTTTGTTTTTGTAACTCAACTTGAATATACGCACACACTCAAAACCAAATACAGAAAATTAAACAATTACATGCTAAAAATATACGTAAACTGCCACAAACCCATCATATAGTGACTATGAAACATAGTACTGCTACTGATGCTACTGCTACTACTACATGCAACATTCTACCAAATATTCATTGTAAATGTACCACATATTTCATGTTAAGCGTTGGTATGCAAATTGTTAACATTGTATGCATTCAAAGAGAACCCACACAGAACAACATACAAAATGTATAGCAACAACTACAAACAAAACAACAAAAATAACAGTAATAAAATTACAACAACAATGTAAGACGACCTGTTAAACTAAAATGCTAAAAATGTCTAGCAAACACTGTGCGTGTGTGTATGTGTGTGAGTCTGTCTGGCAGTGTTTGTAATTCGGTTTTTTTGCGTGGTATGAGGTATGAGGTAAAACAATTTAATTTTTTTTTTACAAAAATATCTGCCTAAAAAAAAGTGATGAAAAACAATTTAACAAACAATTTCTTTTTTTTATAAAATTTCCTTCCTCTACTTTTTGTCCTTTAACAAAAAAAAAAGTATAAAAATTTTTAAACAAAAAAATTATTATATTTTACTACTATTTTTTTATCTCTCTTTCATATTTTTCATTATAGGATAAAAATGCATATAAAATTAATAGTGGCGCCAAAAGTGAAGCACGTCTGCCAGCTGTATATCGAGCACATCATAATGCACGCATTTTATGCGTTATGGAGCATCCCACATTAAAAATCCGTCAGAATGCTTCACTGTTATTGGATGTTCAATGTAAGTAAAATACTTGACTATATTTACCTTTATATATAGTTACTATAAATATGTATGTCCCAGCAACATTAAAATTGAGACAGTTTTAAATTGGAATAAACTTTTCAATACTCACCTACAAATTAATTTTTAAAATATAACTAATTACACTGTACAACAATTTAATTTTTTCCGAAATTACGGGGTTCTGACGATTGATTCTGGTAGAGAGACCAAAAAATGATATATGTGTGTCGGCGGTTTGGAAGGTTACATCAGAATTTTATTTTAGAGACGGTTCAAGTTTCCCAGCTTTAGCCTGTCCTTGCAACATATCGGTTTATAAAACTATGTTTTTTTACATCTAAGGTCTATAGTGTGTTCAGCAACTTGAACATGACTCTTTTTTGGTGTTTGTGTTAATTTTTGGGCTTTGGTGTGCTCAGACGTATATAGTAAAATTTTATGGGCAACATTTTTGTAGAACACACTCAAAAAAAAGACTTAACTTAAACTTTGGAAAAAATTTCTTCAAAATAGTTTATAAATTTTCCCACAATTTAGTTAAATTTAACTAAAAGTTGGGAAATTTTCTTAAGTTTTAGGAAAAAATTTAAGTTCATATACTGTTAAATAGTCCATTATTTTCCTTAAATGGAATTCCCAAATACATGGAAGAAATTTTTACCGCCAAAAAAATGTTCCCTAAACATATTACAAAAATCTTTATTTTAAAGACATATTCCTCTTCTTTAGTTTTAGGACGTAATTTTCTACCAATTAGTCCATTTTCTTAGATTTGAGGAAGTTTTTTCCACTATTTTAGTAAAATTTTAATAACTCGGGCAATTTTTTTTCAAAAACTTAAAATGGCGATATCTTGAAAACTAAGCCAGATAAAGCAAAATGGAGGCCATTTTTGGTTCTATGAATGTCCATAGTATCGCCGGTCTTCTTCACATGTGTGAACCCCAATTTAAAAAAGTTGGCATTCCCGAAAATAATGCCAACACAACAAAAACTTCAAAAGCATTTTTGTAGCCCTTAACACAAGGCCGCTAAATACCGAAAAGCTCTTCGAGTAATAGTTTTAAAGTTATCGAGTTTTTAAAATTCTCAAGATCCCAGTGGTCCCCCAAATTCACGTATCTCAAAAACTAAGCAAGGTAGAGCGAAACGGACAAAAATTTTGGATCAAAAAATATGAAGACTCTTAAGGAACCCAACTGGGTCTGGGCCCATCGGGGTCTGAACCTATCGGTCCGAACCCATTGGGGCCTTCACCCAATCGGGTCCTCAAATGTGTATGAACTAAATTGAAATAACATTTTTCCCATTTTTTAGTTCAAATTGGTATAATATTAAATTTTTTTTCTTTCCTTATTTTTAAGAAAAATATGAACTTAAAAGAAGGAAAACATGGCAATGAAGCTAAATCATTATCAATATTCTTTGAATTTAGTTAGTTTTCCTATTTTTTAGTAAATTTTTTTTTCTGAGTGCATTTTATCCCCGCCCTGTTAGAATAGAGCCTAAGAAATACCGTTGTGAGAGGGATTTAGAGGGTTAATATGTTCCACAAAAATATTTGCCATACTATTTTCTACAAAGTTGTTGAACACACTATACACCTTAGATGTAAAGAAAACATAGTTTTATATACCGATATATTGCAAGAACTGGCCAAAGCTGGGAAACTTTAGCCGTCTCTAAAATAAAATTCCGATGTGATCTTGTAAAACGCCAAAGCACGTATATTTTATTTTGTTTTCTCTACCATAATCAGTCGTTGGCACCACGAAACAGAGTCATTTTAATTTGATCCCTTAATGTATGCAACAAAATTGTATATCTTTAAAATTGTTGCATACTTTAAAGAAATAGATAAGATACAAATAACTACACTACTTAACATCGAAAATGCGACTGGGACGCGATCGTATAATCTTGATTACAATACTTTTGGTGGTAAAATATCCGGTCTCTAAACTTTTTAACATGATAATGTTTTTAGGCTGGTGTCTAATTTTAAAAAAGTTGCAGGACGCCACCTCAGTTTGACTATATAAGCTAACAATTAACGAAAAAGAAAACAAGAATTGCCATGTTCATTTTCTTAAAACCAAAAATTTTAATAACTTGGGTTTGTAACTTGGATAATAATTCACCTTGTGGTGAATAAAACCGTTTTTCACCAGCTGGTGAATCAAAAGTAACATAATTATTTTTCAACAAAAAAAAAATTTTTTTTAAAAATTTTTTTTTTTCATCAAACTTTTTTTTCATAAAATTTTTTTTTTTCATAAATTTTTTTTTTCATCATACTTTTTTTTCATCATTTTTTTTATCAATTTTTTTTTTCATTCATTTTTTTTCATCAAATTTTTTTTTTCATCAATTTTTTTTTTTTTATTATTTTTTTTTTTCATTAATTTTTTTCATCAAATTTTTTTTTCATCAATTTTTTTTCCATCAAATTTTTTTTCCATAATTTTTTTTTTTTCATCAATTTATTTTTTGTCATACTTTTTTTTCATCAAATTTTTTTTTTCATAAAAATTTTTTTTTCATCAAACTTATTTTTCATCATTTTTTTTTTTTAAACAATTTTTTTATGAGTTTTTTTTTCATAAATTTTTTTTTCATCAATTTTTTTTTCATTAATTTTTTTTACATCAAATTTTTTTCGTCAAAATTTTTTTTTTATAATTTTTATCATATTTTTTTCATCAAATTTTTTATAAAATTTTTTATTATCAATTTTTTTCTCACGAATTTTTTTTTTTCATCAATTTTTTTACATCAAAAAATTTTTCTTTTCATCAAAAACTTTTTTTCATCAAAATTTTTTTTCACCAAAAATTTTGGGATCATTAAATTTTTTTTAACGTAATTTTGTTTTTCGTGAAAAAAAAGTAATTTTTTTTACCAAAACTAATTTTTAACAAATCTAAGCTTTTCGCATAAAAATTTTCCATTTATTTATCAAATGTACATAAAACAAGTGAGAGTGGTATATTCTTTGGTGCCGAATCTTTTATGCTCTCCAAAATGTAAAAACACTTTTTTGCACTTATTTTTGCACTCACTTACGAAATGTACAGCTCTTTTGGTTTTTTAATGGGGTCCTCGACTGATATTTCAATTCGTTTTGCATGGAATAGCAAAGTAATATAACATTATTTTTTCTAAAAAAGCTTTGCTTTGGCTAGTACACCCAAATCTTCCGCAAAACATTATCATGATTTAATGTTTTGGGCAAGAGTACAAAATTCGCAGGCATTTTCATCACAGCAGGCTTTTGAGCAAATTGAGGTCAAAGTTAAAAAATCTCTGTTGCGGGCATTTTTGGAAACTCATAGCGGATGTGCGGTTGAATCCCATGCGATGGCGACTTAAAAAAAATTCGAGGGTAAAGATTAATCTTTAAGATACAGAGCTCATGTGGTCAGTTGCCATAACCCTTTGGGCACCAATTGTCTTTCAATGATTTCTGATTTTACCCAGTATCGAATTACGTTTTAGGGGAAAAATACCTTATTAAAAGACAATTGGTGCTTCAACGGTTAAAGCGACTGAATAAATGTGATATGCATCTTAAGCTGTGTTTATACCATAACACTGAGTCAGATAATTTTTGACGTTTTTTTATAAAAAAAATAAGATTTTGCTGTAGCATAATTTTTGTAAATATATGATCCGAAAATTAAATCAAAAATCATCAAAATAATGTCATTAATGATTTTTTTTTTTTTTTATAAATCGACTTATGATTAAATAAATTGTTATATTTGTTTATAAATTTAGCAATGTGTAGAGTTTTTTGTCGCTTTTAAATAAAAATTATATATTTACTACATGCCTAAAAGTATGCTATAAAAAATTTTGCTTTATCATAAAAATCATACGTCTTATTGTTAGTGGTATGATGTAAACTAGAGTTTGCAAAACGATTAAAATCGTAATCGTAATCGCGATTAATCGCGCCAATTAATCGTAATCGTAATCGACAAAAATTTCATGCGATTACGATTAATCATTTTCTATGAAATAATAAAATTTTTGATTAAATTTTTCCTTTTTTCCCGTAAACGTCATTAAAATTTAAAGAAAAAAATAAATTCTGATCAGAATTTTGTTTTAAAAATATGTATATTAAAAGGCTTTGACCAAATTTGGTCAAAAAATTCGAACATGTAATTTTTTAAAACTTTAACTCCTAGTTACTGAAGATGCCCTTGCAAAATTGTTTAATACATTTTCCTGCAATCAGCTCTTCACTGGCCATCGGCATAAAGGTACTTCTGAATACACAAATGACAGTTTTTGCCGTTCACTGCCATTTCAATTTATTTTAACTAACTAGGGCGATCTTCCACTGTGCCGTGCTTATTCTGTTCAGATCTTAAATCTCGCAATAACATTAACACGAGATAACTGTCATTTCCTTTAAAAAGTAGGATTATTCCAAAATAGTGTAAGGATTTTCAAAACTGTTCACTTTTTGATTATTTTTCAGCAAGTGGCAATCTTTTTGAAGCTGATGTTTTTCGGCGGTAGTATCGCTATCGGGTAAAAACTACCGATAGTCCATTTCAAATAAAGTTTTGCAGCTATATATACATCGGCAGGTATTCTGACACGACCAAGTAGAATTTTTACTAAACTGAAAGCAGCTTTTGGAAAGAAATCACGAGTCAAAGGGCGAATCCCAACTACCTGATTTCAGGCATGATTCCTGTGATCGATGGCACAGTTTAGTGCACGTTTTGGTAGCACAAATAAAGCGCTATAAGGCCGCAGTAAAATCACGTATCTCTTTAGCTCTGATTCAAGCACTTTTTGTAGAGTTGAATTAAGCACAGAGAAATCTTGTATTTTTCTCCAAAGCACAGTGGAAGATGGACGCGCATCGTAACAAAATCAAAATTGTCAGCGATTTGATCGGTTGAACATGGGTTTGATAAAAGACATCCTAGGGGATATAAAACCATTAAAAAAGTATTTATATGTCATTTACTTTGACCAGGGCGTCTCTCCAAAGTCCAAACATTTTCAAGATTTTATAAAAAATGAAAATTTTTTGGAAACCTTTTTTAAATTATTGAGTAAAACTATTTCTAAGTAAGCTAACATCCTGAAATTTTAACACAGCTTTGACAATATATGTAACTAATTAAAACTGCCCTTATAAGCTAAAATTTTAAACCGCGTTATTCGTTAATTGACTGCAAAATGTTGTCATTTTTTAAGAAATGTGTAAAAAATACTCTTAATTATAGACTGCATCTTTTGTGGAACCTTGTGGATACAGACAAATTCAATATGGGGTGAAACTAGAGGTATTTATCTAAACGAGGAACTTTATTTCGTCTGCAGTAACTTGCAGTTAAATTCAGGATTAAGCTCCAAATTGGGGTCCATAAAAAAAAAAACTTATATAAATTTATTTTTTTAAATTTTTATTTTTCGAAATTATTAAATATCAGCTTCAACCTATTTAGATATTTACAAAAAAAAAAAATTGGTGATGCTGCATAGGCTTGAGAAACTAACTAAATACCCAGCAAAATTTTGCATTACTAGTAATGGGGTTTGTAATCCGGAACAAATGTTAATAAGTAGTTACTTGTTGAAACACTAATTATTTTAACAAGGGTGTGAGACAAAAATAAATAGTGATGAGAATTAAGATAAATAAGTACTTAGTTACTCTAGTTTTACTAAAAAGGAGTAAAAAACCATTACCAATAAAAAGTAAAATAGCTATTTACCAAATGGGAGTAATAAACACATTTAAAGTGTTAAAAATAAAAAAAAGTTAAAAATGGTCAAACTTATTGAGTTAAGTAATTCGACACAGCAAAACTTATAATCTCAATGTATGGATGGTGGACAATGAGTCCTACTGTACATAAGGTCCTGATACACGGAAGTGAGATTATTCAAAATTCGGTTTTACCAGTTGGTATTAAAAAAATTTTGAACTATATAAGCAATTCATTAACTAACTTATACAATTTAAATATTAGGTCGGTTATCAGAAGAATCGTTAGAAAGGTCGCATAAATATTTTAAGATTTACAAAAGCAATTTTAGCAGAAAAAATTCAAGAATAAACAATCTAAAAGATATTTTTCAAAAAATTAGAATCGGTAGAATCAGATCCAAAAATTTTCATTTTACGTGAAGAAACATCGAACTTCGTAAAAAAGGTTCCTTATCCAAAGGAACTATTGCAACTTATACAAAAGAACTATTTTTTTTATTTTATTTATTACGATATTGCATTATCGTGTCTATGTTAATTTATTTTTAATGTTTTAATCTTGCTATTATTCATTTTTGGTTTAGTAATACAATATATTTATTATAAATCAATAAAATAAAATTGATAAGAAAGTCATACGTGCCGGATATTTTAGTGTAGGGTGAAAGGTAATGTTTGCAAATATTAAATTTACCTTTTTGTGCAATTTTAAATAGGTTTGATATAAGCAATTCTTCCACTTATATATTTATATTGTCAGATTTGTTAACCAAAAAAGTCGATACATTTGGTCATAATTTAACTCAATTTTTTATATGTTTAATAATGTATATTTACTCTATCCGAACGACATTCAGTAATAATATATAAAAAATGTCAATGATCTTAAATTTTTTTTAGCATTTGTTCATATAAATAAATTAACCAACTTTGCATTCAATTTATATGTAGGGTGCAAGGAGGACAACAAACTTTGATCACAGCTTTAATTGCTTAAGGTCCCTAGTTTTTGGAATGCCTAATTTTGTTTTACAACTCCTAACCGTTTAGAAGATATAGTCAAAAAACTTCGATGCGCGCGTTTTCCATACAAACCATCCACTGTGCAAAGGTCATATTTTATCATTTAAAAAGATTAGAATGTGTTACAAAGGAATTTTTTATTATAAGTTTTTAAAAAAATTTAAATTATTCTTTCTTACTTTTACTGCATTCTCAAGAGCGCTCTTTGTATGCAAAGAAGATCCTTACTGTTGAAATCTCGATTTTGGTTTAAATTTTATTTCTGAAAAATATTAATTTTTGTATTGTCGTACGTTCGGAAATGTAAATTTTAAAAGAGTTTTTTAATAAAGTTATTGCAATTCAAATTATTTAAAATTAATTTCGATTAATCGATAATCGCGATTAACGGCGTTTTTTTTAATCGTAATCGCGATTATGAAATATCTCGATTATTTGCAAACTCTAATGTAAACACATCATACTTGGGTTTCCTTTTTAATATTGATTAATAATCAATAATTGATTAATAATCAATAATCAATGATTATTATTTCAATGTTGATTATTACAATAAGTATGCAACATTTTTATTAAAATTACAATGGAAAAATATTTTTTACAAAATATATTTTTTTTTTGCTTGGTTGCACTATTGTAAAATCCATAGTGGAATGTCTATACAGTTTGGTTTTTATACCACTTGTGTAGTATGTTTCATAAAGTACTTAATACAGAAAATTGTTTAATGGATATTGAACGGTTTTTTTTTTAACAAAAAAATAAATAAAGTAAATAAATAAAAGTGCATGAAATATTGTTAAGTGAAAAAAATAAAATAATAAAATATCATCGTACTTAACTTCAACGATATATAAAAATCATATATGAGAAAAAATATATAAATTCAAGGATATATGAAGTAATATTTTTCAATTGATGAATTACAAATATAAACTATTGACAATGCCAAAGTACATACATACAGATTGAATGAAACTTACACTGACTGAAGCCAATAAAACAAATAGATATTTTAACTAACAGCATTTGGAATGGATTAAAATGCAAACAATTGAAGAAGGCATCTTTGAAAATGTTTAATTTTATTTTACACAAAACTTTTTTTTATTTAAATTGATTATTAATTATGAAATCACAATTAAAATTCTTATTTTGTGTAGGTTTATTCTAGCTCGAGGTCATTATTTCCTGTATTTATTAAAACTATGATATTCTTATAGAATAAAAGAATAATTTTCAAGAAAATAATTTTTCTGTTTTAAAAATATGTATATTGTTAATTTTTGCAAGACTTAAGCTATGTTTACACCATACCACTGAGTCATATGATTTTTATGAAAAAGCAATGTTTTTTTATAACATAATTTTAGGCATGTAGTAAATATATGATTGTTATTAAAAAGCGACAAAAAACTCTACATTTTGCTAAATTTATAAACAAATATAACAATTTATTTAATCTTAAGTTTATAAATTTAGCAATATGTAAAGTTTTTTGTCGCTTTTAAATAACAATCCTATATATATTACATGCCTAAAATTATGCTATAAAAAATCTTGCTTTTCCATGAAAATCATACGACACAGTGGTATGGTGTAAACATACACAGAAAAAAACGAATTGTTATATTGACCCCCATATTTGTGAATACAATTAACTTTTTCACTGAAAGTGCTCCTATATGGAAATTTGTGATATCAACTAACGTTTGTAAATATTGATTGTTGAAAAAAAAATGTAAAAAAAATGATAAACGAATTTGTAATAGTTCTCTAAAATTGTTATTTGTATTGACAAACGTACAAAATCTAAAATTTTTTTTCAACAAAAAAATTCAACAAACACAAACATAATTATTGATCTGACAAACGTAAAAAATCTTATTTTTTTTTCAACAAAGAAATTCAACAAACACAAAAACTATTTGTTGACATGATAAAATAATTTTGAAATAAAATTACTTGACTAAGTTTGTTGAAAACAAAATCGAAATTTTGTATTATGGACTAACTGGCGGCCGTTTTTACTAAATATTTGGTTGATATCATGTTTGGTTGATTTACAATTAATGTTTGTTGATTTAAATTTGACGATTTTATTTTCTGTGTAGCTTTAGTCGGTACGTGTTTCGGATTTTGTCAGATTCCATTGTCAAGACATTTTAGCGAATATTAAAACATATACTACATGTAGCAAAGGGAATTTAAATAACAAATCGCTAATGGTTGAACAGAAATATTTTCTTCAGAAAAAGAAAACTGTACAATCTCTTTTCTTCTTCTTATTCCCAATGAACGGGAATTTGAGAATAAGAAGAGATTGTACAATTTTCTTTTTCTAATTCTCAATGAATGTAGAGCTGAGTGTGTAAAAATATTTTTCTTTAAAAATTAGCAGTTTGTCATTTAACTTTCCTTTGCTACTTTTAGTATATAATTTGTATATTTCCTAAATAGTCTTGACAATGGAATGTGACAAATTCGGAAACACATATCGACTAAGTTTTGCAAAATTTATTAACATAAATAAATTTAAAAGAGAAAAATAATTTTCTTGAAAATTATTCTTTAAGAATATCATAGTTTTAATTAGTAAAGAAAATAAAGACCTCGAGCTAAAATAAACCTACTCAAAATATAATATTTTAAAGGTTAAATAAAACAAATTTTATCTTTAAATAAAAACACTGTGCTAGTAGCAAAAATTAACAAGCTGGGCACCCTTCTGTTAAACTAATTCGGGTGAGCTGAATTCAATGGTGCTAGCCGTTTTTCGAAGTTAGCGCTCGTATTCGCGATATTTGCGATTTAAAATTGTAAAGCCTTGGTACTACAAAAACTACATTTTCATGCTTTTGGGATAGTTTTTAAATATACATTTAGAAAATGCATTGTTTTTTCTTGCGAAAAAAAAAATTCAGCGAAAAAAATTTCCCGCGAAAAAAAAAATCGCGAAAATAAAATTTTTTCCCAAAAGTTTTGTGTCTGTAATTTATCGTATTCTACTCTTTTTCATAAATAAATAGGAAAACTAAAAAAAAAAATTGGAAAAAAATTTCGCGAAAAAAAATCGCTAAAAAAATTTTTCGCGAATATATTTTTTTTTTGTATATTTAATAGAGTTTTTAGATGATAAAAATTTAGCAATTGTCTAAATAATATGAAATTTTTTTTTTTACTAAAAAATAATAAAAATCGCGAATATCGCTAATACATACATACAGTACAAACAACTGATATTACAATGGGATTTTGTGTACACAAACTAGCTTCACCAGATGGCTGTCGCAAATTCAAATCAAATAAAATATGTTTTTCGCAAAAAAACATTCACGGTATTATGGTTTGTTGTGTTGGTTTAACAGACTTGAATGGTTATAAATTAAATAAATATCGTAAAAGTTTAAAAATATCGTTTTTATTGTACTTTAGCATCAAATTTTTAAATCGCGAATACGAGCGCTAACTTCGAAAACGCCTAGCACCATTGAATTCAGCGTACCCAAATTAACTTTACCAGTAGGGTGCCCAGCTTATTAAAAAAAGTGTCAAATTCGAGCACAGTGAAATTAATCAGAATTTGAAAAATGCTTTCTCTATACTCCTTTAACAATTTATAAACATAACTGATTTTTTTGTGTCTGCAACATCATTAGGTATACCTTAAGAGGTTCTTATGTAAATTTCTTTAAACAAAATATATTTTTAATACATTTTTGTCTCTTAATTTTTGTATCCTTTCCATTTACAAATTATTTTCAGATCATTTAATTGGCTTAAGTTTATCTGTATACTTTTCAGTAGACGGTTTTGCTATTTTTTTTTTTCTTCATTAACAATGTGGCATATCTTTTGTTGTTTTCTTTTGAATAGATTTTGTTATATCCCGAGTAAAAAAGATTATATATAATTTTACTTATTTTTATATAAACATATATTATTTGATAAATTTATACGTAAATTGTTTTGCTATCATATATTTGAAAACATTTTATATAAAACTTTATGCAACTTTTTTCTGAATCATATGTAATCTTACTATATGAGTAAAATTAAAAAAAAATCTAAGTCCTTTATATATAATTTGACATAACTTTTGAAAATTTTTCTAAGTCCAGAATTTTTTTTTTTTTTTAAGTTCCAAACCTAAACCTTAAACATTTGTTTTAAAAATTTTATATGTTATTATATATAATGCAAAATTTATGAAAAAAAGCTAAGTTCTTTATATATAATTTAATATAATTTTTTTTTTGGGTTTTTTTTGGATTTTTTTTTATTTAATTATATATAATTGCATAAATTTTTCTAAAAAAGGGGCCAATTTTCGCATCAAATCATATAAAATTATATTAAAATCACATCAAATTATATCAAATTTAATGCGACTTGGATAATTGAAAATAGATGGAGGGATAGGAAAATCGGTATCTGTAGTGACAGTCAAGCTGCACTCAAGGCACTGAGTTCTCCAATCACAACGTCTAAAATTGTCCAAGAGTGCAGGCGCAGACTCAATGAGGTCTCATGTGAGAACAGGGTCTGCCTCTTGTGGGTTCCGGGTCATAGGGGAATACGGGGAAATGAGATTGCCGATTCTTTGGCAAACATTGGCTCCGATACAATTCCTCACAATCCGGAGCCTCAGATTGGTATAGGCTTGACGTGGATGATGCGTTGGATAGACTCTCACATGAAATCAATTTTCATGGAAAGATGGTCCAATGAGTTAACATGTAGGAATACTAAATGTTTTGTGATAAGGCCAGACAAGAAAGTGGCAAACTATTTACTCAGTCTGAGTAGAAAAGACTGTCGCAAACTTACTGGCCTAATTACGGGACACAATGCCTGTGCTCGTCATATGACGAGATTGGGTGTCTTATCAGACCCTCTTTGTGCAGCTTGTCTTGAGGATGAGGACACAACAGAACACTACGTCTGTTATTGCCCAGCTTTCTCAAGATCAAGACTGCGGATAATGGGCTCTGATATTTTGTCGATGGACATGGTCCATGGACTTCCCTTGTCTGACTTTCTCAGGTTTGTGAATGCAACTGAGAAGTTCTGAGCAAGCACCTTTCACTCTCTTTAAACTTTCTCTCATTCTTTACTAATCTTTCCTTCTAGGGTATGGTACAATGGACTATTTTAAGTCTGAGCGCCATGGACTCGCCTAGCTTTCTTTCAAGGCTTGTACAACCCACCCTCAACTCAACTCAACTCAACTAATGCAACTTTATATGGTTTTATCGACTCATTTTTCGCATCAAATTCTATATGAATATATATGATGTCTTTATATAATTAAATATAAACATATATAATGTTTTTTACTCGGGATTCCATTTTTTTTTTCTTCTTTATTTCCACTAAATGCATTTTGCAACATTTTTTTGAGGTTTATAGCAATCGACAAGACTTAGTTGTGGCAATGGTATTCTTGTTAGACGTCTTTTGGTGGCATTTAAAAAAATAAAAAAACTACTAAAGGGAGTCTGCTAATACTTCTTTTTTTCATTCTTAACATTTATTTTTTATGACTGTTTCTTGTGAGTTTGTTTTCAGGCTGGCTAATGACACTTTAACGACTCTTGACTTTGTGTTTTATGAAGTGTACAAAAGCTACATGAGATTCGTGTAAAGCGCAGCTGTATACATATATATTTATTTTGGTGGTAGTTAGTTTTATATTTTTTTAAAGAAATTTTATTAAAAAAAAAATAATTTAATATATAGAGAAATTTAAAAATTTTAATGGATTTTTTGCGAATGGTTTAAAAAAAATCAATAGCGCCTAAATGTATGTTTAACTTATGCTAACAACGATTTTGAGCAATGTCAATAAAGCTTTGATTACAGCATACCACTGCCAATAAAACTATGTTTACACCATACCACTGGGTCGTATGATTTTTATGAAAAAGCAAGATTTTTTATAGCATAATTTTAGGCACATAGTTAATATATGATTGTTATATAAAAGCGACAAAAAACTTTACATATTGCTAAATTAATAAACAAATATAACAATTTATTTAATCTTAAGTTTACAAATTTAGCAATATTTATAGTTTTTTGTTGCTTTTAAATATCAATCATACATTTACTACATGCCTAAAATTATGCAACACAAAATCTTGCTTTTTCAAAAAAATCATACGACTTGGTGGTATGATGTAAACATAGCTCAAGTCGTTTTATTTTCTACGATTTTTATAAAAAAAGTAAGATTTGCTGTAGCATAATTTTAGGCATTTTGTAAATATATGATCCGAAAATTAAATCCCAGCAAAACAATGACATTTACGATTTTTTTTAATTTGAATAGCACCAGCTCATTCTGTTATTTTCTATCTCTCTAAAATTTTTCTTCTACAAATTCACAAAAAAAAGTGTTTCTTTAAGCGTTTGGCAAATATTCACACTCAATAGAGGTATTCAGAGTCTTGTTGCCAGCCCTGGCAATGTAGCAAAAGAGTACTTCTATCAAAAAATACATGTATTTTGAAAAGTAATTTTGAAAAGTGCTCTTTTACCACCAGTGCCAGGGCTGGCAAGCGAGACTCTGAATACCACTAATATATTTACATCAGTTGTAATGATGGCTATAACAAAAAACTCGTATTTAAATTTTACCTTATTTTCTTGTACACTTCAACTTCAAAGAATACATATTACTTCGGCTTGGCAAGAAAAAACGTAAATACATAAATATCTACCTGCAAAATAAATATGTATATAAAGTCTTTCAAGAATCAAGTAATAACACTTTTACTTCCATAATGTTGAACTACTAATGCAACTACAACTAGAACTGCAACTACCTTTTGTAACTGGCTCTACTTTTGTAACTACTTTGACTGTTGGAGCTTCCTCTATGTTTTGTTACATGTTTATGCGCTACACAAGTTTGAGAAATTATATATTTCTGCTAAGGTTTGTAGCAATTAAGCTATGTTTACACCATACCACTGATTGGTATGATTTTTATGAAAAAGCACGGTTCTTATAGCATAACTTTAGGCTTGGAGTAAATATATGATTGCTATTTAAAAGCGACATAAAACTCTACTTATTGATAAATTTATAGAAAAATATAACAATTTATTAAATCTTAAGTTGATTTAAAAAAAAATCATAAATGTCATTGATTTGCTGGGATTTAATTTTCGACCATATATTTTCAAACTGCCTAAAATTATGCTACAGCAAAATCTTACTTTTTATAAAAATCGTCCATATAAAACGACTCAGTGGTATAGTGTAAACATACTACTGACTCAACATTGTTTTATTTTTGTTAAATTTCGGGAATTGTTTTAAAGCATACTTTAAGGAGAAAACGGTGTGATTTTAATTTTTATAAGAAGGTTTTATACATTTATTACTCTTTCTGTTATTGAAACTATGTTTAGACCATACCACTGAGTAGTATGATTTTTATGAAAAAGCAAGATTTCATAGCATAGTTTTAGGCATGTAGTAAATATATAATTGTTATTTAAAAGCGATAGAAAATCTTAATATTGCTTTATTTATAAACAAATATAACATTTTATTTAATCTTAAGTCGTTTTATTAAAAAAAATCGAAAATGTCATTGTTGGGATTTAATTTTTGGATCATATATTTACAAAATGCCTAAAATTATGCTACATCAAAATCTGACTTTTTTATCTTCCAAAATCAAACGACTCAGTTGTAAAGTGTAAACATAGCTTTAAGGTGAGTCGTATGATATTTATGCAAAAGCTAGATTTTTTTACAGCATAATTTTAGGATTTTAGTATAGATTTGATTGTTATTTAAAAGCGACAAAAAGCCCTATATATTGCTAAATTTACAAACAAATATAATAATTTATTTAATCTTAAGTTGATTTATTAAAAAAAAAATATTTACTTCATTGTTTTGCTGGGATTTAATTTTCGGATAATATATTTACAAAATGACTAAAATTATGCTACAGCAAAATCTTACTTTTTTATAAAAATTGTCGAAAATCAAATGACTCAGTAGTATGGTGTAAGAACAGTTTAAAGCTGTGTTTACACCATACCACTGAGTCGTATGATGTTAATGAAGAAGCAAGATTTTTTTTAGCATAATTTTAGGCATGTAATATATACAGGATTGTTATTTAAAAGCGACGAAAAAGTTTACATATTGCTAAATTTATAAACTAAAGATTAAATAAATTGTTATATTTGTTTATAAATTTAGCAAAATGTGGAGTTTTTTGACGCTTTTTATTAACAACCATATATTTACTACATGCCTAAAATTATGCTATAAAAAAACATTGCTTTTTCATAAATCATACGACTCAGTGGTATGGTGTAAACACAACTTAAATACATATTTTTTGGTGTGTTTTTCCTATATTCGTAAAGCATACCTTAAGGAGCAAACATTAATTGAACACATCATAGACCTCGTACTAGCGCCATCTTCTGTGTTTTATTAAAAACTTAGCTTTTTCAACGTTTTCCCATTTTAGGGGCTTTTTGAAAATTTTCTCAATGTATCTTAAGCTATGTTTACACCATACCACTGAGTCGTATGATTTTTATGAAAAAGCAATCTTTTTTATAGCATAATTTGAGGCATGTAGTAAATATGTGAAAGCAACAAAAAACTCTACATTTTGCTAAATTTATAAACAAATATAACAATTTATTTAATCTTAAGTTTATAAATTCAGCAATATGTAAAGTTTTTGTCGCTTTTAAATAACAATCCTCTCTATATTACATGCCTAAAGTTATGCTATAAAAAAATCTTGCTTTTTCATGAAAATCATACGACTCAGTGGTATGGTGTAAACATAGCTTTAATAACAGAAAAACGCACCACACGCATAATTTCTGATTTATATTTCAACTAATTTATTGCATACTTTAAGGGTTTTAGTTTAATCACATCTTCCATGCTAGAGCCATTTTTGTTTTATTATTTTTCTTTAATCCAAATAATTGGAAAACATATCAATTAACACATTTTGTTTTATTTCAAATTTCTACAGTATACTTTTAGACAATATTTGCTGAAGGGTAGCCCATAATGTTCATAGCATACTCTTCAGCTTCATAAAATGTACGGTAAACAACAATCGTTCTTAACTGCCCCTAATTCTCTTTTCTGTTGTTTTTTTTCTTACTAATGTTTTCTGCTGCATTTATATAAATTTTTCAATACTGTTGAAAAGTGAAGTACAGACAGTGTTATTTTTTGTTTGTTTTTTTAATGTTCTAGCTCCTTCTAACTTTTGTATACAAGTAGTTTTTATGTTTTTTCCAACTCTTTGTACTCTTAGTTGTAGGTTGAGTGCAATGGAAAAATACTAGTTATGAATAAAAAAAAAAAACCCTGTAAGTAATTGTGATGATTATGATGAGGTTGTAAATGTTATAAATATTGTTGCATACCCTTTGGCAAGTTTTGAAAGGGAAAACTAATGGAGCTGTTTTGTATTTTACTGCAACACCCTTAAATTATTATCTGAAAAAAAAAATATTTATGAGTTAAAATTCATCATTTATATACAGACAAATTTTGTGTTTTATAAAAGATAAAATTAATTTTTATGGTAGATGCTTTAAGGGGTTTTTTGTTTGAGTAATAGGAATGTAAATAGTTTTTAGGGATTTCAATTAAAGGAAAATTATAATTTTGGTAAAATTTTATTTAGGCAAAGAAAACAAATTTAGTTAAATTTAAAATCGTTTTTAAAGGTACAATGTAATTTTTTACTAAAATTGCATATATGAAACTTCCTATTTTTTAATACATTTTTGTACTATATTTGCAAACAAATTTAAAGCATATCTTAAGGTGCAAAGAATTACAAAGCACATCATATCTGCTTTTTATTTTTGATTTATTAAGTACATTTTCTAAAATGGTCGCTAGGCAAACCAAAAATATCCATTTATAAATTAAATTTAAGCCCTTAAAGTATGCAACAACAAAATCGCAAAAAATGTTGCATACTTTTAGGGCTCAAATTTAATTAATAAATGCATATTTTTGGTTTGCCTAATGATCACAAAGGCTATGTTTACACCATACCACAGATTCGTATGATTTTTATGAAAAATGATTGTTATTAAAGCTATGTTTACACCATACCACTGATTGTGAGTCGTACGATTTTTATGAAAATGTAAAATTTTTTGTAGCATAATTTTAGGCATGTAGTTAATATATTATTGTTATTTAAAAGCGACCAAAAACTCTACATATTGTTAAATTTATAAACAAATACAACAATTTATTTAATCTTAAGTCGAATCATTTAAAAAATAATCATAAATGTCATTGTTTCGCTGGTATTTAATTTTCGGAACATATATTTTCAAGTCACATATTTACAAAATGCCTAAAATTATGCTACAACAAAATTTAAAATTTTTATAAACATCGTCGAACATAAAACGACTCAGTGGTATGGTGTAAACACAGCTTAAAGTATAAACACAGCTTTAAAAAGTCTAAAAAATATATATTTAACGAAAGTTTCAAATAAAACACAAAAGATTGCAATATTACTCGCTGTATGGTGAGATGGAGTTAGTTATTGTTCGTTCCTAAAAGTATGCTTTTAATAAATCCTAATCCTAGTAATTTCAAAACACACCTATCAGAATGAAGTCAGAATTTATTTAAATTCTTTATCAAACATTAAGCTGTTTCCAAAAAATTTTAATTTTTTATTTGTGTTCTTTTAAAATATTTAATCAATTTCACAGCATTGTTTTCTGATATTTTTTAATTCAATTATTCATATTTAATATCAATTGATTTTTTATTTATTATTCTTTTATTTTTATTTTATACATAAATATTATTATAGTTTAATAAGAGTTAAATACAATTTTTATTTAAAAAAAAAAAGATTGATTTTAATCTATAAAAATCTCAATTAAATACTAGAAAATCCTTACTAATTGGCAACACTCAATATTTGATATCCTATGTGTGTATTAGAGTGTCCCTTATTTTGGAAATGTTGGAAATCTTGAGACGGTACCCGCTCATTTTTTTCCTTTTGACTTAAAAATAACTCAGGAAAAATTTTACGCCCCTAGGACCACGCCTTCCCTACGCGACGGGCCCTTAAAGAGCGGGGCCTAAAAAATCATTTTTCCATACAAACCAAAAAATTTTTTTTTTGATTTTTAATTTTTTTGTTATTATTTATTATATTACTTGGTTTGCTTATTCACAACAAAAAATTTGATTTTGGTGGGATAAGTCTTTCAGCGCTAAAAAATTTTTCGCAAAAAAAAATTTTGAGCCGCCGGGGTCCTACAGTAAAAAATTTTTAAAAAATATTTTTTTTTAGTTTTGACCAGCAACGGTTTTAGCTGCTATGTTGCTTTAAATGATATATATTCATAAAAAAATATTTTTTGTATCTGTGACATCTTAATCGTGTTCTAAAAAAGGGTAAAAAATGCATTGATGATTTTTTTCGATACACGATAAAAATGTCACAAATATGAATAATATTTTTTTTGGAATATATATCATTAAAAACAACATAAAAACTAAAACCATTGCTTTTCAAAACTAAAAAAAAATATTTTTTAAAAATTTTTTACCGTAGGATTCCTACGGCTCAAAATTTTTTTTTCGAAAAAGATAAAGATGTCACAGATATGAATAATTTTTTTTTTGGAATATATATCATTTAAAGCAACATAGCAACTAAAACCGTTGCTGGTCAAAACTAAAAAAAAATATTTTTTAAAAATTTTTTACTGTAGGACCCCGGCCGCCCAAATTTTTTTTTTGCGAAAAATTTTTTAGCGCTGAAAGACTTATCCCTCCAAAATCAAATTTTTTGTCGTGAATAAGCAAACCAAGTAATATAATAATTAATAACAAAAAAATTAAAAATAAAAAAAAAATTTTTTTGGTTTGTATGGAAAAATGATTTTTTAGGCCCCGCTCTTTAAGGCCCCGTCGCGTAGGGAAGGCGTGGTCCTAGGGGCGTAAAATTTTTCCTGAGTTATTTTTAAGTCAAAAGGAAAAAAATGAGCGGGTACCGTCTCAAGATTTCCAACATTTCCAAAATAAGGGACACTCTAGTGTGTATAAATATTTTATTGTGGTGTGCATTTATAATATGGAGGCATTTAAATTTCTTATCTATTTTTTTTTTTTTTTTTTTTTGAAAACAATTTTGGAAATTAAGAAAAATTCAAGATAATAATTTAAAATACTTTAAGAAATTATGGAAAGAAAAATGTTATATATGGTTTGAAAGAAAAATTTATTTTTCTAAAAATTTAAGACATCCTGGTTCGTTTTTTACTAGTTTCATATAATCCAGTTATTATAATTATCAGAAAAACTTTTAATGTCAAATGTATTCAGTTAATAGTCAATTATATTCTATATGTGAAAATTATTCACAGATCGCAGCCGCCAGGGATTGAACCCATGATCTGTAATGTTTTTGCTATTAACTGCCTCTTAGGTACGATCACTCTGGACCGATACGCTAAGTTGGCTGTTAAGCAAGTATCAACTAATTCATGGTTTTTTCAATTCTTGTGTGGTTGTTGCTGTTGTTTTTTCGTACAGAAGAAGGTGAAATTGCATTATGGTGAATAAATTAAATTTTTTAGTAATCATAAAAATAAAAAATGTCTGAAAATTAAAAAAAAAACAAAATTGTAAAGATGTAATCACTTGGATTTTAACAATATAATATTATTAACAATAAGTATTAACAATTTAATAAATGAACTTATTTAGTATTAAGCGCATTATGATTTTATTAATCTTTGACTCTTTCTGCTGTTAAGTATTTTTTATACAGTACTTTTGTAGTATTAATAAAGCATACTTTAAGGGGGTTTCAGCAATAACCATCACATTATACAGCGAGCAACAGTGACAACTTTTCTGTTTAAAATTTTTGTTAGTTATGTATTTTTAAGCATTTTCAAAGCACACTGAATTATAGCTTTAAATCATTCTACTAAAAAAAAATTTAATATTTTCTTTTTACTGGGAACTAAAGAGGAAAAACATGCATTTACATGAAAGTCCTCTGAATGCCTTTACAAAAATTTCAAATGCTCGTAAAGCTATGTTTACACCATAACCACTGAGTCGTATGATTTTTATGAAAAAGCAATATTTTTTATAGCATAATTTTAGGCATATAGTAAATATATGATTGTAAGTAAAAAGCGACAAAAAACTCTACATTTTGCTAAATTTATAAACAAATATAACAATTTATTTAATCTTAAGTTTATAAATTTAGCAATATGTATGTTTTATGTCGCTTTTAAATAACAATCCTATATATGGGGCATTCCATGTGAAATCGGACACTTTGAAAAACTTTTTTTTTAGATTTTCCCAATTTGTTTACAGTTTTTAGTACCCTTCGAAAACTCCTTCGTGGTAAATTTTCAGATTTTTTTGATGACCCGTTCAAAAGATATCGAATTTTTAAAAATTGGTAGTTTGTTCCTTTACTCAAACTTCTTTTAATAATAACTTCTTCAATAATAATCCAAATTTCAAATTTTTTTTTTTTAAATTTTTGTTTTTTTACGTACTTTCTAAAAAAAAATCCCAAAAAATTCTTAAAAGCGCTCTAGTATGCGATTTTTAAGTTTTAAAATTTAAATCTCACTTTTGAAAATGTTTGTACTCTTCGATTTTTTTGAAATTTTTTTGTGTAAAACTTCTATCAATTCTACAAACTTTTTGCCCAGGAAGATCGTGGGATAACGATTATTACTATTTTTTAAAATTTTTTGAAAAAATTTTATTGTAATTTTCCAATCTTAAAATCATTTCTACAGCTCCAATGGTGCGTCAGAGAGGGGTCCTTTATAAGAACGACCCCCATTAATTTTTACGTCTTAACATTTCTTTGGAACAAACTAATACCCTATCTCCAATTTCTAAGGGGGCTGTCACACAAAACGACATTTTTTAGAATTTGTTCCAACCGCTCTAACTGCCCTAATAGTGCCCTTAGAGCAACAAAATGTATGACCGACCCACAATATTTTTTTAGTCCTAACATTTTCTCTGAACACACCTACCCTCTAACTTTAACTGTTAAGGTGGTCCCCATACAATTTTTTTTATTTTTTGTAAATTTGTTTTATTTAATCAGCTTCTACCGGTCCAATGGTGCGTCCGAGAGGGGTCATTAGTGAGACCGACCCCCATTTATTTTTACCCTACAACATTTTTTCAAAACATACCTACGCCCTATCTCCACTCCCTAAGTAGGCTCCCATACAAAATTACATTTTTATAAAATTTGCTCCAACTGTTATTTGTATGGGAGCCTACTTAGGGAGTGGAGATAGGGCGTAGGTATGTTTTGAAAAAATGTTGTAGGGTAAAAATAAATGGGGGTCGGTCTCACTAATGACCCCTCTCGGACGCACCATTGGACCGGTAGAAGCTGATTAAATAAAACAAATTTACAAAAAATAAAAAAAATTGTATGGGGACCGCCTTAATAGTTAAAGATAGAGGGTAGGTGTGTTCAGAGAAAATGTTAGGACTAAAAAAATATTGTGGGTCGGTCATACATTTTGTTGCTCTAAGGGCACTATTAGGGCAGTTAGAGCGGTTGGAACAAATTTTAAAAAATGTCGTTTTGTGTGGGAGCCCCCTTAGAAATTGGAGATAGGGTATCAGTTTGTTTCAAAGAAATGTTAAGACGTAAAATTTAATGGGGGTCGGTCTTATAAAGGACCCCTCTATGATGCACCATTGGAGCAGTAGAAATGATTTTAAGATTAGAAAATTACAATAAAATTTTTTCAAAAAATTTTAAAAAATAGTAATAATCGTTATCCCATGATCTTCCTGGGCAAAAAATTTGTAGAATTGATAGAAGTTTTACACAAAAAAATTAAAAAAAAATCGAAGAGTACAAACATTTTCAAAAATGAGATTTAAATTTTAAAACTTAAAAATCGCATACTAGAGCGCTTTTAAGAATTTTTTGGGATTTTTTTTAGAAAGTACGTAAAAAAACAAAAATTTTGAAAAAAAAAATTTGAAATTTGGACCATTATTGAAGAAGTTATGATTAAAAGAAGTTTGAGTAGAGGAACAAACTACCAATTTTTAAAAATTCGATATCTTTTGAACGGGTTATCAAAAAAATCTGAAAATTTACCACGAAGGAGTTTTCGAAGGGTACTAAAAACTGTAAACAAATTGGGAAAATCTAAAAAAAAAGTTTTTCAAAGTGTCCGATTTCACATGGAATGCCCCATATACTACATGCCTAAAATTATGCTATAAAAAAATCTTGCTTTTTCATGAAAATCATACGACTAACAAGGGAAGTCTTTCTAGTGTCACCCGCGGTGACACTAGAAATTGGTTGTATTTGGTAGAGCAGAAGAAATAAAGGGACACGTATTTTTTTTAGCGGCCCAAATTCATATTTAGGGGGTAAAAATGAGGGGGGGAAAGACAAGGCCATTTTTCGG
Source organism: Pegoplata infirma (assembly GCA_963921195.1). Taxonomy (NCBI): domain Eukaryota; kingdom Metazoa; phylum Arthropoda; class Insecta; order Diptera; family Anthomyiidae; genus Pegoplata; species Pegoplata infirma. The sequence continues at coordinate 232,075,200 of OY992538.1, read as the reverse complement.
TTTTTTCGTTTATCTCCTATACTATGCAAAGGAACCTAGTCATGTTACATACCAAATGAAAGGCCATTGGAAAACCTATCCACGTGTGCTAAGAACGTGTCCAAACATGCACAAGTTTTCGTCATATTGAGTAAAATACCAAAATTTTACGACATTTTTAATAATAAGTCGAACAATATTAACTTCTTTGGCCCGTTATTAGAACCACGAGATAGGTATTTTTAATACCTTTAATCTGATACCAAACATGCCCATATTAATTTTGTTTAAAGAGGCGTAAATCGTAAAAAACTGACAAAGGTCAATTTTCCGCCATACAAATCGACCCCCCTTAAAATGAGTTTGGGCCGCTAAAAAAAAATACGTGTCGAATTAATTTTCGTTCTTAACAGCATATCAAAATTTCATGACGATCGGAGGGTGACACCAGGGAGACTTCCCTTGTCAGTAGTATGGTGCAAACATAGCTTAAGTTCCGAATTATATGTTGAATGTTTTTTTGTTTAAATAAGTACCATCCTAATGTATGAAAGTATGTGTACAACTAAACCACAGTAAAACAAATCCCAATGATTTTTTTTATTAATACTCTAACAGCAAAGCTAATAATTTTGAAAAAAAAAACAAAATTAAACCATAGTAAAAAAACAAATATATAAATTAGGGCGTCCCGTCAAATCGAAACTTCAGAACAAACAAGTTGATTGTAGGCAAATGTATGAAAAAATTTTGCAAGGGCATCTTCAGTCGGCAACCAGTGACGAAAATTTAAAAAAATTGTCGTTTTTGACCAAAATTTAAGTCCGAAATTTATAACCATTAAAAGAACTAGGAATTTTTGCGTACTTTATGGAAAAAATATTTAAAAAATTCCTAAATAGCGATTTTGATCCACAGATGCTGATTTTTAAAAATTACTTTTTATCCAAATTGGTTCAAAAGTTGAAAAACTTTATCTAAAAAATATTGAGAAAAAATATAACAATGCGATTTTAGTCCAAAAATGCTGATCAGCGATTTACGCTCCACAGTTTCTGATCAGCATATTTGGACCAAAATCGTTTTATATTATTTTATATTATTTTAATATTGTTTTTATATTATTTTAATATTTTTCAGATATCATATTTAACATTTTCTAACTAACTTATGGGGCCAATTTGGATAAAAAATTATTTTTGTGTTATAAAATCAGCACCTTTTTTAACCAAAATCGCTGTTTTGGAAGTATTTAAATATTTTCCGCATAAAAAAAAATCCAAATTTTTTGCCGGATTTGGATAAAAAAAACGGACATGAATTTTGTCGAAAAACTAAATTTATTCAAACTTTGACTGCTGGTTGCCGACTGAAGATGCCCTTGTAAAATTTTTTCATATATTTCCACAATCAGGCAGGTATTACGACACGAAATTCGAAAGATTTAATTTGACGGGACGCCCTTACATACATGCATTGCATACATAAAGGCTTACAGTGTATTATTACGTACTACAACGTTTCCAATTGTTGTTTCAAAACTTTTAGAAAATGTAAATTTTAATTTCGAAGCCCAAACTAAATTGAAAAAGTGCCTGTGAATTTTGTACTCTTGCCCAAAATATTAAATCATGATAATGTTTTGCGGAAGATTAGGGTGTAAAGTTTTTTAGAAAAAATACTGTTATGTTACTTTTCTATTCCATGCAAAGCGAATGGAAATATCAGTCGAGGACCCCATTAAAAAACCAAAAGAGCTGTACATTTCGTAAGTGAGTGCAAAAATAAGTGCAAAAAAGTGTTTTTACATTTTGGAGAGTATAAATGATTCGGCACCAAAGAATATAACACTCTGTTTGTTTTGTGTACATTTGATAAACAAATGGAAAATTTGTATGCGAAAAGCTTTGACTTGGTGAAAAAGTAGTTTTGGTAAAATAAATGATTTTTTTTTCACGAAAAACAAAATTATGTTAAAAAAAATTATGAAAAAAAATATGATAAAAAAAAATTATGAAAAAAAGTTTTAATGAAAAAAAAAATTGATGAAAAAAAAATTAATGAAAAACAACAAATTGATGAAAAAAAAATTTGATGAAAAAAAAAAATTATAAAAAAAAAATTTGATGAGAAAAAAAAAATTATGAAAAAAAAAAGTTTGATAAAAAAAAAATTGATGGAAAAAAAAATTTATGGAAAAAAATTGAAGAAAAAAAAAATTTTGATGAAAAAAATTTATGAAAAAAAATAGATGAAAAAAAAAATTTGATAAAAATAAATTTGATGAAAAAAAAATTTGTTAAAAAAAAAAATTGATAATAAAAAAAATGATGAAAAAAAAAAATTTATGAAAAAAAAAAATTTTGATGAAAAAAAAAGTTTGATGAAAAAAAAAATTTATGAAAAAAAAAAATTGATTAAAAAACAATTTAATGGAAAAAAAGATTGATGAAAAAAATTTTTTTTTGTTGAAAAATAATTTTGTTATGTTATATTCACCACGAGGTGAATTATTATCCAAGTTACAAACCCAAGTTATTAAAATTTTTGTTTTTAAGAAAATGAAATTTATAAAATATTTTTTTTTAATATTTGCACTTGTCCTAGAATGGAAAATGGAAAATTTAGGGGAGATCCTCCTCTTTTATTTGGTATCAACAGTGTCATCTTAGGACAAGTGCAAATATTTCAAAAACATTTTACAAAATGTGTCCTTTAAAACTTTAAAAGGAAACAGGATCACGAAATCAAATGCTGTAAATGCAGTTTTACTCCATTTGATCTCTACTTTCAGACGTATATTATCCGGATCATGATTAATATTCGCAGTCGGACGGTGTTATTTCTGAATTTAAATAGATATTTCTTAAAATTACTATTGGAAAAGTTGTGTTAATAAAAAAAAATATCATGATGACCAATCACAGATCTTTACTGCTAAGTTTGAGGTTTATTTTGTTTTTTGTGCAACATAAAAAACGTAGAAAAAAAAAACTAACAACAAGAAATTTGTTTGGTAAAAATTAAAATGGGCTTATACGAATTGTTGTCGTTGTTGTTGTTATTACTATGTTGTTGTTTGTTGTTGCTGCTAGTGCCTCTGATGAATCAAATACAAATTACAGACAGTTGATAGACAGCAGTTTTGTGTATTTAACAAATGAAACAGTAGACAGAGTATGTAAGGACAAGCAGACAGACAGATAAATTTTTTTTTTTTTATCCAAATGAATTGAATGAACACAATACGAGGTAGCAATGACTACTGGCGAATGCCAATGACTACCATATACATACAATAGGGACCATGGTATGGTTAGGTCTTTACAAATAAATCATACATTTACATTTATTCAATAGAGATTTTAAAAATACAAATGTTTTTTTATGAGTATGTGTTTTTTAATAAGGTGGAAGTAATTTTATAAAGCACACTTTTAGGGAATTTTGTGTGTTTTTATACCCTCCACTATAGTGGGTATATATGGGGCATTCCATGTCAAATCGGACACTTTGAAAAAATTTTTTTTTAGATTTTCCTAATTTGTTAACAGTTTTAGGGAGTTGAGATAGGTCGTAGGTATATTTTGAAAAAATGTTGTAGGGCAAAAATAAATGGGGGTCGGTCTCACTAATGACCCCTCTCGGACGCACCATTGGACCGGTAGAAGCTGATTAAATAAAACAAATTTACAAAAAATAAAAAATATTGTATGGGGACCGCCTTAACAGTTAAAGATAGAGGGTAGGTGTGTTCAGAGAAAATGTTTGGACTAAAAAAATATTGTGGGTCTGTCATACATTTTGTTGCTCTAAGGGCATTATTAGGGGAGTTAGAGTTGTTGGAACAAATTTTAAAAAATGTCGTTTTGTGTGGGAGCTCCCTTAGAAATTGGAGATAGTGTATTAGTTTGTTCTAAAGAAATGTTAAGACGTAAAAATTAATGGGGGTCGGTCTTATAAAGGATCCCTCTATGACACACCATTGGAGCAGTAGAAATGATTTTAAGATTGGAAAATTACAATAAAATTTTTTCAAAAAATTTTAAAAAATAGTAATAATCGTTATCCCACGATCCTCCTGGGCAAAAAATTTGTAGAATTGATAGAAGTTTTACACAAAAAAATTTCAAAAAAATCGAAGAGAACAAACATTTTCAAAAATAAGATTTAAATTTTAAAACTTAAAAATCGCATACTAGATCGCTTTAAAGAATTTTTTGGGATTGTTTTTTTTTAAAAGTACGTAAAAAAACAAAAATTTTGAAAAAAAAAAAAATTTGAAATTTGGACCATTATTGAAGAAGTTATGATTAAAAGAAGTTTGAGTAAAGGAACAAACTACCAATTTTTCAAAATTCGATATCTTTTGAACGGGTCATCAAGAAAATCTGAAAATTTACCACGAAGGAGTTTTCGAAGGGTACTGAAAACTGTAAACAAATTGGGAAAATCTAAAAAAAAAGTTTTTCAAAGTGTCCGATTTCACATGGAATGCCCCATATATAAGTTTGTCATTCCGTTTGTAACTCATCGAAATGTCGGCCTGGGACCCCATAAAGTGTATATATTCATGATCCCCGATCGATGTTAAGACATTCTAGGTGTTGTCCGTCTGTCTGTGGAAATGGTGATCACCAAAATATTTTTTTTAATAGTTTTGATCAATTATTTTATATTTATTCTTTCAATTTATTTACAACTCATTTTTAATAAATTCCACCTAACCGAGAACTGGTAACAATGACCGTCGTCTCATTGTAGCGAAAAAAAAACCAAGGGTTCTGGTGGGAATCGAACCCACGACCATCACGTTGAAAGGCTAGCACGCTACCATCTAGCCTACGGGGCCCCCTGATCACCAAAAAATTACACGGAGATGACTGAAACTTAACATATTTATTGGAAGTTCTCCCGAGAAAATTGGTATTGCATTTGAGCGATATCAGTTCAGCGGTTCAAAAGATATGAACGAAAATGTAAGGACACCTCAAAAAATTTAGTACATTCAACATAACCTAAAAATACAAAATGTTGTAATTCGGCTGCTGGTTGATTTATGTGAACATAATTAAACACTAAATAGTATTTAAAAAAGTACGAACACATTTTTTACAAAAAGGGATAAAAATCTCGGATTTTTTTTTCAAAATTTTTTCTTTTTTGCGGAAATTTTTTTTCAAAAGTTATTTCCTTTTAAATAAAGTTTTTGCAATAATCTTTTAGAAATTGTGAAGGGTATCACTACATTCGGCAAGGCCGAATTTAACTTTTTTACTTGTTTAATATGGTGTTTACATTTTAGATGTGTTTTTTCATGACCCCTGCAATTATGCTACAAAATAATCCTGCTATTCAAATATATGCTACCCTAATATTTTAAAGGCATACAAATTGTTTTTTTTTTATATATACTTTTATATGATGTGTAAAATTTAAAAATGTGAAATTCATTTTTATAATAATAGCAAAAAACTAAAAAAAAAAATATTTAATAAATCATAGAAAATCCTATAGAAAATCTGTTATGTTGTGGTTTTAATATATTAAACCAATAACACATATGAAAAGAAAATAACACAAAGTAATAAAAAAAAATTAAAATTTATAAAAAAAAAAAAATATTGAAAAATTTATTTGAATAAAATTGTAGTTTTTTATTGATTAGTTTTCTATGAAATTTATACATTTTTTTGTTGCCTACATCAAAAACTCTTGATTAAAACTTATGATTTTTTTTGTTATAAATCAAATATTTTGTTGGAATATTTGGATTTATATGAATATATTTTCATGCATATGTATTTGTATACATTAGTTGTGTATATTTTATCATTTATTTAGTTTATACAAAATATTTTTTTTTGTGTCTGGTTGATATTGATGTATATTTTATTTAAATTTATTTTTAGACACTCCTTCCTTTGCTATTTCACGCACTCCCGGCTTTGGTTATCCTTTGCGTGAGGGCATAGAGGTTTCATTAAAATGTGATGTAGATTCAAATCCCCCAAGTACACCGAGATGGCAAAAAGATGATGGTGAACCACCGGTAAGTGTAAATAGTTTTTATGTGGTAAAAATCAAGCTATGGAATGAATGAAGATGATAGGTGAAATTTTGAATTATTTAATTATTTTTAAGAAATTGTTGTAGGATTTTTCATACAAAATGTGGACTTTTTATTAAATATTAATCTTATTAAAGCTAAGTTTACTCCATACCACTGAGATGTATGAGTTTTATGAAAAAACAAGATTTTTTGTAGCATAATTTCAGGCATGTAGTAAATATATGATTGTTCTCTAAAAGCGACAAAAAACTCTACATATTGCTAAATTTAAAAAAAAAAATAAAACAAATTATTTAATCTTAAATCGATTTTTGAAATAAAATCATAAATGTAATTGTTTTGCTGGGATTTAATTTTCAGATCATATATTTACAAAATGCCTAAAATTATGCTATAGCAAAATCTTACTTTTTTATAAAAATCGTCGAAAATAAAACGACTCACGAGGAGAGTCTCCCTGGTGTCACCCTCCGATCTTTATGAAATTTGGATTTGTTGTTCAGAACGAAAATTAATTCGACACGTATTTTTTTAGCGGCCCAAACTCATTTTTAGGGGGGTCGATTTGTATGGGCGGAAGTTGACCTTTTTCAGTTTTTTATGATTTTCGCCTTTTTACTCAAAATAAGTATGCATATTTGGTATCAGACTAAAGATATTTAAAATACATATCTCGCGATGCTAACAACATGCTAAAAAAGTTAATATTGTTCGACTTATTTACAAAAATTATCTAAAATTTTTCTGTATTTATTGTAGACCTGTGTTGAAATTTTCTAAAATTTTGTCATTTTACTCAATACGACGAAAAGTTGTGCATGTTTAGACACGTTCTATGCGCAAGAAGATAGGTTTTCCAAAGACCTTTCATTTGGTATGTAACATGACTACGTTTGTTTGTATAATATAGAAGATACACGCAAAGGCTAAAAATTAGCATTTCTTTCCCCCTTTTTTTCACCACTTAAAGTAAATTTGGGCCGCTAGAAAAAAATACGTGTCCCTTTATTTTTCTTTCTCTACAAAATAAAAGCAATTCCATAAAGATCGGTGGGTTACACCAGGGTGACCTTCCTTGTCAGAGGTATGGTTTAAGGTTTTATTCATATATGGCTCTTCGTGTGTTTTTGTATTTTTGTAACATTTTAAAAGCATACTTTAAGGGCGAGCAATAAAAAACTCCATCACATCATACAGCGAGTAATAAATCTAAAAGAATTAAAAAAACCCCAAAAAAAATGTGGACTTATTTAGTAATAATTGCATTTAGGTTGTATTCATCTGCGACTCGTCCTTTTTTTTGTGTACATTTTATACAGTACTTTTGTAAGATTTTTAAAGCATATCTTAAGGAGCGAACATTCACTAACCCTATAACATTATACAACTAGTAATAGAAAGAGTTATCTTTTTTAATTGACTTAAAACTTTCATAAAAAAAATTATAAAAAATAGATATACCGAAAGTTTCAACTAAATAACAAGATATGTCGTTAGTACTCGATGTATGATGTCATAAGGTTAGTTATTGGTCGCTCCTTAAGGTATGCTTTAATAATATTACAAAAGTACTGTATAAAATCTATATATATAATTTCCCTATTTCCTGTGTTCCTCTTTTTTTGTCTATCCAGAGCTTTTTGAAGCCAACTGATGAGCTACAAAGCTGAAAATTGGCATGCATATAGTAAAACACCTGGGGCAGATCCTAACGTAGCCGGATTTTCGATTTTTGGCCTGTGGGCGGAGAAATAAGCGGAAAAATGGGCGTGGCAAAACTCAACTTTTTGACATTTTTGCTTAATTTAAAGCCCCCTAATGACTTAGGAAGCTGAAAACTTCCTAGAATATAGTCCTAACGTTGGCGCACATCACCAAGTAGTCGGATTTAAAATTTTCGCAAAGTGGGCGTAGAATTGAGGGGAAAAATGGTGTGGCAAAATTGAGATTTTTTAACATTTTTACTCCTTTTGAAGCCCCCAAATGAATTAGGAAGCGGAAAATTGCATAGCATTTAGTTCTAACAATGAAGAATATCCTGAAGTAATCGGATTTCAATTTTTTAGACTGTGGAAGGAGAATTAAGAGAAAAATGGGGCGTGGCAAAATTGTGTTTTTTAATATTTTAACTAACTTGAAGACCCTCAATGACTTATGAAGATGAAAATTTACATTTTTGCATATTTTAAAGTCCTCTAATGACTTAGGAAGCTGAGTCCTATCGATGAAGCATATCCCGAAGTAGTCGAATTTTAAATTTTTTGACTGCCGGCGGAGAATTGAAAGGAAATGGGGAGTGACAAATTGGGATTTTTAACATTTTAATTTTTTTTGAATCCCCCAAAAGAAGCGGAAAATGCATAGTGTATAGTCCTAACGATGTAGTATATAAGCAGTGCTGTATGCTATGATTGAAATAACGAAACAAATAAATAACAATAATTTTAAAAAAATATTCAAATAAGCGATTATTTAAATATTTTGAAAATGAATAATATTTATTTGCTATTATTTAAATAACGAAAAATTTAAATAATTTTTTCTGATTGATTATTCAAACAAAAAAAAATAAATTTTTCTTATTATTCAACAAAAATTTCTGAATAATTTTGGTTATTCACAAAAATATCAAATAAATAACGTATTATTCAAACAAAAAAAATAAATATTTTTGAAAATTTTGTGTTTGAAAAAGAAATGTATTTTATTTATTTTGTCATTTGTTATACAGTGAACCATAAAATTATTCATACAAAACAGTTTTGTTTAAAATTAGCTTCTTTTAAATAGTTTTATTTTTGAATTTTTAGGAGAATTGTTGTATAGAGAATGCTATTAAAACTATAAAAAGCCCAATTGAATTTCAGAAAAGCTAAGTTGTAATTTATAAAAAGTCAATTGAAATACAAAAAAGTTATGTTGTAATTCAGGAAATTCCAATTGAAATCCCTCTTTTCTGTCATCCTTCTCTCCCACTCTATTTTAAGCTTCACTGGTGATATTATTGTAGCTTTAATTTGAGGCCCCCAATATATTATTAATACTCCTTCGCCAAGTCTGTGATGGAGCACCAGGGGAGGGAGCCGGGGGACATTGAGGGACACCTTCCCACTCGTGATAAATGTTAGCAAATTCATTTGTTATGATTTTTGCAATAAAGCAAGGATGGATACCAATACCTTTTCCATACCGATACCCTTTAATAACAATTTTAATTGAAAACCAATACCGAAAAAAAACTAATACCTTTATTTGGGCGTGAGTTTGCGTGATTTAATTTTTGATTTTACTTATTTAATTATAATTTTTTCATTTCTTGCAAAAAAAAATTTTTTAGCTGTTTTTTTTGTAAGAAAATTTGTTTGCGTGAGTGGAGCTTGCGTGACTCATGCGTGAGCGTGTTTGAATCTGGCGTGAGTTACGCATGAGCGTTAGAAATTGTAATTTCAATCACGTGATTGTAAGTGAAAAAAAATTGCGTGAGTGATTAGTGAGTGATTATTTTTTTTTTTGCGTGAGCGTGAGTGAGTGTGAGTCAAAATTCACTCACGCGCCCATCTCTACTGTAAACGATATGTTTTTGTTTTTATCCTTGATCGATTTAAAGATTCCTAGTGATGTCCGCCTGTATCTCCGTCTGTCTGACCCTAGAAAGTACGAAAGAGAAAAACTAAAGAAAATTAAGAGCTTAAACGTGTAAGCAATAGGTGTTAGGATTCAAAGAAGAAATCAACACTTCATTCCCCATTTCAGGTATTAGGATTCTTTGAAGAAATCAACACTTCATTTTAATAAGAAATGCCTAAAAGTATTTAAAATATTCAGCATACATTTTGACCATTAAGGTTTAGTTAGCCTAAAAACGTAAGCTTAACGTTAACTCTATGCAATGTTCATTAACCAAAATAATACAGAACATTCTTATTTATGTTTTGTTTTTTTTTTTTTTGTTAAGTTAGAGAAATTTTATTCCCAACAAAACTTCTTTACGTTTTTACTTGACATAGAAGTAAGAAAAAAAATAAAGACAAGGTTAGCTACCCGTTACCGTCACCTAACGTAGCGTAGCGGTCAAATCATATACAAAATCCCGTAACCTTCTGCAAAGAAGAATAATTGCTCTCACTTGTTCCCATCTAACAAAAACCTCTCTACGCTACGTTAGGGTACGGTTGCGGGTGCATTTAAAAATAGAATAATACATTCAAAAATATATTTTTTTTTATAGGAAAAATTTTTAATTGTATACATATGCATTTTTTTTATTTAAATAAATTTTGATTTTAGAGTTAATATTAAAGAACATTTTCTTAAAAATGTCACCAAAGCCAAAAACCTTGAAAATCTGAGTAAATATACATCCTCACAGGACTTTTTGTTGTATTTGAAAAATATCTGAAAGTATTTTAAAAACTTCAGTATTTTCCATAGGAAAATGTTTAAAATAGCATTTTAAAATAGTAAAAATCTAAAGATTTCAGTTCGGGAAAATTTACAAAGAATATTCTAATTAATGTTTTAGTAAAAAAACGCTTTGTTAAGAAGTTTGCTATCAAACAATATTAGTTTGTAAAAATAATTTTATGTTTCACTGTATAATAAATGACAAAATAAATAAAATACATTTCTTTTTCAAACACAAAATTTTCAAAAATATTTGTATTTTTTTGTTTGAATAATACGTTATTTATTCAATTTTTTGTGAATAACCAAAATTATTCAAAAATTTTTGTTAAATAATAAGAAAATTTCTTTTTTTCCTGTTTGAATAATCAATCAGAAAAAATTATTTAAATTTTTTGGAAACAAATATTATTTTATTTGTATGAAATTGAATAAAATAAAATTTTATTTTATTCAAATCAAAATAAATAAAATAACAGATCATTTTATTTTTTGATAACCAACTAAAATAATAAAGTATTTTATTTTTTCCAAAAAATTCAAATAAAAGTATTCAATAATACAGCTTTGTATATAAGTAATAGGATTTAAGTAATAGGATTTAAAATTTCTCGACTGTGGAAGGAGAATTAAAAGATAAAAGAGTGTGGAAAAATTGGGATTTTTAATATTTTAACTAATTTGAAGACCCCCAATAACTAAGGAAGATGAAAATTGGCATGTATATAGTAGGTTTCATGGGGAAGATCAACACGAACCTGGATTTTTGATATCCAGTGTGTCATGTGTGGAGAACAAAAAAGGCAAAGGGGCGTGGTAAATTTATTTCCATCTATTCTATGTATCAATATTTTTTTTGTGTTTCTCTTATTTTTTGTGTATCCAGCGCCTTTTGAATCTCATTGATAGACTTAAGCGCTTAAAATTGGCATGCATATAGTAAAACAACAGGGAGAGACTCTTACGAAGCCGGATTTTTTGCCTGTGGGCGGCGAATTACGAGAAGAAGGGGGACTTGGCAAAATTATTATTTTTTTTAACATTTGAGAGTATTTTTAAGCTCCGCCCCAATGACTTCGGAAGCTGAAAATCCCTAACATGTTGTCCTTACTATGAAGCATATTCTAAAGTAGTCTAATTGAATGTAGACGGAGAGTTGAGAGGAAAAAGGTTGCAAGGCAATATTGTGTTTAATTTTTTTTTTATTTAACTAACTTTAAAGCCCTAATGACCTACGCAGCAGACATGGGCGTTAATGATTACGTTGTGTAATTGATTACAGTTTCAATTACAATTACATGAAAGGTCGGTCATACATTTGGCTCCCCTAGGGGCACTTTAGGGTAAGTTACAGACATGGGCGTTAATGATTACATTATGTAATTGATTACAGTTTCAATTACAATTAGATGTAATTAGTAATTGAAAATTTTCAATTTTACTTGTAATTGTAATTGTAATTGAAAAAACTCAATTACTAATTACATGTAATTGTAATTGAAACTGTAATCAATTACACAATTGTAATCATAAACGCCAATCATAAACGCCCATGTCTGCTACGCAGCCGAAAATTGGCAACCATATTGTCCTGATACTGGAGCATATTCCAAAGTAGTCAGACTTAAAATTTTTGGACTGTGGACGGAGAATTAAGGGGAAAAGAGGCGTGGATACGAGTATAGTACTAACAATGGAGCTTATCCTAAAGTAGTCAGATTTAAAGATTTTGGAATATGGAGGGAGAATTAACAGAAGATATGGGCGTGGAAAAATTATGTTTTTACATCTTACCTAATTTTGAAGACACCTTATGACCTTGAAAGATGAAAATTGGTATGCATATGGCACGGACTATGGCAAAGATCAACACTATCCTGGATATCCAGTGAAATGGCGGAGATACAGTTTATATGTATATATAATCTGTAACGTAGCCGGATTTTCGGCCTTTGAGACAGGGGGAGTGGCGGAAGACGGCGAAATTAAGTTTTCAATCATTTAAACTATTTCTGCAACCCCTAATGACTAAGGAAGCTGAAAATTGTAAAGTATTGACAATGTATCATATCCTTATTAAGTCAACTGTGTACGGAGAATTATAAGGAAAAATTGAAGTGAAAAAAATTGTGTTTTTCAAATTTTTTTCTAATTTTAAAACCCTTCATGACTAAGAAAGATACAAATTGTTATGTATATAGGAGTGACCATGGGACAGATACACACGATGGATTTTTGATATCCGGTTTAAGGACGGAATCGAAATGGGAGTGCTAAATTTAGTTCTAAAATTTTATCAATAAAACCTTTTATAGTCATAAAATTTTTTTCCAGTTTGGGAAATACATTGATGTAACTCAATCTAGCAATATTAAATTTTTGAAGCACAAATATAATTTTTTATAAAGTTTGGTAAAAAATTAGAATTATTAAGAAAAGTGATTTGGTGTTCCGCCTGGCAGGGACAGGCTATTCGACTAGTAATTTAATAACAGGAAGAGTTATATGTTGATTTTTAATTATTTTTATTTATTAAGTACATTTTCTAATATTAACCCTAAAGTGTGCTTTGAAAATGTTAAAAAATACATAAAACGAAAGTTTCAAAAGAGGCGCTACACAAAAAAAAACTTGTCAAATTACAAGAAAAGTCTCATAATCCCATTTTACCAACATTTGATAGTTTTCCTTGTTTTTTAACAAAAAATGTTCGAGCAAAATTTACATTTTATTTTTTTTTTTGGTAATTTTACATTTTTTTAATATTTTTTTTTTTGTAATTTTAAAATTTTCTAAGCTTTTTTACAAAAAAAAAAAATTAGTAAATTTACGAGAATTTTTTGCTTGTTTGTAAATTTACAATTTTATTGGTAAAAATCTTGTAAAATTACAAAAAAGTTCGTAATTTTTACAAAAAATGAAAAAATGAAAAAATTTTGCAAGGTCATCTTCAGTCGGCAACCAGCGGTCAAAGTTGGAAAAAATTAAGTATTTCGACAAAATTCCAATTTTTTGACCAAATCCGGTTTAAAAATTCTGAAATTTTGCATACTTTAGTGGACAAATATTTTTAAAAAATTCAAAACCGCGATTTTGGTCCACAGATATTGATTTTTAAACATAAAAAATATTTTTTTTATCCAAATTGGTCTTAAAATTTGGAAAATGTTAAGTGTGTTATCTAAAAGATATTAAAAAAATATAAAATCGCGATTTTGGTCCAAAAAGCTTATTTGCAATTTTGGTCCACAGATGCTGATCAGCATTTTCGGAACAAAATCTTGTTTTTGTATTTTTTTTTTTAATATTTTTTAGATAACAAAAGTTGGAAAATGTTAAGTGTGTTATCTAAAAAATATTAAAAATATATAAAAACGCGTAAGTGTGTTATCTAAAATATATTTTTTTTTAAATATATATTAGATAACACACTTAACATTTTCCAACTTTTGAGACCAATTTGGATAAAAAATTATTTTTGTGCTAAAAAAAAAAAAAATAAAAACGCGAATTTGGTCCAAAAATGTGGAACTGCGAATTTGGTCCACAGATGTTGATCAGCATTTTCGGACCAAAATCGTGTTTTTATATTTTTTTAGATAAATATAATTTTATCCAACTTTGACCGCTGGTTGCCAACTGAAGATAACCTTGTAAAATTTTTTTATAAAGTTTCCCATAATCATCTCTTGTCAGTTAATAAGACATGATATTCGAAAATTTAAATTTGAAGGGACACCCAAGTCTACATATTGTATGATAAATCCTAATCCAAAATTCTGCAAAATATAGCTTTAATGTATTGATTTAAATTTATTAAATTTTTTACCTACAGAAAAAATTCAGCTAAAACTACTAAAACCTTTATTTATAACTCGTTTATTTATTTATTTTTTTTCTTTACAGGTTCCTCAAACTGGTGATGGTTTTTTAAATTTCACTTCAATACGTCGGGAACATTCTGGCTGGTATAAATGTACATCAAGGCATTTAAATTTTCAATATTCATCGATTGGTTATTATCTAAGTGTAAGATGTAAGTACCATAAAATAAACCAAAAAATGCAAAAAAAAAAAGTTAAACTCATGATTTAAACCCCAAAAGTTATCAATATTTCATTACATATGACTTAGCATATAAACCTTCCACAAAAAAGGGCAACTTTACATAAGGCACCCACATACAGGCTGTAACAAATTCATATAAAAACTTATAAATGGGGCTGCTGCTGTAAATATGTTGTGGACTTTTGCAAGAGACAGAAAATTTTTATGAAAGCATAAAAAACCACTGACTGTGTGTTTAATACAAGAAATAAAAAAAAACTTGTACATAAATTTAAGAAAAAAAAAATTATATTGAAAAATAAAAACCCTTACCTAATAATTTTTATATTATTGCTTGACTATCAGAAACACATTGGCAAAAGATTTTACCCTCTGAACAAAAAAAAAATATAACACAAAACTTTAAATAATATATGAGGCGGGAGGCTGGGGGAGGTCATGAAATATGAAATCGAATATTCAGTGAAGAAAAAAAAAACATCGAAGGGTGTTTTTTATAGGCATAACACATGTCAAATGACAAAAAATATGTTCTTATATAAATTTTTTTGTACCAAAAAAAAAATATACATTCAAACAAACTAAAAGCCGAGGAGTCTTAGGGTGTTGACATATTTGTATATGTAGTGAAAACGTGTGTATGCAAAAATTTTAGTAGACATAAAGACCTTGATTTACACGATGAAATATTTAAAACATTTGATATTTTATTTAAATAATAAAAAAAATTTAAAAAACTCACTAATGATGTTAAATAAATTCAACAATATTATATTTACTAAATGCCTAAAATTATGCTATAAAAAATCATACGATTCGGTGGTATGATGTAAACACAGCTTTTAAAAGTAAAATTTTGACGTAGAATAATTTTAGGCATTTTGTAAATATATGATCCGAAAATAAAATCCCAGAAAAACAATGACATTTATGATTTTTTTGTAATTAATCGACTTAAGATTAAATAAATTGTTATATTTGTTTACAAAATATACAAGCCTAAAATTATGATATAAAAAATCTTGCTTTTTCATAAAAATCATACGACAATCAGTGGCATGATGTAAACATAGCTTAAAGGGGTGTTTACATCATACCACAGACAATGAGTCGTTTTATTTTCGACGACTTTTACAAAAAAGTAAGATTTTGCTGTAGCATAATTTTAGACATTTTGTAAATATATGATCCGAAAATTAAATCCCAGAAAAACAATGACATTCATGATTTTTTTGTAATAAATTAAATAAATTGTTATATCTGTATATAAATTTAGCAATATGTAGAGCTTTTTGTCGCTTTTAAAAAACAATCATATATCTACATGCCTAAAATTATGCTATAAAAAACCTTGCTTTTTCATAAAAATCATACTCAGACTCACAATCATGGCTTGTTTACACTATACCACTATTTTTGACGATTTTTATAAAAAAGTAAAATTTTGACGTAGCATAGTTTTAGGCATTTTGTAAATATATGATCCGAAAATTAAATACCGGCAAATCAAGGACATTTATAATTTTTTTCTATAAATCGACTTAAGATTAAATAAGTTGTTATATCTGTATATAAATTTAGCAATATGTAGAGCTTTTTGTTGCTTTTAAACAAAAAAGATATATTTACTACATGCCTAAAATTATGCTATACAAGATTTTGATTATTCATAAAAATCATACGCCTCACAATCGAACTTCGTGTCGTAATACCTGCCAAACTATGGCCACGTTAGAGCTGACTATCGGAAAATTTATGAAAAAATCGTAAAAGGTTGGTAAAAATTACGTATTTCGACCAAAATTCATGTCTAAATTTTTTAACCAAATTTTTCGTACTTTATTGAAAAAATATTTAAAAATTCCAAAATGGAAAAAATTATAAAAAAACAAGTAGAAAAGTTAAATTCGACTTGGCCGAATCTATGAATACCCTCCACAATGCCCATTTAAAGTGATAGTAAATTTTCTAATGTTAAAAAAATAACAGTTTTGATTAGAAATATTTTATTTTGTGAATAAACATTTTTTTTTAGTAATTTTTGAAAAAAAAAAAAAATAATTTACTCATTTTTTTTGAGTGTAAATTTTTTTTTTTTTTTGAGTGTAAAATTTTTTTTGAGTGTAAAATTTTTTTCGAGTGTATTTTTTTTTTGTTTTGGTATAAAAATATTTTTGAGTGACAAAAATACGTTGTAAAATATTTTTTTGATTTACCAATGTTTTTAAAACAGGTTTAACGGGTTTTCAACACGAGAATATAAGGTGAAGGTAATCTGAAATTCACGGTTTTGCTAATAACTTTTGAAGCACTGGACCGATTTTGGTGAAATACGAACTAGGCTGGAGGAACGAAAAATATATATGCCAAGCTTCAGCATCCTCAGAATTGCCTTTCGAAAGTTATAGTGCTTTTTATCGCATAAATTCACGAAAAACCCTTGCCGAAATTCAGTCTTTTGCCTATAACTTTTGAACCACTAGACCGATTTCGCTGGATTGCAATACCAACCTGACCTCAACATATATGCCAAACTTCAGGAGCCTCAGTAAAGTCTTTCAAAAGTTAGCGTGTTTTCAACAGACAGACAGACGGACAGACGGACGGACATAGCTAGATCGTCTTAAAATCGATCGAGGATCATGAATATATATACTTTATGGGGTCCTAGACCAATATTTCGAGGTATTACAAACGGAATGACAAACTTATATATACCCTCTATCACTAGAGTGGAGGGTATAAAAATTGCAGGTGCATCTTCAGTCGGCAACCAGCCAGCAAAGTTGGAAAAAATTTCATATTTCGACCAAAATTCATGTTTTTTTTTTGCATTTATTTGGCAAATATTTAAAAAATCCCGAAAACCATGATTTTGGTCCATAGATTTTGATTTTAAGACATATAAATCATTTTTTAACCTTTTTTAAAATTAGTCTTATAATGTGGGAAATGTTATGTATGTTATGTACAAATGTTATTAAAAAAAATATAAATACACGATTTTGGTCCAAAAGTGCTGATCATCATCTGTGAACCAAAATCGCTGATAAAAATTTTTGGACCAAAATCGCGTTTTTATATTTTTTTTTATAATTTACTTAAAATTTTCCAACTGTTGAGACCAATTCGGTAAAAAAATTATTTTTATGTTTAAAAATCAGCATCTGTGGACCAAAATCGAGGTGTTGGAATTTTTTAAATATTTTTCCAGTAAAGTACGCAAAATTTCCAAATTTTTGAGCCGGATTTGCTCAAAAAATTCGGACATGAATTTTGGCCGAAATATTTAATTTTTTCAAACTTTGACAGCTGGTTGCCGACTGAAGATGTCCACGCGAATTTTTTTTATAAATTTTCCAATTTTGGAATTTTTTTTAAATAATTTTCCAATAAAGTACTCAAAATTTACGAATTTTTGAGCCGGTTTTTGTTGGTTGCCAACTGAAGATGCCCTTGCAAATTTTTTTTATAAATTTTACAATGTGGCCATCCCAGCAAAACTTTGGTAATGGGTAGTGATTATATAACACATTACCAGGTAATGCACATAACTTATTTGTAGCATTATTTTATGATGTCTTACCAAACATTTGTTGCACAACGTATTATTTTCAAGTGAAAAATAATGCATTACTAATAATTTGCTACGTAATGCATGATTATTGGAAAAAATGTATTTCATATTTGTTATTTCTAAACATTAAATCATGGATGACTTATATTTGGTTACATTATGTATTATTTGAAAGTTTAAAATAATGTATTATTTATAATTGGATGCATAATGCATTACAATAACATAAAAAATAATTTTTTTATAAAAAAATGCATAAGTTTAAACTAGAGATGGGCTTACGACAGGAAATTTCTAACGACACACACTCACAAGCATATTTTATCTACCCAGCAAAATTTTCGGATGCAAAGAACCGATTGTGGAACAACTTATACTTCCCTAGAACCTGTTCTAATTCTTGTGCAACACCGATTCTTTTAACAAAGGGATTGTCCCAAAAGCAACAGGTGTTTGTAAGCAAAATTAGAACATATTTTTGTTCCTCGGAATCGGTTCTAGAAGTAAAATTTGGAACAGAAATAAGAATTAAAGAAATATATTGAATTGCATTAGTTTATTTAACAAAGATAAAGAAAATCATATATAAATGAAATATTTACATTTTTTAAAACACATTTTATCCTTTTTCGCCTCCAAAGTTGCATTTTGGGCCTTACAATAATGACAAACCAGAACAGGGATTTTCTGCAAACAAAAATAAAAAAACATAATATAATTAGTATTTGACCCGACCCAGACAATGAAAATTTAATTTACTCACCTTTGTTTCAACAATTTTCACGATTATATCCTGCTATTTTAATAGAATTTCGTGTTTTTTTCTTGGATAACAAAAAAAAATTGATATTTATTTTTACATTTTTTTGACACATAATTTTTTTTTAATTCTTGAGAACCAAAATGTTATGAAACTTTGATTGCAGAGAACAAGCTTTACAATAATTTTCACTTTACTTGTTCTGAATAATTAAAGTGTAATAGTGTATGGTTTCCGAAGAACCTGTTCTAGAACAAGTGTTGTCAGAATCGGTTCTAAAAAATTTTCCTGGGTACTTACACTCACTTACAATCACGAGAGTAAATTTAATACAAAATTACTTTTTCACTACTCGTAACACCTTATATATTATCTTCTGGTATGCTATATTATTTCATTTCTCGTAACCTATAAAATATGATATATTTTACACCTTACTCGTATTCTTCGTTATAAATTTATGACTTATTTTATACCTTACTGGTATTCTTTGTGATAACGTGGATGCATTACTTTGAGTCTCATCGCCTGTTAAAATCATCAATGCTGCAATGTATAAAATAAGAGATCCTATACCTTATTTTATACCTTATTTGGTAATCTAAGTTTTGCTGGGATCGTTCGGCAGGTATTACAAGAGGAAATTTGAAAGTTTACTGACGTGTTAGAAATTGGTATGGGAATAACAGAAATATCTTAAATTTTTAGAAATAAAGTTTTTCTGCATTTTTTAACTTAAAACCTTATTTCAGTTTACCGTTTTAAAATAAAATCATTAAAAGTTTTTATATATGATTTGTTTACGCAAAATTTTAACCGAATAATCTCAGGGATAGGTGTATGTCAACATAGAGTTGATTTTATAATGGCAGCTCTTTGTATTGGGTGTGAGTAGACTAACAGCTTTTCAAATATGTTTGGTAAAATCTAGTATCGTCTGTTAAAATATATTTTAAGGGTGGTATTTATTTTTAGAATATAAATATATTTAAGAAATACATCTTAAACCATCTTATTAAGTTTATTTCGAAAACATTAGTTTAATAAAAATCTTTGATGACATTCTACAAATTTGTGAATCTTTGACTTAAGTAGTTACTATTTTTTCATAGGATTTCTCCCACAGAAGCCAATTTTCCCCAAACTTTATGTTGTTCGAAACCGAATAATATTCATAATTTCTTAAATATTTATTAAAACTTTTATCATTTCGGTCTTTTTTCTAATCCATGATCATCAAATAAGTTTCTCCCTTGTTTTATTTCTTTACACACTCATACACATACTTGAACACTTGTTTATGGTTGTTGTCGTAAATATTTGTATTTAACACCAATATATTTTTGGCAGACATTTTCTATGTTTTTTGTTGTTGTTGTTGTTTCATTTTTATTATTGTTGTTAAAGGAAAGTTAAAAATACATATTGTATAAAATAGAGTATATTGTATAAAAGTTTGTATAGGTTTAAAATAATATTTATTTTTTTGTATTGAAGAGGCACGTGGTTAATTTGCCAAAAACGAAAAAAAATATATGAAATTTAATATATTTTACAAAATTACTTTTAAAAATAATAACACACATAATAAGCTAGACGCTTATTGAAACCATATATTAATTTACACCTAAAAGTAGGCAATATATTTGCTTGTTAATTGTTTGACATAAATATGCAAAGTTTTTTTTTTTTTGTTAATTTTGCATAAATGAGGGTTTGAAAATTTATTTTAGGCAAGTGTTAAGGTAAATAAAATATTTTAAAATTGAAAACAATAACTTCTTCTATATTTTTAGCTTCTTAAAAGGCTTAATAGTAAATCCGGCTACAAAATTAGGAATTTTTGGGTACTTTATTAAAAAAATAAAAAAAAATTTAAACATGAAAATTATTTTTTATCCAAAGTGATAACAAAAGATGGAAAATGTCAAATATTTTATCTAAAAAATACAAAAAAAATATAAAAATGCGATTTTGGTCCAAAAAGGCTGAACAGCGATTTTGGTATACAGATGCTAATCATCATTTTTGAACCAAAACCGTGCTTTTATATTTTTTTTAATTATTTTTCACACAAAATACTTATCATTCTCAAACTTTTAAGACCAATTTGGAAAAAAATCAGCATCTATGGACCAAAATTGCTATAAAGGAATTAATGAAAAACAAATTCCATAATGTACCCAAAACTTCCGAATTTTAGAGCCCGAAAACGTAATCTTTATCAAATTTTTACCGCTTGTTGGCAACTAAAGATGCCCTTGCAAATTTTTTTAAATAATTTTTCCACAATCAGCTATTCCGTGTCAATCGTTCGGCATGTATTACGATCGTTCGGCATGTATAACGACACGAAATTCAAGAGTTTAGGGTTGACGGGACACCCAACTGAATAATTTTACCAGCTTTTAAACAGAAAATCGGTATGTCTTGAAATTTATTTGTAAATTAAAATGAAAGGTGTTTCAAAGAACTTAATCATCTATTCTTGAGAAAAATAGAGATGGATCTAAGCAATTTGTAAATTCATTTAATTGTTTCACAATTTTAAAAGCATTCATAAGAAAAAATATTTTGTGTTAAATTTATAGCATACTTTTAGGTTCAAAATATTTTTTTTTATTTTTTTTCTCACTAAAATTTCTCATCAATCATATATTTCTATACATTCAGTACATGTCAGGTAAAATAAAAATATATTAAAATCTTTTTGTATCAATAAAGAAAAAATAAGTAAAATTTTTTATCAAAATAAAATATACATAGATTTGTCATAACACACAAAATAAATGAAAGGTCGTTTATCAAAACAAAGCAATTACTGGAACATCATAGACATCACCTCGTTGTAAAGAAAATAAAATATAAAAAAAATAAAATTAAAAAAATAATAAAAACAAGTAAAAAAGTTAAATTCGGCCTGGTCG
The DNA here is from genome assembly GCA_963921195.1 of Pegoplata infirma. Classification (NCBI taxonomy): domain Eukaryota; kingdom Metazoa; phylum Arthropoda; class Insecta; order Diptera; family Anthomyiidae; genus Pegoplata; species Pegoplata infirma. The sequence continues at coordinate 232,053,412 of OY992538.1, read as the reverse complement.
AATATGTTGATACCCTCCACAATATGAAAAATATTATTAAAAAATTGTAGTTGTAATTATTCGACCTTAAAAATTGGAAATAATTAACCCTGCTGTTAGGTTAGAAAAAACTTACGGATGTTAGGTTAGTGGACCATTTGGTCCATACTTAATATTCAAACAAAATAACAATTTAATATTATATTTGTATATATTTTGGATCAATTCTACCTAAATACGATTATTTTAAGCTTAACTCAACGTTAGAGATGGGTGCGTGAGTGAATTTTGGGTCACGCTCACGCAAGAAATATTATAATCGCTCATGAATCACTTACTCGATTTTTTTCTTTACTCACGCTTACTTACTTCTTACACGTCAGTAAAACTAAAATAAGTTACGATCATGCGTGACTCACGTGATTCATAATTACGCTCACCCCAATTCACGAAATATTCACTTACAAATATACAATTTTAAGGAAATTAAAAAAAAAAAAGTTTTTCATATAATAGCAGACCGTTAATTTGAATTTTAACTGATTGCTAAACGAAAAATAAAAATAAAACTATAAATAAAACTGAAAACAATACAAAAAAATTATATTGAATCACGCAAGAAAAATGGAACTCACGCAAAAATTAGGCTCGATTTCTAATCACTCACACATACAAGTTTTGGAATCACACTCACTCAGGCATGATTCTCGTAATTAACTAGACTTTTACTCGAGCGTGAGTCACGCGTGATTCACGAGAACCACGCAAATCACGTGACCAGCACCCATCTCTACTCAACACAGCTAATGTAAACATTTTTTGAAGGATTCCCTTTTTTCATATTATTTACTTTAGAGATTGTTTTGTATTACAAATCAACAAAAGGTACATATGTTAGTTTTGTTTTTTCCTATAATTTCTAATGATTCATCTCATTTAGGTGGCGTGGATATTGCTGATCAAATGGTTGGTACCTACAGCACGAAACGCGCAAGAAATCGATGGCCTAACGTTGTATTTGCAAACATACTTGATATCCCAGCAAAACCTTAATCATGGTAACGGTTATGTAATGCATTACCATTACCCAATAAAAATTAAATAATGTGCATTCATATTCGCCTACCGCTTACCATAGGCATTCACTATATTTATTTTTCATGCATTATGTAAAACTCATGCATTACTTTGAGTGGCATCCAAACAAAAAGAATGAATCAAGTATAGGGTATTGTAAGGTTGCCTTATTCTATACTGGATTAATGATTTTTGTTTGGAATAAGACTCAAAGTAGCGCATAAGTTTTACAAAATGAGTGAAAAATACAAAAAAGTTATGCCTATGGTAAGCGATAGGGGAAAAATGCATATTTTTGTTTTTTTTTGCTATGCATTACATGGTAATGCATTACATGGCCGTCACCACTTTAAAAGTTTTGCCGGAATACCCGCTTTGAATGAGTGCATCCTATTTTCTATTTTTTCGACGTTTCATGGGCTCCGGCTATCGAAATGGCAGGAGAAAATATACTATGGACCAAATGGTCCCTTAACCTAAGATACGTAACTTTTTATTTGTCTCAGTCCTGGATTAAGTCAGAACCTAGATTTTTTGTAAATAACATTGTTTTATAAAAAGACCCCATGAGCAAAAAATCTAAGCCAGTATATATCACCGTTCAGAAGTTAAAAAGGAAACATTCCAAAAATTGGACCAAATGGGCTTAACCTAACAGCAGGGTTAAATAAATATTTGAGCTCGAGGACAGTGTTTTGTTAATCTTTTTTATTATTTCGATCCTCGATAATCGATGATAATAAAGAAGATTTATGGAAGATAAAAAAGAAGATTTATTTAACAAAACACTGGCCTCGAGCTAAAATATTTATGAAATTATTTATTAAAAAAAAAAAATAAATCAAAAAATTCGAGGAAAATGAAATTTTTTAATGAAAAAGAAATTAGCCAAAATTTTTTTTTTTAGAAAATGTGCTTTTACTTGTTTAAATATCGGTGTTTGCCGTAAATGCGGTGGATCATATAATAAAAAGTTTAAATTGGTGAGAAAAAAGTCTCAAATTATTTATTTTCAATAAATTACCTTTTTTATATGTAAAAACGAAGAAGTTGCACGTAGTGCTTGTAAGTATCCAAAAAAACGAATGAGAATAAAAACTAGCTTAGAAGTAACTAGTAACGAGATGACAGACAATGTTTAAAAATCCCGTTACCGGTTAACTAGTTAGAATTTATAGAAACTATTTTACATAGTTATAATCCAAAAGGAGTAGGATAAATTCTAACTAGTATTAACCCAAAAAGGGGTAAGGGGACAAATAAGGAACAATTAAGAAATTTAAAGAGTTTATGCTTAAACAAGCGGTATCCAATTTAGTTTACAATTTTCAACCAGCACCCGAATTAAAGCAATTTGTATTTTTAGGTTATGTAGAATGTACAAACATTTTCGAAGTGTCCTTACATTTTCGTTTAAAATTTTTGACTTGACAAACCGATATCGTCCAAATGCAATACCAAACTGCTCGAGATGACTACAAGTAAGTAAAATGATTTTTAGTCAGATCTGTTTAATATTTTGACAGTGACCACCATTTCAACCGCCAGACCTTCTACCACTAACATAAGTGGAAGTAACAAAAATATTGCATAATATTTTAATACAGAGATCACTAAAGCTATGTTTACATCATACCACTGGGTCGTATGATTTTTATGAAGAAGCAAGATTTCTTATAGCATAATTTTAGGCATGTAGTAAATATATGGTTGTTATTTAAAAGCGACAAAAAAATCTACGTGTTGTTAAATTTATAAACAAATATAATAATTTATTTAATCTTAAGTCGATTTATTAAAAAAAACATGTCACTGGTTTGCTGGGATTTAATTTTCAACATATTTTCGGCTCACATATTTACAAAATGCCTAAAATTAGACTACACCAAAATTTTACTTGTTTTTAAAAATCGTCGAAAATCATACCACTCAGTGGTATGGTTAAAACACAGCTTTACAAATATATTTTGACAATGAGTTGTTTTATTTTCGACGATTTTAAGCATTTTTTTTTTGCTGTAGCATAATTTTCGGCATTTTGTAAATATATGATACGAAAATTAAATCCCAGCAAAACAATGCCATATATAATTTTTTTTTTTAATAAATCGACTTAAGATTTACAAAAATTATATATTTTTTTTATAAATTTAGCAATATGTAGAGTTTTTTGCTATGTATTTACTACATGCCTAAAATTATACTATAAAAATCTGACTTTTCATAAAAATCATACCACAAAGTCATACAGACAATAAGTCGTTTTATTTTCCGATTTTTAGAATTTTTTTTCTGTAGCATAATTTTAGGCATTTTGCCGAAAATTAAATCCCAGCAAAACAATGCCATTTATATTTTTTTTTTTTTTATAAATCGACTTAAGATAAAAAATTTTATATTTTTTATGAATTTAGCAATATGTAGAGTTTTTTGTCATGTATTCACTACATGCCTAAAATTATGCTATAAAAATCTGTCTTTTTCATAAAAATCATACCACAGAGTCGTTTTATTTTCGACGATTTTTATAAAAAAGTAAGATTTTGCTGAAGCGTAATTTCAGTCATTTTGTAAATATACGAATGCCTTACTACATGCCTAAAATTATGCTGTAAGAAATCTTGCTTTTTCATGAAAATCATACGAGTCCTAGCTTAAGCTGTGTTTACATTATACCACTGTGTTTGCACTATACCACTGAGTCGTTTTATTTTCGATGATTTTTATACAAAAGTAATATTTTGTTATAGCATAATTTAAGGCATTTTGTAAATATATGATCCGAAAATGAAATCCCAGCAAAACAATGATATTTATGATTTTTTTTTTTTAATAAATCGACTTAAGATTAAATAAATTGTTACATTTGTTCATAAATTTAGCATATGCAGAGCCTTTTGTAGCTTTTATATAACAATTATATATTTACTACATCCCTAAAATTATGCTATAAAAATTCTTGGTTCTTCATTAAAATCATACGACTCATTGGTATTGTAAAATCATAGTTTAGCAATGATTAAAATTTTTGAAAACAATTCTAAAATTGTCAAAAATCATACTTAAATTTTTTTCTTGAGCCTAAAAGTATGCTCTAATTTGTTACACAAAACATCGAAAACAGTTTTAATCACTGCTACCGTGACAATTAGCCCTAAAAAACATCCTCCCAAACTAAAAATATGAATAATTATTAGTTGTAGGGTATTTGTAATCAAAAAAAAAAATATATATTTCATAATACTAAACATCAAAAAAAAGTAAAATTCCTATATTATTAAACTTGACAAAGTGTTACTATGTATTTGGGGAGTTTCTTTTATACATTCAATATATTCTTAAGGGAATTTAAGTAATTCGAAAATAAAAAAAACTAAATTTGAACAAAAAAAAAAAATCTTGACAAGCGGCTGTCGTTACTTATTATTGACAAGAACAAATGCTTTATTAATAAAGGCAAACGTGTTATACAAGGCATTTTAACTTTCCAATCGACATTAGACATGATTGATAAGACATTGTTATACCAATAGAGAGCAAACAAGGAAAGAAAAAAATAAAAAAAATAAAAATAAATAAAAAAAACTCAATTGCAAAACAATGTGCAAGCCAAGAATGTTGGGCAACAAAAAAAAAATCTAAAGAAAGTTAAACAGAAAATAATGTTTGTTAATGACTTTGACTTAACCAGTGGTGAGCCAAGGGGGTACTTAAGAAAACGCGAGTTTTGAAATTTTGAATAAATCTAAAATTAATGTTAAAATAAAAAAATAAAGAGATTTTTATATTAGCTGTGTTTTTCATCAACAGTTTTTCCTCCAAAAATGTTTTTTACAAAAATTATTTTCATCGAAATTTGTTTCAAAAATTTCTTTGTTTTTTTTTAATAAAGTTATTTTTCAATGGGCAATGACGATTTTAACACTTTTTTATTTGTTTTTTTAAATTCGATTCTTTTTTCAAGCTTTTAGTAGCATACTTTGAAGTGCCTTAGATAAGTGCATACTTTTAGGCTCAAGAAAAAATTAATATAACGTATGATTTTTGACATTTTAAGAAATGTTACCAAAACTGTGGAAAATTATTGAATTATACTCAATGCCCTGTTAGCTGCTATCTGTCGATTTAAAGGTGCCTTTTGTCAAATTTTTTTATGAAAAAGTTTAATTTAACGAACAGATATTTTATAATGGAGCATTATGAAATCAAGCCATAAGCAGCGTTAACACCATACCACTGATTGTGAGTCGTTTTATTTTCTACGATTTTTATAAAAAAACTAGCTATACCCGGTCCGCGTTGCTGGCCCTAAGAAAAAAAGTGTTTTATATTGCATCTAAATTTAAATATAGTGTCGGACAAAATTAAAGCACGGGTCCGGGTCCAGCTAGTAACCTTTGGTTTCACCCTCGGTTAGCACTATCTATAGAGAAATCTCAACAAAATCGGTTCAGCCGTTTTTGCGTGATTTCGAAACAGACAGACTTATTGTTAAGTATAGTAAAAATGGGCGTGTAATTTAACGCATTTTTATCGAATCGTGATAGTCTAAAGTTCCATGATGCATCCTCGATTATAACTATCTGTGCTGCAAATTTCATTGCCATCAGATTTGCCGTTTTTGTGTGATTGCGAAAGAGGAGGAAATAACTTTTTATTTATGAAAAACGGGAGTGATATTTTATACCCTTTTGCCAAATCGCGCTCTACATATGACCTACAGTTCCCGCTCGGTTAGTTCTATCAGTAGTGACAGATTCGGCTTATACGTTTTTGCGTGATTTCAAAACAGGCAGATATAACGTTCAGTGTAAAATAAAGGGGCATGGCAATTTACGCCTCTTTGTTCAATCGTGGTCAGTATAGATTATTGCAATTTTGATCCTTTTTTCCAATAATGATCTTATATGGCCTACATATGCACTTGGTTAGCATTGTGTGTAGTGAAAATGTCAAGGGAAGCTGTTTTTGCGTGATTGCGAAACAGGCAGACAACGTCCAGTATAGTAAAAAGGGGCGTGGCATTTTACGCCCCTTTTTCCAATCGTAGTATAACATGGCCTATAGTGCCGCACTCTATTAACACTGTCAGTGCTGAAAAGTTAATTAAAATCGAATCAACAGTTTTTGCGTTATTGCGGAGCATGCAGAAATAACATTCAATTCAATACAAAGGGACATGGCATTTTACGCCCATTTGTCCGATCACGCTCTAATTTGGCATAAAGTTAGTACTCGGGTAGTACTATCGTTGGTTTAAATTTTATCAAAATCGGTCCATCTGTTCTTTATATATAGATGTCATTAGTGTTGCAATGTAAAAATTCGATTTTTCCCACCCCTCCGCCCACAGGCAAATATGCATGGTATTTTACGCCCATTTGTCCGATCACGCTCTAATTTGGCATATAGTTAGTACTCGGTTAGTACTATCTTTGGTTTAAATTTCATCAAAATGGGTCCATCCGTTTTTGTTATATATAGACGTCATTATTGGTGCAATGTAAAAATTATATTTTGCCACGCCCCTCCGCCCACAGACAAAAAATCAAATATCCAACTTGACAGTGTTACTCCCCAGGCTATTCTGAATATTACCTGAAAATTTCATCAAGATCGATCCAGTCGTTTTCGAGTCCATACGGAACATACATACATACATACCCACATACATACACACATCCATTTTTAAATATATAGAAGAAGTAAGATTTCGCTAAAGCATAATTTTAGGCATTTTTCAAATATGTGATGTCATTTATGATTTTTTTAATAAATCGACTTAAGATTAAATAAATTATTATACTTGTTTATAAATTTGTCAATATGTAGAGTTTTTTTTTTCGTTTTAAAATAACAATCATATATTTACTACATGCCTAACATTATGCTATGAAAAGTCTTGCTTTTTCATATAAATCATGCGACTCACAAGGGAAGTCTCCCTGGTGTCACCCGACGATCTTTATGGAATTGGGTTTATTTTGTAGAGCAGGAAAAATAAAGGGATACGTATTATTTTAAAGCTTCCCAAATTCATATTTAGGGGGTGCAAATGAGAGGGGGAAGAAACTGCCATTATTCAGTTTTTTTTTCGTTTATCTCCTATATTATGCAAAGAAACCTCGTCATGTTATATACCAAATGAAAGGTCTTTGGAAAACCTATCTACTTGTTTAAAGCATATGTCCAAACATACACCACTTTTCGACATATTGAGTAAAATAGCAAAATTTTTGGACAATTTTGTTAATAACCCGGTGAAAAATGAGCATATATGGATACATATATGTAAATATATGGATGCATATATGCAAATATATGAACATATATGGTCATATATGAAATTTTATGCAGTCATATATATACATAAAATGAGGGCATATGCCCATATATGACATATGTGGACATATATGGAGCATATATGTCATATGTGTTCATATGCCCTCATTTTACGTATATGGACATATATGTTGCAAATATGATCATATATGCCTTTATACAGTGTGATATATATTCATATATGCTACATATATGGACATACATGATGCTGTATGAGCGCATATATGATCATATTTGTACCATTTTTCACCGGGAAGTCGAAAAAAATAAGTGTCGAATTAATTTTCATTTTGAACAACATATCCAAATTTCATGAAGATCGGAGACTGAGACCAGGTAGACTTCCCTTGTCAGTAGTATGGTGTAAACATAACTGACGTGGTTTTTCGATTTTTTTTTTATATAAATAACTGAAAATAATAAAGCTCGAGGTCTTTCTATTATTCAAAAATCTTCTTTATTTCATTCCTCCAATATTTCGTTATTCATTAATTAACATCATCAGGAACAGTACAAAATTTTATATAGTGTGTTGCTGTTGCTGCTACTGTCTCCATAATTGTATAGTTATGACGACGGTAGCAGCAACACACTAGCTTATAAGAATTTGTTGTACTCTCCCTGATGATGCTATTCAATAAATAACGAAATATTGGAGGAATGAAATAAAGACGACTTTTAAACAATAGAAAGACTTCGAGATTGATTATTTATTATTATTTAGTATATTAAATTCTCAATTTTTGCTTATATCTTCTGTATCTCTTGACCGATTTTGCTGAAATTAAGATTTAGAAGGCTTAGAAATTTTCTTTCAAAAGTTCGCATGGTTTTTATGGACAGGCACATGGACGTACATAGCCAGATCGTCTTAAAATTAATCGAGGATCATGAATACAGATGAAATGAAAAGATGTTTTTACTCACTGTCTGATGAGTTGGTGCTAATTAATTTTCACTCCTTAGGTTATGCTTTAAGAATATTTCAAAATTACTGCAAAAAATTATATAAAAACAGGAAGAGTCGTAAATGTATTAAATCTATACGTATTTTTGATTAATTAAGTTAACATTCTCCATGGTTTATGCTTCTCCAAATATTTAAAACTATAAATAGTTTTTTGATACCTCCTCGGGACTAAAGATTTTGATTAAAATCAGTTCTAAGAGTTCTTTATTTGCCAGAAAATGTATTCCTATTCCTTGAACTTCTCAATAGTTCACAATGGACTAAATCTTATTATAAAGACATAGATGAAATATTTGGCAAAAAGTTTTTTTTTTGTCTTACCTAAAAGACCATCCCTTAAACTGTGTTCAAAATAAAATCGAAAGTAAAAAACAATTTGTAAACACAAAAAAAATACATAATATCGAAAAATAACAAACATGATTAAATTTACTGACAGACAACAACTTGTCTAACAATGTTAAACACAACCAATGTCTACTTTACATTTTCAATGAAAACAAAACAACTAAAGGTATCAAGTTTCTGAAAACTTTATTTTTAAAAATCAAAAGGAATTTAAAAAAAAATATATTTCAATTTTCTTCCATAAAAAAACATAAATATCTTTTAATAATTTGATAATAACAAAGATTATTGACATCATAAGGATACAACAAAAAAAATAATATCATAAAAAATATAAAATTACAGATTTTCAGTTTTAGCTTACTTTCAAACAATTTATAAAGCAATTATAGCAAATTTTCCAATTTATTGAACAAAATAATATTTTTCAAGAATCTAATAATGTTTATTTAAGGCTAGCTGTCACGATAAGACAGATGGTGAATAAAACGATTTTACATGTTGTGTGTTAAAAAGAAGTGCATACTTTTAGGATTAAAGGAAAAAATGTTATTACTTACTTATGATTTTCGATATTTTAAAAAAAGTTTCTAAAAATTTCGAAATTCATTATACTCAAAAGTTTAAGAAAATAATTTTCTTTTCAATGCAAACAAACATTTAAAAGCTTTATAAATTAAACCGTATGATTTTTATCGCTGCATAAATTTTTTTAATTAAAAAAAGCTTAGTTTTTTACAAATAATTTAAATAATATAGAAAATCTTATCGTGACAATTAGTCTTTATAAACATTAAATTCAATTCATAGTAAAAACAAAAAAATAGCTAACGAAAGAAAGTCAAAGTTTTATTAAAGCTTAAGAGCAAAAAAAAAATAAAAAATTATTTAGCAAACAGGCTAAAGTTTTTTGTTGTATCCTTGTATTGTAAGTTCTTCCTGTATAATTACTATTTGAAAGAAGTTTATTTCCTTGTTAGCAAAAGTTGTTGCATATGTTAAGGGTGTTCTTTAGAATTTCTTTATTTGTTTTATTAGTTTTATATTGATGATTGTTTTTTTTTTTTTGTAGCTAATTTTTTGTGTTTTGTACTTTTTGTGGTGGGGCAGGGGGTGGGGTAAAGAAATATAGAGAACCAGTTTTGGCATTTATTTCTTTATTGTACGATTGATTATATTAACAGTTGTAGGATAAAGAAAACTTGTTGTTTTTCATTAGTTATAATAAAAGTAAAATAAAACTTGACGTTAATTGGGCACGTAACAAATTTCAAAAGATGTTTAAATTACCTACACAGATTAAATTACGTGTTATTTTATTTGTTTAAGTTGTTAGATTTTGAAAAAAAAAATGCGATATGATGAAGGAAAATGATGAATGAGGAAGAAGTGTTTATGGATATTTGACTTGAGTCTTGTCTATGGCTTGAGAGCCTTATTTAACTACAAAATGCTGTAAGTCGCTTAATTTGTAAAGCTTTGCAAATAAAATTAAAAGTAGGCAATGATCTTTGTAAGCTCTGCTAAAATATGAGTGAATGTAAATCTGTGTTTACACCATATCACTGAGTCGTTTCATTTTCGACGATTTTTATAAAAAATAAGATTTTGCTGTTGCATAATTTTACGCATTTTGTAAATATATGATCCGAAAATTAAATCCCAGCAAAACATGACATTTATGATTTTTTTTAATAAATTGGATTAAAATTAAATAAATTGTTATTTTTGTTTAAAAATTTAGCAATATGTAGAGTTTTTTTGTCGCCTATAAATAACAATCATATATTTACTTCATGCCTAAAATTATGCTACAAAAATCTTGCTTTTTCATAAAAATCATACGACTCAGTGTTATGGTGTAAACATAGCTTTAGGTTTTATTCATCTTTGAATGTACCTGTTTTATGCACATTTTTTGGTTTCTTGTAGTTTTGCAAAAAGGGCGTATCAAATTATACCAACTTGTATAGCGCTATTTTTATTGTATTAATAAATTTTTTTAAAAGAACAATTACAAAAATATGTCAGATTGTATTTTAAAATAGATTTTCTTTATATATGTTTGTAAAGTTTTTTGTTAATTTTTAAAGATTTTATTTTGAGAATCGAACCCACGACCTCCACGAGTAAAATAATTTCAAACCAAATAAACACAGCAAATCATAAATATGATCCGTTTATTCAAATATTTTACACACAGTGTGTAAATATACCAACATTTTATGGTAATTGTGAAATTTTCGAACAACTACTAAAAGTAAATAAACATAGCACAATTTAGATTATCAATTCAACAAGCAATTCAACAATTAGGCCCGACTAACATGCAGCAGATCTTACAATCGAACCCTCTGACAGTCAACTTTTTTATGTTATTTTTTTTTTTAATGTTTTTTTTTTTTTAATTAATATTTTTTTAACATTGTTTTAAAATTATTTATTCATTGTTTCCAATAATAATTAAGACTATGATATTTTCATAGAATAATTTTCAAAAAAAAATTTTTTTTAATCGACACGTGTTTTGGAATTTGTCAGATTCCACTGTCAAGAATATTAAGCAAATATAAAAACCCCAAACTACAAGTCGCAAAGGGAATTTACATGACAAATCGCTAATGCTAAAAACTAAATTATTACATATTGGACTCTATTCCCATTAGGAATTAGAAGACAATGGCACCATCTTAGTAAGATCACGATCTTTTAATAACCAACAATAAAAAAATATTAAAAACTGATTAACGATTACCATTATGAAATCCTTCCTAATTTCCAATTGGAGTAGAGTCAAAGTACGTAATAATATTTAAGTTCGAACAATAGCGATTTGTCATGTAAATTCCCTTTGTTACTTATAGTAAAGGGTTTTTAAATTTGTTAAATAATCTTGACAATGGAATCTGACAAATTCCGAAACACGTGTCGATTAAGTCTTGCAGAATAATCAACATACATGACTAAATTTAAAACAGAAAAATAATTTTCTTGAAAGTTATTCTATGAGAATATTATAGTTCTAATTAGTAAAAGAAATAATGACCTCGAGCTAGATTAAACATACTCAAAATAAAATATTTAAAATGTCGAATAAAACAATTTGTATTATTTAATAAAAATTAATTAGAATTTGAAACATTATACCGTCCGACAGCCAATATTAAATATGAACTGGATGATATACGTCTCAAAGTTGAGATCAAATGTAGTAAAACAGCATTTACAGTTTTTCATTTTGTGATCCTGTTTTCTTTTAAAAGGACTTCAAAGTTTTAAAGGATACATTTTACAAATATTTTTGAAATATTTTTACTTGTCCTAAAAGGACACTGGTGACGGCAAATCAATGGGGAGGACCCCCCCCTAATGTTTCCACTTTTCTATTTTGCCATATTAGAATAAAAGGATGTAAATAAAGTCATTTGAAAACTTTATCAAAATATGTTGTTGAAAATTTAGAATGATATTGAAGGATACATTTTTGAAAGGACGTAGCTTACCACATCTTTCCTGATATATAAAAATAAGAAAATTACGGAGATCCTTCACTTTCATTTGCTATCACTAGTTGAATCCTAGGACAAGTACAAATATTAAAAAAAAAATTATAAAATGTAATCTTCCAAAACTTTGAAGTCCTTTTAAAAGGAAACAGGATCACCAAACAAAAAACTATAAATGCAGTTGTAATACATTTAGTCTCTAGTTTCAAACGTAAATTATCCACTTCGTGTTTAACGACTTTTTTCATTTTTGTCGGACGGTGTTATATATGCAAATTTTTCTTAACAGATTTTGTTTACTATTGTTGAACGAAGGCCCAACAAATCCCAAACACTGTTTTTTGCTCAAAGTCAAAATGGGCTTTGGCTTAACAATTATATAATTATAAGGAAAAATTTATTTAAAAAATTTTATAAGCGCTTTTGTTAACTTAAAATCTCAATAAATTCAAGAATTACGTATTTGTGAAATGGTCGTTAAAGCGAGGAATGCATTTAAGCGATGGCACTAAAGAGAGCGCACTTAAGCGAAAAATGCTTTTATGAGTGAGAGTTAAAGTGGGAAAGTGGTATGTTTGTGAAATAAATATATCCAATGATAAAATTATATATAAAACAAGTAAAAAAGTTAAATTCGACCTTGCCGAATGTATTGATACCCACTACACTGTCAAAAAAGTTTATTTGCAAAAAAAAAAAAATAAAATCCACGAAAAAAAAAATGTTTGGTGAAACAAAATTCGGCGAAATTTTTTTTTTTGTAAAAAATATGTTTGTACTTGTTTAAATACCATTTGGAGATCAATTCTGTTCACATGTGTCAACCAGCAGCCGAATTAAAGCATTTTGTATTTTTAGGTTATGTTGAATGTACAAATATTTTCGAGGTGTCCTTATATTTTATTTTATAACTTTTAAACCGCTGCAGTGCGCTGAACCGATTTCACTAAAATGCAATCCCAAACTGCTAAAATGCAATCCCAAACAAAATTTGCTAAGTCTAAGTCAGTTTAATACTTTGAGCGTGATCACCATTTCCACAGACGAACAGACAGACAGACATCTCTAGAATGTCTTAAGATCACTGATCAATAATATATAAACATTATGGGCTTTTATACCGACATTTCGATGAGTTACAAACGGAATGACAAATTTATATATACCCTCTATAACTAACAATAAATGGAGGGTACAAAAAAAATTGACGGATTTTTGATAAATTGACTTCCCGGGTAAAAATAAACATATATAACAATATATAACTTGATGTAAACATAATAAATCATATATGATTATACATCGCGTGAGATATTTTCAAAATTTTTTAAATGCAGTCATATGTAGTTATAAATAATTGAATCATGATTCGGATTAAAAGGTGTACGGTTGATATAATTATATAAAATTATATGAGGGTCAATACAAAATTTGTTTTTCTGTATAATTTAATATAAAATTATATATATCCTATTCTGTTCCATATATAATACTACCCGAGTAAAAATAAACATATATAACAATATATAGCTTGATGCAAACATAATAAATCATATATGATTATACATCGCGTGAGATATTTTTAAAATTTTTTAAATGCAGTCATATGTAGTTATAAATAATTGAATCATGATTCGGTTTAAAAGGTGTACGGTTGATATAATTATATAAAATTATATGAGGGTCAATACAAAATTTGTTTTTCTGTATAATTTAATATAAAATTATATATATCCTATTCTGTTCCATATATAACGCTATATGTTTCCATTTAACCAACAATTTTCTAAGTTTTTAAGGCAAATTATAAGAAACTTTTTAAAATGTTCCTAAACATTTCCTTGTTAGGGTTATGTATATCACCTATCTGGTTCGAAGCGTACCCGAACATTTTTTTGTTTAAGAAAATTATATGTTTGGTGAATGTATCGTTGACCTGTGGTGTAACTCAACCCAAACCAAAAAACACCAGGATTTTACATGTTTTTATGCAATTAGATCTAATTAGGTCCACTAATATATGGCAATGTCTGGTCAAAACTCGGATGAAATCTAATCATATTTTATACAAGTTGATCTTTTTTAATGCAAAAACATCCACCATTATTCGGATCAAATTGCGTATAAATATATATTGTGTTACATATCATTTTATATTGTATCATATAAAAATTTTTACCCGGGTTATTTAAAAAATGGAAAATTTCAGAAAGGGTTCTGGAAATGTTTCAAAAAAAATTTAATCGATAGCCCATAAAAAATAAAGACAAATGGAAAATTTTGAGATTATGGTGCATTCTGTATTAATTTGATAAATATTTAACTAATCAACTCGACACAAATTTGACAATTTTTTCAATATTTAGCCAAGGCTCTTAAGCCAAGGTTTTCAAAAACTTTAAAAACAACAATCGCAATTTTCTTAGTTCCATTTAGGGCTATTGATACAACCTATTCAAAAATTCATGGGACACATGTTTTTTTGCTGGAAATTTGGTTTGGAATGCACATATGAGATGTAAGAAAATAACCTGTCAAAACTTTTGATTAGATTGTTAATAAACTATTAAAAAATCTTAAAAAAAAAATTTAATAAAAAATCCCTAAAAAAAACTTAAAGAAAAAATTATTTGATTTGTTTGCAAGACCCACGTTCGATCATTTCCAACACAGAATCACGTTTTAAGTCAATTTGGCTATGTCTGTTCGTCCGTATGTTTGTCCGTCCATCTCTCTGAACATGAACTTTATGACCGGTCTTGATTGACTACATTTTTCTTTAGTAACCTAAAATTTAAATCTAAAATTCTTTAGCAATGTCTATTCGTTTTAATCACCATTTTTTTTTTTTTTACTTTTATCAAGAAATTTAAAAAATAATCAGTTTTACATGGTGGTGGCTATCAATATATTCAACACAGAAGTAAAATATATGCCGCCAAAGATATGCTACAAAAATTAAATTTAATTTACTCTTAAAACTATACTTTACTATCCTACACAAACATCATTACTACATAATGGCCCGTACCACAAGAAAACAAAAAGTCTATTTTAACGAAAGTTTTATTTTAAATTTCAAATTTTCTATACATTTTTTGAAAGTCCATTTTAAAAACAAAAACAATTTGTATGGAAATAAAATTAAAAGCTCATTTTAAATTAATTTTATTTTCTTGTGGTAAGGCTAAATGTTTTTAACACCACAATCAAATTTTTTATTTCATTAATGAATTTGTTAAAATCATATTTATTTATCCTTTGCGTTTGTTTTACAAAACTACAACCAAATTTTGTGGCTAATTACTTGATATTTTGTTACATTACATAATTTTTTGGGAAATATTAAAACCAAATTATTCCTGCAGATTTAAGCAATATGCGCAATTTTTTTTGTGTGAAAAAAATCGTAAAAATTAACCTCCAAATCTATGCAACAAAAATAAATATAATTCCCACCTAAAACTATACTTTACTATTTTACACAAATATCATTACTAAATAATGGTTATCACTAGTGTCCGACCGAATATTCGGCTTCGGCCAAAAAGCACTATTCGACCACTATTCGGCTTCGGCCACAATTTTGGCCGAATAGGCCGAATACCGAATAATTGTATAATATTTGTGCTCACGTGTTGAAAAACATACTAAACTAACTTTGAATCACATTAGTAAGCCACAAAAACATTTTAATAAGTGTTTTTGCAACTAAAAACATTTTTTACATTTAAAAAAAATTTTCGATCGAAAAAAATTTACACTCTAAAATATATTTTTTTACAAAAATGTGCAAAAAAAATTTTTGCTTAAAATAAAATCATTCCAGACAGCATTCTTATGCATTTGAGTATCCCGCCGAGTCGACTTTTATTTTTTTCTTGTTTTTACTACATAAATATATTTTTTTTTTTAATATTCGGCTTCGGCTTGGCCGAATAGTGAAAATTTGGCCGAATATTCGGCTTCGGCTTCGTCCAAAAAAGGTGTATTCGGTCGGACACTAGTTATCACACAACAATCAAAATTTATTATTATTTCATCAATTAAGATGTTAAATTCTGATTTGTATATTCTCTGGCTTTGTTTTGAAATACAATAAGCAAATTTTATTGCCTAATTTAAGGCTTTTAATACACAAAATATCCAAATTTCCGCTATCCACACCAGTAAAAATGAATTATCCCTTTTTAGTCCTTTCGTTTTTATTCACAAAAAAAAAAGAAATAAACAAAAAAATCTTTTAACCATATCTAAATGGTTAAATTTGATTGTAATAATAAAAATTTGTTACATTTTAATTTTAGTAACAGTTTTTTTTTTCTTGTTGGACATATTTTGGGAGGGTATCCTGCTTATAAACTGATGGTGTTAGTATAATAAAATTTAATTTAACACGCTAAAAACATGCCAGCTCAGCTTATCTTTATAGTTATAGCCCTAGCGACAAAATATTCCAACGAAAAAAAATGGAAAGAAAAATTTATATATATTTATGACAATCTTTTTTACCCATGGTTTACCAAAAAATATAATAGAAACTGAAGTAACTAACAGGGAAGAGCAAAGAATAGAATCATGACCATATTATAACAGTTTGTCATAAATGATTATCATGACACTATAATTTTTTGACATTTATGGTTGAACATGAAATATAATTTAAAATGAAAATGATAAAAATAAAAAGAAAATAAAATTTACAATTGACTTCATTTCAGTAGAAATACAATATAAAATTTCTAGGGAATCAAAATTTTAAAATTTTTTTGTTTAAATAAAAATACCTTAATCTTGTAGCATATTTTAAGGCACTTTTACTAAAGCAGGCTTTTGAAGACTTAACAGCAAAAAAATGTTCTATAATAATTTGCTTTTATGAATTTCTATTTTTATGATCGATTGGCTTGTCACATGACACGTAAAGAATACAAAATCTTTTGTCACTTTTCTTCAGGTTTTTTTTCTTCTGAACATCATTTTAAAAAGAAAAATCTTTGTAATGTATTGTTACTTCGTGTTTCCTTCTGTTTAGTATGTTAGATTTTCTGACATTTGTTTAACAAAAACAAATTTGTAAGGATTTGCATATCATTGGATTTGTTGACACCTACTTCTTAACTTTTATTTTTATCCAACCTATCTGGTATTACTTCAATAGTAAGACCCCCCCCCCCACCCCCTTCACTTCATTTTTCAAAATTACTCAATGCATATGAATATGTATTACGTAGTTTGCTGTTGGTGTTTTTCATTCTTCAAAAATGATGACAAAGTGTCTTTATTTAAGAAATATTTCAAAAAATATTTTTAAATCATTGTCTACGTGTAGGTTTTTATATTTTAAGCTTGTTTTTTTTTAAACAAAAAAGATAAATAGGTGGCGGAAGGATGTGTTTGTTTTCTTCTTTATTTTAAGTTTATTTTTTTTTAATAATTTCAATGATGACGCTTTCATTTTTATCTGCCATTTTTTTGCTGTTTTTGTTGTCTTGGGATGTTGTTGTCTGTTCAATATTTGTTTCCTTTTCCTTATTGTTGTTAGCTTTTTATAAAATGAGGAAATGTGTTTTTTTTTTGTTGCTCTCCTGTGTTGTTACTGAAGTGGTATTAATTTGATGGTAATTGCAAAAAAGAGGTGTAACAATGTAAAAAAGACAAAATATCAAAACGTGGCATATTTTTAAGGGATTATGGAAAATATGATTTGGCTTAAAAATTTAAACAAAAGTAATATATTCAGAGATTATTAGCATTTGCTGGAAAATTTTTATATTGTTCGTATAACAAATAAGCAGATTAATTTGTTGAAACACAAACAATTTTGAAAAGTAATAAAGAAAATTGGATTTCACCACAAAAAAGTATATTATTCAAATTTTATGCTAAGAGTAAGCTTAAAGAATAGGTTATCAAAATATATCATAAAACTATGCATCGTAATTTTATAAGATTTGGATAATTTTATTTTTATTAGTTTTGAAAAATTGTCATAGAACTTATTCAGTCTATGGAGCCCTAACATTGGTGTTTACAAAGAAATGACAAATAATCCAGGCAGAAGAATTTATAAATTTAAAGTGGTTTTTCAAGATTATTTCCAATGGTCATAGGCAGGTTATTTTTGTAAATCGGCCAGAACAGAACAAAAGAAAAACTTTCCATGAAAAACTTAACCAACCTCTAGAAAAACTCTTTTTATTTATGGTTATTTTTACACTCAAAAAAAAACGTGGGTATTCAATACTAAAAATTTAGCTACGAGTACTAATGTTTTAGTCCAAAAGGACCTAGTGCAGGAATTGGTAATCAATACTAAAATTTATTACTAATATCTAGTACATGAAAAATACTAAAAAAACAGTAAATATTACTGCAATTTACTACAATTTTAGTAAATACAATTACCAAAAAAATCATAAATATTTCAAATTTTTGCCCTATTTAGTAAAAAAAATTACTAATTTTAGTAAATATAATTGCTAATTTTAGTTAATAAAATTACTACCTATATCAATTTTATAAATAAAAATCAGAAAAAAAAATTATATATAAATGATTTTTTATTTTACTTCGGTTATAAGATATACTTAATTACATGTATTCTTAAGCTGCTTAAAAAATGTAGCGTTGAGTGTACCACGACGTCAGGCATTTGTAAACGATTGCTAAAAATATAAAAAAGAAATATTTTCTCTATACATGCCTAAATGTATGTACAAACATTTTACTACAGAGGGTGCTTTTTTTACTTACATTTTTTTGTAAACGTGTGTGTATCCATCAGCTTGAGTTTTTTTTCTTACACAGCCATTGAAATGGAAAACGAGTTAACAAAGAAACTGATGTAGTTTAATTATTAATTTCATTTTATTTAATGTACATATTTAATTAAAAAACATATTTTTTTAATTAGTTTAACACCACACAATTTAATTAAATAAATTTAGAATATATTTTTTTTACAAACACTCCGTGACCGGGTATCGCGTTGTTTCGGTTTTAATTCTTTTTCGCACTAAACAAACAGACAAATCAGTTGGTAGCACTGCAGTTAAATGCGAGAAAACGTGGTGTTCGCACACACTGCAGCAGCAAGCAGCAGACGGCAAGAAATATAAAGAACTGTGTTTAGTTATAAATTATAAATATATAAAATAAGTACTTTTTGTATTTGCAGCTTGGGGTATGTTTTTTTAATGTTAAGAAATAAAAAATGCGTCATTTTTGTGAAATTATAATTAAATAGAGTACTCTTAATTTTTTCTGTCTGCTGCTTGCTGCTGAATTGTGAAGAAGCTTGTGGCCGCTATTACAAACAGTGTTGCCATTACCAATATGAAAAAAAACGCAAAAATCGTAGGAAAAGGGTAAAAATTTCCAAAAAAATATCAGCGACAAGAAAAAAGAGAAAATTAAAAAAAAATTAAAATGTGCTTTTTAAGGTTAAAAGGATAAAAAGCGCCAAAAAAAAACAATAATAAAAATATTTGTTTTTATCATAAATTAAATAAATAAGCTGATACAATCAGGAGTATAAATAATATTACATTTATATTACTTAAAAAACAATAAATTTAATACAAACTTTTTTATTACATTCAATCATAACGCCACAGATCTGTTTTAAGGAAATGTTTGGATATTTTATCAGTTTAATTTTTTTGCATTTTACTTTATTTTGACAGTAAACTAAATTGTTTCAAAAAACAACAGTCATCAAATATTTTAAAAAATACGTAGTTGTAAAAAAGTATAGAAAATATGTACCAAAAAGTTTTTACACAATTTTTTTTTTACATCCGTCTGTCTGTCACACATATGAAAACAGATTTAAAAAACTGGTAATACATTTTCATTAAAAAATATGCTAAATGAATTGGCTAATTGGCTAAATGAAACAAAAAAATGAAATTGTGAAAAATTTAAATTTTTCTACAACCGGTACAAAACTTAATTAGATTTTGAATCAAATTACAACCAAAAACAGCGATGCCAATTCAGCGCGATTCGTGCTGGATTTAGCGCCTTCCGACCACCCAAAAAGCGCATTTTTTTAATCTAGAACGTTTTTAAAAAATGCGCTAAACTGGCGGGTTTTCCCCTTTTAATTTAGCACATTTAGCGCTTTCTTTCTACAACTAATCATCAGTGTGAATATCGCCAAAAAGCGATAAAAAATAATTTTAATTTAAGATTAAAAAAAATATAAAATCATCAGGCCTATTCACAGAATAAGTCAAAAAATTGTGAATTTTTTTTTTTTTTTTTAATTTTTAACAAAGTTTTCTATTTCTTTGATTGTACTACAACAACTACATGAAAAATATGAATCTAATACCCTATTCACACTTACAGATTTAAACCGTTTTTAGCAATTATTTTTAGCATTTTCTGTCAATATACTGTAACAGAATAAATTTAAAACTGTACGTGTGAATAGGGTTTTAGATTAATATTTTTCATGTAGTTGTTGTAGTACAATCAAAGAAATGAAAAACTTTGTTGAAAATTAAAAAAAATATTTCACAATTTTTAGACTTATTCTGTGAATAGGCTTGATGATTTTATATTTTTTTAACCTTAAATTAAAATTATTTTTTATCGCTTTTTGGCGCCTTTAACTTTGTTCAAATTTAGCGCTTTTTGAGTCACTGTTTTGCGCGTTTTGCTGTTACATAATTTTTGGTTGCGTCATTAGAAAAATACAACTCCATAACCAAATAAAATGAGCCGACGATTGAGAAACCCACCGTTTCTTAATCGAGCCGACACCGCCAAAAATTCCTCGTCGGCTTGGTTACCTGCTCACGCCTACTAATAAAGTATAAATCAATTATTTTCTATTTTCATGAATTTTGAGAAAACCTTTGGGGTCTTGATTTGTGAACACAAAACACGTTTACCTGCAAATTTTTAAAGGACACCTTGAGTCAAATTTAAAGGGGTTGTTTGTATGAGGCCAAGGTGCAAACAAGGACTGATTTTTCCCAATTTCATTAGGTCTTGGGCTTAAGTTTCAAATTTCAGCAAAATCTATTGATAATATAAAAATCACAAATTTAAAAAAAAAATGTCGCGAAAAAATGGAATAATACCATAAATACCCTATTTTTAAAAACGCGTATTTAAAAAAACGGCAAGACCAAAAAAGCACCAGCAAATACCCGAAATGTAACATAATGGCAACACTGAATTCAAATTTAACGATTTTGCAAAAAAAAAAAATAGTTGGTAGCTCTGCTTGTAAACAAGCGCCCCCTTACGGAATAATTACTAACAAAAATAAATTAAAAACTTATTAAATTACTGTATATTAGTACTTTTATAAACTAAAAATAGTGAAAAAATAGTAAAACAAACTACCAACAAAAATTACTCATAAACAGTAAGAAATACTAATTTTAGCACTTTGAAGATACTAAAAAAACTACTGTAATACTGGTAATTGGTAACTTATTAGTAGATATGGGTTACCAACGCACTTACTAATTTTTTTACTGTAGAATTATTTTGAGTGTACTTCTGTTGAACAAAGTTACTAGTTTAAAGTCCTGCCAGGCCTCTTATGGGGGCGTTAATAAATCATCAATATTATAAAAAATCAATTTATGGACAATTACACAGCCCCACAAACAAAAGGTTCTGACCTAGAAACTAGACCCACTAATCCATATGAATTTTGAACTCCTGAATTCGATTCCGCCATCAGAAGTGAATTTTATCGTTGGGTTTTCCTGTAATTTACTAGGAAAAACCGCAAAGTGCACCTGCCTAATTTCTTTGTTAATTTGACCAAGTTCAACAATTTTTAAATTTTATTTTGGTTTATAAAGTTCAAGTCTGATGTATTACAAAAAAAAAAGTATGGATTTTATTAAATCTGTCAAAAATTTTAAAAGTTACATGCATTTTAAGAGAAATACATAAATTCAGTTTTAAACAAAAACAGTTATATTTGTTAATCTCTAGTGTGCCGAAAGTAACAAATACAACAGTTTTTGTATAAAACTGAATTTATGCATTTTTGTTTAAATGCATGTAACTTCTAAAATTTTTGACGGATTTTATTAAAAACTTCTTATATTCTTAGTAATAAATTAGACTTGAACTTTACATACAGAAACAAAATTAAAAAAAAAAGTGAGAGTGTTACATTCGGCTGTGCCGAATCTTTTATACCCTCCAAAATGTAAAAAAAAAACAATATAAAAAAAAAATCCAGGGGCGTCTTTTTTTTGGGAGGGGGTTGGTGGGAGACGTTAGGGCGCACCTTCCCCTTGCGATTTTGAACTTCATCTGAGATAAGAATGTTGCATTTGCTTAGCAAAAGTACAAAAACCCTGAAAAAATGCGATTTTTCTAAGGTTGGTTTAGTTGTCCAAGGGGGAACATTTTTCCCCTTGGTTCGATTTTGCCCATTTCCGAACTTAACCCATATTCGTGCCAAACTGTATCGTGTCCTCTACAGACAGACAGACAGACGGACGGACATACCTAGAATGTCTTAGAATCGATCACCGATCAATAAAATGTATACTTTATGGGGTCCTAGATCGATATTTCGAAGCGTTACACACCGATATTTCGAAGCGTTACCCTCCAACCCATACTGTGGTTGGAGGGTATAAAAATAGCCTATTGTTATTAAAATTTACAAAGAATTCAAATAGGCCTATTTTTCGGACTTTCCTTGTAAATTACAGAAAACCCAACAATAGAATTCAATTATGATGTCGGATTCTTATTCAGAACTTTTCTAATTCGACATTTGCTAAACCAAAAATGAAAAACAGACTGTTAGGTTAAACTTGTTTTTAATTTTATAAAAGTTAATAAAACTACCGTTAAAACTTAGCTTAAGCGATATGTCAAAAACTCAGCCTCAGAATCATAGATCTAAAAGTCAACATCCTTTATTTTAGTTTTAACTAAACCTGGTTTAGTTAAATGTGGTTAGGTTAAACATAGTTAAGTTAAACCTAGTTAAGTTAAACGTAGATTAGTTAAACGTGGTTTAGTTTAATGTAGTTTAGTTACACGTAGTTCAACGTAGTTTAGTTAAACGTAGTTTAGTTAAACGTAGTTTAGTTAAACGTAGTTTAGTTAAACCTAGTTTAGGTAAACGTAATTTAGTTAAACGTAGTTTAGTTAAACGTAGTTTAGTTAAACGTAGTTTAGTTAAACGTAGTTTAGTTAAACGTAGTTTAGTTAAACGTAGTTTAGTTAAACTTAGTTCAGTTAAACGTAGTTTAGTTAAACGTAGTTTAGCTAAACTTTGTTTTAGTTTAAGGAAGTTTAGTTAAACGTAATTTATTAAAACTTAGTTTAGTTAAACGTAGTTTAGCTAAACGTAGTTTAGTTAAAAATAGTTTAGTTAAATTTGGATTAGTTAAACTTAGTTTAGCTTAATCTTGTTAAGTTTAAACCTAGTTTTGTTAAACCTTAGTTAAACCTTGTTTAGTTAAACTTAATTTAGTTTAAACCTAGTTTTGTTAAACCTTAGGTAAACCTTGTTTATTAAAATCTAGTTTGGTTAAACCTCGTTTAGTTAAACCTAGTTAATTTTAACCTAGTTTGGTTAAACCTCGTTTAGTTAAACCTAGTTAATTTTAACCTAGTTTGGTTAAACCTAGTTTAGTTAAACCTAGTTTAGTTAAACCTAGTTTAGTTAAATCTAGTTTAGTTAAACCTAGTTTAGTTAAACCTAGTTTAGGATATGTAAACCTAATTAAGTTAGTTAAATCTAGTTTATGTTAGTTAAACCTAGTTTAGGTTAGATAAACCTAGTTAAGCTTAGTTAAACCTAGTTTAGTTAAACCTAGTTTAGTAAAACCTGTTTTAGTTAAACCTAGTTTAGGTAAACTTGGTTTAATTAAACGCATTTTAGTTAAACGTAGTTAAGTTAAACATAGTTTAGTTAAACGAGGTTTAGTTAAACGCAGTGTAGTGAAACGTAGTTTATTTAAACGTAGTTTAGTTAAACGTAGTTTATTTAAACGTAGTTTAGTTAAACGTAGTTTATTTAAACGTAGTTTAGTTTAAATTAGTTTAGTTAAAAATAGTTTAGTTAAACCTGGATTAGTTAAATTTGTTTACCTAAATCTAGTTTAGGTTAAACCTAGTTTTTTTAAACCTTAGATAAACCTTGTTTAGTTAAACTAAGTTTAGCTAAATCTAGTTCAGTTTAAACCTAGTTTTGTTAAACCTTAGGTAAACCTAGTTTAGTTAAACGTAGTTTAGTTTAACCTGATTTAGGTTAGTTTAACCTGATTTAGGTTAGTTAAACCTAATTTTGGTTAGCTAAACTTAATTTAGGTTAGTTAAACCTAGTTTATTAACACCTAGTTTGGTTAAACTTAGTTTAGCTTCACCTAGTTTCTAAGTTAAGCTTTGTTTAGTTAAACTAAGTTTAGCCAAATCTAGTTCAGTTTAAACCTAGTTTTGTTAAACCTTAAGTAAGCCTTGTTTAGTTGAACCTAGTTTGGTTAAACCTAGTTTAGTTAAACGTAGTTTAGTTTATCCTAATTTAGGTTAGTTAAACCTAATTTAGGTTAGTTAAACCTAATTTAGGTTAGTTAAACCTAGTTTAGGTTAGTTAAACCTAGTTTAGGTTAGTTAAACCTAGTTTAGCTTAGATAAACTTTGTTTATTAACACCTAGTTTGGTTAAACTTAGTTTAGCTTCACCTAGTTTAGTTAAACCTGGTTTATTAAATCCTAGTTCAGTTAAACCTAGTTTAGTTAAACCTGGTTTAATGAAATCTGGTTTAGTTAAACTTATCTCAACCTGGTTTTGTTAAATCTAGTTTAGCTAAACTTGGTTTAGTTAAACCTGGTTAAGATAAGCCTTGTTAAATTAAACCTAGTTTAGTTAAACCTGGTTTAGTTAAACCTGGTTTAATTAAACCTGGTTTAATTAAACCTGGTTTAATTAATCCCGGTTATGGTAAACCTAGTTTAGCCAAATCTGGTTTAGCTAAATCGGGTGAAGTTAAACCGGGTTTAACTAAACCGGGTTTAATCAAACCTGGTTTATGTAAATCTCGTTTAGTTAAACCTGGTTTATTTAAACCTGGTTTATGTAAACCTGGTTTAGTTAAACCTGGTTTATTTAAACCTGGTTTAGTTAAACCTGGTTTAGTTAAACCTGGTTAAGATAAACTTAGTCTTACTTAACTTATTTGAAACTCGCAACTGTAAACTTAATTTATATTAACCAGGTTTTACTAAACTTAGTTTACCTAAACCAAGTTTAACTATACTTAATTTAATAAAACCAAATTTAACTGAACCATATTTAACTAAACCAGGTTTAGTTAAACCTCAAATAAACTGAACTAGGTTTAGTTTTCACAACCACATTAGCGATACAATAGAATATCGATTACAGTCATCGTAAAATGGGATTAAAACAAAAATCTTATTACGTGTGTGTATCGTATTTTTCCAGTATAAATCTAATTCTAAAATAGCTTTAATCTTAACCCTTAAATGGTTATATTAAGGAGTATGCGTAAAATAAATTTTGTTTTTAAATAAAGGGTTAAAAAAATGTTTAAATTACTAAAAAATTCTGTTTTTCTCATTTGAATTCTCTGCACTCTGTGATAATTGCTGTCATCATGTATGAGACCACCACCAGTTAACTCATACCAGTTTAATGGCATTATTGTTAAATTTTATAACATTTAATTGTGTGTAATATTAACAACCCTCATAAAAAAAGTAGCCCTTTTTTGTGAAATCTGACACATAATTGAACTGCTAACAAAAGTGTAAAATGCAAAAAAAAAAATATAATTTAAAACGAAGCGATTTAAAAAGATTGGTTTTAAATAGCTGTTTTGAAAAAATATAAAAGAGTGTAGACATAAAAAATAAAGAAAATAATTTGAATGTGGTTACATTTATAGCACGATTCTTAAATTTTTTAGTGACTCAAAAAATACAGTATGACATTATGTCACACTAAAGTTGACATTTTAAAATTTTTAAGAATTTTTAAGAATTCTATTTAAAAAAAGTTTGAAAATTTAAGCCTAAAAGTAGGCTCTTAAAAACGTTTGAAATAAACACCTTAAAATATGCTTTAACTAAATATTTCTAATTCAACTTTAAGTGAAATGAAGCGATTTAAAAAGAATGGCTTTAAATGTTTGAAAAAATATAAAAGATTTGAGAGTAGACATAAAAAATAAAAAAAATAATTTGAAAGTGGTTACATTTGTAGCACGATTCTTAAATTTTTTATTGACTTTAAAAATACAGTAAGACATTATGTCACACTAAAGTTGACATTTAAAAATTTTTAAGAATTCTATGACTATGTATTAAAAAAAATAATAAATACTTAAGCCTAAAAGTAGGCTCTTAAAAACGTTTAAAACTAAAGCCTTAAAGAATGCTTTAACTAAATACTTCTAATTTAACTTTAAGTAACAGACATTTTTAAATAACTAATATTATTATCTTTTTGTGTTTAAAAAAATCCAAGGCTTTTAATTTTAAAACTACTTAACATTCTTGTCTTCTCTATTTCAAATATCTTTTAAAACCACCCCTCATTTTCATTTTCCTCATAATCCTTATGCTGCACTTTACATTTTTTTTTTCAACAATTGTTATTTATTGCTTATACGCATTTTGTTTTCTTTTAAACCCAGTATGCTTCCTTTTATTTTTTGCTAAATACCCTCTAAGTACCTTTTATTTTTTGTTCTTAACATTATTATACATACTTTTAGGCGTTTGTATTGTTTTCTATTTAAATGTGAGTATTGCATATGTCAGCTTAAATTGTAATTTATACTTTTTTTTGTTTCTGCTAAACAAATATTCTTATAATAAAAGAAAAGTAGATAAATGTGTCATAACAGAAACAAAAAAAAAAAATAAAAAATATGAGTGTGTAAAGTATGTGTTATTATTAGGGTTTCTAAATTCCCGGACTTTTCCAATTCCCGGGAAATCGTTTTAAAAAAATCGTATTCCCGGGAATTCCCGGGAATTTTTTAATTGAAACAAACTTTCAACTTTATCATATCAAAATTATTATATTACAAATTATGGTCGTATTTTCCAATTTAAAACCATTTTAGATGTCTTCTTTAGTTTTATTAACCTCTAAAATATACGTAGAAAGTTCATAAAATCAATTATTTGTAGAAATATTATACCTTATCATAGTTTTTGTATTTGCATTGACGTATTTCCACTCCATACAAAATTGTTCACAATTCGGAAAATATGTATAACTATCCGATTTTGCATCAAATGCGTTTTTAATGACTTTTTGGAAAAATTTTCTAATTTTGACTAAACAGAAAAAAATATGGAGGAAACAAATTTGAGTAATCACTTGTTTAATTTTTTTAAAACAAATTTGAGTAATTTTTTAATTGACGCAATTAAAAATTTACTAAAAAATTGAAAATAAAATTTGAGTAAATAATTTAATACAAATTTAATATTTTTTTTTATTTTTTTTTTCTCTTGGTGTTTTGAATTCTCATTTAGTTTATTGTTTTTTGTATATGTATATGAAAGTTTGAAATCATCTTTATAAGCGTCCAACCTGAATCAAATTGCGTCGCGTAAGGCGTAACGCCCAATAATTTTTCGTTTCTAATATTTAAATGTGACGTACCTAAATCAAACGGACGTAAAAATTTAAAATTTGATGTGTTTGTTTTTGTTTTTTTTTTACGTCTTGCGCGACGCAATTTGATTCAGGTTCGACCCTAAAATTTTACTTTGTCTTGAAGACATAAGTATATTTGGTAAAGTTTGTAAAAGCAATTTTTTTGGAAAAAAAAAATTAGAAACTTTTTAAACTTTTTAAAAAAATAATTTGATACATTTTGAGTAAATTTTTACTTGACTCAATTAAAAAGTTACTTAAAAATATTAAAAAATTTTAAGTAAAGATTTAATTGTGTGAATTAATAATTTACTCAAATTTTTTATTAAGCATTTAATAATTTTTTATTAAAAGTTTACTCAATACTATTAAATCGTTTACTGGTGGAAAATTGAGTAATTTTTTACTCAATAGTATTAAAAATTTACTCAATTTTTTTTTTATTTTTTTCTGTGTACGCCAACCGTAAGAACATTATATTTTGAAGATTTATTTAATTAAACTTTCGAATTATTAAAATTAATCGTTTGAAGGCATCCGTGCCTAAATGAGAACACCAATGTACTATATAGCCAACGACGTGTTTTTACTGGTTGTTGGGATTGAACTCGCGTCGGCCATGGTTCGTTACAAAATATTTATTTTTCACGACCGATAGATATCAGGCTTTTACTTCATATATGAAATTTTAAGATGAAAACCAGGTTTGTTATATATTCTTTAAAATATTGATATATTTTTGTTTAAGCACTATAATGATTGTTGTTCTGAATATGAAATACTTAATTTCGAAAAGAAGAAATCATTGGAATTTTAGATAAAGAAACCTTTTGCCAATTTGCAACCAACATTTAAAGTGAAATTTAGTTTGATTCCGTATTTTGTCACGCAATCGATTAAAGAAAAATAATTATTAGGCCAAAATAATATGCAAGCTGAAGCATAGGGTACGTTCAGCAGAGAAAGCTGCTACTCAGCTGCTCCCCAACATTCTGCTGAACGGTTTAATTTTTGACATTTCAGTCAACATGTTGAGTGAGCGCTTCTCATCACTGGTAGCGTACAAAAATTATGCTACATTTGATCACAAACTGATAAATAAGCTGTTATATTGAAATTATTATTTTTTTTGACGTTATTCAAGGAAATAAACAAAAAAATAATAAAAAAGTTTTTTCCACAGAAAAAATAAATGAAAATATAAAAAAATAATAATTTATTCCAATATTTTAAAACATTCATAAAAAAATGCGTTCAGCAGAGTCAACTAATCAAAACATGCTACATCTCAACTGTTGAGTAGCAGGTTTCTCTGCTGAACACTCTCATATCCTTACTAGTTTTTCTTTAAAAATTTTAATTCTTTCAAGGTTTTAATGTCATTTTTAATAAATCATTTAAGGTTGTGTTAAAAATGTGAAAATTAAATATATTTTTATTATAAAAATTAGCAACGAATTCCCGAAATTTCCCGAAGAAAAAATCCCGGGATTTTAAGAAAAATATTTCCCGGGAATTCCCGGGAAATTTTTCCCGAATAGAAACCCTAGTTATTATTTACATTATGGGTTTCAAAAAAACACAAAAAAAGGCAAAGAAAAAAAATATATGCAAATGAGGGTTTGTTTTAAAATATTAAAAGCCAAAAAGTATGCTTTAGCATTTATGATTTTGTTTTTTTTTATGTTTGAAATTTTTAACAAAGGCCAGAGAGACAATGGATTTTTTTTTTATAAATTTTTAACTGTTGTAGAATATTAAAAAGTCATTTGAAATTTATTTGAATAGTTGAAATAATCTGTTTGAAAAAAACCCTTATAATTATGCTACAATTATCATATGGCATATATGAGTCATTCCACACCAAGGAAAAATACTTTTAAATTTGAGATCAAATCGATTTTTCCAGAAATTAATTTTTGTTTCCTCTTGAAAAATGTATAAAGCTAAATTTTAAAACTAAATTTTTTGTATTGAACAGAACAATAGAAATTTATAAATTCTTTGATCTACTTGTAAATCAAATTAAGTTTAAAAAAATTATCATTCTTCAACAAAATAATAAATCCTTTCATTCTTTGTGTTAAACTACCATAAAAATAATAAACTTCCAATCAGTCTGGACTTAAATTATATTACCGTAAATAAAAAAACAAGTACTTTTATATATTTTTTTCTTTTCTAAGCCCAAGGATTTTATAAACTCACACACATTCACCAAAAAACAAAACAAAAAAAATCAAACCCTCTTCAAAAATACTAAATAATAACTCAACCTACATACACAAACTTAATAAAAAAAATATCCTAAACTATACATAACATCAGCAACATCCTTTTGAAAAAATTATATCGACCAATCATTAATCATATAAGCTCATACATAATACAGCAACATGCCATACGCAGCTCAAAAATCCCAACAACTCTCACTTTGTTTTATACATATAACACTCTCTTTAGAAAAACAACTAATAAAAAAAACTATGAAATTGACGATGATGTCAGTCAGTCACTACAATATTATGAGACTTCAATATGTCGACACTTTAGCTGGAATACGCCATCAACAAATTTCTACAAATACACACCAGGAAAGATGAATAAAAAACAAGTGAAAGTATTATAAACGATGGTGATGAATTAAAGATACCCTTCATTTTATAATAAAACAAAAAAATAGTTAAGGACGATTTGGGGGATCACCGTTACCCACAGGAATGGTGGGAAACTGTGGGAAACCCCGCCTACCAAAGGGGTTGGGCGAAAAATTTGCCTTTCTAGAGTACTCGGCTCAAGTACAAAACGATGAACTTTTTCTAGCATCAAAATATTTTGTATGGTTGAGAAAATTCCGAAAAATCTCTCGTGCTCTTAAGAGTTTCATCTCTTGTTATGATAACATGAATATTTTTGGTACAGAAAATTCTCGTATTTTGAAAAAATCCAAATTTGGAGGTATTTTTGGAACGGAAAACTGCTTAAATTGAGGCATATTGAAATTCTTCGACATTTTTGAATAGAAATGTTTTAAAATTCCAAGACATTTGTCTTTCAGAAAAATTCTCAGATTCAAAAGCATTTTTTGTGTAGAAAAATCCCCAGATTTTTTTTGTACAGAAAATTCTCCAATTTTAAATTTTTTTCGATAGAAAAATTTTAAGATTCTGAGATATTTGTCGTTTGAAAAACTCTTCATTTTTCGCAGAGAAAAATTCTCTGACATTTTTCGTACAGAAAATTTCTAAAATTCTCAAACATTGTTCTTAAGGAAAAGTTATCAGATTCTGAGACATTTATCCTATAGAAAAATTCTTCAAAACTTGTCAGATTCTGATATATTTTTGTATAGGAAATTCTTCAATACGAACAAGTAAGAAAATTGTACACCAGTGTTTCCCGGAAAATGGTTCCCAAGTTCAAACATGAACTGATTGGGATCTATCTTTTGTCAAATCTTTAATAAGTGTAAAAAACACTCACAACCCAATTTTTAGTGAAATAGGCTTCTATTTGTTGCCAATAAACCGATTTAACTGAAGATCGATCTAAATTTTCAAATGGGGCCTAAGTCTTAAAATGGTCCGGTTATAATCAGATTTGATAGGGTAATTAAAAATACAATTTTAGCAAGTAGAAAATATAAATTCGACATGGCCGAATCTATGAATAACCTCCACAATGCTCTTTTTAAGTGGAACATTTCCTAACGTAAAAAAATAACATTTTCAAACAAAAATATTTTATTTTGTGTAAAAAAAACTTTTTTATAGTAATAAAAAAAAAAATATTTACTAAATTTTTTTTTGAGTGTAAAATTTTTTTTAATGTAAAATTATGTTCGAGTGTATTTATTTTTTAGTGTACAAATATTTTTGAGTGACAAAAATAAGTTGTAAAATATTTTTGTGACTTACCAATGATTTTAAAACATGTTTAACGGGTTTTCAACACGTGAATTTAAGGAGAAACTAATCTGAAATTCACGGTTTTGCTAATAACTTTTGAACCACTGGACAGATTTGGCTGAATTTCTACACGAACCAGGCCTGGGGAACGACAAATATTTATGCCGAGCTTCAGCATTCTCAGAATTGCCTTTCAAAAGTTTTTTTATGTGTTTTTTATCTCGTAAATTCACAAAAAATCCTTTCCAAAATTCAGTCTTTTGTTCATAACTTTTGAACCACTAAACCGATTTCGCTGGATTACAATACCGACCTGACCAGATAAATGCTCAACATATATCCCAAACTTCAAAAGCCTCCGTAAAGTCTTTCAAAAGTGTTTTCAACAGACCGACGAACAGACAGACGGACGGACATCGCTAGATTGTCTTAAAATCGATCGAGGATCATGAATATATATACTTTATGGGGTCCTAGACCAATATTTCGAGGTGTTACACACGGAATGATAAACTTATATACACTCTATCACTAGAGGGGAGGGTATAAAAATAATTTTGGTCAGGCAAGTATTATAAAAAAAAAATTTTTAATGAATGTCCAACAAAAAATTTCATAAAAAATGGGAAAAAATAAGCTAATCCCAAAATTTTATACAAAATACGACCCAAAAATATTCATTTATAGCAGAATACTAGCAAAATATTAAAAATATGCATTTTCAGGAGTATCCGTGAAGACTTTCAAAAGTTAGCGGGTTTTCAACAGACAGACAGATGGACGGACGGACGGACATCGCTAGATTGTCTTAAAATCGATCGGTGGTTTGTATGGGGGCTAGAAGAAGAACTTAAATGATTCCTTTAATATTCAGAACTGTTATTATTGAATGCAAGACACGTATATCTACCCAATTTTAAAAGAATATCTATTATAAGGAGCAAGGTCAAAACATGGACGGATATTTTCCGTCATTATGCCAAACGAAGTTTAGTTTTCAAGTTTCAGCCAAATCGATTGATAATTGCGACCTGCATCGAGTACACAACATTTAGATGGAAGGACAGACAGACGGGCGGACATCGCTAGAATGACTTAAAAAGGTATTCTGAGTCGATCGATATACTTTAAAGTGGGTCTGGGACCAATATTTCGGGTAGTTACAAATATTAGCACTAAGTCATTATACCCTGTACTGCAGAGTGACGAAGGTTATAAAAATGTCGCATATTCGTGTTGAAAAATATTTAGATTCTGCTGCATTTTTTGTATAAAAATTTTTCTGACTCTGAGAAGTTTTTTATTGCATAGAAGAGTTCCCACATTCTAAAATATTTTTTGTATAGAAAAATACTGGAACATTTTTTGGTAAGGAAGTTAAAAAAAATGGAGACAAATTTCGTAAAATATCCGGTTCACAAAATTTTACGTTTTCATTAAAAATACACCATTTACAATAATATTATAGAAATTATGTTTTCTGCTTCCGAATCTATAAAATACATATATTTCAAAATTTCCGAATAACATAATTGTTCTGCCGATCAAAAATCTGTCCATAACGTCAGGTATTTTAAAAAAATTCATGTCAAAAATTTGAAACAAGAAAATACAAGCAAATTACAAAATTGTTGCGAAATTCAATATTTTGCGATTTTCTCGAAAAAAAAACGAAAAAATTATTGCTCAATTTTTTTGTGTGAATAGATAAACATGGAAACTTAAAAAAAGGCGCCGAATTTTTTATAAATTGACGTTTTTTAAAAAACTGAACATTTTTTAGAATGGGTTCTAAAGTTTTTCCAAAATAAAAAATTTTACCCAAATTAAAATGGAATGAGGTGCATTCCATTTTAATTTGATAAATATTTAATCATAGAAGCTCGACAGAAATTTTAACATTTTTCTAATATTTAACCACGCCTCCAAAGCCCAGTTTTTGAAAAATCGAAAAACAAAAAACGCAACTTTTTACAATTATATCTATATGGGGCTATTCATACAACCTATTCAGAAATTCATAGGACACATGTTTTTTGTAGCAGGACATTTGCTGTGGTATGAATCATATGCACGCATACTTAATTACCTCCATCACTGATATTTCGATGTGTTACACCGTCCGACAAAAATGAAGAAAAGTCGTTGAAACGAACTGGATAATATACATTTGAAACTAGAGACTAAATGTAGTAAAACTGGATTTACAGTTTTTCTTTTCGTGATCCTTTTTCCTTTTAAAAGGATTTCAAAGATTGAGAGGAAAAAATTTTATAAAATATTTTTGTTAATATTTGCACTTGTCCTAGGATGCCACTAGTGATAACAAATGAAAGAGGAGGATCTCCCCTAATTTCCCTATTTTATTATTTTTCTCAGGAAAAAGGAGGTAAGTTAAGTCTTTTTAAAAATATATCCTTCAATATCATTGAAAATTTTCAAAAAAATATTTTGATAAAGTTTTTAAATAACTTAATTTACATCCATTTATCCTGATATTGCAAAATAAAAAAAATGGAAAAATTAGGGGAGATCCTCCTCTTTCATTTGCCATCACCAGTGTCATCTTAGGACAAATACAAATATTATAAAAATATTTCACAAAATGTATCCTTAAAAACTTTGAAGTTCTTTTAAAAGGAAGCACGATCACGAAATAAAAAACTGTAAATGCAGTCTTTTTCCATATGATCTCTACTTTTAGACGTATATAATCCGGTTCATGTTTAATGTGTTACAGATGGAATAACATACAAAATATGCTCCCATTTTTTATGTAGGGTATTAAAAACAATTCTCGGCTATGAAAAAAATATATATAAAAAAGGCTCATAAATCCTTTAAAGGACATATTGGCATTATTTTTTTATATTTTTGTTTTTTTACAAAATTTCTAAAAAAAATTTATGCAGTTTTATGATTTGTGTTATGAGTTTTTTTTTTATATAAATCAAGGGTTATAAAATATTTTTTGTAATATCCTTATAAAACAAAATTCAAGTGATGACCATCAAAATTTTTTATTTTTCAATAATATTTATTTAATTCTCTTTTCTAGTTTTTTTTTTAAATGTAAACAATTTTTATTTAACTTTTCAACTTCTGGTAATACTTTTTTCTTAAAAACCTTTTTCTTAAAAAAAAAATTAGAAACCATTTATTGATTTTAAAAGAAGTGCTGGGGAATGTGTTCTAAAACATAAACAAACTGTATTCCCAAAAGTGTTAAAAGGTCTGGATTTATTTTTTTAAATAATATACAAATAAATAAACAACATGTAGGTGGAGGTGGTTGCTTAAAAAATATGCTTAGGAAATAAATGGAAATTTTAAATAAATATTTGATTATTTTTTTTTTTACATTTTTTTGTATTTTTAAAGATTTTTTTGTTAATGCCCAAAAGTATAGTTTAATAAATACAAATAATACAAAAAAAAAAAACTGAACCTAAAAGTATGCAATATTTACATATTAAATATATAAACCTAAAAGTATGCAATATTTGACTGAAAGAATTTTGTTTATTCAATGTTCCTTTTTTAAAAAATAAATTTACATAAAACGTATTTTTGTGGGTTTTAAGGTCAATATGCAAAATTTAAACAAAAAAAAAAAAAAAACGTGACCCAACAATAGGACCAGTAAAGGCACCTGCGATATCAATTTTATTATATAAACTATTATAAGCACCAGTGGTACTAGTAACTGAAAGTATTTCTTTGATTTTAGAGATTTTGTGCGGTGTTTTCGAAAGTTTTAAAT
Source organism: Pegoplata infirma (assembly GCA_963921195.1). Taxonomy (NCBI): domain Eukaryota; kingdom Metazoa; phylum Arthropoda; class Insecta; order Diptera; family Anthomyiidae; genus Pegoplata; species Pegoplata infirma. The sequence continues at coordinate 232,017,877 of OY992538.1, read as the reverse complement.
GAAATACATATTATGGTGTGATGGTGGTTACAGTTTGCACCCTAAGGTATGCTTTAGAAATCTCTAAAACAAAATACTTAAGTAATTTAAATATTAAAACAGGAAGAGACGTAAATGTAAATTAAGACTATAATTAAGATTGAGACTACAATAAACAGGAAGAATAAATGTTAACTATGACTATAATGAAGATTAAGAATATAATAAGACCACGTTTTATTGGGTACCAATGGATTCGGCCCATTCCTTTCTTATTATATTAAGCATAAGTTGAGACAGTTTGTACTCAGCGTTTTTAAAACTGTTTTTAATATTGTTTAACTAGACCTTTAACAAAAATTTTACGCCTTGAATTATACACATTTTAAAATATATTTATTATCTCCTTAACATATGCAACAGTTTTTTAATGACTTTTATTCAAAAATAAGATGAATTTGGTTTCTTTTCAGACGATTCAGTTGATGTTACCTCCGAGCCAGATGATCAAGATATATCAGTAGCAGCTGCTTCACATAATCCAAATAAAGGACAATTGGAGGTGCAGCTAGGAGGAGCTGTAACACTACAATGTCCACAAGGTAAAAAATTAATAATATGAAAAAAAAAAATAAATATAATAACGAAAATGCCTTTGGAAACTTTCCTTTGATATAATCAAAAAGTTTAAAGAGTCAAAAAAAAAAAAAACAATTCCTCAGCATACCCACTAAATTTCTAGTTTATCACTAGCATTCCTTAATAATAAAGTCTACTTTAAGGCGCAATAACATCAAACAAATAAACACAGAAATGTAGGCAAACAATTAACTACAAAACTTGATTACAACAATTGTAAATTAATTGTAAAAGCAATTAATACGGCTACCTACGTCATACCTTACCATAAAATATATAAAAATAACTAATGATGTTCCATCATACCATTAATAATATTCATTAAGAAACACAAAGAGAAATGTAAAAAAAAAAACACAAAATATATTCACATTATAATTTTTTTGCGAAATGGTAATTTATAGACTACTATTTACAGCACGATTTTTCGGGCCAAAAACTTTAGTGTCTATTTGATAAAATGACGTAATAACCCAGCAACAAAAATCAATTGTAGTTCGAACAAGTTTATACAATTATATCATTACTAGAAAGCCCCCTGCACACTTAGGTTCCCCTTTTTACCATAAAAATTTTTAATTTCAAAATATATCTTTCCCTTGGATGTTAATTCTGCTCGAGGATCCCACATGTTAAATTTTTTAATCCTGGAATTTTTAGTTCAATAGTTATAAAAATAGTACCAATTTTCCCTGTTATCTCACTTTTTTCAACCCTTAGAATTAAAATTTCAAGTTCGAAAATCGAACTTTGAAAAGAACTAAAGCAATTGTTTACCCTATTTCACAATCTTAAGCTATGTTTACACCATACCACTGAGTCGTATGATTTTCATGAAAAAGCAAGATTTTTTTATAGCATAATTTTAGGCATTTTATATATATGGGATTGTTATTTAAAAGCGACGAAAAAGTTTACATATTGCTAAATTTATAAACTTAAGATTAAATAAATTGTTATATTTGTTTATAAATTTAGCAAAATGTAGAATTTTTTGTCGCTTTTTAATACCAACCATATATTTACTACATGCCTAAAATCATGCTATAAAAAAACATTGCTTTTTCATAAAAATCATACGACTCAGTGGTATGGTGTAAACATAGCTTTAGACTTACTTTCCAAATATTTTCCCATATACACCATTAACGCAATCGAACAGGTATGTGCACTAAAATACATATAACTCATGAACCAATACACATACAAAAACTGTATACATGTAAGAACCTTGGCATTGATGTCACCTTTCATGGGAAATTTGCTGAAGTGAAATCGGTTCACGCATTACAGAGAATACGCATTACAAACACAATGCAACTTATTTCTCTATTTAGTGCACTTAAATGCATATAACTCATGAACCAATACACATACAAAGACCATATATACACTAAAACCTTGGTATTGACTATTTTTTAATATCCACGCCCCAAATAAGGGGCGGGGCGAAAAAAAATTTACTTTTCTGATCACCCAAAGTCGAAGTGCAGGTCGATGAACTTCATATGGCATAAACATTTTTAATTTATTGTTCAAATATATAAAAAAACAAGTAAGAAAATTATAGTCGGTCAAGACCGACCATATAATACCCTACACCAAGGTTTCCCGGAAAATGGGTCCCATGGATCGATTAGATCTATATGTTGTAAAACCTTTAATAAGTGAAGAAAACACTCACAAATCAAATTTGAGTGAAATAGGCTTCTATTTGTTGACAATAAACCGCTTTAACTGAATATCGGGCGAAATTTTCACAAGGGGCCTGAGTCCAGAACTGGTCCGATGATTATCAGGTTTGATAAGGTTATTTAAGTACGCGTTTAACATACACAAACAAAATTTTAATTAAATATTTTCTATTTTCATGAAATTTGAGACATTTATGTGAAAATCGGGAAGGTGGTTTGTATGGGGGCTACAAGAAAAACTGGTCCGATTTCTTTGAAATTCGGAATGATGATATGTGAAGACAAAACATGTTCACCATCCAAATTTCAAAGCGATACCTTCTATAATACGGTTATTAGAGTCATTTGAGCCAAAACTAAAGAGGACCTTTGTATGGGGGCTAGGTCTAAATATGAACCGATTTTTTCCAATTTCAATAGGCTTCGTCCTTGGGCCAAGAGAGACTTAAATTTCAAATTTCAAGTCAATTGATTAAAAATTGCGACCTGTATCGTGTTTACACCGTTTACATGGACAGACAGACAGACAGACAGACAGACAGACAGACAGACGGACGGACGGACGGACGGACGGACGGACGGACAGACGGACGGACGGACGGACGGACGGACGGACGGACGGACGGACGGACGGACATCGCTAAATCGACTCAAAAAGTGATTCTGAGTCGATCGGTATTCTTAAAGGTGGGTCTAGGACCAATATTTCGGGTAGTTACAAACATCAGCACAAACTCATTATACCCTGTACCACAGTGTGGTGTAGGGTATAAATAGTACTTTTTTAGAAAAAAAATTACATTTTTTAGAAAAAAACAGTACTTTTTTAGAAAAAAATAGTACTTTTTTTAGAAAAAAATAGTACTTTTTTTAGAAAAAAATAGTACTTTTTTTATAAAAAATAGTGCTTTTTAGAAAAAATAGTACTTTTTTTTGAAAAAAATGAGCTAGAATAATCTTTCTCAAAAAAAAAAATAGTTTTTATTAAAAAAAGTAGTACTTTTTTAGAAAAAATAGTACTTTCTTAAAAAAAATATTAGATTCTTAGAAAAAATAGCACTTTTTTAGGAAAAATAGAAAAAATTAGAACTTGTTTGGTTAAACAGGACTTTCTTAAAAAAGTACTACTGCACCTTTAACCCTTTAACGACCACAAGCAACCAAGTATACCTGCTAAAGCGTTTTTAATAGTTATTTTTGTTCAGGTAAAAGATTAGGTAAATATGCAAAAAAAAATTAATTGTTGAGTAGTGTTTGGGCAAAAATAGTCTAGTTTACAGTAAGTCTCCAATTTGATGCACTTCCTCACTGTGAGCCCTCAAAGTTTGTAAAATAATAATCTCTATTTTGGGAACAAAAAGATCGAGCAAAATCAGGAACAAGAAGGGGGTCCAAATTCTTGTAGAGTAACTATTATTGAGTTGCAGATCTTAAAAATTATAGCGAATAGCATATTGTTTTGGCCAAAACTGCGTTATCGTCAAATGGCAAATTTTTTCACCAAAAAAATAAAGGGAAAGGAGAGGGTAGGGGTCCAATTTTTTGTTTCAGAACTAGTTTTAGGTCACAGATCACGACATTGAACAGAAACTAAAAATGGTTGTTAAGGGTTAAGAAAAAAAAGTACTTCTTCAGGAAAAAAGTACTTATATAAAAAAATGGTACGTTTTCCTAAAAAAAATAACTAAGAAAATGCAGTACTTTTTTAGAAAAAGTACTTTTTCAAAAAAAAGTACTTTTTTGGAAAAAAGTACTTTTTAGAAAAAAAAAAAATAATTTTAAGACAATAAAGTACTTTTTAGAAAAAAGTGATTTTTAGAAAAAAGTACTTTTTTAAAAAAAGTAAATTTTTTACTTCTTTTTTAAAAAATCGAATTACAATCGATATTTTTCGAATTTTATCTGTAAATGGTGTAGATTATAAAATTTCGTCTGTGCTGTATTTTTTAATAATTTTTTTAGAAATTTTTGTTGCACATGGTCAATTTTTTATTTTTGTAATTTTGAATCACCCACTTAGAATTTGCTGGGAAGTCTCTTCAAAAAAAAAGAGCATGAACACCAACACAAGCACAAACAAAAAAAAACCCAAATCAATTAAAGAAATTAAAATTTTCGTGTTGAAACAATTAATGAAATTATATACAAGACAATAAGTAAATGACTTTTTTTTTTGGATTTTAGTAGAAAAGAAAAATATAAATAAATGAAAAGGTTTTCTTGTTGGCATACATAAATTAATAAATTTAAATGATATACAACCTTCTTTAAATATAAATTTCCATTAAATTCATTTATTTTTTTCTATCCTTTAAAGGTTCTTTAGGTTGCTGGTCACATTTAGATCCTGTCACTGCTCGTTTAAGAGGATTGGGTCATGGTTTGTCTGCACCCACAGGGCAATTCTCATTAAAAGATGTGGTTTATCAAGATGCTGGCACTTATAAATGTATTGGCCAATCGCCTATAAACAAAAAGAAACTAGAAGTTTTACAAACTGTAGGCGTTACTGTTAAAGGTAAGTTTTAAATATTGAAAAACTGAATAAACAAATAACAAAAGCTTTTAAATTAATTAAAAATTTTATAGTTATAAGATTTAAATCTTTTAAATAAGTTGCCAAGAAAAAAAAACTTTCTAGACTTGAGATTTTTTTTTGTTTTTTTTAGATAATTCAAGTAATTATCAACATAAAATAGAAATGTTACTTTTTTTGAGAAAAATATTTTTTCTGAAAGTGAATGACTTATGTTAAATATGATGTTATAAAATGAAAATATTATTATTCTTAACCCTTGTGCATCCCTTGTATATGTGCCCTTCCTATGGTCCTTTGGGTCAATATGACCCAACATTAAAATGTAAACCAAATTCCATGTTTTAGTATAATCAAAAATAATGAAAACTAAAATAAATAAGCCCTTCCAGAGCAATTATTAAAAAAAATAAAATCAAATTTGAAATTCAACCTTTTTTTACTTTGGGCCAACACTTAATGCAATGCATTGTGTTGGTATTAGAAAATGGGTTATGAGGAGAAGGAATGAGGGAGTAGTGTTTGTGGACATTTAATTTGAATTTTTTCAAATTATACACATACAAAAAAAACTTTTTCAAATAACTAGGAAAAGTCTCGTAATTTTACCATTTTACCAATATTTGACAGTTTTCCTTGTTTTTTAACAAATAAATTTGGATAAAAATTTATATTTTTTTTTTTTTTGAAATTTTGCATTTTTTTTTGTAATTTTACAAATTTCCAAAAAAAAATTCCAAAAAAATCTAGTAAATTCACGAGAATTCCTTGTAATTATAGTTGCGCTAAAAAACTGTAAATTTACATTTTTATTGGTAAAAAGTTGGTAAAATATTGTAAAATTACTGGAAATTCTCGTAAAATAGGAATCAGCAAAAAATCTATTAAAGTTACGAAATCTCCTTGTAAATTTTATCGTGTCCAAAAATTTGTAAATTTACAATTTTATTGGTGAAAACCTTGTAAAATTACAAAATTATTGGTTAAAAGCTTGTAAAATTACCAGGAATTCTTGTAAAATAGGAGGTAGCTAAAAAAGTAAAAATTTTTTCTTGTAATTTTACAAGGTATTTTTTTTTTTTGAGTGTAGCTGACTGGGTAGACTTCTGCAGGGATTTAATTCCACATTAGGCTAGTTTGACTGATGAGAAACGAATTTTCTCTGTAATGCGTTGTGCAATTCATTGGACAGTAGGCAACGAAAGAATGTGATCTGCAGGAAAGGCGCCCATCTCAGCTGAACACTTACCGTGGTTATATCTATATAACAATGACGCACAACACTCATTCCGACTATGCTCCAATGAGTCAATAGAGCTGGATACCCTACTGTCACTGATGAGCTTCAACGCACTCCTTTGCACCTGATCAGATAGACCTTGAAGCACCTGCCCAGATATGCGAGTTGTATTCCATTTTCGGTCGGATATAGGCGGCATAAATAGTGAGATCAGACGGAGTGAAGAAACTCTTGCACCGTTTTAGGAAATCAAGACACTTGAATGCTTCTTTCGACACTTGAAAAACATGTTTGTTCAAACGAACACCACATTGGATTTTCATGCTTGATTCCTTAATAGCTATTCCACCCATGGATACAGATGGTGCTGATTCCACAAGCCGTCTGAGGGTCAACACATATCATTGGGACTTACGAGCATTAAAATAGATCCTACTTGGAAGACCTCACTCGGAGATTGTCGTAAGATCATGCTAACAAGTCCCCTGTAGAACGACTCTACGAAACAGGAGTGAATCGGACTTCAGATAATTTACAAAGTGATGATTGATCATGCTCTTCATGACCTTCATTAGAGCGTAAAGAAAATTGCTACTGGGCGTTGGTTTTCTGGGTTTGTTACCTCACCCTTTTTTGGGGTTGGCGGGACCTTTGCGGGTTTCTCAAAATCCCACCCACAGTACGAGAATAATAAAATTTTGAATGACAAAATTATCAACGAGAAAATAAAATTTTGAATGAAAAACTATTCAATGAAAGCGAATTTATTGATTCTTTGACCGACAAAATTATTGATTCTTTGACCGACAAAATTATTGATCTATCATTCTGAATGAAAATGAACCCAATTCAATTATATTCAGAAGAAAAAAAAATGGTAAAGTAGAACTAACTGCATTATCGCTTGTTGGGTCATATTGACCCAAAGGATATTAAATGTGTGTAAATCGTGTTTTTAAATGTGGAGGGGGGAGCAAAAATTAAAATTTTATTATTTTCTTTTAAAACCATAATTTTCATCACTGTAATGGATAAATTAAAGTTTCACGTTGATATCTTATAACTAAAGGGAAAAATTTTGCGTTTGAAAACCAAAATTGGGTCAAATTGACCCAAGGAGTGCAGAAGGGTTAAGAAAATGTATTTAGTGTCTTGAAAATGTGTAAATACTTCTAAGTTTGTAGAAGACAAAAATCTACAGAAATTCTGTAGATATTACCTTAACAAAAAATGCATCAGTTCCGTTTGCTCAAGATTTGAAAAATAAGTTAGAAATAAAATAAACAAATGTTACACTCAAAAATACTAATTATGACAAGTTTGAATGACCTTTGACTGGCTTCTTAAAACTGTAGATAAATTGTTTGAAGTCATTGCCGTCTGCGATTCAAAGATCCTTTTAATGATTGACGGGGATATTATTCCGGCATTAGAAATTTCCTCTATGGAATTTTTCAAAGACACACATTTTTTCGTGTTTTCTTGCAGATTTTTTAAAGTTGTCTTCTTGTGATCGATCGATATAAAAAATTTGTTTCTTTGGGACGACAGCGATGGTTTCTGCTCCCTTTGAATCTTATAAGTATAACAAAAAATTGTCTGTGGATGCTTGAACTCATTTCTTTTGTATTTTTTTGATTAAATGATTTTGAAGATGTTCTACTCTTAACCTTGCAGAGAGTATTCCTGCAGAGAGTATTCCTGCCTTTCGATACCACCGTCCGACAGCCAATATTAAACTTTAACCGGAATTAATACGTCTGAATGTAGAGATAAAATGGAGTAAAATTGCATTTACAGTTCTTCATTTTATGATCCTCTTGCTTTTAAAAGGACTTCAAGTTTTAAAAGATTACATTTTGTAAAATATTTTTTTAAATATTTGGACTTATCTTATAATGTCAGTATTGATCGCAAATGAATAAGAAGAATGAAATTTTCCTTTTCTTTATTTAACATATCAGAAAAAAAGAATGCGACTAATTTCCTTTCAAAACTTTAAAAAAATATTTCGTTAAAAGATTCAAATGATATTGATGGAAAAAATTTTAAAACGGCAAAAAAAAATGGGAAAATTAGGGGAATTCGCCTCCTTTCATTTTCCATCGCTAATGCCATTCTTGGACATGTAAACATATTTAAAAAATTCTTTACAAATTTAATCCTCTAAAACTTTGAAATCATTTTAAAAGGAAACAAGTGCACGAAATGAAAAACTGTAAATGCAATTTTACTACACTTATTGTTAGTCTCTAGTTTCAAGCGTTCGTTTTTTACGACTTTTGTGTTTTTGTCGGACGGTGTACTCGGGGCTTGTTTGAGTTGCTTGTTTAAGCTGCTATTGTGAATAGAAAATACTAAATAAAAAAATTTGTTGGGCCCCGGATTGGGCGCCATCGATTAAATAATCTATTTGAAAACTTTTATATATTAAAAATTTTTGTGTTTCAGAGATTGTTTTAGTAAATTGAAGGGAAACTTTCCTCGTGGTTCAAATTTGCTCATTTCCAAACTTAACCCGCTAATGACCACAAGACATATTAGTAGTAATCTTTACGAAACTTGATCTTTTAATTTGGACTGCATCGCATTCTATGGAGAGACGAGGACGAACATCGCTAGAATTCCTTAGATTCGATAATGGATCAGCGATATTTGCATACACTAATACTGTGATTGAAATACAGAAAAAAACGAATTGTTATATTGACCCCCATATTTGTGACTACAATTAATTTTTTCACTGAAAGTGTAATATAAACAAACGTTTGTAAATTTTGATTGTTGAAAAAAAGATTTTTTTTATTTTCAACAAAGAAATTCAACAAACACAAACACAATTTGTTGATCTAACAAAAATAAAAAATCTTATTTTTTTCAACAAAGAAATTCAACAAACACAATTTGTTGATCTGACAAATGTGACTTTTTTTCAACAAAGGAATTTAACAAACACAAACACTATTTATTGACATGATAAAATAATTTTAATATAAAATTACTTGACTGAGTTTGTTGAAAACAAAATCGAAGTTTTGTATTATGGACTAACAGACGGCCGTTTTTACAAAATGTTTGGTTGATTTCATGTTTGGTTGATTTACAATTGATGTTTGTTGATTTAAATTTGATGATTTTATTTTCTGTGAAAGCTATAAAATATAACACAAGAAGAACACTAATTCCAATTAATTTGTGTACCCTTCAATCTAGTGATAGAGGGTACACACAAGTTTGTCATTTCGTTTGTAACACCTAGAAATATTGGTATTTTTTAAGACGATCTAACGATGCCCGTCTGTCTGTCTGTTAAAAGCCCGCTAAGTTTTGAAAGACTTTGCGGAGGCCCCTGAAGTTTAGCCTATATATTGGGCATTTACCTGGTCAGGTCGGTATTGCAATGCAGGAAACTCGGTCCAGTATCTCAAAAGTTATGAGCAAAAGCCTGAATTTCGGCCAGGGTTTTTCGTGAATTTGCTAGATAAACAAACACTAACTTTCGAAGGCAATTCTGGGGATGCTGAAGCTTGACATATACATTAGGGGTGGGATAGTGCACGAGTTTTCGATTTCGACACGCTAGAACCGCTTATTTTGTGAGGTTCGTAAAAAAAATGCATGGGCCAAAAAATGGGGCAGATCGGATAGGATCTAGGGGTCGCTCATCGGGGTCAAAGTTGGGCGTAGAGGGGAAAAAATCCACAAAAAGCCCCAAAACTCCCCTGGTTTTGCTCCTAGAGGGGTCAAATGTGAGACCGGACCCCATTATTTTTTCCCCCTGAACACTTTTGCCAAACATACCTAAGCCCTATCTCCAATCCCTAAGGGGGGTCCCATACAAAGGTTCAATTTTTAAAAAATCTTGCTCCTACCGCTCTAGCTGTCCTAGAAGTCACCCTAGAGGAATCAAATGTATGACCGACCCCCAATATTTTTTCAACCCCAACATTTTCTTAGAACTTACCTACCCCCTATCTTCAATCCTTAGGGTGGTCCCCATAAATTTTTTTTTGATTTTTTCTTAAATTGTCATATTAAATCAGCTCCTACCGGTCCAATGGTGCCTCCTAGAGGGGTCATTATCAAGACCAACCCCCATTAATTTTTAGCCCCCAACACTTCTTCTGAACATACCAATTCCATATCTCCAATTCCTAAGGGGTCTCCCACACAAAATGACATTTTTGTAAAACTTGCTCTCACCGCTCTAACTATCGCAGGGGTGACCCTAGAGAAGTTAAATGTTTGACCAACCCCCAATATTTTTTCAGCCCCAACATTTTTCCCAAACAAACCTACCCTCTATTTTACAGCCTTAAGGGTGTCCCCACACATTTTTTTTATTTTTTAATTTTTTTTATAAAATCTGCGCCTGCCGCTCCCATTCTGCCTTTTAGGAACGTTAAATGCAGACTGACCCCCATTAATTTTTGCCCCCTACATTTTTTCTGAACATACCTTCGCCGTATTTCCACTTTGTAGGGGTGCTCCCCTGGGGAAAACTAAATTAGTAATGTATGTAGAGAAGTCAAATGTATGACCTACCCATATATTTTTTTAGCCAAAACATTTTCTTCAAACATACCTACCCTCTATCTTCAAGGTGTTACCCCACAATTTTTTTTATTTATTTTATCGAGAAATCCGAGGTCTTTAATTTGTAATTTAATAGTAACTTTTGTTAAGCGTAAAAAAATAATTTTTTTTAACTTGAAAATAATAAAAAATTATAAATAATGTAACTATAAATCAAATTAATTTATTTTTATCGTGTGATGGATATTGTTTTCGATTTTCGGCCACGACCTGAAGCAAAACTATTTTTTCCTCCTCGTTACGGCACAACACGTTGTTATAGTCTTCTATTAATTTTACGCCTCTTTCGGCAGCGTCGTTGACAACATGTAATTTACGTAATATTTGCAGCGCTGGCTGGTAGTCCTGACGATTTTCCCAAGTATTTGGATCGGAAGCAATGAAATTTGTTGTTATTCCGAAGCGTGCAAAAAATTTTGGAGTCTCAGGTGTGACGTAGTGGCTTAAATCAGTTTTCATGAGTTCTTGATTCACTTGTTTCGATGCCATGTTAATTCTTTTCACACCTTCGAATCCAACAACATGTACCATCGTCTTCTTCTTCCTCGCTGTCTTCGTTAGACGATTCGGTCATCTCATCGTCAGATAACTCTTCCTCCAATTCCTCTTTCTCTTCTTCAAATATACGAATTGCATTCGACATTTTTCGTTATATTTCACAAGAGATATTCGGATCAAATAGTGCGAGAGCAACAGCTTCGCCACTGAGATACCAGAGATGTCCATAGAATCTTTTGACCAATCGTTGCGACAGAATCTTATCAATTGAAACATAATTGGCAATCGCTTTCAAAAAATTCAAATCATTAGTTGGAGCTTCTATTGCTTTGGTAGCGCTAAACCAAGCTTTTACGTAAATTGTTATGATGAAAACGGTCACATCAGGAAGTGCATTTAATTCTTTTTTGGCCAAACCGATATATTTTCGGAACAAAAACATTTTTAGGCAATATATGCCTTTTGCCATCCATCGAGCATGACTGATGGGTCCTGGTGGGCTAAAATGCTTATTAGGAATATTTCCGCCAAGGTATAATAAAACAATTTCCAGAAACTTCTTGTAGTCGTCTCTGGATTGCTTTTCTTTTATTTGAGCCCAACAAAACAACTTGATATCAGTTTGGACTTGAGCTGGTATGTTGCCTGCCACTTCCTCATCTTATATGCCAAGACTGTACGGTTTATCTTTTATATTTTCCCACTGCTCTTTAAAACGCGCAAACATTAGCACTCCTGGTCCAGACGTTTTGCCGAATTTGGTTTCAAACACTTAGTTTTCCCCAGGGGAGCACCCCTACAAAGTGGAAATACGGCGTTGGTATGTTCAGAAAAAATGTAATGGGCAAAAATTAATGGGGGTCAGTCTGCATTTCCCGTCCCTAAAAGGCACAGTGGGAGCGGTAGGCGCAAATTTTATAAAAAAAAATTAAAAAAAAAAAAAAATGTGTGGGGACACCCTTAAGGCTTAAAAATAGGGGGTAGGTTTGTTTGGGGAAAATGTTGGGGCTGAAAAAATATTGGGGTCGGTCACACATTTAACTTCTATAGGGTCACCCCTGCGATAGTTAGAGCGGTGGGAGCAAGATTTACAAAAATGTCGTTTTGTGTGGGAGACCCCTTAGGAATTGGAGATATGGAATTGGTATGTTCAGAAGAAGTGTTGGGGGCTAAAAATTAATGGGGGTTGGTCTTGATAATGACCCCTCTAGGAGGCACCATTGGACCGGTAGGAGCTGATTTAATATGACAATTTAAGAAAAAATAAAAAAAATGTTTGGGGACCACCCTAAGGATTGAAGATAGGGGGTAGGTATGTTCTAAGAAAATGATGGGGTTAAAAAATATTGGGGGTCGGTCATACATTTGATTCCTCTAGGGTGATTTCTAGGACAGCTAGAGCGGTAGAAGAAAGATTTTTTAAAAATTGAACCTTTGTATGGGACCCCCCTTAGGGATTGGAGATAGGGCTTAGGTATGTTTGGCAAAAGTGTTCAGGGGGAAAAAATAATGGGGGCCGGTCTCACATTTTACCCCTCTAGGAGCAAAACCAGGGGAGTTTTGGGGCTTTTTGTGGATTTTTTCCCCTCTACGCCCAACTTTGACCCCGATGAGCGACCCCTAGATCCTATCCGACCTCCCCCATTTTTTGGCTCATACACTTTTTTTACCAACCTCACAAAATGATCGGTTCTAGCGCTTCCAAATATTGCTGCTTAAAATCTCACACAACACTATCCCACCCTTAATATACATTTTACGTTCCCCTGGCTTTTTCGTAATGAATTTCAGCCAAATCGGTCCAGTAGTTCAAAAGTTATTACCAAAACCGTGAATTTGAGATAAGTTTCACCTTAAATTCACGTGTTGAAAACCCGTTAAACATACTTCTGTTGGTGTTGTCGAGTAGATCACAAAAATGTCCATTAAACTTGCCAGACACCCTCAAGTTATTGAGTTATTGTCAAAAGAGGTTTTTTTTTTGGACTTTGCTCACTAAACCTTGTGTAATTCAGAAAATTTTCAACCGATTTTAAATTTTTTAACTGTTTTGGATAGCAGAAGGATAGGGCTTTCCGTGTGTGTGAATTGGTCTACACATATAAGAAAGATATCTATCGATTTTTTCTATAATATCTAATTTGTTTGCTATTTTTTGAAAATTTTTTGAGTTTATCGATTTTTTTCTGCTACAGTTCGTTAAACAACCTTTATATTTATGAACGTATTTTTAAAGAAAATTTAATTCTGAATACGATGAGCACTATCCTGAAAACGATGAGCACTATCAGATAAGAATTGACAGAGTTGTGATAATTTTTCTAAAAAAGAAAATAAAGATTTTGCAGGAAATCGCCGTTTAGAAAACCCAGGCAAAAAAAAAAGTTATCATAAAATATACAATATTTTTAAAGGTTTTTGGCGAGGTTTTTGGCGAGCTGAATCCGATTTTGGCCTTTAAATTGCTCTATCGCGTCAGGTTTTTGAGATATTCAATATTAATTGATAAATCAAAAACTTAAAGAGATAGCGCAATTCCAAGGTCAAATTCGAATTCAGGGGGCCAAAAACCTTTAAAATAATGATACGCGACCTCTTACTATGTTCGTTTATTTTTTATTTTTTTGCCTGGGTTGTCTGAATGGCAATTTCATGCAAATACTTAATTTTCTTTTTTAGAAAAATTATCACAACTCTGTCAATTGTTTTTCGATTTTTTCGGCATAGGGCTCATCGTATTCACAACTAAATTTTCTTTAAGAATGAGTTTATAAATATAAATATTGTTGAACGAACTATAGCAGAAAAAACTCGATAAACTCAAAAAATATCAAAAAAATTAGATATTGTTGAAAAAATCAATACATATCTTTCGTATATGTATGGACCAATTCGCATACATAAAAAGCCCTATCCTTCTTCTATCTAAAATAGTTAAAAACTTGAAAATCGGTTGAAAACTTTTTAAGTTACACGTGGTTTAGTGAGAAAAGTCCCAAAAAAACGTTTTTTGACAATAACTTTAAAATTTGAGGGTGTCTGGCAAGTTTGATGGACATTTTTGTGGTCTTTTCGACGAGACCTACAACCTTAACTACCTTATTTCAAAAGTATATTCGATTTTGTGTTTTTTGTAGCACAGTGTAATACTTACACTCAAAAAAAAGTAACACTCGAAAAAAGTTTTACACCAAAAAAAAAAAAAATTAGTCATCATTTTTTTTTGTTTTCCAAAAAAAGGTTTTTTACACCAAATAGAAAAATTTCTGGTCAAAATTGTTTTAACGTTTTTCTCTTAAAAAATTTTACTATCACTTTAAAAGGGCATTATGGAGGGTATACAACCTTAACTACCTTATTTCAAAAGTATATTCGATTTTGTGTTTTTTGTAGCACAGTGTAATACTTACACTCAAAAAACAAGTAACACTCGAAAAAAGTTTTACACAAAAAAAAAAAAAAATTAGTCATAATTTTTTTTTTTTTGTTTTCCAAAAAAAGGTTTTTTACTCCAAATAGAAAAATTTCTGGTCAAAATTGTTTAAACGTTTTTCTCTTAAAAAAATTTACTATCACTTTAAAAGGGCATTATGGAGGTATTAATGGACTCGAACAAGTCAAATTTAACTTTTTTACTTGTTTTTCATATCCTTACTCACAAAACGGCAAAGTAGAAAAATTTACTTTTTTAATGAAAAAGAGTTTATTCTAGTTCGAGGACATTTATTTTCTCCATTATAAATTAATATAACAAGTAAACATATTAAGTCTACTTTCTCTCAGGATATTCTGCCATTTCTAATAATCTCCCAAACATATTTTTTTCTACAAACATTTTTTATTGAGTGTATAAGTAACATCTAACGCATTAAGTTATCCATACTCATACACATGAACAACACACAGATGTACTCATTCTTTAACAAACAAATTGTGACAGGAATATAAACAAAAACAAACACATTCATAACTTAATGTATTTGCTTGTTTCAGAATTTTTAGGTATCCCTTTCAACACATGCATACATCTACACATACACACTTATGCTTACTCACACTTGTAAGTATTTCAAAAGACACTCAGCCCTTGATTTAAATGTGTAAAATACTTAAATCGAAATATGCTTTGAAATATATTTATAACTTTTGCCTAAAAGTATGCAATGATTTTTGGAATTTCTTAAAATTGTTTGAAAATATTGCTGAATTTTTTCCTATTTTCATGTAAATCAAGGTATAAGTATTTTTTTTTTTATATAAAGTTATAAAGATATTTACAAGTATATGTTGCAATTTCCTGTTGTTGTTTATCAAGCTCTTCAAATGTGTTGTAATGACATTTTAACACAGCTTACATTATTCTAAACTATATGGTAGGTTATACAAGTGTAAATGTGTGTGTGCGTGTGTGTATGTGTGCATATCTTTATATATGTGAACACATGATATGATATACAAAAACAGATTTACCTTGAAAATTACTTGATATTTTTTGTCAAGTTTTGATATACAAATTTTTCTTACGAAAACTCTAAAGACTTTTGTTTTCTTTTATTTATTGTGTACTTGTAGAAAAAAACAAAGACACAAATATACTGAATAAGACAACAGAGGACAGGACATTATGAATTTGATTACTTTTCTCTTTAACAAAAAAGTTTGTTTTCTTCTTCTTAAAATCCTTTATAGTTTGTTTTCCGGTAGTTGTAGTAGAAATAGTAGTTGTCCCTTCAAGTGGTTTTTGTATACTTAATATCTTACTCACTCACATCAAGGTTTTCTTTTAGTGTATGGTCATGAGTAGGAAAACCAAAAATATGCATTTATTAATTAAATTTGAGCCCTTAAAGTATGCAACAACTTATTTGAAAATTAAGTCAGACAACCTAAATAAAAATATATATGATTTATGACTTATTTAACGATTTTGTTGTTGCATACTTTAAGGGCTTAAATTTAATTAATAAATGCATATTTTTGGTTTGCCAAGTCATGAGTATATATGAGTGAGTGTATGTGTGTGTGACTTTGTTTATTTTCTTTAAGATTTTACATGTTTATATTGCTCTCTAGGGTATTTTTGAGACTCCTTAGGTGTATTGGTTCTTGTGTGCCTGCAACAGACAAAGAAAATACCGAACGTACATTAAACGAAGAAATGAAAGTAGTAAAGAAAACATTAATTTTATTTTAAATTATTTGTTTAACATGCAGTTTTGTCCTTAAAACTGACAAAAAAAAAATAATGTGAAATTTATCTGTTTAAACTAAACAATAAATTATTAGAATTATTTGATTGTCTTTGCATAAAAATCCCAGATGACCATTGGGTTTTATTTTTTTTTTTTCTGCATAAGAGAAATAATATTTCAATGTGGTTTAAAGTGCTATGCCATGATTTACTAGGATTTTTTGGTTGGATATGGTTATAAAATTTAAATATTTTTTGTTTTTTAAATTTTAATTTTTCGTATGCCGAGAAATATGCTTTAAAATAACTTGATAACTTAAGCCCAAAAGTATGCAACATTTTTTTTTTGGATTAATGCTAATTGTCACGATAACGTTTTTCTTTTGATTTTTGAAATTTTTTGTAAATAAAAAAAAATTAATGCTTACATTTAGGAAGACCAAAAATTATATCTGTTACATTAAGGAGCTTAAGACATTTCTCTTTTTATACCTTACAACCACAGAATGGGGGTATAATCACCTTGTCATTACTTTATGGATTTCCCGGTCGGAGAATCCATAAAATATAAATATTATTGCTCCATTTTTTTTATACCCTCCACTTAGTGATAGAGGGTATATAGGTTTGTCATTCTGTTTGTAACTCATCAAAATATCGGTCTTAGATTCCATAATGTATATATATAACTGTTCAGTGATCGATTAAAGACATTCTAGCGATGTACGTCTGTCTGTCCGTCTGTGTAAATGGTGATCACGGCCAAAGCATTAAACAGATATTTCTAAGACTAAACATATTTACTTGTTGTTTCCCTAGGTAGTTTGGTATTGCGAAATCGGTTTAGCGGTTCAAAAGTTATGAAAGAAAATGTAAGGACACCTCGAAAATTTTGGTACATTCAAAATAACCCAAAAATACAAAATGCTTTAATTCGTCTACTGGTTAACACGTGTGAAAAGAATTGGTCACCGAATAGTATTTAAACACGTTCAAACATATTTCTTTACAAAAAAATCGCCGAATTTTTATTTCACCAAAAAATTTTTTTTCGCAGTGGCGTCTTTTTTTGGAGGGGTGGGAAACGGCGGAGTCGGTAGGGACACCTTTCCCATCGCGGTAAATGTTTACTAATTCATTTATTATGCTTTTTGCACTATAAATATATCATTTTATCATTATTTTAATTATTTCTGTTTATCCATGCCCACAAAAGGGGCGGACGTAAAAAAATTAAATTTTTTTGTCCCCTGGATCGAACTTCAGGACTATAAACTTCTTCTGATATAAAAAAATTTTCATTTGCTTAGCAATATTACAAAAAACAAACTGTAACAAATTGCTTTTTTCTCGAGGCTATTTAGTTCCTTAAGGGGGAACTTTTCCCCATGGTCCAATTTTGCCTCCACTCTAGTGATAGAAGGTATATATAAGTTTGTCAATCCGTTTGTAACACCTCGAAATATTGGTCTAGGACCCCATAAAGTATGTATATTCATGATCCTCGATCGATTCTAAGTCGATCTAACGATGTCCGTCCTTTCATCCGTCTGCCTGTCTGTCTGTCCGTCTGTAGAAAACACGCTAACTTTTGAAAGACTTTACAGAGGCCCCTTAAGATGTTCAAATCGCCCGCCCTAATATATAAGTCTGTCATTCCGTTTGTAACACCTCGAAATATTGGTGTTGATGTCCGAAATTCCATCCGTCTGCCTGTCTGTCTGTCCGTCTGTAGAAAACACGCTAACTTTTGAAAGACTTTACAGAGGCTCCTTAAGATGTTCAAATCGCCCACCCTAATATATAAGTCTGTCATTCCGTTTGTAACACCTCGAAATATTGGTCTAGGACAACATAAAGTATATATATTCATGATCTTCGATCGATTTTAAGACGATCTAGGTATGTCCGTCCGTCCGTCTGTCTGTCTGTTTAAAACACGTTAACTTTTGAAATACTTTACGGAGGCTCCTGAAGTTAATCATATATGTTGGACATTTACCTGGTCAGGTTGGTGTTGCAAGCCAGCGAAATCGGTCCAGATTTAATTTCGGCAAGGGGTTTTCTTGAGTTTAAGAGATAAAAAACACTAAAACTTTTGAAAAGCAATTCTGAGGATGCTGAAACTTGGAATATATATTGAATTTTAGCCAAATCGGTTCAGTGGCTCAATATTTATTAGCAAAACAGTGCATTTCAGATTAGTTTTACCTTAAATTTATGTGTTGAAAACCCGTTAAACATGTTTTAAAAACATTGGTAAGTCACAAAAATATTTTACAACGTATTTTTGTCACTCAAAAATATTTTTACACTTTAAAAAAAAATACACTCGAAAAAAATCTTACACTCAAAAAAAAATTTACACTCAAAAAAAATTTTGTAAAATATTTTTTTAAATTACTTAAAAAAAAGTATTTTTTTCACGTTAGAAAATTTACTATCACTTAAAAAGGCATTGTTGAGGTTGAGGGTATTCATTGGGGCGTCCCGTCAAATTAAAATTTTCGAATTTCATTTCGTATACCTGCCAAACGATAGCAACGTTAGAGCTGATTGTAAGAACATTTATGAAAAAATTTCGCAAGATCATCTTCAGTCGGCAACCATCGGCCAAAGTTAAAAAAAATGTTAAAAAATCAGCATCTGATTTTTAAAATATTTTCCAATAAAGTGCGCCAAATTCCAAATTTTTGAGCCGGATTTGGTCAAGAAATTCGGACATGAATTTTGGCCAAAATACGTAATTTTTTCAACTTCGACCCCTGTTTGCCGACTGAAGAAGACCTTGCAAAATTTTTTCATAAATTGTTCCATAATCAGCTCTAGCGTGGCCATCGTTTGGCAGGTATTGCGACATAAAATTCGAAAATTTAAATTTGACTGGACGCCCTAGTATTCCGCGACCTTGGGACAACAAGGTTCTATCTGTGCCTATTTCTTTAAGTAAATAGAACCTTGTTGTTCCAAGGTCTCGATTCATAGATTCGGCCAAGTCGAATTTAACTTTTATTTCATTTTATTTCAAAAATTTTTTTCTTAAGCTGTGTTAACACCATACCACTAATACCTATTTTACACTATCACACTTTTTGATTATACACATCGAAATTTACCAACTTCTAAACTGTTTTTGTATTTGTTTTTGATTGGAACCGGGTCGTTTCTAATAAGTAAACAATTTCTGTGAAAAAAATTATATAAAATATTTCCCTAACATGGCGAAATTACGCTTGTATAATGGAAAAGTATAATAGTGTAAAGTGGGTATAACAAGGGAAGTCTCCCTGGTGTCACCCTCCGATCTTCATGAAATTTGGATATGTTGTTAAGAACGAAAAATAATTCTACACGTATTTTTTTTAGCGACCAAACTCATTTTTAGGGGGGTCGATTTGTAAGGGAGGAAATTGACCTTTTTCAGTTTTTTACGATTTACGCCTATTTAAACAAAATGAATATAGGCATGTGTGGCATCAGATTAAAGGTATTAAATATACCTATCTCGTGGTGCTAACAACGGGCCAAAGAAATTCATATTTTTCGACTTATTAACAAAAATGTCCTGAAATTTTGGTATTTTACTCAATATGACGAAAAGTTGTGCATGTTTGGACACGTTCTTAGCACACGTTGATAGGTTTTCCAAAGACCTTTCATTTGGTATGTAACATGACTAAGTTTCTTTGAGTGATATAGGAGATAAACGAAAAAAACTGAAAAATGGCCTTGTCTTCCCCCCTCCTTTTTATCCCCTTACTATGAATTTGGGCCGGCAAAAAAAAAATATGTGTCCCTTTATTTTTTCTGATCTACAAAATAAAACCAATTCCATAAAGATCTGCGGTGACACTAGGGAGACTTCCCTCGAAAGTCGTTTTATTTTCGTTGATTTTTCTGAAAAAGTAATATTTTTTATTTATAGCATAATTTTAGGCATGTAGTCGAACTTGCGATTTTAAAATCTTTAAATAAAGTTTCTTCATTTCTATTAAAAATATATTGGGCATTTTGGAGAGTATTCATGAATTCGTATAAATCTAATATTTTTGCTTGCTTTTTTATATGCTTTTAAAATAAATCATTATTTTAGTTCAATCTTTCTTTTTATTAAACATAAAAAAATCATTGCATACCTTAGGGCTTAAATTAAAATACCAAAATCATTGCATGTTTTTAGGCGAAAATATTATTTTAATAATTTAATTTTCCAAAAAAAAAAAACAAAAAAAACGAAAAAATAACCCTCCACAAAAAACATCAACTAAATAACAAACAAAAAAAATTGTGAAAACCACAAATCCTCTAATTTCAAATTATATCAAAAACAAACGTTATTCAGGCATGTATAACAATTGTTGGCAGATGTACAAAAAATATGGAAATTTCACTTTAAATAATACACGTGGGCATAAAACAGATACATACCAACAAAAATAACAAAAAACTTTGTTTAAAAAAAAAATATTTTAAAACATAAATTTGACAAGGCCCCAAGGAGTAATCTACATACAACCACAAAAAAAAATAAACAAATATTCACACATACAAAACAATTTTCTTTTCAGAAAAATATAAAAAAAAATATAAAACAAATTAAATATACCGCATAGAGTTAACTTAAATGAAATGTTCAGAAAAAAAATAATTGGAGATAAAATGACAACCAAAATTATATAAAAAAACACAAATTAAAACATTTATTTTTGCAAAAAAAAAAAAAAAAAAACAGATGAAGAGAAAAATTTTAAAAATTTCATTTTAACCACATTTAACACAAAACATCCCCATGGATCTTGGCAACAATAATAAAATCATTATAAAAATATACAATAAAATTAATTTGATTTTTTTTTTTAAAATTTATTTTGATTTTAATTTTCTCAAAAATAAAAACAAAAAAAAAATTGTATTAAAATCTTTTTTACTTACCAAAAATGTGCTATGTAGCTTAAAAATTAAATATTCATAGAGAAAAATGTGACAAAATTCTAGGTATTTAGTTTAAATACTTGTAAAAAGCTTTCACTTACACTTCAACATAATGCCCATAGTTATTTATTGCATACTTTAAGGGGCTACACAGAAAATAACACAAACAAACAAGTAAATCGGATATAAAACTTTCCTCTTACAGCAGCGAGTATAAAGTAGTATTAACAGCAACAAACAACTACAACATACAATAGCATCAGCCATCCATCCGTTACAGGCATGATGTTAATAATTAATATTTTATACATTTACCAACTAACCAACCATGATTTTACTTATGGACATAAAAGAATAAGGATGAAACGAGAAAAAAATATAGACGGGAAAACCAAAACATGAAATACTTTAGTTTAAGTGGCAGGTATTTAAATGTAAACAACAGCAATAATTTACAATAGAGAATTTAAGAGATGATGGAAATTTTTTATAGAATACTTTAAGGCAATAATTTATTTATAAACAATATTGTAGTATTGTTTAAGGGGTTAGAGAAGGGACTACGGAAGTGGGAAGTTATTAAAAGGTTTAAAAAATATGTTTTGTAATGTTTTTCAATCGTATTTATTACAATTTACCATATACATAAATAGGTGGACCTAATAAATGCGGTTACCTTGTTTGTATTTAAAATGAGTTTGTAATATATTCGAAGCATACTTTTAGAGGCGTAAAATTTTATTGGGTAACAGCGTTAACTAGCGCATTCTGCAATATTTTATGTGATATGAAGTTCTATTTATGATTTATAAAATTATTTAAGCATACTTTAAGGGGCATAAATAAAAGTGGATTTTAAAACCAAATAACTTAAAGCATACTTTAAGGAAAATAAACAAAAGTGGATTTTTTTTTCTTCAAATAATTTACAAATTCAGCACATATTCAAGCTTATCTGGATCCCTGGACACAGTGGTGTCGCTGGGAACGAATTAGCTGATGAATGTGCGATATATGGCTTCGAGTCGATAAAAGAACGTGTCGAACCTGATATATCGGTTCCTATAGTGGAATTGGTAAACGAAATTGATAGGATATCAGTAAGGCAACAAAAAACTGGCATTTATTAATTGATTTTGAGGCCTAAAACTATGCAACAACATATTTAAAACAGTATACAGAAATCAAACATATTTTTATTGAAATTTGATTCAAAGCAATAAAGAATTATCAAGGAATATCCCAAATCCCTCAACTTAAAACATTGTATAGCATAGTTTTAGGCCTCAAAATAAATTCATAAATGCTAATTTTCTTTTGCCCTAGATATCAGAGAATAGAATGAAGGAAATGTGGATTTCACTCACCACGTGCACGATATCGCTAACCCTGTGGCCACAGTCAAATCCTTAGAGAACTAAAAATATATTTACTTGTAGAAAACGGACGGTTAGCCTATTAGTGGGAGAACTGACAGGACACTGTATAATCGGCCAAACGGCCGTACATATGGAAATTTCTGAAAGGGTATATTTTAGAAGTAGTGGGAAGTGGAGGAGTCAGTGTGAATGCCCGGGGCAAAGATTTTTCGATGACCTGTATTGGCTAAACGGTGTCTCATTGACGTCTCTAGCAGAATAACATAGAGAATCAGAGTGGTTTAAGAAAGATAAACTTGTACCAGAGAGGGAGTAGGAAAATAACAATTAAGTTAATCGGAATGTGCCTTTTTATGGCGAGTGTATTCGCCAAATTGGAGGATGCTTATCCAACTTAACCCAACAAATTCAGCTGTAGTACACAATATTCTTTTAACATTTGAAACCTTCCACTCTGGTGATAGTGGGTATACCTAAGTTTGTCATTCCGTTTTTATCACCTTGGTCTAGGAATCCATAATGGTTATAGGTAAGGAAACCAAAAATAAGCATTTACTTATTATTAATTAAATTTAAGCCCTTAAAGTATGCAACAAAAAAGTTGTAAAATAAGTCAGAAATCATATATATTTTTATTGAGGATTTCAGACTTTATTTCAAATATGTTGTTGCATACTTTTAGCGCTCAAATTTAATTAATAAATGCTTATTTTTGGTTGGCCTAGTTATAGGTATTCATGATTCTCGATGGATTTTAAGTCAATCTAGCGTTATCCGCCCGTTTGATTGCCTATAGAAAACTTTCGAAAGACAGAACTAAGGTTTTCGAAGTTTAGCACATTTGATTTTAACGTACCTGGTTAAGTTTCCTTTGCATTTTAGCGTTATTGGTATAGTGGTTCAAAAGTTATAAGCAAAACCGTGAACTTCGGCCGAGGTATTTCACGAAATCAGGTGTTTTAAAATCCGGTAAACATTCTTTGAAATACATTGGTAACTAACCAAAATATTAAAAAGTATTTTTGAAACTTAAAATTGTTTTACACGCAAAAAAATTACACTCAAACAAATTTTTACACTCGATTTTTTTTTACAAAAAGTACTAAAAACTGTTTTTGACTCAAAAAAAAAAAAAAAAAAAATTTCCAGTACAAATACTTATAGACTCAAAAAATAAACTGTTTTCTTCATTATTAAAAATAATTTTGAAAATGTCGAACATCATCCGATGTAGAAGTAAGACTTGTTAAGTAAAATAAACAATATTTTTTCCGCCTAAATGTATTCAATAAAAAAAATTGTTTTGCACCAATTTGCCGGAAACTTGAAATATATAAAGGAGTGTTTACATCTTACCAACGACTCATTTTTTATCGATGATTTAGATGTTCGACATTTTTGTAGCATAATTTTAGGTATTTTGTAAATATATGATTGTTTTTTATAAAGCGTATAAAACCCAAAATTTTTTTTAATTTTTTAAAACAAATATAACTAATTACTCAAACTTAGATGGAGTTTTATAAAAACAAATAGAAAAGCTAAATTCGCATTGGCAGAATCTATGAATACCCTCCACAGTGTCCTTTTTAAGTGAAAAAAATATAATTTTTGATTAGAAATATTTTATTTTGTGTAAAAAACTTTTTTTTAAGTAATTTTGAAAAAAAAAAAAAAATTATTTACTAAATTTTTTTTTGAGTGTAAAATTTTTTTTGAGTTTAAAATTTTTTTCGAGTGTATTTGTTTTAGTATAAAAATTATTTTGAGTGACAAAAATACGTTGTAAAATATTTTTGTGACTTACCAATGTTTTTAAGACATGTTTCACGGGTTTTCAACACGTGAATTGAAGGTGAAACTAATCTGAAATTCACTGTTTTGCTAATAACTTTTGTACTACTGGACCGATTTGGCTGAAATTCAACACGAAACAGGCCAGGAGAACAGCAAATTTATGTGCTAATTCATACGTTTGCTTTTCAAAAGTTAGTGTGTTTTTTATATCGAAAATTCACGAAAAACCCTTGTCGAAATTCAGCCTTTTGCTCATAACTTTTGAACCACTGGACCGATTTCGCTGGATTGTAATAGCAACCTGACCAGGTAAATGACCAACTTATATGCCAAAATCCAGGAGCCTCCTTAAAGTTTTTCAAAAGTTAGCGTAATTTCAACAGACAGACTGACGGACGGACATCGCTAGATCGTCTTATAATCGATTGAGGATCATGAATATATATACTTTATGGGGCCCTGGACCAATATTTCGAGGTGTTACAAACGGAATGACAAACACATATATACCGTCTATCACTAGAGTGGAGGGTAAAAAAACATAAATATCATTGTTTGTCTTGTTTTAATTTCTGGATCATATATTGACCAAATGCCTAAAATTATGCTACAGCAAAATCTAATTTTTTTTTATTAATATTAGCAAAAATAGAACGACGCAGTGGTGTGATGTAAACACATCTTAAAAGAGAAGATTTTGATGATGGGGTCCCCAACTTTTGGCGTCAATTTTTGGAAAAACCAAAAAAATTTTTTTTTTGTTTTTCGCACTCTTGAACTGTTGGTAGCCAACTGGTTTTTTGTCCAAATTTTTTTTGTTAGTTTTCCCGTAAAGGGTCCTTCATTCCCATTTTTTTTGGGGGGTAAACTACTACATTTTTGATAATAAGTCGAAAAATATTTACTTACGTTTTTTGACACGTTGTTAGCATCACGACCTTTAATCTGATACCAAATATGCCTATATTAATTTTGAGTAATTAGGCGTAAATCTTAAAAAAAATTAAAAAAATTCAACTTCCAGCCATACAAATCAGCCAATTTGATTACATGAAAAACTGTTTTTCGCCAAATAAAATCATTGCACCAAAAATTTTTTTTTGCCAAAAATTTTAGTTATTTTTTATGAAATATATTTACGCTTTATATATTTTGCATATTTTTTTTTAATTTTACTTCCCCCTTTTAAATTAACAATTTACTAACAGTATAATATAAATAAAACATGCATTAATGCACTGATTAGAAGTTTAAAACAAATTTTTAAATTTTTTAAGGACTCTTATCCTTCAAAAAATTTGTTTATCTATCTTTCTAATTTATCTCTGTGTTAATATCCCTTTCACACTTATTTCTAGTTTTTTTTTTTTTAAAAGCGCGTTTTTTTATATTTCTATTTAAAAAATTTTAATGTTTTCGTTCGCCTTTACCGTGTATATTCACTTTAAGCATTTTTATTTAACCTTTCATCACTTGTTTGTATAAATAAATTTTTTATTTGCACGTCTCTCACTCTCCATATAGATTAAAGTGAAAATTTAATAAAATTTCAACTTATAAAAATGTTAAAATGTAGCCATTGAATAAGAGTTGTTGTTAATCCTTAGTGGTGAAATCCATTGCTATACATATGCTCTTGAATTTTTGTTAATGGCTTTCAAAAAAATATAAAAAAAAAATTGTTTAAACAAAAAAATCAGGTCAAGTATAGTGAAAAAAGTACCCAAAAAATATATACAAGGATTTAAAAAGAAAAACTTTTATTTTGTACGTTATTTTAATCAGATTTAAATAAATTACTAAAACAAAAAAGTTTTTTTTTTTTGTGTTAAAAAGTAGGCAATGATTTCTTTTTAATTAAAAATCAACTAAAAGTATGCTACAAATTTGAATTCAATAAAAAGTAGTTAAAACAAAAGTAGGCAAAGGTTGTTTTAAGCCGAAAAATAAAGTAGAAGAATTGATTATGTTAAATTAAATTAAAATAATTGTAAGGCAAAGAAAATGTTATTTTAAGTTGTGCAAAAGTAGAAGAAAAAAAAATTAAATCCCTTTAAAATATGCAAAGTTTTTTTGAGTAAGAAATTGGAAATACAATTTTAAGAACATTATAGGAACTTTTTTCAAAGGCCAATTGTTACGCATACATTTTTCGTATAATTTTTAAATTTATTGGGAAAAAAATAAGTTTTTTTTAATGCATATATTTAGGCAGAGCAAAATTCACATATTTGACTTTAAAAAGCCTAAAACATTTGCAATTTTTTGGAAACCAATAGAAAATTTTACTTTTATACCATGATTTACCATGATCGCATGATTTTCTTCATTTTTAAAAATATTTGTTTAAATGTCGGATATCAAATTATTTTTTCTTGAGCCTAAAAGTATGCACTCATTTTTTTACACAAAACAGCAAAATTTATTTGGCTCAGGGGTTTCGTTACAAAATAAAGGCTAATTAGATTTTCTTTATTGTAGTTGAAAAAAAACTAATTTTTTTTAACCCTGCTGTTAGGTTAGAAAAAACTTACGGATGTTAGGTTAGTGGACCATTTGGTCCATACTTAATATTCAAACAAAATAACAATTTAATATTATATTTGTATATATTTTGGATCATTTCTACCTAAATACGATTATTTTAAGCTTAACTCAACGTTAGAGATGGGTGCGTGAGTGAATTTTGGGTCACGCTCACGCAAGAAATATTATAATAGCTCATGAATCACTCACTCGATTTTTTTCTTTACTCACGCTCACTTACTACTCACGTCAGTAAGACTAAAATAAGTTACGATCATGCGTGACTCACGTGATTCATAATTACGCTCACCCCAATTCACGCAATATTCACTTACAAATACACAATTTTAAGGAAATTAAAAAAAAAAAAAAAAAATCATATATTAGCAGACCGTTAATTTGAATTTTAACTGATTGCTTAACGAAAAATATATACGAAAACAATACAAAAAAATTATATTGAATCACGCAAGAAAAATGGCACTCACGCAAAAATTAGGCTCGATTTCTAATCACTCACACTCAAGTTTTGGAATCACACTCACTCAAGCATGATTCTCGTAATTAACTTGACTTTCGCTCGAGCGTGAGTCACGCGTGATTCACGAGAACCACGCAAATCACGTGACCAGCACCCACCTCTACTCAACACAGGTAATGTAAACATTTGTTGAAGGATTCCCTTTTTTTATATTCTTTACTTTAGAGATTGTTTTGTATTACAATTCAACAAAAGGTACATATGTTAGTTTTGTTTTTTCCTATAATTTCTAGTGATTCATCTCCTTTAGGTGGCGTGGATATTGCTGATCAAATGGTTGGTTCCTACAGCACAAAACGCGCAAGAAATCGATGGCCTAACGTTGTATTTGCAAACATACTTGATATCCCAGCAAAACCCTAAACATGGTAACGGTTATGTAATGCATTACCATGTAATGCATAGCCAAAAAATAAATAAAAAATGTGCATTAATTTTCGCCTACCGCTTACCATAGGCATTCACTATATTTATTTTTCATGCATTATGTAAAACTCATACATTATTTTGAGTGACATCACAAACAAAAAGAATCAATCAAGTATAGGGTATTGTAAGGTTGCCTTATTCTATACTGGATTAATGATTTTTGTTTGGGATAAGAAAAACACAAAAAAGTTATGCATATGGTAAGCGATAGGGAAAAAATGCATATTTTTGTTTTTTTCTGCTATGCATTACATGGTAATGCATTACATGGCCGTAACCATTTTAAAAGTTTTGCCGGAATACCTGCTTTGAACGTGCATCCTATTTTCTAAAACCGACGTTTCATGGGCTCCGGCTATCGAAATCGCAGGTGAAAATATACTATGGACCAAATGGTCCCTTAACCTAAGAAACGTAACTTTTTATTTTTCTCAGTCCTGGTTTAAGTCAGAACCTAGATTTTTTGCAAAATAACATTGCTTTATAAAAAGACTCCATGAGCAAAAAATCTAAGCTAGTATATATCACCGTTCAAAAGTTACAAAGGAAACAATCCAAAAATTGGACCAAATGGGCTTAACCTAACAGCAGGGTTAAGCATATATTTAGGCAGAACAAAATTATATATTTTACTTGAAATAGCTTTAAACTCTTACATTCTTTTTCAATCAAAAGAAAATTGTTTCTTCATACTACTAAAGCTATGTTTACACCATACCACTGAGTAGTATGATTTTTAGGCAAAACCAAGATTTTTTATAGCATAAATTTGGGCATGTAGTAAAAATATGATTGTTATTTGAAAGCTATATAAAACTTTATATATTTCTAAATTTATAAACAAATATGACAATTTATTGGATCATACGTTGATTTATTAAAAAATTATCATAAATGTCTTTGTTTTTCTGGGATTTAATTTTCGAATCATATGTTTACAAAATGCTTAAAATTATGTTACAGCAAAATCTTACCTCTTTTTATAAAAATAATCGAAAATAAAACGATTTATTGTCAGTGGTATGATGTAAACACAGCTTAAAGTTATGTTACCACTGAGACGATTTTTATAAAAAAAGTAAGATTTTGCTGTAACATAGTTTTAGGCATTTTGTAAATATATGATCCGAAAATTAAATCTGAGCAAAACAATGATATTTATGATTTTTCTTAATAAATGGACTTAAGATTAAATAAATTGTTATATTTGCTTATAAATTTAGCAATATGTAGAGCTTTTTGTCGCTTTTAAATAACAATCATATATTTACTACATGCCTAAAATTATGCTATAAAATTTGCATCATAAAAATCATTCGACTCACAAGGGAAGTCTCCCTAATTTCAATCGCGGATCTTTATGGAATTGGTTTAATTTTTTAGATCAGAAAAAATAAACTGACACGTATTTTTTTTTTAGCGACCCAAATTCATATTCAGGGTGTAAAACGGAGGGGGGAAGACAAGTCAATTTTTCAGTTTTTTTCGTTTATCTCCTATATTATGCAAAGAAACCTATTCATGTTACATACCAAATGAAAGGTCTTTGGAAAACCTATCTACGTGTGCTAAGAACGTGTCCAAACATGCACAACTTTTCGTCATATTGAGTAAAATATCAAAATTTTAGGACATTTTTTTTAATAAGTCGAAAAATATTAACTTCTTTGAGATAGGTATTTTTAATACCATTAATCTGATACCACACTTGCCTATATTAATTTTTTTTAAATAGGCGTAAACAACTGAAAATGGTCAATTTCCCCCATACAAATCGAACCCCCCTAAAACGATTTTTGCCCGCTAAAAAAAATACGTGTCGAATTAATTTTCGTTTTTAACAACATATTCAAATTTCATGAAGATCGGAGGGTGACACCATGGAGACTTCCCTTGTCAGTGGTTTTGTGTAAACATAGCTCTATTGGCATGATATAAACACACATTTATGGTGAGTTTTTCTCATACCACTACGCCCTTGTATTTTCGTTGATTTTTATGAAAAATAAGATATTTTTGAAGCATAATTTTAGGAATTTAGTGATCACTAGGCAAACCAAAAATATGCATTTATTAATTAAATTTAAGCCCCTAAAGTATGCAACAATAAAATCGTAAAATAAGTCAGAAATCATATATATTTTTATTTAGGTTGTCTGACTTAATTTTCTAATATGTTGTTGCATACTTTTAAGGCTCAAATTTAATTAATAAATGCATATTTTTGGTTTGCCAAGTGATCACACACTTTTAAGGTGTGTTTACATCATACCACAGCGTCGTTTTATTTTCAATAATTTTTATGAAAAACTAAGATTTTGTTGAAGCGTAATTTTAGGCAGTTAGTAAAAATATGACTCTAAAATTAAACGCGAGAAAAACAGTGATATTTATAATTTTCTTTAAATAAATCGACTTAAGATTAAATAATTTTTGTATTTTTTTTAAGTTTATCAATATATAGAGTTTTATTCGTTTTTTAAATAAGAATCATATAAAGACTTAATGCCTAAAATTATGCTACAAAAAAATCTAATTCGAAAATAAAACGACTGGGCTGATATAAACACTAGTAAATAACACTGTAAATAATTTTTACATATAGAGTTCTATTGACTATTAACTAAATAAATTTGACATTAAAAGTTTTTCTGAAGATTATTATAACTGGATAATATGAAACTAGTAAGAAACAAACCAGGATGTCTTAAATTTTTAGAAAAATTAAATTTTTCTTTCACACTTTTCTCAATTCAAAAACCATATATAACTAGAGAGTCCCGTCGAAATTAAACTTTCGAGTTTCGTGTCATAATACCTGAAAAACGATGGCCACGTTGGAGCTGAATATAGAAAAATTTATAAAAAAAAATTTGCAAGGTCATCTGCAGTCGGCAGCCAGCGGTCAAAGTTGGCACAATAACGTATTCGCACCAAAATTCATGGCAGAATTTCTTAACCAAATCTTGCTCAAAAATTTGTAAAATAATTATTTAATTGGTTTTTTCGACCTTTTTGGTTTAACTTCAATAAGTAAACGGATAAACAAGCTCGAGGCCTTAGTTTTTTAATAAATTTTATTTATTTATTTTATTCATCAATATTTCGTCATCCTTCGGATGACATCTTCAGGATCTTAAATTAAATACAAAAAATATACAAAAATTATCACAATATGTTTACTATATAAACCACTGTAACACAAAATTAAAAATATAAAAACAACAACAGAATTAACTTACAAAAATAAGATTTTTTTTTTTTGTAAGTTTATTTTGTTGTTGTTTTTATATTTTTAATTTTGTGTTACAGTGGTTTATATAGTGAAAATATTGTGACGAAATATTGATGAATAAAATAAATAAATAAAGTGTGTTTTAATTTTTATTAAATAATAAAAATTAGTTATTTTTTCGACCTTTTAATTGTGCAATGAAAAAGAGTTTATTCTGATTCGAGGCCTTTTCATGTTCCCCATAATGAATTAACATAACAAGTACTTATGATAACTCTACTTTCTTTATTGGGATATTCTCCCATTAAATACTCATAGAGTTTCTTGCTTTCAAAAATTTTGGTAATTTTCAGGAATGAATTGACGATCGTTTCGGGGGTGTTCCAATTCCCCCATCATCAGAATTCTTTAGAAAATTAGGTAATACTGTTAGCATGCAAACATCAAATATTCATACTCTAAATAATCTCAACTTAGTGAGAAAGCAAATATGATTTTCGAAGTTCCACCAGCATTACACCAAATATAATTTGAAAGCAAGTTTTTTTGGTTACTGCATATACTACCTTCGGTAGTTGTAAATACAGTTTTTATTTTTGCCTTCTGTTATAGAAAACAAATTCTCTCGTATCAAGAGGGTTACCAAGTGTGTTTTAATTTTTCCCATTATGAATTAACATAACAAGTACATGAAAAGGCCTCGAATCAGAATAAACTCATTTTCATTGCACAATTAAAAGGTCGAATAAATAACTAATTTTTATTATTTACTAAAAATTAAAACACACTTAGTAACCCTCTTGATACGAGAGAATTTGTTTTCTATAACAGAAGGCAAAAATAAAAACTGTATTTACAACTACCGAAGGTAGTATATGCAGTAACCAAAAAAACTTGCTTTCAAATTATATTTGGTGTAATGCTGGTGGAACTTCGAAAATCATATTTGCTTTCTCACTAAGTTGAGATTATTTAGAGTATGAATATTTGATGTTTGCATGCTAACAGTATTACCTAATTTTCTAAAGAATTCTGATGATGGGGGAATTGGAACACCCCCGAAACGATCGTCAATTCATTCCTGAAAATTACCAAAATTTTTGAAAGCAAGAAACTCTATGAGTATTTAATGGGAGAATATCCCAATAAAGAAAGTAGAGTTATCATAAGTACTTGTTATGTTAATTCATAATGGGGAACATGAAAAGGCCTCGAATCAGAATAAACTCTTTTTCATTGCATAAATAAATAAAATTTATTAAAAAACTAAGGCCTCGAGCTTGAATATCCGTTTACTTATTGAAATTTGTAAAATATTTAAAAAACTTTAAAACTGCGATTTTTGTCTACAGATTCAGATTTTTAAACATATAAATAATTTTGTTTAAACAAATTGGTCTTAAAAGATGGCAAATATTAAGAATGTAATGAAAAATATCGTTGGCTTAGTCGGCAAACCTGTCAAGTCCGTTTTTTTTAATTTTTCAGGAGAGACAAAAAACTGTCTAACTTTTTTTTGGGTTAACTTTTTTTAAATCTGTAAACGCAGTTTTTTTCTTAAGTTCATCTTGTTTAACCCCAAAAAATCATAGAAATCTAAAATAAAAGAAAGGAACACTTTTGGGCTCTTTTTGGACTTAGCACATTTGCTCTTTATAATTTTCTATTTTAAATGTGGACTTAGCACATTTTCTTTCCATTTTGTGGACTTAACAGATTTTCTTATATTTTTTTTTTTTTATTTTTATTGATTTTTTTTGTGTTTTTTATAATAAAAAATACAACTACTACATACTTTTTCATTGTTGTAGAAAAAAAAAAAAGAAATTATTTATAACCTAAATCGTAGGGTGGGTCGATGATATGGATATTTGCGAATCTCGTGAACTAATAGCAAAAAGTCGGTGAGCATTTTCGAGCTGATAACGGGAAAAATTATTTAAAAAAAAAAATTGCAGGCTACTTTTAGTCCTCTACAAGCGGTTTAAGTTTTTGAAAAAAAAAATGTTTTTTTAAAAAAAATATTTTAAAAATTTTGTGTTGACAAAAGCTTTTAGCTGAACAACAGCTCCAGAAAATGAATTTTTTTGTTTTTTTTGTTTTTTTTTATTTAATTTTTAAATATCCCTTTGAAGATGGTCAGCATAGGGTTATATAGTCGCAACAAAAAGTCGACTTTTCGACTTTTTTCAATTTCTAAAAAGTAGATTTTTCGCCTTGTTGACTTTTTAAAAAGTCGACTTTTTTCGATTTTTTTCGACTTTCTTCGATTTTTAATTTTTTTTGACTTTTTCCAGTTAGTTTTGACTTGTAATCGTTTAGGTGCTATTTTTTCGGTTGTATTTTATTTATCAATGTTGGATACCAAAGTAATGAAGGTTAAAAAAAGTCGAAGAAATCGAAAATTTGGAAAAGGTTGAAAAAATCGAAAGCGAAAGAGTCGACTTTCGATAGAACGCAATCACTGAGGTGTTTACAACAATCGAAACTATTGGTAAATACTACACTTAACACTTTCTAACTCATGAATTTGGCATTGACATTTTTGCTTCACACACAAAATATATGGAAATACCAATAGCTTCAGTTGTTATTAAACTCGACTTTTTCATACAAAAAGTCGATTAATCGACTTTTCGACTTTTCGACTATAGAACCCTAGGTCAGCAATGTTGACTGAAATGCTGGGACAATAAAAAAAAAAATAAAATAAAATATGTTTATATTTTTCATTTAATTAATTTATTAACTCATGACCTAATGCCGAACAAAATCAACAAACTACTAAACTAAAGGTCAACTATTCACAACTTTAAACAATTTTGTGAAATGAAAAATTCCAAAAATTATTGCTGATAAATTTTGGTCCATGGAAGCACATAAAAAGCCAAATTTTCTTTTCTTAATGCGCTTTATTTTACTAAATTTTACCAATTGAATTAAATTTTGAAAAAAAAATGTTTTTTATATAAAAAATCTAACTTTTCTGGCTTTGGAAATGCCATCATGTACCAAAATTTATCAGCAAAATTTTTTTTTTGGAATTTTTGCCTTTATAAGTTATATTTTGCAAAAAAAAAAAAACAAAGAACAAGCATGTATTTCCATATGAGCTTTTTTTGCGTCCTTTTAATAAAATAAACAAACCTCGAATTTAAATCTATTGAAGAAATTTGTTGATACAAAATGTGTGTTGTTTTCAGCTGGACTTAGCACGTGGCTTTCGATGTTTTTTTTTTTTTTTTTGGACTTGACACAATTTCTTACCACTGCATAACAAGAAGAAAAAACAACATAACGGCATTTTGTTTTTTTGTAAATGATGTGTTTTGAGTTATACTAGTATACTACATCAAAAACTCAATTTGCATAAAAATTGGACTTGACAGGTTTGCCGACTAAGCCAACGATATATAAAAAACACGTTTTGGGTCCAAAAATAGTGATCAGCATCTGTGGACCAAAATCGTTGGTCACCATTTTTGGACCAAAATCGAATTTTCTTTATTTTTTTATATTTTTTTTAGATAACATACTAAAAATTTTTCAACTTTTGAGACCAATTTGGATAAAAAAAACAAGTACAAAAGTTAAATTCGACGTAGCCGAATCTGTGAATACCCTCCACAATGCCCTTTAAGGTGATAGTAAATTTTCTAACTTAAAAAAAAATAACATTTTTGATTAGAAATATTTTATTTTGTGTAAAAAAACTTATTTTAAGTAATTTTTGAAGAAAAAAAAATAATTTACTAAATTTTTTTTTGAGTGTAAATTTTTTTTTGAGTTTCAAATTTTTTTCGAGTGTATTTTTTCTAAGTGTAAAAATATTTTTTAGTGAAAAAAATACGTTGTAAAATATTTTTGTGACTTACCAATTTTTTTACATGTTTAACAACGGGTTATCAACACGAGACTTTAAGGTGAAAAAAATCTGAAATTCAGGCACGGTGAGCCTCAGCGATGTTCAGGTTGAACTTTAGTGTCGACGAAAAGTGTAAATGCAGTTCGATTTCTACATGATTAGTTGTCACAAAACTGTTTTCAGCGAAATCGTAGCTGATCGCATTCGCGAGATATCGCGAAATTAGTGATTTTATATTTTAAAAAATTTTGATATTGAAGTTTTTTAAATATTTTCAAAAACTGAGTATACAGTTTTCATTGTACTTATTTTAAGGTCACAAAACAGTAAACATCGAAATATTATCTTCTTTAGTTCGCGAGAAATCGCGAAATAACTTTTTTGTCAATTTTTGTTTTTCAACTTTTTCTAGG
Source organism: Pegoplata infirma (assembly GCA_963921195.1). Lineage (NCBI taxonomy): Eukaryota > Metazoa > Arthropoda > Insecta > Diptera > Anthomyiidae > Pegoplata > Pegoplata infirma. Next base: position 231,982,387 of record OY992538.1, on the reverse strand, counting down.
TTTTTTTTCAAATGTTGTGGAAAGCTGATATGCACTTTAATGTGTACGTGATCGAAGGTCATAAGGGTGTTGACATCAAAGTTGTAGGTGTACACTGTCGCAAGATATCGCGGAATTATTTACACACAGAAAACAAATTTGCTAATTTCCAACTGAAATTCAGTTGTTGCAACAAAAATTCAGTTGATGCATTTGTATTAAGGTTGTAACAACTAAATATCGGTATTTTCAACTAAATGTTGTGGATATAACTGTCTTTTATTTGAAACAACTAAAAAATTCATCTACCACAGCGAAATTTAGTAAAAGAAACCAAATTTTGAGTTGATACAACTGAAAAATTCAGTTGGAAATTTATTTTTCTCTGTGTATATATTTATATATTTTTTATTTTTTTTTTTATTTTTCAATTTTGCATGTTCTTTTGAAATGGTGTAAAAACGTGGTATGCATTTTTATTTGTACATGTTAAAAAGACAGTAAACTGCTAACACAAAAGTCCTCTGTGGTCAATTCTTTAATGAATCGCAAAGTTAATATTAAATCTGTTATTTATAAATCTATTACAATAAAAAATAAATGAAAAAAAAAATTTAAAAATTTTTCGCGATTTTTCGCGAAAATTAGCGTCAATATATAGATTTCAGCAGTTTTACCACCTTCAGTTACGGGCAATTTAAACTGCATACCATATACTTGTCGTTACTTAATTTTTTTTTTTTTTTTTTGATACCAAAGAAAAAAAAGTAATTTATTATAAAAGCTCGTACAGTAATTTTCCGATTTCTCGGGAAATTGATCGTCTATAATTTTTATGCTTGCAGTTTTGTCACCTCTAATAACCTCGAATTCAAACTGCATACCACATTTTTGTCGTTAATTGAAGTATATGTTTTTACAGACCACAAATAACACAAATTAATGAATAAATAGTAGATAAGCGAGTTTTTTTGCGATATCTCGAAGAATTAAGCAGCTAGAATTTAAATGTTAACAGCCTTATGACCTTTGATCAATAGCAAGTCAAACTGCATTTCGTGTTTTTCAACAATGTTAAAGAAACTTCTTTTATTAATCACAACAAGAAATTCCCCCAAAAAGCTGTTTTTCGCTATTTCTCGCGAAAGTGAGCAGCTATAATTTTTTTGGGGGCAGTTTTAATTTCTTCCAGCATGTTCAAATCAAACTGCTTACCACTTTTTTTTATCATTTCTAAACAACCGGGTTTAAAATATAATAATAAAAAAAAAAAATATATATATATATAATTACGCGATATCTCGCGAAATTTAGCACCTTCAATTTTGATGTCAACAGCTGTGTGACCTTTGATCAACCACAAGTAAAACTGCATACCATGTTTTTATGAAATTTAAAAAAATCATATATGAAGATAAAAACAAAAATAAAAACAGCAAAAAAGTAATTTCGCGATTTCTCGCGAAATTGAGAAGATATGATTTCGCTGTTAACTGTGTTGTGACATGTAAATAAATACAATTAAAACTGCATACCCAGTTTTTGAAGATATTTAAAAAACATCATTGTCAAAATTTTAGAAAATACAAAAACACTAATTTCGCGATATCTCGCTAATGCGATCAGCTACGATTTCGCTGTTAACAGTTTTGTGACATTTATTCATGTAGAAATCGAACTGCGCTTACACTTTTCGTCGACACTAAAGTTCAACCTGAACATCGCTGAGGCTCACCGTGCAGGGTTTTACTTATAACTTTTGAACCACTTGACCGATTTGACTGAAATTTAAAACGAACCAGACTAGAGGAACAACTGTATATTCTAAATTTCAGCTTCCTCGGTATTGCCTTTCAAAAGTTATCGTGTTTTTTATCTCGTTTGGTCATAACTTTTGAATCACTGGACCAATTTCGCTGGATTGCAATACCAACCTGACCAGGTAAGTGCCCAACACATATGCCAAACTTCAGGAGCCTTTGTAAAGTCTTTCAAAAGTTAGCGTGTTTTTAACAGATAAAAAGACGGACAGACGAACAGACGGACTGACATCGCTAGATCGTCTTAAAATCGATCGAAGATCATAAATATATATACTTTATGAGGTCCTAGACCAATATTTCGAGGTGTTACAAACGGAATGACAAACTTATATATACCCTCTATCACTGGAGTGGAGGGTATAAAAATATTTTATGTTTTAAAATCAGCATCTGTGTAACAAAATCGCGGTTTTGGAATTTTTTTTATATATTTTTTCAATAAAGTACGAAAAATTGCGAAATTTTTAAGCCAGATTTGGTTAAAAAATTCGGAAATGAATTTTGTCAGAAATACGTAATTTTTTCCAACTTTGACCGCTGGTTGCCGACTGAAGATGACCTTACCCAATTTTTTTTTTTTATTTTCCCATTTTCAGCTCTAATGTGGGTATCGTTTGGCAGGTATTACGACAGGAAATTCGAAAGTTTAAATTTGATTTAAACCTTAATTTCATAAATTTTCCCATTTTCAGCTCAAACGTGGCCATCGTTTGGCAGATATTATGACACGAAAGTCTAAAGTTTAAATTTGACAGGACACCCTAATAAACACCTTTAAAAATATTTTATGCCTAAAATTATGCTTTAAATTAAAAAAACTAAATAAAGTTAGTTTGACCTTAACTGGGAATTATAAAAATAAACTTAATCTTTATAATTAATAATTTATAGTGTCCGACCGAACAGTTCGGCCAAAAAACGTCATTTAATCAAAAATTTGGTATTTGGAAGGACTTTTAACAACTTATTTTATATGGGTTAGAACTGTTGAGGCGAAGGGAGATGATTCTGAGTGTAAAATTTAAGAATGAGTACGAAGTTAAGTCACAATTTCGAAGTTCGGTTACCGAACTTTTTTCAATTTGGCCGAACGTTCGGTTACCGAACATCTAAATTGGTACTTACCTTCGTCCTCGCCATTAAATTTGAAAGTCAGAATAGTCTTCTATCACCTAAACAAACAAACGGCCATCAGAAAAAGCTGTTAAAAATGCTTGCAAATATTAATTTTTGGCCAATACCGTTTTTTGGCCGAACTGTTCGGTCGGACACTAATAATTTATTGCAACTGCAATAAATGTTTATTGTTCGAAAGTCAATTAAAAATACAAAACTATACACTAGAGAGTTAGTATTATTGTCAAAAGTTTTAACTCAAAACAAATCTGTTTGAGGATGATTATATTTTTTTCTTTCTGTCCACCCTCTGTGGGTTAAAAATACACAAATGTTAATTAAGCCGTATTGAAAGATAAAGAAAAACTAGACTACAAGGTAGGCAAATAATTGCTAATCAAGGCATTGATGTACGAGTATAATTATAAGAGACATTTGTTTTTTGTTTGTTTATTTGGCCTTCTCATAGGAAAAAAAAAATACTGGAAATACATATAATCCAAACAAACAAACAGCAAATAAAGATCAAAATGCTTACTCAAATGCAAGAACGAACAAAAAAAGTTTGCTTTTTTGCAGAAAAAAATTAAAAAGAGATGAATTTTTGCTAATACAGCTAAAACAGAAAAAAATTAGATAATTAACAGGAAAAATATTTAAAAAAAAATACTACTACATTTTACTTTAAAGAAATACTCAAAAAACTTCTTTAAATACTAAATCTGCTGATTGGCATATGCATATAAATTTTGTAGCATACCTTAAGGCTTAGTAATACAATAAATAATAACAGATTTTTCCTTATTAATCTATAATTCATTGTTTATATTACAACTGCTAAATATTTTATGCACATATTTTTAACAAAAAAATATTTTAATATAAATATATTTTTTTGTTTTTCATATCATCTTTTGTTTAATATTGATGAGCATGTCTTTTGAATTTCATTTTAAATACGAAGACTACAAAAAACAAAGAATTTATCAAATCGTTACACAAAATGCAAATGGAAGTACATTAACTTCATTTGATTACCGGGGAAACAATTAGACTTGAAGAACTGTATTGAATAAATTTATTTTTAGATTTTTACTATGTTTTTTTTTTTAATAATTAGGAATTATTTAGTCCATTTTTAATTATTATCCTCAAAATAGGCTACATGATATGTGTTAACTTATCGTTATATTAAATTCACTGCAACTGATGGCGCTGTACACACAGGATTTTGCGATACGGTTTTTCATAGTTCACGCCTTAAAGTATGTTACAAAAATTACAAAAATGCTACAAATTCAAAAAACATGGTGAATTGAATTTCAGTTATGAATCTAGCAGTTATGAATTTATTTTGAATCCTAAAATTATGCAACAACATATTTGAAACAGTAGTCAGAAATCAAACACATTTTAATTGAAATTTGCTTTAAAACAATAAAGAATAATGAAAAATTGTCCTGATTTCCTCCTCTTGGAGGCTTTAGGATGTGTTATTTTAACTTAAGTAAAACATTTGGTTTGATTTGGTTTATTTTGTATTGCATAGTTTTAGGCCTCAAAATAAATTCATAACTGCTAGTTTTCTATTGCCAAGGTTATGTCCTTTTCCTTTTCATGCGAAAATATATCCTAATGTATTTTTTTTATAAATTTTTTCACATTTTTTTGATTTGCCTTTATAAGTATTAGTCTGTTTTTTTTTTTTTTTTTTTTTTTGTTACGTGCATTCTACTGTCGATTTTTATTTTAACTTATTTGACATGTCAAATGATTGATGACATTTCGAGGAATTTCTAATCAAAAATTCAACTTTTTTCTCTAACTTATCCAAAAAAAAATGAGACAAAAATTCAGCAAATGAACAGCAACAAAAAAATTTCAAATTTAAGGAATAAAAAAAAAATAAGACTAGATGCTGCTTATCAACAAAAAAAAATATATAAAAAGAGATGATGATGATATGAATTGAAAATAATATTGGTATAAAAAAATGTATAAATAAAATGAGTTTTGACAAATAAACGTGATGAAAATTTATAATAAGTTAAACATGTGGCATAAACAAGTATTTAATATAAGTTTTACTTAATTTTTTGGAGAGAGGGGGAGTTTATCTATGTTTTTTTAATATTAAATGAAGTTGAAAATTTTTCCAAGAATATGCAACATATGTAATTAATTTATATTGGGTTTAAATTACATAAAAAAAGTAATAAATAGGACAACAGAAAACTAGAAGTTATGAATTTATTTTGCGGCCTAAAACTATGCTATACAAAATAAGTGTATCGTAAAATAAAATAAACGAAAGCAATTTTTAGTTGTAGTAACACATTCTTAAACCTTCAAAATAAGGAAATCAGGACATTACTTCACTCAAAAAATTATGTCATTAACTGTCTGTAGTTTATTTAAAAAGTTTTCCGTTTAGTCGTTTTTAAAAGAAAAAACATTTGTTTGATGTTCAGTTTTTATTAATGACTACTTCAGTCCTTTGTTTCAAAAATAACACACTAAAAAATAAAGACTTTCATTAACATTTAATTTTTAAAGTCATTTATTTTTGCTCTGTAAGTAAAACCTACTGATTATTCTTTTGATTTTTAATGATTTGTGTAAGTAATTTTTTTTTAAATTGTTGGTATTTTTTAATGAAATATCATTAGTTTTTACCTACACAAGTCAGTTATTTTTTTGTAGAAAAAAAATCAAAAAATTATTTATAGAAATATAAAAACATGTTTGTATCAAGTGACTTTGGCACGATGGGTAGAGTGTCTGGCCAGAATGTAGTTGATTGCGGGATCGATTCCCCAAAAATTTTATTAAAAATTTTTAAAAAAATATTTCAATAAAAAATTGTAAAAAATTACCTACGAAATAATTAATTTTTATTGTTTTCGTAGGTTATTTTTTTGAAATTTGTTGGTAAAAATAACAGAACTATCATTAATTTTTTATGTTTTCGTAGGTTATTTTTTTCGAATTTGTTGATAAAAAAGAGTGAAAAAAACTTAATTTTTTAATGTTTAATGTTATTTATTTTAGAAAATTTTGTCAACAGTAAAAAAAAAATGTTGGTGTTTGTTAAAACAAATGAATAATTACTGGGATGGTTTTCAATTGTTTATTCACTGATTTTAAGTGTGTTTTTCATTTGTTTTTGCCTACAAAATATTTTGAGTGTTCATAATTCTTTATTGTTTTAAGACAAATTTCAATAAAAATATGTTTGATTTGTGACTACTGTTTCGAAAATGTTATTCCATAGTTTAAGGCGTCTATATAAATTCATAACTGCTAGTTTTCTGTTGCCTTAGTAATAAAACATGAAAGTCTCCTATAAATAGGCAATATTTTTTTAAATCAACAAACACAACCTCAAGTATGCTACATTTGAGTGGCATTTTTAATTTTTAATCTTCCCAAGTGTCCGGAATTTTTTTTTATTCTTTTAGACCTAAAAATTATATGGTACAAATTTGAGGCCAATCTGATCAAAGTTTTGGCTTTTTAAAATGTTTGTGCATTGTTGAATGCGCTAACAGGAAGTTTAAAATATGTTCAACGGTTTTCGAGATATTGCTATTTGAAATTTGGAAGAAAAAAATTTGGGCCCTTTTATACAGATTGGGACAAACTTTCAATATATCGCAAGAAATTTTTTTAATTTTATAAAAATTCAAAATTTTTGTGAAAATTTTTCAAAAAATTTATTTTAATTTAATTGGCTCAAATTAAGTATAAATTTAAGATTATCTCAGTCTTTACAAAAGGGCAGGGTAGAGGAATTTTAAGATTTTTTAATTTTTAAATAACCGGCTGTTGTTGCACATCTCTAGAAGCGATATTTCGAAAACCGTTCGACCGATTTTAATATATTTTTTCGTACCAATTTTTATGATTTTTTTTTTTTTGTTAAAATTAAAAATAAAAAACAAACTCCGAAACTCTAATTTGATATCAAAAAACTTGTATCAAATCACCTTCTCGAGATATAGAAATTTTTAATTTTTGGACCAAGTCCGCAAAACCGAACATTTATATATCCTACACCACTCTGTGGTACAGGGTATAATAAGTTTGTGCTGATGTTTGTAACTATTCGAAATATTAGTCCAAAACCACCCTTCAAGTATACCGATCGAAAAAGAATCACATTCTGAGAAAATTTTGCAATGTCCGTCCGTCCAGCGACGTATCCAGGAATTTGAAAAGGAGGGGGCACAACTTAAAAAATTTGTTTGTCATCGCCCTTTTATATTTATTTTTAACTAGGACTACCCCCCTCCCCCATCAGGATTTTATCGTGATTTATAAAAAAATGTTGAGAAAATCTTTGTTCAGGAAAAATGTTTGAATTTACGAATTTTCATTTAAAAAACTAAATTTTTGTTGAATGCCAAATTCTCAATGTCTACCAAATTCTCAGATTCCAAGATTTTTTTAAGAAACGGTTCTTGGGAACAATATGTAACCTAAAAGTGTCACCATCAGAAATGTAACAATGGCATTGGTATTTGGGATAAATATCAAAATTTTCGATTAAGCACTTTTGCAAAAATCCATTGAATTGCAAAAAAATTGAATTTTTTTCCTAAATCAGAATATATGAACTAAATAGAGTTTTACCTCCTTATTACCAAACTGTTCAAGCGTATAGCTTTTTTCCTATGCCTTTTTGTGGATCTAAAGCTACGCATTCGTAAGTTAGCGCGTTCCATTTTCGAAACATTGAAGTTTGAAGATTTTTAAAAAAATCTTTTTATTGCTTCACGTAAGAGAATCTAAAAATGTTTTTATAGAAAAAACTTTCAGAATCTGATATCTCAGATTTTGATACAGAAAAAATCTTTTAGAATTTTGTACATATCGTCACCACAAATGCAAAACAACGTAACAACACTTTTTAGAATTTTACAGGAGAAGCAAAAAACGTTATTAAATGAAAAATATTTGCAATATAAAAGACTTTTGTGAAGTGTTAGCTTAAAAAACAGCGATAAATCCATTTCTGAAATAAAAAAGTCGTTTTTGTTAATATTTTTTGAGATATGTGGGTTACGTTTTTCGTGGAATCGTATTTTGTAAACCAAAACGACGTAACATCACAAAGTTGAATAAATTGCTAATTTTTTGAAAATAATTCAGCCATTCAGTAAGTATTGGACTGAGAGCCATGAAATTTGTAGTGGTTACAGCTAACGTATTTTCGAGCTTAAGTTTGGAAGTTGGAGTCCAGCGGTTGAACGGGGGAGGCAGCAGAACCCCCCAAAGTAGGGCACCTTTTGTATACGAACACTTAAAACAATTGCCATTTTTTTTGTTTGTTATCATATTTCTTAAAAAAATATATGCGGACAATGTGCTAGTAGCGGCCCAAAAAACCTCCTTAGTGGTTGTGGTTATCTCTTATACTTTCCGAGATAGAACCATTTAAAAATTTATAATTTAAAAATTTTACCGATCCGGCTCCAGTTTTTTGCTAATAGCAAAGCCGCATTTATTCCAATTTATTTTAAACTAATTTCATTTTAAAACTATATAGATTTCTGATTAAAAAAAAAAAACAAAACAACAAACCGATATCTTGTTTTAGTCCGAAAATACATTATTTTAAAGTTAAAAATTAAAAAAAATACGTTTTTTTGTACAAATTACCAACACTCTTTTGACTCTAGATAAAAAGTTTCGTTCAGAACATGTTGATTGTTTTTACTAATTTGAAAGCTCGTGTAGATGAGTTTAAATCAAAAATAAAATTCGAGGTTTAAATATTGCGCCCGCCAGCACCATCCAAAATTGGCCTAATTTTGGCTGCCGCCTTTTTTTTTCCTTATACTTAGTAAGGAAAATAACCCATTTTTTAGTTAAATTTAACTAAATTTTATGAAAATTCATGAATTTTTTTTAGTGTAGTAGCATCCTTGGGACAGTTAGAGAGATGAAAGTTAATTTTATAAAAATTTCATTTTGTATGGATGCTCCCTTCGGGAGTAACGAAAAGGAGTAGAACTGTTAGGAAAAATATTGGGTTCTAAAAATGAATGGGGGTCAATCTTCCATTGAACTTCTTTAGAAGCGACCCCTAGGCAATCGTTGGTGCTTTTTTACCCTTTACCGCCACTTTTTTGCCAAAACAATTGCCTAGGAGTCGCTTCTAGAGGGGTGCAATGTAACCAAACCCCCATTCATTTTTAAAAGCCAACAAAGATTTAAGCATACATGATTTCAAAATTTTAGATTTTTTTCCATTCGTTTTTAATTCTTAAACATTTTAAATGATTTAATACCATATTCGCATTCATTAACACTAGATAAATTTTTCGTTTTTCCTATACAATTTATCTGTCAAAATAAAACGCCGTTTAAATTTGACGTTTAACGTATGGAGAAAACGAATAAATAAACTAGTTTAAATGAATGCGAATATGGATGGTATAATATCGTCAATATCTTCAAAAACAAAACTTAAGCATTTGCTTTGCATCTTTCAAAACAAAAACTTCGAGATCTTCAAAAATTTTTAAAAAAAACCTTTATACTTAACATTTTTTATATAAAATCTTTCAGATTTTATAAAATACTTAAGAGTTCTTATAAAATGTAAGGGTTTATCAACATATTTAAAGAATTTTGCTGTAGTAAAGATCCAAAAAAATTAAAGTTTTTGATCTCACTTGGTTAAAAAAAATATTTAGAACCCGAAGGTTTCTTTATAAGAAAACGGGCCCTGTATATTTTTTTTTTTTGGTAACTTAAAGTTTTACCTCAGAATCAAAGGGTTGGCTTTGGAAGGAAAATTTTGAAGTTTTAACATTTTTTTTAAGCTCTTGAAATTGGTTTTGGTATAGGAAAAGTTTTAGGAAGAAACGATACATTTTTAAAAAAATCTGTGTATTCTTAGGAAAAACTTTCCAATTGAACTGGTAAATTACACAGAATTTGAAACAGGATTCGAAAAACCTGCGGATCTAGCTATTTTCATTTACAAAAAAAAAATACCCCACGGAGTTTCTGTTAAAAAAACGACATTTTAAAATTCAATTTCTCAAAACTAATTTTAAATAGAAGCTACGTTCTTTTTTAACAAAGGGAAACTTATGTCAATTCGATTACCAAAAATTCAAACTATTTTTACTACAACTGGAAAGTTTTGTTTACTTTTTGTATTAAAAATTTCCAGCTGTAGTAAAAATAGTAAAAAAGAGTAGATTGTCGTTACGTAATCGAACGGACCTAATAAATTAAAACAAAAATATTTGGTTAAAAAACGATAAATTTAAGAAAAATTATACAATTTTGGAAAAATTTAAAAGATAAATTTTTTGAAAATTTTATGTAAATTTTAATCTGAAATATTTATTCAATTTGTATGGTATAAATATTTATGCGATTTCAATATATAAAAATATTTATATTTGCTCGATTACATATAAATTGTGTGTGTAACACTGCTGTTACGTTGTTTTGGTTTATGAAATGCATGCACTTGCTGATACGTTTTTTGTTTATTGTTAATAAATTCGCAATTTTTGAACTTTGACTTCCAAAATTTTCTAGAGACATGTAGTTTAGTCAAATGCATCATAATCAATCAAAAACTCGATTTTGATTTTTTTGTTGTTACGTTGTTTTGCATTTAAGGTGACGATATGTAGTTTTAAAATTTTTTATAGAAATTTATTTTCATGATCCTGATACATAATTTTTATTAGATAAAGCCAATATTTTGTGTTTTTAAACATATTTATAGAAATGACGTCTTTTTTATTTTTTTAATTATTTATTAAATTTTCAAAACGAAAAGGGGGGCACGTGCCCCCTGTGCCCACCCCCTGTATACGTCCATGCGTCCGTCCGTCTGTCTATCTAAACGTTGTGAGCACAATACATGTCGCAATTATCAATCGATTTGTATGAAATTTAAAACTTAAGCATATTTTGGACCAAGGACAATGCCTATTGAAATTGGAAAAAATCCGTCTATGTTAAGACCCAGCCCCCATTTAGATTATTCTTAAATGGCTCTAATAACTAATTAAATTTGAAAATAATTGGACTATTTTTGGAATTATTTCCCATATAAAAATTTCGACCAATATTCAGTTAAATCGGTCTATTCGCAAAAAACAAACTAACCCAGCAAAACTTTGGTAATAGGTAGTGATTATATAACACATTACCAGGTAATGTATATACCTTATTTGTAGCATTATTTTAGGATGTCTTACCAAACATTTGTTTCACAACGTATTATTTTCAAGTGAAAAATAATGCATTACTAATAATTTGCTACGTAATGCATGATTATTGGAAAAAATGTATTTCACATTAAATCATGGATGACTTATATTTGGTTACATTATGTATTATTTCAAAGTTTGAAATAATACATTATTTATAATTGGATGCATAATGCATTACAATAACATAAAAAATAATTATTTTATAAAAAAATGCACAAGTTTAAACTAGAGATGGGCTCACGACAGGAAATTTCTAACGACACACACTCACGAGCATATTTTATCTACTTACACTCACTTACAATCACGTGAGTAAATTTAAAACAAAATTACTTTTTCACTACTCGTAACACCTTATATATTATCTTCTGGTATGCTATAATATTTCATTTCTCGTAACCTATAAAATATCATATATTTTACACCTTACTCGTATTCTTCGTTATAAATTTATGACTTATTTTATACCTTACTGGTATTCTTTGTGATAATGTGGATGCATTACTTTGAGTCTCATCGCCTGTTAAAATCATCAATGCTGCAATGTATAGAATAAGAGATCCTATACCTTATTTTATATCTTATTTGGTAATCTAAGTTTTGCTGGGAATTCCACTAAAAGTTGATCTGTGTGTGTTTTCTACAATAAATAAAGATCTAACAATATATATGTAGATCCAATCGGTCCATGGTTGGACTTGGGAGGCATTTTCGGAAAATACTGGTGTAGGGTATCATATGGTCGGTCTTGACCGACTATAGTTTAGTTACTTGTTTTAATATTAATAAAGTGTATGTTAAAGTTATTCATATATTTTTTTCAGTTTTATCCTTTTTTCGGTTTTATTCTTAAGTACCCGAATTTTGCAAGAAATTTCCTGTTCAAAGCAGTGATCTAAAGAAGACACTCGAATAAAGAGAACCTGGGGTTTAAATCCAAAATCCAATGAGTGCATTCAGAAATATTTACAAAAGAAAAAAAACATCGGAATTGAGGGCTTGGTCCACAAAAATTGGAAATTCCTATATCTCGGGAAGGCGATTTGATATAATTTTTCTGATGTCAGATTCGTAGAGCAAAAATACTGTAGGAAATTTGTTTTATTTTTTTTTTAATCTTAACAAAAAATCAAAAAATTTAGTACGAAAAAATGCTGGAAGGAAATATGCAAATTTGGTTCAGAACTTTGACTTCTTTTCAAATATTTCTGAATATACTCAATGGATATTGGATTTTAATCAGAGGTTCTCGTTTTTGGAGTACCTACTTTACGTATCTGCTTTGGTCAGGGAATTTCTTGCAAAATTCGGAAAGCAGGGAAACAAAAAATGAGCAATTTAATGTTTTTTCCTACGCATTGTATTGATATATGGGTAAGGTATTTATGCGTTTCAGAATAATTTAAGAAATCTGAATCGATTTGTTAGAGCATATTTTTGCATATTTTGGTCTTAAAAGCATATTATTGTATATTTTAGTCTTAAAAGCATATTTTGGCATAAAAACATATTTTTAAGGCATATTTTGGTGTTTTGAGAGCATAAAATTGCATATTTTAATAGAAAAGCATAAAACATTTTATGTAGTGGCGACAACAAAAAAATATTTTGCTAAAAAATTGCGAGGAACTTTTATGCGAGTTAAAAAAATATTTGACTTTTTTATCAAAAAAATTTTTTTTTAATAGATTTTAGTATACAAATTGTTTGGAAAGAGCTAAATTGGGAAAAAGTTAAGAAATAGTAGTTTGTACTATAAATTTCTAAAATAAGACTTAAAAAGTTTGTATTTTCATCGTTTCGTGTTTAGAAGGCCAAAATACTTAAGAAAATGTGCCCTAAAAGTCTGTGCAAAAAAAGTTGATTTTTGTAGAGTAGTGTTATTTTTTGCACCCTAAGTTATGCTTTAAAAAAATGAGAAAATTCTAAAAAAAAAAAATTAATTTAAACAGGATGAGTCGCAGATGTTTAAAAACTTTAAGTGATAACGATTGAATAAGACCAAAATTTGCATGGTACTCCTAATCCAAGTGATTAAAAAACACATCCTAAATAATATTTATTAAGTCCACTTTTTGTTTGCTAAATACAAATACAATTGATTAAAAAGCACAACTTATGCTAAATTTGTTTTTACAGATTTAAAGCTTTAAAATCCAATTTACCAATCCTTTCAAAAAAAATGCCATCTAACGTTTATAGAAATGACTCCCTAGAGTTTGATAACAAACAAAAAAAAAGATAAAAGAAAATCTTTGAAATTGTAATATTATAAATGCACATGTCATTCTTTTTTTTTTTCAAATTAAAAATTCATTACATACAATTGCTTAAAAGATTATATAAAACGTTTAACAAGTAAAACATAACAGCATTTAAGGGTGAATTTGAAATTAAAAAAACAACTCTTGAACAAATTTAAAAAAAAAAGATTTAATGATAATTTCATTTAAAAATATAATAAGATAAAAAAGTACTTACCCTCTATAAAGATTAAAGATAAAGATATATGAAGTATAATAAAAGATACGAGTATTAATGTCAATTATTAATTTTTTTTTTCTTTTATTTTATTATTAAGTTTATTTTTCTTTTTATATTTTGCCAACATATTTAGACCATATGCTACATTTAATAATATTGGCCAACATAAAAACCAATCAATATTGATGAACAATAAACGAAAATCTAGGCAAAAAAGAAAACTATACTTTAACATAAAAAGCAATATTAAATATAATAAAAAAAAAGTTTCTATTGTTATGTTAAAGTTTCTTTGTTTTTGTTAAAACCTACCAACATTATTGCTAATAATCATCTTAATAGAAGACAAGGCAAACAAAAAAACTTAATGACATAAAATCACTGTTTTAGTAAAAACTATATAAACACCACATGATACTTTAGTACTAAATATTACTACTAAACTACGTTCGTTGCATAGTATATGGCCAATGGTTAATAACAACTTATGAATTCATAATATCAATCTATAGAATGAACATACTTATACCACACTCATCTACATCACCTACTGAGAATGAATGTAGTAGGGTAAAATATATTTGCATATTTTTAGGGATTAGATTTATATCAAAAGTGTTTTATTATATGTTGGGTTTTTTTAATATTTGGATTTATTAAGTCCGTTTTCTTATATTATCCATAAAGTGTGCTTTGAAAATGCTAAAAATATATTTAACGCAAGTTTTTAATAAAACTCAAAAGATGGCACTATCACTAGTAGTATGATGTGATGGGGTTAGTTATTGTTCGCTCCTTAAGGCATGCCTTAAGAATATTACTAAAGTACTGTATTAAATATACAAAAAAACAGGATGAGTCGTGGATGCGTAAAACCTTAGTGTGATAAATATTTTGTAAAAAAAAAACCTAATCCAAGTGATTGAAAAACACAGCTATGATTTTTCTGCATGTATCTGACAGTTGGCAGTTTTCTATTCCATGCAAAACCAATTGAAATATCGGTCGTGGACCCCATTAAGTTTATACATTATTGATCCGTTTCTAAGAAACTCTAGCTATATACATACGTCCATCTGTCTGTGGAAAGCAAGATTCCAAACCAAAAGAGCTGTAAGTTTGGTAAATGAGTGATAACTTAAAGCAAAAAAATGTTTTTACACTTTGGAGAGTATAAAACCCCCAGGCAGACGGCAGACAAATCTTACAATTTATATAACGACCGAATGCAAATTTCTCGGGTAATGGCAAGTTGTACAATTTTTCAACCAACCGTTGAAAATATCTAAATTTTTTGATCGGCTAACAAGTTGAATAAATTGTTGTTGAGTGTAATTCCATCCAACCGCCTTATTATTTGCGACATGTCTGTTCGCAAATATTTTCACAAAAAAATGAGCGGTTGGAAGACAAATTGGCTGACAAATTGTAAGATTTGTCTGCCGTCTGATGGGCCCTTAAAAGATTCGGCACCGAAGATTTTAATGCTCTCACTTGTTTTTTGTACATTTGTTAAACAAAAGGAACATTTTAAATAAAAAGTAAAGAGTTGGTGAAAAATTGGTTTTGGTAAAAAAAAAAATTGAAAAAAAATGTTTTTTTTTATATGAAAAACAAAATTAAGATAAAAAAAAATTAATGAAAACAAAACTTTTGGTGAAAAAAAAATTTAAGAAAAATTTTTTTTTTTATGAATACATTTTAATTCTGTTTTATACATTGTTGGACTTTATATTTTTGTAACTGAAGTTTTTTTATTTATTTCGGTTTATGTCCATATTAAATATTTCTGAGAAATAATAATTTTTGATGTACAAAGAGAATATCTGAAAAAATTAATTGACAACACAGGCTAAGTGCAGACGGTGTTATTCACCAGCAGGTGAATTATTATCCATGTTACAAATCGAAGTTACTAACCTTTTTGGTTTTAAGAAAATGAAAACAGTAATTCTTATTTTCTTTTTTGTTAGTTGGTAGCTTATATAGTCAATTTAAGGTGAAGTCCTCCATCATTTTTAAAATTAGACACCAGCCTAAAAATATTCTCATGTTTAAAACAAAAAAAAAAATACACAAATTAGTAAATTGCAATGATTAAGGCCAATTGGTACGGCATTATTGCTTCAAACGGTCTTCAAATTTTGTGAAAAAAATGAGTGCATACTTTAAGGATAAAAAAGAATATTTTTACTCACAAGGCAAGCATCTTCACCCTTATGAACGATTTTAAGGTTGGGGTGTCTCTGCTTAAAGGCCATAACAGTGGTAAAAAATAACTTGTCCCCTTATGAAACAATGTTGACATTTGGAAAAATTTCTATAACTCCCGAACTAAGAGGAATATCGTCTAGAGCAATGGTTCCCAACCTTTGATTCACGCCCCTCGGGGTGGTAATTTGCATTTGTCGGGGTCCAAAGAGCAAATTTTTAATTATTTTTAAATTAAATTTTTTTAAAAAATATTTTTTTAGTTTAATTAACTTCAATTATTTACTTGAAAGTTAAAAACTCTTACGAAAACTTTGTTTACACGATGATTTTAACAAAAAGTTTGTTAAGCCACTAGTAATTTGGAATTGTTAACCAAATTTGTAAAATTTACAAATTTTTCTTGAGTGTAGGGGGGACATTGTAGTTTTTTTTTTTATACCCTCCAACCACAGTATGGGGGTATACTCACTTTGTCACTCGGTTTGTAACGCATCGAAATATTGGTCGGGGACCCCATAAAGTATATATATTATTGATCCATGATCGATTCTAAGACATTCTGTGAATGTCCGTCTGTCCGTCCGTCCGTCTGTCTGTAGATAACACAATGCAGTTCAAAATAAAACAGCTAGACTCCTGAAGTGTAGCACAAATATGTGTCATGTTCATGAATGGGAAAAATCGGGCCAGGGGGATAAAAGTTCCCCCTTGAACAACTAAACCAACCTCTGAAAAAATACACTATTTTTATATGTTTTTTTTTTGAATTTTTGTTAAATAAATGAAACTTTTGGTATATTTATCGAGATGGAAAGGTGCTCTCAAAGTCCCCCACTGACACACATTACCCCCCCCCCCCCCATAAAAAATATCGCCCTGACAATTTGTATACCCTCCAACTACAGTATGGGGGTATACTCATTTTGTCATTCCGTTTGTAACGCATCGAAATATCGGTCGGACCCCATAAAGTATATATATTATTGATCCATGATCGATTCTAAGACATTCTGTGAATATCCGTCTGTCCGTCCGTCCGTCTGTCTGTAGATAACACAATGCAGTCCAAAATGAAACAGCTAGACTCCTGAAGTTTGGCACAAATATGTCTCATGTTCATAGGCAGGTTAAGTTCGTGAATGGGCAATATCGGGCCAGGGGGAAAAAAGTTCCCCCTTGAAGAACTGAACCAACCTCTGAAAAAATACACTTTTTTATATGTTTTTTTGTATTTTTGTTAAATAAATGAAACATTTGGTGTATTTATCGTGATGGAAAGGTGCTCTAAAACTCCCCCAATGACCCCATCACGCCCCCTCCCAAAATAACAAATTTTTTAAATTTGTTTTTACATTTTGGAGGGTATAAAAGATTCGGCACCGAATTTAACACTCTCACTTGTTTAAACTTAAAAAAAAAAAAAGAATATCACAAGTATTAAAAGTTATTGTCAATTGTCCATATATATTTTAAGTTTCATGCAAATCCTCCTTTGTTAAGCTATGTTTAAACGATACCACTGAATGTGAGTCATATGATTTATATAAAAAAGCAATATTTTTTATAGCATAATTTTAGGCATGTTGTAAATATATGAATTTTATTTAAAAGCGACAAAAAGCTCTACATATTGCTAAATTTATAAACAAATACTACTATCCCGAGTAAAAATTTTTATATGATGCAATATATATTGATATGTAATACAATATATAATTAAACGCAATTTGATCCGAAAAATGGTGGATGTTTTTGCATTAAAAAAGATCAATTTGTATAAAATATGATTTGATTTCATCCGAGTTTTGACCAGACATTGCCATATATTAGTGGATCTAATTAGATCTAATTGCATAAAAACATGTAAAATCCTGGTGTTTTTTGGTTTGGGTTGAGTTACACCACAGGTCAACGATACATTCACCAAACATATAATTTTCTTAAAAAAAAAAATGTTCGGGTACGCTTCGAACCAGATAGGTGATATACATAACCCTAACAAGGAAATGTTTAGGAACATTTTAAAAAGTTTCTTATACTTTGCCTTAAAAACTTAGAAAATTGTTGGTAAAATGGAAACATATAGTGTTATATATGGAACAGAATTGGATATATATAATTTTATATTAAATTATACAGAAAAACAAATTTTGTATTGACCCTCATGTAATTTTATATAATTATATCAACCGTACACCTTTTAATCCGAATCATGATTCAATTATATATTACTACATATGACTGCATTAAAAAAATTTAGAAAATATCTCACGGATGTATAATCATATATAATTTATTATGTTTGTATCAAGTTATGTATTGTAATATATGTTTATTTTTACTCGGGATAACAATTTATTTAAACTTATGTCGACTTATTAAAAAGAAATCATAAACGCAATTGTTTTGCTGGGATTAAATTTTCGGATCATTTATTTACAAAATCCCTAAAATTATGCTACAGCAAAATTTTACTTTTTATATAAAAATCGCCGAAAATAAAACGACTCACAAGGGAAGTCTCCGTAGTGTCACCCGCCTATCTCTATTGAATTATTTTTATTTTGTAGAGCAGGAAAAATAAAGGGACACCTATTTTAATTAGCGGCCCAAATTCATATTTAGGTGGTTAAAATAAGGGGGGGGGGGGAACGGTAATTTTTCAGTTCAGTCGTGTTACATACTAAATGAAAGGACTTTCGAAGATCTATCCTCGTGTGCCAAGAGCGTGTATAAACATGCATAACTTTTCGTCATGTGGAGTAAAATACCAAAATTTTAGGATATATCTGTTAATAAGTCGAAAAATATAAACTTTTTTGTCACGTTTTAAGCATCACGAGATAGGTACTTTAAATACCTTTAATCTGATACTAAATATGCCTATATTAATATTGAATAAATAGGCGTAAATCGTAAAAAGCTGAAAAAGTCAACTTCCCCCACACAAATCGACCCTTCTAAAAATGAGTTTGGGCCGCTAAAAAAAAAAAATCGTTCTGGACAGCATATCCAAATGAAGATCGGAGGTTGATACCAGGTACACTTCCCTTGCTGTGTTTACACCACATTGTGAGTCGTTTGATTCTTATGAAAAAGCAAGATTTTTATAGCATAATTTTAGGCATGTAGTAAATATATTATTGTTGTTAAAAAGCGATAAAAAACTATACATATTACTAAATTTATAAACAAATATTACAATTTATTTAATCTTAAGTCGATTTATTAAACAAAAAAATCATAAATATTATTATTTTGCTGTTATTTAATTTTCGGATCATATATTTACAAAATGCCTAAAATTATGCTACAAAAACCTAATTTTTTTATAAAAATCGGCGAAAGTAAAACGACTCACAATCAGTCGATTTTGATTTAATGATGGGAAAATTGGATTTCAGATTCAAAAACAAAGATTAAAAATCTATAAAACTTAAATTTTTTACAATAATATTTTTTGTCCCTCAAAATAAAACTGCAACCTTAATCCCATATTCAAATACAAAAAAAAATGTTATAAGAGGGTCAATTCCTACATTACTCTACTTAAATTACATTAATTTTCCTTTGCAAAAAAAAAAAAAAATCTAAAACAAATTGCATTATCAGTTACACTAGCAATTTTATATAATTTGGTTTGAAAATTGTTTCATATTCAAAAGATTTCCTTAACTCCTCAACTCATATCCCACCACTATGCCACACCATGTGGTAGCTTGAGGCAACAATTGGTGGTTGTCATCAAGGAAGACTATAAAATATATAAAACTTGATTAAAATTGCATGTAGCTACAAAACAAAATCAAAGGAAACTAAAAAAAAAGAAAGGGTTGTTAATATTTTCAAGTAGAAAAATTTCATAACACAACTACAGATTTAGAACACATGTGGATAAAATTAGTTTTTAAGCACTTAATAAAAATAATTTTTGTAAATAGCAAAAGGAGAATAAAAAAACTTAAACATCATATTAAAATTTCAAAATTCTCAATTAATTGCAATTTAAAATTAATTTCACAAAATATTCTTTATTTTCCATTTAATTTCTACAAAAATAATTTTAATATTTGTTTGATTCACCCTTTTGTGCATTTTAAAATACAACAAAAAAAAATCTTTATATATAATCAAGATTTACACTCTGATTTCAATAACTTTACAGACAGTTTTCATGCAAAATAAAAAAAAAGCTTTTTTTTGTCATGTTATGTTTTTAATGACTACTATTTAATAGCTTCTATTCAGACTGACAAATGTACAAAACCTCGAAAACCGTTTTGACAATTGTTACAATAAAGCTATTTTCACACCATACCACTGATTGTTAGTCGTAAGATTTTTATGAAAAAAAAAAAAAATTATGTAGCATAATTATAGGCATGTAGTTGATAGTTATTTAAAAGTGTCAAAAAACTCTGCATATTGCTAAATTTATAAACGAATATAACAATTTATTTAATCTTAAGTCGATTTAATAAAAAAAACATAAATGTCATTGTTTTGATGGGATTTAATTTTCGGATCATTTATTTACAAAATGCCTAAAATTATGCTACAGCAAAATATGACTTTTTTATAAAAATCGTCGAAAATAAATCGACTCACAAGGAATGTCTTTCAGAGGGCACCCACCGATTGTCCTGAAACTTGCATATGGGAATGAGGGGAGAAAAATGAAAGTAACCTGTTTTTTTAGCTGCCCAATCTCAAATTTAAAAAAGGGTTGCCACCTAATGAAAAAATGTGGTCTTTCGGGAAAATCCGAATAAAATCCGAACTAGCAAGATTTCGCCAAACGTAAAAATACGGGCCAAATTAATTTTAATAAAAAATATTATATATGATTTTGGCGGTCGTACGTATTTATATTTTATTTATACCCTACACCACACTGTGTTACAGGGTATCGACTAAGAATCACTTTTTGAGTCGATTTAGCGATGTCCGTCCGCCTGTCCGTCCGACCGTCTGTCTGTCTGTCTGTCTGTCTGTCTGTCTGTCTGTCTGTCTGTCTGTCTGTCTGTCTGTCTGTCTGTCTGTCTGTCTGTCTGTCTGTCTGTCTGTCTGTCTGTCTGTCTGTCTGTCTGTCTGTCTGTCTGTCTGTCTGTCTGTCTGTCTGTCTGTCTGTCTGTCTGTCTGTCTGTCTGTCCGTCCGTCTGTCCGTCTGTCTGTCCATGTAAACGGTGTAAACAGAATACTGGTCGGAATTTTTAATCAATTGACTTGAAATTTGAAACTAAAGCCTCTTTTGGCCCAAGGACGAAGCCAATTGAAAATGGAAATCGGTCCATATTTAGACCTAGCCCCCATACAAAGGTCCTCTTTAGTTTAGTTGACTCAAATGACTCTAATGACCGCATTTTAATAGGTATATTTTGGAAATTTAGCAGGTAATCATGTTTCATCCACACAAATCACCATTCCGAATTTTAAAGAAATCGGACCAGTTCTTCTTGTAGCCCCCATACAAACTACCTTCCCGATTTTCACATAAATCTCCTAAATTTCATGAAAATAGAAAATATTTAATTAAAATTCTAAACCTTATCAAATTTGATTATCATCGGACCATTTTTGGACTTAGGTCCCATGTGAAAATTTCGCCCGATATTTAGTTGAAGTGGTTTATTGTCAACAAAAAGAAGCCTATTCCACTCAAATTTGATTTGTGAGTGCTTTTTACACTTATTAAAGATTTGACAAATTATAGATCTAAGCAGTCCATATTTGAACTTGGGACCCATTTTCCGGGAAACTCTGGTGTAGGGTATTATATGGTCGGTCTTGACCGACAATAATTTTCTTACTTGTTTTATATTAAAGATAAGGACTTAACGAAGTCGAACTCGACCTGTACACCATTGGATATGCCTCCAAAAAACCTTTCGATATGTATACAATGTTCATTTTTAGATATGTGAAAAATCGTCAAAAAA
Source organism: Pegoplata infirma (assembly GCA_963921195.1). Taxonomy (NCBI): domain Eukaryota; kingdom Metazoa; phylum Arthropoda; class Insecta; order Diptera; family Anthomyiidae; genus Pegoplata; species Pegoplata infirma. Next base: position 231,960,580 of record OY992538.1, on the reverse strand, counting down.
ACTAAAAAATCCCATTTTCCCCCTCCCTTTTGACCCTCTAAATGTGAAACTGGGCAGCTAAAAAAACACCTCGAAATATTGGTCTAAGACCCCATAAAGTATATCGTCGGTGCGCCGACCAGAACACCTATGTGTAATTTTTAGATTTTTTTTTTTATTGGCCCATTAGGAAGCCTATCAGGTAATGCATTTATCCCCCAAAGCGTTTCCCGCTATCTCAAATGGTTTCAAAGTTAGCTTAAACTCCTATGTGTTACCTATAATAGAAATTCTCCGCCAAAAACACTTATGTGTTATTAGTACACATAACTGTTTTTGATTTAAACGTAAAAACATTGCGTCTGCCTTTGGTTTTTTTATAAATTGATATTTTAAAAGTTTTCTGAACATTTTTTTTGTAATATTCTGAAACTTTATTGCGTAACACTGTGCAACACGATTTAAAAAAATAATTTTCAAATTTTTTTTAAATGCGCTTTGAATTAGCTAAAAAAAAGTATAAAGTATAATTCTGAGGTAAATAATATCAAAAGATGTCTTTAGTGAAATTTTAAGGCGGTTCGTTTCTAAGAACATACATTTACATACATTAACCCTGTGTGTCCCATTTTTACGTGTCGTTTTGGTACTTTTTTAAATATCCTCGTAGAACACCATTAAAACGTGCGGTTAAAGGGTTAAAATGTTCTGCAAAAAAAAATCAGTTTTACATCAAATTTTACTAGGGGTTGTCACAGGTCAAAATTTTGTGCGAAAAATGCAAAATATTTAAATAAATTTAATTGTAAATTATCACAAACTTTTAAATTGTTTTTTACCAAAGTCGTGTAAAATAAGTAAAAAAAAATATAAATCTTCTTCTGAGCTAATGATGATGTCTTCTGTGAAATTTGATGGCGGTTCTTTTCTTGGAACACATAATCTTCCATTTTATGGGGTAATCGTGGTCCTTTTGCCAAATACCCTCATAGAACTTCACTTAAACGTGCGTTAAAAGGGTTAAAATGTTCTACAAAAAAGTTCTGCAGCAAATTTTACTAGAGGTTCGCAAAGACCAAAAGTTCGTGCGAAAAGTGCTTAAAAAAGTAAAATTGTAAATTATCTTGGTAAGACACAATTTAACAAATTATGATAATTTAAAATTTTCCTTTTTTAAACATTTTGCTTACATCGCACGAACTTTTGGCCTTTGACAACCCCTAGTAAAATTTGATGCAGAAAATGTTTGTAAAATTGTTTAACCCTTTAAACGTGTGCCTTAGTAGTGATCTATGATGATATTTAAAAAAAGCACCAAAATGAGGATAAAGGGTTAAAATGTTCTAAGAAAAGAACCGCCATCAATTTTCACTGAATTATCTCTTAACTTAATTTAGCTCAGAAGCAGATTTATATTTTTTTCGACTTATTTCAGTCGACTTTTACAAAATAAAATTTAACAGTATTTGATAATTTACAATTTTACTTTTTTAACCATTTTGCACTTTGCAGGAACTTTTGGATTTTGACAACCCCTAGTAAAATTTGATGCAGAAAATCTTTGTAGAAGATTTTAACATGTTAATGTACGTTTTTGTGGTGTAGGTGGTGTTGTATGAGGGTATTTAAAAAAATGACAAAAATTATCCCAAAAATGGGAGATAGAGGGTTAATATGCTTTACGAAAAGATTCGCCATTACATTTCACTGAAGATACATTTTGCCATTTTTTGCATCAGAATTATATTTAATACTTTTTTTGACTTATTATTATTTTGGTTTTCCTGAAAATCACTTTCTGCATTGGTAAAGTTTTTCCGCCTCTTTGTGATAATAAAATTCACGTCAGAAGTTTTCAGCCTTGCAAAGTACGAAATAAAAAACATTTTGCAACAAACACATGGGATGAAAAAAAAAAACACCAAAATAATTTTACGTGTGTTTGTTGTTGTAAATGTTGCATTTGGCACATTGCAAGGATAAAAATTCTGACGTGAATACCATCAATATTTCGCTACAAGTCCTTGCGGATATATAACTTGCAAAATTTTTACTTTTGAACAACAAATAAAAATTTATTTAAAATAAATTTAAGAACAAAAACACCTATGTGTATTATATTTTTTTATAAACATGTAAAAAGTCCGAGACAAAATCACCTATGTGTAGTTTTTTGTTAAAATCTTGTACCACTTCAGAATAAAAAAAGATTTTGTATGTTTTTCAACGCGTAATATTTTTAAATGGGTTTAGGAAAAATAAAAAAAATTTACTTTAAAAAAATGTTGCGAATTGGCAAAATAAAACGGTTTTTTTGCTCTCCTGAACAATTCATAAAAAACACATAGGTGTTCTGGTCGGCGCACCGACGATATATATTCATGATCCTCGATCGATTTTAAGACGATCTAGCGATGTCCGTCCGTCCGTCTGTCTGTCTGTTGAAAACACGCTAACTTTTGAAAGACTTTACGGAAATTCCTAAAGTTTGACATATATGTTGGGCATTTACCTGGTCATGTTGGTATTTCAACCCAGCGAAATCGGTCGAGTGGTTCAAAAGTTATGGGTAAAAGACTGAATTTTGGCAATGGTTTTTCGTGAATTTACGAGATAAAAAACACGCCAACTTTCGAAAGACAATTCTGAGGATGCTGAAGCTTGGCATATATATTATATTGTCGTTCCCTTGGCCTGGTTCGCATTGAATTTCAGCCAAATCGGTCCAGTGGCTCAAAAGTAATTAGGAAAACCGTGAATTTCAGATTAGGTTCATCTTAAATTCACGTGTTGAAAACCCGTTAAACATGTTTCAAAAACAATGGTAAGTCACAAAAATATTTTACAACGTATTTTTGTCACTCAAAAATATTTTTACTCTAAAAAAAAAAATACACTCAAAAAAAATTTTACACTCATAAAAATTTTAGTAAATAATTTTTTTTTTTTCAAAAATTACTTAAAAAAAAGTTTTTTTACACAAATAAAATATTTCTAAATAAAAATTTTATTTTTTTTCACGTTAGAAAATTTACTATCACTTAAAATGGGCATTGTGGAGGGTATTCATAGATTCGGCCATGTCGAATTCAACTTTTCTACTTGTTTAGAATAAATTTAAAAAAATAATATAGAAAATCTTATCGCATCGTTTACACCATACCACTGAGTCGTTTTAATTTCAACGATTTTTATAAAAGTAAGAGTTTTTCTGTATCATAATTTAAGGCATTTTATAAATATACGATCCGCAAATTAAATCCCAGCAAAGCAACGACATTTATGATTTTTTTTATAAATCGACTTAAGATTAAATAAATTGTTATATTTATTATAAATTTAGCAATATGTAGAGTTTTTTGTCGGTTTTAAATAACAATCATATATTTACTGCATGCCTAAAATTATGCTCTAAGAAATCTTGCTTTTTAATAAAAATCATACGACTCAGTGGTATAGAAAAAACATAGCTTAAGTAGTATTCTATCACAATATAAAAACTTTTTTGATAAAAACAACACTCGAAGAAAAATTTGTTTCATATTGATGAAAAATTACTTCAATAAGATGAAATGTTACATTAAATTTCGTCCAATTGAAACGAGCCATCAATACGATAAGGCGGTGTCATCAATAACAAGAATTTGTTTTTGTTAATTTGCAAAATTAGAAAAAAATATATACAGTGGCTGCCAAAGTCTTCGTACGACTACATAGTAGATGCAATTCGTTAACGACAAAGTTAACAACAATATATATAATTATTATCAAACAAATATTTTTGTAAAATGTGGTGTGTAGGTAATTTATCAAGCGGTAGTGCCATCCACAAACTTTAAAGTTAAAGTTCGAGATGAAGTCTAAAAGTCAATACTTCACTGAAAGAAAAATGGTTCATCATATTCATGAAACGTTTTCATTACTTACTGTCATCAATTTTAATGACAAATTTCTAGAGTTCACGAACGAACTACACTCTAAAAAGTCCTTGTAAAAATACTACTATAAAGTGGGTAAATTTTTATGTAAAATAACACACAACGCCTAAAATTGAGCACCAAGTGTTTAAAATTGTAGTTTACACACAAAAATTTTAATATTACGCACATTATATAGTATTTTGTGTGTTGATAAATATATTTATAAAGAAATAAACACAGACATTTTAAAATTACACATTTAATGTTTATTGTAAACATTTAGTGTTTAATTTTGGATATTAAACATTAAATGCGTAATGGTAAATAATTCAAAATATAAATTGTCAAAATAAAATAAAATATAATCTGAAAATTTTGTTATTATCGCAATTAAACCAAAATAACGCGAAAAAATATAAAATAAGAGAAAATAAAGTTTAAAAAAAAGTGAAAATATAAAGCAAAAATCAATGCAACGCGTTGCAACGTAAAATTTCTAAGAGGCTGATCAAAAAATGGAATGGTAAGTACCACAAATGATTTGATTTTTTTTTATTAATTCTTTACAAAAATGTCTCGATATCAGAATTCGGGAATATTTTTTATAAAGAAAAAGGGTCTCAGATTATGAAAATTTATCTATAGAAAAAATGTTTTAGATCCAAACCAGATTCTGGAAATATTTCAATAAAAATTCTTAGATTATAATAGATTTTTTTTGCAGAAAAATTGGATCAGATTCTGCGAATTTTTTCATATAAAAGATATTTCAGATTCTGAGAATTATTCTATAGAAGAAATATCTTAGAACTTTTCTGTAGAAAAAATATCACAGATTGTGAGAAATTTTCTTTAGAAAAACTATAACAGACTCTGAGAAATTGTCTATAGAAAAACATATAATTTTCTGAGAAATTTTCTAAAGAAAAAAATTTATAAGATTCTCAGAATTTTTCTAAAAAAATATATCAGATTCTGAAAATTTCTCTATAGAAAAAATATATCAGATTCTAAGAATTTGTCTATAGAAAAAATTCTAAAATATTTTCTAAAGAAAAAATATTTAAGATTCTTAGAATTTTTCCAAAGAAAAAATCTTTTCGATTCTGAAAATTTTTCTAAAGACAAAGTATCTCAGGTTCTGAAAATTTTTCTGCAGAAAAAATATTTCAGACTCTTAGAATTTTTAATAGAAAATACATATATTTAAGATTTTGAGAAACTTTCTATAAAAAAATATCTCATACTTTGCGAATTTTTTTTTTAGAAAAAATATCTCAGATTCCTATATTTTTTCTATAGAAAAAATGTCAGATTCTGAGAATTTTTCTGTAGAAAAAATATCTATTATTCTGAGAATTTTTCTATAAAAAAATTCTCAGACTATACAAATTGTTCTATAGAAAAAATATATATATCAGACTCTGAGAATTTTTCAATAGAAAAAATTCATTACATCCTGAGGATTTTTCTATAGAAAAAATATTTCAGATTCTGAGAATTTTTCTATAGAAAAAATATCTCAGATTCTGAGAATTTTTCTATAGAAAATATATCATAGATTCTGAGAATTTTTCTATAGAAAAAATATTTCAGATTCTGAGAATTTTTCTACTGAAAAAATATCTCAGGCTCTAAGAATTTTTCTATAGAAAAAATAACTCAGATTCTGAGAATTTTTCTATAGATATTTTTTCTATACAAAAAATATCTCAGATTTTGAGATTTTTTGTATAGAAAAAATATCTCAGATTCAGAGAATTTTTCTATAGAAAAAATATCACAGATTCTGAGAATTTTTCTATAGACAAAATATCTCAGATTCTGAGAGCTTTTCTAAAGAAAAAAATCTCAGATTCTGAGAATTTTTCTAAAGAAAAAATGTCTTAGGCTCAGAGAATTTTTCAATACAAAAAATCTGAGATTCTGAGAATTTTTCTATAGAAAACATATCTCAGATTCTGAGAATTGTTCTATAAAAAAAATATCTCAGGTTCCGAGAATTTTTTATAGAAAAAATATCTCAGATTCTGAACTTTTTCTATAGGAAAAATGTTTCAGATTCTGAGAATTTTTCTATAGAAAAAATATCTGAGATTCTGAGAATTTTTCCTTAAAAATAATATCTCAGATTCTGAGAAGTTTTCTAAAGAAAAAAATCTAAGGATTTTCCATAAAAAAAAAATATTTCTGATTCTAAGAATTTTTCTATAGAAAAATATCTCAGATTCAGAGAAATTTTTTAGCAAAATGTCTCAGATTCTGAGAGTTTTCCCTTGTATGATGTAAATATCAGAAATATTTCGATAATAACGTGAATTTTTTTCTACTTGCAGTTTGGGACAACAATTAATGAAATGAAAAGTCAACTTCCAACGAATTCTCCAATTATTGCGATTGCTCGTAAGTATTTAGTTTCTTAAATAATTGCATTATATTGGTCAAAACAATAAAATATAATTTTTTATATATTTTTAGAAACAGGCGACTCACAAAAATATTTATATTCATACTTCTCTAGAGAAGAAAGTACTAATGGAATGGTGGATTTAATAAAACAAGTGAATCAAGTGTTTCTTTTTTATTTAATATTTAAATTTCATCTTTAACATGTTAACGTTTTAATGTATGTTAACGTGTTATTTTTCTTTTGTTATTGATGTTTTGTTTTTGATACGAATATTATATTTACCTATTATATGAATATTATATGAATATTATATTTACCTATTATACAAAATTTCATTTTAGTTTAAATAATAACGATAAAAATCATAAGAAATGCATTTTTGGTTTTATTTTTTATAGGAATACAAGTTTTTGCAGGTTGTTAAAAATCAAACACTTTAAATGTAAAATAAAACATTTAAGACGCAGTTTTGAACATTTAAAATCTATTTTTGAGCACAAATAAGCTAAAATTACACATTTTGTGTGTACTGCCAGAGAATTTTGAAAGCAGTTTACTTTTTGGTTTACACACAAAATGTTTATTAGTTGTACACACTTTGTGTGCAAATGTTGAAATTTAAACACATGGAGTATTTTTACCCACTTTATTGTAGGAGAACAGTTACCTACAATAAAGTGGGTAAATTTCAACAAAAATTTATAAGAGTGTAGTTCAATTGAACTATTCGCTTAACTGAGCTATTTATCTAGTTCGTTCATTTCCGCTCTTTTAGGTCTTTTCGTTCGTTTAGCTCAATTGGTCATTATTTCATTTTGATCTTTTATTTTTTGGCACAATTTCTCAGCATTCATGTTTTTTTTACAAAAATTGTATGTATATGTTTTCTTTAATTCATGTTTTTATTCAACATTTTTGTATTTTTTGAACGAAAGCCAAAACAACAGACATGATCAAAATGATTCGTTAACGAACTGTTGAACGAAGACCAGAAAAGAGCAATTTAACTAGATAAACGAACTAGGTCTTTTATCTGAAATGAACGAAAATGAGCGCTCACTCAATTGAACGATGAAGCTGTTCTTCAATATTATGAAATACGTCATTAAAATTGATGACAGTAAGTAAGTTTTAAAATATAAATAAATATCCAATGGAATATTTTTCACCACTATGTGTAGGGTATAAAAATCATTATACCACTTATACCACGAACACTAAAACCCCTTTAACTTCCCGCTAAAGAGCATGTTAACTACAAAACATTGAGTTTTGTTAAAAAAAAAATAAAATTGGCACAATACAATAATAGGAAATTGAATAATTTTCATTGTTAAGAAAAGTTACAAGTAAATAAATGAAAACAAGGATAAAAGCCAACAACTAGGACTCATAACACTTCTTTCCATACCAGGGAATTCCAAACTTTTTTATAGGAAAAAAACAATCTTCACACTTTGATAGTTACAAATTTTGTAAAACTAATAAGTTCGAGGCTCTGGTATTATTTCTTTACTAACACGATACAATTTTTTTATTAAAAAAATATTTTTTTCCCGCTTTCTACGCAACAGATTGATTAATTATTTTAACTAAAATTATACTTAAAGTGTGCTTTAAAAACGATTAATAAATAGAAAAAATTTAAATAAAACCCAAAAAAGTTACACTGTTTCATGCCGTTTGATGATATGGGGCTAGTTATTGTTCCCACCTTAAGGTATGCTTTAAAAAATTTTCAAAATACAAAAATATGCCTTTAAATAAGAATATTATTATTACCCAGTTGGCAAATGTGTCACTGAGGAAATTTCCACAGTGATTCCTTGAGGAAATGTCTTCAGGCTCTGACAAATCATAGGTATCCCTTGATGACATGTCCTAACATTGTCAGCACTGAATGTTTGCCTTAAGAGTGTGGACAATTCCTCTAAGACGTCTAAAAGGAAATGTCTTCAGAAAAGCAGTATATTAAATTAGAATTTTAAATCTGGGCAACTCTTCAATTTCCAAGAAAAAAATGGTAACATTATCGATTTATTTAAAATAAAACCAAAATCTAAAAAGTAGAATAAAAGTAATAAATAGACAAATAATTTTCAAAATAAAGTTTGGAACAGGTAGTTAATAAACTGGAGGTTCCAGGTTCAAATCCAGTTGGGACTAAAAAGGCGAAAATTTTTTTCTAAATATGAGAAAGATAATTTATAAAAGAAAATGGATAAAAGTAAAAACTAAAAGAAATACGAAATTTTTTTGTATTTTCGCATGACCTAAGTCAGACATTTCCCCAATGAAGTCTTAGGTGACATGTCCCCAGAAGGTCAGCCCTGACCACTGGTGACTTTGAGTGTAGACATTTTGAAAATTTGTATGAATCTGTCCTCAACCCAGTACATAGAGATGTCTTGTGGATGTCAGCAGTGACTCTGACATGTCACCGCACCGTCACTGAGGATGGCTCGAGGACGTTGCCAACTGGGTAGTTCCTGTTGTTCCTAAGAGGAACATATGGCCGTAACAAGATTCTTCCATTCGGATCTATTAGGAGCTATTGATTTGACTTCTCTCCAGCTAAGTCGAACTTTTTTAATTTCATCTTGGATTTGTCGCTTCCATGTGTGAGCAGGACGACCTCTACGTCTACTTCCCTGCGGATTCCATTCAATTGCCTGCTTGGCAACATCGTTGTTGTTTTTACGGAGAGTATGCCCTATCCATTTCCATTTACGCTTGCATATCTCGCTTTGAATAGAAATCTGCTGTGTTTTTTCCCACAGACGAGCATTAGAAATTGTATTGGGCCAGAATATCTTTAGTAGCCTACGGAGAAAGTTGTCAACGAACACTTGTACCACATTAACTTCAGAATTGGCAGCATTCCACGTTTCACATCTGTAAAGGACAACTGACTTAACGTTTGAGTTGAAAATATTCAGCATTCTTCTTATCGAAAGGATTAAAGACTTCCAATCTTTGTTCAACCTTCCGAACGCCTGCAGTCCTTTCTTTACCCGGTCTAAAATAGCAGTACTAGATCCACCCTGTTTATCAATGATACTATCAAGGAAAAGAAGGATTCTACCTCTTCAAGTTGAATTCCGTTGATGTGGAGAGGTGTGTTGTTAGGGGTGTGAATGCGTAATACTTTTGTTTTTGGAATAAGATGAGTCATAAATACTATAAAACCTTAATGGAATCGGGATTATATGAGTCTAGATTCTTTGTGATAATTTCTAATTCAATATTTTTCAAGATATCACTAAATCTGTGTTTATACCACTGATTCGTATGATTATAATTAAAAACCAAGATTGTTTGTAGCATAGTTTTAGGCATGTAGTAAATATTTAATTGTTATTTAAAAGCGACAAAAAACTCTTTATATTGCTAAATTTATGAACAAATATAACAATTTATTTAGTCTTAATTCGATTTATTAAAAAAAATCATAAATGTCTTGTTTTGCTGGGATTTATTTTTTTGATCACATAAATATTTACAAAATGCCTAAAATTATGCCACTGCAAAATCTTACTTTCTTTATAAAAATTGTTGAAAATCAATTAAATTCAATTGCTTTTCTAAAAATTTAGAAAATCTACCGTTGTATAGTTTTGAGCCTTAAAGTAAACACTAAAAGTTGTTTTTTTTTTCTTTGAGCCTAAAAGTATGCACTCGTATTTTACACATAACATCGAAAACCGTTGGACTCATTGTTAGTGGTATCTCCACAATTGATTAATTTATTTTTTAAATAAACATTTAGGAATCCCTGTTTTATAGTTTTTTTTTAAGACCATTGAAAGTTAACTAAGTATTACTTATGCAATACAATACAACAAAAATATCTACAGCTACAACCACTTTGCAACAATTGCAGCAGCAATATTTGCAACAGCAAATAATAGCTTTGAATGAATGCTTTAAAATTCTATAGAAAACATGAATGTTTTGACTATCAGGAGAATAGTTGTAATTGCTTTATGTTTTGTTGTTAAGTTAAAGTTTTTTTTTTTATTTTCATCTCTGTGTTGTTTTGTTATTGTGTATTTTGTGTTGTATTGTTGTTAACAAAGTACAAGTTATTCTAAGAATTGTTAATGCCAACACAAAGTGGCAATTTGTTTGGAAAATTCAATTTGAATAAACAAAAAAAAAAAAAACTAAATAAAAAATTTATTAATTTTGTAAAAAATGTTTTGTAGTTGCACAAATTTGCATAGTTTTAAAAGTGGAATGGAAAAAAATTAAAATGAAAATTGGGAAAATTAAAAATTCTAGAAATTTAAAGAAATAATACAAAGCAATTAATGTAATATAGTTTTAGGGGGAAATTTTTTAATGAAAAGTGTTAATAATATAAGAAATCATTGACGAAAAATTTTCATCAGTAATATTATTAATATTTAAAAAAAGTTTCAATAAAATGTTGGAGAATCGATCCTGCAATCAACTACATTCAGGCCAAACACTCTACCCATCGTGCCAAAGTCACTTGATACAAACATGTTTTTATATTTCTATAACCAATTTTTTTAATTTTTAAAATAACCCACATAAGTAGGTAAAAACCAATGATTTCTCTATTTTCAAAATACCAAAAATTTAAAAAAATAACGTACACAATTCATTAAAAATTAAAGAGGAATCATTTATTTTTACTTACAGAACAAAAATAAATAACTTTAAAAATTGAATGCTAATGAAAGAATTTATTTTTTAAACTCGAATTAAAAAAAAAAACAAGTATAAAAGTTATATTCGACTTGGCCGAATCTACAAATACCCTCCACCATGCCCTTTTTAAAGGAAAGTAAATTTTTTAATGTAAAAAAAATTAATAATTTTAATAAGAAATATTTTACTTTAAGTAAAAAATTTTCTTTTGTCATTTTTGTAAAAAAAAAATAATTTACTATTTTTTTTTTGAGTGTAAAATTTTTTCGAGTGTAATTTTTTTTTTTTAGTGTAAAAATATTTCTGAGTGACAAAAATACTCTGTAAAAGAATTTTGTGGCTTTTAATTGTTTTTAAAGCTTGTTTTTTTTAAAAATAGGGTTTTTCAACACGTGAATTTTAGGTGAAACCAATCTGAAATTCAGGGTTTTGCTTATAACTTTTGAGCCACTGAACCGATTTGGCTAAGATTTGAACGAATGGGGACAGAGGAACGACAAATATATATATGCCACACTTCAGCACTCTCAGAATTGTCATTCGAAAGTTGTCGTGTGTTTTATCTCATAAATTCATGAAAAACCCTTGCCGAAATTCAGTCTTTTGCTCATAACTTTGAAGCACTGCACAGTGGCCGAAACATCCAATCTAGCGGCGCTTAATTCGGAAATATAAAATAATAAAGCTCAATGCATATTTGTGATTATAAAACTTATAAAGAATTTAATTCTTAACCATATTTATTTATTTCAGTGTTTTTATGAATTTTGGGAAATTTATGTGAATATCGGGAGGGTGGTCTGTATGAGGACTAGAAGTTAAAATGGTTCGCTTCCGTTAAAATTTAGAGTGATTATTTATGGCTACAAAAAACATTTACCAGTCGAATTTCAAGAGGATATTTGTGCAAATACCATTGTTAGGGCTTTTTAGTAAAACTAGAGGGGAAATTAACAAGGGGGCTATGGGATAACATGGACCGATTTTGTCAAAAATTTAATAGGTTTTGTTCTTTCGATAAAAAAAATCTTAAATTTCAAATTTTATCCAAATCGATTGAAAATTGTGGTCTGTATCGCGTTTATACTGTTTATTTGGACAGGCAGATGGACCCTAAAAAACCGAACAACTTGCGCGAACTAGCACACCATACTGAAACGTCACAACAAAAATAACCCAAAATAATAAACAAAACAGGAATTGGACCGAATACGATCGAATTTCAAAAGTTGCAATCCATGAATCTATAGTTTATATCACAAATGTCAACTTCTACAATGCACTAATAATAAACTAGATACACACAGGCCACAAACATTTATTTTTGAGTTAAAACATACCTTTTACTTTCAATTAAAACTTTTTGGCTCAAAATGTATAAACAATTGACTTAAAACTGACAAGAAAAACTCACTGAGTAATTAGGCCCCAAATTCCTTTAATAAACTTGCTGCAGAAAATCTATATTTGACAGCTTACAGCTGTGCGAATATTGAAAGCAAAACAAAAGTAAAAACGTAAATTTTTTCTGTAAAGTATAGGTAAACGATGCAGTGCAAAACATTTATCGATGCTAGTTTTTTAATTTTGACTTAAGCGTGATTTCGGCCACAGTGCACTGGACCGATTTTGCTGGATTGCAATACCAATTTGACAAGGTAAATGCCCATCATATGTGCCAAACTTCAGGAGCCTCCTTATAGTCTTTCAAAAGTTAGCGTGACAGACAGACAGACGGACGGACGGACATCGCTAGATTGTCTTAAAATCGAACGAGGATCAAGAATATATGGGGCATTCCATGTCAAATCGGACACTTTGAAAATTTTTTTTTTAGATTTTCCCAATTTGTTTACAGGTTTTAGTACCCTTCGAAGACTCCTTCGCGGTAAATTTTCAGATTTTTTTGATGACCCGTTCAACACATATCGAATTTTTAAAAATTGGTAGTTTGTTCCTTTACACAAACTTCTTTTGCTCATAACTTCTTCAATAATGGTCCAAATTTCAAATTTTTTTTGTTCAAAATTTTTGTTTTTTTACGTACTTTAAAAAAAAATCTCAAAAAATTCTTAAAAGCGCTCTAGTATGCGATTTTTAAGCTTTCAAATTTATATCTCATATTTGAAAATGTTTGTACTCTTCGATTACAAACATTTCATTGTTATTTTCTAACCTTAAAATCATTTCTACTGCTACAAGGGTGCGTCATAGAGGGATGATTTATAAGACCGACACCCATTAATTTTAACGTCTTAACACTTCTTTGGAACAAACTAATACCATTTCTCCAATTTCTGAGGGGGCTCCCACACATAACGAAATTTTTTAAAATTTTCTCCAACCGCTCTAACTGCCCTAATAGTGCCCTTAGAACAACAAAATGTATGACCGACCCACAATATTTTTTTAGTCCAAACATTTTCTCTGAACACACCTACCCTCTATCTTTAACTGTTAAGGCGGTGCCCATAAATTATTTTTTATTTTTTGTAAATTTGTTTTATTTAATCAGCTTCTACCGGTCAAATGGTGCGTCCGAGAGGGGTCATTAGTGAGACCGTCCCCCATTTATTTTTACCCTACAACATTTTTTTAAAACATACCACAGTCTTATCTCCACTCCCTAAGTAGGCTTCCATTCAAAATTACATTTATATGAAATTTGCTCCAAATGTTATTTGTATGGGAGCCTACTTAGGGAGAAAAACACCCAGTAGCACACACACACGCGGAAAACAAAACAAAAAACAAACAAAAAATAAGCAAAACTAAAATTTTAATTAAACAATTAATTATATAAATTAAATATTTAATTAATATTACATTAAAAAACAATTAAAATGTTAATTTAAATAAAGTTTAAAATTTAATTAAAGAATTAATTATATTAATTAAAAATTTAATTGATATTAAACGAAAAAGCAAATAAAATTTTAATTAAAATAAAATTTGCGATATTATTTTCCGTGTAACTGCCTACAGAACATTAACAGTATAACATAATTTTCTAAAGAATTCTGAGGATGGCAAAATTGGAAAATTCCCGAAACGATTGTCAATTTATTCTGGAAATTAAAAAATTTTTGGAAAGAAGAAACTCTATGAGCATGTATTGGGAGAATATTCTAATAAAAAAAGTAGTTTATGTTAATTAATAATAGAAAACATTTCATCTTTCATTTGCAAAAAAACTTTCAAAAAATATAGTAGTACCAGTTTTTTTTCTTAAATTCTACTCGCTTCTTTACAAATTACTTAAAACTTGCTTAATTTTATTTTCATTTCAATTATAAATATATCCAATAAATGTTTCAAAAAACATAACACAACACTTTGGCGCCCACTTAAGGGCTAACTGAATATTTTAATTTCTTTTTCAAATATTTGACTGTTATTGTATTCCCAAAATTAATTTGAAATATATTTATTGTTAATACATATTTAAAAATTGTCCAACCCTAGAAGTATGCTTTATTTTTTTTTCTCTTTCTCAAAAGCCTTGAAATATACTATAGTTTTCAAAACTCCCTTCTTTATAAATAAATTTAAAATTTAGCTTAATTTCATTTTCATTTCAATTATAAACATTTCCAATAAATTTTTCAATCATGGTTTTTTTGTTGTTGTTGTTAAGGGGTGCTAAACACCCATTAATAATTTAAAATTCTAACACCCACGCAACAAAAATTCCTATGTTCATTTGCAAAATTTCCAAGTCGACGTTGTAGGCTAAAACAACAAAAAAAAAAACAAAAACTCTGGTCATGATAATCAAATAACAACCATATTAATGGTTTGTTATAGTCGGGCAGACATACCAGCCAATGGCTACTAGCAGCATTGACCCTTTAAAAGCAATCACAGACAGTAAACACTTAAACACAAAAAATATAAATAAATAAAATGGTGAAATCCCAAAAAAACATATATGCAAAAAAAGGGTGTTTAAATGTATTAACATTTTTAGTTATCCATTATAAAATATGTATTGAACAAAACTCATCATTGTTTTTTACTGTAGCAAATAAAGTTTTTTGCTCACAAAGCAACTCCCTTGGAAATGTTTTAATAACCTCCACTTCCATAGAATTCGTTTTTGGCCTGGATATTTTTGTTTTATTTTGTACAAGATTTTCAAAACACCACTCGTTGTTAATTGATTTCTCCCGAAGCTATGTAAACAAAAAATGGCCGTTGTTATTTTCAAGATTTTTTGCTAAATGTGGGGAGTAGCAATTAATGGTTAGAAATGTTCAGCAATATACGAAAAGACGCATTAGACTTTAAAAAGAATTTTAGTAGCTGTCGAAAATACATTTAACAAAATAAATTCTTACGTCCTGTCATACTTAAGTTTTGTTTAAAATTAGGAGAACAAAATATTAACTTACCCACCAGTGATAATTATCTCAAAAATGGTTATGGAACTTCCGGAATAGCTTTGAATATGATTGGTAGAAATAATGGCAGTAGTAGTTTGGTTTAATTGAAAATTTTCTAAGGATTATTGAAATTTTTGGAAAAACTCATTTAAACAGCCTCAAGATATGCTACAAATTTTCAAATGAAATTTTTGGTTGAAAGTAGGCAGTAATTTTGTTTTTTTGAAATGAAGTAAAAAGCTTTCATAAAAATTGATGCATAGAAATTGTTGCGAAAACCATTGAAGACATGAAAATTAAATTAAATTTTGAAAGTTATAATGTGGGATGACAAAATAAATGTTGCTAAGGAAAAATGTATCAAGTTTGAGAAATTATCTTCAGTTGAATTGTCTTTTTGTAAGATTTTTATAAGAATACAGATTTGATATCGAAATTTTAAAGAAAAAAATTTCTAAGAATCTGAACGTTGGTTTTAATATAAATTAAAACTTTTGTTGGCAATTTTATAATTTAATTGTTCATATACGTCTTTATGACAAACTACAGATTTGTAATGGAAATTTTTTCGAAAGAAAGATTTTATTGAACTAAAATATTAACAAGGGAAGTATCCAACCATTATACACTGATTTGCCTAAAACTTTAAATATATAATAGAGTAGATATAATAGAGTTCGTTTGGTGACTATGTCTCTTCATCTGTTTATCGGGTATCATCTTTTTTTTAATGGCTTTAAGGGAGCTAACCAGAATGCCAGTATTTTTTTGGAAAAAATTTAGCTCTTTGGGGAGGCTCAAATCATCTGTAAATAAGGATTTTGAGCTGAGTTTACTGCTGAATATATTGAAAATCTAATTTCACCAGCCGACTTTACAGCAAAAATTAATTTGACTTTAAGTCGGCCTAAGTGGCAATAATAGTATCTTTAGAAAGTGGCAACACCTAACATTTGTGTCTACAAAATATAGACCATGTTCTGGCAAGGTTGCAAAATAAGTACTTACAAGGGAAGTATCTCAACCCTTATGAACCGATTTGCCTGAAACTTAAAATATATATAAAAGAGATGATTTTAAGGTTGGGGTGTCTCGGCTTATAGGCCATATCAGTGTTTCAAAATTTCGTTGTCCCCTTATGAAACAATGTGGACCTTCGGGAAAATTTCGATAACTCCCGAACGAAGAGGAATATCCTCTAGAGCAAAAATACGTGTCGACTTAAATTTAATAAAGATTATTTCGTATTCATATGGACATCGTATGTCTATGTCTTCATATAAATAACCCCCAAAATTTACACATTTTCTTGAAAAAAATATTTAACGAAGTCAAAATTCTACAAGGTTATACCACCGTTGGATAGGAATTAAAAAAACCTTTCTTTTCATATGTAAACATCATATAGTTCCATACGAAGAAATGGCTGAAAAATCCAAAAAACGATTTTTTCGACATTTTTTGACCCATGTTTTGAACCCCTTAATCCCCGATATGGCCCATAAACCGAGACACCCCAACCTTAGAATTGTCTCTTTTATATATATTTTACGTTTCATGCAAATCGGTTCATAAGGGTTGAGATACTTCCCTTGTTAGATCAGAGTTGATGAAGGAGAGGAGGACGAATGATGATTACTAAAAAATTTAATTTATTCACCATAATGCAATTTCACCTTCTTCTGTACGAAAAAACAACAGCAACACAAGAATTGAAAAACCATGATTTAGTTGATACTTGCTTAACAGCCAACTTAGCGTATCGGTCTAGAGTGATCGTACCTAAGAGGCAGTTAATAGCAAAAACATTACAGATCATGGGTTCAATCCTTGGCGGCTGCGATCTGTTAATAATTTTCACATATAGAATATAATTGACTATTAACTGAATATATTTGACATTAAAAGTTTTTCTGATGATTATATTAACTGGATTATATGAAACTAGTAGAAAACGAACCAGGATGTCTTAAATTTTTAGAAAAATAAATATTTCTTTCACACCTTTCTCAATTCAAACCATTTATAACATGATTAAAAAATTATAATACATAATTATAATTAGAGCCTGAGCTCAACTGTCTTTACAGAAAAACAATAATTCCATGACAGTTTTTTGAACTCTTAAAAATGTTCCAATAACCCACTGCAGGGGCGGATATATCGATTTAAAAAAAATAAAAATAAAATATTTTTTAAACAAGCTCGATGAAGAGGCATTTTTTGCTAACTGGTACAAAAAGCACCTTTCTATCACAACCCATTAAAAAGTTATGAGACTTCAAAGTTTTTGTTCTAATGACAAAATTATAAAACACTGACCGACATTTCAACAATTTTTGGATGGGTCAGTGATCTGGATACTCGTTTTCGATTATCCGCTTAATGCTGATTCCAAATTTGGTTTCCAAAGTTTTCCGTTACGTCAGGTTTTTGAGAAAATTGAGGTCTAAGTTAAAAAAAAACTCTTTTTGTGCAATATTGAGAGCATTTTTTTGTGATAATTTTGGATGATATTCTGCGATCGTACAACCCGTTTTCGATTAACATTTCGATGCTCTGATTCTAAATCTTTTTTCCATATTTTTCTATATTCGAGAAAATTGAGGTCAAAGTTCCCAAAAAACGTGTTTTTGTCCGTTTTTGAGAACTTATAACTTTTTAAAGGGTTGTAATAGAACGGAAATGTTTTATTTGGTCAGCAAAATTACAAAAACCTGTTCGTTAAGGGGGAACTTTTTTCCCACTGATCGAATTTACACCAGCCCTAGACGATAAGACATATTTGTGCCAAATTTTTCACTTTGAACTGAATCGTGTCTCCCAGAAGGACAGACGGACAGACGGACAGACGGACATCAATAGAATGTCTTAGAATCGATCAGTGATTAATAGAGCAACATAAAACTAGCAGTTATGAATTTATTTTGGGGTCTAAAAGTATGCAATACAAAATAAATATATCGTAAAATTAATAAATGAAAGCAATTTTTTTTTTAAGTAACACATCCTTAAACCTGCAAGAGAAGGAAATCAGGACAATCCTTCATAATTCTTTATTGTTTTAAATCAAATTTTAATAAAAAAAAAAATATGTCTGATTTCTGATTACTTTTTCAAAAATGTTGTTGCCTAGTTTTAGGCGTCAAAATAAATTCATAACTGCTAGTTTTCTGTTGTCTTACTGATTAATAATATATAACTTTTAGTGTCCTGGGCCTATATTTTGATATGTTACACACTGACTGACCAAGTGATTATACCAGTGACGGTCCGTGAAGTTGTCACTGGGTGTTCTCTAATTTATAAAAACAGAAAATTTAAGTATAAAATTCATGTTTTCATGGACCTAACGCATTCCCGAGATAGGTAAAGATGGGATGTTACTAGTTTTGTACATTTTTTAATGAGATGCAGCCTAAATTCTATTTTATTGTCATTTTGTTGCCTCACCACATCGACAATTAACAAAAAGCATTATTTCGCAAATAAATGGAGTACAAAAATTAATTTTGGATGCATGTCAACAAAAAAAAATAAAACTGAGGCTTTGTCTACCACGGGAACGTGTTAAGTCCAGAAAAACATATTTTATATACATAAATTTTATATTTTAAATAAGTAGAGAACACCCAGTGACAACTTCACGGACCGTCACTGGATTATACCCCCATACTGTGGTTGGAGGGTATGAAACAACTATATTTAGGTTGGGGTGTCTAAATTATATTTTAAGGGTTTTATGAGAAATGTAAAATTAAGAGCATACTTTTAGGGCATTTAGAAATATTTTTATATGCAGTAAAATTAGGGGCCAATTAGTAGCACAGCTGTTGTGGTTGTTGTAGAACATTCATAGACAATTTAAAATGCAAATTTAAAATTTACAGCAAACTTTTAGGGTATTTAGAAATATTTTTATATGCAGTAAAAAACAGTAATGGCGTTATTGTGGTAAGGGTTGCCAGAATTGTTGGGTATAAAATCGTCAAAAATGTACGATTTTTATAAAAAAAAATTGTCAAAATCGTCATCCCATTTACAAAAATCGTCAAAAATTCGTCAAAATAAAAAAGGTATATTTATTCTTGATTAAAGATTAATTCTAAGTCATTTAAGCGATGTCCGGCCGTCTGCTGAAGACATGATGCAGTCCAAGTCCAAAAGAGCTAAATCCTTGCAGTTTGGCACAAATATATCTTATGGCCAGACCAGGAAGAAAAAGTTCCCCTTTGTAAAACTAAACCTAACTCTGATTTTTTTTTACATTTTTTGTTATATTTTTAAGCATATGAAATATTTTTATGAAAGAAAAGGTCATGCAGTTGGATCAAGTTAATTCGAAAATGTATATTTTCTGTCCATCCTTTTTTGAGGGTATAAAAAAATAATAATGATAAAATTGCATAAATATCGTAATAAATCAAAGAAAAGAAAGGTCCTCCGCAAAAAACTCTATATAATTTGTTTACATTATAAAGGGAAAAAGAGAATGTAACCCTCTCACGACAAAAATATTGATGGATAGTTTTTTTTTTAACTAACATGCAAAAAATATTCATTGAATACTAAAGTTCTAGAGTTGTCAAATATTCGTCTATTTCAAAAACCGGTTTTCGAATACTTCGAAAAACCGCCTTTTGAAAAAATCGGTTTTTCGGTTTTGTAACTAAAAACCGGTTTCGAATAATCGGTTTTTCGGTTTTTTTATACCCTCCACTCTAGTGATAGAGGGTATATATAAGTTTGTCATTCCGTTTGTAACACATCGAAATATTGGTCTAGGACCCCATAAAGTATATATATTCATGATCCTTGATCGATTTTAAGTCGATCTAGCGATGTCCGTCCGTCCGTCCGTCCGTCCGTCCGTCCGTCCGTCCGTCTGTCTGTCTGTCTGTCCGTTGAAAACACGCTAACTTTTGAAAGACTTTACGGAGGCTCCTGAAGTTTGACATATATGTTCTCCATTTACCGGGTCAGGTTGGTATTGCAATCCAGCGAAATCGGTCAAGTGGTTCAAAAGTTATGAGCAAAAGAGTAAATTTCGGCAAGGGTATTTTTCGAATTTACAAGATTAAAACCACTATAACTTTCGAACGACAATTCTAAGGGGGCTGAAGCTTAGCATATATATTTGTCGTTCCCCAAGGCTGTTTGGGTTTGAATTTCAGTAAAATCGGTTCAGTGGTTCAAAAGTTATAAGCAGAGCACTGAATTTCAGATTTGTTTCACCTTAAACTGTTGAAAACTAGTTAAACAAGTTTTAAAAGCATGGTGAAATACCAGTTTTTAATACTTGTTGTTGTTTGTTTTCTTGTCGTGGGGTGCAGTTTAGTTGTTAGACAAGTAAATATTTGTTATTGTTTTTGTAACTGTATGTAACGGTGTATAGTAAGAATTTTTGGAAAAAAAAAATCAAATGAAGTAAAATAAAAAGTGGGAAATATGTGAAATATTTTTTTTTATTGCATATAGGTATAAAACATCAAAAATATTTTACAAAGTAATTTTGTACTCAAAGGAATTGTACACTAAAAAAATAGTTACACTAAAAAAATGTTACACTCAAAAAAAAATTTATACATAATTTTTTTTTTTTTAATGAAATGTCACACTCAAAAAAATGCTGACAGTCAAAAAAATTTTACACTCAAAAAAATTTGATTGATTACAAAAAGTTTTACTCAAAATAATATATTCCTAATAAAAAAATTGTGATGCAATTTTTTGAAATTTCTTTAGAAAATTACTATCAGATGACATTGTGGAGGGTATTCATAGATTCGACCAAGTCGAACTTAATTTTTCTACTTGTTTTTTTTTTAATTTATTTAACAAAAAGTTAAACAAAACAATAAAAAAGGAAAACAAACAAAGCAAGTCCGTCAGTATAAAACACGATTCAGTCCAAAATAAAAATGTCTCATGGTCATAGGCCGGCTACGTTCGTAAATGGACAAAATCGGACCAGGGGGAAAAAGTTCCCCCTCGAAAAACGACACTTTTTAACATGTTTTTTTGTATTTTTGTGAAGCAAAAAGAAATGTTTTATGGTAGAAGAAGTTCAAAGTATATCACTTGGACCTTGGGGATTAATTTTTTTTTTTTTCGGCTAGTCCCCTTTTGTGGGCGTGTATATAAAAAATAGTTTAAGTAATGATAAAATTGTATTACTATAGCACCAAAAGCATTATAAATCAACTTGAAAACATTTACCGGGAAGACCAATGTGTCCCCCAATGTCCCATTCCATGCAACAGCCCCCCCCAAAAAAAAAACGCACCTGCAAAATTTTTATTTTTTGCATCTTGGAGGGTATAATAATACTGAAAAAACACATTCACTAATCGTTGAGGTTGGGTTATGGGTGTTACAAGTTGCTAACTTTATTAGGGTTTTTGGAATTACGATAAATTTAAAATTTTTTGTTAAAGCTATCGAAATTCACTTGAAAAAAGCAAGTATCATACGCCCATTACATTTCAGTAATGCCTTGTAAAGCAGATCTAATTTGGAAGATCTTTTAGATAATGTATCTATGTAGCATCTAGTAAAATCCTCTTTCAATTCGGAATTTTGAATTTATCTAAGGTATAATTAAACTGTTCTTCAAAGTTTTGAGATGGCTACTAAAAAACGACACTGAATGCAAAATAACAAAAAAAAAAATAATATAAAAAAAGTCGATTATTCGAGACAAAAAAATCGGTTTCTCGAATACTTCGAAAACCGGCCTTTTTTAAAAACCGGTTTTAAAAAACCGGAAAAATAGAAAAAAATCGATTTTTCGAATACTTCGGAAATCGGTTTTGACAACTCTACTAAAGTTCTATAAAAAAAAATTAAAAAGTAGACAAAATTGTCATTTTTTTTTTTTGGTCAAAAATCGTCAAATCGTTATTTTGCTATTTTGGGGAGTAAAAATCGTCAAAATGCAGAGAAATCGTCAAATCTGGCAATAGTGGTTGTGGTTGTTGTAGAACAATTGTAGAAAATTCTAATTTTGTTGCAAAATAAAAAAAAAATAATAATAAGACCTGCTACCCAGACGGTCATAAAATTGACAAATAAATTAAGTTTTTTGACTTTTTGTGACTGTAAACACAGGCACAAACATAACGCATATGAAATTCAAAAATAATATTTAGCAATTTTTGAGACTTTTTCTTTGAAAAGTGGTGGTAATATATTTCCATTTAATGTTGGATATGAAATCAAAGTTACTTATTTTGGTCTGCCCTTAAGTGGGCGCCAATTTGTTTTGCCACAAATGGGATAAAGGGCTGTCCACTTGCTTAATTGTTTTTTCTAAAATCTTTTATGAGGGAAACTTACTTTGTAATTTCGATCTTGCGGAAACCTTGTTTAAAGTTCTCAATTAAAAATGGGTTTCCACTTTTTTTTGCATAATTATCTCATAAATCAACAATTTTTTTTTTGTTATGTCACTTTTGTAGTAAATGAGCGATATATTATTGATTACACAGTTCAACACTTAAAAATATTTTAAAAATGGTTAAATTGTAAAACTCAAAAGCAAAAACAAATCAATTTGTCAGTTGTTCTCTCTTCTGCGGCCCATAAGTGGTGCTGGACAAAGGTATTTGATTATTTTACGCATTATTATTGCATATTTTAAGGAATTTTATATAAACAAATTGTTTTTCGGGTTTTCCAAATACAGCGTTTTTAATTTAAGCAAGTAAACAGCCCAAAACTATATCCATATTGCCCATAGTTAAAAATATATTTTCAATTAGACAAAAAAAATTTAAAACCATTTTTCTTATTTTTTATTGCAGGTTTTCCCACTGTAGTTGCCCGCAATTCTACACCAGTAGCCTATCCAGGATCCCCATTACATTTATCAGTAGAATTTTGTGCTAATCCAGCAGCACATGCGGCTAGATGGTTACATGGAGATCGTGTGTACACACCCGGTAATCAATATGGCAGCACAGTTTTGGCGTATGGAGTAACGGTAAGTTTTTCGCTATAAACATAAAAGAAATTAAAACTTAATAATAACTGACCCTTTTATTTTAAATTTACTTCTTTTATAGGATTTACCCACCCCATTTTGTAAAGAAGCCCGCCTTACTTATGTCAGCATGCATGAACGTGTACCACGTACATTTTATTTTATAGTCTCCTCACCGGGTGGCGTGGCTGAAACTATAATAAAAGTTAATTTTACAATGCGTTATCGTTCAATATCAAATGCCATCGATGAAGAAGAAGAGGAACTTAGTGAACCCGAAGAAATACATTTTCCAGTATTTGGCTCAACGGCCAGCAGTTTAACAAATTGTTGTTGGCTTTTAGCCGTGATATGGTTTAGTTTTAAAATTTAGAAAATATTACCAACAAGGAAACCCCCCCAGTCCCCTCCCACAAAAAAAAATCTAAACAATGAATGTGTTATATAAATAAATAAAACAAAAAAGTGAATGAGACAAAGTTATAATGTATTTTTTTAAAAAGTATAAAAAAAGTGTTTTGTTTTCTCTACTTTATAAGCCTAAAACTTATGCTATAAAAAAATTTAGATCTAACAAAAAGAAAAACAAATATTAAATTAATATACTATTACTGTGTCTATTATTAAACTATCATATTATTATTAATAAATTATAAATAAACTCATCTCATTAAAACTTCATAAACTTCTCTTTTTTCAAACAATAAATTTGTTTCTTTTTATAAACTCATAATTATACCTAAAATTATGCTACTGTTTTTTTTATAATTTTGTATATTTTATTTTGTCTTTAATAAAAAAACATTATCAAATAATGTTAAATTTTAAATTATTTTATTTCATATTCTTGCCAAAAAATAAAATAAAAATAAATAATATCTAAAATTATTATTATTAATTTAAGCCCGCCAAATCTTTGTAAACAAAACTCAATTTTAGTTCCTCTTGATCGATAAGAAAGCATAAATTGTATAAATATAGAAAAATTCTTGCGACAAAAAAAATTTCATAATAAAACAATGATTTTTATATTAAGGTTTTTACTTTTAGAAATGAGTAAAATAATCAAAAAATGACTGATTTTTGTTAACAAAGTTTTGTAAAAATAAAAAAGAATGTGTATCAAAATCTTTATTTAAAAAAAAATAATAAAAAATAATAATATTAAATTATTCAATAACAAATAAATTTTTTTTAATCATTTGTATACATTTCAACAAATTCCTTCCATTTCATTAAAAAAATACAAAAGAAAAAAAATTAAAAAAAAACATGTAATTATTTACTTATTATTAAAAAACTAAGTTAAAATTTGTTAAAAAGTTTATTCCAAAAAACAAAAAAATGTTAATTATATTAAAAAGTTGTGTATAATATTATTTAATATTATTTTATTTTAGTAGTTCAATTGTTATAGTGGAGAGAAATTTTTAAAACTGTCCATAATTCAAATACAAAAAAATAAAAATTTTGAGTCTTTATACGCTTTTGAGGTGGTGAAAACAATTTTAAAAACAGGAGTCTAATTCTTGGAGTCGATATCGATCGTGCGATTTTAATTTTTTCTTAATGCCATAAATTATGCTATTAAGCTTTTTATACTTTTCTCTTTCTACACTAAAACATAAAAACATCAAAAATACAATTAGGAAAATTATAGTCGGTCAAGACCGGCCATATAATACCCTACACCAGTGTTTCCCGGAAAATGGGACCCAAGTTCAAACATAGACCTATTAGATCTTTCTTTTGTTAAATAAAACACTCACAAACTAAATTTTAGTTATCGTTAACGCTTTAACTGAATATTGGGCGATATATACATATTGGACCTAAGTCCAAAAATGGTCCGACTATAATCAGATTATAAAGTACGCGGTAAATACACACAAACAAATTTTAATTAAATATTTTCTATATTTTTGAAATTTAAGAAATTTATGTGAATATCGGGAAGGTGGTTTGTATGGGGGATACAATAAAAACTGGTACGATTCCTTAAAAATTAGGAGTGGGGGTTGGTGAATACAAAACACGTTTACTTGCCAAGTATCTATAACAATACGGTTATTAGAGTCTTTTGAGCCAAAATTAAAGAGAACCTTTGTATGAGGGCTAGGTCTAAACATAGACCGATTTTTTTCAATTTCAATAGGCTTCGTCCTTACAAGAAAATTTTTATTTTTTTTAACTTAGTTCATACACATTTGAGGACCCCATTGGGTTCCGATATGTCCAAACCCCAAGGGGGTAGACCTAGTCGGGTTCCTTAAAAATCGTCATAGTTTTTGATCCAAAATTTGTGTCCGTTTCGCTCTACCTTGCTTAGTTTTTGAGATACGTGATAATAGGGGCCAACTGGGGTCTTGACAATTAAAAAACTCGAAAACTTCAAAAATATTACTCGCAGAGCTTTTGACTATTTTGCGGTCTTGTTCTACGTGTTGAGAGTTACAAAAATGTTTTTAGACTTTTTGTTGTGTCGGCAATATTTACCGAGATATGAGAATTTTAAAATTTTCGGGAATGCTAACTTTTTTGGATCCAAAGTTGGGGCCCATTAGGGTCCACACATATGAAGAGGACCGGCGATACTACGGAGAGCCCGAGAACCAAAAATGGCATCCATTTTGCTCTATCTGGCTTAGTTTCCGAGATAGCGCCATTTTAAGTTTTCTGAAAATAAAAATACCATTTATTTTGATAATATTAGCAAAAACGCTTGTAAAAATTTGGTCAACTCAATTTTAAATCTAGCAAAAAGAATTAGTTCAAATTTTGTTTAAAATTGCTAATGCGCTAAATGAAGTTTACAAGATATTTTTGCTAACATGCTAATCTCAACTAAAAATTTGCTAAAAGTTAGCTAATCAGCATTAGCAAAAACAAATTAGTAAATCTACTAATGTATTATTTTGAGTGTGGGATATCAGAGTACAACAGTTAAGACATTTCCTGCAAGGCATCATTTCTGATATATCCAATGATTTTCTTCCTTTTATAGAGCTCGACACAAATTTTTATTTAAAATTATTTGAGTCAAAGTTTTAGTTTTGTAGAAAATGTTTACTAAAAAATTAAAATTTTAATCGAAGAGCACCATGGGTTAAAACGGCCTGATTTGGCTTAAATTAAGTTTGAAAGTTTGTCCCAATCTCTATCAAATAGTGAATGGGAAAAAATTTCGAAATTTAAAAAAAAAAAATCTTAAACGTAAGAAAAACCGGCATTTTTGGAAATTTTTTTTGACAAATTTGAAATGCTGATATCTCGAAAACCGCTCGACGAATTTAAAATATCAAAAGATTTTTTATTATTCGAATTCTGCATGCCAAAACTAATATTAATTAATTTTTATACCCTCCAACCACAGTATGGGGGGTATACTCACTTTGTCATTCCGTTTGTAACGCATCGAAATATCGGTCGGGCACCCCTAAAGTATATATGGGGCATTCCATGTGAAATCGGACACTTTGAAAAACTTTTTTTTTAGATTTTCCCAATTTGTTTACAGTTTTTAGTACCCTTCGAAAACTTCTTCGTGGTAAATTTTCAGATTTTTTTGATGACCCGTTTAAAAGATATCGAATTTTGAAAAATTAGTAGTTTGTTCCTTTACTCAAATTTCTTTTAATCATAACTTCTTCAATAATAGTCCAAATTTCAAATTTTTTTTTTTCAAAATTTTTGTTTTTTTACGTACTTTTTAAAAAAAAATCCCAAAAAATTCTCAAAAGCGCCCTAGTATGCTATTTTTAAGTTTTAAAATTTAAATCTCATTTTTGAAAATGTTTGTACTCTTTGAATTTTTTGAAATTTTTTTGTGTAAAACTTCTATCAATTCTACAAATTTTTTGCCCAGGAAGATCGTGGGATAACGATTATTACTATTTTTTAAAATTTTTTGAAAACATTTTATTGTAATTTTCCAATCTTAAAATCATTTCTAGTGCTCCAATGGTGCGTCATAGAGGGGTCCTTTATGAGACCGACCCCCATTAATTTTTACGTCTTAACATTTCTTTGGAACAAACTAATACCCTATCTCCAATTTCTAAGGGGGCTCCCACACAAAACGAAATTTTTTAACATTTGTTCCAACCGCTCTAACTGCCCTTATAGTGCCCTTAGAGCAACAAAATATGTGACCGACCCCCAATATTTTTTTAGTCCAAACATTTTCTCTGAACACACCTACCCTCTATCTTTAACTGTTAAGGCGGTCCCCATACAATTTTTTTTATTTTTTGTAAATTTGTTTTATTTAATCAGCTTCTACCGGTCCAATGGTGCGTCCGAGAGGGGTCATTAGTGAGACCGACCCCTATTTATTTTTACCCTACAATATTTTTTCAAAACATACCTACGCCCTATCTCCACTCCCTAAGTAGGCTCCCATACAAAATTACATTTTTATAAAATTTGCTCCAACTGTTATTTGTATGGGAGCCTACTTAGGGAGTGGAGATAGGGCGTAGAGATGTTTTGAAAAAATGTTGTAGGGTAAAAATAAATAGGGGTCGGTCTCACTAATGACCCCTCTCGGACGCACCATTGGACCGGTAGAAGCTGATTAAATAAAACAAATTTACAAAAAATAAAAAAAATTGTATGGGGACCGCCTTAACAGTTAAAGATAGAGGGTAGGTGTGTTCAGAGAAAATGTTTGGACTAAAAAAATATTGGGGGTCGGTCATATATTTTGTTGCTCTAAGGGCACTATTAGGGCAGTTAGAGCGGTTGGAACAAATGTTAAAAAATGTCATTTTGTGTGGGAGCCCCCTTAGAAATTGGAGATAGGGTATAAGTTTGTTCCAAAGAAATGCTAAGACGTAAAAATTAATGGGGGTCGGTCTTATAAAGGACCCCTCTATGACGCACCATTGGAGCACTAGAAATGATTTTAAGATTGGAAAATTACAATAAAATTTTTTCAAAGAATTTTAAAAATAGTAATAATAGTTATCCCACGATCTTCCTGGGCAAAAAATTTGTAGAATTGATAGAAGTTTTACACAAAAAAATTTCAAAAAAATCAAAGAGTACAAACATTTTCAAAAATGAGATTTAAATTTTAAAACTTAAAAATCGCATACTAGGGCGCTTTTAAGAATTTTTTGGGATTTTTTTTTAAAAAGTACGTAAAAAAACAAAAATTTTGAAAAAAAAAAATTTGAAATTTGGACCATTATTGAAGAAGTTATGATTAAAAGAAGTTTGAGTAAAGGAACAAACTACCAATTTTTCAAAATTCGATATCTTTTGAACGGGTCATCAAAAAAATCGGAAAATTTACTACGAAGGAGTTTTCAAAGGGTACTTAAAACTGTAAACAAATTGGGAAAATCTAAAAAAAAAAGTTTTTCGAAGTGTCCGATTTCACATGGAATGCCCCATATATTATTGATCTATGATCGATTCTAAGACATTCTGTGAATATCCGTCTGTCCGTCCGTCCGTCTGTCTGTAGATAACACAATGCAGTCCAAAATAAAACAGCTAGACTCCTGAAGTTTGGCACAAATGTGTCTCATGTTCATAGGCAGGTTAAGTTCGTGAAGGGGCAAAATCGGGCAAGGGGGAAAAAAGTTCCCCCTTGAAGAACTGAACCAACATCTGAAAAAATACACCTTTTTTAAATATTTTTTTTTGTATTTTTGTTAAATAAATGAAACATTTGGTATATTTATCGCGATGGGAAGGTGCTCTCAGAGTACACCATCACCCATCATGCTTTAAAAAAATTGCAAAAATTTTATAGAAAACGTGCTTTAAAACAGAATAAAACGTAAAGGCCCGTAAGTTGTTCACCGGTGAAAAAAAAAATGTTTCAAAACATCAATTTATTTGTAGCGAAAATTTGACAGTTATATGGTAGGTTATGTTATGTTTTGCGCATCGGCATACACAAAATGTCTTTAAATTATCTATTGATCTTTTTTTTTTTTTTTTAATTCTTTATTATTCTGATTATTGAATCTGCCCATTCTTGGCCTAACAATAAGTGTGTAAATCTTAAAAAACTAACTTAAATACAAATATAAATAATGTTTACAGTCTCAACAACTTATAAATGCTTCATTTTATTGATGAATATCAAATTTCACCGCTTTTAAAATTGTCTGTACAATTTAAAAAAATTTTGCTAACACTGTTGATGTGTATTGCTGCAACAAATACCGGGTTATTTAACCGGTTTTTCACTAGTGAACAGAATATCTCTTCAGCGAAATTTTTACGCTTTTGTAAAGCCAGTGTGAAATTTATATTTTTTTTATATGGAGTTTGACAGATTTTCACAATAAAGTATAAAAAATTCCACAATTTTTTTCTCTCGAAAAAAAATTATTATATGTCCATAACCACCCTTAAAGTATGCTATATTATTAACGTATGTGAAATGAAAGGATTTTATGGTTTCAAACAATTGGTTTCAATTACTGAGAAAAAAACTCGTTCAATCATACAAGCTCAACAATTCATACAAACAATTTTTTTTGCCCACCAAATAGGCACCTGTTTCTGCGTTTGCAGAATATTTTTTTTTTTTTGACAACCCCTAACGCAAGTTTTCATAAAGGCTTCGGTATTAATTCGTACTTTTCTTACATAAAATAACGCTCATTTATACCAACACGCCTCTTCGCCTAGAATGGAGCTTTTTTTTCCAAAAATATTTTAAAGAGCCCCAAGAAACAAACATGCTTATTTGGTCCTTCCGTCAGTACTTTTTAGAAGTCAAAAATAAAAATTGAAAAGCAAAAATTTTTATTAATATCCTTAAATCTCACCATTTGAAAAGAGAATATGACATTATTATATATTTTTTGTACCGATTTTTTTCATCGGAAACCCATTTTTAATTAAGAACTTTTTTTAACACATTTCCTCAAAAATCTGTTTTTTAGATACGTCACTATTTGCAGTAGATCACTACTATATTTTTCAAAATTTTCACTACAATTGAAACTAAATTTCAAAATTAAAATGCTTTTAAAAATGTCTTCCAATTTTTTTTTGAAAACAATTGAACTACTGTATTTTAACAAAATAAAACCCCCTTTGCAATAATTTATATGTATATAGTATAACCCCTAAAAATATGCTCAATATATTTAATAACAAACCCATATTTGTAGTAGTATTCCTCTAGTCATATGTATAAATGTTATTTGAGAAATGGAAAAAAACAAAAATAAAACAAAACTCCAATTAGAGCATAATTAAAAATCTAAAAAAAAAATAAACAACCACAAAAATTACTTTATAACAAAAAAAAAAAACACAACAAAATATGGCAAATATAAATTATATTTTAAAAATATGGCCATTAAAACTATTGTAAAATATTTTATAGAATTAATATTTATCATTAGGGAGACCAAAAAAAATATGCTTTACAATTTATGGGAGCCTAAAAGTAGGCAACAACATTTTTAATAACTTAAAAGAAAAGGTATGCTACAATTTTTAAACATATTATTGGAGCCTAAGATTTTTAAAGAAAAGATATGCCACAATTTTTGAGCAAAAAAAAGATTGCACTTGTTGTTCAATTATTTAGATAGATTAATTCAATTTCAATGTGCTTGGAAAATTCTAAAAATATAAAAAACGAAATTTCCAAATATTTTAGACAAAATATGTCGCTATTACTTGATATATGATGGCATGGTTCGTGTCTCAAGGTTAACTTTACGAATTTTGCAAAAAAACTATTTACAATTCAGAAAAATTCGTAGATATATAAAAACAAAATGTGATTAAAATTAACTAAGCCCACATTTTTATTTAGTAAATCCTTGTCAAAATACTTGAAAAACACTTTATGTGTATTTTTTTTAATTATTTTGGACCAATTTAATCTTAACTATATTAAGGTTTAATACATCTACGACTCTCCCTGTTTTTAAGTAACTTTTTTTGTATTTCTGTGTTATTTTTAAAGCATATCTTAAGGGGGTTTCTTATAAATCAAAATTATTGAAAAAACAGAGCACATGATTTAAATAATTAAGACCAAATGTAACGATATGACTGAATTAAATTATTTTCAAAGTTTTGCGTAAAGGTGTAGTGCATACTTTTAGGATTAAAGGAAAAAATATTTTATATGTTAAATTCATCAATTTTAAAAATGTTTCTAAAAATTTTTTGCCCATTTTTAGGGCTCCTTATTAATTTTAAATTTATAAATTATTTTTTTTTTGGTTTCCCTATTAGTCATAAATATTAAAAACAAATAAACCATGTAAAAATAAATATCAAGCTTTTGTATTTAAAAAAAAATTTCATACTATTAACACTAATATAAACAAAATATTATATAAATAACGCCAATTTTAAGTTTATAAATATTATTACAAAAAAAAAATAATGAATTCAAAATTCGAAAAAAATATAAATAATAATAATAATAATAAAAAAATGTTAATAATAAGCAAAAAAAAAAAAACATAAATATCCATGATAAAAACACGTCGTAATGTTAACTAAAAAACAAAAAATATTACCAAATAAACAAAAAATATTATTTACAAAAAAAATATAAAAACAAAAAAATATATGTATATTAAAAAAACAAAAACAAATTGGTATATTTAATTAAGAACCTAAAACAAAATGCAATAGTTTAACAATGAGGCAGTTATAATAAATTGAGAAAAAAATATTGAATTATGAAGGCAATTAAAAAAATTAAAAACATCAACATCATAAAAAAACCTTATTAAAATTTGTTGGGTTTTCTTAGAACTAAATTAAGAAAAATTTTCCATGATTAGGTCTGAGAAAGATTCTTTAATAAATTTGCAAAAAGTGGCATTAAACGTTTTCTGGAAAAAGTTTTCACACACGAGCTGTTAAAATATGTTAACTTAACATTTGATTGTCAATATGACAAAAAATATAGCATACATTTAGGCGTCTCTTTGTTATATATTTTCCTAACTTTTTAACAGTAGGCGTGAAAAAAATATTTTCATCGTAAAAATATCTTAGATCTGTGTTTTAATATTCGGAGTCGATAGCGATCGAAATTCTATTCGAAAGTGTGAATACTATGGTATACACGCTTTTAATTTTTCTCTTACTGCACAGAAATATAAAAAGCTTTTATTTATTAAAGCATAGTTTTAGAGATACACAAATTATACTCCAACGGGTGATTTTTAAACTTTTCTGTATGTATTAAATGGTTTTTTGACAAATATATAACTTTTTACAGCATTGAAACAGTAACAAGTTAAACAAGTAAGAGTGTTAAATTCGGCAGTGCCAAATCTTTTATACCCTCCAAAATATTGGTGAACATTTTCCAAAAATTCAAAACAGTGATCAAAGGGCACCACGGGAACAAAAGATAGGGTCTAGTTAAAAAAAGTTTAAACGAAAGATCAAGCTCAATGAAATGTTCACTCTGTGGTACAGGGTATAATGAGTTTGTGCTGATGTTTGTAACTACCCGAAATATTGGTGCTAGACCTACACTCAAAATAATTCTACAGTAAAAGGTTTAGTAAGTGATATTGTACCAAAATCTACTAATTGGTTACTAATTTTAGTATCTTCAAAGTACTAACATTAGTAATTTTTACTGATTTTGACTAAAATTAGTTAAAAATTTTAGTATTGGTTACCAATTTCTGCACTAGGTCCTTTTGGACTAAAATTAGTTAAATTTTTAGTATTGAATACCCACGTTTTTTTTTGGGTGTACCTACTCAGAATCACTTTAAGAGTCGATTTAGCGATGTCCGTCCGTTTGTCCATCTATCGGTTTAAGCAAGATACAGGACGCAATTTTCAACCAATTGACTTGAAATTTGAAACTTAAGCATCTTTTGGACGAAGGACGAAGCCTATTGAAATTGAAAAAAATCGGTCCATGTTAAGACCTAGCCCCCATACAAACGCCCCCTTCGGCTTAAATGACTCTAATAACTGTATTTTAATAGATATCGCTTTGAAATTCTACAGGTAATCAACTTTTGTATGCACGAATCATCATTTGAAATCTCAAAGGAATCGGGTCAGTCCTTCTGGTAGTCCCCATACAAACCACCCTCCCGATATTCACATAATTCCCTCAAAATTCCTAAAAATGGAAATATTTGATACAAATTTTATTTTTAGGTGTTAAACGTGTACTTTATTAACCAAATCAAATTGGAATATAATTGGACCATTTTTGGACTTAGTCCACCACATCAAAATTTCGACCGATATTTAGTTAAATTGGCAAAAAAATAAACCAATTCCACTAAAATTTTATCTGTGTGTGTTTTTACACTAAATAAAGATCTTACAAAAGATAGATCCAATCGGTCCATGTTTGGACTTGAGACCCATTTTCCGGAAAACACTTGTGTAGGGTATCATATGGTCGGTCTTGACCGACTATAACTTTCTTACTTGTTTTTTTTTTGTTTAGCCCATAAAAAATAATTAAAAGGATGTGTCGCCAGGCACATTTTAATTTTTTTTTTTACATTTTCAAAAATCCGAAACTTTGAAGCATGACGCCAGGAGAATAAAAATTTCCGCTGTCAAAATCAAAAAAAAACTTTTTTGCCATACAAAAAAAAACCCGGTCTACTGCTTTTATTTGATAATACATAATTGTGTCTGATCAGATCTGGTAGATCTTAAATTTGAGCATATAAGACGAGATATAGCATTTTCGACCAGGGCTAGTTCTCGGAATAGATAGCGTTCGAAATTCTACTTGAACGTGTTTTTCTGTTTTCCTTATCGCCTAAAATTATACTTTGTTTAATACAAGCTTTTGATATCTCATACATGTTTTAATGTTTCAGTTTTGGAAAAGAAATATGAAAAATCAAAGCATAGTTTAAGACCCCGAGAATTAGAACCCCGATCTAATCCGGTGTTTATCTTATGCATTTTTTTCTGTTATTTAGATATAGCCCCAATTTTTAAATATGATCCCAAAAGTATGCTTTAAAAATTCTACAAAAAATTTGAATACAAACAGGAATATTCATAAATGTATAAACCTTAATGTCATTAAGATTAAAATGCCCACATTTTCTGTGGTAAATCCTGATTGAAGTGATTGAAAACACAGCTGTAAAGTCGACGCACTGAAAATATTTTTTTGAGAATCATTTTATAAAGTAAATAAATTTTTCACTTTACAAATTTTACAATTTTAAATAAAAAATGTAGTTTTAAATCTTAGTTACTGGTACAAATACTTAAGTCCACAAACAAATGCAATTTCTTTAATTGTCCACGAGCTAAAAGAATTATTTATGAATAAAAATTCATAAAATCAATGAATTCTTCATTAAACAAATTTTACTACTTTAAAGAATAATTTCAATTTTCCATCTTATTTTCCGTAGCATACTTTAAGGGTCATAAAAATATTTCAAAAAATCCTGAAAAACTTGTTCCAGAATTCAAATTTAAGCCAAACAACCAATAACATTCACTTGAAATTTTGCCAAACAAAAAAACTTAAAATTTTAATATAATTTAATATAACTAAGTTAATTGGTTTAAAAATGCAAAAAAAAACATAAAAATATTATTGTCTTAATATTATTAAAGCAATTTTGTAAAAGAAATTTAAAGAAAAAATCAAAACAACAACTTTGTATATTATGATAGTTGTCAATCAATTAAAAGAAAAATTGCCATATAATTTTCATTTACCATCAAAGTTTTTCTATGGCATAGTTTTTCTTTTAAATCAATTGTTAATTGTAAAATGATATAGAATCGACAAACAAAAAAAAAAACTTTTAATACAAATTCAATAACATGATATGGAAAAAAATATTATTAAAAACTCTTTGCATAAACATGATTGAACAAAAAAACTTTAAACAAAATGAAAAACAACAAATAGCCAATTTAGTATAACAACAAAAAATGAAAAATATTAAAAAAAAAAACAAATTAAAATGAACAAAAATAAAATTAAAAAAAAAAAAAAATATTTAAAATTGTGTTTTATTAATTTAAAAATTAAAATCAGTAGGGAAAATTGGCTAACATGGGAAGTCTCCCTAATGTCACCCGCGGATCTTTATGGAGTTGGTTTTATTTTGTACACCAGAAAAAATAAAAGGACACGTATTTTTTTAGCGGCCCAAATTCATATTTAGGGGGTAAAAAGGAAAGAGGGGAGGGGAAACAATGCCATTTTTCAGTTTTTTCGTTTATCTCCTATATTATTCAAAGAAACCTTAACAGAAACAATAATTTAAAAATAACGACTACAAGTCGCCCTAAGTGGCAATCAGTATCTTTGGAAAAATGGCAACACCTAACATTTGTGTCTAAAATATAGACCATGTCTGGCAATGTTTGCAAAAATAAGTACTTAGATCAGAATTGATGAAGGAGAGGAAGAAGAATAATGATTACTAAAAATAAGTTTGTTTACATATAATTACAATAACAAAGTCTTCTGTTAGAAAAAAACAACAGCAACAACCACACTCGAATTGAAAAAATCAATTTTAGTTGATACTTGCTTAACAGCCTACTTGGCGTATCGGTCTACAGTGATTGTACGTTACAAGCAGTTAATAGCAAAGTATTACAGATGATGATGAGTTCAATCCTTGTCGGCTGCGATCTGTTAAAAATTTTCACATATAGAGTTTTATTGACTATTAACTAAATAAACTTGACATTAAAAGTTTTTCTAAAGATTATTATAACTGGATAATATGAAACTAGTAAGAAACAAACCAGGATGTCTAAATTTTTAGAAAAATTAAAATTTTTCTTTCACACTTTTCTCAATTCAAAACCATATATAACAAATCAAAAAATTATAATACATAATTATAATTAGAGCCTGAGCTCGACTGTCTTAACAGAAACAATAATTTAGAAACCTAGTCATGTTACATAACAAATGAAAGGTCTTTGAAAAACCTATCTACGTGTGCTAAGAACGTGTCCAAACATGCACAACTTTTCGTCATATTTTTTTTTATTTTTTTAAAAGAAGCAACACTCAGGCAATGCTGCCTATCAATTACTAATGTAACCGTGAGCTTCTTTCGGAAAGGGGATAGAAGAGAGATGAAAGATTTGAAAGATAGAAGGGCTTCAGTATGGCAACACTGTAATTGCGCGTGTTGATAATTCTGAGCACAGTTGTTGCATCGCCATCTGTTATTGATCTGGCGAATTATTTTTGAAGCTGTGTTTATAGCCATTATTTTATTATTTTTACTTCGTTGACGTTTTAGTGCTATTTATCAACGAAGGAGGGCGCTGCGATAGATATTAGTCATAAATAGAATCTAATAAATATCTGAAAAAAATGTTGTTCTGCCTGAGCTGAGAATCGAACCCAGACTTGCTGGCTAGTAGTCCAACGCCCTAACCACTAAGCCACAACACCCTCAAATCGACCCCCCCTAAAAATGAGTTTCGGCCGCTAAAAAAAAAAATGTTGTCGAATTAATTTTCGTTCTTAACAACATATCCAAATTTCATGAAGATCGGAGGGTGACACCAGGGAGACTTCCCTTGTAAGCTTTAACTCATTGCGGCTTTACACAAGCCTCAATTTTGAGCACTGCACATAAATATAGTAAGCATTTATCTTCTGAATGAAGAGAACCCCCGTTGGAAATTTCGTTTGTAAGATGACACAAATTGGAGCCTTTGTTATTGTCCGGGAGGTGGCGTCATTTTGACTCGAACACTTTGAGAGGCTGATTTGTATAAATATTATAGACTTTGTAGTGTATGTGGAAACTACACTGAAAGAATTTTCTTCATTACGGATATGAAAACGTACATTGATTTTATGAAAATAATCATTAGAAGTCAGCCAATTATTTCTTAAAAACATACCTAAGCTATATCTCCACTCCACTCAAGGGTGCTCCCATACAAAGATTACGTATTTATTAAAATTTGCTCCCACCGCTTTAACTGTTCCAATTGTGTCAAATGTAGGACCGACCTCCAATAGTTTTTCAACATTTTTTTAATACATACCTACCCCCTAACTTCAACCCTTAAGGCTGTCCCCATACAATTACTTTTATTTGTTTACAAATTTGTTTTATTAAATCAACTCCTATCGCTTCCGTGGTGCCTCCTAGATGAGTAGAAGATAAGATCGACCACCATTAATATTTAACCCCCTCCCCCTCATTATTAAATCTCCACTTTCTGAAGGGGCACCCATACAAAGCACCATTTCAATACATTTGCTCCTACCGCTCTTAATGTCCCAAGGGTGCCCTTAGAGGAGTTAAATGTATGACCGAACCCCAATATTTTTTCAACCCTAAAATTTTTGCGGAGCATATCTTCAACCCTTAAGGACCACAAAACACATTTTTTTTATTTTTATAATTTTTTTTATTAAATCAGCTCTTACTGCTGCCATGGTGCCTCATAGAGTAGTAAAACATAAAACCGACCCCTATTAATTTTTACCCCCCAAAATTTTTTCGAACATACATACACCCTATTTTTCTCTCACCACTCTAACTGCCCTAAGAGTGCCCCCAGAGAAGTCATATCTATGAAAGACCCACAATATGTTTAAACCCTCCACTTAGTGATAGAGGGTATATATAAGTTTGTCATTCCGTTTGTAACTCATGGAAATATCGGTCTGGGACCCCATAAAATGTATATATTCATGATCCCCGATCGATTTGAAAACATTCTAGCTATGTCCGTCTGTCCGTCTGTCTGTCTGTCTGTGGAAATGGTGATCACGACTAAAATACTACACGGATATGACTGAAACGAAACATGCTAGTTGGAAGTTCTTCCGAGATGTTTAGTGTTGCATTTGAGCGATATCGGTTCAGCGGTTCAAAAGTTATGAACGAAAATGCAAGGACACCTCAAAAATTTTAGTATATTCAACATAACCTAAATATACAAAATGCTTTAATTCGGCTGCTGGTTGACATATGTGAACATAATTGAACAAAAAAAAAAAAAAGACGAATTTTTTTTTTTACCAAAAAATGTTTTTTTTCCCGGAAATTTTTTTTCAAAAGTAATTTCGTTTTAAAAAAAAGTTTTTTCCAAAAATCTTTTTGAAATTTTGGAGGGTATCACTACATTCGGCAAGGCCGAGTTTAACTTTTTGACTTGTTTTAATTACAACATTTTCGAAAAACACACCTCCCTTCTATCTTCACCTCACTAGGAGCGACTGCAGGGCAGTTGTGTGGCTTTTTTTTAATTTTTACTTACATGGATCTTCGGAGGGGCAGCTGACGGTTATTCCCCCAGAGGTACGCCAGCTTACGGTTGATTTTTGAATATTTTTTGTATTAGTAAGACACCATAAAAATTTCAGCTTTTTCGTAATGGTTTTAAATTTTTTTTGCATCTTTGGAGGGGCAGCTGATCGGTACTGCGCAATAACTCCCAATTGAAATAACTCCCAAAAAAAAATGAAACAACTCCCAAAAATTTTACATACGATTTGGGACTTATTTCATTATGAAATTTGTCCCAGTAAAGTGGGACTTATTGCACAAATTTTGTTGGGATTTATTTCATTATGAAATAACTTCCAAATGAAAAAAACCCCAACAAAAAATAGATTGGGAGTTATTTTATTTCTTGTTAAGCATTGGGAGTTATTTCATCAATGGTAGGACTTATTTCATTTTAATTGAAAACAATATACACCTCTGTGCAATTGTTTTTTTTTGTGCTTAAAATTTTTTCTGCGTAGCCGGCCTTCGGCCGGGCTTAGAGATTACAAAATCCATGCATTAAACCCACCCTCTCCGCAAAATAAAGTTTTATAGGGTAGCAGACCTTTACGCTATCAAATTTGTTATGCCTCAAAAAGGCCTGATAACCAAAATAGCTTTGGTTTGCAGAGAGGGTGGGTTAAATGCATGGAGTATGTAATCCCTAAGCCCTGCCGGAGGCCGGCTACGCAGAAAACCTTTATTACAAAAAAAAAAACAATGGGAACTTATTTCATTTTCTTTGGCACTTATTTCAT
Organism: Pegoplata infirma; assembly: GCA_963921195.1. NCBI lineage: Eukaryota > Metazoa > Arthropoda > Insecta > Diptera > Anthomyiidae > Pegoplata > Pegoplata infirma. The sequence continues at coordinate 231,921,228 of OY992538.1, read as the reverse complement.
TGGGAGTTCTTTCATTTTTTTTTGGGAGTTATTATTTTGATTTTAAATAACTTCCAAATATTGGGACATATTTCATTTTTTCTTTTGGAGTTATTTCATTTTTTAAAGTGTGGGGTTAATTCATTTTTCTTGGAACTTATTTCATTGGGAATTATTTCATTGGGACTTATTTCATTTGGGAGTTATTGCGCAGTACCCAGCTAATCACTTCTTTTCACTCAAAATTAGTAACAACGAACTTATCAAAGTACATAATTTGTTAAAAAAATACACGTAAACTTAATTTTGGGTCGTAGACACAGTGGCGTTCTCCGTTTTGACAGATCAGGTCAATATGAAGAGATATTTAATTTTTAAGTTTGTGCTTTTCAAGCGATTTTTTATTGTTTTTTAAGAAAATTGAAAAATTTAAGAAAACAATTTTATTTTACTCGCCCAAGTTAATCGGCCATCAATGTTAAAGTAAAGTTTCGACTAAGAAATACTAAATAAAGTAATTTTAAAAGAGTTTTTGAAGGAAAGTCCTAGGAAAATTTAATAAAAACTCGTTGAAAATCGCAAAATTTTAAAACGAAATATCTCTTGATTTTGACCTGACCTGGCAAAACAGAGAATGCCACTGGATTCTCCGTCCCAAAATTAATTTAATGTCTCTCGGCGTTTTCGTGTGTCATTTCAAAAGTTAAAATTATATTTACAGTGATATTTGAGAAAAAATTTTGATAAAAAATTTAAAAAAAAAAATAATTTTGAGAAGAAGCAAATTTCGCGAAAAAATTTTTAGTGTACAAAACTAAGTTTGTTCTTGGTACACACAGAAACAAATTGCCAGTTTCCAACAAAAATTTAGTTATTGCAACAAAAAATTGGTTGAAACATTTGCGCAAAGGTCGTCACAACTATATATTGGTAGTCACAACTGAATTCTGTTTATATAACTTGCGTTTAATTAAAACAACTAAAAATTTGGTAATCACATTTAAATATTATAGCAGCAAGCGAATTTTAATATGACACAACTGAAAAATTTTGTTGGAAACTTATTTTTTACTGAAAAAAAAAATACTTAAATGCATGACTATACAAGATGACTGAAAAAGACTTCAAAAAGTTTTACTTTAAATCATTCTTAATGTTTGCATTAAAACTTTATTTGTCAAAAGACAAAATTTACAATAGTTTAAGGGAGAGAGTATATAAAATATACGGGGATTGTTTTGCAAAGTATTGAGCTTGATTAGAAAATTAAAAAGAAGAATTTTCCAAAATTCTAAAATCGTCTAAAATTTACAGTGACAATCAAATTTGAAATAAGTTTTAATTAATCAAATTAAACATATAGGCCCTTACCACAAGAAAACAAAAATTCTATTTTAACAAAAGTTTTATTTTAAATTTAAAATTTTCAATACATTTTTTGAAAGTCGATTTTAAAAACAAAAACAATTTGTATGGAAATAAAATAAAAAGCTAATTTTAAATTTATTTTATTTTCTTGTAGTAAGGCTGATAATTTAGTTTCTAAGCAACAGTAAAGCGGTATTTTTATACCCTCCACTCTAGTGATACAGGGTATATATAAGTTTGTCATTCCGTTTGTAACACCTCGAAATATTGGTCTAGGACCCCATAAAGTATATATATTCATGATCCTCGATCGATTTTAAGACGATCTAGCGATGTCCGTCCGTCCGTCCGTCCGTCCGTCCGTCCGTCCGTCTGTCCGTCTGTCTGTCTGTTGAAAACACGCTAACTTTTGAAAGACTTTACGGAGGCTCCTGAAGTTTGGCATATATGTTGTGCATTTACCTGGTCAGGTTGGTATTGCAATCCAGCGAAATCGGTTCAGTAGTTCAAAAGTTATGAGCAAAAGACTGAATTTCGGCAAGGGTTTTTCGTGAATTTATGAGATAAAAAGCACTATAACTTTCGAAAATCAATTCTGAGGATGCTGAAGCTTGGCATATATATTTTTCGTTCCTCCAGCCTAGTTCGTATTGAATTTCACCCAAATTGGTCCAGTGGTTCAAAAGTTATAAGCAAAACCGTGAATATCAGATTAGCTTCACCTTAAATTCACGTGGTGAAAACCCGTTAAACCTGTTTTACAACCATTGGTAAGTCACAAAAATATTTTAAAACGTATTTTTGTCACTCAAAAATATTTTTATACCAAAACAAAAAAAAAAAATACACTCGAAAAAAATGTTACACTCAAAAAAATTTTACACTCAAAAAAAAAAATTAGTAAATTTTTTTTTAATGTAAAATTAAAAAAAAATTTTACACTCAAAAAAAAATTAGTTTTTTTTTTCAAAAATTACTAAAAAAAAAATTTTACACTCAAAAAAAATTAGTAAATTTTTTTTAAATGTAAAATTCGAAAAAAATTTTACACTCAAAAAAAAATTTTACACTCAAAAAAATTTTTTTTTTTTTTTTTAAATTACTAAAAAAAAAAAAATTTTACACAAAATAAAATATTTCTAATCATAACTGTTATTTTTTCACGTTAGAAAATTTACTATCACTTAAAATGGGCATTGTGGAGGGTATTCATAGATTCGGCCAAGTCGAATTTAACTTTTCTACTTGTTTTTTTTAATGTTGAAAATTGAAAAAAACACCATTTTTTTTTGCAAATTTCAAATATCGATATCTCAAAAACATTTAGACCGAATTAATATTTTTTTGATATTTGTGTTCAGCGCATAAAAATCAACAAGTATGAAAAATGTAATCATTTATTTTTTTTTTTAACTTTCAAACATCCAAAACTTTGAACGCTGGGCAAAACCGGTGGATTTAATCGGATTGGCCTCAAATTTTTAACACATAACTTTTAGGTCTAGTATAATAAAAAATTTCCAGGACTTTCGGGAAAATAAAAAGTTAAAGAAAAAATGTCACTCTTTAAACATTTGTCAAATATCCCACGTATGCATGTTATTTTTTTGTCTCTGATATTTTTCACAAATACTTGTGTCTTACAAATATCAATTTCCGTAAAATGCAATTCAATTTTCAGATTTTGCACACACACACAACAACATTAACAAATATACAAATATTGACGATTTTCATTCATTTATACACTCTTTCATTCATTCAGTCAGTCAGTGATTCCCTGGAAATAAGTGAAAATAAAATGACGATGACATTATAAACATCTTGTTACTCATTTCGATAACAAACATCGTATTTGTTGGGTAAAGTTAAAAGAAGTAGTTTCGTCCTTTTTTTTTGCACAAACTTGTATTACTTTAAGACTCAATTCTAGGAATTGTTGTATATTTTCTATGCTTATGCTGTGTTTTTGAGTTACTTTTTTGTGCGTTTCGTGGAAAAAGAAAGTCAACTATTTGGTTTTCATTGAAGTAATATTGCTTTGAGTTGAATTATATAAATGAATAAAGGAGCAAACAAAAAAAAAAACAAAAAACTAAAATAAGAAAAACGATTCCTGTTGAAATTTATACTTGAAAAAAATTTATTTAACCCATTGGAGGAGGTTGAGTATTTTAAATTTAAAAAAAAAAAAGTGCAAACAATCGATGGGCAAGATTTCAAAAATTTTATTCAGCCAAGTTGTCGCGGTTTGGAACTGCCAAACTTTAGGCTACACTTCGGTGACCGAAGCTGAGATTTTTGACTTTGGTTCAATATCCGGTTCTTTTGTCAATATATGACACAGATAATATAGTGTGTATAATATTAGAGCTGCATTTTTGTATGAACAAAAGGGTCTCTTCCGATTTTGAACATCAGGTAAAATTTGAATCCTTCTAGGGCTAAAACTTGTGTAATACAAATTTGAGACTAATCGCACTGCAATCAAAGTTTGGGATTTTTGAAAATTTAAAAAAAACCAATGAGAGTGTTACATTCGGATGTGCCGAATCTTATATACCCTCCAAAATGTAAAAAAAAAACAATATAAAAAAATCCAGGGGCGTCTTTTTTTTTGGGGGGGGGGTGGTTGGTGTGAGACGTTAGGGGTACCTTCCCCTTGCGATTTTGAACTTCTTCTGAGATAAGAATGTTGCATTTGCTTAGCAAAAGTACAAAAACCCTGCCAAAAATGCGTTTTTTTCTTAGGTTGGTTTAGTTCTTCAAGGGGGAACATTTTGCCCCTTGGTCCGATTTTGCCCATTTCCGAACTTAACCTACCTATTAATATAAGACATATTCGTGCCAGACCTCCCAAGTCTAGCTCTTTTATTTTGGAATGTATCGTGTCCTCTACAGACGGACAGACGCACAGACTGACGGACGGACGGACATCGCTAGAATGTCTTAGAATCGATCACTGATCAATAAAATATATACTTTATGGGGTCCTAGACCGATATATCGATGCGTTACACACGGAATGACAACCCATACTGTGGTTGGAGGGTATACAAATTTAAAAAAAGTCTCACGATGCATCATATACATATATTAATGACGCTTAGCTGAACACGAAAATCTAAAAAAAAACGAGTTTAAATCAATAGAACATATTCGAGATATCGAAGTTTGCAATTTGCAAATTATTGCTCCTAGACCCACTTTTAAATTTACCGATCGACTCAGAATCACTTTTTAAGTCGATTTAGCGATGTCTGTCTGCTCGTGTAAACGGTGTAAACACGATACAAGTCACAATTTTTAATCAATTGACTTGAAATTTAAAACTTAAGCCTCTCTTGGCCCATGGACGAAGACTATTGAAATTAATAAAAATCGTTCCATATTTAGACTTAGCCCCCATACAAAGGTCCTTTTTAGTTTTGGATCAAATGACTCTAATAACCGAATAATTACGGGTATAATTTCAAATTTGGCAAATAAACGTATTTTGTCTTCACAAATCTCCATTCCGAGTTTTAAAGGAATCGGACCAGTTCCTTTTGTAGCCCCAATACAAACCACCATTCCGATTTTCACATAAATCTCTAAAACTTCATGAAAATAGAAAATATTTAATTAAAATTGTGTTTGTGTATGTTTAACGCGTACTTTAATAACCTTATCAAATCTGATCACCATCGGACCTTTTTTTTAACTTAGGCCCCACGTGAGAATTTCGACCGATATTTAGTTAAAGCGGCTTATTGGCTACAGTTAGAAGCCTGTTTCACTCAAATTTGATTTGTGAGTGATTTTTAAAGTTACTTAAGATTTGACAAAATACACCGTCCTACACCCAATATTAAACATGAACCGGATGAAATACTTCTGAAAGTAGAAATCAAATGGAGTAAAACTGCATTTACAATTTTTCATTTCGTGATCCTGTTTCCTTTTAAAAGAACTTCAAAGGTTTAAAGGATACATTTTGTAAAATATTTTTTAAATATTTGTTCTTATCCTAGGAAGACATTGGTGATGGCAAATGAAAGAGAAGGATCTCCCCTAATTTTTCCATTTTTTTTGGGGATGTCGCGAATATTCGTCACTATTCGGTATTCGGCATATTCGGCATGATTTTTGAATATTCGGTTAAATAAATATTCGTTAACAGTTTGCCGAATATTCGGCAAAATTTAAATTAGTTAAAACAAGTAAGAGTGTTAAATTCGGCTGAGCCGAATCTTTTATACTCTCCAACATGCAAAAAAAAAAAAAAATTGCAGGGACGTTTTTTTTTTTTTTTTTGGGGGGGGGCACAGTGATTCGTTCCCATATATCGAGTGGGCAAAAATAGAATATTGGTCGCAGATTTCTGAAATTTGGAACACAAGCATTTAATTATCTAGTCAAGAAAAAAACGAGTTTTTGGAAAAATCGGAGCAAGGACACGCCTACCCCCCATATATCCTGAAACTTAAATATGTGATTAAAACTACAAAAATGGCCACAAAATTCCCAAATTTTGTCAATGTTACCAATTTTGATACAGTATTTTATGTGTAAATTTTTTTCAAGATTGAAGCAAGGACTCGTGTGGCTGCCATATATCCTTTTTCTTAAAAAAATTGTAAATCGCTCAAAAATTACTCGATACTCTTGAAATATTTTGTAAAAATTTTAATAAGTGATGTCAATGTGTGTGCCAAATTTCGCTGAAATCGGTTCTGTAAAACAAAAGTTATTTATATATCCTTTTTAAAAACTGCAATAAAGTGTTAATATATTTTAATCACAAAAATAAAATAGAAAGAGTTGTCAACGATTTTCCAAATTTGGTACGCAAGCACAAAATTAGTTAATAGAAAAAAAATAAAAATTTTGAGCAAATCGGTCGAAGGACATTTGTACCTGTCGTATATCCTGAAATTTAAAAGTGGAGTTTTAGCCACAAAACTTGATATAAAATTACTTAACTTAGTTATTGTCTTAGAAATTTAGATAACCATCGACGTACAACATTTGTATTTTAATCTGAGCAAGGACTCGCGTGGCTGCCATATATCCTTTTTCTTGAAATCGCTGTAACTATTTTAAAAATCTTTCAATTGCTATCAATAATATAGATTAGATCAAATAACGTTAATAAGTGTGCCAAATTTCGTTGAGTTACTTGCTGTAACAAAAAAGCTGTTAATATATCCTTTTTTTAAATATAGTCAAAAATATAAAAATACCTAATAACTGCAAAAACAAAACATTCACAACACTTATTTCCTGTTGCATTACGAAAATAAATTTATTCAAAATAAGTTTTAAGTAAACTCGTTTAATACTTGCTTTATTTCTAAGTATATAACCCGTTAATAACAAAAAACTAAAAAAAAAATTTTTTTTTTGGTACTAAAATTTTTTTTTTTTCGTTTTTTTCAAAAACTTAGTTATTTTTATTATTTGATTGTATAGAAAACAGTCCAGGATGTTAAAAAAATCAATAAAAAATAATTTTTGAGTACGAACTTTTTTTATGTATCTCAAAAAAAAAATTTGGTTTTGATTTGGGATACCAACGAAAATCAAATACTGGTTTTAAAGCAAAATGGCCCACTGTATACTTACTTCATCGAATTTTTTACTATAAATTTATGGTATACAATACAATAAACCCCTTTATATAAAAAAACACGAAAATGTTGATGTATTTTTTTAATTTTATTTACAGTACATAAAATAAATAAAAAAAAAAAAATTCCAATTTTCGATTTTTTAAATTTTTTTTTTTTTCAACTTAAAAAAAAAAAACTTAGTTATTTTTATTTTTTGATCTTATAAAACATAGTTAAAGCTACAAAAAAAAATCAAAAACAAAAAAATTTTATTCACGAACTTTTTTTATGAAGGCCATTAAAATTTGGTGATTTTGGGGATTTTAGTAAAAGTCATAGATAACTTTTAAAGCAAAACGGCCCACGTACTGCATATTTTTTTTCTGATTTCTTATTATATTTTTACAGAACACTATATAATATATCAATGTGTAAAGAAAAAATACTTAATATTAAATTTTTTTTTTAATATTTTTTCCATTAATAATATAGCTTTTGAAAAAAATTAAATAAAGACACAAAAAAAACCTAACTTTTTTCCAACTTCAGACAAAAACTTAGTTATTTTTATTGTTTTGCCTTATAAACCATAGTCCGAGCTATCGAAAAAGCGAAAAAAATAATTTTTTGACTCACGAACTTTTTTTATGCATTCCATCAAAATTTGTCAATTTTTGGGAATTCGGTAGAAAAAATATAGATTTCAGAGCAATACAAAAATGTATTTTAAGATTAATTCTAAAAAAATGCAAATACAACATTTAGCTAATGTATTAAAGTAACTTTTGCAAAAAAAAGTTCGTTGATTTCTTCAAAATTCGATTTTTCATAATTATTTTAGTAAACCTATAAAAATCAATTTTTAGGTTTTAACACAATAGCGTTGAATTTCCATACTTTAGCGCCCTCTTGTGGCAACATATGACTTCTTAAAAATCAGAAAAGTACATATTTCTTTTAGTTTACTATTAAACTGTAAAAATACAAAAAATCATCAACATTGAAGACATACTTTTTTTTTTGATTTTTGCCAATGAAACGAATCACTGTGGGGGGGGGTCGAAAAACTCATTCTTATGCTTTATGCACTAAAGAAATACAAATTTTTCATTATTTAAAAAAAAAAATTATTCCACGCCCATAAAAGGGGGGCCGACAAAAAAAAACGACATTATCTAATTCTCTTGGTCCAAATGCAGGACTTTGAACTTCCTGTAGCATAAAAATGTTGAATCTGTTAAACAAAAACACAAAAAATCATGAAAAAAAATGGTATTTTTCTTGGGTTGGTTTAGTTCTCTAAGGGGGAACTTTTTCTTCCTTGTTTCGATTTTGCCCATTTCCGAACTTAACCTGCCTAGGAATATAAGACATATTCGTGCCAAACTTCGGAAGTCTAGCTCTTTTATTTTGGACTGTATCGTGTCCTCTACAGACGGACAGACGGACGGACGGACGGACGGACGGAAGGACGGACGGACGGACGGACGGACGGACGGACGGACGGACGGACGGACATCGCTAGAATGTCTTAGAATCGATCGCTGATCAATAAAATATATACTTTATAGGGTCCTAGACCGATATTTCAATGCGTTACACACGGAATGACAAAGTGAGTATACCCCCATACTGTGGTTGGAGGGTATAAAAACACTTTTTATTAACGTTTGCCTCTTTTCGTAGTAATTTCAGTTTGTTTTTTATACAAAAAAAACTTGAGCACTTGATTAAAATTCGAATTGTTAAGGTACCAGAAAAAATAGTGTCAACAACAGCGTTGTTGTCTTTTAATCTGGTACTTTTTTTTCAATATTTTACAGAGGTAAAATACAGGCGTATGAATAATTAAATTATTCGGCAAATATTTGTATTCGGTTCCAACCGAATACCGAATAGTAAATATTCGGCAAAATGCCGAATACACTATTCGCGACATCCCTAATTTTTTTACTTTGCCAAATCAGGATCACAGGATGTGAATAACTTCATTTGAAACTATATTAAAATGTTTGGTTGCAAATTTTGAATGATATTGATGGATACATTTTTGAATGGATGTAACTTACCTAATTTTTCATGATATGTAAAAATAATAAAATAGGAAAATTAGGGGAGATCCTCCTCTTTTATTTGCTATCACTAGTGGCATCCTAAGAGAAGCACAAATATTAAAAAAATATTTTATAAAATTTAGTCCTCTAAAACTTTGAAGTACTTTTAAAAGGAAACAGGATCACAAAATGAAAAACTGTAAATGCAGTTTTACTACATTTAGTCTCTAATTTCAAACGAATATTATCCAGTTCGTGTTCAACGATTTCATTCATTTTAATCGGACGGTCTTATCAGTAAAATGGGTTTCTGCATGATTTATGCTACATCGATTATATTTCAGTTTAAGACTCCCTAAAATTCGTTTAAAGGGTTAATTAAGTATTTATTTGTTCCCCCCTAGTTTTTGTTGATTTCTATCTATATAAAGTTATTTTTAAGGTTTATTTGATGTTTGTGTTTTTTTTAAGTTTATTTTACATTATTTTCTATTTAAAAAAATAAAAAATAGTTCTTTAACGGGATTTAAAATAAAAAAAAAATTGTTTTTCCTTTCAACTTTGTGGTACTTCAAGAAAAAAAAAAACTCAAACTTGTTAAAAAAATTTATTGAAACAATTTCCTTTTCCAAAGTATTACAAAGGATAAGAACCCGTCAAACAACCAAATATTTACTTAAGCACTCTCAGAGAAATTTTCTATACACTTGTTATTGAGTATTTTAATAAATTAATTTCTCCAACCACAAATAAAAAAACACTAACGATATCAACCTGTTTTTTTTTTTTTTGAAAACCAAATTACTATTATTAAATAAATTGCTTTAAATTAAAAATTAACATACCCTATGCATGTTCAAATAACAAAATTGCAATTAATAGGTTTTTTTGTCAAACACCTCAATAAATATTTGCACTGTTGGTCAGGAGAGTTGTTCCAAATTTTTGGTTATTTATTATACAAAGATTAGTAAATCTTAAACACATCAAGGGTTAAGACATTTATGACTCACCCTGTTTTGTTTGTAAATTTGCAATATTTTTATTATCCTGTCTTGGTGTTAAGGTTGAACTGTTGATTCCCGTCTATCTGTTGAAGTATTTCTAAATTACTTCAACCTTTAAGAAGCGATTCGCCTGAAACTGAAAATATATTCAAATATATCCCAATTCGTGGCGTTCCGGCCATATCGGCGTTTTAGAGATTAAAAAAAAATTCCAAAACTGGATTTTACAGTAATTTTTTTCTTAAGAAGGTGTTAGATGTTTTCATATTGGAAGAAAGGTTCAATTAATACCTATTCAAACCCTTTTAAGAATTCGGAGTCAGCTAATTTTTTTTTACGAAAATGTGTAAACTTTGGGCAATATTCGTCAAAACATCAAATTTGTGAGCCATTTTTGTTTGGCATTCATGCAATTTATGCCCTTTTTAAGTGATGGAAAAATTTTCTAACGTAAAAAAATTAACAAATTTGATTAGAAATATTTTATTTTGAGTAAAAAACTTTTTTTTAGTTATTTTTGTAAAAAAAAACAAAATACTATTTTTTTTTTTGAGTGTAAAAGTTTTTTTGGATGTAATTTTTTTTTTTGGTTTTAGTATAAAAATATTTTTGAGTGACAAAAATACCTTGTAAAATATTTCTGTGACTTACCAATGTTTTTATACGCTCCAACTACAGTATGGGTGTATACTCACTTTGTCATTCCGTGTGTAACGCATCGAAATATCGGTCGGGGACCCAATAAAGTACATATATTGTTGATCAGTGATCGACTCTAAGACATTCTAGCGATATCCGTCCGTCTGTTCGTCCAGCTGTAGTTAACACGATAGAGTCCAAAATAAACGAGGTAGAGGTTAAGTTCAGAAATGGGCAAAATCGGACCATTGCACAGTGGCCGAAATGGCCAATCTAGCGGCGCTTAATTCGGAAATGTAAAGTAATAAAGACTAATGCTTATTTGCGATTATAAAATTTATAAAGAATTAATTTTTAAACAATATTTATTTATTTTTATGTATTTTGGGAAATTTATGTGAATATTGGGAGGGTGGTTTGTATGAGGCCTAGAAATTAAAATGGTCCGATTCCGTTAAAATTTAGAGCGATAGTTTATGAATATAAAAAACATTTATCGGTCGATTTAAGTAAAACTTGAATTGAAATCATACATTTGATTTCTCTAAGGGCACTCTGGAGCAGTAAGAGCGGTTGGAGCAAATTTTAAATAATGTCATTTTGTATGGGAGCCCTCTTAGAAATTGGAAATAGGGTATTATTTTGTTCCTAAAAAATGTTTAGGCGTAAAAACTAATGGGGGTCGGTCACACACGTTATATACACCATTATTGTATAAAATTAGCGTAGTGCAATCTTTAACATTTGATCTCTCGAAAACAAGGCAAAACACATCTCTGAAAATTTCAGAACAGATAGAAAAGCATTTTAACTTTTTTCTAAAAAATTAAAAAAAAATAAAATTGTGGCATGTTTTTGGATAAATGAAGTTTAAGTTTAAGTTTGAAAAATTCAGAACTTCTTCTGAAAAGACTTTTATTTTAAAGACTTTACTGTGTTTCATTAAATTTGCATAAATATTGAAGTAAAGATACTCAGGCAAAAAAGTTTGATATTTTTAATATTTGACCACGCCTACAAGGCCCACTTTTTGAAAAAAACTTAAATTTCATTTTTGTTATTTAATAGTACCCTAAGAGCGAATAATTTGCAAATGATTTCATATTGACACGACACAACTTTTTATACCCTACACCACTCTGTGGTACAGGTTATAATGAGTTTGTGCTGATGTTTATAACTACCCGAAATATTGGTCCTAGACCTACCTTCAAGTATACCGATCGACTCAGAATTACTTTTTAAGTCGATTTAGCGATGTCCGTCTGTCCGTCCGTCCGTCTGTCCATCTATTGGTTTAAGCACGATACAGGTCGCAATTTTCAATCAATTGACTTGAAATTTGAAACTTAAACATATTTTGGCCCAAGGACGAAGCCTATTGAAATTGGAGAAGATCGGTCCATGTTCAGATCTAGCCCCCATACAAAATATCTATTATAATAACCGTATTATAATACACTCAAAAAAATAAAACTGTAAAGTGAACAAAATTTTTTTTGTTAACTCGAGTTTACTGGCTTTTTAGCAAATTTTTAGTTAAAATCAGCGTTTTAACTACTTTTTTTAGTTAAGTTCTATTTACAAAAATACTAGTTTTGTACAAATTTTGAATTAATTTTTTTTGTTGACTTTAAAACTGAGTTTACAAATTTTTACTAATTAATTTGCTGATTTTTTGTAACATTTTTGTCAAGTGAAAAATTTTAAACATTTCTTGTGTAGCCTCCTATGCAAATCTCATAAGTCCTACTTAAGCTGAACTTAATGCTGTGAAAAAAATAAGAAAAAATAAGTGAAGTGTTAGTGTTTAAAACCAATATTTAACAAACTTAAAATTTTTTAAAAAAAGTTTAGCTGAATTCAACTAATAAAAAATGTTACGAAATTTTCGGCTGAATTTTTAGTTAAAATTACGGTTTTTTTGCTACATTCATTTTACGAAAAGTTAACTAAATATTTTTTGTTAAATTAACTAGAAATTTAGTAGGTTCAAAATCAGGTGTTTTTTTAGTTAAATTTAACTAAATTTTTTGCTAACTTTACAGTTTTTTTTTTTTGAGTGTGGGTAAAAATATTTTTGAGTGACAAAAATACTTTGTAAAATATTTCTGTGACTTACCAATGTGTGTAACGCATCGAAATATCTGTCGTGGACCCCATAAAGTATACATATATATTGTAGATCAGTGATGGATTCAAAGACATTCTAGCGATGTCCGTCCGTCCGTCTGTAGTTAACACGATTCAGTTTAAAATAAAAGAGCTAGACTCCTCAAGTTTGGCACGAATATGTCATATGCTCCTAGGCAGGTTAAGTTAGGAAATGGACAAAATCGAACCAGGGGGAAAAAGTTCCCCCTTGAAAAACTAAACCAACCAATGATAAACGCCAATTTTTTAGACGGTTTTTGTATTTTTGTTAAATAATGAAACATTTTTATGTTCGCAGAAGGAATAAAAAATTTGGGTTTTTTGGCCTTCCCCCTTTCAAGGGCATGGATAAAAAATATTAAATATTAATTAAATTATAATACTTTAGTGAACAAATCAAAATAAAATGAACTTGTAAATATATTCCGCGAGGGGAAAGGGATCCTCCAACTCACCGCCCGTACCTCGCCCTTCAAAACGCACCTGTCAAAATTTTTTTATATAGAATTACTATAGTATATTGAAGGGAATCAAAGAATCGCCACAGCCGAATTTAACACTTTCACTTGTTTAAATTTGACTAACGGTTTTTCAATACGCAAATTAAAGGTGAAACCAATCTGAGGGTTTTGCTAATAACTTTTGAATCACTGACCAATTTTGCAAAATTCCATACCAACCAGACCAGGGAAACGACAAATATATATTCCAAGCTTCAGAATTGTCTTTCGAAAGTTATCGTACTTTTTATCTCGTAAATTCACGAAAAATCCTTGCCGAAATTCACTCTTTTGCTTATAACTTTTGAACCACTAAAGCGATTCCACTTAATTACAATATCGTAATTAAGGTAAATGGCCAACATATATGCCAAACTTCAGCAACCTCAGTAAAGTCTTTCGAAAGTAAGCGTGTTTTTAGCAGACAGACAGACAGACGGAGGGACAAAGAACGTCAGGACACCGTCTTAAAATCGATCGAGGATCATTAATATATTTACTTTATGGGGTCCTACACCAATATTTCGAGGTGTTACAAATGGAATGACAAACATATACCTTCTATTGGCGCGGATCCACGGGGGGAAAAAGGAAATTCCCCCCCAAACGAATTCGAAAGAGAAAAAAAGAAAAAAGGAAAAAAAGAAAAAGGAAAGAAGAGGGCAAAAGGACAAAATTTCAGATTTGTTTTTATTAAAAATGTCAAAGAATCTTAAAAAAATTCTATACGAAAAATGACTACACACAGAAAACAAATTTGCTAATTTCCAACTGAAATTCAGTTGTTGCAACAAAAAATCGGTGAATGCATTTGAATTAAGGTTGAAACAACTAAATATCGGTAGTTACAACAAAAGGTTGTTATTACAACTGTCTTTTAATTGAAACAACTATAAAATTCGTTAGCCACATCAAAATGTAGCAGCAGCAACCGAATTTTGAGTTAATACAACTGAAAAATTCAGTTGGAAATTTATTTTTCTCTGTGTAGGAATGTTAGACATTCTATGTGAAAAAATTTAAGATTTTCCTATAGGAAAAAATTGAGAACTTTTTTTGGGGAAAAAATTAAGATATTTTCGATACAATCATTTTTTTATACACACAAAAAAAAATCTTGACAATTTTCTAGAAAAATTCTCGTATTCCCATTTTACCAATGCTTGACAGATTCCTTGTTTTATAACCAAAAATTTTCGATGGAAATTTAAATTTTTTTTTGTAGTTTTACAATTTTTTTTGCAATTTTACAAATTTCCAAAGTTTTTTTTACAAAAAAGGGCTTGGAAATTTAAAAACATACTTTTGTTGTCGTTTTATAAGGTTTTTTTTGTGTAGGAAAAGCCATAAAAGTTTTTAAAGAAAAAATCTGAGAGCTTTTGTTTAAAAAAATATTTCTGAAATGTTTCTAAATTTTTCTATATGATAAGATTTCTAAAAATATTAAAATTTTTCTTTAAAAAAAGTACGAAAATTTTTCTAGACGAAATATTTGGGAATTTTCTAGACGAAAAATTTGTCAATTTTTCTAAACGAAAAATTTGGGATTTTTTTAGACGAAAAGTTTGGGAATTTTTTCTATAGAGAAGAGTTGAGAACTTTTCTATATTAAAAAATCTTATTTTTGTTTATTTTTTTTTTTACAAATTTTTTTATCTTCTTTTACAAATTTTTTTTTCACCATTTTTTTTGTTTGTAATTTAAAAAATAAATCCTGTTAATAAAGTATTAAGTGTAATATTTAACTTGTTTAATAATTTTTTTTAAATTTATTCAAACGAAAGGGAAATGCTTTTATGTATGAGTTTTTTTAGCAAAGTAAAAAACAAGTTGATATTTTTCAATGTTTTTATGGTCAAATCATGTTAGCCAAAAAATCCATGTAAGTTTTGCTTCAAATAGCCTTAGAGGTAGATTGCACTCTGGACTACTAAAAGTAACAACTTGCTACTTATATATTTAACTATGAATGTACATGGTTGTCTACTAGAAATATCATTTCTTTATAAATATTAAGGCAATCTTTGAAATTCCTTTGATATATTTTTCAATATTAGCTAGTGCTTGCGTGGTCTTTTCTTCAGCATATTCCGGTTTTTTCTTTTGATTGTAAGTTGCTTCTCTATTTTGTGTCTCTACTATCGTTTAGCGTTCAATGGCTTTATAATATTTTGTAATGATTTTTTTTGTTGTTTGTGTTTTACTGAATTGAATGCATATTTTTGATATCACCTGTTAAAGTTTAACGACACTGTAGGACGCGCTTTAGTTTTTGGCCTAAAGTCTTTGTGAAAACGTTTTGGTAAAAGCGGGTTTTTCTTTTATGTTTTTGGAAATTTAAAAACAAGTGCTTTAATTTTTTTTTTTTTGCTTTTATTAATATGTGGCGTTAATGACTTGAAAAAATTGGTAACAGTGCACAAAAGTTGTTTAAAGATAAAGGAACATGTGATTATACGCTACACCACTTTACGACTGTTTTCCGACCGTTAGTCTGTCCATGTCATATGAACTGAAATTTGAAACCTAAGTTTCTTTTTGCACAAGGACAAAACCTACCAAAATTGGAAAATTCATAAAAATAAAATTATTTGTAAATGTTTTTTAGAAAAATTACTGAAAAATATGGAAATTTTGAGGGAAATGTATTGTAAAAATTTACTAGCAAAAATCATTGTAAAAGAAGACGGTTTTTAAAAAAAAATTAAAAAATATGAAACAAAAATTCAAACCTAACGGACATTTTTCAAGTCTTGAAAAGTCCTACTAAGGGTTAACAATGGGAAAAATACAAATCTGTTAAAAGTTAAGATGGATTAAGTTTCTGCCAAATGAATACAACACGAATTAATGGTGATTACGGGTTATTCAACACAAAAGGAGTAATTCCAATTCTTAATTTCTTCAAAAGTTTAATTTAAATGGCTAATTTTAATCTGACATACATTAAGTGTGTGGCAATCGAAGGAGTGCTGATGATGGAAGGGTGGCATCTTCCGAAAGCTGTCGACATCTCCACCTAGCCTGTGTTGTCACTTGATTTTTTTCAGATTTTCTCATTGTACAACAATTATTATTTCTCAGAAATAATTAATATGGACTCAAACCGAACTAAATAAAAATTCAATTTAAAAAATATTTTTAAGTTGATTTGTTTCAAGTTCAAATTACAAATTTGAAAAATTGTACAATAGTTTAAATTTAGTTATCAACTCATTCTTCCAACGACCCAAACCAAAATTAACATTTTTTAAATGCTGTAAAAAATATGCATTTTTTACCTTCAATTCTCTAGATCACCAATTTTTTGTAAACAAAGAAAATTTTTAAATATTTTCATATCTCAGTACTATACACTTACAAGGGAAGTATCTCAACCCTTATGAACCGATTTGCCTGAAACTTAAAATATATATAAAAGAGACAATTCTAAGGTTGGGGTGTCTCGGCTTCTCGGCCATATCGTGGATTTAGGGGTTCAAAACATGGGTCAAAAAATGGCGAAAAAATCGTTTTTTGGATTTTTCAGCCATTTCTTTTTAAGAAACTTTATGATGTTTTCATATGAGAAGAAAGGTTTTTTTAATGCCTATCCAATGGTGGCATAACCTTGTAAAAATTCGGCTTCTTTAAATATTTTTTTCAGGAAAATGTGTAAATTTTGGGGGGTATCTATGTGAAGACATAGACCTACGATATCCAAATTAGTAAGAAATAATCTTTATTAAATTTAAGTCGACACGTATTTTTGCCCTAGACGATATTCCTGTTAGTTCGGAAGTTATCAAAATTTTCCCGAAGGTCCACATGGTTTCATAAGGGGACAACGAAAATTTTAAACACCGATATGGCCGATAAGCCGAGACACCCCAACCTTAAAATCGTCTCTTTAATATATATTTTAAGTTTCAGGCAAATCGGTTCATAAGGGTTGAGATACTTCCCTTGTTAGATGTACTTAAATTATTAAACAATGAAGTATTTTCTTTGTTTACAAAAAATTAGTGGTCAAAAAATTTGGAGGTCAAAAAAATGCATATTTTTTTACTGCATTTAAAAGAAAAAATCAACATAGAATTATTTTTGAAAAATTTTCTAAAAAAACGTCTACTTTTACAATGATATTAATATTTTTCAGTAATTTTATAACAACTATTTTTTTAAGTGCAGGTAATTTACAAAAAGATCAACTCATCTGTTAAACCATATTCAATATTGTTAAAAGTATTCATGCATTATAACGTTACCAACAAACAAATTATAATAATATACTCGATTTTATTTTTTATTGAATTATTACCAATGCAAATGTTAATAATATCAAAAAGTTAAAAATATAATTTTAATGAAATACTTACTTTGAAAATACATAAATTACAAGATGTAAATGTATGCAAAAAAATATTTTTTTATAACAATATATGCAGAATTAACATTAGACAGATCTTTGTTTTACACAGTTTTCAAAAATGGAA
Organism: Pegoplata infirma; assembly: GCA_963921195.1. Classification (NCBI taxonomy): domain Eukaryota; kingdom Metazoa; phylum Arthropoda; class Insecta; order Diptera; family Anthomyiidae; genus Pegoplata; species Pegoplata infirma. The sequence continues at coordinate 231,903,458 of OY992538.1, read as the reverse complement.
TTTTAGTACAGGGTTTTAATTTTAACGCAATAACGTTTTGTAAAAGGATGTCAAGGTAGTTTCACTTTAAAATAAGTTAAGTCACATCAAACAGAAAAAAGTCTTAATCTTTTCACCTTTTAAGTGTCAATAAGCATAAATACCAAAATATTTTAGTGAATTCATAAACACATATTGCGAAGTGAAGAAAATCTGACTCGACTTTCATACAATACACCATTCGACTAAAAGAAAAAAAAAATAAATAAATTTTTTCTTTCACACCTTTCTCAATTCAAACCATATATAACATGATTAAAAAATTATAATACATAATTATAATTAGAGCCTGAGCTCAACTGTATTTACAGAAAAACAAAAATTTGAAAATAACGACTTTAAGTCGGCCTAAGTGGCAATAAAGTATCTTTGGAAAATGGCAACACCTAACATTTGTTTCTACAAAATATAGACCATGTTCTGGCAAGGTTGCAAAATAAGTACTTAGATCAGAGTTGATGAAGGAGAGGAGGATGAAGGATGATTACTAAAAAATTGAATTTATTCACCATAATGCAATTTCACCTTCTTCTGTACGAAAAAATACCAGCAACAACCACACAAGAATTGAAAAACCATGATTTAGTTGATACTTGCTTAACAGCCAACTTAGCGTATCGGTCTAGAGTGATCGTACCTAAGAGGCAGTTAATAGCAAAAACATTACAGATCATGGGTTCAATCCCTGGCTGCTGCGATCTGTTAATAATTTTCATATATAGAATAAAATTGACTATTAACTGAATAAATTTGACATTAAAAGTTTTTCTGATGATTATAATAACTGGATTATATGAAACTAGTAAAAAACGAACCAGGATGTCTTAAAAATTTTTAGAAAAATAAATTTTTTCTTTCACACCTTTCTCAATTCAAACCATATATAGAAAAATAAATCGTTAAACAAGAACTGGATAAAACTATAGCCTAAATGTAGTAAAACTGCATTTATAGTTTTTCATTACGTTATCCCGTTTTCTTTTAAAATGCCTTCAAAGTTTTAGAGGATTCAATTTTTATAAAATATTTTTTTAATATTTGTACTTGTCCTAGGATGGCACTAGTGATGGCAAATGAACACTTTTTAAAAACGTTTTGTATGGGAGCCCCCTTAGGAAGTGGAAATAGGGGTAAGGTATGTTCAAGAAAAATGTTGGGGGCAGAAAATTATTGGAGGTCGGTCTCAAATTGCACCACTCCAGGGGCGTTTCTAGGGAAGTTTTGGGGCTTTTTGAGGATTTTTACCTCTTTACGCCCAACTTTGACCCCAATGAGGGGCCATATGCTCCCTCCCCACCGCCCCCATTTTTTGGCTATCCCACGCCTAATAGTGCAAATTGAAGAACCGTTTTTTGTGTTCCAAAGTTAAAAAAAAAAATTTTCATAGATATCCCACTCGCATCGCACTAAGCGACCCCACAGCTCTTAAAGGAAATCATCTTAGCTTTCTTTTGAATCAAAAAAAAAAAAAAGGGCCCAATTTGAGAAAAAAGTCAAAAAAGTTTTGGATTTTTAAGAAAAAAAATCAAAATTTTTTTTTTTATTTTTTTTATATTTTACATGTTACATGGATGAGATACATGGATGAGTTACATGGATGAGAATCAACACCTCTTTGGCCAAAATGTTAAATTTCGACCCCCTCTAACTCAGAGAGTTCTTGACCGATCTCGTTGAAAAATTGTGTCTGAACTACTATCCAATAGGACTAACCTTGGTGCAAATTTCATCCCGATCGGAAGATATCGGTTTCAAAGTTGTGTCAGTTGACACGAAAACCCCCATAAGTAAAAAGGAGGTAAGTAATGTACTTTCAAAACAATATTATTTAATATTTTTAACAAAATATTTTGATAAAGTTTTGAAAGACCATTATTCACATCCTTTTTCCTGATATGGCCGAATACAAAAAAATTGAAAAATTAGCGAAGATTTTCCTCTTTCATTTGTCATTAATAGTGACATTATAAGACAATTAATTATGTTAAAAAAAAATATTTTAAAAATTTCAATCCTTAAAAACTCCATTTAAAAGGGAAAAGGATAACGAAATGAAAAACTGTAAATGCAATTTTACTCCATTTAATCTCTACATTCAGACGTATATGATCCTGTTCATGTTTAATATTGGCTTTAAGACGGTTTTATGAAACCAGCAAATTCATTGCTTGATAAAAAAATTCTATTCTCTTATTATTTTTTAAAAGACTGAGAGAGGATACATTTTTGAAGAGATGCATGTAGCAATTCTGCATAATTAACATATCTTACACAAAAATCAACAGTTTTCAAAAAATGTCCACGGTAAGTACCAACTAGAGAATTTACTAATCATTTAAATCGGTTCAGTAGTTTGTGCTGTACAACTGCAGCCGATTTTGTCTATTAAAAAAAAACATTCTACAATTGAGTGGCAACCCTGACACTTCTAGTTGACCAAATTATCTGCTATAAATTTTCAAAAATATAACAATAATATATCAAATTCTGATTAATTTTTATTAAAAATTGTTTTATTCGACCTTTAAAATATTATATTTTAAGGATCTTTATTCTGGCTCGAGGTCATTATTTTCTTTACTAATTAAAACCATGATATTCTCATTGTATAATTTTCAAGAAAATTATTTTTTGTTTTAAATTTATTTATGTTGGTCATTTTTGCAAGACTTAATCGACACGTGTTTCGGAATTTGTCAGAATATTAATACATATTCGACTCTATCCACAATGGGAATTAGAAAGACGAAGAAATTGTACTATACTAGTAAGGCAAAGATTGTCAATAACCAACAAAAATATTTAAAACATTTTACATATGATAGTCCATTGGACTACAACAATATGTTATTTGTTGTTGTGAGTGAAATAATACCGCGTGACTGTTTAAAAATTGCTCACATTAATGCTATCTTTTTTGTTAAAAGTGTGACTCCTATCATCAGCGCTCTTTGGTTATCCACACATATTTAGGAAATATATGCGTTTTTTTACAGAATGAGAATTACTAACAGTGATTTGTTGCTGTTTAAGTATTTTTTTTTATTTTATGAATAATATTTTCAATCGATTTCCCTTATTTGTTCCATTTACTGATTATCTTCAAAATTTATATCAATTGTATTTTTTTTTACTAATTTCTTTTTTTTTAATTTTTAAGGACAGCTCTATTATACACATACAACATTTATAAAAAAAAAAAGCATGCATGTTCAAGCATGTTTATTTTAATAATGAATGTCTTGCAATTAACTACCAATAGTATTCAGAAACGAAAAATAAAAAAATAAAAAACAAAAAAAAATATTTGCATTTTATAAATAAATATTGTTAACAAAAATGATTGTTTGTATAGTGAAAAGAGAATAATTGTAGAACATATAAAATATTGTCAATGATATTGTATAAAATAGTGAATGACTATGAATGAAAGCTACAGTTAAAAATACGACCTCTGTATTTAAAAAAAAAAAAAATTTAAAATTATGGGGACCGCCTTAAGGGTAAAAGATTGAAAGTATATATGTCATGGACTTGCCTTAAGAATTTTCTTATTTTAGGCTTGTACAACCCACCCTCAACTCAAAGTATGTTCTGAAAAAATGTTGTGGTTGAAAAATAAATTGGGCGATCCTTGAGATTGTTAGAGCGATGGCAGTAAATTTCTTAAAAAAATTCATTTTGTATGGGAGCCCCCGTAGGGAGTGGAGAAAATGCAGAAGAAAAATAGAATTTCTACAAGTTATTGGCATTTCTGGTATTCCCTTACTGGTTTCAAACACTTCAGTTAGTGTTATCATTAGTAGGATTTTAAATGTCGGTTTGTGTTGTTAATGGATTTGTTTTTTATATATGTGAATATTTATAGTTTTTACAGAATAAATTTTGACGGTTTCCAACACTATAGTTCTATTTCTAGCAATCTCAACATCATCTCAGAATTTGAAACTTTTTATATACGAAAAATGTCTCAGAATCTAAGACTTTTTCTATACGAAAATTATCTCAGAATCTGAAACTTTATCTATACGACTATTTCTTTACGAAAAATGTCACAAAGTCTGAAAATGTTTTTATACAATATTTGAGATTTTTTTATATGAAAACCGTGTCAGAATCTGAGAATTCTTCAATACGAAAAATGTCTCAGAATCGGAGACTTTTATCGAAAACTATCTCAGAATCTGAGACTTTTCTGTACGAAAGATGTCTTAAGATCTGAGACTTTTTCTATACGAAATCTAAGATTTTTTCTATACGAAAAATGTCTCAGAATCTGAGACTTTTTCTATACGAAAAATGTTTCGGAATCTGAAACTTTTTCTCAGAATCAGATCTGACAAGTCATATATTATGACTTTATAAGCTAACAATTATCGAAAAAGAAAACAAGAGTTACTATTTTCATTTTCTTAAAACCAAAAATTTTAATAACTTGGGTTTGTAACTTCGATAAGAATCACCTCGTGGTGAATAAACCCGTTTTTCACCAGCTGGTGCATAAAAAGTAACATACTTATTTTTCAACAAAAATTTTTTTTTTTCATCAAATTTTTTTTTTTTTCATAAATTTTTTTATTTTTTATATTTTGAGGATGTTTATTCTGGCTCGAGGTCATTATTTTCTTTACTAACTAAAACCATGATATTCTCATAGCATAATTTTCAAGAAAAATTAGTTTTTGTTTTAAATTTATTTATGTTGGTCATTTTTGCAAGACTTAATCGACACGTGTTTCGGAATTTGTCAAGATTCCATTGTCAAGATTATTTAGCAAAAATAGAAACGATTTACTACAAAGTAGCAAACGAGTCTAATGACAAATCGTTTAGTGCACAAACTAGCAAATTAATACATATTCGCCTCTATTCGCAATGAGAATTAGAAAGACGAAGAAATTGTACCATACTAATAAGGCAACGATTATCAATAACCAACAAAAATATTTAAAACAATTTTACATACGATAGTCCATTGGACTACAACAATATGTTTTTTGTGTTTTTGTTGTAACAAATACTCCATATTAGGGTTATTCATCACATGGCGTGCCAACCATTATGTTCAAATTCTGATTAATTTTTATTAAAAAAATAAAAATTGTTTTATTCGACCTTTAAAATATTATATTTTGAGGATGTTTATTCTGGCTCGAGGTCATTATTTTCTTTACTAACTAAAACCATGATATTCTCATAGCATAATTTTCAAGAAAAATTAGTTTTTGTTTTAAATTTATTTATGTTGGTCATTTTTGCAAGACTTAATCGACACGTGTTTCGGAATTTGTCAAGATTCCATTGTCAAGATTATTTAGCAAAAATAGAAACGATTTACTACAAAGTAGCAAACGAGTCTAATGACAAATCGTTTAGTGCACAAACTAGCAAATTAATACATATTCGCCTCTATTCGCAATGAGAATTAGAAAGACGAAGAAATTGTACCATACTAATAAGGCAACGATTATCAATAACCAACAAAAATATTTAAAACAATTTTGGTTATTGATAATCGTTGCCTTATTAGTATGGTACAATTTCTTCGTCTTTCTAATTCTCATTGCGAATAGAGGCGAATATGTATTAATTTGCTAGTTTGTGCACTAAACGATTTGTCATTAGACTCGTTTGCTACTTTGTAGTAAATCGTTTCTATTTTTGCTAAATAATCTTGACAATGGAATCTTGACAAATTCCGAAACACGTGTCGATTAAGTCTTGCAAAAATGACCAACATAAATAAATTTAAAACAAAAACTAATTTTTCTTGAAAATTATGCTATGAGAATATCATGGTTTTAGTTAGTAAAGAAAATAATGACCTCGAGCCAGAATAAACATCCTCAAAATATAATATTTTAAAGGTCGAATAAAACAATTTTTATTTTTTTAATAAAAATTAATCAGAATTTTTTTATTTTTCATAATTTTTTTTTTTCTTTTCATCAAACTTTTTTTTTCATCAAATTTTTTTTTTCATCAATTTTTTTTTCCATTTTTTTTTGTTCATCAATTTTTTTTATTAATTTTTTTGTTAAAATTTTTTTTATTAATTTTTTTGTTAAAATTTTTTTTTTTATAAATTTTTTTTTTCGTCAATTTTTTTTTTTATAAATTTTTTTTTTTCATTTTTTTTTTCATTAAACTTTTTTTTCATCATTTATTTTTTTTTTTATTAATTTTTCTTTTTTATCAAATTTTTTTTTTCATCAATTTTGTTCATCAAAATTTTTTTTATCAATTTTTTTTTTTTCATAAAATTTTTTTTTTCATCAATTTTTTTTTTTTCATAAATTTTTTTTTTCATAAAATTTTTTTTCATCAATTTTTTTTTTTTTTTATAAATTTTTATTAATCATATTTTTTTCATCAAATTTTTTTCTCATCAAAACAATTTTTTTTTTTCATATTTTTTTCATCATTTTTTTTTTACATCAAAAAATTTTTCTTTTCATCAAAAAAATTCATCAAAAACTTTTTTTCATCAAAATTTTGGGTTCATTTTTTTAACATAATTTTGTTTTTCGTGAAAAAAAAATGTTTTTTTTTGACCAAAACTACTTTGCCACCAAGTCTAAGCTTTTCGCATAAAAATTTTCCATTTGTTTATCAAATGTACATAAAACAAGTGAGAGTGTTATATTCTTTGGTGTCGCATCGTTTATACTGTCAAAATGTAAAAAAAAACTTTTTTCACTTATTGTTGCACTCACTTACGAAATCTAAAGCTCTTTTGGTTTTTTTAATGGGGTCCTCAACTGATATTTCAATTCGTTTTGCATGGAATCGCAAGGTAATATAACATTATTTTTTCTAAAAAAACTTTGCTTTGGCAAGTACACCCAAATCTTCCGCAAAACATTATCATGATTTAATGTTTTGGGCAAGAGTACAAAATTCGCAGGCATTTTTACATATCTTCTTTCAACTGTGAAATGGAGCAAGGCGGATTAGAAAAAGCTTTTTGTTTTTGTCATTCGCCCTTTTTTGTGGGCGTGGTCACAAAAATTTTTAGAATTTTAGAATTTATACGTTTCCCCAAGGGCGGCTATATCTTTATCACTCATTTCTATATCTTTATCTCTCACAAAGAGATCAAAACAATAGCTCAGTATGAACCCCCAGTTTCTGTAATACGAACGCCATTCGTTCGTGACGAATTTGTGTGTATTTTGTTATTGTAACAAACACAAAATACATGCAAATTCGTCACAGACGAATGGCGTTCGTATTACAGAAACTGGCGGGAAGAACGTTCTTTTTATTTATATTAAATATAATGTTACATACCCCACACGAAGTCATTAATATCCTTTCTTTATACATTCTGTATTTCACTATTCGTTATCAAAGTCAGTAAATATAATAACAAGGACATAGTCATACAATCAATATTAATATTTTCATATACCAGTGTATGTGTTCTCTTTCTATATACACACATACAAATACATTTGTGCATATATTTATTTACATACACATATTTATGCACAACTGAACAATAACAACATTACACTTATAAAATGTTTAATTTGTCTGTAATTAACTCAATTAAAAATCACTGAAAAAAAAAAATATATAAATTGATTTCATCATTAAAGTTTATTTAACAAATTTTTTTGTTGATGCTGTTGGTAAAAAAAAAAAATAACTGTAAAAAAATAATATGGTAAAAAACAGCAAATATAAACTCAATTTAAATTAACGGAACTTATAATCAATGCATTTAATTTTGTTCAAATATTTAATGAAATTCCTTTTGCGTTTTACGTGTCTGACTGTTTAATGACAGCAATACAAAAAAAATCATATTTTATCATATGGATTTTATTGCGAAAAATAATCGTGTATGTAACAAACTCTAAAACGTAATATGCCAAGCCTTTCTCCTATTTTTATTAGTTTTTTTTTTTTTTTTTGTTAGCTGTTTATTTTATTTTTTTTTTGTTATGCCTTTGTTGCCATTTTTACTACTATAGGCATGTGTCAATAATTGTCAGTTATTTAAGATTTTGGTTTTTTTTCGAATTTTATTATTTTTTATTAATTTAAGTTTTGGTGGCAGTAATATTTTTTTACATTTTTTTCTTGATTTTGAGGAATTTTTGAGATGTCTAATTTTAAAAATTATGCAGGACGCCACCTCAGTTTGACTATATAAGAGAGTTAACGAGATTTGCAAATATGCATATCATCGAACCATGAAATGCATATTTGCAAATCTCGTTAACTAATAACAAAAATTCGGTGCGAATTTTCAAGCTGATAACACGACAATTTTAACAAAATTTTTGGAGGGTACTTTTAATCCTTAGTTCGCTCTTTTCGAAAAAAAAAATAATTATGTAAAATAAAGGTTATTAAGAAACAAGTAGAAAAGTTAAATTCGACTTGGCCGAATCTATGAATACCCTCCACAATGCCCTTTTTAAGTTATAGTAAATTTTTTAGAGTGAAAAAATAACATTTTTGAATAGAAATATTTTATTTTGTGTAAAAAAACTTTTTTTTTAACTATTTTTTGAAAAAAAAAAAAAAATAATTTACTAAATTTTTTTTTGAGTGTAAAATTTTTTTTGAGTGTAAAATTTTTTTCGAGTGTATTTTTTTTTTCTTTTAGTGTAAAAATATTTTTGAGTGCCAAAAATGCGTTGTAAAATATTTTTGTGACTTAATAATGTTTTTAAAACATGTTTAACGGGTTTTCAACACGTGAGTTTAAGGTGAGGCGAATCTGAAATTTACGGTTTTGCTAATAACTTTTGAACCACTGGACCGATTTGACTGAAATTCAATACGGATCAGCCAAAAGGAACGGCAAATATATATGCCATACTTCAGCATCCTCAGAATTGCCGTTCGAAAGTTACCGTGTGTTTTATCTCGTAAATTCCAGAAAAACCCTTACCGAAATTCACTCATTTGCTCATAACTTTTGAACCACTGGACCGATTTGGCTGGATTGCAATACCAACCTGACCCGGTAAATACCCAACATATATGTCAAACTTCAGGAGCCTCCATAAAGTCTTTCAAAAGTTAGCGTGTTTTCAACGGACAGACAGACAGACAGACAGACGGACGGACGGACGGACGGACGGACGGACGGACGGACGGACGGACGGACATCGCTAGATCGACTTAAAATCGATCAAGGATCATGAATATATATACTTTATGGGGTCCTAGACCAATATTTCGATGTGTTACAAACGGAATGACAAACTTATATATACCCTCTATCACTAGAGTGGAGGGTATAAAAAAGCAAGAAAAGTTCGAATTTTTTATAACAAAAATATACTTTATTTCCAAATAGCACTAAAATGGTGCATAAGACCGATTTAAGTCAGGAAAAATAATAAATTGCGTGTATTTATAGTCTGACCATTCGTACTGATTTGATCAGTACATGTACAGATTTTAGTCACATGTACTGATCAAAATACCTTGTACTGATTTGTACTGATTATTTAAAATACATACTGATTGTACTGATTTTTCGACATTTCCACATAAAAAATTATTTTATTCAAAAATTCTATACCAAAAATTCATTCCATCAAATAATTCATTAGAGACGTTTTTAAAAGCTAAGTCTGAAATACTTTCTATTGAAAAAAATCTAAGAAGCTTAAAGCTTGCGAGTCAGAAAAAAAAAATGCTGCGAATTTTGTACTCTTGCCCAGAACATTAAATCATGATAATTTTTTGCGGAAGATTTGGGTGTACTTGCCAAAGCAAAGTTTTTTTAGAAAAAATAATGATATATTACTTTCCTATTCCATGCAAAACGAATTGAAATATCAGTCGAGAACCCCATTAAAAAACCAAAAGAGCTGTACATTTTGTAAGTGAGTGCAAAAATAAGTGCAAAAACGTGTTTTTACATTTTGGAGAGTATAAAAGGTTCGGCACCAAAGAATATACCACTCTCAATTGTTTTTTGTACATTTGATAAACAAATGGAAAATTTTTATGCGAAAAGCTTATGCTTGGTGAAAAAGTAGTTTTTGTAAAAGAAAAATGATTTTTTTTCACGAAAAACAATATTATGTTAAAAAAAATTAAATGTAACCAAAATTTTTGGTGAACAAAAATTTTGATAAAAAAAAAGTTTTTGATGAATCTTTTGATAAAAAGAAAAATTTTTTGATGTAAAAAAAAATTGATGAAAAAAAATATAAAAAAAAACTTTTTGGTGAGAAAAAAATTGATAATAAAATTTGATGAAAACAAATTGATGAAAAGAAATATGATAATAAAAAAATTTACGAAAAAAAAATTTATGAAAAAAAATTAATGAAAAAAAAATTGATGAAAAAACAAAAAAAAAATGATGAAAAAAAATTTTAGGAAAAAAAAATTTTTTGATGAAAAAAAAAATTTGATGAAAAAAAATTTTTTGATGAAAAAAAAAATTGATGAAAAAAAATTGAAAATTAATAAAAAAAATGATGAAAAAAAAATTTGATGAAAAAAAAAATTGATGAAAAAAAAAATTTGATAAAAAAAAATGATAAAAATAAAAGGTTGATGAAAAAAAAAATTATAAAAAAAAAAATTTATGAAAAAAAAAGTTTGATGAAAAACAAAAAAATTGATGAAAAAAAAAATGATGGAAAAAAAATTTGATGGAAAAAAAAAATTGATAAAAAAAAAAAAAGTTTGATAAAAAAAAACAAATTTGATGAAAAAAAAAAAAAATTTGTTGGTGAAAAATAATTATGTTACTTTTTATTCACCAGCTGGTGAAAAACCGTTTTATTCACCACGAGGTGAATTTTTGGTTTTAAGAAAATGAATATAGTAATTCTTGTTTTCTTTTTCGTTAATTGAACAGTTCATGCGAATAAGGACGAATAGACCACTTTTTCGCAAACACGTTTTTTTGCATAAACGCATTTTGTTACCAGAGCCCTACAATCCTGTGCAGAAATTTTGGGGAAATTTTTACTTTTAAAGGCTAAAAAAATGACTTTGAAAGTGCAATAATTCGTATATTTTTATATTTTTCTTTAAATTGGGAGTGAACTAACGCACAATTTTGATTAAATACAACATAAAAACATACAAAAATTTTACTTTCGGTAACAAGGTGTAAAAAGAACATTACGTGGAACAAACTACACTTATTATATTGGCAAAAAATTTTACCGTTCTGGAGTTATAAGACTTTAAAGCAGCGCACATTGGGTTCAAATGATGCCAAAGTGGCGATTAATTGAAATTTATAAATGAAGTTTTTGTTATAAAATTTGGTATGGGGTAAAAGTAGATAAAATTCTGCAACACTAGTTATCAAAATCAATCAACTAAGTTGTTTACTTTTTTTTCGGTGAGCTGTCAAAGTTAACAAATTATTGCAGTTTTTGAAAAAAGTAAAAAAATTGAAATTTTTCACAATTAAAGCGATTATTAGTGGTATTAAGTCTTTTAAAAGAAAATCTTTTATAATGGAACCTTAAACACCAGGGATTAAGCTAAATTTTAAAATTTTTTTTGTTTATAAAAATTGTGTCTCAATGTTTTTAATAATTTTTTTAAAAAGGGTCCAAAATTGGGATATTTTCCATATTTAATGGGCCACACATATTAAGTTAGTAATAGTTGGATTTAGTTTTGTGGATTTCAAAAAAGTATAGAATATCAGCTTTTATTTAAAAGAAAAAAAAGTACGGACAATGCCCGGCCCTTTTTTTTTATTCTCATTTTTGTGTAAAAAGTCTGGGTATCATTTATTAAACAAATCCATTATATGTGTGTTTATACCCTTCAACTGCAGTATGGGCTTACACTCACTTTGTCATTCCATATGCAACGCATCGAAATATGGGTCTAGGACCCAACAAAGTGTATATTATTGATCAATGATCGATTCTAAGACATTCTGTGACTAACCGTGTGTCCGTCCGTCCGTCTGTTGTTGAGCACACCATAAAGTACATAAAACAAGAGCTAGAATCCTGAAGTTTGTCACAAATATGTATAATGATCATAGGCTGGTTAAGTTCTTGAACGAGCAAAATCGGACCAGGGGGGAAAAAGTTCCCCCTTGAAGAACTAAATCTACCCCAGAAAAATATTTTTTTTACAAATTTTTTTTTGTATATTTGTTCAATAAATGAAACATTTTAATGCCATATGAAGTTCATCGACCTGAATTTGAACCAAGAGGGATCAGGAATGCCAATTTTTTCGGTCCGGCCCTTTTTGGGGGCGTGTATAGAAAAAATAATTTAAATAATGATAAATTTGTATTAATTAGGTGCAAAAGCTGACATCTATTTTTTTGGCAACGTTTATCGCGAGGGGAAGGTGTCCCCCATAGTCTCCCGGTGAACCCTCCCCCCTATGCGAAAAAAATGTCTCCTCAATTTGTTTTTTGTAGCTTTATTACATGTTCAAGGGTTTCGTGCTTTTTTCCAAAAACATAAAAAACGACTAAAAGATTAAAAAAAAATTTTTTTTGTTAATTTTTTTTTTATAAAATGCTGTGATTTTATGTATTTATAATAATTCCTTAATAAAAAACTATAATATTCCCATAAATCACTTTTTTCAGATAAATTTGTACATTTATGAGATTTTGTGAAAAACAAAAATTGGATTTAAAAAAAAAATTATAATACTATAAATACATATTATGCGTTCTTTCTTTAATTACTTTGACAGTACATTATGTGCACTTTAATTTTCATTTTTTTTTATTAATTTATCGCTTTTCATTCCAAAGTTACAGCAAAAATTGTGAACTATAACCCTTTTTTCCGAAAAACAAAAAAACGCCTAACAGGTTAAAAAAATTTTTTTTTTCCAATTTTTTTTTCCAAAATGTGTATTTTTACGTGTTTATATTATGTCATCAATAAAAAAATATAATATTCAAAAACTACTGCTTATCTGAATTAATCGCCATTTTGGGTACCATCGAACCCACTGTGCAGCGGTGAGCACACACATACTATAACATTTATGCTTGTGTGGGTAGTAGCAAGCGAAAAGTCAACAAATTTGCTCAAGCAACAGAATTTTATAGTGTACGTGTGTCGACAGCGCACAAGCAGCGCCTATTCCCGCGGGAATAGAATTACAAAAATGACCATGACTGCTTTAAAGTGTGGAAAGTAAAAAGGACGAATATCCCTCCCTAACAAAATATTATATAAAAATTATTTAGCTGCCAGTTTAAAATTGATATTAGCTAAAATTTGAAATTGTACACAAAAAAAAAACAATCTTTGTACAAACAAATTAACCAGATTTGCAAAAAAGTTTTCATGTCCTCTTATGTTACGTCGTAATATGCAGTCAGGCGCGGATCCAGGGGGGGGGAGAATGGGATTTCTCCCCCCCCAAAACGATTTCAAAAAAAAAAAAAAAAAAAGAAAGGAAAGGAAAGGAAAGGAAAGGAAAGAAAAAAAGAAAGGGAAAGGAAAAAAGGAAGGGAAAGGAACAGAGAAAATGACCAGGATGCAAAAAATCCTCAGGAGAGGTATGTGTGTGTGAATATGATTTACGTCAACACAAATAGCCTCTATCCTAAGAAAAATTATTATCTAAAATATTTGTTGTAGAAAAATGTCTCAGAATTCTAGACTTTATATATAGAAAAATTTTTGATACTTATTTGACTCTGAATGAAAGAATTTTTTTATTAAGAAATTACCTCAAATATTAGGAAAAATGTCTAATAACTTTTCTCAGCAGCTGAGAAATATTCCTTAGGAAAAATGTTTCAGAATCTGCCAAAAAAAATTTCTGTAAAAAAAAATCGGACATTTATACAAAAAAACCTTCTCAGAACCTGAGTTTTTCTATGGAGAAATATATTTCCGAATCTTAAATTTTTTTACCGACAATTTTTTAAGAATATGAGAATTTCTCTGTTTGAAAAATCTCTTAGAATCTGCGAATTTTAATATGCAAATTTTTCTCTTGTCCATAAATAGTTTTTCTATATGAAAAATGTTTCAAAATCTAAGAAGTTGCTTTAGAAAACATTAGGTGGTATAAAAAAGTAAAATTTTTCTATTGAAAAATGCTATACAATTTAAGAGTTTGTTTTTAGAAAAGTGTATCAACATTTTTTTATAAAATGTTTTAGAAACTGATACTTTTGTATTATCTGACAATTTTCTCTTACGAAATATGTTTCAGGATCTGAGAATTTTAGGAAAAATTTCTTAGAATCTGAGAATTACTTTAAAACGAGAATTATTTCAGAGATTTTTTATAAGAAAATTTTATCAGAATTTGAAAAAAAATTAGAGGAAGAATCTCTCAGAATCTCAGATTATTTCTATAAAATAAAGTTTAAAAATCTGAGACATTTTCTATAAGAAAACTTTGATTTGAGAATTTTTATATCAAAGGGTTTAAAAATCTGAAAATTTTTATATCTTAAAAATGGGTTATATTTCTAAATGAAAAATATTTTAGAATCTAAGAATTTTTCTGTACTAAATATGTTTCAACATCTGAGAAATTTTGTGAAGGAAACATGCATAAAAATGTTGTTCGTATTAAAAAGTTTTTTCGGAATATTAAACTTTTAGTATGAAAATAAATTTTTGAAAAATAAGACTTTTTATATTAAATTGTATGGGTCTATTCACAATTGTGAGTGGGTATGACTGTCATAAGCCAGTTTTTGTGACTGAAAAGTCATTATATAAATATTTTTCTATACAAACCTACATACAACAAATTTCAAAAATTTTAGATTTTATTTGTCAATTTTATAATCGTCTCGAGAGCAAGTCTTAAAATTTGCAAATAAAATTAAAAATTTTTTAATGTTTTTTGGTGGTTTGTACCCGAGTAAAAATTTGTATATGATGCAATATATAATGATATGTAACACAATATACATTTATACGCAATTTGATCTGAATAATGGTGGATGTTTTTGCATTAAAAAAGATCAACTTGTATAAAATATAATCTGATTTCATCCGAGTTTTGACCAGACATTGTCATATATTGGTGGATCTAATTATATCTAATTGCATAAAAACATAAAAAATCCTGGTGTTTTTTGGTTTGGGTTGAGATACACCACAGGTCAACGATACATTCACCAAACATTTAATTTTCTAAAACAAAAAAATGTTTGGGTACGCTTCGAACCAGATAGGTGATATACATAACCCTAACAAGAAATGTTTAGAAACATTTTAAAAAGTTTCTTATACTTTGCCTAAAAAACTTAGAAAATTTTTGGTTAATTGTAAACATATATAGGTTTATATGGAACAGCATAAGCTATATACAATTTTATGTTAAATTATACAGAAAAAGAAATTTTGTATTGACCCTCATATAATTTTATATAATTATATCAACCGTACACCTTTTAATCCGAATCATGATTAAATTATATATAACTGCATATGATTGCATTTAAAAAATTTAGAAAATATCCTACGGGATATATAATTATATATGATATATTATGTTTGTATCAAATTATATATTGTTATATATGTTTATTTTTA
The DNA here is from genome assembly GCA_963921195.1 of Pegoplata infirma. NCBI lineage: Eukaryota > Metazoa > Arthropoda > Insecta > Diptera > Anthomyiidae > Pegoplata > Pegoplata infirma. The sequence goes on along the minus strand of OY992538.1, from coordinate 231,887,916 downwards.
CTCGGGTATAGAAAAATATTGATGTTATGACTGTTCAATCATAAAAATTGGAATATGACAGACGTAGTCATAACTGTGAATACCGTTTACATGACTATCAACAGTCTTATTTATGAAGTAAATCGTAAAAAAAATGTTGAGCAAAAAAGCTTCCCCCAAATCCAAAAGCTGGATCCACGCCTGATTTAAATACTATAGCATTTTTTAATTGAAAAATTCTTTTAGAAAAAACTTTATTTTTTGGTTTTCAATTTGTAACTCAATATTAAAAATATTACCAAAAATTCACCCAACACCACCCCCCCCCCCTGCCTTACAAACATTAAATTTAAAATCTCCCCCCCCAAATGAAATTCCTGGATCCGCGCCTGTATGCAGTCAAGGGTTAATATTACAATTCTTAAAAATGTATTTAGTGTCATAAAGAATTACTACTGCATCAAATGGCAGGAATATTAAAAAAAAAAATGAACAAAAAAGGTTTTTTTTGCATGTCCTAGCAATCCTTAAAAAGTGTATCCTTGAAGTCCTTAAAGTGTTACAAACAAATACCAACCATAGTTCGTCAAGTTTTGCAAGTCTCATGAAAATGTAGTCAAAATCTGCTGCAATGCAAAATAACACATTTTTATTCAAATTTCAATACATTTTTTTTGGATATTCGCCCTTTTTCCATTTAAGTCCAATTTTGGGCAAGTTCTCTTTCGAATACCTAACTAAAATTTTGTATTTAGGTAGATGTGACTTAAACCTTTAAGCTAATACCAAAAAGTTGACAAAAATATTATTTTTTTAACCGTTTCCTGCGTTTTTATTGTCCCCTGTAAAATTCTACAAATGGTCTATTCGTCTTTATTCGCATGAACTGTTCAATTGTTAGCTTATATAGTCAAACTGAGGTGGCGTCCTGCAACTTTTTTAAAATTCGACACCAGCATAAAAACATTATCATGTTAAAATTTTGTAACGATAATTAATCTGTATAAGAAGAAGCGCACAGAGTTTTACCTGAAAAAGTTCATGATGATAGATTTTCTATATTTTTAGGAAGAAATGGTAATTGCATGAGTCCAAATAAAAATAAGATGTGTGGATACGGTAAAGTCATCGGTGTTTGCGGAGCTTTATCCTGAAAAAATTAAACAAATCTGAGGTTCCAAGAATACAAGTTTTTTTAAAAAATATTTGCTCATTATTTGGGAGGTTTTAAAAGGAAGAGATATCTCAGAACAGAGGAAAAAAGTGCTAAGAATCGGGGCGATTTTGTATTGAATTGTTGTTCATTTTCATTTTCTGCAAAATCTCTCTTCATGTCAGTTTTTTTTTAACAGTTGTTTTTGCTAAAATGCTACTTTACCCCAAGTAACAATAATTGTGTTAATTCAACCAAAACTTTCGTCAAAAATTTTTTTTTTTCATTTATTTATCGCTATTCGCGAAGTGCAAAAAAATAGCAAATTACAAAAAAAAATGAAAATGGTTATCAAAAATTTCGTAAAATAAAACGTATTAAGAAAATACAATCAAAAAATATGTAAGCGGTTCCGAATGGTCCATGGATGCAATTTAAAAATTTGTAAAGTATAAAATGCATTTATGGACCATACCGATCAGCTAACTTTTTTTTTAATTTTATATATATAATTTAAATTAACATATAATTTTTTTTTTCTGGAATTTGAATTTATGGTTTTCTGGAAATTTAAATTGAATTCACGTGCGCATAAATAATAATTAACTTAAAACATTTTTTATTTATTTACCATGTGTTTATGTGTCCCATAATTAATAACAGATAAACCACAATTGCAATTATATGAATATTGAATCCTTTTGTACGTAAATAATTTTCAATTGTGCAGCACAGTGCGCAAACTGGAAATGGATTTTTTGCACATTTTTATTTTAACTCCTAAAAATATATTTTGAAAAAATAACATAAATAATAGTAAAAATTTTACATAATAATTTTTTAGTAATTTAGTAAATTTTTTTTTAATTAGTAATTTTTAGTAATTAGTAATTTTTAGTAATTAATAATTTTTAGTAATTAACAAATTTTTTCGGTGTAAAAAAAATTTGAATAAAAAAAATAGTTGATGAAAGTAAAAAAATATGATAAAAAAATTACTGGAAAATTTGAAGAAAAAAAATTTAAAAAAATATGATGAAAAAAATTTATTGAAAAAAAAAAATGTTGATGAAAAAAAAAAATAAATTGATGAAAAAAAATGTTGGCGTTATATAAACCAGCTGGTGAAAAACGTTTTTATTCACCAGCAGTTGAATTATTATCGAAGTTACAAATTGAAGTTTTAAAACTTTTCGGGTTTAAGAAAATGAAAATAGCAATTCTTATTTAATTTTTTTTTAGTCGTTAACTTATATAGTCAAACTCAGGTGGCGCACAGTGGGGCAAAATGGAATTTTTTGTCTTATTTTGCCTGCAGGTCGCAATTCTTAACCGATGTTAGTTTTTCATGGTGAATTTTTGAAAGACGTTTTATTTTATTTCTTGTTTTTTTCTAAAGTTTAGAAAATTTTAATTTTTTTAGTATTTTTGTTCTAAAAATGCAAAAATTTTACCAACATTTTTTTTCATCGAAACTTTTTATACCCTACACCATTCTGTGGTACAGGGTATAATGAGTTTGTGCTGATGTTTGTAACTACCCGATATATTCGTCCTAGACTCACCTTCAAGTATACCGATCGACTCAGAATCACTTTTTGAGACGATTTAGCGATATCCGTACGTCCGTCCGTCCATGTAAACGTTGTGCGCACGATACTGGTCGCAATTTTCAACCGATTTGTCAGAAATTTAAAACTTAAGCCTCATTTGACTCAAGTACGAACGCTATTGAAATTAGAAAAAATCGGTCCATGTTTTGACGTAGCCCCCATACAAACGTCCACTATAAATATGTGTTAAATGAACCTAACAACCGTATTTTAATAGGTATCCTTTTCAAATCTGGCAGGTAAATATGTTTTGTATTCACAACATTCCGGGTTTGAGAGAAATCGGAAAAGTTCTTCTTGTAGCCCCCATACAAACCACCTTCACATAAATCGCTCAAATTTCGTGAAAATACAAAATATTTAATTACATTTTTTTTTGTGTGTATTTAACGCGTACTTTAATAGCCTAATCAAATCTGAATATAATTGGACCATTTTTGGACTTACGGCCCATATAAAAACTTCGCCGATATTCAGTTAAATCGGTTTATTGCCAATAGCGATGTCCGTCTCTCCGTCCGTCCATGTAAACGTTTTGCGCACGATACTGGTCGCAATTTTCAACCGATTTGACTGAAATTTAAAACTTAAGCCTCTTAGAAAAAATCGGTCCATGTTTTGACGTAGCCCCCATACAAACGTCCCCTATAAATATGGGTTAAATGAACCTAACAACCGTATTTTAATAGGTATCCTTTTCAAATCTGGCAGGTAAACATGTTTTGTATACACAAATCACCATTCCCGATTTGAGAGAAATCGGAAAAGTTCTTCTTGTAGCCCCCATACAAACCACCTTCACATAAATCGCTCAAATTTCATGAAAATACAAAATATTTAATTATTTTTTTTTGTGTGTTTAACGCGTACTTTAATAGCCTAATCAAATCTGATTTACCATTTTTGGACTTAGGGACCATATAAAAATTTCGCCGATATTCAGTTAAATCGGTTTATTGCCAACAAATAGACGCGTATTTCACTCAAATTTGGTTTGAGAGTGTTTTTAACACTTATAAAAGATTTGACAAAAGGTAAATTCAATAGGTCCATGTTTGAACTTGGGACCCATTTTTCGGGAAACACTGGTGTTTGGTATTATATGGTTGGTCTTGACCGACGATAACTTTGTTACTTGTTTTTCATCAAAATTTTGTTTTTCACCAAAAAATTTTAATTTTCTTTTTTTATACCCTCCACTCTAGTGATAGAGGGTATATATAAGTTTGTCATTCCGCTTGTAACACCTCGAAATATTGGTCTAGGACCCCATAAAGTATATATATTCATGATCCTTGATCGATTTTAAGACGATCTAGCGATGTCCGTCCGTCCGTCTGTCTGTCTGTTGAAAACACGCTATCTTTTGAAAGACTTTTCGGAGGCTCCTGAGGTTTGGCGTATATGTTGAGCATTAACCTGGTCAGGTTGGTATTGCAATCCAGCTAAATCGGTCCAGTGGTTCAAAAGTTATGAGCAAAAGAGTGAATTTGGGCAAGGGTTTTTCACGAATTTACGAGATAAAAAACACGATTACTTTCTAAAGCCAATCCTAAAGAGGCTGAAGCTTGATATATATTTGTCGTTCCCTGGCCTGATTCTTGTTGAATTTCAGCCAAGTCAGTCCAGTGGTTCAAAAGTTATTAGCAAAACCGTAAATTTCAGATTAGTTTAACTGGGCCATTCCAGAAAATTTAGCTCAAATTTTAGTCATTTTTGGAAATGGTGTCTCAGATTAATTTGAACCTTGACACATAGGTAGCCCTCATAAATATGATATATGTACCATATATCGTTTTTTTAAATTTGGTGTATTTAACGAATTATTGCGGGTCAAAGATTGACTTTTTAAGCAAAAGTAAGAAAAATACATCACGTTTAAAGAGCTGTAACTTCTTAACCAATGACCCGATTTTCACAAATTTAGGCTCATGTGAAAGCTGGGGTTCTTCTTTTAGAAAATATCTCTAAAACAGCACAGTTTTTTTTTACAGAAATGATGCAAAAATGCAAAAACATTTTTTCTTTTCAAATATTTAAAAAAACACATCTTCGATTTTTTTTAAAAAAATTCTGGTGAAAAATAACAATGTTTTGTATAACATATTCAAAATTCAGAGTGGGATCTCCATGGGATCAAAAACTATTCTGTTTTATGTACGACGTTCTCATATTTTTCCCTTAGAAAATTTAAATTTCTAATGTTTTGAAAAATTTTAATAGTATAATTTTCTTTGAAAATTTAAATTTTTATATTGAAGAAATATAAAATTTTAATTTTCTAAGGTAAAATTTAGGAACTTCGTACTTAAACCAGAATATTTTTTGATCCCATTGGGATCCCACTCTGAATTTTGGATATGTTGTACAAAACAGTATTGTTTATCACCAAACTTTTTTTTTAAAAAATCGAAGATGTGTTTTTTTAAATATTCGCAAAAAAAAAAATGTTTTTGAATTTTTGCAACACTTCTTAAATAAAACCGTATTCTTTGGAAAATATTTCGTAAAAGAAGAAGAATTAAGCTTTCATATAAGCCATTACTTGTGAAAATCGGATTACTAGTTAAAAAATTAGAGCACGTTAAACGTCATGTATTTTTCTGACTTTTGCTAAAAAAGTCGAACTTTGACCCGCGATAATTTGAAAACTACAGCAAATTTTGAAAATCCAAAAATGAAACATATCTCATATAAACGTGGATATCTATGAGCCAAATTCTCAGTGACGTCCAAAGGCATGTTTCCGAACAGTGGATCGAAAATTTTTGGAATTGCCCAACTTTAAATTCAAGTGTTGAAAACCTATTAAACATGTTTTAAAAACATTGGTAAGTCACAAAAATATATTACAACGTATTTTTGTCACTCAAAAATATTTTTTAAACTAAAACCAAAAAAATACACTCGAAAAAAATTTTACTCTCAAAAAAAAATTTTACACTCAAAAAAAATTTAGTAAACTGTTTTTTTTTCAAAAATTAATAAAAAAAAATTGCTTTACACAAAATAAAATATTTCTAATCAAAAATGTTATTTTTTCACGTTAGAAAATTTTCTATCACTTTAAAAGGACATTGTGGAGGGTATTCATAAATTCGGCCAAGTCGAATTTAACTTCTCTACTTGTTTTCTAATTTTTTTTTTTCACTAAAACTACTATTTTATCAAGTCTAAAATTCTGACATAAATATGTTCCTTTTGTTTAAAAAAATTTACAAAAAAAAAGTGAGAGTGTTAAAAAATCTTCTGTGCCAAATCATTTATGCTCTCCAAAATGAAAAAAAAAAACGTTTTGCACTTAAGCAACACACACAGAATAAAATATGGAGGAAACAAATTTGAGTAATCACTTGTTTAAATTTAAAAACAAAAATTGAGTAATTTTTTAATTGACGCAATTAAAAATTTACTTAAAAATTTTAAAAACAATTTAAGTAATTAATTTAATAGTTTTTTTTTAATTTTTTTTAAACTCTTAAAGTTTTTTGAATTCTCGTTTAGTTTATAGTTTTTTTGTGTATTTATATGAAAGTTTGTAATCGTCTTTATAAAATTTTCCTATGTTTTTGATACATAAATATGTTTGGTAAAGTTTAAAAAAAAACTATTTTTTGTTTTTTTTTTTTTTTTGTAAAAAAATTTTAAACTTTAAAAAAAATAGATAAATTTTGAGTAAATTTTTAATTGTTTTAAATATTTAATACATTTTTATTAAAAATTTACTCAATCCTATTAAATTGTTTACTGGTGCAAAATTTAGTAATTTTTCACTCAATAGTATTAAAAATTAACTCAAATATTTTTTTATTTTTTTTTTTGTGCACTTATTAACCTAATTTTTAGCTCTTTTGGTTTGGACTGCAACTTGCTTTCCACAGACAGATTGACGGATGTATTTAGCTATATTCTTTTAAAAATGGATCAATATTATATAAACTTAATGGGGCCTCGACCTTCGACAAAAAAGTCCATTTTTCCACCGGTGTGGCTTCCTACATTATTTTTAAAATTAGATACCACCCTAAAAACATCATCATGTCAAAAATGAGCAAAATCGGGACTAGTGTCCGAATATTTGTAATTTGGAGTATATATACATAAGCAAAGTCAGCTCCATATAACTGAATATTAATATAATAGGTGCATTTTTCCAACATTGAGTTTGATCTTCATCGTGCTTTTGCTTTTATATAACATTGACTGTTTTTATAAAAAACTGTTGCTTTAAATAATACAAAGTAACTAACAAAAAAAAAATATTAAGATTTTCTTTTGTTAACCATATTTTTTAAAAAAGTGCAGCAGCACTAGTAAAAAATATAAACTGGATGATGGATGGGTGTATACAAGATATAAACACTTCCTTTTAATCATTAAACAAAAAAAAACTTAACAGAAATTTTGCAAATAAATGGAATTGTTTGTTAAATGAAATGAAATTGGGTGTCTGTTTTTTTGTTTTGTGTTATTTTTTATGGATTTATCTACATTTTTTTGCTTCCTTTTTCCATACATTTTTGTGGAAATTATTAAGTGGTCATAATGAATTTGGTTTATGAGGAAAAGGAAGTAAGTTTCTGTTTTAAGCCAGTAGCACAAATATGTCAAAATGTGAATCGAAAATGAATTATAATTAAGTAACAAATAAAAATAAAAAATGGAAAATAGGAGTGGAGTTTAGTTTTGTAAGATTTTAAAGATTAAAGAGTTTTTTATAGGAGTTAATTAAGATTGATGTAACGATTATGCAGTAATTTATTTAAGGTTTTTATAAAAAAGCAACATTTTTTAAATAATAGGAGTTTTAATTACGCATGAATTATGTATAACTTTTTATAACTTTTTATTAAAGTTGCGGAAATTTGTAAAATAATAAATTATTTAAAATTATTCAAAATAAATATTCTAAACAAAATATAAAATCAGATATTTTTTTATTCTCCACTTGGTGGTAGAGGGCATACATTAGGTTTTTATTCCGTTTGTAGCTCATCGAAATATCGGTTTGGGACCCCATAAAGTATATATTTTTGATCAGTGATCGATTCTGAGATATTTTAGCGATGCTCGTCTGTCTGTCCGTCTGCTTGTCTTTTTGTTGAAATGGCGACCACGACCAAAATATTACAATTTTTTTTTTTTTCAAAATGTTTTTTTTAATAAAGTTTTTTGCGATACAATTCGTTTCTTTTTCAGTCCGCTTCTTTTTGGAGTGCAAAAAAAGTATTTTTACATTTTAAACTTTCGGCACAGACGAATTAAAACTCTCACTTGCTTTTTGTACTATTGTTAAACAAATTATACATTTTTATGTCAGAAGAAGTTCAAACTTGTCAAAAAGTTAATTTGTTTAAAAAAAAATGTTGATGAAAAAAGAAAATTATGAAAAAAAATTTTGATGAAATCAAAAATGTTGATGGAAAAAAAGAATGTTCATAAACAAAAAGAAAAAAAAATTTTTGATAAAAAAAACTTTTGGGTAATTCCAAAAATTTTCGCCCCACTGTTCGGAAACATGCCTTTGGACGCCACTGAGAATTTGCCTCATAGATATCCACGTTTATATGAGATATGTTGCATTTTTGGATTTTCAAAATTTGCTGTAGTTTTCAAATTATCGCGGGTCAAAGTTCGACTTTTTTAGCAAAAGTCAGAAAAATACATGACGTTTAACGTGCTCTAACTTTTTAACTAGTAAGCCGATTATCACAAGTAATGGCTCATATGAAAGCTTAATTCTTCTTCTTTTAGGAAATATTTTCAAAAGCACACAGATTTTTTTCAGAAGAGTTGCAAAAATTCAAAAATATTTAAAATATTTAAAAAAACACATCTTCGATTTTTTTAAAAAAAAGTTTGGTGATAAACAATACTGTTTTGTACAACATATCCAAAATTCAGAGTGGGATCCCAATTGGATTAAAAAAATATTCTGGTTTTAGTACGAAGTTCTTAAATTTTACCTTAGAAAATTAAAATTTTATGTTTCTTCAATATAAAAATTTAAATTTTCAAAGAAAATTATACTATTAAAATTTTGAAAACATTCAAAACATTAGAAATTTAAATTTTCTAAGGGAAAAATATGAGAACCTCGTTCTTAAAACAGAATATTTTTTGATCCCATGGAGATCCCACTCTGAATTTTGAATATGTTATACAAAACATTGTTATTTTTCACCAGAATTTTTTTAAAAAAATGGAAGATGTGTTTTTTTAAATATTCGAAAAAAAAAATGTTTTTGCATTTTTGCATCATTTCTGTAAAAAAAACTGTGTTATTTTAAAAATATTTTCTAAAAGAATAACCCCAGCTTTCACATGAGCCTAAATTTGTGAAAATCGGGTCATTGGTTAAGAAGTTACAGCTCTTTAAACGTGATGTATTTTTCTAACTTTTGCTTAAAAAGTCAATCTTTGACCCGCCATAATTCGTTAAATACACCAAATGTAAAAAACGATATATGGTACATATATCATATTTATGAGGGCTATCTATGTGTCAAGGTTCAAATTAATCTGAGACACCATTTCCAAAAATGACTAAAATTTGAGCTAAATTTTCTGGAATGGCCCTTTTCTGAAAACACAAAAAATTTGAATGAAAAAAAAATTTAATAAAAATTTTTTTTTATAATAACAAAACAATGGAAATAATAAAAAAATTTCAAAAAAAATGTTGGACAAACATATTTTTGGTGATTTAAAGATTAAACGAAAAAAATATGAAAAAATAATTTAAAAATGTAATATACCCAATTTTTTGGAAAAATAAAGAACTTTAATGATAAAAAAAGTTTGACAAAACAAAAAATATGATGAAAAAACAATCAAAAATGTTAAATACGGCATCCTTTATACCATCCAACAAAAAAAATTAAAAGAAAAAAGTTTTGCAGGGCGTATTTTTTTTGGGTGGGGGTCGGTAGGTGCTATTGGGGGACACCTTTTCCCTCGGATTAAATGATTACAAAATCAAATATAATATTTTTTTAACTTAAGTAATACAATTTTAGCAAATTTGTATATATATTTTATTTTATGTATTTTGAGAGATGAATGTGAATATCGGGAAGGTGGTTTACAAGAAGAACTGGTCCGATTCTTTTTCGGAATGGTGATTATTAAATAGAAAACACGTCTACATGCCAAATTTCAAACAGATATTTATTATAATATGATTATTAGAGACATTTGTGCCACAATAAAGCGGACCTTAAGTTTCAAATTTCCGCCAAATCGATTGATAATTGCAACCTGTGTCGTGTTTACAACGTTTAAATGGACGGACGGACAGAAGGGCATAGCTAAAATGACTTAAAAAGTTATTCTGAGTCGATCGGTATACTTGAAAGTTGGTCTAGGACACTGTTGCCAACTTGGTGGTTTTCCGGATAAATCTAGCGCCTTTTGTTTGGATTTAGCGGGGAAAAATTGGTTTTAGCGAAAACGGTGTTTTAGAGGGAAAATCTAGCGTTTTTTGTTTGGAACACGTATTCATAAAACACTTAAAATCGTCAACGAAGTAAAATAATAAAACAATGGCTATGAAACACAGCTTCAAAAATAATTCGCCTGATCAATAACAGATGGCGATGCAACAACTGTACTCAAAATTATCAACACGCGCAATTATAGTGTTGCCATACTGAAGCCCTTCTATCTTTCAAATCTTTCATCTCTCTTCTATCCCCTTTCCGAAAGAAACAACACGGTTACATTAGTAATTGATAGGCAGCATTGCCTGAGTGTATTTCTTTAAAAAAAAAAAATCCACAGTAAATTTGAGTGGAAAATGTAATTTGGAGGTTTTTTTCAAATTTTTCTTTTTTTTCAACCAAAAACAAAAATTTTTAGGGCTTTTTTCAAAATTTTCAAGCAAATTTTTTTTTTGCTGTTTCAGCACTATTTTTGGTTTAAATCAATTTGCGTGGAAAAAAAATTTGGAGGTTTATTTTTAATTTTTATTTTATTTCAATCAAAAACGCCAAGTTTGCCAGTTTTAAAAATTTTCCCCGCTAAAGTTTTTTTGGCGGTTTCTAGCGCTTTTTTAGAGAAATTTCGAGGTTTTTGATGAAAAATAATTGGAAACAGTGGTCTAGGACCAATATTGCGGGTAGTTGCAAACCCTGTACCACAAAGTGGTGTACACTCAAAAAAAAAATATTGTAAAACTAGCAAAATAAAATGGTTAAAATTAGCCAAAAAAATGTAGTTTTGGACGTTGCAAAAATTTTGGTAATATTAGCAAAAACATTTTGCTAATCAAAAAATTAGGAAAAAAATGGTAAAATTACAATAATACCATTTTATTTTTGTAAAATTATCAAAAAATATGGTAAAATTACCAAAAAAAAAAAAATGGTAAAATTGAAATAGATAAAAAAATTTGTAATTTGGTAAAAAAAACTGTTTTATTTAGTATTTTTTTTTCTCTGATTAGTAGTTGATTTAAAATTTGGTGACTATACTAAAAATTTTTTGCCTGTTTTTGAGCACCACGTTCTTTAAATGTAGTAATAGCAGCATCAACTATTACTTCAGTTGTTGGATGGTTTCTTAGGCTTGATGGCATCACTGTTGCCAACTATTTTTAACCAAAAACCTAAATTTCACTAAAAAAGCGCTAGAAACCGCCAAAAATAAATTTAGCGGGGAAAATTTAAAATTCTCCCGCTAAATTACGAAAAAAAGCGCTAAAAACCGGAAAACTTGGCAGTTTTGATTGACAAAAAAGAAAAAATTAAAAAAAAACCTCCAAATTATTTTTTTCTACGAAAATTTACTTTTCACTAAAAACGCGCAAGAAACCGAAAAAAAAATTAGCAGGAAAATATAAAATTTTCCCGCTAAGTTACAAAAAAAAAGCGCTAAAATTCGACAAACTTGGCGTTTTCGATTGAAAAAAAAGAAAAATTGGAAAAAAAACCTCTAAATTTTTCCAACTAAATCCAAACAAAAACCGCTAGATTTTCCCGCTAAAGCACCGTTCCCGCTAAAACCAATTTTCCCCCGCTAAATCCAAACAAAAAGCGCTAGATTTAGCGGGAAAACCTCCAACTTGGCAACAGTGGATGGCATCTTCTTTTGCCTTCTTCTCAGCAGCTGTAGTTGCAGTAACTGGACTTCCAACAACACCAAAATCCAAAATGATTTTTTTTTTCACTTAAACACTTTAAAAAAAAAAATTAAAGAACAACACTTCACTTTTTTTTATTTTTTTTGCGTCATTTTTTTAGCTTAAGTAGAACAAATGAGAATTGCATAGTAGTCTACACAAGAAATTTCTTACATTTTCACGTAAAATTTGTAAAAAAAATTAACAATTTTTTTCGAATTTTTAATTTTTACACATGCACGCAAAAAAAAACTTGTGTCGGAGTGAGCAAAAATCTGGCATAATTTTACCAAAAATATGCTAAAACTACAACCGACGAAGTAGTTTTCGTAATTTAGCCAAAACACTTATGTAAAAAATTTTGAAGAAAATGCTAATGCTATTTAAGCAAAAACTTGGTAAAATATACCAAAACAAATATGGTGAAATATACCAAAATTATTAGAAAAAGTGACTAAAAATAATTCTAAAAATCACCACATTTATGCTAAAATAATTTTTCTATAAAATTTTTGTAAAAATTTCTATATTTGTTGAATTTAAAATTTTCACAGAATAAATCCATATTAATATAATAAATGTTGTGTAGGATTTTATTTACCACCGACCAACTGACCCTTTATGTACAATTTTCTCCAGTGACTGCTGCCTACGCTTTTTCTTGAAGTGAAGGATCCGCTATAGCTTCACGAATTTATTTAAAAGCATCCTGTAAAAATAGAAAATTATTACAAAACATAAATTTTTAATTTAGAAAACTAGTAAACCCCATTGGTCTTTTGGTTAGGAGGAACGAACACTTACTTACTTTGTGATTCCATTTGTAACTCATCAAAATAGGTCTGGACTCCATTGGCTTTGCTATATAAATGAGTTTTTAGGTTTTAATTGTATAGCTAAAGGGAGGACTGGTGCCCACGCTCTTTATTGTAGTAAAGGATTCGCCATAGCTTCAAAAATTTATTTTGCAGTACCCTATAAAAATAGAAAATTATTACCAAACACCATTTTTAACTGAAAATCTATTAAAACTTATTGGTGTCTTCGGAATTGGGGTATACTCACTTTATCATTCCATTTGTAATTCATTGAAACAAACGTCTGGGACTTCATTGGTTTTGCTAAATGAATGGTGTTTTAAGTTATGACAGCAAACTTAACTTTAGCATTTTTTTATCTTACATTTATTTATCTTTTAAAAAACTAATTATTTATTTTTATTAATTAATTTTAATTTTATTTATCAATTTCCTTTTTACGTTTTTATAACACAAAAAATAAACGAAGCACGCACACAAAAATACAAAACGAATATGGCGGTCTGTATTTGTTTTGTTTTTTGTTGTTGTTTTCTTTCGATAAATTTTTGTGCAAGTAATTTGCGTTATTGTGCAAGCTACTTGGTTATTTTACATAAAAAGCTAATTATGTTACTTTAACACTGACAAGCATAATTTTAGCAAAAATTTGGTTAAAAAATTTTTTTGGTATGAAAAAAGTTTTACCAAGTAGGATTGCTTAATCTTACACAGATTTTTTTTTTGCGTGTGTATTTAAAAAAAAAATAAAAAAAAACTTTTGGATATTGAAGATTAGATATCTAAGTTTGTGTTAAAATTTTAAAAAAATTATTTTTCAAAATTATCAACTTTTTATTAACAATTTAGGTGGCAAATTTTAAAAAAAATTTCATATAAAATTAGCAAAAAATATGGTAAAATTAGCAAAAAATATGGTAAAAAATACTAAAAATTGTGTAGCCTATTTTTAAGCGCCCATTCAGTTGATGGATGGCTACTTTGCTATGGTGTTGGCAGCATCATCTTTTGCCTTCTTCTTGGCAGCTGGACTTTTAACAGCAGCAGAATCTGCAATGATTTTTATTCACACTAGAACACTTTAAACAATTTTTTTTCTTAAAACTAAGAAAAAAAATTAAAAAGTATTACCATTTCTTTAAGGAAAATACTAATATTTTTGCTAAAATTATAGTAAAATAAAAAAAAAAAACTAGCAAGAAAATATAGTAAAAGTACCAAAAAAATTGTTGTATTTTACCAATAGTAAATTTCCAAAAAAAACTGTAAAAGTTAAATTTTTACAATTTTTTTTGCTAAAGTTTGGTTGAAGTAAATTACAACACCTTTTACTAATATTTTGACTAAGTTATTTTTTTGAGTGTAGAGTATAAAAATATGAAAAAAAAAATTGATAAAAAATTTTTTGGTGAAAAAAAAAAATTGTAAAAAAATTATGATAAAAAAAATTTTATAAAAAAAAACAAAAATTTGAGAAAATACAAATAATTTGGATACGTTTTATTCACCAGCTGGTAAAAAACGTTTTAATTCACCAGCAGGTTAATTAATATCCAAGTTACACACGTTTTTGGTGTTAAGAAAAACATAAAATTCCTTCTTTTTTTAGTCGTTAGCTTATACATACATGTTAGCGCGTTTCAATAAAAACTACTTTTTGGATTTTTGCAACTCTTGAAGCGGAATATGATTTTTTCAGATTTTAGGAAGATCGGGATCAACGCGCTCAAATCGATTTTATCCAGTAAAAAGGAGGTTATGAAATATATATATTTTTTTTCTCTAGTTCCTTTTTTTACAAAACTTGATACATTACATCTAAATGTTGCTAGCATCCTAAAAAAATATTTGCGGTCAAAATTATAAGTTCAAGGGTCACAAAAAAACTTTTGGTGAATCGCCCTAATACATATAGTCAAATTAATGGGGTGTTCTGCGTCACTTTGAAAATTAGACACCACACTCAAAATATTTTGTAAGTAAATTCAACTGAAAAAACGTTTAAAACAATCGTTTTTCCTTTTAAAAAACGGACTACTTATATTTCATTTGAAACAACATACTTTTTCAGTTATTTTTAAACGGTAATAAATGACTAGACATTCCGTAAAAACAAACTATATTTCAGTTATTTTAACTGTTTATAATTTGTTATTTTGTGAAGTAATAATAACATTTTTTGAATAACAAACTACAAAAACCGCACTTCTGTAAAATTATACGGAATAATCAGTCACAAATAATTTAACTGATAAAAATATTTTTCCGTAACTTTTGTAGTTTATTATTTTAACAACTGTATAAATCGTTCAATATTTTATTTTCATAGAAAAACAAACGATAAAACGTTTAAAACAACTTTAACTAAAAACTTTTTGAATAACCGTAAATAGTTACTGTAAAACTTTTCTAGGTGCAGACACCAAAAACATTATCATGTTAAAACTTTTGTTTTCTAATAAAAATTTATCAGACTTTTTTTTATGTTAAGAACATGATATTTTTCAGAGTTGGTGTCTGTTTTAGGAATATCATACTAGTACCGATATCGCCTTTATTAAGCAGTAAGTGAAAATTAACATACATACGGGTTAAATGTAAAAGAAAACTAATTTATGTTTAAACATTAAAAAAAGTTTTGTATTAATTAATTTAACAAAAAAGTCGATTACCGTAGTCATAAATGCAAAAATAATACACTATTAAATTACTGCTATAAAGCAAAAAAAAAAAAAATACAAAACATTAAAAAAAACTTTATTTTATAAACTTAAATCTCATAATGATATTTATTTTTTCTCATAATGATTATTTATTTTTATATAAAAAAGGGCTTTCTCCATTTATCTTTTATATTTTATTTTTAGCTTGCAATTTTTTTTTTTTAACAATGACGTCTTAAAAGAAATTCCTTAATGGTTTTTTATTGATTTGTTTTTGTTTGTTACAAAAAACCAGTTTGCAAATTTCCCAGCTGCTTTATTATTATCTTATAGCGCATGCTCTTTGTTGACTGGCTCAAAAAATAATATGCATTATACATGCGGCATGCCGCAGAAAACTATTTGCGTTAAGGTCATGTGCAATGTTAGCAGTCAAACCATACAGCTACTGCCTCATACTCTGTTAACTGATTTTTTTTTTTTTTCATTGAATTTCCAGCAGTGATCATGACAAAACTTGTTTTTCCCCTCTCAACACAATAACAGCTCAGCGCCTGCGTATCAGATGTAATGCTGCAAGTAGAAGAAGATAAAGACAAAAAAAAAAAAAACATTGCGCAAGAGTTATAACAAAGTCATAATAACAACAACATTGCTTACAAGCCAAGCCAAACCAAAAAAAAACCTTTCGGAAGCTGTTGTCTTGCTTTAGTTTTTCAGGATTTATTTTCTTTTTAAGCTTAAACCAGACATCTTTAACATGCTGTATCTTGTTTTTTCTTTAAAAATATTTTCGTATGAATATTTTTTGGCGCATAAACTCTTATGCCACCGCTTATGTTAGTCGGAGTGATGTGATATTGCTATGAAAATGTTCAAGTCGTTTCAATTTCACTTTCATTCGCTCACAGAAGCAGCTAAGTAACGGTTGTGTTGATTTTAAAACGTTAACAAAATATTTTCAAAGCGTGGTTTAGGAATTTTTAATTAAAATCCTTTTTAATCGGTGTTAAAAAAAAATCATCATTTTAAAATTTATTGGACGGTTGTGGACATTAATCGGGATTTTTAAAATTAAGTGTCACATTAAATTAAATTTAAATTTAGTGATAAGTGTTTAAATTTTGATATAAAAAAAAATACAACAATATAACGGAAGTATTTCTCTTGTAAAAAATTTAATGGAATTAAAAGGTTGGTTGAAAAGTGAATTTCAAAATGGAGTTCAAAAGGATATAAAATGATATACCAATTATTTTCAGTTATAATAAATGATTATTCATATAAAAGAGAGTAAAAATGAAATATATCACTGTGATTTTTAAACAATCTAAAAGAAAAATTGTTTATAATAATAACAAATTTTATTAATATTTCCAATAAAAAGTTAAAAAAAAAATAAATAAATTTGAATATGAAATCATTAATTGATATTAATTATGATGAGTGATAAAAAAAAAATAATTGATGATAAGCTGGTGTTAAAAGGATTTCTATGAATTGAAAATCGTGGATAAGTATCATATTTTATTAAACAAGATGTTAATTTTTGTTCGACCTTTTTGTTAAATATATTTAATAAAATACTCGAGCTCGAGGTCTAGGTGTAAATAATTGTTTATTTATTTTCCGATATTTCGGTTTTCTTTGAAAACCATCCTCAGGGGGGAGTATTTAATGTTTATAACAAAAAACTTAAAATCTACTGTTGTGTTGTCTTCATCGTCTGATTAAATACTAGACGATGAAGACAACACAACATGAACCGTATGATATACGTCTGAAAGTAGAGATCAAATGGAGTAAAACTGCATTTACAGTTTTTCATTTCGTGATCCTGTTTCATTTTAAAAGGACTTCAAAATTGTAAAGGATACATTTTGTAAAATATTTTTGAAATATTTGTCATCGCTCTAGGATGACACTGGCGACGGCAGATGAAAGAGGAGAATCTCCTCTAGTTTTTCCATTTTTATATTTTGCCATATCAAGATAAAAGGATGTGTATAAAGTCATTTAAAAATTTAATCAAAATATTTTGTTGAACATTTTAAATGATATTGAAGGATACATTTTTACGTCCTGTAACTTACTTTCTTTTCCTGATATGTAAAAATAAGAAAATTAGAGGAGATCCTCCCCTTTCATTTTCTATCAATAGTGGTATCCTACGATAAGTACAAATATTAAAAAATATTGTATAAAATTTAATTCTCCAAAATTTTTAAGGCCTTTAAAAAGGAAACAGGATCACCAAATGAAAAACTGTAAATGCAGTTTTACTACATTGAGGCTCTAGTTTCAAACGTATATTATCCAGTTCGTGTTTAACTATTGTTTTCATTTTTGTTGGAAGGTGTAACAGATACACTAGTTAACAACAAACATTCCCACTAACCGGGAATATATTAATATGGACCGCCAAACTCAAAACTGTCATCGAAAAATATTTTCTCTTTTTTATATTTTTTATATAAATTTGCAACAGATCCTACACACACTATTTTTGCAACAGTAAATCGTTACAAATTAAATTTTTTTTTTATAATCTCAAAAGACAAAACCTTAACGAAGATAACAAATTAAGTTTCAGAAAAATCTATGGGCAAACACCAAAGTTACAAAGAACCTTATGAAACTACGAAAAATCGACCAATTGAGAAAATACACTAGTTTACAACAAAAATGCGCACTAAGCGCGAATTTCACTAGGGATTGTCAAGAAATGAAAGTTTGCGCGACATGTGCAAAATGCTTAAAAATGGAAAAATATACAAAGCAGTGTAAAAAAGCACGAAAAAACAAGTAAGAAAATTATAGTCGGTCAAGACCGACCATATAATACCCTACACCAGAGTTTCCCGGAAAATGGGTCCCATGGACCGATTAGATCTATATGTTGTCAAATCTTTAATAAGTGTAAAAAACGCTCACAATTCAAATTTGAGTGAAATAGGCTTCAGTTTGTTGAAAATAAACCGCTTTAACTGAATATCGGGCGAAATTTTCACAAGGGTCCTGAGTCCAAAACTGATCCGATGATTATCAGGTTTGATAAGGTTATTTAAGTACGCGTTTAACATACACAAACAAAATTTTAATTAAATATTTTCTATTTTCATGAAATTTGAGACATTTATGTGAAAATCGGGAAGGTGGTTTGTATGGGGGCTACAAGAAGAAAATGTCCGATTTCTTTGAAATTCGGAGTGGTGATTTGTGAAGAAAAAACATGTTTACCTTCCAAATTTCAAAAAGATACCTGTTATAATACGGTTATTAGAGTCATTTGAGCCAAAACTAAAGAGGACCTTTGTATGGGGGCTAGGTCCAAATATGGACCGATTTTTTCCAATTTCAATAGGCTTCGTCCTTGGGCCAAGAGAGGCTTAAGTTTCAAATTTCAAGTCAATTGATTAAAATTGCGACCTGTATCGTGTTTACACCGTTTACATGGACAGACAGACAGACGGACGGACGGACGGACATCGCTAAATCGACTCAAAAAGTGATTCTGAGTCGATCGGTATACTTAAAGGTGGGTCTAGGACCAATATTTCGGGTAGTTACAAACATCAGCACAAACTCATTATACCCTGTACCACAGTGTGGTGTAGGGTATAAATAGTGTAAATCAGTTATGGTAATTTTTGTAATTCCTATTCCCGCGGGAATAGGCTAAAAAATGCTGCTTGTGCGCTGTCAACACGCGTACACTATAAAATTCTGTTGCTTGAGCAAATTTGTTGACTTTTCGTTAGCTACTACCCACACAAGCATAAAGGTTATAGTATGTGTGCGCACCACTGGTGTAAATATTAGGCTGGCACGACTAACGACTTTTTTCAAATTTAGTCGATCGCCTGGCAAATTATGGTTCGTTTTTATTTAACAACTCTATGTTTAAATTTTTAGACAAATCCGGCATAAAATATTTAGTCCTTTATATATTTAGTCCTTTAACCCTTTGACGACCATAGATTTTCGGCCTAAGCGGTTTTGATTTTCTTTACATTTTTATGATCTATGACCAAATATTTGTAATTCAACAAAAAATTGGACGCCTAACACCTTCCATTTATTTTAATAGGTTAACAAATTTGCTCATCACGATTACGCTGTTTTGGCCAAAGCAATTCGGTAACCGCTGTGATTTTTAAGATCTGCAACTGAATAATAGTTATTCTGCAAGCATTTGAATCTCTCGACCGACTTTATGACCATTATTTCGTGTGATAACTAAAGGTCATTTTGTTCCTAGCATACACTCGAAAAAAAAAAACAAATTACTAGAAAGTCTCGTATTCCCATTTTAGCAATATTTGACAGTTTTCCTTGTTTTTTAATAAATAATTTTCGATTGAAATTTACATTTTTTTTAATTTTACAGCTTTCTTGTAATTTTACAAATTTCCAAGATTTTTTACAAAAAAAAAATGTAGTAAATTTACGAGAATTTCGTGTAAGTTTTATTTCGCCAAAAAAATTTTAAACTTACAATTTTATTGGTAAAAGTCTTGAAAAATTACAAAAAAGTTCGTAATTTTTACTAGGAATTCTCGTAAAATAGGAGATAGCAAAAAATTTATTAAACACACGAGAATTTCTTGTAAGTTTTATCGCGTCAAAAAAATGGTAAATTTACAATTTTGTTGGTAAAAAGCTTGTAAAATTACAAAATTATTGATAAAAAAGCTTGTAAATAACAAGGAATTCTTGTCAAATAGGAGGTAGAAAAAATTAAAAACTTTTCTTGTAATTTTACAAGGTTTTTTTTTTGAGTTCCAGAATGCATTATATCTGTGACAAAAAGAAAAAAAGTCGTAAGTCGAGTTATGTTATTTTTATTCCCTCCACTCTAGTGATAGAGGGTATATATAAGGTTGTTATTCCGTTTGTAACACCTCGAAATATTGGTCTAGGATCCCATAAAGTATCTTTGATCGATTTTAAGACGATCTAGCGATGTCTCTTTCGTCCTTCTGTCTGTCTAACTTTTGAAAGTCTCTACAGAGGCTCCTAAAGTTTGGCATATATGTTAGTCATTTACCTGGTCAGGTTGGCATTGCAATCCACCGAAATCGGTCTAGTGGTTCAAAAACTACAAGCAACAGAGTGAATTTCGCAAAGAATTTTTCGCGAATTTACGAGATAAAACACACACTAACTAATCTGAGAGCGCTGAAGCGTGACATATATCTTTGTCGTCCCTCTGGTCTGGGTCATATTAAATTTCAACCAAATCAGTTCAGTGGTTCAAAAGTTATAAGCAGGGAAACCAAAAATATGCTCTAAAAACACGTTTTATGCGCTTAAAAAATGCCCTTAAAAACGTAAAATATGCCCTAAAAACAATAAAAATATGATCTTAAAAAAAATATGTCCCCTTTTTCGAGGTGTTTTTTTACAATTTTTTAGAGAATAGACCCAAAAAATAACGTTATGTGGGGTAGTTAGAGGGTAAATATGGGTCAATGAAGCAAGAACAGGCCAAAGCGTTTTCAATCGTCAGAACCCCGTTATTTAAAAAAAAAAAAAACATTTCAATACACTTACAAAATTAAAAAAAAATCATCCCACAAAAATTAAAAAATTTTAAAAATAATTGTTGTTATAAAACAATTGGAAAACAAATTCTCTAAAAATAAAAAATGCTCTAAAAACTTAAAAAAAATGCTCTAAAAAGTGAAAAAATGCTCTAAAAATATGCTCTTATGTTAAAATATGCTCTTAAACCTGAAATATGCTAAAATATGCTCTTAAGGCTAAAATATGCAAAAATATTTTCTAACAAATCGATGCCAGATTTCTTAAAATCTTCTGAAACAGATAAATACCTAACCCATTTATCAATACAAAGCGCAGGAAAAAACATGATACTGCATATTTTTGGTTTCCCTGGTTATAAGAAAACCCTGAATTTCAGATTGGTTTCACCTTAAATTCTCATGTTGATAACCAGTTAAACAGTTTGAAAAACTTACAAATGCTTTCCAAACTTGTTGAATTTTAAATCAATGCTTTTTAAACATGTTTAGTTTTAAAAGCATTGGTAAAATTTACATTCAAAAAAATTACAAAAATTACACCATTTTGTGTAGATATGTATGTACGTGCATTTAATAATTGTTGTGTCTATCCTTTTTTTCTATAGTTGTTGTTGTTTAACTAATAACTAAAAATGCATTGCCATATGTTTGTTGTTGTAGTTGTTGTGTTTATATTAGGTTAGGTTGAGAGGTTGACGTAATGTCCACAAGAACAGATTCTGATCCATAGTGATACCTCATGAAAAAGGGGGGGGGGGTGTTGAAGGGGGCGGGGAGGGGGGATTGTGGTGTGGTGTTGGGCTTCTCTACACATTAATTCACGTTCTTCCGTCTTCCTGTCCCATAGCATGACTATTTAAGTCCACACATGCGTCTCATCAAATTTACTCATCTTGATATATTTTAACATCTTCCACGGGCTGATCCCTCTTAGTTCCTCCACATTCTGAAAGAAATAAGAGCCAAAACAATTAAATCGAGTGCGTGTGTGTTTATATTAATACGAGTAAAAAAATCTATATATACATATCGCTTATTTACTTGTAAAGTGTCATAACTCAAAATATTTGATTTTGCAGAAAACGCGTTTAAAGTTTACAATTGAAACCGGTTTACAATTGAAAATGGCCGATACATAGAAAATGTAATAATGACGTGTTCTATCCTCAATCGGTGAGTTTAAAAGATATTAATACAAATTTTTGACACAATATAAAGCAAGTTATAACGAATAAGTCTGTATCATTAACTCAAAAAACACGTTTTTTGAGTTATGACACTATACAAGTAAATGAGAGATATGTACTCGCACACGTGGTTTCTTTTATTTGATTTGGTTGAGTTTCATAGAGACTTAAAATTACGCATTAATATTTGTTGGAAAAACAAATATGCAAATGAATACAGTCAGCCTTACCACAGAAAACTAAAATATTTTTAAAAACAGCTTGTAATTCTATTCCCATAAAAATGGTTTTTGTTTTTAAAATGTATGGAAATTTTTAAATTTAAAATGAAACTTTTGGTAAAATAGACTTTTTCTGTGGTACGGGCCATTATTTTGGTTTATATTGTGGAGGGTATTCATAGATTCGGCCAATTTTTTTTTAAATTGATTTAGAAAATTTTCGTGGTGCTTATGAAGCAAAATGTTGGAAAAATTATTTTTTTTTATGCTTTTTGCAAGTATTTTGCTTCATATGCACCACAAAAATTTTCTAACTCAATTTTTGAACAAAATTTAATTGTTGGACAGGTCTCTAGCAATAATTTGGCTTTTACAGATTAAAAAAAATATCAATTCATCGACGAGTTATAGACAAAAAAACCATATAAACAATATGCTGAAAACCGGCATTTGACTGCAAAGTTCGAAGGTCGATTTAAAAAAAAATTCGAACTGACATAAAAAAACGCCGCAAAACGGGTCTTCTAATTTAGCCTCAATTTTCACCCCTCACTCTCAGAATCGACCTACATTTTGCTAACCTGAATTTGTTCCACGGTGTTATTCTTTACATTTGAAACTCTATCGTTATTATAGAAATTATGTACATATTTTTATACCCTCCACTCTAGTGATAGAGGGTATATATAAGTTTGTCATTCCGTTTGTAACACCTCGAAATATTGGTCTAGGACCCCATAAAGTATATATATCTATGATCCTCGATCGATTTTAAGTCGATCTAGCGATGTCCGTCCGTCCGTCCGTCCGTCTGTCTGTCTGTCTGTCCGTCCGTAGAAAACACGCTAACTTTTGAAAGACTTCACAGAGGCTACTGAAGTTTGGCATATATGTTTGTTATTTACCTGGTCAGGTTGGTATTGCAATCCAGCCAAATCGGTCCAGTGGTTTAAAAGTTATGAGCAAAAGAGTAAATTTCGGCAAGGGTATTTAGCGAATTTACGAGATAAAAAGCATGATAACTTTCGAAAGGCAATAATGAGACTACTGAAGCTTAGCACGTATCTTTGCCGTTCCCCGGGTCTGTTTGGTTTTAAATTTCAGCTCAATCGGTTCAGTGGTTCAAAAGTTATAAGCAAAACCCTGAACTTCAGATTAGTTTCATCTAAAATGCCCTTGACATATAGGAAATTTTTGATAGCTCAATATAATTTTTAGATTGTTTTTAACGTTATTTATTTTTCGTTTTATTTTTAATTTATCCAAACTTCCGGCTGACGGTTTTAAACCAAGCCGTAAAACATCTTTATTATTAGTATTATATAAAATTGTATATTATTTTATAAGAAATACTGAATGAATAAAGAAAATTTATCTATCTATCTATCTATCTATCTATCTATCTATCTATCTATCTATCTATCTATCTATCTATCTATCTATCTATCTATCTATCTATCTATCTATCTATCTATCTATCTATCTATCTATCTATCTATCTATCTATCTATCTATCTATCTATCTATCTATCTATCTATCTATCTATCTATCTATCTATCTATCTATCTATCTATCTATCTATCTATCTATCTATCTATCTATCTATCTATCTATCTATCTATCTATCTATCTATCTATCTATCTATCTATCTATCTATCTATCTATCTATCTATCTATCTATCTATCTATCTATCTATCTATCTATCTATCTATCTATCTATCTATCTATCTATCTATCTAAATGCCACGTGTTTTAACAAGTTTTAAAAGCATTGGTTGTAACTAAACAATGCTTTTCAAACTTGTTTAATTTTAAAGCATTGCTTTTTAAACTTGTTTTGTTTATTTTTAAAAGCATTGGTAACTTAAAAATTACACTCGAAAAAAATGTTACACTCAAAAAAAATTTTACACCCAAAAAAATTTTACACTAAAAAAAAAATTTACACAAAAAAAATTATTTTTTTTTTTTACGAAAATGACAATATTTTGTGTACATACGTACGTGCACTCACTCAGAAATATTTTTACAGTAAAAAAACATTACACTCGAAAAAAATTTTACACTCAAAAAAAAAAATAATATTTTTTTTTTTTAAATGACAAAAAAAGAGACTTACTTTACTCAAAATAAAATATTTCTAATCAAAATTGTTAATTTTTTCACAATAAAAAATGTACTACCCTTTAAAAAAATGCATTGTGGAGGGTATTCATAGATTCGGCAAAGTCGAATTTAACTTTTCTACTTGTTTTTAGTTGATAATGTTAACAAAGACTGATTTTGTATTTAAATACATAGCTTAAAAATGCTCTCGAAACACTTATGTGGTTTTTTCTTTTTGCCACAGATATAATCCAGCATTCGATTTCAGTTAACATTTCAGAATCAGGGATTTGTATCTAAAATTGTCCAAAAAGCAATCGTTTTTTAGAGCAAGTAGTTTTTTTTGAAAAATTATTTTATATTGAAAATTTTGTAGCGACTCCCAAAGAATATATTCAAGAATATGTGGCAAATCTGTTCCAATATAATTTCCTGAAAATAAACTTTTTACATTGTGGAACAATATACTGTGCAAGGTAGAAATTAACTTTTTTACTTGTTTGTATAAGGACGCTAGTGTTGACGTAAAACGTCAGCAGCCACTTACAACCTAACCTAACCTATAAGGACGCTATTCTTTCTTACAATTTTTTGTTCTAGTTCCCCTGTTTTTTTTTTAATTCTTCATACTTTGCCTCATTTTTTCATCAATAATATTAAATTTATCCTTATTTTCATTACATTTCCTGAATTATAAAATTTTAGTTTTTTTCTTAGTTTTTCAGAATTCTCCGTATATTTTAAACATTTTTCTGATTTTTTTTTTATATCTCTAAATTTTAATTTTTAAGTTTTAATGTTTATGAACAATGAAATAAACTTTCATACCCTTTACAAATCTATTAATATGTATGTAATCTTAAGATTTCATCTTAACGTCATGTGAAAATAATTGAGGAGTGTTGAAACAAATCACAAAGCCATGACTTTTAGATTATTTTTTTATGGCCTTAACATTGCCAAAAAAATATAAATAAATGAAAAAGTAAATAAAGAGACAAACTTATGCAACTTCAGACATAACATTTTCATAATTCATGAAAAGAAAAAACAAACGAACAAAACTTATGACACTTTACGGTCACTGACACTAAACCGTTGAGAAAAACTAGCGATTAACGAACCCGAAAATAATAAAAATAAAACCATATATAACTTTAGTTACATACATGCGACTAGTACAAGTTACTAACTTGCCACCTTAGCTAAATGAAAATGCAGCAAGTTAAAACAACTGAAACTAAAAGAAAAACCTGCTACACATGTAAGTACGTGTGGAATTAATAAATATTTAAAAAAAAAAACGTTGACAATGTTGATAGAAATACATAAATTATTAACCTTTAACGGTATTATATTTTCATAATGAAGTTTTAAATGAAGTCACCTAATATTGATATGATGTTGTCTTTTTTTGAAAACTTTTTATTATATTTACAAAGGGGTTTTTTACAAAAAAAATTAAAATTTGAAATTTCTTTGAAATAATTTTCACTTTTTTTGTAGAAAATCCCTGCAAAATGACAATAGACAAAATAAATAGACAACTTCATATTAGCTTAAGAAAGGTGTTATTTTGATTATGTATCTCATCACAATGATAAAAGATTTTTATTAATAAATTTAAAATGTTTTAACACATTGCTAAAAAAATCAAATGTTGAGGACCTCAAAGATTGCATTTTTAAAAATTTAGATCCTGTCATTTTTAAAAATTCAATCATTTTTGGTTTGTAAAAAACAGATCTACTTTTTGATTAAAATTTGTACGGTTAGTAGTACTAACTTAGTACTAAATGATGTAATTCAAAATCAGGCCCCTACTTGGGCGCCATTTTTTACCAACTTTATTAATATTTTTTTTTTTTTAATATCTAAGACAAAACGAAATGAAATTTTGAAAATCCGAAATTGTGGTCTTGAAATTTGCTTATTGTTAAGATTTTCTAATGAAAAATCTCGACGGTTTTTCCTAATCTTACATATTGGGCTTAGGCTTCCACTCTAATGGGGTTGTATTTCAGAAACTACAAAATTCACTACTTTATTTTGGTTTCGTAAAACACAGATAAGTTTTATTTACTTTAGGAGTAAAAACATGCCAATTAAACTAAAAAAGGTACCATTTCTGGATGAAACTTGTAACATAGTTTGACCCTTACGAAAGATCTGTCAAAATGAACAAGAGGCTGTGGCCTGGGTGTTAATCCAAGTAAAACAAAGCTTATCTTGCTTACAAGGAAAAATAAGATTCCTGCTCTTAATCCTATTTCGCTGGACGGTACTAAAACCACCTTCTCAGATGAGGCCGAGTATCTTGGAGTATTTCTAGATAGGAGGTTGAATTTAAGCCATGATTGCTTTATATTCCTGTAAAAGAGCCATTGGTAAACGTTTGGGCTTTAGCCCTATGGTCGTTCATTGGATTTATACTGCGGTGGTGCGTCCAATTCTGCTGTATGGAATCATTGTCTGGTGGCCTGCTTAAAAGACAAAAGGGAAATGTATCTTCTTCACGAAGGTATAGAGATTGGCGTCGATGTGCATCACTGGTGCTCTACGTACTACACCCACAGCTGCATTAGAAATCATCCTTCATCGGATACCGTTGAACATATTAGGTAGGCAGTATGCGGCTACGTCGGAAATTCGACTTAATTGCACACTAGAATGATGGAGCAGCGATTGTGGCCATAGCGCGATCTTGAAGAAGATAACAATACCTCAAAATGTGGACTGTGCTCCCTTTATGAGCCTTTTTGAGCGCCACTTTACCACTATGATACCATCCAGTGAGGCTTGGGTGAGAGGAATTTCGGGTAGTGAAGCCTCCATAAATTTTTACATGGATGGATCGAGGCTGCACGAACAAGTGTGCTTTGGAGTCTCTTCGGAGGAGCTTAGGTTGAGCCTGGCACGAAGACTGCCGGATCATTGTAGTATTTAATGGAGATATGCTGAAGATGGCTGGCTGCAACATATTGTCTACATCTACGGAATATCTATTCTGACAGTCAAGCCGCGGTAAAGTTACTGGAGTCAATGTTACTGAAAACAAGATCTTCCCTAAACTGCCGCACGTCTCTAAATGAGATGGCCAAGCAGTTTGACATACGACTCATATGGGTTCCAGGGCACAGAGACGTTTCAAGGAATTGCAAAGATGATGAGCTTGCAACACTGGGAACTACCTTACATGTTCCAACAGAATTGGAATTTGTTGGTATGACTCTAGAAAATTGCACGCAAAACCTATGACTTTGTTCCGCGACGGAGACTATTCAAAGATTGGAAAATGGATGGATGTGTGAGACACTATGACTGATTTAGCCTTCTCTTAATCAGAGGTGCACAAGTGAGCTGATATCACTTCCAAGGGGAGAGACTTCGTCGGTGGTTGCTATAATTACCGAACATTGTCTTTTAGGGAAGCACGCAGAGAGGTTAAATGTGCCGTCTAATGACCTTTGCTGGAGTTGCATGGAATAAGGGGAGTTGGGAACTATCGAACACTTTATCTGCCACTGCCCTGCACTTTCTTGACAGAGACTTGCTGCACTGGGATCTAGAGCGCTGCACGATCTTTCTGATTTGTCGGATGTCAGAATTCAATATCTAGGAATTTCATAAGAAGCCCAAATTGGTTTAACGAGAGTGACTAGTAGGGAAACCTTTTACAGTCCCGTTTAATCACAATGGACCTCAGAGTCTACGTTTGTTGACGTAAATCGTCAGCAACCCAAACGTTAAGCGTCAGCAACCTAACCCTCTCCTTTACAAATCATAGTGCCCAAAATTTTGGACTTCTGTTTATTTTCTTCCCTAGATGTGTGGTCTTGCAAAGTGAAAAGTGTTCTGACATAAATGACGTTATCTCAAAAAGTGTATTTTTCCCAAAAAAACGTTTTTTTTTCCTTGGAACAGTGAAACAAAAATACTTCTAACTTAAAGTTTTTGATGATCTGAGTTCAAATATGGCTTAGCGCTATTAGTTTTCGAGATATCTGCACGTAAATTTTCATAAAACATAACAATTCCATTTTACCCACATTTGTCTGCAGATATCTCAAAATAAATAGCGACAAAACATTTCAAAGATCATATATAAACTCAGTACATCAAAAATATTTAGGTATGTTTGTTTTGGTACCAGGGTTCCAAAGAAAAAAACAGTTTCCACAATCTTTTGTTTGCTTAATTAAAATTAAGTACTTAATTTCATTAAATTTCGAGGGGGTGAGGTCAACCCAACGGGTAAGTTGAGGTGTTTAAACTCTAAGGATAAAATGTTAAGCTGTTAGCGGTATATCCCAGCAAAATGTTCGATTCCAAAGAATCGGTTGTGGAATCAACTATACTACCCTGCAATCGATTCTACTATGCATTGCATCATCGATGATTTTTGTTTGAGATTGTCACGAAAGCAATACATCCTTTTCCTCCAAACTAGAACACTTATCTGTTCTACGGAATCTATTCTAGAATATGTTGCATATAGTAGTACAAGAAGGGATTCTGCGATATTTTAACGGTTACATATCTGTTTCATGTAATGAATTATGGAACTAGTTCTGAATAATTAAATGAAATTATTTTTTAAATTTTTTATTTATTTTTTTCTTTACAACAATTTTAAAACTTATCTTATTAAGAGAAAATCTATAGACTTATGTATTAAGGACTTAAACAACCATTAAAAAAGAAGGAGAAAACTTCACCAATAGAACTAATTAAAATAATAGAAGATAACAGAATATATTTATGAATCCGAGACTTTCCATAGAATTTTCTATATGAAAAATGTCTTAGAATCTGAGACTTTTTCTATAGGAAAAATGTCTTAGAATCGAGACTTTTTCTATAGGAAAAATGTCTTAGAATCTGAGACTTTTTCTATAGGAAAAATGTCTAAGAATCTGAGACTTTTTCTATAGGAAAAATGTCTCAGAATCTGAGACTTTTTCTATAGGAAAAATGTCTTAGAATCTGAGAAAAATGTCTCAGAATCTGAGACTTTTTCTATAGGAAAAATGTCTCAGAATCTGAGACTTTTTCTATAGGAAAAATGTCTCAGAATCTGAGACTTTTTCTATAGGAAAAATGTCTCAGAATCTGAGACTTTTTCTATAGGAAAAATGTCTCAGAATCTGAGACTTTTTCTATAGGAAAAATGTCTCAGAATCTGAGACTTTTTCTATAGGAAAAATGTCTCAGAATCTGAGACTTTTTCTATAGGAAAAATGTCTCAGAATCTGACACTTTTTCTATAGGAAAAATGTCTCAGAATCTGAGACTTTTTCTATAGGAAAAATGTCTCAGAATCTGAGACTTTTTCTATAGGAAAAATGTCTCAGAATCTAAGACTTTTTCTATAAGAAAAATGTCTCAGAATGTGAAAAATGTCTCAGAATCTGAGACTTTTTCTATAGGAAAAATGTCTCAGAATCTGAGACTTTTTCTATAGGAAAAATGTCTCAGAATCTGAGACTTTTTCTATAGGAAAAATGTCTCAGAATCTGAGACTTTTTCTATAGGAAAAATGTCTCAGAATCTGAGACTTTTTCTATAGGAAAAATGTCTCAGAATCTGAGACTTTTTCTATAGGAAAAATGTCTCAGAATCTGAGACTTTTTCTATAGGAAAAATGTCTCAGAATCTGAGACTTTTTCTATAGGAAAAATGTCTCAGAATCTGAGACTTTTTCTATAGGAAAAATGTCTCAGAATCTGAGACTTTTTCTATAGAAAAAATGTCTCAGAATCTGAGACTTTTTCTATAGGAAAAATGTCTCAGAATCTGAGACTTTTTCTATAGGAAAAATGTCTCAGAATCTGAGACTTTTTCTATAGGAAAAATGTCTCAGAATCTGAGACTTTTTCTATAGGAAAAATGTCTCAGAATCTGAGACTTTTTCTATAGGAAAAATGTCTCAGAATCTGAGACTTTTTCTATAGGAAAAATGTCTCAGAATCTGAGACTTTTTCTATAGGAAAAATGTCTCAGAATCTGAGACTTTTTCTATAGGAAAAATGTCTCAGAATCTGAGACTTTTTCTATAGGAAAAATGTCTCAGAATCTGAGACTTTTTCTATAGGAAAAATGTCTCAGAATCTGAGACTTTTTCTATAGGAAAAATGTCTCAGAATCTGAGACTTTTTCTATAGGAAAAATTTCTCAGAATCTGAGACTTTTTCTATAGGAAAAATGTCTCAGAATCTGAGACTTTTTCTATAGGAAAAATGTCTCAGAATCTGAGACTTCCCAGGCAGAAACTGCCAACCGTTCCAAAGAAAAAGTCTCGGCAAAGCACTTTATTTTTTGTGTAGAAGGTAGTATGAATTCGAAAAAGTGCTTTGCAAGCGTTTTGCCAATGTTTTTCTATTTAAATCCGTTCAAAGTATAAATTTTTTATTAAAATTTATTAATTTTCATAACAATTGGAATATTTTTTATTTCCCTGCAGGATAAGTGGCCGGTCCTTGATAGTTCTCATGATATGTCACTTATACACAATGACCTACATATTACAAACTTGACACCTTTTATATAAAAACACCTGTTTCTTTCGTGAGGAAGTGCCTTAAACTCTGGATACATCACCCTTAAACTCCGGATACATACCCGTTTCGGTTCAATACACCACTTTTTTCGGGACTTTTCCAAATTTTTTCCTAAAAGCATTTTTAATAAATTTTTTTATTCCAAAACGCAAAGAAAACTGCAAACAATTTTTTTCCGGGACTTAGAAAATTGTTCAAAGTTTGTTCAAAATTTTTTTATCCTAATAAATGAGTCAATAAATTTTTTATCCTAATTTAATAAATTTCTTTATTCAAATAAACACCAAAAAAAGTTGTGTCTTATGGACTTATGTATACAATTTAGATACGTCCCATTTTTTTGTTCTAAAAGTGCTATAATAGTACCATATTGTTTGTTTTTAAAGCGCTTTCAAAGCGCTTTAAAATAGCAACGGCATACCGTTTACCGTGGTTATCATTTTGGACGCTGGGAGAGTACTAAACTGTGATGCTTTCCCAGCACACAAGCGATCATAAAAGGCACTGCCAGCGCTCTCCCGTTCGTATTTTTCTGCCTGGGTTTTTTTATAGGAAAAATGTCTCAGAATCTGAGACTTTTTCTATAGGAAAAATGTCTCAGAATCTGAGACTTTTTCTATAGGAAAAATGTCTCAGAATCTGAGACTTTTTCTATAGGAAACATGTCTCAGAATCTAAGACTTTTGCTATAGGAAAAATGTCTCAGAATCTGAGACTTTTTCTATAGGAAAAATGTCTCAGAATCTGAGACTTTTTCTATAGGAAAAATGTCTCAGAATCTGAGACTTTTTCTATAGGAAACATGTCTCAGAATCTAAGACTTTTTCTATAGGAAAAATGTCTCAGAATCTGAGACTTTTTCTATAGGAAAAATGTCTCAGAATCTGAGACTTTTTCTATAGGAAAAATGTCTCAGAATCTGAGACTTTTTCTATCGGAAAAATGTCTCAGAATCTGAGACTTTTTCTATAGGAAAATTGTCTCAGAATCTGAGACTAGGAAAAATGTCTCAAAACCTGAGACTTTTTCTATAGGAAAAATGTCACAGAATCTGAGACTTTTTCTATATGAAAAATGTCGCAGAATCTAAGACCTTTTCTATAGGAAAAACGTCTCAGAATCTGAGACTTTTTCAATAAGAAAAATGTCTCAGAATTTGAGAATTTTTCTATAGGAAAAATGTCTCAGAATTTGAGAATTTTTCTATAGGAAAAAAGTCTCAGAATCTAAGACTTTTTCTATAGAAAAATGTCTCAGAATCTGAGGCTTTTTCTATAGAAAAATGTCTCAGAATAAATGACTTATTCTATAAGAAAAATGTTTCAGAATCTGTCTCAGAATTCTCAGATTCTTAGACATTTTTCCTATAGAAAAATTCTCAGATTCTGAGACATTTTACATAAGGAAAAAGTCTCAGATTCAGAGATATGTTTCCTATAACAAAAGTCTTAAATTCTGAAACATTTTTCCTATAGAAAAAGTCACAGATTCTGAGACATTTTACTTACAGAAAATGTCACAGATTCTTAGACATTTTTCCTATAGAAAAAGTCTCAGATTCTGAGACATGTTTCCAATAGAAAAAGTCTCAGATTCTAAGAAATTTTTCCTGTAGAAAATGCTTAGATTTTGACACATGTTTCCTATAAAATTCTAAAATTTCTCGAGAGTTTCCTTAGGAAAAAATCGCGAACTTTAAACAGTTAGTAGCTATCAAAAATTATGCAAAACTGTGGATACATACATGCTAAATTCCTGATCATACTTAAACAATAAACATATTCATATCCCACGCTTCTGGTTTGGAGAAAATGGATGGAGAATGCGTTTTAATATTTCCATTAATACAGCCGACAGCATCAATTCTTCTAAATTACAGCTTCAAATTTGTATGTTTTTACAATCTGAAAGCACAAATAAAACAGATTATAAGTACCACGTGTATTGTTTACCAAATTAAGATGCGTACTTACGTTAATTCTGCCATATATATCCAGAATGTAATAAAAATCCAAATAAGTGTTGCGAAAATCTAAAAATTTGTCAACAAAAAGTTAACAAATAAATTGTTTTTTTTATAAATTTTATTTTTCTGTTTGACATTTTTTTCAAAAATTGTAAGTTTTTTTATCGATTCCGTGGAAACAGTAGAGGAATGGAGTAAGATTACTAGGGAATCTATTCTAGAATACATTCACAAAGAAACGATTCCAAAAAATTTTGCTGGGATCCTGTGTTTCCGCTACGCAATTCAAATCCGGCCCCAGCTTGGGAGCCATTTTTTTCTAGATTCTGCTAAGCAATTTTTCTGAATACTTAAAGCAAAATTGTTTATATTTAAGAACCGAATCAATTTCTAAACCTATATTTAATTTTCGATATCCAAAACTGCGATTTAACAATTTAACGGTTGTTAAGATTCTCTAGACTGGAAATAAAACAGATTGATTAGTAAACTGACGTGTAATCAAAATTTGGGTTTTTTCCCAATCTTACTCATTGAATTTAGGCTGAAAATCTACTGGGTTTGTATTCAAGAAAGCGATAAAAAGTGTTCAAAAAATCATTTCTCTACAGACTCCTCAATTCTTGACTTGCTGCAAGGGTTTCCTTAAATTTACACAATAAAATTAATGAAGCCCTAAAACAAAGCCTTTCTATCCATTTTATTGATTACAAGACATAAACTAAGGGTATTTTAACAAACAAACAAACTAAAAATTTAAATTTATTTTCCTTTTTTTAATTTTCAGATTGGCAATGTTACGAAAATTTCTAATACCAACTGTTATTGTCAGTATTTTACTATTACTAACCACCTTAACATTCATTACGAAAACGGAAGCAACATCTGTTGTAACATTAACGACAAAAACCCAAACTGATAAAACAACAACAACAACAGAAAAAATAACAACAGCAACATCCAAAGTATCAACATCAGATTTAAAACAGTTTACAGAAACATCAGCTGTCAACAAATTCTTAAATAATGCAGCAGCAGCACAAGAAGAAACAACAACATCTTTGTTGCCCTTACAGCCACCTTTAAATGTGACATCAACAACTTTGTCAAGTTTTAAATTAAACCAAAAACATCAGCAACAACATGAGAGGCAACAGCGACAACAACAGCAACAACATCGACATCAAGAACAATATCGACATGTACAAGTTGTTGGAGAAACGCAACAATTTCAAAAACATTTATTAAACGACAATGTAAATGACAATAAAGAAATTAAGAAAAAGGTAAGAGGGACTTGTTTTGCTTTTTTTGCTAAAAATTATGTAAATTTTTTGAAGGAGTAGAAATTATAGTTTATCCTTGTAATGCTTTTAATTTTAGCTTATGAGAGTATTTTAGCAAAATGCAAGAAAACAAAAGTGACAACTTAATTACTGGGTTGTATTCAATACAAATTGTGTTACTTCTGGATAATATGGACGTGTTACTGCAGTTTTGCTAATCAGAATTTATTGCAGCAATCATTATTACTTTGGAAATTATTAGCATACCATTAATTCTACTTAACATTGAAAATGCGACTGGGACTCGACCTTATACGCTTGATTTTAAAAGTTCTGCTGGTCAAAAATTAGGTCTCCAAACTTTTCCATTACATCAGGTTTTTGAGAAAATTGAGGTCAAAGTCCAATAAAATCGTCATTTTGGGCATTTTTGGAAACTCATAGCGGATGAACCCGATGTGAGCTGAAACATTACCCTTTAAGATGCAGAACTCATTTGGTCAGTCGCCTTAACACTTTTGGGCACCAATTGTCTATTAAAGAACAATTGATGCTCCAACGGTTAAAGCGACTGATCAAATGAGTTATGAATCTAAAAAATCTATTTTTGAGCATAACCTTTGATTTATTTTTAAGTCTTCATCACATCGTGTTCATCTGCTATGAGTTGTCAAATGTGTCTGACAACGCGATTTTTTTTTTTATTTAAAATTTCTCAAAAACCTAATGTAATGGAAAAGTTTGGAGACCTTGTGTGTGACCAGGAATAATTGTAATCATGTGTATAAGGTTGCATTCCATTCACATAAATTATTTTTTTCATATGATTTATAGAGGAAAAATTTGTTTTTTGGGAATAAGACATCATTGAGAGACAATTGGTGCCCTAAGGGTAAAGATGATCTACTAAATGAGTTCAGCATCCTTAAGAGCAATGTTTAAGCTTTACCCTCGACTTATTTTCAAGTCGCTATCACATCGGGTTCAGCCGCTATAAGTTTGACCCCAATTTACTCAAAAACCTGATGTGATGGAAAAATTTGGAGACAAGATTTGTGAGCACTAGAACACTTGCAATTATTTGTATAAGGTCGTGTCCCGGTCGCATCAATTTTTTTTTCAAAATATGCAGAAGTATTATTACTGAATAACCGTCACATCGAATCAGTTCTCTGCACTTCTCTTCTCCCCATTCTTTCCCAAATGTCTTTAGACCTGTATTCCCCTAAAATCGTATTTTTTCCCGATATACTTTAAGTCCTGTCTGTCTGGAAAAATCTTGAAAACTTTCGAAAGACAATATGGAAGTTATTGGTGATTACCACATATATTTCTAAATTTCCCCACACAATTGCCTCGGAGTCGCTCCTAGAGGTGTGAAATTTAAGACAAACCTTAATTTATTTTTGTACCCAAACATTTTTTCTGAACGAACCTATTCCCTATTACCACTCCCTTAGGGGGCTCCCATACTAAATAATTTTTTATGAAATTAGCTCTCATCACTCTAATTCAGAGGTAATTACACTCATCATAAGGGAGTGGTACTCCCTATCACCACTCCCATAGGGGGCTTCCATACTAAATAAATTTTTTATGAAATTTTCTCTCACCACTCAAATTATGCATTTTTTAGGGTGGCCGGACGTAATTCACACGGACATTCTCCCATCACGGAAATGGGTATTATGACAAAATACAAAACGGTCATAATCCTCATATTAGTTGTGGGAACTTAAACCCTTTCCAAAACTGTTTTTTTTTTTACTTAAATCAATACACAGGGGATGCTTCTTACTTATGCTGTGCATTGTATTGATCAGGAAAATAAGGTGATGAAAGGAGAAAAGAGGGGGTTAATAGATATTTGATTTATATTTTTGTAAGATATTCATAAGTGACTGGAAAAATCACTGTGGGAAGTTTAATCCATATACGAATTGTTCGACTGAAAACCCAATTTTCTCCTTAATGCGTTGTGTAAAGCACAGGACTATCAAAAACAAACGGATGTGATCTTCGAGATATGCGAGTATTTCGAACAAATACTCGGACCTGAAGAATATTTTTACTTATCTCAGATAAACACCTTCCAGGATAATATCGATAGAATAGTGTCATACAACCTACATTCCGACAATGTTCCAATGAATCAATAGAGTTGTCTACACCACTGTTATTTATAAGCTTCACCGCCCTCCATTGAGCATAGTCCAGAAGCCTCAGCACAGACCCTATAGCCCCTGCCCATATATGAGAGTTGTACTCCATTTTCGGCCGGATATAGCTGGTGTAGATAGTAAAGGGATCGAATGGATTGAAATGAGTCTTGCACCGCTTCAGAAAACCAAGACACTTGAAGGACTCTTTCGACACTTGAAATACGTGTTTATTTAAACAGACATCACAATGTATTCTCATGCCCAGAACATCAATTGTATCCGATTTCCCAATACCTATAACATCCATAGATACAAATGACAATGATAATCCACAGCCCGTGTGTGGGTTAACATGCAACATTGGGTCTGTGATTGTAAAAAGGTCTTGGTTGAGTGAGTAGTACATATTCTGCAGCATGTCACCTTTTTCTAAAGACCTTGATCTGTAATCGAATTAAAATGAATGACAAATGTTAAAAGTTTTGACCAAGAAGGTCATCAAGAAGAACTAAGCGGTACCCCTTAACTAAAACAACACGTATAGTGCGGTCTCTGAGAAAACTCGTTATAAATCGATTGAAGTCATTACCGACATCAAAACCTACAAGTGCTCCGTTCCACACACGATCGAACATCTTAGAAATATATATAGCAACCTCATTACTATCACTTAAATGGTGCAGGGACCGACTGCAACGATCAGATAGAAACGCCAACAGGTCTCCCGTAGATCGATAGATAAGATACCATCACAAGATGGTAGTTAACTATGCTCTCCGTCACTTTGGAGAGCGCAGAACAAAATTCTGATTTAGCGATTATTTTCAGGGTTGCCAGCCGCACTCTTTAAAGAATTGGCTTGCAATAGGATACCTTCAAAAAAAAGGGAAGAAGAACTGAAAAGGTTTGCCAAAGGACGTTCTAACGTAGAAGAGCACTGCTTCAACACCAGTGCTAATATCGGCATTTGTTACGTGCTCGTACTCCACATAATCTTGGGATTAGGTCCAAAATATTTTCTGTCATATTCCCCCACTACCTTCATGGGGACTATGACAGAATGAAAATGGGGATTTTGTGTATGGGTATTATGTCATATCATCTGTATTCAGGCCTCTACTATGACATCGTAAACATGTAATTTTTTTAAAAATCTGAGTACTAAAAAAATTACAAGTTTTTAAAGTATTCATAAGCAAAGTCGTATGCCTCGACTATGCAACAGCTGGGCTCCAACTTCCAAACTACAGTTGTAAAATACGTTGGCTATGACCATTTAAATAGTCATGGATATCGGTCCAGTACTTACTGAATGGCTGAATTATTTAAAAAACATTAAGCATTTCTCCACTGTTCTGGAGATTATCAAATATTTCCTCATCCATTGGAATTTATCTCGTGATCGTTCGGAAGTCAACAAAACCACAACTTAGAAACCTCAGAATTTTAAATGTTATCACAAAGAAATGGTAGCCACTTCTAACTTACAAAAATTATCTTAAAATTATAGCAATAACGTGCTAGCCTTTCAAAGTGGGGTCGTGGGTTCGATTCCCACCAGAACCCTTGTTTTTTTTTTGCTACAACGAGACAACGGTCATTGTTACCAGTTCTCGGTTAGGTTGAATTTATTAAAAATTAGTTGTAAATAAATAGAAAGAATAAGTAATTATTATAGCAATTTTGTAATGACTTCTTTCCTTTCTTTATTTTTTTCCAGAATTTGGATCATGCATTTGTTACAGTTACATCTCCAGTGGATGTTATAACACCAGAACCTACTTCCACACATGCCTACATACCATTCGATTTGGATTACAGTGATCCCACAGAAGAGAAAGCATTAAAAGAAGAACATGCTAGACAATCCACAATAAATGAAGTTTTAACTAATCTCTTTCCTAAAGGATTTTCAGATATATTTCGATTTAGTTATGCAGAAGATACAGAACCAATTACCACAACTACCCTAGCACCAGCCATAAATCTAATAAGATCTACGCCAGCGCCCTTTAAACCAATGCCTACAATAAATGTTGATGATATAACTGAGGCTAAACCAAAGGCAACTCCTGTTTACATACCTAAAGAAGAGAAAAAGGATAGAAATATGACTTTTATAACTATGTCAACATCTGTTACTAGGGAAACACGAAGAGAAGTTAGTCCGGGACATACAGAAATAGTGGTAGAAAAAATTATAACAGAACCAAATTCATTTAAATCTAGTGAAGAATTTAGAGATGGCAGTAATTCTATAAGTAAAGATGAGTTATTAAGAATTAATAGGGCAGCCAAAGAAGCCTCGGTATTGCCAAGTTTATTAATGAATCCTCAAAACAATAATTCTAAAAATGGAACAGATATACCAATAGTAATATTAAATGATAATGATAGCAATGAAGATTTTATAGATGCTTCAGAAGATGATAATCAAATTGCTGAATCACAAAATATTGTACATCATGTTTATCATAAACCACCATCAGCACCTGCTGGAGAAGGTACAAGTTATCAGGCTTCAACAAATCATCAATATAAACCACCAGCCGAAAGCACTAATTTCCATGCCACACAAAATCATCAATATAATGTACGCATTATACATGATGATACCTTACGTAAAGCACAAGATGAGGAACTAAAAAAGCAACAGCAACAAGCACCAAAACATTCACCTTCATATCAGTCATTTGTGGAACAAAGTAAACAATTACAAAATTCTTTACAGGAGGCACCATCAAGAAAATTTTTAAAAAATTTCCATCATCCCATATTATCAGAAGATCCAAATCCAGCACCAGTACCTAAGGGTAATTTTCATTATGAGCATAATGGACCACAAAGTCATATACAATCGGTGCCACCAGCGGCTCAGCTACAATATGTGCAATATCAACAACAGCAGCCTAAGCAACAATTACAAGACCAGCAACAGAAACAGAAACCTGAACAATATCAACAATTACATACACACATTATTGATAGCCAACAATTAAGTGATAAAGATGTTTATCAAACTATTGAAGAAGGTGAACAGGAACAACAGGAATCTAAAACAGAAACTCCCGTAAATTTAATATTTGTAACTATAAATACTCCCGCCCCACCAACTCAAGAGACACCTAAACAACAACGTTCAAATAATCAAGAATCTTTGACGACATCCTCGAAAACTCTTAAATCACCATTTGACTTTGTAGCAGAAGCTTTAAGTGGTAAACCCCAACAAATTGTGGATCATCAAACTGAAGAAACCGAAAATAAACCCAAACCCAGTAATCAGGGTTACACCTTTGTGGAAGTTCAAAAATCCATAAATATTCATAATAAATTAATAACCGAAAAAGATGGACGTTTAATAGAACAACATGAAACCATATATCCAGAACACAAATATCGCGATAGATTCGAACCACAGCCATTAGTAACACAGCAGCAGCAACCCCAAAATTCTCATGATTATGTTTCGCTTTCTCAAAATCCCATACATGTTGAACAATTTGAGGAACAAGGGAATCCAGAACTGGCAGCTTCTTTTATAGAAGAACATCGAGCTACCAAGCCGGCTTCGGAGCTAACAGAAATTGGTCCAATACAACAATCAAATCTTGTTCAAGAAAGTCATATTGTACAGACTCCTAATTATGGTCAACAACAGTATGATACATACAATCAAAATGTTAAGAATTATGACAATTCTTATCAAAATGAAGATTATGCTTATGCCCAAAACATAGCAGCTCAAGTGGCTAAAGAAGAGGAGCATCATGGACAAGAAAATAATAATCAATATACACAAAAGGAGGAATATCCTGTACAACAAAATCATTTGACATCTCAAGTAGAACAACATGAACAACAGGATTATCATGATCAGCCACAAGTACAAATACCCTATGCTTTACCACCAGAAGAGCCACAACATCATCATGATGTACACGAATCACAACATCATCATGAAGTACACGAACCACAGCAACATCATGAAATCCACCAATCACAACAATATCATGAAGTACATGAACCACAACAACATCATGAAATACACCAATCACAACATCATCATGTACAACACGAACCACAACAACATCATGTACAACACGAACCACAACAACATCATGAAATACACGAACAACATCATCATCACCAACAACAACCATTAGTTTATCAAGAAATTATTGAAAAACATATACCCATACCATATGCTGTACCAGAACCTGTACCCGTACACATAGAACATTTCATAGATCGCCCATATCCGGTAGAGACTATTGTTGAGAAACCATATCCAGTAGAAAAAGTGGTTGAAAAAGTAGTCGAAAAACATATTCCAGTAACGGTAGAGAAAATTGTTGAGAAACCTGTAGAAAAAATTGTTAAAAAATATATTGATCGTCCGGTAGCAGTACCCATTAAAATTCCAGTGGCTATACAAATGCCTTATGGTCCTTCTTATTATGGTTCAACTGCTCCCCAATATCCAATATCCCAATATGGTGGCTTAGATCATGCCACACCTTTCGCTCATAGTGGTGGCGGAGGAGGAGGAGGACATTTTGCTCGTGTTCCAAACAAAGTATTACAGTCGTACTATGCGAAAATGATTAAAAAATTAGTACCACAAATGCAGCAAATCTATAAGAAAACTCCAACAGCTACAAAACCTAAGACGTCCACAAAGCAGGCACCAAAAGCAAAACAAAAACCGAATAATAAAATTTCCGACATTCTTTTTGATTTAAAACCGCCACCAGCTGCTCGTCCTAGAGGAACCAATTGGGATTTAGGTGCCCGTTATCAATATGATTATAATACCCTGCCACTCGATTTGTCAGCTTCGTCATCAGTGGATGTTGGAAGACTGGTAGAACGCCCCGGTCAGGGTTATAAAACAAATTTTGATGAATTTCAAAGATGGCGTAATGGTCATAGCTTAAAGCGAAGTCCTGATTTTGGTCGTAATTTACATGTGGAATATGGTTTCAAGCCACCTTTAGTGCCTTCGGTAGAAATTGATGATAAAGGTATGCCTTTAAAGGCCGTAGCTGATTTGACAAAAGGTAAAGAGGAATAGGAGAAATAAATTAACTGATCTAATAGGTAGAAGATAAGCGACTGGTCAAGAAGTTGAAATTTGGAAGACGAAATTGTAGTACGAGAAATTGACGAGACCACATAACAAATCAAAGAAGCTTTGTGGGAGCAATGACTGAGAGGAAAACAAGAGCTATTATAACAGAAAAAATTAGACAAAAACTATCACAATAAATTACTATGTTATTACAAAAATGATATCATATTTTTTACAAACAACAAGAAAAGCGAAAGAACGTCGACTGAACTGCACGAAACTCTACGTGTAAGTTTTAAAAATCTTTAAACTCTCACAAGGGTAACTTAAAAATATGTAAACAAAAAGTCGACGACAACTAACAAAATACATTTATTATACTTAAAAGACTTTTCACAATCAAGGCGGCAAAAAATCTCAAAGAAAACGTAACAAAATCATATAAATTTTTCAACACTGATTTTTTCTTTTGACTATTTTATGACTGACGATAGATTAATTTTTTTTTAACGTAAAAGGTGCAGACTTTAAGAACCTTCAGAACCCTAAAATATTAAAATACATTAATATACATAAATTCTAAAGGTACGTTCACGCGAGAGAGAAAACTCCTAGAGATTTACTAAACTACAACGTTGCATAGATTCTCTATCCTCTGTATGCACTTTAAGAAAAAATAATAAGATTATAGA
This sequence comes from Pegoplata infirma, assembly GCA_963921195.1. Taxonomy (NCBI): domain Eukaryota; kingdom Metazoa; phylum Arthropoda; class Insecta; order Diptera; family Anthomyiidae; genus Pegoplata; species Pegoplata infirma. The sequence continues at coordinate 231,845,763 of OY992538.1, read as the reverse complement.
ATTTAAAATATTTTTTTTGTCAATTAAATTAATTAAAACATGTTTTGTGCCAAATCGAATTTTTATTATTATTTATTTAACAACTTAAACATAAGGTGCTTAATTATTTTTTAAATTAAAAATAAAGTATGAAAAAAAATATATTAACCATTAGTGTGTTTCATTTATATTTCGTTTGTTTCATTTATAGACCACAATATATCGGTTTAGGACTACAAGAAGTATATCGGTCAAAATTAGGATACAAAACCACAAATCTGGACTTGGTACTTCAGATTTGTTTTATATTATAAACAACGGTGCTCTATGGAACCATTTAGACATTCCCATTTACAGTTTAATTTAATTCCAAAAACTCGCGATTTTAATTGCGATTTTCATTTTTTAAAAATCACCAAAAACTAGAAAGTGGGGAAGTTTAAAGAGCTATAACTTCTTAAGTAAATATTGGATTTTTATAATCAAAATTGAAATTAAAAGCCAAAGTCCTCTTCTTTAAACGCAAAATTAAAAAAAAAATTGTGTCATTAAAAAATACATTTTAAATGCAAATACAGTTTTTGATTGCATTTTCGTCAACTTTTACCCCTTTCAATTTTTTTTAAATTAATATTTTATTTAAGTATAGCATTTTATCAAAAAATGAGTGATCATTTTATCACTTTCATTAGCATTCAATTTTTAAAATCATTTATTTTTGTTCAGTAAGTAAAAATAAGTGATTCTTCTTTGATTTTTAATGATTTGTGTACGTAATTTTTTTTTTTTTAATTGTTGCCATTTTTTAAAGAGAATTTATTAGCTTTTACCTACTTGTGTGGGTTATTTTTTTGTAGAAAAAAACTTCAAAAAATTATTTATAGAAATATAAAAACATGTTTGTTTTCAAAAAATTATTTATAGAAATATAAAAACATGTTTGTATCAAGTGACTTTGGGACGATGAGTAGAGTGTCTGGCCAGATTGTAGTTGATTGCGATTCCCCAATATTTTATTAAAAATTTTGTAAAATATAATTCAATAGAAAAATTGTAAAACTAACCTACGAAATCATTAATTTTTAATGTTTAATGTTTTCGTAGTTATTATTTTTTTTGTATATGTTGGTAAAAATAACACACAAAACATTTTTTTTTTTCATGACCGATTTTCATAGTATTTATGAACAATTTATTATTTATATTTATCATACAATTTATTAACTTTTTCATAATATTTATAAACTTTTTCATAGTATCTATGAAAAATGTTAAAAATTCTTAAATTTCACATATTATGATTTATTCATAAATACTATGAAAAAGTTTATAAATATTATGAAAAAGTTAATAAATTGTATGAATTTGTTCATAAATACTATGGAAATCGTTCATGGAAAAAAAAAATTTGGTGTGAACACAACAATCATTAATTTTTGATGTTTCCGTAGGTTATTTTTTCAAAAAATTATGCCATTAACTGTTTGTAGTTTATTTAAAAAGTTTTACGTTTTGTTGTTTTTAAATGAAAAAAACATTTGTTCAATGTTCAGTTTTATTTTATAAAAAAAAATATAATTAATTAACAATGACATATGTCGTCTGTTATAAATATATAAATATATATGTAATTTAAATATTAAAAAGTATAAACAAATTTAAAAAATATTTATTAAATGTAGCAAAAGCTGAAGCTGTTAAAAAATAGAATTTATAAAAATTCGTTCATTATCGATTTTCTATAGTTTAATGCAATTTTTACATAACTATGGAGTATGTTCCATCCGTTGAATATTTGGCCATTCAAAATATTTTTGAGTTCATTTTCATCTAGAATGTTCAGTTTTATTAAATGACTATTTCTGTTCTGTGTTTCAAAAATAAAGACTTTCATTAGCATTCAATTTTTAAAGTCTATTATTTTTGTTCTCTAAGTAAAAATAAGTGATTCTTCTTTAATTTTTAATGATTTGTGTACGTTATTTTTTTTTTTTAATTGATGGCACTTTTAAAGAGAGTCCTTAGTTTTTACCTACTTGTTTTGGTTATTTTTATTTTTTTCTAAACAAAAAATTCAAAAAATTATAAAAATATAAAAACATGTTTATATCAAGTGACTTTGGCACGATGGGAAGAGTGTCTGGCCAGAATGTAGTTGATTGCGGGATCGATTCCCCAAAAATTTTATTAAAAATTTTTTTAAATAAAATTCAATAGAAAAATTGTAAAAGTAGCTTACGAAATCATAAATTTTTTTCATCAGCATGTTTTTTATAAATTTTTTTTTTTATTTGAGAATTTTTTTTAAATAAATTTTTTTTTTATCAAAAATTTTTTTTTTCATAATTTTTTTTTCCATCAAAAATTTTTTCCACAAAAAAATCTTTTTTTACTTTTTTTTCGTCATTAATAACTTTTTTCAAAAAAAAAAAAAAATTTTTCATCAAATATTTTTTTTTATCAAAAAAAAAAAATTTTATCAAAAACAATTTTTTTCATCAAAAAATGTCTTTTTTAACTTTTTTTCTTCATCAATAGCTTTTTTCATAAATTTTTTTTAATAAAAAAAAATTCTAATTAATTTTTATTAAAAAATAAAAATTGTTTTATTCGACTTTTAAAATATTTTAGTCTGACAATGAGTAGGTTTATTCTAGCTCGAGGTCATTATTTTCTTTATTAATTAAAACTATAATATTCTCATAGAATAATTTTTAAGAAAATAATTTTTCTGTTATAAATTTATTTATATTGGTCATTTTTTGAAAGACTTAATCGACACGTGATTCGGGAGTTGTCATATCTTATTGTCAAGATTATTTAGCAAAAATAAAAACCCTATACTACACTCAAAATAATTCTACAGTAAAAGGTTTAGTAAGTGATATTGTACAAAAATCTACTAATTAGTTACTAATTTTAGTATCTTCAAAATACTAAAATTAGTAAAATTTACTGGTTTTGAATAATATTAGTAAAAAATTTTAGTATTGGTTACCAATTCCTGCACTAGGTCCTTTTGGACTAAAATTTAGTTAAATTTTTAGTATTGAATACCCACGTTTTTTTTTTTTGGGTGTACAAGTAGCAAAGGGTCTTTAATGACAATCGTTAATGATCAAACTAAAATATTAATACATATTCGACTCGACTCTACTCTAATTGGAAATAATGACGTCGAGATAGAATAAACCTACTCAAAATAAAAATAAAAAATTATAAAAAAATTCTTTTTATCAAAAGAAACAGTGTTTTTTGTACTTTTCATTCGTACCTACTTGCAGGTGAATACAAAAGTTTTTCTGCAGCTGGTGAATAAAACTTAACATGTTCTTTCATCAATTTTTTTTATCAAACATTTTCTTTTGTCATAAAAATTATTTTTTTTTTTTCAAAAAAAATGTTTTATTTTATAATTTTTTTTTCGTCATCAAATTTTTTCGCCAAAAATTTCTAAATTTTTTTTCTCCTTTAATTTTTTTATCAAAAATTTTTTTTCTCAATTTTTCTAAGTCTGAAATTCTGCTGACATAAAAATGTACCATTTATATAACGAATACACTAAAAAAAAACTCTAAAGTTAACAAAATCTTTTTTTTGTTAACTCGAGTTTACTGGCTTTTTAGCAAGTTTTTAGTTAAAATCAGCGTTTTAACTACTTTTTATACCCTCTACTCTGGTGATAGAGGGTATATATAAGTTTGCATTCCATTTGTAACACCTTGAAATATTGGTCTAAGACCCCATAAAGTATATAAATTTATGATCCTCGATCGATTTTAAGACGATCTAGCAATGTCCGTCCGTCTGTCTGTATGTCTATTGAAAACACGCTTGAGTTGAATGGTGAAAGTGAACACTCGAGCACATTGTGTTTCAAAATTGGCATTGATTTTGAAAAAATTCAACTAAAAAATTTGGGATCTCACTTGATGGCATTCTTCTTTTTCTATAAGACTTCTCCTAAATTTGTAGAAATATTTAATTAACTTAAATTCACAGAACAATTTTGTCTTCTTATTTACTATATAATCCCTAAAAATATGTCAAAAACTTAATCAATTACTAATAATAGCTTATCTGTAAAAGTACTTTTAAAATAATTCAAAGAAAATTCTCTTACTCTTAATCTTTTGTTGCAACAACAAAACCAAGTTAAAATACATAATAATAAAATCAAAAACCAAATAACACAACATCTTCTCCCAAACTAATCTTAAGAAATTAGATACAAAAATAAATTGCCTACATTTAGGCTTAGACATTGTTATTGCGTTCTTCGCAATCTTTGTCTTCTTATTTACAACGATTGTAATAATTGACGTAGTTAATTAATTTTGCTGGCATATCTTTAATGTTTTGTAGAAAAAATAAAAATAAATTGTATAAATATGTGCGTCATTATTTACAAACATTTGCCAATTAACAATATTACATTTATACACATACTAACACACACTTACACAGACTATATACACTGTTAAATACTTTGAATAACCGCCTAAAAGCAGACAACGCAAAAATGTTAATTTTCTCAAAATACAAAAAAAGGAACAAAAAAAAACAACACAACACAAACAGCATGTATTATGTAAATTCATTATCTTCATAAACACACGCTTTATGTTAAATTTAACAAACATTTGCATAATTTTAGCCAAAATCTAAGAAATCGGAAAGACTACGTAGAAAAAAAGACACACACATACACACACATGATATTAGATAAATATAAAAAGCTTGAAAATGTAAAAAAAAATTTAAAGTTAAAAAAAGGGTTCACAAAACATATATTGTAGAATTCGTTTTCTTTGGTCTTGGATTTTTTTTTTTTAGATACGACAAGAGAGGAGAAAGAAAGGCAGTAATACTTTAAGATTTATTTGACAGCTAATAAATTTAACACATACTTAGACTCATACTTTAACAAACACATGCACCTAAACATATAAACAAATACATGTAAAATATAACAAACACATACACATGCTCTCAAACACGCTCTCACTCTATTAGCTTTCACACATCACATTAGCACGTTTCACATTTTAGTTTAAATACTTATCGAACCTTTGTATTTCTTTTGACTTTTCTTATGTTTTCTTTTTTTGGCTTCATTTTCAGGAAGGATTCCTTATTGTTACACTGAGTGTGTGTTGGTGTGTTTGTGTGTGCGCGCGTGAGTGAGTATGTGTTAAATAAAAATTTGGAAAAAAAGAAAATTTATTTGTATTCGTATGTTTTTTTTTTGTGTTTGTTTGTATTTGTAAGCTTAGTGGCATAAAAAAAAATCTTGCCAACGTTTGCAAATGACATTTGATTTCTTTTGTATTTTACGTGCTTCTTCAGTATACGAAACAGTATGCTGTTATTTTGGAGGAGTAAAAAAAACTGAAATGAAGAAGATATTCACACATTTCACGTTTGGTTAAAAATAAAGAACACATGTTGACGCGTGATAATTTAAAAATAACAATATACAAAAAAAAACATAGAAATACAGCAGTTGTATAGATTTAATTTTTAAGATTATGAAATAGTGAAAGCAAATAGAAATTTGCTATTTCAAGGATATTTTTTGGTCCATCGAGATTAAATAAATAACTAAAACTTTTTTAAGTAAAAATTCTAATGACTTCAATCATACTCTTTTAAAAATGATGTAAAAATACATTTTGAAGAATTTTACTTCGAAAATATTAAAGAAACCTTGAACCAGCGATGTATCCAGGAATTTGAAAAGGAGGTGGCACAACTCCCAAAATTGTTTGCCATCACCTATTTATATTTAGTTTTAACTAGAAGTACTTGAAAAGTAATGGAAAAGGGGGGACACGTGCCCCCTGTGCCCACCCCCTGTATACGTCCATGCCTTGAACAGTATCGGTCTCGGACTGAGCGTTTTTGTTCAAGGTTAGAATGCAAATTGGTCCAGACTTTTAAAATCGGAAAAAAAAACTGTTTGGTCCTTCAAAAAAATGTTAGCCTAAATTTCCTAGACAACAAAACGTGAACAAACGTTATATAATAGTTTTTCAGCACTTTTTTTTTATTCATCAAAAAAAAAATTTTTTTTCACTATTTTTTTTTTTTCATCGCTATTTTTTTTTTATAAAAAACTTTTTTCATCAATTTTTTTTTTTTTTATTTAAATTTTTTTTTTCTATTTTGAGTAGGTTTATTTTAGCTTGAGGTCATTATTTCATTACTAACAAAAATATGAAAATGTTTTTCTGTTTTAAATTTATTTATGCTGGTCACTTTTGCAAGACTTGCCAAGACTATTTAGCAAATATAAAAACCCCATACTACAAGTAGCAAAGGGAATTTAGATGACAAATATTATTTTTTTTTTTTTGAACATAAGCGATTTGTCATTTAAATTCCCTTTGCTACTTGTAGTATAGAGTTTTTATATTTTCTAAATATTCTTAACAATAGAATCTGACAAATTCCGAAACAAGTGTCGACTAAGTCTTGCAAAAATTACCAGCATAAATAATATTAAAAGATAAAAATTATTTTCTTGAAAATTATTCTACGAAAATTTTATAGTTTTAATTAGTACAGAAAATAATGACCTCGAGCTATAATAAACTTACTAAAAATATAATATTTTATAGGTAGAACAAAACAAATTTTTATTTTTTTTTATAAACAATTTTTTTTTTCATCGATATTTTTTTTTTATGAAAATATGTTTTTAAAATTATTCCATGAGAATTTCATAGTTTTAATTAGTACAGGAAATAATAACCTCGAGCTAGAATAAACCTACTAAAAAAAATGTGTTTTAAAGGTCGAATAAAACGTTTTTTTTAATAAAATCATCTGAATTTTTTTTTCATAATTTTTTTTTTTCATCGAAAAAATTTTTTTTATATAATTTTTTTTTTTCAAAAAATTTTTTTTTCATAAATTTTTTTTTTTCATTAAGATTAAATTTCTTTTGACATAAAAATGTGTTATTTGTTTCAAAAATTACAAAAAAAAGAGTGTTAAATTTGTCTGTGCCTTCAAAATGTAAGAAACACTTTTTTAGAAAGAAACAAGAAGAATAGTTAAATTCGACTTGGCGGAATTTATGAATACCCTCCACAATGCCCTTTTAAGTGATAGTAAATTTTCAAACGAGAAAAAGCAACATTTTGAATTAAAAATATTTTTTTTTGTGTAAAAAAACTTTTTTTAGTAATTTTTTAAAAAAAAAAATAATAACTAATTTTTTTTGAGTGTAAAATATTTTTCGAGTGTATATTTTTTCTTTTTTTTTGTCAAAAAATAATTTTTAGTGGCAAAAATACGTTGCAAAATATTTTTGTGACTTACCAATGTTTTTTAAACATGTTTATCGGGTTTTCAACACGTGAATTTAAGGTGAAACTAATCTGAAATTCACGGTTAACTTTCGAACCACTGGACGAACCACTAAACCGATTTTGATGATTTTTTATTGATTTGTAGATTATTAAATTCTATAGCACTTACCGTGGACATTTTTTTGAAAAATATTGATTTTTGTTGAAATTATGCTAATATAAACTTAAAAAATTTAATTTTCTTCTTTCACAAAAAACATAATTGGGTCAAAATTTCAGAAAATGGCCACGATAAGTACTAGAAAACGTAATAATCTACAATCAAAAAAAACTCATCAAAATCGGTCAAGTAGTTTTTGCTGTACAACTGCAGCCGATTTTGTTATTTAAAAAAGCATTCTAAAATTGAGTGGCAATTTCAGTTCACCAATATTGTGCTATAAAATTTAAAAAATATTACAATAATTTATCTTTCAAATAAAAAAAAAAAACAGAATTAAGAAATATTGCGTTTTTTTTTTTTGTAACTGTCTAAAAACTCATTCTTTAAACCCCCCTTAAGTAACACAATTTTATTTTGTTTTATATCCACGCCCATAAAAGGGGCGGACCAAGTTGGGGTTTTTCAGAGGTTTGATTTGTAATTCAAAGGGAAGATTCTTCTCCCTGCACTGTGGCCGAAATCACTGATCTAGTTACGTTTAAGTAAAAATTAAAAATAAAATCGATAAATGGTGTGCACTGTATTGATTACCTATAAATTACAGAGAAAATTGTCGTTTTCACTTTTGTTTTTTCTAGTTTTCCTTCAGGACAACTGACTAAATGACAAATTTCGAAAACTGACTTCATCTGACGAGGAAAACAACAATATTTTTTTAATGGCTTCTCCGGTCTTACAAGGGAAGTATCTTAACCCTTATGAACCGATTTGGCTGAAACTTAAAATATATATAAAAGAGACGATTTTTAGGTTGGGGTGTCTCGGCTTATCGGCCATATCAGTGTTTCAAAATACCTCCCGAACTAACACGCATACAGCAAGGGACGATCAACGGAAACAGCTCTTCATGAGCTCGTTGGTACCATCGAGAGATCGCTTTCAGTAAAGGAGTACACTATGGTGGCCTTTCTTGATATTGAGGGGGCTTTTAATAATGTCATCCCAGAATCAATAATATTGGCATTGTCTGGTCTGGGAGTAAAGCGTGAAATCGTTTTAATGGCGGAAAACCTACTTGCCAATAGACGTATAACGTCTGAATTGGGAGCGTCCGTCATATCTCGATTTGTCAATAGGGGCACACAACAAGGAGGTGTTCTTTCGCCGCTTCTTTGGAACCTGGCACTGAATTCAATGCTACTATCTCTAGAAGCACGTGGTTGTCATGTTGTCGCATATGCTGACGATGTCGCGATAGCGGTAAAGGGGAAGCATCTGCCAACATTGCGGGACATTCTTCAGCGTTCTCTGAAAGATCTGTCTAAATGGGCAAGAGACTGTGGTCTAGGAGTTAATCCTAGTAAAACAGAGCTTGTTTTATTTACATGGAAAAATAAGATTCCTGCTTTTGATCCTATTTCTCTGGACGGTACTGAAATCACCTTCTCAGATGGAGCCAAGTATCTTGGAGTATTTCTAGATAGGAAGCCGAATTTCAGACGTAATATTGAGGAACGGGTGAGAAAAGCAACAATTGCTTTGTATTCCTGTAAAAGGGCCATTGGAAAACGATGGGGTCTTAGCCCTCAAGTCGTTCATTGGATCTATACAGCAGTGGTGCGTCCAATTTTGCTGTATGGAATCATTGTCTGGTGGCCTGCTTTAGAAACAAAAGCGAACTTTGTCTTTACACAGAAAAAGATATTCAATGGCAAAAAACAATTAAATATTTGCTCAGCTTAAAATTTCACATTCAATTAAATTTTACTTGAATCAATTAACCATTTGTTCAAATCTGAAAAATTCACAAAAAAAAAATATAAAAACAAAAAAACTCATCATAGTAGGCTTTGAGTAACAATGCGATGAACGCTGTTGCGTTTTTTGTTTTAGTTTTCGTTAGTCGTCAAATAGAAAAGTACTTGCATGCACACAAGACGAAAAAAAAACAAAATAATATTAAGCACAAAAAAAAAAACAATTTAAACAAAAGACTTGAAAAGACTGACAAAAACACTACAACTGTAAAATAATGATTAACCATTCACTCAGATCAAGCATTGGATTAATCAAAAATAACACAAAATTATTGATTAACCGCTCACTCAAATCAAGCATTGGTTTAATCAAAAATAATAGAAAAATAACAATTAACAAATTACTCAAATCAAGCATTGGTTTAATCAAGGAACAGTCAATGACTGACCTACAATTTTTGTGCTTGATCCAACAATTTTCCTCATTAGCTGACTTTTAATTAAAATAATGCTCAACCTGGTGTATTTCGTGCTTGATCTAACAACTCATTTTTATCTGTGTAATACATTTTATTGCTCTAAAGGCACTTTTAGGGCAGTTAGAGCGGTTGGAGCAAATTTAAAAAAAAAAATTTTGTATGGGAGCCCCCTTAGAAATGGGAGATAGGGTATTTTTTTTCCGAAAAAAATGTTTAAGCCCAAAAATTAAGGGACGTCGGTCACACTAATGGCCCCTCTATGACGCACCATTGGAGCAGAAGAAATGATGTTGAGATTGGAAAATTCCAATAAAATTTTTTCAAAGAATTTAAAAAAATAGTTATAATCGTTAACCCACGATCCTATTGGGCAAAAAAATTCATTGAATCGATAGAATTTTTACAAAAAAAAATTTCAAAAATCAAAAAGTACACACATTTTGAAAAATGCCTGCGCGAATTTTGTACTCTTGCTTAAAACATTAAATCATGATAATGTTTTGCGGAAGAATTGGGTGTACTTGCCAAAGCATAGTTTTTTAAGAAAAAATAATGTTATACTACTATTACTTTGCTATTCCATGCAAAACGAATTGAAATATCAGTCGAGGACCCCATTAAAAAACCAAAAGAGCTGTACATTTCGTAAGTGAGTGCAAAAATAAGTGCAAAAAAGTGTTTTTACATTTTGAAGAGTATAATAGATTCGGCACAAAAGAATATGCCACTCTCACTTGCTTTATGTACATTTGATAAACAAATGGAAAATTTTTATGCGAAAAGCTTAGACTTGGTGAAAAAGTAGTTTTGGTAAAAAAAATTAATTTTTCAAGAAAAACAAAACAATGTTAAAAAAAATTTAATGAACCCAAAATTTTTTTGACGAAAAGTTTTTTGATGTAAAAAAAAAATTATGAAAAAAAAAATTTTTTGGTGAGACAAAAATTGCTAATAAAAAATTTGATAAAAAAATTTGATGACAAAAAATTGATGAAAAAAAATATGATAAACAAAAATTTGATGAAAAAAAAAAATTTGATAAAAAAAAATTAATGAAAAAAAAATTGATGAAAAAACAAAAAATTTAAGGAAATAAAAGTTTGATGAAAAAAAAAAATTGATGAAAAAAAAAATTTGATGGAAAAAAAAATTGAAAAAAAAATTGATAAAAAAAAATTTGATAAAAAAAAATTTGATGAAAAAAAAAATTTTTTTGTTAAAAAATAAATATGTTTGTTTCATTCGCCAGCTGGTGAAAAACGGTTTTATTCACCACGAGGTGAATTATTATCCAAGTTACAAACCCAAGTTATTAAAATTTTTGGTTTTAAGAAAATGAAAATAGTAATTCTTGTTTTCTTTTTCGTTAATTTTTAGCTTATATAGTCAAACTGAGGTGGCGTCCTGCAACTTTTTTAAAATTAGACACCAGCCTAAAAACATTATCATGTTAAAAAGTGTTTTTACATTTTGGAGAGATTTTTACATAAAAGATTCGGCACCAAAGAATATAATACTCTCACTTGTTTTATGAACATTTGATAAACAAATGGAAAATTTTTATGCGAAAAGCTTAGACTTGGTAAAAAATTAGTTTTGGTAAAAAAAAATGATTTTTTTCAAAAAAAATTTGTGGAAAAAAAGTTTGATGGAAAAAAATTGATAAAAAAAAATTGATGAAAAAAAAAATTTCATAAAAATTAAAAAATGTTACTTTTTATACACCAGCTGGTGAAAAACGGTTTTATTCACCACGAGGTGAATTATTATCCAAGTTACAAACCCAACTTATTAAAATTTTTGGTTTTAAGAAAATTAAAATAGTAATTCTTGTCTTGATTTTTCGTTAATTGTTAGCTTAGCTTTGTAACTTGGATAATAATTCACCTTGTGGGGGAATAAAACTTATATTCACAAGCTAGTGAATAAAACGTAACATAATTATTTTTAATCAATTGCTGTGTTTTTCAATGAGTGGATTTATTTTCGGATTAATTTTATTTAGCTTAAAATAAATATATTAACATGCCAAAACAAATTTCGAATATTTTTTTCCGTAATCTACGATAAATAAGCAATTATAATCCGAAAAAATAATAAAAAAATTTGGAAAATAAATAAAGTTATAAATAAATGAAAATTAATCCAATTAAATTTTAGGATTTAATAAGTCCACTTTGGATTAATTTTAAATTATTTATAACCTTATTAATTTTCAAAATTTTTTTATTATTTTTTCGGATTTAATTGCTTATTTATCGTAGACTAGCTGTTTTGCACCCGGCGTTGCCCGGGTTGAAAAAAAATGTTATGTAATGAATGAGTTTTTTATTATCATTTTATCTACTTCTTCGTGGCTTTTCACTAATGAATATAAACCTATTCATGAGGTTTGGTCGATATTATTTTTCGATTTTTCTTAGCGTCGGGAACATGGATGGTGTGTGCGTGTTCCTCCGTCATGGGAACAAACCTAATATTAATAGGCCTTTTTTTGTTGGCAAACTTAGATTGTTAACATGCATCAAAACGAAAAAAAACGAAACATTAACTTCCATAAATTTCTCAATTTAATTTAGCGTCGTTTGGAATAGTTTTGTAAAATATTACACATTTTCGATGAAATATTGATAAAATTAGTTTATTAAATGAAATTTAGCTTGAAAGCAACACAAAAACATTTATCTTTTTTATTAATACCAAAGAGACCCATTAACAATAAGAGAATCATTCACAATGTATGCAAGTTAATTTTTAACTTCTAGAATTTTGAGCGTTAACACTAATGTGAACTTTGTATGGTAGAACACTGATAATTATGTCAACAAAAAAATGCCTAATGTATTTATTTAATGGCTTTTCAAAGGAACCTATAGTTCCATCCTCGGTTAGCACTTTATGAAGTGAAAACATCAATAAAGACATAACTTTCACTGTATTCAAGTGGGTGTGGCTTTTAACGCATTTAGTTCAATTTTGGTCTCATGTGACCTATAGTTCCCCTATTGGTTAGCACGTGAAGAAAATTTCCACTAAATTTGCTCAGCAGACATAACTCTCACTAAAGTACAAAGGGGCGTGCCATTATGTGCCTTTTTATCAAAAATATTGGCTATATCACTATTTGTGTTGGAAATTTCATTGAAGTCGGCTCAACTGTTTTCAGGTTATGATATAGCAATTAGTTCGCGTTCAGTTAGTTCTAACAGTAGTGTTTAAAGGAGTTGGTTAAGCCGTTTTTGCATGATAGCAAATAAGCTAGAAATAGCGTTCTGTATATTACAAATTGACGTGGCATTTTACTCCCATTTGCCTAATCACGGGCTAATATTGCATATCGTTCAAGTGGAAAAAATATTTTTTAATTTAATACAAAGGGGTGCGGAATTTTAAGCCCCTTTTTCCGATCGCCACGGTGATACCATCTGTAATGAAATTTAATTAAAATTTTTTCACCGTTAGCGCGTGTGTACGGATCGGGCATAAATAAATTTCAATGTATTACAAAGGGACGTGGCAATTCACGCCTTTGTATGGTCGTGTCTATAGTTTCCGCCTCTATAAGTACTAACTAACTGTGGTGAATATTATGCTAACCGTTTAAAATGATTACGGAAAGGCAGAATGAACTTTCAGTACATTGCAAAAGGCGTGGCAGTTGCTACATACTAAAGTGCCCGCCTCTGTTAGTACTATCTATGGAAAATTTTTTGTTAAAATCGGTTTAGTCGTTTAAGCGTTATTAAGAAACAGGCAGAAGCACTTTCAGTATAGTACAAAGGCGCGTGTCAATTAACGCCCCTTTGTCCAAACGCGCTCTATTTTAATCTATAGTTCCCGCCTCGGTAAGTACTTACTATCTGTGGTAAAAATTTCATTCTAATCGCTTTAGCAGTTTATGCTAAATTACGGAACAGACAGAAATAGCGTTCAATTAAATAAAAGAGGGCGTGATATTTTATTTCTTTTAAATCGGTATGGTCGTTTAAGCATGATTACGGAACATACAGAAAAAACTTTCAGTATAGTAAAAAGGGGCGTGACATTTTCCGCCCCTTTGTCCAAACGCGCTCTATTATAATTTCTAGTTTCCGGCTCGGTTAGTACTATCTTTGGTAAAAACTTCATTAAAATCGGTTCAGCCGTTTATGCGTGATTGAGAAACAGGAAGAAATAACTTACGATGTAATACAAAGGGGCGTGGCATTTTACCCCTTTCTTCGATCGCCTTCTATTGTGGAGCATACTTTTCGCTTCGCTTAATACTATCTGTAGTGAAAATTTCATGAAAATCAGTTCAGCCGTTTTAGCGTAATTGCGGAAAAGGCAGAAATAGCTTTCAGTCTAACAAAAAGGGGCGTGGCATTTTACGCCCCTTTTTTTGATCGCCCTCTATTGTGGCTCCTAGTTTTCGCCTCGGTTAGTGAAATCGGTTAAATCACTTTTGAGTGATTGCGGAACAGGCTGACATAGTTTCTGTATAGTACAAAGGGGCGTGGAATTTTACGCCCATTTTTCCGATCGCGGATTTTTCTGGCCTATAGTTCCCGCCTCGGTTATTACTATCGGTGGTGAAAATTTCATGACAATCGGTTCAGCCGTTTTTCCGTTATTGCCGGACAGGCAGATATAGCTATAGCATAGTACAAAGGGGCATGGCATTTTACGCCCCTTTGTCCGATCGCGGTCGCTTTTGGCCTATAGTTCCCGCCTTGGTTAGTACTATCTGTGGTGAAAATTTCATGAAAATCGGTTCAGCCGTTTTTCCGTTATTGGAAAAGTATATATAGCTTTAGCATGGTACAAAGGGGCGTGGCATTTTACGCCCCTTTGTCCGATCGCGTTCGCTTATGGCCTATAGTTCCCGCCTCGGTTAGTACTACATGTGGTGAAAATTTCATGAAAATCGGTTAAGCCGTTCTGTACTTATTGCGGAACAGACAGACAGACAGAAAGACAGACAGACAGACAAACCAACAATCAGATTTATAATATTAATAGGGATTACGGAAAAAAATATTCCAAATTTGTTTTGGCATGTTAAAATATTTATTTTATACTAAAAAGGATTAATCCTGAAATAAATCCACTTATTGAAAAACACAGCATATATTTTTTTTTCATCCATATATTTTTTTTTTTTTCATCAATATTTTTTTTCCTCTATATTTTTTTTCATCAATATTTTTTTTTTCATGAATATTTTTTTTTTCCTCAATATTTTTTTCATCAATATTTTTTTTTCATCAACATTTTTTTTTTTCAAAATTTTTTTTTTTTCATTTTTTTTTATCAATGTTTTTTGACTGTATTTGTTTTCATCAATATTTTTTTTTCATCAATATTTTTTTCCATCAATATTTTTTGTTATCAATATTTTTTATCATTATTTCTTTTTCATCAATATTTGTTTTTTTCATCAATATTGTTTTTTCATCACTATTTTTTTTTTTTTCATCAATATTTTTTCCATCATTTTTTTTTTTCATCAATATTTTTTTTTTATCAATATTTTTTTTTCATAAATTTTGTTTATCAATATTTTTTTTCATCAATATTTTTTTTATTAAAATTTTTTTTCATCGAATTGTTTTATTTATCAATATTTTTTATCATAAATTTTTTTTTCATCAATATTTTTTTCATAAATTTTTTGGCAAAAGTGCACTTTATGGAGCACAAAAATTTTTTGGGGGAAACACGAAACTAAAATTTAAGGGGCTCGGCCCAGGACCCAAAAGAGCCTTCAGGTTTGTGTGTATACTTAAATTAAAGGTAATTAAAAAAGAAAAATAAATATAAAGAGGGCTAGGTCCCAGGGGCCTTCTAGGTCCATAAAACCGTCCTGATGGTATTTTTTCCAAAAAAATATAAAATTTTTCTAAATTATTAAAAAGAACGTCCAGCCGGTCTTTTGGCCGGGCTCAGGGACTACAAAACCCAGAAAATATTTTAGTGGCATCTCAAAATAAAGATTGTTTTGTGTATCAAGCCTTTTACCCGGTTAATTACTAAATGGCTAAACTATTGAACAGAAAGATACTAAAATGGATCTAGGGGGTACAATAGTGTTAAAATACATACAAAAAATACATATTTGCAATCGTTAGCAAATTACCTTTCATTTGAATACCCATACATATATGTTGGTGGGTGGGGCTGTTGTTTTGCTCCAGGGGGTCTTCCGGGGCCCAGTCCCCTTAAATTTTAATAGTGGCATATTTTTGTTTTCCAATAAATTCGTGTCCCGTAAAGTGCACCTTAGCCAAATTTTTTTTCATCAAATATTTTTTTATCAATAATCTTTGTTCATTAAAAACCTTTTTTCATAAAAAAGTTTTTTTATCGAACAACACAGACAAACAGATTGATGGATATCACTAAAATGTCTTAGAAACCTTAACGGATCAATAATATACAAACATAATGGGGTCCTCGAACGATATTTTGATGTGTTTTGCATGGAATGACAAATTAATATCGCGTTATTTTTTCTAGAAAAATTTTGCTTTAGAAAGATCATCTATTTATACAGCAAAACATTATCATGATTCAATGGTTTGGGCAAGAGTACAAACTTCGCAGACAGTTTTATTGTGCTCTTCGGTCTAAGGGTGTCAAAAAATTAGATCGAGTTTAAATCGCTCTAAGATCTGGAATATATACTCGTACCATGGAGTTCTTAACTTAGATTTTTTTTATTTTTCGATCGAAAACTCGAAACTGTCAAATATTGGTAAAATTGGATTACTGGACTTCTCTAGTAATTTGTTTTTTTTTTGGAGTTTATTGATATGTTTTGTATGTACGACTAATTTTAAGTGGAGTGCATAAAAAAAATTAAAAGAAATCACATAATTTAAAATAATTTGTGTTAAATTAAAAATTTAAATTGTTTTAATTTCCTTTGAACATAACAAAACCTTGTCATACGTACAATGAACAACAAATACCAAAAGTTCAATAAACTAATACAGAGCAAAAACTTGTTTTGCAAAACTGAAATCAATACGCGCATTAAAGAGGTGCGTAAAAATGCCGCCAATGTGTTATTGATATATGAAGTGATAACATAATTTTCAAACGCAATAACTTGTGGCATTGGTAAACAACCACAGCAACAACAACAAGATCATCAAGTTTCTCAAGCACCAAAACCAATTAAATTTAAATTTTGAGAAATTGTAACAATTTTGTTAAGGAAAATTTTAATGAAAAAAACAATTTAATAGCAAAAGTTCAATGCATTTTCATAAGTTTAACTTAAAACACACTAGAATTGTTACTTAAACTATTAAGATTTATTAACAGAAAAACATCCATCAATCAAGGTGTCAGATTGGGGTTGTTATGTGTAATAAGTAACCCAGTTGGGAAAAATGTTATGGATGGAGTTTTCGTTAATGATTGTTTTAAGACAATAACATATTTTCTCATCGTAATAAATTTCCAAAAATCCATTTTTATATGATTTTTTTTCTTAAAATTTTTCATTTGGTATATTTAATTGATTTACGAAATGTCTTAGAACCAAAATAGCTTAAATTGGTGATCACCTATTAACCTTTCAAAAAATTCATTTGTATATAGTGCAAATAGACCTGAAATACAAATAATTTTTTTGCTAAAAAATTAACTAGAGTTGCTAGAGAAAAAATAGTAACAATTGGGTATCATCTATTTTTATATGTTTTTTTTCTGAAAAACAATTTATGGCCTGCTAAAGCAAAAATTAGAAACCATCGCTATAAGTTTCCAACAATCCGTTTTTATGTAAATTTTTTTTTTTTTCTAAAAAAAAACATTATTTGCATTTTGTTGAACTAGAAGTGCCAGAACAATTACCAGAAATTGTTGATCACCTCTATAAATTTGCTAAAATTCTTATTATAAAAATTCGTATAATAATATATTTTAGAGGTGCTAGAGCCATAATATTAAAAATATTAAAAAAGGATCATCTATTTTTAATATTTTTTTCAAAATCTTTAGTTATATTTTATGGCCTAAGTAGAGGTGCTAGAGCAAAAATAGCAAAAAAATATAGAACATCGATCATAGACCATCGCTGCACATTTTTCTTAAAACCTTAATTGCCTTTATGGTTTATTTTGAGGCCCTGGAGCAAAAAAAACTAAAATTGAGGATCATCATTATAAAATTTTAATAAATATTTTTATATGAATTTTTTTCTCAAAAAAAATTTGAGGTAGCTAATGATGTAAAAGTAAAAAATAGCTAAAAACCCGTTTTTATATGATTTTTTTTTTCTCAAAAAAATTAATTGCATTTGATTGCCTAACTGGAGGTGCTAGAGCAAAAATAGCGAAATTTAGGGACCATCGCTGTACGCTTTTCTAACAACGTAAATTGCATGTATGGCTTATTTTGATGTTCTAGTGCTAAAATAGCTGAAATTGGGGATCATCCTTTAAATTTTCATTAATTAATTTTTATATGAGTTTTTCTCAAAAAAAAAATTATTGCATTGCATGGCTTAACTCGAGGTCCTGGAGCAAAAATAACTGAAATTTGGGATCATCGCTATTAAATTTTGAAAAATGCAGTTTTATGAGCAAAAAAAGCTAAAATAAAGGATCATCAATCGCTATAAATATCCTAAATTCTGATTTTAAATGATTTTTTTTTTCAAATGCTTTATTTGCATTTTAATTCCTAACTAGAGGTGCCAGCGCAAAAATAGCGATATTTATGGACCATCGCTGTACATTTTTCTAAACACCTTAATTGCTTTTATGGCTTATTTTGAGGCAATGGAGCACAAATAGCTAAAATTGAGAATCATCGCTATAAAATTTTAATAGCTATTTTTATATGAATTTTTTCTCAAAAAAAAATATTGCATTTTATGCCTTAATTCGAAGTCCTGGAGCAAAAATAACTGAAATTTGTGATCATCGCTATAAAATTTCGAAAAATGCAGTTTTATGAGCAAAAAAAGCTAAAATTAAGGATAATCGATCGCTATAAATATTCTAAAATATGTTTTTATAAGATTTTTTTTTTTTCAAATGCTTTATTTGCATTTTAATGCCTAACTAGAATTTATGGACCATCGCTGTACATTTTTCTAAACACCTTAATTGCTTTTATGGCTTATTTTGAGGTAATGGAGCAAAAATAGCTAAAATTGAGGATCATCATTATAAAATTTTAATAAATATTTTTATATGAATTTTTTCTCAAAAAAAATAGAACTAGCTAAAGGTGTAAAAGTAAAAAATAGCTAAAATCCGTTTTTATACACTCAGAAAATTATGTAAGTTACTACATGTTAGTTGTTTGTATATTTTACAGTAGTTAGTTGTTTTCAACTACAAAGTCAGTTATTTTTGTATGAAAAATATCAAACAACTATTTCTGTTAGTTATTTAAAGTCGTTTTTTTGAATAACTAACAAAAAAGTACTGTAATGCAGTAACAGTTATTAAAAGTAGTTAATTTTATTTTATTATCTCTGAAAAATTTTCAAAGTTTTTTCCAAAAAAAAATTTAATTTTTTTTATTTTTCAGAACTTTTAAAAAAAGAAAAAAACTTTGAAAAAATTTGGTCTTCAATTTATTTTCTGTAAAATTTTTTGTTTATTTTATTTTTACTACATATTAGTTGTTTTGACTACAAATGTTAGTAATTTTTACTACATAAGTAAGTTGTTTTTTGTCAGTTAAAATAACTAACATTGTTAGTTGATTTAACTGAAAAAGTAGTTGACCCCAAAATAACTTACAAAGTAGTTATTTTAACTGACATTTTCAGTTGATTTTACTAACATAATTTTTTGAGTGTATGATTTTTTTTTTTTTAAATGTAATTGCATTTTATTGTCTAACTGGGGGTGCCAGAGCAAAAATAGCGAAATTTAGGAACCATCGCTGTACGCTTTTCTAACAACTTAAATTGCGTGTATGGCTTATTTTGATGTTCTAGTGCTAAAATAGCTGAAATTGGGGATCATCCTTTAAATTTTCATTAATTAATTTTTATATGAGTTTTTCTCAAAAAAAGAAAATTATTGCATTGCATGGCTTAACTCGAGGTCCTGGACCAAAAATAACTGAAATTTGGGATCATCGCTAAAAAATTTCGAAAAATGCAGATTTATGAGCAAAAAAAGCTAAAATTAAGAATCATTGCTATAAATATCTTAAAATCTGTTTTTATATGATTTTTTTCAAATCCTTTTATTTGCAAAAATAGCAAAATTTATGGACCATCGCTGTCCATTTTTCTAAAAACCTTAATTGCTTTTATGACTTATTTTGAGGACCTGGAGCAAAAATAGCTAAAATTGAGGATCAGCGCTATAAAATTTTTTAAATATTTTTATATAAATTTTTTTTTCCTAAAAAGTTTAATTGCATTTTATTGTCTAACTGGAGGTGCCAGAGCAAAAATAGCGAAATTTAGGGACCATTGCTGTACACTTTTCTAAAATCTTTATATGTATGGCTTATTTTGAGGTCCTAGTGCTAAAATATCTGAAATTGGGGAATATCCCTTAAATTTTCAATAATTGATTTTTATATTAGTTTTTTCTCAAAAAAAATTATTGCATTTTATGGTTTAACTCGAGTTCCTGGAACAAAAATAGCTGAAATTTGGGATCATCGCTATAAAATTTCGAAACATGCAGTTTTATGAGCAAAAAAGCTAAAATTAGGGATCATCGCTATAAATATCATAAAAAAAAGTTTTCATATGATTTTTTTTTCAAATGCTTTATTTGCATTTTAATGCCTAACTAGAGGTGCCAGAGCAAAAATAGCGAAATTTATGGACCATCGCTGTACATTTTTTAAAAAACCTTATTTGCTTTTTTGGCTTATTTGAGGCCCTGGAGCAAAATTAGCTAAAATTGAGGATGATCGCTATAAAATATTAATAAATATTTTTATATGAATTTTTTCTCAAAAAAAAAATTAGAGCTTGCTAAAGGTGTAAAAGTAAAAAATAGCTAGAATACGTTTTTATACGATTTTTTTCTCTCAAAAAATTTAATTGCATTATATTGCCTAACTGGAGGTGCCAGGGCATAAATAGCGAAATTTAGGGACCATCTCTGTACATTTTTCTAAAAACTTTAATTGCATGTATGGCTTATTTTGAGGTTCTAGTGCTAAAATATCTGAAATTGGGGATCATTCTTTAAATTTTCAATAATTAATTTTTATATGAGTTTTATCTCAAAAAAAAATTATTTCATTTTATGGCTTAACTCGAGTTCCTGGAACAAAAACAACTGGAATAAATAAATAAAAAAAATTTCGAAAAATGCGATAAAATTTCGAAAAATGCGATTTTAAGAGCAAAACCAGCTAAAATTAAGGATCATATCCTATCCATATCCTATCTATAAATATCTTAAAATCTGTTGTTATATAATTTTTTTTCTCAATTGATTTAATTGCATTTAATGGCTTAACTGGAGCTGCTGCTTAATTGCTTGTATGGCTAATTTTGAGGTCCTAGAACAAAAATAGCTGAAATTGGGAATCATCGTTTTAAATTTTAAATAATTCATTTTTATATGAGTTTATTCGCCAAAAAAAGTTATTGCATTTTATTGTTAAACTAAGGGATCTGGAGTAAAAATTGCCGAAATTTTGGGATCATCGCTATAAAATTTCGAAAAATGCGATTTTAGCAAAAATAGCTTAAATTAAGAATCATATGTATCTTTAAATATCCTAAAATCTGTTGTTAAATATTCTTTTTCTCAAATGCTTATTATTATGGCTTATTTTGAGGCCCTGGAGCAAAAATAGCTAAAATTGGGGATCATCGCTTAAAATTTTCGAAAATTCATTTTATATAAATTTTTTCTCCAAAAAATTTTTTGCATTTTGTTGCTCAACTTGAGGTCCCAGAGCAAAAATAGCTGAAATTTGGGATCATCGCTATTAAACTTCGAAAAATGCAATTTTGATTGTTTTTCTAAAAAACTTCAATTTATTGATTGCTTGCCAGAGCAAAAATAGCAAAATTTATGGACCATCGCTGCACATTTTTTAAAAAACCCTAATAGCTTTTATGGCTTATTTTGAGGTACTAGAGCAAAAATAGCTGAAATTGATTATCATCGCTATAAATTTGTAATAATTAAAAAAAAAAATATTGCATTATATGGTTTAAATAGAAGTCCTGGAGCAAAAATAACTAAAATTTGGGATCATCGCCATAAAATTTGGAAAAATGCAATTTTAAGAGCAAAAATATCTCAAATTAAGGATCATCGCTGTAAATATCCTAAAATAAGTTGTTATATGAATTTTTTTCAACTGATTTAATTGCATTTTATGGCCTAACTAGAAATTTAGGGACCATCGCTGTACATTTTTCTAAAACCCTTGATTGTTTTTTTGGCTTATTTTGAGGTACTAGAGCAAAAATAGATAAAATTGGTGGTCATCTCTAAAAATTGTCAATAATTAGTTTTTATGTAAATTTGTTCTCCAAAAAAGTTATTGCATTTTATGGCTTAACTATAGGTCCTAAAGCAAAAATAGCTGAAATTTGAGATCATCGCTATTAAAGTTGGAAAAATGCAATTTTAATTGTTTTTCTAAAAAAACTTTAATTTATTAATTGCTTTTAATGACCTTACCAAAGGAGCTAGAGCAAAATTATAAAACATAAGGTATCATTGCTTCACTTGCCCAACTGGGATTTACTAGAAATATCTTGTGTTTAGCATCAAAATGTGTTTTGTTTGTTGGTTGGAGTATAATATAAGTTAAAAACAAAGTTATTAGGCCAAAAGTGACCTAAAGGAAAACTTAAATATTATGGTTGTGATATTAAGTTCTGATGCTGTGAATGATAAAGGTATAACTAAAAAAAAATGAAAGATGAACAACAAAATAGAACTAAACACAAATCATAAATTCATGTAGTAAGTAGAACAATGTTTTTGTTAAACACTTTAAGCTAACAGTCATTTAACTTTTGACTTAACAGGTGATCCACAAAAAAAATATAGAAACACAAATACATGATAAAGCATAATGGGATATAATGCAAGAAATTGAGGTATTACAAGTTAAAGAGATAGTAGACTTGGAACTTTTTTTCCAAAATATAAATTTATAATATAAATTTTGGCTAATTTTCTAAGAATGAAACAAAGATTCAATGTTTATTTTAAAAGGCCCACTATTGGGCGCCATTTTTTGATTTCATGACTTATAAACATTCACAAACAAATTATAACAGACATTTTAATGATTCAAAATTTTCCAAAACCAGCTCCATTTCTGGCTTATTTATACAAATCTTGCCGTGAATAATTTTTATTTTCGAATTTTATTCACGATATAATAAAAACTTTTTGCGATCTGTAAAATTTTTTGTATTTTTAATATCTTCATAACCCAGATTTGTTTTAAAAATTATATTTTTGGAGTTTGGTTATAAAAAAAGAGTTATTTAAGTTATAAAAAACTTCCCAGCCCATTGTAAAGATTAAAGGAGTAAAACAAATACAATGTTACAGATAAACATCTCAGTAAATGAACGTAAAAGCATTCTTCATTTTTTTCTAACACCATGTTAGCCTCAATGTATTTGTATGTATGAATTTCACTAACTATGTGTGGGTTAGTGGTATTTATGTTAGAAGTTTTGAAAGTTTTGTTTTTGATGCCAGTGTTTTTAGTTTTTAGTGATGGTGTCATGTGGCACGATTTTTTTATTTTTTTTTTATTTTTACCAAAAATTCCATTTAATCAAAACGAGAAGAAAGCAAAGTTTGCGTTCTTATATGGGGCACCACATGCTAAATTACAAATTTTCAGTTACGACCCCCTCAATTTCGCTCAATATACCATATACTAATCTGTGGTCCCCATGTAAACCACCGGGAAGTCTCGAGGGTCCCTCCCTACTTTTTTTATTAGCAAATGTATTCAAAAACCAAAATTCTTAAACTATAAATTATGACCTTGTTGTTTTACAAAGGATTTTCTATTTTTTGGTTTTGTTTGAAAAATATTAGTCATAAAATTTGTGATGTAAAATAAAATGTCTCATATACAAACAACAAAAATATGTTAAACTCCAATGTAACAACAATGTTAACTGTCATAACTTTGCAGATTGTTAAGTTTTTCATAATTTTTTTTGAGAAGTTTTAGGAGGAAAGCAGGTTGTTTGAAACAGGGACCCGATTTTAATACTTTTAAAACGAACAATTTAAATTTTAATCCAAAAAAAAACAAAAACTTGTGTTCAAAATAAAATATTTCTCAATAAAGATATTTTTATTTCGATCAAAGTTGAAAATATTTTTTATTGTTCGAAATCAAAATATTTTAAATATCATTACGATATTTATCAAAAAGAGGAAAATTATTTTCATCTTTTTATTTTCATCATTAAAATAAAATAAACAAATACAAATTTTGATTTTCATCGTTCGAATTAAATAAACTAATATAAATTTTTGTCTTTTTTGACGGCGATGTGTCCGAATTCTAGTTAATAAAAACCCTTTTTAGGTACATGTCTGCTCATAAAGCATTTTTCCCCCGTTTGCAACATTTTGGTGTTCACCTAAACTTACAAGGGATTCTGAACAGCTATTTGGAACACTCGCGATGTATGATTTAATAAAAATTTAAATATGAGGAGTTCTATCTAACAGTTAAATTCCGGCATATAAAAAAAATCTCAATTTACCCGCGATAAAACAATGTAAAAAAAGTTTCAATGCTTTGCCGTCTTATGACTTCTTAAAAACGATAAAGCATCTATCAGACCAACATTCAAATTATCTCTTAAGTGTTCTGACTTTGTGTTTTAAGGAGAACTTGAAGAATATAGGGAAAGAAGATAGATTTAGCCATTTTCAACGTTTTTTTTAACTTTTACCTTCTGAAATTATTACAGATAAAGAGATCTAAGTCTTAAACTTTGCGCTATAATGGTTTAAGGTCCTGTCTGCACAATTGAATTTGTAGTTTTCCAATTGCATTTGTAGTTTTTCTAAAATTTGGAGGTTTGATGAACTATTTATGTCGGTTATGAAAATTATTTGTGTATTTGTTTAAATTTTATTTGAAATATTTTATTTGAAATATAAAAAAAAGTTGAAAAAAAAGATATTTATTATTTTTATTTTCCTCCTTTGTGATATTTATCGCAATAGATATTTTTCGATTTTCATCATGATGGATATTTATTTTTTTAAACAAAAATTTTTATTTTATTTTTTTGAACAAATTAGAAAACATTTTGAACTACAAAAATAAATATTTTGATGAAAACAAAATAAAAAAACGTTTTCCGGTCCTTGGTTTGAAATAAGATTTTTGTTTTGAATATATGTATGTCAATCATTCAAAGTCGACTCGTAGATAATCCCAAAAAAAAATATATATTTATTTAAAAAAAGGGATTTTAGGAAATTTGGAATTTTTTTTGGCGATGATCCTCAATTTTAGCTATCTTTGGAATGGCACCTCTAGTAAAGGAATAAATTTAATTTAAAGATTTAAAAAACAAATCAAATAAAAAGGAATTTTTAGAAACTTTGATCCCCATATTCCCTATTCGACAACATAAACCTTCCAGTAAAATATCCAACTGATTCTTATAGGCTTTGCTCTCCTGACTCTGCCACCCAAATTTTTCTAGCACGTACCGTTTTTGATATATTCTCCGTTAAAAAGTAAAAAAAATATGGCGGTTCACTGTTACATATTCTTCCGTTGCTTCCACAAAATAATACTTGATTTCATAAAAAATGGACCTCATGATTCCAAAACTTCAATTTAAATTTTGGGAGATATTCGCGTTCGAGATAATAGCGTGAAAACAAAATTTCAAACGCGAATATCTCGAAAACGAATTTTCGAGATATTTTTCAGCAATAACTTAAAAACAGGATCAGCTAGGATTTTCGTGTTAACGATTTTTAAAGCTCTAAATAAAGAGGATTGAAATGCCATTACCTAATTATGTCACCATTTTTACACAACCTAATCTTCCTTGAAGAAGGGTGTATCAAGTCAAACATTAAAAAACCCAATTCTTATGAAAACCTTCTCATATAAAATTTTTGATTCTATCATTATATTAACATGGCGATGTTTTCAAGCTGGAGTCTAGTTTTATAATTGATGCAGGTCTCGACTACAAAGGATGACTACCCGAGTAAAAACAAGTAGAAAAATTAAATTCGACTTGGCCGAATCTATAAATACCCTCCACAATGCCCATTTTAAGTGATAGTAAATTTTATAACGTGAAAATAATAACAGTTATGATTAGAAATATTTTATTTTGTGTAAAAAAATTTTTTTTAGTAATTTTTGAAAAAAAAAAATACAAATTTTTTTTTTTGAGTGTAAAATTTTTTTTGAGTGTAAAATTTTTTCGAATTTTACATTCAAAAAAAAAATTACTAATTTTTTTTTTGAGTGTAAATTTTTTTTTGAGTGTAAAATTTTTTCGAATTATACATTCAAAAAAAAAATTTACTAATTTTTTTTTTTGAGTGTAAAATTTTTTTTGAGTTTAAAATTTTTTTCGAGTGTATTTTTTTTTTTTTGTTTTGGTATAAAATTTTTGAGTGACAAAAATACGTTTTAAAACATTTTTGTGACTTACCAATGGTTTTAAAACACGTTTAACGGGTTTTCACCACGTGAATTTAAGGTGAAGCTAATCTGATATTCACGGTTTTGCTAAAAACTTTTGAACCAATGGACCGATTTGGGTGAAATTCAATACGAACTAGGTTGGAGGAACGAGAAACATATATGCCAAGCTTCAGCATCCTCAGAATTGATTTTCGAAAGTTATAGTGCTTTTTATCTCATAAATTCACGAAAAACCCTTGCCGAAATTCAGTCTTTTGCTCATAACTTTTGAACCACTGGACCGATTTCACTGGATTGCAATACCAACCTGACCAGGTAAATGCCCAACATATATGCTAAACTTCAGGAGCCTCCGTAAAGTCTTTCAAAAGTTAGCGTGTTTTCAACAGACAGACAGACAGACAGACGGACAGACGGACGGACGGACGGACGGACGGACGGACGGACGGACGGACGGACGGACGGACGGACGGACGGACATCGCTAGATCGTCTTAAAATCGATCGAGGATCATGAATATATATACTTTATGGGGTCCTAGACCAATATTTCGAGGTGTTACAAACGGAATGACAAACTTATATATACCCTCTATCACTAGAGTGGAGGGTATAAAAATGATATGACAGAATATATAATTTAATATGGGTTCGTGTCTATTTTTATATAATCTTATACGAAAAATGGTTTCATAAGATGTGATCGAATATTATCTAATAGTATCAGTTTATATAACTTTATATCGACTTTGATACGAGTTTTGGTCTAATCCAATAATACAAAATTATATCCAATTATATTAAAATTTATACAATTTTATAAATAGTATGTTTTAGTTTTTAATAAAAAGTTGAAAAATTTAAATAATCAAAATAAGATGTTCTTGAAAAAAACTTAGAAAAACTAAATTTTATATAAAACACTTAGAAAATATTCGTGATAAAAAGTGGTGCTTGGAAAAAACTTAGAAAAATAAAAAATATGAAGTCATATGAAAGTTTATATAAAACACTTTGAATATATTCGCAATAAAAATATTTTCTTGGAAAAAACTTAAAAAAAAATTAAAAAATAATGGAGGCATATACAATTTTATATAAAACACTAAGAGATTTAAAATGATGCATGGAACCAGATGTTAAAACATAAAGTTATCTATGGCGATATCTTAAAAAAATCCCACATCAAAATTTATTATATAAATTTATCTCGCAAGACATAGTGTCACACATGATCATATATGAAATAATATGACTATATAAAAGTATATAAGATCATATTAAATTATTTTTACTTGGGTATTAAAAAAAAAAGAACTACTGTTTTCATTGCTCAAAACATTATAGATATGTAACTTAGATAATAATTCCCCTAGTGGTAAATAAAAAATTTTTAGCTGGTGAATAAAATGTGACAATATTATTTATCATAAATTTTTTTATCAAAATTTTTTTAAAATAATTTTATTTCATCAAAAAAAAAAATTTATAAATTGGTAAGTTGGCTAGTTGGTATAATAAAAAAATATATTTTTTTATCCAAATTTAGATTTTTCATAACGGAAAAATTTTTTTTTTTTATCAAAATATTTGTTTTTTCATCAACCACTTTTTGTTTTTCACCAAATTTTTATTTTTTCATCAACATTTTTTTGTTTTGACTAAAACGACTTTGGTGGGAGACATTGGGGGACACCTTCTCCTTGCGATAGATGTTATCAAATGGATTTATTATGATTCTTCCAATTATTTAATCAATTAATCATTATTAAAATATATTTTTTTTATATCCAAGCCCACAAAAGGGGCGGGCAAAATTTTTTTTTTTATTATTTTTTACCCGCTGTGTCCAAATGCAGGGTTTTGAGCTTCGTCTGACATAAAAATGTTGCAATTGCTTAAAAAAAAGTACAAAAAGCCGTGCAAAAATACCGTTTTTCAGGGGTTGCTTTAGTTCTCCAAGGGGGAACTTTTTTCCCCTTGGTCCGATTTTGTCCATTTCCAAACTTAACCTGCCTAGGAATATAAGACATATTCGTGCCAAACTTCGAAAGTCTAGCTCTTTTATTTTGGACTGTATCGTGTCCTCTACAGACGGACAGACGGACGGATATCGCTAGAATGTATTAGAATCGATCACTGATCAATAATATATACTTTATGGGGTCCTAGACCGATATTTCGATGCGTTACACACGGAATGACAAAGTGAGTATACCCCCATACAGTGGTTGGAGGGTATAAAAAGAAAAATTGAATTACTTTTTGATTTTCTTAAAACCAAATAGGTTTGTAACTTGGATAATAATTCACCTGGTGGTAAATAAAATATTGTTCACTTGCTCGAGAATAAAACGTAGCATAATTATTTTTTATCAATTTAAAAAAATATATATATTTTTTTCACCAACATTTTGTTTTTTATAAAAATTTTTTTGTTTTTATAAAAAAAAATTTTTATCAAATACTTTTTTCATCAAAATGTCTAAAGAAAAGAAAATTATTTAGAATTACTGTTTTCACCTTCTTTAAACCAAAAAGCTGTGTAACTTGGACAATTCACCAGCTGGTGAATAAAACGTTACATAATTATTTTTCATTGACATTTATTTTTATTTTTTAACAACATTTTTCTATGATAAAATTTTAATTTTTTGTTTCTCATCAATTTTTTTTTTGTTCATCAAAAAAAAAAATTTTTATTCAAATTTTTTTATTAAAAAAAAAATTTTTCATCACAACATTGGTTTTTTCACCAACAAATTTTTTTTTTTTATCTAAAACATTTTTTTTTTTTTCATCAAAAATTGTTTTTTCTTAATTTTTTCATCATTTTTTTTAATTTTGCATCAATGTTTTTCATAATTTTATTTTTTTACCCTCCATTGGAGGGCCTCCAACCACAGTATGGGGCTATACTCACTTTGTCATTCCGTGTGTAACGCTTCGAAATATCAGTCTAGGACCCCACAAAGTATACGCATTACTGATCAGTGATCGATTCAAAGACATTCTAGCGATGTCGGTCCGTCTGTCCGTCTGCCTGTCTGTCTGTCTGTGGAAGACACGATACAGTACAAAATAATAGAGCTAGACTAATGAAGTTTGGCACGAGTATGTCTTATGCTCATAGGCTGGTTAAGTTCAGAGACGGGCCAAATCGGACCAGGGGGAAAAAAGTTCCCACTTGAGGAACTAAAATTACTCTAGAAAACACAATATTTTTACATGCTATTTTTTTGTAAATTTGTTCGATAAATGAAACATTTTTATACCGTATGAAGTTCATCGACCTGCACTTGAACCAAGGGGATCAGAAAATACAATTTTTTGGAGCGCCCCTTTTTGGGGGCGCGGTTATAAAAAAAAATATTTAAAATTATTATAAAATTGTATTAATTAAGAGCTTAAACCATAACTAATCTGTTTGCTAACACTTTTCGCAAGAGGGAAGGTTTCCCCCAAAGTCTACCGCCGAACCCCTCCCACTCAAAAAAAACAACACGCCTCTGAAATTTTTTAAAAAATTTTTTTTTGCTTGTTTACATGTTGGAGGGTATAAAAGATTCGGCACAGCTAAATTTAACACTCTAACTTGTTTCTCTTAATTTTTTTTTTTTCGTGACAAAATTTTTGTTCATTAAAATGTTGTTTTTACAAAAAAAAAAACAAAATTTTGCACCAACATTTTTTTTTTCTAATTTTTTTATCAACTACTTTTAATTTTTTAATTGCGGAAATTCTGTTTTTTTAGTGTATCAGAGAGAGAGAGAGAGAGGTAAGATTCTTTCCTCTCTCTTCGATACACTATAAAATCATAATTGCGGCAATTAAAATAGCCCTGTCTGAATTGGGACTATCAGATGATATTACAATTCGTTCGTAAAAAAAATTTCTTTTGCAAATACAACCATTTTAGCAAACATTATCATAATTTAATGTTTTGGACAAGAGTCCAAATTTCGCAGTCATTTTTTACAATCAGTTCTCAATAATGATTCATGTACATAAATTCTATACTTTCGGCATTCTAAGTATTTTTCTCTTCTTAAAATAGCCCTGTCTGAATTGGGACTATCAGACGATATTACAATTCGTTCGTAAAAAAAAATTCTTTGCAAATACAACCATTTTAGCAAACATTATCATAATTTAATGTTTTGGACAAGAGTCCAAATTTCACAGTCATTTTTTACAATCAGTTCTCAATAATGTTCCATGTTTATAAATTATATACTTTGGACCTTCTAAGTATTTTTCTCTGCTAAAAATTTCCAATTAATTTAAACTAAATACTACAAATATACAATTGAATCCTTATTAAAACAAAATTAAAAACATTTCAATATAAATTTGTTTTCAAACTTTGTTTTTACATGACCATTCATGCTTGCAATTAAATTATAATTTTTCCAATTCCGTTTTTAATTCATTAAAAAAAATTAAAACTTTTTCAATTTTCTGCTAACTAAATACAAAATTGTTACTGTTACTTTTTTTCCCCATTATCAACTTTTATCTTAGTTTATTTCTTGTGTTTTTTTTTTTTCATCTCTCTCGTCAATTGTTTAAAATATGCAGCAGAATACACATTTAAATATTTTTTTTTTTTTCAAATTTCATTAGTTAGTAATTGTTTGAATTTTTGTTATAATGTAAATGTTTATTTCTATGACATAAACATGAATAGCAATACAAGTTAGAAATTGTTAAGGTTTGTTACAAATGTTGCAAATTTCTGAATTAACATTCTAATCATAACTGAAATCGCAATTCTGAAAACCTGAATTTTGTGAAAACTGTTACACCAGGTTTGAGGTAAGTAAAGGCATATAAATGTAAGATATTTCCCGGGTAAAAATGTATTATATCTTATCCGATCTGTTTATATCTATTCATATATGATAATGTCTGATTACATATAATTATATTCAAAATGACCAACATAGAGATATAATTTTATCTCGGATTTGGTCAACATTGGCACATATTTGACATTTTATTATATCTGATGAGATACAATTATATACAATCAGATGAAGTTATATATTATCAGATCAAATCAGATCTGATTAGATCATATCGATTTTTATCCAGGTTATTAAGTTTGGTAATATTCTCGGAAAATGATATCAATTGTTGTTCCTCCTTCATAAAACCCTACTGTCGCATCTGTTTAGTCTATGTCCAGACTTTCAGTCTTACATTGTCCGTCTTAGTAGTAATATTTTTCAACATTACCAACAAAAATGAAATTTTCTTTTCAAATTTAAGTAGTTACGTATGAAAATCATGTAGTAAACTGTCTTCCATATCTTAAACCTTGTGTGTTGATACCAACATCCAACAGCAAGTGACAATGATGCCAAAATCTATATGAACATGATTTGGTAAATTGCATTTTCTTAAGAATTTGCAATCACAGCATAACGTAAAAAACGAAGATTTTTTGTTAAGTTTTCTTATATAATAAACACACAAATATTTTTCATACTTACAAATCTTAAGAATGCACAGACGGACAGCAAAGTAACTTCACCATTTGCACATGAAATTCTAAATATGTTAATAGAAATTCACAAAAAAATATTATGTATATTAAAAAATCAAATAAATTTTTCATATTTATTTTCAATTTTCAAGATATTTTTGTTTTCTGAAATAATCAGATTTTTTTTTTAATTTTTGAAAGTGATTTTAAGTTTTTTATTTCTTTTTTGTTTTTTAATTTTAAAAATTTGTCTGAATTTTCCTACTTATTTTTTTCTAATTTGTCAGATTTTTTCAGAATTTTCCTAAAATTTGTTCAAGTTTTATGAATTTTTTTAGAATTTTGAAGAAATTTTTTAAAGTTTCCTATACTGTTCTTGAAATTGCAGATGTTTTTAATTTTTCTCCAATGGGAGTAGAGTCGAATATGTTGTTATATTTTAGTTTTATCTAGAGATGGGCGCTGATCACGTGATTTGCGTGAATCACGCGTGAGTGATTTTCATTTCAATCACGTGATTGTGAGTTTGCGTGATTAGATTTTTTGATTTGCCCAATTTTTTTTTTTATTTTTTGTAAAAAAAATTTTTTTGGAGTTTTTTTTTTGGTAAGAAAATTTTATTGCGTGAGTAGAATTTGCGTGACTCACGCGTGAGTGCGATTGCATCTGGCGTGAGTCACGCGTAAGCGTGAGCAAGTTTTTTATTACTCACGTGAATAGTGAGTGAGCGTGAGTTGAAAAAAATTGCGTGAGTGATTAGTGAGTGATTTGATTACATTTTGCAAGAGTCAAAATTCACTACCGCGCCCATCTCTACCTTGATCATTGACGATTGTCATTAAAGACTCCTTGCTACTTGTAGTATATGGTCTTTATTATTGCTAAATAATCTTGACCATGGTATCTGACAAATCCCGAAACACGTGTCGATTAAGTCTTGCAAAAAATTATCAACATAAATAAATTTAAAACAGAAAAATAATTGTTTTATAATATTTTTTCAACAATTTTTTTCATATTTTTTTTATCATTTTTTTTTTTCATTAAATTTTTTTTTTACCAAAATATTTTCATCAAAAATTTTTTTTCATTGTTGATCAACAATTTTTTATTTCATCAATTTTATTTTATCAAAAAATTTTTTTTTTGTTTTATCAAAAAAAAAAAATTTTTTTTCATCGAAATATTTTTATCAAATTTTTTTTTTTTATCAAACAAATTATTTTCAAAATTTTTTTTTTCCATCAAACTTTTTTTGTCAAAAACTTTTATTTCATCAATTTTTATAAAAAAATTATCAATTTTTTTTCACCAAAATATTTTTTTTTTTTTGTCAAAAAATTTTTTTTTTTCAACAATTTTTTTTTTCATAAAATTTTTTTTTCATAAAAAAAATTTTTTTCATCCACTATTTTTTTCATCAACAATTTTTTTTCATCAAACTTTTTTAGTAATTTTTTTTTTAAATTTTTTTTATAATTTTTTTTATACCCTCCACTCTAGTATAGAGGGTATATATAAAATTGTCATTCCGTTTGTAACACCTCGAAATATAGGTCTAGGACCCCATAAAGTATATATATTCATGATCCTTGATCGATTTTAAGACGATCTAGCGATGTTCGTCTGTCCGTCTGTCCGTCCGTCCGTCAGTCTGTCCGTCTGTCTGTTGAAAACACGCTAACTTTTGAAAGACTTTACGGAGGCTCCTGAAGTTTAGCATGTATGTTGGGTATTTACCTGGTCAGGTTGGTATTGTAATCCAGCAAAAGCGGTCAGGTGGTCCAAAAGTTATAAGCAAAAGACGGAATTTCGGCAAGGGTTTTTCGTGAATTTACGAGATAAAAAACACGCTTACTTTCGAAAGGCAATTTTGAGGTTGATGAAGCATGGCATATATATTTGTCGTTCCCCAGGCCTAGTTCGTATTGAATTTCAGCCAAATTTGTCCAGTGGTTAAAAGGTTATTAGCAAAACCGTGAATATCAGATTAGGTTGTAAGTGGCTGCTGACGTTTTACGTCAACACACGTAGACTCTGAGGTCCATTGTGATCCAATATCAGATTAGTTTCACCTTAAATTCACATGTTGAAACCCTGTTAAACATGTTTTAAAAACATTGGTAAGTCACAAAAATATTTTAGAACGTATTTTTGTTACTCAAAATATTTTTACACTAAAAAAAACACTCAAAAAAATTTTACACTCAAAAAAAAATTTAGTAAATTTTTTTTTTTTTTTAAATTACTTTAAAACAAAGTTTTTTTTTCATTAACAATTTTTTTGGCCATCAAAAAGTTGTTTTCCTATTTTTTTTTTTTTTTATAAAAATTTTTTTTTCTTCAACATTATTTGTTTCGTCAAAATTTTTTTTCATTAAACATTTTTTTTTCCACCAACTCTGAAATTCTTCTGATATAAAAATGTTTAATTTGTATCAAAAATGTTCAAAAACCAAGTGGGACTGTTAAATGCGTATGTGTAGAATCCTTAATACCCTCTTAAATGTAAAAAAACTTTTTTGAATGAAGTAATACAATTTTATAATTTTTTTAAATATCAATTGGGGCGGACTGATATTTTAAAGTAATTTGGGTTTAAGTTGATGTTTTTTAGAGGTTATTTTAATTACTCAAAGAAAACTTTTTCGTCCTGGTTCGATTTCGTCCTTTTATGAACATTACGATACTGTGAACACACGACATATTCGTATACTGCACAGACAGACCGACCGATGAACATCCTTAGAATGTCTTAAACTCGATTTTTCTTATTTACAGCTATTTTCTTACTTTCCACAGACAGACGGATCCCATTTTTCTCATTTGTCAAATTTACAGCTTTTTTGGTTAAGACCGTATCTTGCTTTCCACATACAGGCTGACCATTTGTACTAATTTGATCAGTACATGTACTGATTTTTGATCACTTGCACTGATCAAAAAATGTTGTACTGATTTTGTGAAAAATGTATGTTGATTTACACAAAAAAAAACCTTGTCAAACTACGAGAAAAAGTCTCGTAATCCCATTTTACCAATATTTGACAGTTTTCTTTGTTTTTTAACAAAATTTTTTTTATCAAAACTCACATTTTTTTGTAATATTAAAATTTTGTTTGTAATTTTATTGGTTCCAAGGTTTTTTTTCCAAAAAGAAAATCTAGTAAATTCACGAGATTTCCTTGTAAATTTTATTGCGCCAAAAAAGTTGTATATTTACAATTTTATTGGTTAAAAACTTGTAAAATTACAAAAAGGAATTTGTACTAGGAACTCTCGTAAAATAGGAGGTAGCAAAAAATCTAGTAAAGTTACGAAACCTCATCGTGTCAAAAGGATTGTAAATTTACATTTTTATACCCTACACCACACTGTGGTACAGGGTATAATGAGTTTGTGCTGATGTTTGTAACTACCCGAAATATTGGTCCTAGACCCACCTTTAAGTATACCGATCGACTCAGAATCACTTTTTGAGTCGATTTAGCGATGTCCGTCCGTCCGTCCGTCTGTCCGTCCGTCTGTCTGTCAGTCTGTCCATGTAAACGGTGTAAACACGATACAGGTCGCAATTTTTAATCAATTGACTTGAAATTTTAAACTTAAGTCTCTTTTGGCCCAAGGACGAAGCCTATTGAAATTGGAAAAAATCGGTCCATATTTAGACCTAGCCCCCATACAAAGGTCCTCTTTAGTTTTGGCTCAAATGACTCTAATAACCGTATTGTCGAAGGTATCGCTTTGAAATTTGGATGGTAAACATGTTTTGTCTTCACATATCATCATTCCGAATTTCAAAGAAATCGGACCAGTTCTTCTTGTAGCCCCCATACAAACCACCTTCCCGATTTTCACATAAATGTCTCAAATTTCATGAAAATAGAAAATATTTAATTAAAATTTTGTTTGTGTATGTTAAACGCGTACTTAAATAACCTTATCAAACCTGATAATCATCGGACCAGTTTTGGACTCAGGCCCCTTGTGAAAATTTCGCCCGATATTCAGTTAAAGCGGTTTATTGTCAACAAATAGAAGCCTATTTCACTCAAATTTGATTTGTGAGTGTTTTCTTCACTTATTAAAGGTTTTACAACATATAGATCTAATCGATCCATGGGACCCATTTTCCGGGAAACCTTGGTGTAGGGTATTATATGGTCGGTCTTGACCGACTATAATTTTCTTACTTGTTTTTTTTTGGTAAAAATCTTGTAAAATTAGA
Organism: Pegoplata infirma; assembly: GCA_963921195.1. Lineage (NCBI taxonomy): Eukaryota > Metazoa > Arthropoda > Insecta > Diptera > Anthomyiidae > Pegoplata > Pegoplata infirma. The sequence goes on along the minus strand of OY992538.1, from coordinate 231,809,725 downwards.
AAAATCTTTGTAAAAATCTTGTAAAATTACAAGAAATTCTTGTCAAATAGGAGGTAGCAAAAAATTAAATTTACAAGTTTTTCTTGTTATTTTACAAGGTTGTTTTTTGAGTGTACGAGTTCAAATAAAGATTTTTTAATTATAATCAGTAAATGGTGTAAATTTACAATCAAAATAAAGTAAATAATACTATACCTCTCTGTACGGTCCCTTTCGTTCCTCAGAAAGAGAAAACAAAAGTCTGTGGCAAAATTGGTTATTACACATCTTCAAGCTATAAATTGTTAAAACTTTTTTGTCAGTATTTTATTATTTTTTTTTTGTCAATTTCTGACCACTATCACTATTAACCTGTTTCCATCATCACACATACATATTATACAACCCAGCAAAAAATTAACATTACTCACTGCATTACCTGAAATATGTAAAGAAATATTATATTTCTAATTCGATCATTTAAAGGGCAAAAAATTGCCCAAAAATTCTCAATTACGTTTTCGATAACCTTTCTGAAAATCATGTTATATATGGTTTGAATTGAGAAAGATGTGAAAGAAAAATTTATTTTTCTAAAAATTTAAGACATCCTGGTTCGTTTTTTACTAGTTTCATATAATCCAGTTATTATAATCATCAGAAAAACTTTTAATGTCGAATTTATTCAGTTAACAGTCAATTATATTCTATATGTGAAAATTATTAACAGATCGCAGCCGCCAGGGATTGAACCCATGATCTGTAATGTTTTTTCTATTAACTGCCTCTTAGGTACGATCACTCTAGACCGATACGCTAAGTTGGCTGTTAAGCAAGTATCAACTAAATCATGGTTTTTCAATTCTTGTATGGTTGTTGCTGTTGTTTTTTCGTACAGAAGAAGGTGAAATTGCATTATGGTGAATAAATTCAATTTTTAGTAATCATCATTCGTCCTCCTCTCCTTCATCAACTCTGATCTAAGTACTAATTTTGCAACCTTGCCAGAACATGGTATATATTTTGTAGACACAAATGTTAGGTGTTGCCATTTTCCAAAGATACTATATTGCCACTTAGGCCGACTTAAAGTCGTTATTTTCAAATTTTTGTTTTTCTGTAAAGACAGTTGAGCTCAGGCTCTAATTATAATTATGTATTATAATTTTTTAATCATGTTATATATGGTTTGAATTGAGAAAGGTGTGAAAGAAAATTTATTTTTCTAAAAATTTAAGACATCCTGGTTCGTTTTTTACTGAAAATGTTTTGCTGGGAAGTGTGTCATTTTTCAAAAGAAAGAGGACACTATATTTTTTTCTTTTTTTCTTAAATGCATTTTCCATATATAAAATTTATTTGCAGTTTTTATAGAAAAAAAAACCGCACGTTGAAGTGTTTATTTTTGTGGCAAATTATTTAGATTGCTACTGTTTGGAAGTAGCAAAAAAAAAACTCCACAAAATCTCTGTACTTTATGTAGTTGAGCAGTACGTGTCTTACATATGAAAGGGTTTATTATCAAACTTAAAATCTAACAAAACTACAAGGAATATTTTTTTTTCAAGTTTTCCACTCTCTCCATTTCTAGGATAATAATTTTTAAAAAGAAATACATTTCTTTTTTATATTTTTTTTTTTTTTAATTTGGAAAAAAAAAATTTCTTACCTTTAGTTAGTTGTATTACATATAAAATTTATTTCTCTATTTTATTTTCTATTCATACTCGTTAAGGCCATAAATTTTATGCTGTGGTTACGTGTTCTTTTAAGTGTAAATGTAGAAAATTTGAATTCCTATATTTTATATTGAGGTTTTTCTTTATTTTCTTTATTTTTTTTTTTTCTTTAATGGGAAATAACAAAAAAAAAAATGGGATGAAGATTCTAATTGGTTATTAGGGGGATAATTTGGAACACTGTGCATGTCTTTATATAACACCGCTCAACACTCATTTTCCGGTTTGAATTCTGACGATCAATTTTAGTAGACTTTGATCTCCTGATTCCAAATCTGTTCTCCAAATTTTCCCATCACATCCAGATTTTTAGTTATTCACGGTTGAAAATGCGAAAAATGACGATTTTTGCATTATTTGAAAGCCTGTACAGCAGCCATTCAGTGGCATACAAATTTGGTATAAAGCACAAGAGTATAATTTGTCTATGGTCTCCAACATAGAACACAATTTTTTTTTTTAAATTATTATGTTTGATTGGGCTTTACTTGCGTTTTAAAATGATACTGTTAAAATTACCATTTTTGTAAAAAAGGTAAGGTAGATAGATACCTTAGTTTTTTTTTGATATTTTTCAAAGAAAAACTAAAAAAAATAAATATTTTACAAATTTAAGATTTCTATGTTATTTTTCGTATACACCGGAACATATATTTAATGGGTTTAAAAGTCTATAAGAAAGAATGAACTTTTGCCTAAATTTTGAGCTCTTCACAGTAAAGATTGATCATCTGGTTATTGTATTAGAGCCTTTTAAAATGGTGCTTTTTAATTTTTTTGACAGTGTTTTTTTAAAATGCATGTTTGGCCAATAATAGTCCAACAACTTAAAATTTTTTTGATCATATTTTTGAGATCATAGTTCAATTCTACTCTCACGCTTTATACCAGATTTTTATTCCACCCAGCGGCTGCTGTGCAGGCTTTCAAAAAAGGCAAAAATCGCGTTTTTTCGCATTTTCAGCCGTGAATAATTAAAATTCTAGACGTGATGGAAAAATTTGGAGCACGAATTTGGAATCAGCGAGTCAACATCTTTAAAAATTTTATATGAAACTTCAAACCGGAGCCAAAAACCTTCGATTTGTTGAGCGGTGTAACTAAATATCAATATACGTCTTCTTTTTTACTCGGTTATATTTAATCGTTTTAATTGTATAAAAAACGAAAAAAAATTAACACTTAAAAAAAACCTTACGCTCCGGCTCCACCAACATAAAATTGTAGATAACATAAGAGATAAAGTCGGCAGAATTTTTTTGTATTTTCATTTTATGTTAAAGGGTGGTGTAATCGTAATTTATGTTAACTCATTTTTTTCAGGAATTCGTTGATGAAGGTCGTTTGGATTTTATTTTTTATTAATTTTTTTAATTCATATAACACACTTTTTTTAATTCAAAAGCTTAAATTTAACGTTACTAAGTTACTTTCTTTCAAAAAACAACATTTATTATTAATAAAGTGAATATTTTTTGCGTATTTGTATTTTTCCAAAATGTCGGCATCAACAAACTCATGAATTTGACGTTTCTTATGTTAACATAATTGTTAAGAAATATGTTTGGAGAACTATGTTAACATTTATTTCCAACATAAATATGTATAACATTTGACTATGGCACACGAGAAATAACACAATTTTGACGTATGTCGGAATAAATGTCCACATAATTATAGAAGGTGGAGCCAGTGGGTTAAGAAAGTTTTCTTGAAAAAAGATGACAGCAAACTATTTCTGTAAAATTATAAAATAATCCGCTAAAAATATATTCGAAAATGTTTTTAAAAATATAGTTTTGATTGTATAAAAAAACAAAACAAAAATTAAAATTTAACACATCGAAAAAAAACTTAAAGTCGGCATAGGACGATAGGTTATTTATTATCTTCACTCAAAAAAATCATTGTAAAATGACAAAAAAATACTGTAACTTTTATTTTCTTCTACCTCCTATTTTACGAGAATTCCTCGAAAAAGTTACAATAAAATTGCAAATGTATAACTTTTTTGTCGCGCTAAAACTTACAAGGAATTCTCGTGACTTCTATTTTTATACCCTCCACTCATCGAAATATCAGTCTGGGACCCCATAAAGTATATATATTCATGATGCCCGATCGATTTTAAGACATTCTAACGATGTCCGTCTGTCCGTCTGTCCGTCTGTCCGTCTGTCCGTCTGTCCGTCTGTCCGTCTGTCTGTCTGTGGAAAATGCCGTCGCGGACAAACTATTGCACAGAGATGACTGAAACTTAACATATTTATTGGAAGTTCTCCCGAGAAGTTTGGTATTGCATTTGAGCGATATCGGTTCAGCGGTTCAAAAGTTATGAAATGTAAGCACACCTCAAAAATTTCAGTACATTCAACATAACCTAAAAATACAAAATGCTTTAATTCGGCTTCTGGTTGACATATGTGAACATTATTGAACACCAAATGGTATTTACACAGAACAAATTTTGTACATAAATAGAATGAATTGCGTACATTGATTTCAGTTCAAACTATGTATTCATAAATTAATACTATTTATGTACATGATTTTTAATTTTCAAAAAAAAATCAAACAGGTTAGTTTAATATAAAAAAGAAATTGTCAAATTTTTTTGTGTATTTTTTTTTTTGTTTAAAGAAGAATCCCCTAATTGGAATCCTCTAATATGGAAGAATCCTTTAACATGGAAGATGAAATGGTAAGTTCAATGTATTTGTGTAAATATGTATTTTATATTTCCATTTATTTAGAGCATTTTGTTTAATATCTTTTTAGATATCCCGTCAACACGAATGACCTGATGCATACAAAAATTCTTGTGTATTTCTGCCACACAATTCCTAGGATGATGAATTTAAAGTTAAAACTATTCCATCAGAAGGTTAACCTGGTGATAACGCGAATTAATGGTATTATTTAATTTTTACATACATTTTTTGTAAGTTTGTAATAAATAAAGAAAACTTGAAAAAAATCATCTTATATGATGCCAAATTAACGCGTGTTTGTGTTTCTGATAATATGGCCCATTAAGTTATTTATAAATTACAAAAAAATTGCTAAAATTTAACACAAAAATCGTCAAAAATTTGTTCATAATATGTATGAACAAATTAATACTGTTAATAAACAATGTTTGGGAAATGTAAATTTTTTTTCTGTGTAAACAAGCACGAACATATTTTTTGACAAAAAAAAGAAAAAAATCGGGGATTTTTTTTTACCAAAATTTTTTTTCGCTGAATTTTTTTTTCAAAAAAATTTTTTTTTTCAAAAGTAATTTCCTTTTAAATAAAGTTTTTTGCAATAATCTTTTTGAAATTGTGGAGGGTATCACTACATTCGGCAAGGCCGAATTTAACTTTTTTACGTGTTTTTATTAATTTTTTTATTCATCAATTTTTTTTTTCACCAAATTTTTTTTTCATAATTTTTTTTGTTTTTCAATTTTTTTTTTTCATCTTTTTTTCATTAAGTGTTTTTTTCATCAACATTTTTTTTCTAACATTTTTTTTCTCATATTTTTTTATAAATTTTTTTTCATCAAATTTTTTATTATCAATTTTTTTCTCACCAAAAAAATTTTTTTTTCATATTTTTTTTCATAATTTTTTTTTACATCAAAAAATTTTTCTTTTCATTAAAATTTTTTTTTTTCAACAAAAATTTTGGGTTCATTAAATTTTTTTTAACATAATTTTGTTTTTTGTGAAAAAATAATTTTTTTTTTTACCACAACTACTTTTTCACAATTTTTTCGAATAAAAATTTTTCATTTGTTTGTCAAATGTACATAAAACATGTGAGAGTGGTATATTCTTTGGTCCCGAATCTTTTATACTCTCCAAAATGTAAAAAGACTTTTTTGCACTTATTTTTGCACTCACTTACGAAATGTACAGCTCTTTTGGTTGTTTAATGGGGTCCTCTACTGATATTTCAATTCGTTTTGCATGGAATAGCAAAGTAATATAACATTATTTTTTCTAAAAAAAATTTGCTTACGCAAGTACACTAGAGGTGTCCTTAAAAACGAAAATCACCTTTTTATACCTGGTAGGGTCCTATATTGTTCTTTAGTATCTAAAAATGAGTGAGCCAAAATTTGGGGACAATCGGCTAAAAATAACTCGTGCCGAAAATGGATTGAAGTTTTGGGACATTCTTATAAGAACGAAAAACTCGTTTTTTCTAGTTTTTGGAAAAACATTGGCATTTGGTATTTTTTGTTAAATTTTTTGTAAAATAATATGAAAATGGTACTAAATTACCTTTTCAAAACGACTAATAAAAATAAAATCGGATGAAAAATAAGCATTTTACGCATACATGCCCCAGACCATTGTATGGTTTTTAGAGCCAGAATTTCAAAATTTTCAAAATTTTTAGGCAAAAAAATAGTAAAAATTTAATTTTACTTTATGATCAAATTGAAAACATGTTTAAGATTAAAAATATCAGATATGGTAGTCAAGCTTTTTTTTTATTTGGCGCGGGTAGTGATAAAATTTCCGCGGATTTCAAATAAAATGCGTTTTTCTACAATAATTAAGCAAATTTTTGAAAATTTGTGCTCTATTGTGTGGATCGAAGTGTAAAACGTAAATTCTGTAATTTTGAGAAATCGGATATATGCAGATATTTTGTATTATAGAAATGTATAACGTCTCAAATTTGTCATTTCACCTCGACGAAAAGGGGTTAAAGATGCCCGAATTCTCAAAAAATTTACAGAATTTATGTATTGCATTTCGTATAATACAATACAAAAAATTGTTTCCCATATTTGCTAAAGTATTTTAGAAAAACTCATTTTCTTTGGAATCCGCGAAAATTATATCACTACCCACGCCAAATGAAAAAAAAGTTAGGCTACCATATCTGTTAGTTTTTATCTATAACATGTATTTAATATATAATCTTATTATATAAAAACATTTGTGCGGGGTACGTGTTACTAAAACTTAAGAACCGCTGAGCCGATTGACACCAAACTTGGACAATATATTAGTTCAGTCTAGAGCCAGGTTTCTCTTAAGTTTAATCCCGATAGGTGGCGCTGTTGTCGCAATATTTGAATTTTTGTTATTTATAGTACGATTTGGCTGAAATTCACAAAATGTATTTTTTAAACAAAAATAAGTTTCCTGATAAAATTTGGGCTCGGTAGATGGCGCTGGGGTAAAGTTATTAACAAAATTCTTCATTTCAGTGAAATTTAACAGCAGTTCAGAATCTATGAATGAATGTTTCGTAATGAGAAAATTAGTGTGTATGAATGGACCCTATAGATGGCGCCGGGGAGAAGCTTCTTATATATTCATGTCTAAGTCAACCCGGGTAACGCCGGGCGCTTCAGCTAGTTATAATGTAAAATTTATTTTTTTTTATTTTTTTGCCTAAAAATTTTGAAAATTTTCAAATTTTGGCTTTAAAAACCATGCAATGGTCTGGGGCATGTATTCGTAAAATGCTTATTTTTCATCCGATTTGAATTTCTTTAAGCTTTTTGGAAAGGTAATTTATTACCATTTTCATATTACTTAACAAAAAAATTAACAAAAAATAGCATATACCAATATTTTTCAAAAAACTAGAAAAAACGTGTTTTTTCATTAGATAAGAGTGTCCCAAAACTTCAATCCATTTTCGGCACGAGTTATTTTTATCCGATTGTCTCCAAATTTTGGCTCACTCATTTTAAAATACAAAACTACAATTAAGGACCCTACCACGTATTAAAAAGTGATTTTGAAAAATTACCTTAGTCGTTAGGACACCCAAATCTTCCGCAAAACATTATCATGATTTAATGTTTTGGGCAAGAGTTCAAAATTCGCAGGCATTTTTTGCTTTACTCTGGCAAATTGTATCTCGTAAAAAATATTAAATGCTATTCCCCTAATGTACATCTTTGTAAGTATGTGTTTGTTGGTTATAAATTTATTATCTTAATAATTTTTAAAATTTTGGAAAACCAATTAAAAAAATAATAAGAAAAAAATAATAATTCATGGTGTCATTTAAGAAAAGTGTTTGAAATAAACAAAAGAAAATATTCTAATTAGAATAAAATTTATAGTTAATGCGTTTTTTAAATAAAACATTGCCTTACCACTGTGAGAAACCAGATCAAGGAACTAAATTTTTGAATTCAGATTGTCGGATATCCCTTAGAGCTCAGTGCTAAAAAAGGCTGTTATTTTCCGATAATCACTTTTTCTTAAATTTTTTTAAATTATTTTAAATATTTTTTTTTTATAATTTTGATCCCATAATCAAGTGTATTTATTTTTTCAATAATTTCAACCTAACCTAGAATTAGTTACAATGACAGTTGCCTCGTTATAGCGAAACATACCAACGGCTCTGTTGAGAATCGAACCCGTGACCCCCACGTTCAATGGCTAGAATATTACCAACTAACCAGCATAGATTACCGCATAATTAATATAGTTACAACGACCGTTGCCTCGTTATAGCGAAACATACCAACGGCTCTTTTGAGAATCAAACCCATGACCCCCAGGTTCAATGGCTTGAATATTATCAACTAACCAACATAGACTCCCGCTTAATTTACTAATTCCCATCTCAAACCTAAAAAATTAAACTAAAATTCAGTTTCATAAAATTTTTATAGAATTTTCTTGCAAAATCATAAAAATTAGTAGTATTTTTTTTTTTTGGTGTTTAAAAATTTAATTAGAAACAAACAAAAAAAAAAAAAAAAAGAATTTCTAATTAATGCCTTCACAACTGCAAATTTATTGAATTGCATATTTTTATGTGCATTCTCTTATCTAAATACATGAGTATACCAAATTCATTGCCTAATTATAGACCATATAGAGTGGGATTGCTCTATTTGGTTTTAGATCGAAAACAAAAAAAATCAAACTTATTTATTTCCTTATAAATTAAAATGCATGCGTAATTCATTTTGAAATCTCTAACCAATATATTTACACCATATCGACTATTTATTTCACAAATTTATTGTCATTTCATAAAATTGCCAACACGAAGTGCATTGTAGTAGTATTTAGTTGTATACAAACATAGACTATACAAATGATAATAATACGCACACAAATACATATAAAACAAACAAATAAAAAATATTTATTGTTATGTTAACATTATAGTCTCGTACTAAATATATATGCACAAAACACACCCGCACTAGGATATATCAATATGCAAAAAAAGGAGGAATTTTAGAAAACCCAGTAAACATTTTTAGAGGAGCAAAACTGAAGGACCTTAAAATAAGCATCACATGAACGTCTTAAAATTTATCAGGGTTCAGAAATATATAAACTTTATGATACTTCAATTAAAAAGACAACAGATTCCTTCTTTAATTTAGATAATGTTTAACAAATCGTGTAATTCTAATTAAAATTTGAAGAAGGAAAATGCGCAAAAAATTTCATCTTCATTAAAAAATTAATGGAATTCCCTGGAAATCCCGTCCAGGGAATCCTTGTGAAAAACTCTATTGATAGTTATAAGAAAGTACCAATTTTACACTTTTACCCCCTGTTCGTACCCTTAGAATCGAAATGTTCAAAAACTGTTCTGTTTATTGGGTTTCTTTATTGTCTGTATTTCGAGTATTTTCAACAAAACAAAGTCTATAAGTTATCAGAAAAACCAAATAACATTCTAATACATGAGGGTGTCAATAATGTTATTTTATCGGAAACTTGCATGCATAGTTTTGATTATTCGTAATTTTGTGCGTTTATTTGTCTATGTACTGGTAAAAATTATTAAACTCAAAAAAGTACGGCAATAACAACTAAGCGTAAGTTATTAGTACTAGTACTTTTTATAAATACAAATGTAGTTGTTTTTGAAAGCAAGTGACAAAAATGAAATGGAGCTATAAAACAAATATAGATATATAGATATATAGACAAAAAATTGGGAAAGAAAATGTTAGGAGACATCTTAATTTTATTTACATACCACGTAATCTAAAATCCTAAAATGCTTTTATTCAGCTGCTGGTGAATGCTGGGTATATTTTTTACATACCAGAATTTTTTTTCACCAACAATTTCATTTTACAAAAAAATATTTTTTACAAACATAATTTTTTTTTTTAATTTTTTAAAAAAAATTTTATCCCTAATTTCTGTCACAAAGTTTTGGTTTAACCAAATTTTTTTTGCCTAAAATTTTTCCATTTACTTTAATAACACAGTACAACTCTAAAAAATGCGAATTTTGTACTCTTGCCCAAAACATTAAATCATGATAATGTTTTGCTGAAGATTTGGGTGTACTTGCCAAAACAAAGTTTTTTAGAAAAAATAATGTTGTATTACTTTGCTATTCCATGCAAAAGGATTTGAAATATCAGTCGAGGACCCCATTAAAAAACCAAAAGAGCTGTACATTTCGTAAGTGAGTGCAAAAATAAGTGCAAAAAAGTGTTTTTACATTTTGGAGAGTTTAAAAGATTCGGCATCAAATTATATTCCACTCTCACTTGTTTTATGTACATTTGATAAACAAATGGAAAATTTTTATTTGATAAACAAATGGAAAATTTTTATAAAAAAAATGATTTTTTCACGAAAAACAAAATTATGTTAAAACAAGTGAGAGTGTTAGATTCGGCTGTGCCGAATCTTTTATACCCTCCAAAATGTAAAAAAAAAACTCTATAAAAAAATTCCAGGGGCGTCTTTGTTTTCTGGGGGGGGGGGGGGGTTGGTGGGAGACGTTCCTCCTGCGATTTTTAACTTTTTCTGAGATAAGAATGTTGCATTTGCTTAGGAAAAGCACAAAAAACCCTGCAAAAAATGCGGTTTTTCTTGGGTTGGTTTAGTTCTCCAAGGGGGAACTTTTTTCCCCTTGGTCCGATTTTACCCATTTCCAAACTTAACCTGCCTAGGAATATAAGACATATTCGTGCAAATCTTCGGAAGTCTAGCTCTTTTATTTTGGACTGTATCGTGTCTTCTACAGACGGACAGACGGACGGACGGACGCACAGTGCCACATTTGGCCAATCTAGGACGACAAAAATCCAATTTTAATTATATTGACGAATTTCAATCGGTATAAATGTTCGTTTTGACTTCGAAAATAACGTTATGAAAAATGTGGGAGGCCGGTTAAGGGCCACGCCCACTTATTTTAAAATTTGTAATTTTGGTTATAATTTCTTTAAATTTGGTATATATACTCTCAATGACTGTAGAAATAATATCACAAAAAAAGGGGGCGGTCAGACAACTGCCACGCCCACTTTTTTAAAATATGTTTAAAAAATATATAAAAACAAGGTTAACATATCGCCCCACTGTAGTCGGCGTCGCAGACGGTCGCAAAAGTTAGCCGTTGAAATAAGTACTATGGATATTGGTCAATATATCTGAAAAAGTCCGGCGACCAATACGGACCAAACACAAAAGTTCTATTCCATCAAAAAAAATAAATACATAATTTTCTTTTCAAAAATTTGTATTTTGTTAAAAATTAAAAAAAAAAATAGAAAAATTTGTTTTAAGAAAAAAGAAAAGATATGACTTAAAGCATTTTAATATCCTTTAAAATTACCAAAAAAGAGTGGACAAATATCTCTTTTTGTTCAAAAGTTACAACAGTTTAAACTCGACTTAATTTATGCGAAATAATGGACACTAGTTACAGGATTTTACAAGATGCAACTTTATGCACCCACCTGTTAGTAACGAACAGAATTATCGATCTTATATGATTATTTCCGTGCTATTAGGAATGTTCTATAATACATACAAACATATCATGAAAATCGGGGAACTTTTTTTTTTTATTTTTGTCGTGCTAGATTGGCCAAATGTGGCACTGTGGGACGGACGGACATCGCTAGAATGTCTTAAAATCGATCACTGATCAATAATATATATACTTTATGGGGTCCTAGACCGATATTTCGATGCGTTACACACGGAATGACAAAGTGAGTATACCCCCATACTGTGGTTGGAGGGTATAAAAAATTTGATGAACCCAAAATTTTTGGTGAAAAAAAATTTGATGAAAAAAAGTTTTTGATGAAAAGAAAAATTTTTTGATGTAAAAAAAAATTGACAAAAAAAAAATATGAAAAAAAATTGTTGGTGAGAAAAAAATTGATAATAAAAAATTTGATAAAAATTTTGATGCAAAACAATTTTGAAAAAAAATATGATAAAAAACTAGTAAGAGTGTTAAATTCGGCTGTGCCGAATCTTTTATACCCTCCAACATGCAAATAAATAAAAAAAAAATTGCAGGGGTGTCTTCTTTTTTTTTTTTTGGGGGGGGGGGGTCGGTAGTGGTACTTGGAGGGTACAATTCCTCTCGAATAAGTGTTATAAAAAATAATTCTTATGCTTTTTGCACTAAAGAAATACAAATTTATCATTATATAAAAAAAAAAGTTATTCCACGCCCATAAAAGGGGGGGGGGGGTGGACCGTAAAACGATTTTTTATAATTCTGTGGGTCCAAATGCAGGACCTTGAACTTCTTGTAGCATAAAAATGTTGGATTTGTTAAACAAAAACACAAAAAATCATGTAAAAATATGGTATTTTTCATAGGTTTGTTTAGTTCTTCAAGGGGAAACTTTTCCCCCCTGGTTCGATTTTACCCATCTTCGAACTTAACCAGCCTATGAACATAAGACATATATGCGCCAAATTTCAGGAGTCTATCACTTTTATTTTGGACTGTATCGTGTCTTCCACAGACGGACGGACAGACGGACATCGCTAGAATGTCTTAGAATCGATCACTGATCAATAATATATATACTTTATGGGGTCCTAGACTGATATTTCGATGCGTTACACACGGAATAACAAAGTGAGTATACCCCCATACTGTAGTTGGAGGGTATAAAAATTTATGAAAAAAAACTTTGATGAAAAAAAAATTGATAAAAAAAAATTAATGAAAAAAAAAAATTGATGAAAAAAAGAAAATTGATAAAAAAAACAAAATTTGATGAAAAAACAAAAAAATTGATGAAAAACAAATTTTTATAGAAAAAAAATTAATGAAAAAAAAAATTTGATGAAAAAAAATTTGATATAAAAAAAAAAATGATAAAAAAAATGATGAAAAAAAAGTTTTATGAAAAAAAAAGTTTGATGAAAAAAAAATTGATGAAAAAAAATTGATGGAAAAAAAAATTTAATGGGAAAAAAATTTGATAAAAAAAATTTGTTGAAAAAAAATTTTTTTTTGTTGAAAAATAAAAATAATAAATAATTTTATGGCTAAGATTTTTGTAGAACATTTCATTCCTGTCCTCATCATCTTTTAGGGTTTTTTTTACGATTTGTTAGAATAGAGCCAAAAAATACCATTATGAGGGTAGTTGGAGGCTTAATATAGTACACAAAAATATTTTCCATAATATTTTGTACAAAGTTGCTGAACATACCCTCCGATGAAAAGAAATATATACCGATATGCTGCAAGAACAGGCCAAAGCTGGGAAACTTGTAAATAAAAGTCCGATGTAAAATTTCAAAACGCCGACACACACATAACTTTTTTGTATCCTCTACCAGAATCAATCGTCGAAACCCGTTATTTTTGAAAAAGTTTGAAATTGTTGTACAGTGTAATTTATGTTTTTTCACATTAAATTGTTTGCAGTCAATTTTACTTAAATAATTGATTGAGTGTAGAATACACTCAAAAAAAAAACCTTGTAAAATTACAAGAAAAGTTTGTTACTTTTTTCTACCTCCTATTTGACAAGAATTCCTTGTTATTTTACAAGCTTTTTACCAATAATTTTGTAATTTTACAATCTTTTTACCAAAAAAATTGTAAATTTACAATTTTTTGACGTTCGTGATTTTACTAGATTTTTTGCAACCTCCTATTTTACGAGAATTCCTAGTAAAAATTACGAAATTTTTTGTAATTTTACCATATTTTTACCAATAAAATTGTAAATTTACAACCCTTTTGGCGAAATAAAACTTACAAGAAATTCTCGTAAATTTAATTTTTTTTTGTAAAAAATCTTGGAAATTTGTAAAATTACAAGGAACACTGTAAAATTACAAAAAAAAAATAAATTTCGTCGAAAATTATTTGTTAAAAAACAAGGAAAACTGTCAAATATTGGTAAAACGGGGTTACGAGACTTTTTCTAGTAATTTGACAAGGTTTTTATTTTGAGTGTAGCAGCATCATTCTATGGTTGTGGATAATTTTAATGTGTTTTTGTGCATTTGGGCACTAGTTTTTTTCTTGTTTGTGGTAAGAGAAAAGTTATGAAGCAAATAATTGCAGACATTGGAGGTTATGGTTGAAATTTGTGCATTGTTTAGTGAACAACATAACAACTGCTACTCAGAGAAAACAAACAAATTATTGTATGTTTAATAAGATTAGATAAAAGCATATTTCAAAAAGTATAGAAAAGGCCTCGATTTACGAGATTTGTTATATTTATTGTGGGCAACAATTTTTTAAGTCGAATAAAATATTCAGGGTCACATAAAAAGCAACTCATAGAATATTTGGTATATTTTTATTTTCAATTTCGAATGTATATCGAGGTTAATGTGTATAAATAAAAAAAATTGATTGTTTTGGAAATAAAATGCAATAATACAGCAAAGGCTTTGAAAAATATTGCATAATTAAGGAATTTTTAATAACACAATATGCTGCATACTTTAAGGGTATTTCAAAAATTCAAAGTATAGATTACTTTGAGGATTACTCAATAATAAAAAGCATTGGCTACTTTAAGGCAGATATAGTAAGCAATTGAAATTGAAAATGTTCTTTATTTAAATACACTAAAAACGGCAACACCCTTTAGTATTGCTAAATTTTTTCCAAAAAGATTCTTAACAAAAACATCTTTTCGAAAAAAAAAAAATATAAAAACAAAATGATTCCTAATGAAACACTTTAATTTTTTTTGCACATCGAGAGCTAAACAAATAAACTCTTTACGCTTTTTAATTGCCACAGTGTCATTGTATTTGCTATCAGTAGCTTTTGTATATGTGTTCTTTTTTTGTGACATTTTCTGACAAGAACTCATTTAAAGGTCCATTACACATGCAACATTTAGCATCAAACATCACCAGCACTATCACTGGCAAAACTCATTGTCATTGTAATAGTAGGTGGAGAAGAGTAGAGTAGCAAGCATCATATAAATAACAACAAGGACACAAAACATACCAGTGCTATACTTGACTTGTTTGTTGTCTCTTAATGACAAAAATCGAAAGGAAAGTTGAGAAAATATCACAAAAAAAAAAAATGAAAAACGAAACCAAAATAAACACAATCAGTAGATAAGGCGTATAACTTGGCAGACAATTTGCCACTTTAATTGCTCCAATTTTTTTTCTTTCCTCTATTGTTTCATTCTAGTGAAACAACAATTATTGGTATTTGGAATCAAAAACTAAAGAATTTGCTTTAACAAAAAAAAAATTATATAAATGAAATTCTATAGAAGTTTCACTTGAAGTTTTAGAAATGCTTTTTGGTTGGTTTTATGGTCATTGAGTACACAAATTTTGTTAATAATATGGATTGGTAAGTTTTAAATGAAAAAAAAAAAAATTATTTAGAAGCCCAAATGTAGGCAATGGATTTTTTAATAATAGAACCCCGAAGGGATTGCCTTACAGTTTTTAGTTAGAAAATTGTAGTCACCTTTTAACGACCTCAAAAATCAATCGACCTCAAAAATCAATAATTTTGCGATCAACTGAATTATTTAAAGAGATATTAGCATTAGTGGACTCGATTCACTCATGACTCACTAAATTTTTTAATTTACTAACGCTAACTCACTTACACGCAAGGTCTTTCACAGGGCACCCACTGATTGTCCTGAAACTTACATATGGGAAAGAGGGCAGGAAAATAAGAGTTACCTGTTTTTTCTTAGCTGTCCAATCTCACATTTAGCGGGTCAAAAGGAAGAAGGAAAACGTGATTTTTGGTTTTTGAGGATTTTTCACATTTCTTCAAAAGAAACAATATGAACATTTTATACAGATCGAAAGGTTTTTTGAAGGCCTATCCAATGGGGTATAGCTAATGTCCGAATTAGGCTCTGTTAAGTCCTTATCTTTAAAAATGTAAAAACGTTGGGATAGTTTATATGGAGAGGTACGACCGCAAAATTCATATATACACTCAAAAAATTATGTAGGTAAATTCCAGTGAATATTCACTTAAAACAAATGAAATTTTATTTAAAAACCATTCCACTGTTTTTTCATTAAAAATAAAAACACATTACAGTTAATTTTAAATGTTAATTTAATGACTAACCAAAACATTAAAAAACAAGTGAATATTCAGTTATTTTGTATTGAAAAACAGTAAAACTATAGAAGAAATTTTTTACTGCCGAAATTGAATGTAACAGAAAATTCAGTTTTAAGACAGTAAAATATTTTTTTTTAAACTACAGATACAGTAGAAAACAAGAAATCCATAATAAAATTAATGATTTTTCTTTTAAAATAACTTTACTGATTAATTTTTAAAATAACCTACAAACAGTTAATGACATAATTTTCTTAGTGTAATCTCTATTAAAATTAAGCTGGCCCGTATTTTTGCGTTTGGCGAAATACCTGCTTGTTTGGATTTTATTCAGATTTTCCCGAAAGACCTAATTTTTTCATAAGGGGGCAACCCTTTTTATACCCTCCACTCTAGTGATAGAGGGTATATATAAGTTTGTCATTCCGTTTGTAACACCTCGAAATATTGGTCTAGGATCCCATAAAGTATATATATTCATGATCTTCGATCGATTTTAAGACGATTTAACGATGTCCGTCCGTCCGTCCGTCCGTCCGTCCGTCCGTACGTCTGTCTGTCTGTTGAAAACACGCTAACTTTTGAAAGACTTTACGGAGGCTCCTGAAGTTTGGCACATATGTTGGGCATTTACCTGGTCAGGTTGGTATTGCAAGCCACGAAATCGGCCCAGTGGTTCAAAAGTTATGAACAAAAGACTGCATTTCGGCAAGAGTTTTTCGTGAATTTATGAGATAAAAAACACGTTAATTTTCGAAAGACAATTCTGAGGATGCTGAAGCTTAACATATATATTTTTCGTTTCCCTGGCCTAGTTTGTGTTGAATTTCAGCCAAATCGGTTAAGTGGTTCAAAGGTTATTAGCAAAAACGTGAATTTCAGATTAGTTTCACCTTAAATTCACTTGCTGAAAACCCGTTAAACATTTTTTAAAAGCATTGAAAAGGCACAAAAATATTTTACAACGTATTTTTGTTACTCAAAAATAATTTTACACTAAAAAAAAAAAAATACACTCAAAAAAATTTTACACTCAAAAAAAATTTTTTTATTTATTTCGGTTTAAGTCCATATTAATTATTTCTGAGAAATAATAATTGTTGTACAATGAGAAAATCTAAAAAGTGACAACACAGGCTAAGTGGAGATGTCGACAGCTTTCGGAAGATGACACCCTTCCATCATCAGCACTCCTTCGATTGCCACACACTTAATGTGTATCAGATTAAAATTAGCAATTTAAATGAATCTTTTGAACAAATTAAATACGGGAATTACTCCTCTTTGTGTTAAAAAATCCGTATTCAGCATCATTCGTGGTGTATTCATTTGGCAGAAACTTAATCAATCTTAACTTTTAACAGAGTTGTATTTTTCCCATTTTTAACCCTTAATAGGACTTTTAAAGTCTTGAAAAATGTCAGAAATTGTTGATCATACAATTTATGTCTTGACTAGATTTGTTATTTAGAAAATATGTGAGAAATTATATGAATTTAAATGCATTTATATAAATATCAATATATTTTATGGCGAAAATAGCAAAAATTGTTGATCATACCTATAAATTAAAAAAAAAAACAAGTTTCTAAAATCTTTAACCATTCCCTAGCAAATCAGGTTTTTTCTAAATTTAGCTTAAGTTAGTTGTGTTAAATACAATAAACGTTTTTTGGTATCTTATCTAATTTATAAAATTTATACATCACTCTGTTTAACAAAATGCTATTTGCAAAAACCACATTTCAACCATAAACTAACAATTAATTTTATATATGCAACCTCTAATACGTTTACAACGTCAACTATTTCCTAAAACATTAAATTGATTAAGCCTAAAACTATACTTTGCCTTTTAATATCTTATATTTGAAAAAGCTTTAAATAAATTCTCTAACAACCACTCCAAAACTCTCTTACTTTGACATATCTACATAAAATTTCATGTAACAGCACTTGAAAATTTGTCTGTTGTTTCTATATATGTAGTTGCTGCTGCTGCTTCTGCTGTTGTTGCATTCAATAACTATGATGATGATGACGACGACGATGATGTTGACTTGACTACACTAAACAACAGTTGTATAGACAGACATAAATACATACATACAATATGTTATACCAGCACTTAAGTGTATTGCGTTAGAAAATTGTTGTTAACTTAATTGCATTGCTTTGCTGTTATTGCTAGCTATAGTTGCTATAAAACTACATAAATATACCCGAGTAAAAATGATAAAGTTAAAATTTTATAATAGTCGCACAAAAAATTAAAAAAAATGGGCTGATTTAAAAAGTTTTTATATATCAACAAACAATTTAATTGTATTAACAAATTGTGTTGTTGAATAAAAAAAAATAATTTAAAAAAAAATGAAATGTTGGCTCATTTTCAATTAAAATGTTTTTGTTTTAACAAATATTTTAATTGTATTTACAAATTGTGTTGTTGAAAAAAAATCAATTATTTTATTTTGCTAATCCAATTAAACTTTTTGTTATTACAACAACGTTTTAATTGGAATAGTGCTAATAGTACAATTTTTTTCTGTGCATTTATGATTTTAAAAGCTTTAATCAAAAAGTGTGTTAATTTAATAATTTTATTAAATTTTGATTTAAGATGATGTCTATGTGTTTATATCAAAACTTTTTTTACTCGGTTACTCTGCATACACTTTAGACATCTTCTAACTTTGTAACAGCAATCTAAGTATCTACCTTAAACGTTTTATTTGTTTTTCAGTTGTTGTTGTTGCTGCTGCATAATATCGTAGCAATAGAGTCTTGTTGCCGTTAAAAGTTTTAACCAAAATGCGTTAACTTTATATCATATTGTAAGTTACGCAGTATTATAAAGTTTACTATTTTTTCCGTATGTCTATTTAATATGTCTACTATCTATGGAAAAATATTAGGGTGGCATTAGTTTTTGAATAACCTTAAAAATTTTGAATAGAAAAAATTTGTTTGATTAAAATTTTTTTTTGATTGTAAATCTTTTTTATTTTCATCTTTTAATTTTTGATCATATTTTCTACTTACCATATTTCATTTCGGTTCACTTTTGTCTTTAATCTTTAGGTCCCAAAAAAGTTTTTGAAAGATTTCTAAGTCCGGGATACACGATTTTTTTGCCTTTAGATCACAAACTCTTTCTTAAAATCTTCTTTTGCATGTTTTTCTGAATGTGCTGGTTTGAGTGGACTTTTTTAAGCAATTAAAATTTTTTTCTGGTAAAATATATTTAAAATTAAATTAAAATAATATTACCGGATTTCCCGGGAAGAAAAAAATTTCCAAACACTTGTTTTAGTCCTAGAACACTGTGCAAAAAGTTTTGGGTCTTCGAGTACCAAAATCTTGAACGGTACCAAAAAAAATAAAAAATTAAAGTATACTAATAGAAGACCAAAACCCCCGAAGGGTTTTGAAAATTTAGCTAAAGTTATTTTTAATGGCCCACTGAAGTTTTTCAATTTTTTTCAAAGGCGTTTTGAATAAGTCAAAAAAAGCAGTAAATCTAATTCTGAGGTAAATAATGCTAAGACACATTTTCTGTAAAATTTAATGGCGGATCTTAGCATATACAGGGTGGTCAAATAACTGGTATCTTTTTAAAACATGCAATGAAATGAACAATACTCAATAGTTTTGAAACCTTATGGCTTTATTTGAAAGAGCAAATATTCCCATTATTTATGGCAAACGACTTCATTCATGCGGTTGCCTGGGTTAGCTCCGCAGTAGCTCATTCTCGGCACCCATTTTTCTAATGTTTCTGGTTCTATCTCACGAATGGCTTGAACGATATTCGTCGAATGGGCCTAGAACATTTCTGGATTTCCCATGTTGCATGAATCTTTAACGAGACCCCTCAAAAAAATTTGTAAAGTTGTTAATCGGCAGCTCTGAAGTGATCAATTGTCACCGCGAATATGGCGAAAAACACGATTTCCGAACTAAGTGCGCAATATATCGATTGTTTGATGGACTGTGGGACATATTGCGACACCCTTCTGAAAATAAATGTCATCCAAGTTGGTATATTCTATTACGGCCAACAAAAAGTCGGTAATCATGGCTATGTAGCGCTCATCTTTGACGAAAATGGGATTTTCAGCTGTATTTTTGAAAATATTGTGTAATGATGCTGATACTCAAATCTATTGCTTTCTATAGATGAATTGGATTCTTTACAATACCTTGCGAGTTTTACGATCCCAAGATGTACCAATTTGTTTGTTAACATAACCTCATTTGAGTGCCTTATTTCGGTTAAAAACTTTTTTTCGAAAAACGTGCAGTTTGGCAGCGCAGTACTACGCTACAACGCGATACAGCGGAGCAAGCCGAAGACGCATCAATGAAGTCGTTTGCCATAAAAAACGGGAATGTTTGCTCTTTCAAATAAAGCCATAGGGTTTCAAAACTATTGAGTATTGTTCATTTCATTGCATGTTTTAAAAAGATACCAGTCATTGGACCACCCCTTATTAACCCTCTATCTCCCATTTTTAGGGGTAATTTTGCTCCTTTTTTTAAATATCTTTATAGAACACCAATAAAACGTGCGTTTAAAGGGTTAAAATGTTCTACAAAAAAAGTTTGCATCAAATTTCACTAGAGGTTGTCAAAGATCAAAAGTCAAAGATCAAAAAAAAGTTAAAAATGTAAAATTGTAAATTATCACATACTATTAATTTGTTCTTCATCAAAGTCGAGTGAAATAAGTCAAAAAAATTTTATAAACCTGCTTCTAAGTTAAATTACGATATTAGATGTCTGCAGTGGAATTTGATGGCGGTTCTTTTCCTAGAACATATGAACCCTCTATCTCCCATTCCTAGTGGTCATTTTAGACAATTTTTCAAATATCATCTTAGAACACGACTAAGGCGTGCGTTTAAAGGGTTCAAATGTTCTACAAACATTTTCTGCATCAAATTTTACTAGGGGTTGTGCCTAACACTGAAGTCTTAAGAAGAATAGGCAGTGATCGTGAATTACTTCCCACAATTAAAAAAAGGAAAACTGTTTATTTTGGTCACATTATTCGGGGCGAAAAATACGAGTTTCTACAGCTTATTTTAGAAGGAAGAATTGAAGGTAGAAGAGGAATAGGCCGTAAGCAAATATCATGGCTACGTAACATAAGAAACTGGACGGGACTTAATACAATTGGTGAATTAGTTCACACTGCCAGAAGTCGTGAAGAATTTCGTGAAATCATTAATAATTTAAGATAAAATTTATAAGAAAAAAATATGATCCTATTTCTTTAAAATGTACTTAACTTTATATATATTGCAAAATCATGTGATCACTTATATCCAGTAATGGATTTGAAATAAAAGAAGAAGAAGTTGTAAAAGGTCAACAGGATGGCAAAAAAATTCTATGAATCGGCTACAATTTTGTTTAAATCGTCATGAAGTGGTTAGGGATTATACATTTCACTCCCTTAAAAAAAAAAAATTTTTTGAAGCGAAATAAAAATTGTTAAAAATTTTTAATTTTTTATGCTAAAAATTTTCTTTCGGCCGCCAAAAAAGAGCGCCTAGTACTTTTTTTGTTTTTGGGCTCATTCTCTTCCATACATCATCTAGAAACAGAATTGATTTTCAAATTGGAAGAAATCAATTTTTTTTTTAAATCATGAAAACCTACCTTGCGTAGTAGCGACCGCAATGTAGCGATCAAAATTAATAAATATAATGTATCGCAAAACTCATATTATTGTTTCAATTTTTTAAATCCAAAACTTTAATCGCCGGGCGCAACGGAGTAATTTTATCCCAATGGCCTCAAATTTAAACCACATCACTTTTGGTCTAGAAGGCACTTTGAAAAATCAAAAGTTTAAGATAAATAAATGCCACTCTAATACACTTATTTAGTTATAGTTTACATGAATATTTGCATAAGGCTTAAATATAAACAAAATTGTTGTAAATATTTGCAGTTGTTGCCGGTTTTTATTTTTTATATATTTACCAAAAGATATTTACATATGTGGGCTAGTAAAAGTTTAAAGGAAAACAAAGTTATGTTGTGTTGTGAATTAAATTGAAATGTTTCAACAACATTACAACATTAGCACTTTCTTGGGAAATGAAGTGTATATTAAAGTGGACTGAAAGAAATTTAATCTAAAAAAGTTTAGGCATGCCAAGTTAATGCCGCCCTTGCAAAAGACAATTTTGTAAAAAAACAAGTGAGAGTGTTAAATTCGGCTGTGCCGAATTTTTTATACCCTCCAATATGTAAAAAAAATTTAAAAATATATAAAAAATTTGCACGGGCTCATTTTTTTGGATGGTATTAAACATGTACTTTGGAAATCTAAATATAATTAGACCACTTTTGGACTTAGTCCCCATATAAAAATCTCGCCCGATATTCGTTAAATCGGTTGGCAACACAAATAAGCCCATTCCACTGAAAATTGGTTGTTGTGTGTTTTCAACGCCTATTAAAGATATAACAAATTATAAATCAAATCGGTCCATCTTAGGACTTAGGCCCTTTTTTCCGGAAAAGAATGGTGTAGGGTATCTTAACCGACTATATTTGTCTCTCTTGTTTTGCACTATTTCTGTTCACTTTGTAGTGTATAAAAGATTCGACACAGCCGAATTTTACACTTTCACTTGTTTTAAAATTTCATTGTTTCATGATCGCAACATTTTTATGTTTTCTGACCACTCTAAATTTTACAACTTTACCTTGCATTATAAAAGTAGTACTTATTATTTTTGTACTTTTTACAGCATCATTATTTTAAATGTTTTTTTTTCTTTAACAAGGTGGCGATTAGAGAAAAACAAGGTGTAAATTAAGTTACCAACAATTTAAAAAGCTTACAATTTATATGTATAAAATACGGGGGTGTAAATTGGTTATAGTTACGGGAGGTTGTAACTGCGAGGGATATGTAAAGTTATATCCAAAATAACTTTGCAAATGTCTACCCTTTATATTGGAAAAAGGGTATCAGAAGGGAGTATCTGAGTTGTTTAATTCGGGGTGAACAAACATTTAAGGGAGGATCAAGGAGTAGATCCTATTCAAAATAATTTGAGGGTAAATTATTTATATACCTGTTCTAATTTGGAGGTAAATCAAAGACAGGGATCTTTTTTATACTTCGTTATAAAACTTACATTTATTATATAAAAAGTTCAGGAGATTGAAGAGGTTATCTGCTGCTGTCTTCTTTGGCTGCCAGTACGGAAAGAGGCCGAGCTTTATTGACGTTTACTTCAAGAAAGCTCGGTCTATTCACGAACATGGATGTCAAACAAGGACAATTTAGGATAAATGTCATAAAAGATGTAATTCAAGTAAAAATAGGGGGTTAATCTACTACATTTCATGGATGGTAAGTATTAATTACCATGAGATATGAACAATTTAAGAATAATTATAATTATAATAATAATTATAATAATGATAATAATAATAATACTTATTTCAAATAATTTTACAATTCATGAATTTATACAACTGAGAAATGTGAACTATGTTGAACATCCTGCCGCCCTTGGTCTGTAAGACCAACATTACGCCATCTACAGACTCCTTGCAAGCCGAGAGAGTGCACGTAAAGCGCCTTTCAAGATCTGCCGAGGGCTTGGTGTCAAAGTATTGGAATCGCTAGTAATCATTTGTTCGCTACGATACGGTTGAAAGCGTCTCTGCGATCGTAATAGTCTTGAGTGATGCTGTTGTGACTCACGTCTTGGTGAACGTTGGTTGCGGTGGGATTGTTGCTGTTGTGGCCCACGTCTTTGTTGACGATTGTTGCTAGACGGTTGTTGCTGAATACGTTGAGATTGGACAGTGGCACTGCGATTGCGACTTCTTGACTGTCTGGCCTGTGACTGTTGTTGATGACGATCATGTACAGTGTTGCCGCGTACAGCATGAAGTAGTGTATGATGTGCCCAACCACATTTTTGGCACACGTCAGCTGAAGTGCAGTCCTCTGTTCCATGGGAACGAGCCAAACAGTTCCGGCAATAGCCATGTTGGCGAACCTCTCGCTGGCGACCTTCTACGCTCATATCTAAAAATCTTTTACAATACTTTAGTGAATGAAAACGTCTGCATATAAGGCATTGATGAATTCTTGGATTTCTAGGAGCCCTGTGGAATAAATAAACGTTAATGTTGGAACTGACAATGTGTAAATAAGTTGAAATATGTATGAGGGGATTAGGATGTGAGTGATTAAGTGTATTTATGGCTCGACGGGAAGAACGCAGAGTTTTACAATAGATCTAGTAACGGTCCCGTTCTGAGTTCTAATATCAGCAACACGAACAAGCTCATCTTGACCTAAGTATATTTTCCTAATACGTCCGAGTCTCCATTCGCAAGGAGGAAGGAGATCATCCTTTATGACAACGAGCTGGCCAACTTTTATATTTTCTTCCTGATGTTGCCACTTATATCTGCGCTGTAATTCCTTCAAATATTCATCCTTCCATCGTTGGGCGAATTGGTGATGAAGAGATTTCAACCTTTCCCAACGGTCTCTTAAGGTGATTGATTCTGAGGGAGTTTCAGGTAGTGCAATAAGAGAGGACCCACGCAGGAAATGTCCTGGAGTGAGTGCCAATAGTTCTTGCGGGTCGTCCGTCATTGGGGAAAGAGGACGAGAGTTTAACACGGCTTCTATGCGAGTCAAAAGCGTGGTAAACTCTTCAAACGTGAACTTTTGCTTCTGCGCGACCTTTTTAAAATGCATTTTGAAGGATTTGACTCCAGCCTCCCATAATCCTCCCATATGTGGAGCATTTGGAGGAATAAAGGACCACTGAAATCCGTGTGAAGAGTATTTATCAGCAATATCTTTGGAAACTATTTTAAGAAATTCGTCGTATTCCCTCTGGAGAGCATGTTCTGTACCAACGAAGTTAGTACCGTTATCGGACATAACCTTTTTTGGGAGTCCACGGCGGCTAACAAACCTAGTGAAGGCTGCCTGGCATGAGCCGGACGTGAGATCCGAACACAGTTCAAGGTGTAAAGCCTTGGTGCTAAAACATACAAATACACAAACATAGCTTTTGTGATAAGGAGCAGTTCGTAGTATCGATGTTTTCGTAGAAAAGGGACCTGCGAAATCAAGACCAGTTACAGTGAAGGGAAGGGAAAAAGTGCTTCGATCTAATGGAAGTGCTGCCATCATTTGTGACTGGACTCTTTGTTTATAGAGCACACATGTAATGCATTTACGAATGCAGAATCGAATTGCTGATCTTAATCGTGAAACGTAATATTCGGCCCTAACCGCTCTTATCATGAGATTAATTTCAGCATGCATAAGGAGACTATGCGTAAATAAAATGAATAATTTACAATATTTTGAACTGACCGGGATTATAATTGGATGCCGTTCATTAAATGAAATAGCAGAGTTGGAGATTCTACCATTAGCTCTCATAACATTATCAATATCTAGATAGGGATTCAGAGGATAGAGAGAACTCTTTCTATTGACTGTGCTTCCGGCTACAAGTGAGGAATATTCGTTTTGAAAATGGGTTCTCTGTGTAAGAACGATCAACAAATTTTTGGTTTTGAGAAACTCTTGGTGATCAATGGGGGTAACACTACTAATCATAAGTGCTACAGACTCAGTAGGGGAAATATTTATTGTCGTGGACTTTAGAGGTGGCTTGGGTGCTGATGTACCTATCCTTTCCCTAATAATGCAAATATATCTTAATACATACGAAATCACTCTAATGGCTTTATCCCATTTCGAAAAACGGTTCAATATGTCATTGGCTATATTATCTATGTCATTACCCTCCTGGTCGTCTGTTGATAAGTGGAAAACTTCTACAATCCTTTTTCTTTCGGGAGGATCTTGTCTGCTTATCATGGACTTTGGCCATTCTTCGGGGGACTTTAAAAGCCAATCGGGTCCATGCCACCAAAGTGAAGAATTTAGTAGTTCTGGAGGATTACAACCACGAGATCCTAAATCGGCAGGATTTTCAGCCGAACGAACATGGCCCCATGTTACATTTCCAACATTTCGGATAATTTCCGCAGTTCTGTTAGCTACGTAAGTTTTCCATGTTATAGGAGGCTTTTCTAGCCATCCTATCACAATGGTTGAGTCGCACCAGAGACAAAGGTCGTAGTTTCGGGTCGGTAAATCTAAAGTAATTTGCTTGACCAACTTAGAAAGTAAGACAGCCCCGCACAGTTCTAGCCGAGGGAGACTTACCGGATCAAGGGGGGCGACCTTAGTTTTGGAAACGAGAAGAAAGGTCGAAATCGAATTTTCGTTTTGTGTTCGTATATAAACCGCTGCACAGTACGCCTTTTCGGAGGCGTCACAAAAACCGTGAATTTGAGTTAATATGTTAGGGGTAAAATTAACCCATCTAGGGATACTTAAGTTAGAAATCATAGGAAGATGTTCGATAAAGGTGTTCCACTTGAGAAGTGTACTAGGTTTAACTTCCTCGTCCCAACCAGTACCTTCCAACCATAATTGCTGGAGTAGCATTTTGGCCTGGATGACAATAGGAGATATCCACCCAGCGGGATCAAAAAGCTTGGCAACTGTTGACAAAATTTTCCTTTTGGTTATGGGGGCAGAGATATTTGGCGGCTCTACGGTATAGGAAAAACTGTCAGATAATGCATTCCATTGAATGCCGAGCGTTTTTGTGGTACTAGTTTCTTCAAATTTCAGAAAATCCGAATCTAGGATATTTTCCGTTGGGACCGATTCTAAGACTTCCGTAGAATTTGAAGTTATTTTTTTTAAGGGAAACCCTGCAGATTGAAGAACTGAAATAACTTGAGACAGGGAAACTTTAGCGGATTCTATGTCATGAGCGCCTGACAGAATATCGTCTACATAGGTTTCCTGTCTTAAAATGTGAAAGGCTTGTGGGAATAAATCTTTGGTGTCACTAGCTAATTGATGGAGTGTTCGAATTGCTAGATAGGGGGCGCAATTGACACCAAAGGTGACTGTTTTCAATGTGAAGTCTTTAATATCATCATTTGGGTCTGGGCGGAAGAGAATGCGCTGATATGGGAGATCATCCCTGTGGACCAATATTTGACGGTACATTTTCTCAATGTCACCGTTAAATACATATCGGTAGGCGCGCCATTTTAAAATTAGGCTCATTAGATCTACTTGTAAAGTTGGACCTACGTGAAGAACGTCATTTAAAGAATTTCCCGAGGTTGTTCGTCTAGAGGCATTAAACACGACCCTCACCTTTGTGCTACGACTCTCTGGCTTAAAAACAGCGTGATGTGGGAGATAAAAAGAGTTAAATTGGCCTCTAGAATAATTATCATTAGACGAGGTCGGCTCCATGTGGTTGAGGGTAAGATATTCATTGAGTACGTTTCTATAGATCTTGGAAAGTTCCGGCTTATGTTGGAGGTTTGCTTCTAAGCGAACATATTGAGCATATGCAAATGTTCGGGAGTAACCGAGGGGTAGATCGTGGGGGAAACCCCTTTTAAAGGGCAGTTTGACTATATAACGGCCATCAGCATTGCGTGTTGTCGTTTTTCGGTATAATAACTCGCAATATTCTTCGTCTGCCGACATGGGACGTTTACTTGGGACTTCTTCGATCTCCCAGAACTGTCTTAGTTGCTCTTCGAGGGGATCCTTATAAATTTCTGTTGCTTTAATTGAAAAGGAATGAAATGTTTCAGTCTCAACCGGACCACTAATGATCCAACCGAAAATTGTGGATTGAGCAATCAGGGATTTGCAAACGTTCTTAAGACCTTCTAATAATATATCGGGCATATAATTGCTACCAATTAATAAGTCGACTTGACCTGGGAAATAAAAGCTTGGGTCTGCTAAGTCAAAATCGTTTAAATCCTCTAATGGAATATCCGATTTAGAAAGGGAAAAGGTAGGGAGTAATCGTGTAATTTTCGGAATGACTATGGCTTTCATATCTACAGAGCGGTCATACTTTTTGGAAAATAAAGTTAAGTCGCATAATAAGTTTGAATTCTCTACAATATTCCCGCCCATACCGCGAATTTGGAAGTTTTTATTTTCGGTCGGAAGCATGAGACGTTGTTGCAGTTTTGTAGAAATAAAAGTTTTCTCAGAACCTTGATCAATGAACGCGCGTGCATTGAAAATGTCACCTCTGTGATCAATTTGTACTATTGCAGTAGGTAACAAAGTATTTTCAGTGGTCGATTTATTTGTACTCGATGTGTGATGAGCAGATGTTTGCGTTGCAGATCTTGCATGCTCTTGAGTGGATGTACTAGGTTTGTAATCAAGGTCAGAGTTTTCAAAACTTTGGTTTGTTTGGCGCGAAGATGGACTATTGGGTTTATAAAAGTGGAGCATAGTGTGATGACGTTGGTTACATTCAGAGCAAGTGTATCTGCTTTTACAATCTTTCTTAGTATGTGTATATGAAAGACAATTCGGACATATTCGGTTTTTATTTACGATCTCAGATCTAGATTGCGGATCGAGATTCTTAAAGTCGGGACAGTTTTTCAGAGAATGAGTCAAATTGCAAACTTTGCAAGGGAACTGAGGAAAGCTTGTCGTACCAAAGACTGGCGTTTGGGAATTTGACCTGGGATGAGTGTTCGGTTGCATACCATGAATGCTACTAAGACGGTCAAGTAACTCATATCTCTTCGTAAGAAATGAGTTCATTTGTGGCCATGAAGGGAGCGTTTTATGAGAATCTAGGAATTGTTCCCAAAGGGATTTGGTCTCAATTGGAAGCTTAGAGGGGCAAATTACTACTAGAAGGGGATCCCAATCTGCGTGGGGAACCTCCTGAGCCTTTACCATAGCCAAAGTATCATTAAAAGTCGACTGAATAAGCTGAAGGGCTTCGCTAGTTTCAGATATAGGATGGGGGAGTGTCAGAAGAAGGTTCAACTGATTTTCTACGAGAATTCTTTTGTTCTCGTAACGATCATTCAACGCTTGCCATGCGACAGAAAAATTTTCACCGCACAATTTGTACCTCTTAACTATTCTGGCCGCCTGTCCACGAACTTTCAATCTAAGGTGATATAATTTTTGAACTGCTGACAATTTGGGATGGTTGACGTATACGGCGGTAAACATATCGCGAAAAGAGGGCCATTCTTCGTATCCACCCTGAAAAATTTCAGTATCGCAAGGGGGGACTTGAATACAGCCAAAAATATTATCAGAAGAGTTCAGTTCTAGATTAGATTGGGTAAAGGGTTGGACCGATGGAGCTATAAAAGTTTTTTGCTTTTCTAACACCTGAGATTTGCATTTGTGATATGCTGTGGTGCAGGCACTATATTTTTGACGTGTTGAGGCCAAAAGATCGTCATCTGGCTGTTCGAGTTTGTTTGTATGAAAGGACCTATATGATTTTTGAACCTGGTTCCACCTCTCGGTAAGGTCATGCAGAAAAACTTCAAGGAAAGTATCCGTGAGGTCATCTTGCGGAATGCGTTCATAGCTAGCACAATAAGTGACTAAATCGTCTGAGTCGAATATAAATTCTTTAGGCATTGTTTAGCTGAATGGTACTTTGGAAGATATTGATGAATAATGATCAGTGTCAAACCTTAGTACAATTTCCGTTCTACTAGTCGATTAGTACACAAAATAAGTCTGGAAATTTCGCCCGATACAACAAGCCCAACGAAGTTTATTTTATTATTTTTGTATAACCAAAAACTTTTACAACTTCAAGGTATTTTTTATGGAAGGGAAAAGGGCAAGGATATTTAAAAGGTTTAGGGGAAAATGTAATTGTTCAGTTATCGTAAGTTAAATACGATACTTACTGTTTAAGAAACAAACATCAACCGTTGTTGAGAATTTAAAAATTGGCACTAAATTTGCAGTACTTTTGCTTTTTATTTCAAAAATTAATGATCCAAAAAATGTTGGTTTATTGCCCAAAAAAAAAATAACAAAATATATTTAAATACGATGTTCAATAATTTGGTTAGAAATTATACGTTTTACTTGATTTGCAGTATCAAAAAGCCAAGTTAATATGAATTTTGGTAAAATTTGGTAATATGAATTTTGGTAAAATTTTATGACTTTTTAAAAAAAAAATTTTAAATTATATTTAAATTTAATGAATCCGATACGTTTTTATCGGCCTTAATGTAGAAGTTTTATATTCAAAATTTCCAGTATCCAATAAGCGAGGTAATATAAATTTGGAAAAAATTCAAAGCTTTAAATAAATCCTTTTTTATCTTTTTTAAGTAAAATTTTGTATTAGGAATTAAAAATGTTTGTTAATTGCCAGGAAAAAATTAAATGATATTCAAATTTTATGAAAATCTGATGATTAATAATTCGATACGTTTTTATCGGCTTTAGCGTATAAGTTTTATACGTTTTTTTTTTTTTTTTGCTTGATTTATAGTATACAATAAGCGAAAAAATTTTGGGAAATTTTACTAAATCCTTTTTTATCTTTTTTGAAGTAAAATTTTGTACTAAGAATGAACAATTTTGGTCAATTACCAAAAAATTGAATCTTATGTTTAAATTCGAATTTATCAAATCCAATTTGTACCAATTCGATTTGGTCTTATCGGTTTTAACGTAGAAATTGTAAACGTTTTTTTTTTTTTTTTTCTTTTTTCAAAATGAGGTAACTGAATTGTGGGAAAATTCAACGATTTATAAAATCCTTATTTTTTGTTATTTTGAAGTTCAATTTAGTATTAAGTTTGTTTTTTTTTTTTTTTTTTTATATTTTATTTAGATATGTTTTTAAAGTGTGTTCCAACTTTACAAGACTAGGGAAAATCCATAAATTTAATTTCAATTATGTATCTAAGTAATAAACGATAGATTTCGCTTAAGCTATCAGCTTTTAATTAAACTTTTCATTGATGTTAATATTTAAGTGTCAAAACGTTATGTTTTTGTTTTACCTAAAATAGACTTCAGGTTTCCAACAATTTGAAAAACATATACTTCAGGTTTCTTACAAATAAAAATTATTTTCCGTTTTGATATTGTAAAAATTTAAAAAATCAATATACTTTTTAAATTCTGAATTCTATGAATATTGATATTTGGGTGGCAAATCTGTATAAGTTCACGTTAAGGTGACGACTTCCAATTCAATTAAATATGAATTATAAAATGGGACGGTTATAGAATTAATGCTTTAAATATTTGCTTGTTATGTTTTATCATCGTTTGCCAAAGAAATATTCTGTGAAAACTAGTTAATTTTTTAATTTATTTACAAAATTTGCTTAATAGTGTAAATATCCGTTTCAATACTGCGATTTTCGCTTATGTAAAAATAGCAACACTTGTTAGTATTTGAAAGCAAACAATAGATATATGTATAATGTACTAATTCAGAGTTTTATTGCACAAACCAATGATCTCAATTTAGTTTAACTAAACCAATATATTGATATTTAATATGTTCACGAAATTCACTAAAAGTGTAATACACGTTTTAACACAGCGATTTTCGCTTATGCAAAGGTAGCAACACTTGTTCAATATATAAAATATATAATGTACCAAAATATAAAATTGTTATTGTTCTGTTAAACCCAATGTGTTTGTAGTACGTAGTGTAATTTTTGTACAAAATGTGCTTATCGTTCCAACTCTGATATTCTTATTTGATTTTGACAACTCTGATATTCTTATTTGATTTTGACAATTCCTATTTAGACAGAGAATTTAAATTGTGTTTTGCCTTAACTTAATATTCTTTTCCACCTTGGGTGATTTATTAAAGAATGTTAACAGAAGTTGATGTTGCACAATATTAGAGAATTACTTGCATTAACACATTAATGCTATATGTAAAATATAACAAAATATAACTGAATGTTTGTAGCTAATTGTATCGTACTTTTTCACTTGTACTTAATGTGCGTATCGTGCCAACTGTTTTCTAATTGGATTTTTACTTGAATTTTGCAAAATCCTATTTGAATAGAAACTTTGAGTGGTTTTGTTTTGATTTATAATTTCAATAAGACAAATGCTTATTAAATTATTTTTTGTGTATTATGTGGATAAGTTTCAAGGTGAATGATGTTTGTGAATGAGGAAAAAAACTGTTCAAAAACTTACGATTTTTACTTGTTGTTGTTAATCGTTAAATTCTGCATTCTACGTTTTGTTAACAGGTGGCTACAAAGGTTTATCCAAGAAAGCTTCAACAAATGTTGCCAAATTTATTGTCAACAGAAGAAAATGCATTAAATATTGTGGTGGACGACACAAAAATTACGTTAATTGTGCTGTATTTGTTCAGATTTTCCTCTTTAGATGAACACAATTTTTATCCTACAGGTGGTTGTTCTGCTATTGTTGTACGTGATGTCTGCACGACTTGATGATTGTTTTTTTTTTTTTTTTTTTTTAATTTTAACCAAATGGTTGTGTCGATGTTGTTGATTTTAGCGTAATGGGTTGATTGCTGATGAACAAAACTTTATACGTTTTTCTATACAGGAAAGTTTCCGTGTATACTTTTGCAGGGGGATAAATGTGGTATTGCGTAATTTTCTACCTTTCTGTTCCAATTTACTGTTTAAAGTTGAATAAATTACGATATCGTTTGACTTTTAATAAAAAAAATAGATTTTTTTCTTTTTAATTGGCCTCTACACTTCTTGGTGCTTCTTCTGTTCGTTTAATAATGAAAATAAAATGTGCTTTTGCGTTTTAAAAGGGAATAGACAACAATTTAATAGATCTATTACAAAATATTGCATTGAGAGATATTTACTCTCATTTAATTTCATAAGTGGTGGTTCTGATGGTACGTTCTGGTCGATGTTAGTAGCGAGATGGTACTCACGATTTATATGTGTTATCACAAGCCAAAGCTCTCTCTTGTTAAGTCTCACTTGTGTGGATGCAAAAGAACTTTTTCATGCAATTTTAAATTTGTACTTTGACTAAAAGCTTATCGCCAATTATCCAATTACTTTTAAACGGCATAAAGCAAGAGCAGAAAGGAATAGATTAGGCAAACCAAAAAAAAAGAGAAAGGGATTGTTCTTGTTATAGAGAAATTTAATTTTTTATTTTCTATAAATGGTAGGGTACTATGTGAGTTTTTTGTTTTAAATTTAAAACCCAAATTACGACTTTCTGTTTTGTATGGAAATGGGCCACAAAGGCAAACTTATTAATTATTGTAAATTTCGCAAATATGTAGTTAAAAAATATTGGCTTCTGCCCAAAAATATTCTGTTTTAGTAATGTGAATGTTATTTGAATTCTCCTATTTAGGTTTCCAAAAATAACATTTCAATAGAAAGTAATACATAATAGTTGTTGGTATATTTTGCTTCTCTCCCTGTGACTCTCGTTACCCACGTTCACTGTTGAAAATTTGCAAAAACTCTAACCTAAAAACTTGGCACTTTAGAATCTTGTGTTTTTTTTTTTTTCCAAAGAACAGTAGAAAATGTAAATTTTTGTTTTTGGAAGACAAAAAATCAATGAACATTCGAGTTCCGTTGTGTACTAAGCTTTTAATATGAGTTGTTTAAATTAATGTATTTTATTTATTTATAGGAGAAAAATTTTGTTTAGCGCAATGAAAGAGATTTTGCCTTCTTCTTTTTCGCTAATTTTCGTTAACAAATGTTTTACTCGTTAAATTAAACGTCATTTGTTTTCAACACATTGTCTTACGAGTACTGCATGGATGGGTCTAATGCATTTATGTCGTTGACAAAATTTTATTTTAAAATACTAAATTTTTTTTTCCAAATTATTTAATTAATCCATAAATTCCGGATTCAAGTTGTTCGAAGGACCATGTATAAAATACGGGGGTGTAAATTGGTTATAGTTACGGGAGGTTGTAACTGCGAGGGATATGTAAAGTTATATCCAAAATAACTTTACAAATGTCTACCCTTTATATTGGAAAAAGGGTATCAGAAGGGAGTATCTGAGTTGTTTAATTCGGGGTGAACAAACATTTAAGGGAGGATCAAGGAGTAGATCCTATTCAAAATAATTTGAGGGTAAATTATTTATATACCTGTTCTAATTTGGAGGTAAATCAAAGACAGGGATCTTTTTTATACTTCGTTATAAAACTTACATTTATTATATAAAAAGTTCAGGAGATTGAAGAGGTTATCTGCTGCTGTCTTCTTTGGCTGCCAGTACGGAAAGAGGCCGAGCTTTATTGACGTTTACTTCAAGAAAGCTCGGTCTATTCACGAACATGGATGTCAAAC
Organism: Pegoplata infirma; assembly: GCA_963921195.1. NCBI lineage: Eukaryota > Metazoa > Arthropoda > Insecta > Diptera > Anthomyiidae > Pegoplata > Pegoplata infirma. The sequence continues at coordinate 231,775,439 of OY992538.1, read as the reverse complement.
AAGGACAATTTAGGATAAATGTCATAAAAGATGTAATTCAAGTAAAAATAGGGGGTTAATCTACTACATTTCATGGATGGTAAGTATTAATTACCATGAGATATGAACAATTTAAGAATAATTATAATTATAATAATAATTATAATAATGATAATAATAATAATACTTATTTCAAATAATTTTACAATTCATGAATTTATACAACTGAGAAATGTGAACTATGTTGAACATTATATTTATGAATGCCTAAAAGTAGGCAATGATCTGTGAACACTTTTAAGTACAACTTTTATTTTAGACTAGAGTTAAAGTTGATTTAATATATTACAAACAAAGAAAATATTTGATATTTTTTATTCCTTTAAGCTTTTAAGCAATAACTAAATTTAAATAATGCTAAAAACACATCCCCTATGCTTGAAACTTTTAGCACTTGCTTCTGAAAACTTTTAAATCTAAAAAGATAATTGTTAGATTCCTTTTGATTGATAAAAACACATTTTTAAGGAACATATAACATTATTATATTTAGAAATTGTTCTCTATTCCACAATGAAATTAAAAAGTTTCTCTAAAAATTTATATGTTAATTTTTTTTTCTTTCAAATATAAGTAAATATGAAACATTACATCGAAAAAAATAAAAAAAATATTTGAGTAAATTTTTAATACTATTGAGCTTACAAACAATTACCAGTAAACGATTTAATAGTATTGAGTAAACTTTTAATAAAAATGTATTTAATGTTTGCTAAAAAATTTTAGTAAATCTTTAATTGACACAATTAAAACTTAACTCGAAATATTTCGTTTTTTTTTTTTTAAGTAACTGTTAAATTGTGTCAAGTAAAAATTTACTAAAAATTTTTCAATTTATTTTTTAAAAAGTTTTTAAAAGTTTAAAATTTGTTTACAAAAAAACACAAAAAACTTGTTTTTTCAAATTTTACACAGAAAAAAATATGGAGGAAAAAAATTTGAGTAATCACTTGTTTAAATTTAAAAACAAAAATTGAGTAATTTTTTAATTGACGCAATTAAAAATTTACTTAAAACTTTTAAAAACAATTTAAGTAAATAATTTAATAGAAATTTAATAGTTTTTTTTTTATTTTTTTTTTTAAACTCTCATAGTTTTTTGAATTCTCGTTTAGTTTATAGTTTTTTGTTAAAGTATATGAAAGTTTGTAATCGTCTTTGTAAAATTGTCCTATGTTTTTAAGATATAAATATGTTTGGTAAAGTTTAAAAAAACAAGTTTTTTGTTTCTTTTTTTGTAAAAAGATTTAAAACTTTTTTAAACTTAAAAAAAAAAACAAATAAATATATAAATTTTGATTAAATTTTTTAATTGTGTCAATTAAAAATTTACTCAAATATTTTTTTAAACATTTAATAAATTTTTATTAAAAATTTACTCAATACTATTAAATCGTTTACTGGTGCAAAATTGAGTAATTTTTTACTCAATAGTATTAAAAATTTACTCAAATATTTTTTTTATTTTTTTTATGCATATACAAAAAAAAAATAAAATAAACTTAATGAGAATTTAAAAAACTACGAGAGTTTAAAAAAAATTTAAAAAAAATATTAAATTTTAATGTTAATTAATATTAAAAATATTAAATTTTTATTAAATTATTTACTTAAATTATTTTTAAAATTTTTAATTGCGTCAATTAAAAAAATTACTCAATTTTTTTTTTTAAATTTAAACAAGTCATTACTCAAATTTGTTTCCCCCATATTTTTTTCTGTGTAGAAAAAACCCACACTAAAAAAAACGAATAACAATCTTGAGATAGAAAAAAATAAGATTTTAACTCAAATTTAGATACGGAAATGTTTCTTTTTGAACAGAAAATGACGACATTTTCATTTTATTTAATAAAATATACAAACTAACAATAAGATGTGTTTCAGCCCATATATGAGGCATTCCACACCAAATCTCCCGCTACAGAAAAACATGAGTCCCATAAATTTCCGTATAGGTTGTATGGATTGCCCTATATGGTACAAAGAAAATTTTAAGTTTTTAAAACACTGGGTTTAGGAGGCGTGGTTAAATATTTAAAAAATGGGCAAATTTGTGTCGAGTTCACGCAGAGAAGATATATGATTGTGGCAATAACTTGTTGTAGCAACCACAAAATTTTTGCAGCAATCATATTGCACCGTCCGACAAATTGCAAATTTTGGCTGTACACATGAACCGGACCAACAAATTCTGAGAGTAGGACGAAATATAAAATACCCTTGTCTCCAAGTTTTTCTAGATCAATTCGCGTTTTGGCGAAAAATGAAAAAAAAAAATTGTTTGCACTAAAAACAAGTAAAAAAGTTAAATTCGGCCTTGCCTAATGTATTGATACCCCATACTTTGTCAAGAAATATGTTTGGACTTGTTTAAATATCGTTCGGTGTTGAATTATGTTCACATATATCAATCAGCAATCGAATTAAAGCATTTTGTATTTTTAGGTTATGTTGAATATACCAAAATTTTTGTGGTGTCCTTACATTTTCGTTCATAACTTTTGAACCGCTGAACCGATATCGCTCAAATGCAACACAAAACTTCTCGGGAGAACTTCCAACAAATATGTTAAGTTTCAGTCATCTCCGTGTAATCTTTTGGCCGTGATCACCATTACCACAGACGGACAGACGGACATCGCTAGAATGTCTTAAAATCGATCGGGGATCATAAATATATATACTTTATGGGGTCCCAGACCGATATTTCAATGAGTTACAAACGGAATGACAAACTTATATATACCCTCTGTCACGAAGTGGAGGGTATAAAAAGATAACTCTAGTCCGAAAGTGGGGATAAAAATAATATTCAGGTTTTTTAAATCAATTCGCGTTTTTCGCGAAAAATGCAAAAACAATATATTGTTAAATTGTGTTTCATAAAAGAAGTGTGAAGTAGGTCGAAAAACTGTATGAAATATACTTCTGATAAAATAAAGATTATAAGTGTCTTTAGTGAAATTTGATGGCGGTTCTTTTCTTAGAACACATTTACCCTCTATCTCCCATTTTAGGGGTAATTTTTGTCCTTATTTCTAATACTCTCAAAGAAAACCATTAAATCTTGCGTTTAAAGGGTTAAAATGTTCTACAAAAATATTCCGGATCAAATTTCACTATGGGTTATCAAAGGCCAATAGTTCACACAATGTTAGCAAGATGCTTAAAAAAGTCAAATTGTCAAGTATTATATTTTATTAAATTGCGTTTCACCAAAGATACTTTACAATTTTACTTTTTTATACATTTTGCTTATATCGCACGAGCTTTTGACTTTTGACAACCCCTAGTGAAATTTGATGCAGAACATTTTTGTAAAACATTTTAACCCTTTAAACGCACTTTTTAGTGGTGTTAAATGAGAACATTTGATAAAAAGGACTAAAATGGCCCCTAAAATGGCAGGTAGAGGGTTAATATGTTCTACGAAAAGAACCGCCTTCAAATTTCACTAAAGACATGCATATTCATTTTTTAGCTCAGAAGTAGATTCTATACATTTTAGAAAAACACGGCTTTTTTATTGTCGTTTTTCGCCAAACGCGAATTGATCTAGAAAAACTGGAAGACACGTGTAATTTATTTTCGGCCCTACTTTCAAAATTCATCGGTCTGGTCCATGTGTACAAAAGTGTGTCGGACGGTGTTATGATCCTTAATATTAGAAAATTTATAATTTACGACCATAATATGATTGCAACTTTATGATTGCTATAAACATATTATGATATAATTTTCAATCATAATATGACGCTCTTAAATTATGGTTGCCACAATCATAACTCTTCCCTGAGTGTTCCAGTGATTAAACATTTATCAAATAAAAATGAAATGCACCACAATCTTAAACATTTACATTCTTGTGTATTTTTTATTGGATATTATTCATTTTGAAAAATTTTCAGAACCCGTTCTTAAATTTTTCATTTCTAAAATAAATTATTTATAAAAAAATCTGGCCATTTTTTCTCTTTTATTCAGTTTAGATGTTTGCACACAAAAAAAAATCAGAAATGCGTTTTTCGTTTTTTTTTTTTTTTGAGAAAATCTCATTTGTATATTTTATATATTATATTTTCTTATTTGAACATAGCGTATGAGTAACATTTTCGGAAATATTTGTTACTCGTGCGCTATGTTGATACAAGAAAATAAAAGCATATTACAAAATTGTTATGAAATTAAATATTCAATTAAAGCTTACACTCAAAATATGTTGTAGGCAAAAACACATTTAAAACCAGTGAATTAACAATTGAAAACCATCCCAGTAATTATTCTTTTGTTTTAACAAACATCAACATTTATTTTTTACTGTTGACAAAATTTTCTAAAATAAATAACATTAAACATAAAAAAAAATTACGTTTTTTCATTCTTTTTTACCAACAAATTCGAAAAAAAAATAACCTACGAAAACATTAAAAATTAATGATAGTTTTGTTATTTTTACCAACAAATTCCAAAAAATAACCTACGAAAACATTAAAAATTAATAATTTCGAAGGTTATTTTTTACAATTTTCTATTGAAATATTTTTTTAAAAATGTTTAATAAAATTTTGGGGAATCGATCCCGCAATCAACTACATTCTGGCCAGACACTCTACCCATCGTGCCGAAGTCACTTTATACAAACATGTTTTTATATTTCTATAAATAATTTTTTGAACTTTTTTTCTACAAAAAAATAACCTACTAGTGTAGGTAAAAACTAATGATATCTCATTAAAAAATAACAACAATTTAAAAAAACAATACTTAGACAAATCATTAAAAATTTAAAGAATAATCAGTAGTTTTTACATACAGAACAAAAATAAATGACTTTAAAAATTAAATGTTAATGAAAGTCTTTATTTTTTAATGTGTTATTTTTGAAACAAAGGACAGAAGTAGTCATTAATAAAAACTGAACATCAAACAAATGTTTTTTCTTTTAAAAACGACTAAACGTAAAATTTTTATAATAAACTACAAACAGTCAAGGACATACGTTTTTAAGTGTATAATTGACAGTAGGGTATCCAATAGGGTGGCTCGTTTTTGGGCTTTTTCTCTCTCTGTGACCACTTCGAGCCTCAAAATTGGGATTTTGAAAAAAAAAAACACTTTAACAAAAATAAAAATAAATACTGAAAAGTTTTTTTTTGTTTAAACTTAAATTAATAAAAAATTATTTTTTTTAGATTTTTCCCGTTTATATGTGTTTTTTATGTTTTCAGATTTAATTTATAACTTTAATATGTTTGCATAATTTTTTTTAAGCTAAGTTCAACTTGAACTGGAATAGTTACTCATGAATGCCCCATATGTAGGAGTCGTCTCTCAACTATTATCATCATGATACACACAGACAAACAATGGCTGAATAACAAACTAACAATAGATTGTTAGAAAGAAAATGAAGTAGATGAAGTTAACTCCCGGATTTTCGTAAAAAAAAAAAAACATTTTTATATTCACTTTCCTTCACAGATATTGCTGTTGTTGTTCTTGCTTGTGTTCTTCTCTTCATCATCACTTGCGTTTATTTTACTTTGGGATTATTTTGTGATTTATGCGGTATTCTAGATGACATGCAGATTAAGATTAGAAATTGTCAGAATGAACGGCAATAACAATAGCAACAACAACAGCACCAATATCACTACAAGAATAATAACAGCAGCAAAATACATCAGCAATAAGAATAACTTTAAGAGAAAACGACCGAAAATAATCAAAGAAAATGAAACAAAAATTGTTAGTAATTTAACACTGTGTTAGAAAAGTAAGAACATATGGGAATAAAAACAAAAGGCAGATAAGTTTTTTTTTCTACATTGTAGAAACCTATCCTTGGACCTATGCCAGAGACCTATCCTATTACCTATCCCAGGGACCTATCCTAGGGCCTATACTAGGACCTATCGTAGGACCCATCTGACTCGGTTTTGAGAAATAGACCTTAATTAAAAAAAACAATAAAATTGATAAATAAAATTTTTTAATTTTGTTGTAGGTTTGTATGGGGAAATTTTGATATAATGTATTTTCAGTCGTAAAAATTTGCTTATGATTGTCATAGCCAGCCACAACTGTGAATAGTCCCGTAAAAGTACTAGATTTTAATACATGTTTCCTTTACAAAATCTTTCAGTTTATTCTGAACTAATTTTGTAAAGGACTTAACGTACACAGTTAAATAAATAAAGATACCGTAAAGGAGAATTTTTGAAATTGGGACGCTAGTTCTGATTCTTCTATTATCTGGTATTAAATATTATCAGTAACGAAGTACAGGACAGACATGCTTCGCGTTAAATACTTTTTGAGCATAGTGTACACTAAAGATACCATTTTACTTACAAACGTTTCATTTTATTCATTTTCTAAATGTTTCATAGTAAAACCCGAATATATATATAGCAATGAAAAAGGAAACTGTTCATTCAACTACACTTTCCAATACAAAAAAACATATACAACCCCAATTTTGCAATTTCCCCCTCTCTACCCCACTGCATCCTTCCTAAAAATTTTAAAGGAAACATACAAGATACATTGCATGTGTTTTAGTATAGGTATGTTGGTATGTGTATGTGTTCGTTAATATCTGTATGTATGTGTATTTATGTTGAGGTTGCGGATTTTAGATTTCCAAAGGAATTAAAAGATTTCTCTTCGTTTTATTTTTTTTTTTTTTCTAACTTGAAGAGGACATATAAACATGGATTTTCTATTAAAGAAAATTAAATAAAATCATTGGCAATGGCGTTGGTAAATATAGCTAAAGTATGAATATGTATATGGTTGCTTGCTGGGTTGGCTGGTTAGTGGCATAGATGTTGATATTTTTAGTAAACGAAATTGAGTTTTTTTTTTTTTGTTGTGTTAGTTGCAAGTGAGGGTTGAAAGCATAATTTATACGTAAAAGAACATAAAGTATATTGAGTAACATAATTAATTGGATATACTTAAAAGGTTTGAGTCATGTATTTTAAAGGCGGATTATTATGCTAGTAAAATATTTGAGCATAAGTGTATTAACAAATTGTTAAGTTTTCAATGTAATTACGAATTTTATACTTAAAAGAAAATTTCAAAGAAGATTTTTTGGGATTTTGAAAGTATTAAAGTTCAATAAATATTAGTTGAAAGTTTTATAAAATAAGGAAAGATGTAACATATAAAATATGTTAATTAATATGAAATGTATGTGTAAAGTCAGCTTTATTGTTAAAATGTCGATTAAATATATTTAAATGAATTAATAAGACTTTATACAGGGATTAAAAAAATAATAACTGCGTTATATAAATATTATAGAGAAAATCTAGGCGCCCACGTTGGGGCATTGGAATTTTGCTAGAGGTGCACTTAATCAGCAAAATTTGTTATTGGAAAGAACTAATTCGGGAATTGGTTCTTTCTCAGAACCTATTCTAATGTCGGCGCTACACCGATATTTTTTGTATAGGGGTTGTCTCAAAAAATTAGAACGTATTTTTATTCTTGGGAATCGGTTCTATAAGTACAATTTGGAACAGGATTGATAACTAAAAAAATAAAAATGCATTTAATTTTATTTTTTATACACAGTTTTTAATTCGTCTTCTTTGTTTCTCTAAGACATGAAAAACACAATTATTGTAATTTGTAATAATAAATGTATGTAAACCCGAGTAAAAATTTTTATACGATGCAATATATAATGATATGTAACATAATATATATTTACTAGCTATACCCGGTCCGCGTTGCTGGCCCTAAGAAAAAAACTATTTTATATTGCATCTTAATTTAAATATAGTGTCGGACAAAATTAAAGCACGGGTCCGGGCCCAGCTAGTAACCTTTGGTTCCACCCTCAGTTAGCGCTATCTATAGAGAAATCTCAACAAAATCGGTTCAGCCGTTTTTGCGTGATTTCGAAACAGACAGACATAACGTTAAGTGTAGTACAAAGGGGCATGTAATTTAACGCATTTTTATCGAATCTTGATAGTCTCAAGTTCCATGCTGCATCCTCGATTAGTACTATCTGTGATGCAAATTTCATTGACATCAGTTTTGTCGTTTTTGTGTGATTGCGAAAGAGGAGGAAATAACTTTTTATTTATGAAAAACGGGAGTGATATTGTAAGCCCTTTTGCCGCGCTATACATATGACCTACAGTTCCCGCTCGGTTAGTTCTATTAGTAGTGACAGATTCGGCTTATCCGTTTTTGCGTGATTTCACAACAGGCAGATATAACGTTCAGTATAAAACTAAGGGGCTTGTCAATTTACGCCTCTTTGTTCAATAGTGGTCAGTATAGTACTAAGGGCGTTGCAATTTTGATCCCTTTTTCCAATAACGATCTTATATGGCCTACATATGCACTTGGTTAGCACTGTATGTAGTGAAAATGTCAAGAGAATCGGTTCAGCTCTTTTTGTGTGATTGCGAAACAGGCAGACAATGTCCAGTATAGTACAAAGGGGCGTGTTATTTTACGCCCCTTTTTCCAATCGAAGTAAAACATGGCCTATAGTTCCGCACTTGGTTAATACTATCAGTGCTGAAAATTTAATTAAAATCAACAGTTTTTGCGTTATTGCGGAGCATTCAGAAATAAAATTCAATTCAATACAAAGGGGCATGGCATTTCACGCCCATTTGTCCGATCACGCTCTAATTTGGCACACAAATAGTACTTGGTACTATCGTTGGTTTAAATTTCATCGAAATCGGTCCAGCCGTTTTTTATATATAGATGTCATTAGTGGTGCAATGTAAAATTCGATTTTGCCCACCCCTCCGCCCACTGGCAAAAAAGCATGGCATTTTACAGCCATTTCTCCGATCACGCTCTAATTTGGCATATAGTTAGTATTTGGTTAGTACTATCTTTGGTTTAAATTTCATCAAAATCGGTTCATCCGTTTTTTATATATAGATGTCATTAGTGGTGCAATGTAAAAATTCGATTTTGCCACGCCCCTCCGCCCACACGCAAAAAATTAAAAATCTGACTGCACAGTGTTACTCCCTAGGCTATTCTGAATATTCCCTGAAAATTTTATCAAGATCGGTCCAGCCATTTTCGCGTCCATAAGGAACATACATATAGCCGTTTTTTGTATTATTGAAATAACTTTCAATTCAATACAAAGTTGCATGGCATTTTACGCTACTTTGTCCGATAACGCTCAAATTTGGCACATAGTGAGTACTCAGTTAGTACTATCTTTGATATAAATTTCATCAAAATCGGTCCATCCGTTTTTTATATATAGATGTCATTAGTGGTGGAATGCAAAAATTGGATTTTGCCACGCCCCTCCGCCCACAGACGGAAAATCAAAAATCCGACTTGACAGTGTTACTCGCCAGACTATTCTGAATATTCCCTGAAAATTTCATCAAGATCGGTCCAGCCGTTTTCGAGTCCATACGGAACATACATACATACATACATACACACATCCATTTTTATATATATAGAAGATACGCAATTTGATCCGAATAATGGTGGATGTTTTTGCATTAAAAAATATCAACTTGTATAAAATATGATTTGATTTCATCCGAGTTTTGACCAGACATTGCCATATATTGGTGGATCTAATTAGATCTAATTGCATAAAAACATATAAAATCCTGGTGTTTTTTGGTTTGGGTTGAAAAACACCACAGGTCAACGATACATTCACCAAACATATAATTTTCTAAAACAAAAAATGTTTGGGTATGCTTCGAACCAGATAGGTGATATACATAACCCTAACAAGGAAATGTTTAGAAACATTTTAAAAAGTTTCTTATAATTTGCCTAAAAACTTAGAAAATTTTTTGTTAATTGGCAACATATATCGTTCATTCCATGAGTCATTTAAAAAAATATGACCGAGGGTCTTCCGATTTTTGTTATATTTTTTATACAGATTCTCTATGGAGCCAATTTTTAATTTCATCCATCAGATCGAAAATATTCCAAAAACTTCCATCAGATCGAAAATATTCCAAAAACTCGCGATTTTATTCACGATTTTCGTTTTTAAAAAAGTCAAAAAAATGCAAAATCTGTGTAACTTTGAGCAGCTGTATTTTCTAAACTACTTATCGCATTTTAACAATCTATAGCGCATACGAATGGTATGTAAGTCTATTTTGATATCTAATAAACTGAAAAAATATTAGTGGTTCAAAAGTGCATTTTATATGCAAATGCAGTTTTGAAGTGCATTTTGCGAAACTTTTGCCCCCTTTAATTTTTTTTTAATTAGCATATTTGGAAAATATAGGATTTTTGCTACAAAAAAATGTTTTCATTACAATGGACCGAGAATGTGTGCTATTTTTAATATTTATTTTTAAAAAATGTTCCTTAGGTTTTCCATATAAAAAATTTTATTATTAAAATTATACCAAAAACATAAAAAAACATATCGATTTGAACAGTTATATTTTCTTACGTAGTTATCGTATCTTATTGTTTTTAAGCACATTAGAAAGGTATTTTTGTATATTTTTTGCATTTAATGACCACAAAAATTTTTGTGTTTCAAAAGTGCATTTTATATGCAAATGCAGTTTTTAAGTGCATTTTGCGAAACTTTTACCCCTTTTAATTTTTTTTTAATTAGCATATTTGGAAAATATAGGATTTTTGCTACAAAAAAATGTTTTCATTACAATGGACCGAGAATGTGTGCTATTTTTAATATTTTTTTTAAAAGAAGTTCCTTATGTTTTCCTTATAAAAATTTTTTTGTTTTTAAATTATACCAAAACCATGTAAAAACATATGTTTAGAAAAAACTTTCTTTTAATAAACTTTTGATGACTTTAATATGATTTGAAACAGTTATATTTTCTAATGCATTGATCGCACCTTATTGTTCTAAATCAAATATGAATAGTACTTTAGTGTATTTTTTTGTTTAATAACCACAAAATATTGGTGTTTCAAAAGTGCGTTTTAAATGCAAATGCAATTTTTAAAGCTCTTATCCTACTTATTTTTTTATTTTTTGAAGCGGTACGATTGCCTTTTCCATTAAAACACAATTTTATATTTTGTATATGTAAAGGTTCCATTCCTTATTCTTTTATTTTTTGGAAAAATAATTTATTTTAAATTAAACAAAGGTACATAGATAAAGAACATAAAGAGGTAATTAAAAAAATATTTGTGTACAAAAGCGCCTCCCGACTTCTTTTTAGAATTTGAAAATGCTTGCCCCCCCCCCCCCCCCCCACAATAATGCGCAAGCAGAACCATTTACGGAAAAAATAACGAACAAAATTTTGGGAAAAACCAAAATAATAAGGATTTTTTGTTATAGTAAAAGTGTCCAATTTTTCGAATATGCTAATTAAAAAAAAATTAAATGGGGTAAAAGTTTTGAAAAATACACTTCAAAATTGCATATGCATTTAAAATGCATTTTTGGAACACCAAAATTTTTGCGGTTAAATTAAATGCAAAAAATAGACAAAAATACCTTTCTAATGTGCTTGAAAACAATAAGATACGATAACTACGTAAGAAAATATAACTGTTTAAATCGATATGTTTTTATATGTTTTTGGTAAATTTTAATAATAAAATTTTTTATATGGAAAACTGAAGGATCATTTTTAAAAATAAATATTAAAAATAGCACACATTCTCGGTCCATTGTAATGAAAACATTTTTTTGTAGCAAAAATCCTATATTTTCCAAATATGCTAATTAAAAAAAAATTAAAAGGGGTAAAAGTTTCGCAAAATGCACTTAAAAACTGCATTTGCATATATAATGCACTTTTGAAACACAAAAATTTTTGTGGTTATTAAATGCAAAAAATATACAAAAATACCTTTCTAATGTGCTTAAAAACAATAAGATACGATAACTACGTAAGAAAATATAACTGTTCAAATCGATATGTTTTTTATGTTTTTGGTATAATTTTAATAATAAAATTTTTTATATGGAAAACTTAAGGAACATTTTTTAAAAATAAATATTAAAAATAGCAAACATTCTCGGTCCATTGTAATGAAAACATTTTTTTGTAGCAAAAATCCTATATTTTCCAAATATGCTAATTAAAAAAAAATTAAAAGGGGTAAAAGTTTCGCAAAATGCACTTCAAAACTGCATTTGCATATAAAATGCACTTTTGAACCACCAATATTTTTTCAGTTTATTAGATATCAAAAAAGACTTACATACCATTCGTATGCGCTATAGATTGTTAAAATGCGATAAGTAGTTTAGAAAATACAGCTGCTCAAAGTTACACAGATTTTGCATTTTTTTGACTTTTTTAAAAACGAAAATCGTGAATAAAATCGCGAGTTTTTGGAATATTTTCGATCTGATGGATGAAATTTGAAATTGGCTCCATAGAGAATCTGTATAAAAAATATAACAAAAATCGGAAGACCCTCGGTCAAAAAATGCCTAAAATTACCAAATGTCTCGTGGAATGGACGATATACTAAAGGTGTCCTAACGACTAAGGTAATTTTTCAAAATCACTTTTTAATACGTGGTAGGGTCCTAAATTGTAGTTTTGTATCTAAAAATGAGTGAGCCAAAATTTGGAGACAATCGGATAAAAATAACTCGTGCCGAAAATGGATTGAAGTTTTGGGACACTCTTATCTGATGAAAAAACACGTTTTTTCTAGTTTTTTGAAAAATATTGGTATATGCTATTTTTTGATAATTTTTTTGTTAAGTAATATGAAAATGGTAATAAATTGCTTTTCCAAAAAGCTTAAAGAAATTCAAATCGGATGAAAGATAAGCATTTTACGCATACATGCCCCAGACCATTGCATGGTTTTTAAAGCCAAAATTTGAACATTTTCAAAATTTTTAGGCAAAAAAATAAAAAAAATTAAATTTTACTTTATAATTATATTAAATACATGATATAGATAAAAACTAACAGATATGGTAGTCTAACTTTTTTTTTCATTTGGCGTGGGTAGTGATATAATTTCCGCGGATTCCAAAGAAAATGAGTTTTTCTAAAATAATTTAGTAAATATGGGAAACAATTTTCTGTATTGTATTATACGAAGTTAAATACATAAATTTTGTAAATTTTTTGAGAATTCGGGCATCTTTAACCCCTTTTCGTCGAGGTGAAATGACAAATTTTAGACGTTATACATTTCTATAATACAAAATATCTGCATATATCCGATTTCTCAAAAGTTACAGAATTTACGTTTTACACTTCGATCCGCACAATAGAGCACAAATTTCCAAAAATTTGATTAATTATTGTAGAAAAACGCATTTTATTTGGAATCCGCGGAAATTTTATCCCTACCCGCGCCAAATAAAAAAAAAGCTTGACTACCATATCTGCTATTTTTAATCTTAAACATGTTTTCAATTTGATTATAAAGTAAAATTAAATTTTTACTATTTTTTTGCCTAAAAATTTTGAAAATTTTGAAATTCTGGCTCTTAAAACCATACAATGGTCTGGGGCATGTATGCCTAAAATGCTTATTTTTCATCCGATTTTAATTTTATTAGTCGTTTTGAAAAGGTAATTTAGTACCATTTTCATATTATTTCACAAAAAATTTAACAAAAAATATCAAATACCAATGTTTTTCCAAAAACTAGAAAAAACGAGTTTTTCGTTCTTCTAAGAATGTCCCAAAACTTCAATCCATTTTCGGCACGAGTTATTTTTAGCCGATTGTCCCCAAATTTTGGCTCACTCATTTTTAGATACTAAAGAACAATATAGGACCCTACCAGGTATAAAAAGGGGATTTTCGTTTTTAAGGACACCTCTAATATATACCCGAGTAAAAATTTTGATATGATGCAATATATAATGATATGTAACACAATATATATTTATACACAATTTGATCCGAATAATGGTGGATGTTTTTGCATTAAAAAAGATCAACTTGTATAAAATATGATTTGATTTCATCCGAGTTTTGACCAGACATTGCCATATATTGGTGGATCTAATTAGATCTAATTGCATAAAAACATATAAAATCCTGGTGTTTTTTGGTTTGGGTTGAGATACACCACAGGTCAACGATACATTCACCAAACATTTAATTTTGTAAAACAAAAAAAATGTTTGGGTACGCTTCGAACCAGATAGGTGATATACATAACCCTAACAAGAAATGTTTAGAAACATTTTAAAAAGTTTTTTATACTTCGCCTAAAAAACTTAGAACATTTTTGGTTAATTGGAAACATATATAGTTTTATTATAATTATATCAACCGTACACCTTTTTATCCGAATCATGATAAAATTATATATAACTACATATGACTGCATTTAAAAAATGTAGAAAATATCTCACGCGATGTATAATCATATATGATTAATTATGTTTGTATCAAGTTATATATTGTTATATATGTTTATTTTTACTCGGGTAGTTTTATATGGAACAGAATAAGCTATATATATTTTTATGTTAAATTATACAGAAAACCAAATTTTGTATTGACCCTCATATAATTTTATATAATTATATCAACCTGACACCTTTGAATTCGAAGCATGATTAAATTATATATAACTACATATGACTGCATTTAAAAAATTTAGAAAATATCTCACGCGATGTATAATCATATATGATTTATTATGTTTGCATCAGGTTATATATTGTTATATATGATTATTTTTACTCGGGAATATAAATTACCTTAATATAATGTTTTTCACTGCTTTTCGAGTTTTCCAAATCTTTTCGTGTTTTTTTTTTAATTAGGCTTGACGAAAAAATAATTTTGGTGAAAACAAGTAGAAAAAATTAAATTCGACTTGGTCGAATCTATGAATACCCTCCACAATGTTATCTGATAGTAACTTTCTAAAAAAAATTTCAAAAAATTGCATTACAAATTTTTTATTAGAATCAATCAAATTTTTTTGAGTGTATAATTTTTTGACTGGCAACATTTTTTTGAGTGTGACATTTCATTAAAAAAAATTAATGTGTACATTTTTTTTTGAGTGTAACATTTTTTTTAGTGTAAATATTCTTTTCAGTGTACAATTTCTTTGAGTAACAAAATTACTTTGTAAAATATTTTTGTTGTTTTATACCTATTTCAAATAAATCCCTCTTTTTATTTTACCATCCTCTTCTTTAAAAACCAAAAACAAACTAACATTCAATCATACAAAAAACACCTCATTTGATTTTTTTTCAAAAGTACTTACTATACACAGTTACATACAGTTTCAAAAACAATAACAAATATTTACTTGTCTTACAACTAAACTGCACCCCACGGCAGGAAAACAAACAGCAACAAGTTTTAAAACTTGTTTAACGAGTTTTCAGCAGTTTAAGGGGAAATTCAGAGCTAAGCTTATAACTTTTGAACCACTGAACCGATTTTTCTGAAATTCAAAACCAAACAGACTTTGGGAACGGCAAATATATATACTAAACTTCAGCACCTTCAGAATTGTCTTTCGAAAGTTAGAGTGGTTTTAATCTCGTAAATTCGCAAAATACCCTTGCCGAAATTTACTCTTTTGCTCATTACTTTTGAACCACTGGACCGCTTTCGCTGGATTGCAACACCAACCTGACCCGGTAAATGGTCAACATATATGTCAAACTTCAGGAGCCTCCGTAAAGTCTTTCAAAAGTTAGCGTGTTTCCAACGGACAGACAGACAGACGGACAGACATCGCTAGATCGACTTAAAATCGACCAAGGATCATAAATATATATACTTTATGGGGTCCTAGACCAATATTTCGATGTGCTACAAACGCAATGACAAACTTATATATACCCTCTATCACTAGAGAGGAGGGTATAATAAGATAAATTTATATATATACCCTCTATATATACTCTCTATCACTAGAGTGGAGGGTATAAAAAATTGAGAAAAAACTTTTTGTGAAAAAAGCATTATATATATACCCTCTATCACTAGAGTGGAGGGTATAAAAAATTGAGAAAAAACTTTTTTGTGGAAAAAACATTTTGATGAAATTTTTTTTATTAATAATTATTAAAAAAAATAATTTTTGCGAAGAAAAAGAAAATTTTGGTGAACGAAAAAAATTAATAAAAACAAGTAAGAGTGTTAAATTCGGCTGTGCCATATCTTTTATACCCTCCAACATGCAAAAAAAAATGCAGGGGCGTTTCAAATTTTTTTTGGGGGGGTCGTGGTGAATATTTGTTTACGAATTCATTCTTATGCTTTTTGTACTAAAGAAATGCAAGTTCATCATAATTTTTTTAATTTTTTTATTCTGAGCCCATAAGGGGGGGGGCGGGCCGAAAAAACTACATTTTCTAATTCTCATTTGTTGCATTTGTTAAAAAAAAGACATAAAATCATGTAAAAAAATATTTTTTTCAGAAGTTTGTTTAGCTCTGGTCCGATTTCGCCCATTTAACGAACTTAACATGCCTACAAACATAAGACATATTCCTGCCAAACTTGAGGAGTCTAGCTCTTTTATTTTGGACTATATCGTGTTAACTACAGACGGACGGACAGACGGACAGACGGACGGACATCATGTCTTAGAATCGATCACTGATCAATAATATATATACTTTATGGGGCCCCGACCGATATTTCGATGCGTTACACACGGAATGACAAAGTGAGTATACCCCCATACTGTAGTTGGAGGGTATACAAATTTATGAAAAAAAAACAATCGATAGGAAAAAATTGCTAAAAAAAATAACACAAAAATCATTATTTTTTTTGCCCAGACTTCTAGGGTACATTTTCTAAAGTATTTTGGCCTCCAAAACACGAATTTGTGACCAGAAAAGCTGTATCAAGTCGCCTATTAGGGACATAGACATTTTCCTTTTTTGTGGACCAAGCTCTCAAAACCGAAATTTTTTTTAATATTGGAAAAGTGTATGTTAAAGTAATTCATATTTTTCTTTTGATTTGAACTCCCAATAAAGTTACCTAAATTTTGCAAAAAAAATCCAGACACTATACGATCAAGGATACCATCAGGACATTATAAGGAAGTTCATAATGATCTTTTTCGGTTATATCCTTATAAGTAGAGATGAGATTTTCATGCACTAAAAAATCGAAAATAAAATAAAATTTGTGCAATAAAATTTTTTCTTTCATACGAAAAACTTCTAAAAAAGCAAAAAATAACGCCGAATTTGAACAGTAACATTACAAACTTAATGTAAGAAAGATTTTTTAGAAACTTAAACACACTATAAAAAATTAAAAAGAAAAACAAGTTTTTTTCTGATTTTCAAAATAATTTTTTTTAAAAAAAAGTTTTTGAAACAAATAAATTTGAATTTGTGTTTTTGCTAATTTATGCCAAAATATGCAAAAATATGCACTTAAAAGTTGGAAAAATACCATTTTAACGCAAATTTCTTAATTCGGAAAGATAATTGTTCGATATCGTTTTTAGACCAAAAAACATGCACTTGCAAGGAAATCACATCCCTACTTATAAGTATCCGAACTTTGCAAGAAAGCCGAGACATAACAACCTTAAAGTCGTCTCTTTTACATATATTTTATGTTTCAGGCAAATCAGTTCATAAGTTTTGAAGTAAAGAATTTCACTAAAATTGAAAAAAAAAATCATAAAAAAAAAAAGTTTTTGATTATAAAAAAAAAAAAAATTGACGAAACAAAAGTATTTGATGAAAAGAAATTTGATGAAAAAAAAATTTAATACAAAAAATAAAGTTTGATGAAAAAAAATTTATGAAAAAAAATTTTTTTTTGATAAAAAAAAAAAAATTGGTGAAAACAATTAATAAAAAAAAAATTTTATGGAAAAAAAGTTAAATGAGAAATTTTATTATGAAGGTCCAAAATCAGTTTTCCAACAAAATTAACCCTTTTAAAGCAAAAATTTTTAGTAATAATTATATTAAGTTTTATTCACTATCTGGTGAAAAACGTTTTTATTTACCAGCAGGTGAGTTATTATTAGTTTCAAGCCTCTTCGGTTTTAAGAAAATGAAAACAGTAATTCCTATTTTCATTTTTGTTAGTCGTTAACTTATATAATAGGGCGTCCCGTCAAATTTAAAATTTCGAATTTCATGTCGTAATAAAAAATTTAAATTTGACGGGACGCCCTATTATATCGTTAAACTGAGGTTGCGGCCTGCATCATTTTTAAAATTAGACAACAGCCTAAAAACATTATCATGTTAAAACTAAATTAACAATGAAAATTAATAAATTTTCCTTGTTCCAAAAATTTTTTGAAAATTATCTACATGAATCTGGACACAATAATTTTTTCGTAGTTCTCTTTTTTAGTTTTGAAGTAAAAAAAACATTAAAAATGCTTCTGGATTTTTTTTAAATCTCGAAAAAGCATTTGTTTTATTTTTTTTTTATATATATATCATTTTGAATTTCATATGTTATTCTTATAAACAAATTAACCTGTTTAGCTTTGTAAAATCCTATGCTGTAATTATAAGATTTGATCTTGTAGCATAGGACAGTCAATGAAATAAATAAATTACAAATTGTTAAAAATCATATTAGAAAAATATGGCAAGTTTTGAAAAGTCGCGAAAAAATAGTTTTGATATGTTTTGCACAAAAATAAAAGATAACTGAATATGACCTTTTACACCATTGATAGAAATTAAAAATTTCGAATTTAAAAATATTTTGGAAATTTTTAAAATAATTTAATTTTCTAGTTCGACTACCGTAGCTCATATATAATTTGTGCAATCTGAACGCTAGCAAGCTTAAATTTAAGCTACTTGTGTTAATACTGAAAAGGTTTGGTATTGTTGGCGAAT
Source organism: Pegoplata infirma (assembly GCA_963921195.1). Classification (NCBI taxonomy): domain Eukaryota; kingdom Metazoa; phylum Arthropoda; class Insecta; order Diptera; family Anthomyiidae; genus Pegoplata; species Pegoplata infirma. Next base: position 231,756,606 of record OY992538.1, on the reverse strand, counting down.
TGCATTTTTAAACTTTCTTATGACTAGGGATGAGATTCCATGCAAATGCATGTTTTTTGTAGATAGTCTAAAAACGATATCGACCAATTATCATTTCGAATCAAGAAATTTGCGTTAAAATGGAATCTATTTGTTTTTGCATATTTTTGCATATTTTGGTAAAAATGCATATTTTGGTTTTAAATGCATATTTTGTGCATATTTCCAACTTTAAAGTGCATATTTTTGCATATTTTGCCTTAAATTAGCAAAAACACAAAATGAAATTTATTTGTTCAAAAACTATTTTAAATTTTAAAAATTTATTTTGAAAATAAGAAAAACTATTTTTTTTTTCTTTCTAATTTTTTATAGATATTCTTGATTTCTAAAAAAAATCTTTCTTACGTAAAGTTTAATATGTTACTATTTAAAAACGACGTTATTTTTTGCTTTTTAAGAAGTTTTTTCAATGAAAACAAGATTTTTATGGCACACATTTTATTTTTTCGTGCATATTTTTAGGTTTTTTAGTGCATATTTTGAATTTTTTAGCGCATATTTTAAGCGCATATTTTGGATTTTTTAGTGCATGAAAATCTCATCCCTACTTATGACATTTACAGTATTTTCTTGAACATTGATCAAATTTCAGCCGATCCAGCAATAAAATTCTCAACAAAAAAAAATAGTTGATCATTGAACATTTCACAGCTGTTATTCTTACTTTCTTAAATTCTTAGATCGAAATGAATGTGGTGTCTGGATTATGATTTTAGACATTTTATTTCAAAATATTTTTTTTTTTCTTTCACTTCACCCATCTTAGCATAATTTCCAAAAATATTCACTTGATATTAAACTCAAAATTACAAAAATCTGAATTCTAAAAATAAAAATCGTTAAACCTCTAATTAACAAATTTCTACAAAAAATTTATTTATTCAACATTAGTCTTCATGAAAGAATACCTAATTTCATTATCACTTTTAACACATGTGAACATTGTACAATGACTTACTGTCACTTTTAAACACCATATTCATATATCACAATATGTCTAAAGTAAAGTACATACAATTTTTCCAAAAAGTGCAAACACACACATTTTCTAATATTGTATCTATCGGAAAGTTAAAATGCCCCAAAACAATCAAAATTATTATGTGTTCATGTATGTGTGTGTGTGTTATGGTATATGTATAATAGAGGATGTTAAATAGACATGTCAATAAAGTGTGAAAGGCAGAAATATGTATGGGTAAAAACAACAGTCAATTCCAAATAAATGAAAACCACCAACTAAACTATCCAAGTTTCTTAGGTGTATTTTTTGAAAGAAAATCAAAAAAAATATTTTTTTTTTTCATACTCAAATTGTCCTTTAAATTTTTCTTAAAAGATTTTTAGTTATCCAGAATCGACTGTAATTTGTTTAAGTATACATGTATGTTTAACTAGTGGTACTACCAAGACAAACATGCCATTTTACAAACTTAACTGACTTGACTGAGTATGTGGTAAACAATATGACATTATGTTTGTGTGTGTGTGTATAAATGTCTGCATATCCGTGTGTGCGTGGGGTACTTGTGAACACATAATTAGATTTTTGTTTTGGTGGCTGACAGGGGTTTCGACCACATTTCGTAATAACTGACAAGTGACAATAATGTTAATAAGAGTTAACAAAAAAAATTAAAAAAAAAATCTATATATGAAATGAACAATAAATATGTACACTCAAATTAAACACTTTGTCAGCAAGGAAGGAAATTAAACAATTTTAAAAACTTTATTAAATAACATTGATTCTACCACAACGAAAATATTAATTTTTTTATATAACTTTTTTTATGATTATTTGATATATTTTGCTTACATTTTAAAATTATTTTATAGAAGGTAGCAAACGTATGATTAATAAATAAATTTTATTTTACAATTAAATTCAATAAACATATTGTTTTTCATACACAATTAAAACAAGTAGAAAAGTTAAATTCGACTTGGCCGAATCTATAAATACCGTCCACAATGCCCATTTTAAGTGAAAGTTAATTTTCTAACGTGAAAAAATAACAGTTTTGATTAGAAATATTTTATTTTGTGTAAAAAAAAATTTTTTAGTTATTTTTGCAAAAAAAAAAAAATAATTTACTAATTTTTTTTAGTGTAAAATTTTTTTTGAGTGTAAAATTTTTTTCGAGTGCATTTTTTTTTTTTTGTTTTGGTATAAAAATATTTTTGAGTGACAAAAATACGTTGTAAAATATTTTTGTGACTTACCAATGTTTTTAAAACAGGTTTAACGGGTTTTCAACACGTGAATTTAAGGTGAAGCTAATCTGAAATTCACGGTTTTGCTAATAACTTTTGAACCACTGGACCGATTTGGGTGAAATTCAATACGAACTAGGCTGGAGGAACGAAAAATATATATGTTAAGCTTCAGCATCCTCAGAATTGTTTTTCGAAAGTTATAGTGCTTTTTATCTCATAAATTCACGAAAAACCCTTGCCGAAATTCAGTCGTTTGCTCATAACTGTTGAACCACTGGACCGATTTCGCTGGATTGCAATACCAACCTGACCAGGTAAATGCCCAACATTTATGCCAAATTTCAGGAGCCTCCGTAAAGTCTTTCAAAAGTTAGCGTGTTTTCAACAGACAGACAGACGGACAGACGGACGGACGGACGGACGGACATCGCTAGATCGTCTTAAAATCGATCGAGGCTCATGAATATATATACTTTATGGGGTCCTAGACCAATATTTCGTGGTGTTACAAACGGAATGACAAACTTATATATACCCTCTATCACTAGAGTGGAGAGTATAAAAACAAAGTTTGTAACTATAAGTTATAATCAAATTTTCTAAACTTAGAAAACTTTTAAAAAACTTTTTTCCTAAAAGAATAAAAATCAAAAAAAAAAATGTGTCCGGAATTTGAATAACTATCAATTTTTTTTCGAAACTTCGAATTTTTTTTTTCTAAAAAGCGTTTTGAATGATTTTTTACATCAAAACTAAAAAAACTAAAAAATTTTCCCAAAAAAAATTTCTTAAATTTTTAAAAATTTATTAAAAAAAAACTTTTTTTAATTTTTTTTTTTATGAAGAAGCGTAGAAAAGTTAAATTCGACTTGGCCGAATCCATGAATACCCTCCACAATGCCCTTTTGAAGTGGTTATAAATTTTCTAATGTGAAAAACTTTGATTAGAAATATTTTACTTCGAGTAAAAATGTTTTTTTTTTTTAATTTTTGACAAAAAAAATTTAATAAATTTTGAGTGTAAAATTTTTTTCGAATGTTAATTTTTTTTTTAATGTAAAAATATTTTTGAGTGACAAAAATACTTTGTAAAATATTTTTTTTTAATTTTTGAGAAAAAAAAAATAAATACATTTTTTTTGAGGGTAAAATTTTTTTTCAGTGTAAAATTTTTGGCGAATGTAAATTTTTTTTGTAAAATATTTTTCTTTAGTGTAAAAATATTTAAAGTCGATCAGAGAAATGGCTCCTGGACCAATATTTCGAGGTGGTACAAACGGAATGTCGCGAATCGTTTGCTGGACACCCCCTTTATAAAAAAATGCCTGCGTATTTTGTACTCTTGCCCAAAACATTAAATCATGATAATGTTTTGCGGAAGATTAGGGTGTAATTGCCAAAGCAAAGTTTTTTTTAGAAAAAATAATGTTATATTACTTTGCTATTCCATGCAAAACGAATTGAAATATCAGTGGAGGACCCCATTAAAAAACCAAAAGAGCCGTACATTTCGTAAGTGAGTGCAAAAATAAGTGCAAAAATGTGTTTTTACATTTTGGAAAGTATAAAAAGATTCGGCACCAAAGAATATGACACTCTCACTTGTTTTATGTACATTTGATAAGCAAATGGGAAATTTTTATGTGAAAAGCTTAGACTTGGTGAAAAAGCAGTTTTGGTAAAAAAAAATGATTTTTTTTTCACGAAAAACAAAATTATGTTAAAAAAAATTTAATGAACCCAAAATTTTTGGTGAAAAAAAATTTTGATGAAAAAAAGTTTTTGATGAATTTTTTGATGAAAAGAAAAATTTTTTGATGCAAAAAAAATTGATGAAAAAAAAAATTTGGTAAGAAAAAAATTGATAATAAAAATTTGATAAAAAAAATTTATGAAAAAAAAATGATGAAAACAAATATGATAAAAAAAATTTATGAAAAACAAATTTGATAAAAAAAAAAATGGATGAAAATAAAATAATTAATGAAAAAAAAAATTTATGAAAAAAAAAATTTATGAAAAAAAAATTTCATGAAAAAACAAAAAAAATTGATAAAAAAAAATTTTTTGATGAAAAAAAAAATTTGATGAAAAAAAAATTTGATGAAAAAAAATAATGAAAAAAATTGATGAAAAAAAAATTTGATAAAAACAAAATTTTTTTTTTTTTGATTTTGATTAAAAAAAAGTTTGATAAAAAAAAATATTGAAGAAATAAAAAATTGATGGAAAAAAAAATTAAAAAAAAAAATAAAAATTTGACGAAAAAAAAAATTTTGATGAAAAAAAAAAATTGATGAAAAAATAAAATTTTTTTGTTGAAAAATAATTGTGTTACTTTTTATTCACCAGCTGGTAAAAAACAGTTTTATTCACCACGAGGTGAATTATTATCCAAGTTACAAACCAAAGTTATTAAAATTTTTGGTTTTAAGAAAATGAAAATAGTAATTCTTGTTTTCTTTTTCGTTAATTCTTAGTTTATGTAGTCAAACTGAGGTGGCGTCCTGCAACTTTTTTAAAATTAGACACCAGCCTAAAAACATTATCATGTTAAAAAAGAGTCTTAACGTGAGCAATTTTTAACAGCTATTAAAATATAAATACGCAATATTTTTTAATTCTGTTGTTTGTATTTGAAAGATGATTTTTTTTAATACATTTAAAATTTTATAACACAAAATTTGGTTAAAAAGAATTACAAGGGTTGCCACTCAATCAACGGCGTATGCAGGACTGTTTTTTTAGGGCCCAACAACAACAACAAAAAATTTTGTTGTTTTTTTCTTGAGATTCGTGTTTTCCAATACATATAAAAAAAAAAAATTTTTGTTGTTGTTGTTGGGACCCCCCCCCCCCCCGTCCTGTATACGCCGATGCACTCAATAGTAGAATTCTTTCTTTAAAAGATACTATCGGCTGCAGTTGTATGTAGATTATTTAATTCTCCAGTACTTACCGTGGCTATTTTTTGAATAATATTGAATTTTGTTGAAATTATGCAAATATAAACTTAAAAACTTTCTTAAAAATAACGTAATTAGGTAAAAATTTTAAAAAAATGGCCTCAATAAGTCCTAGAGAATTTAATAAACTACACATAAGAAAAAAAATCATCAAAATCGGTCCAGTACTTTTAGCAGTACAACTGAAGCCGATTTTGTCCTTTCAAAAAACATTCTACAATTAAGTGGCAATTTCAGTTTACCAAATTTTGTATTATAAAATTTTAAAAATATTACAATAAATTACACCGCTCAACAAATCGAAGGTTTTTGACTCCGGTTTGAAGTTTGATACAAAATTTTTATAGATTTTGACTCGCTGATTCCAAATCTGTGCTCCAAATCTTTCCATCACGTCTAGAATTTTAATTATTCTCGGTTGAAAATGTGAAAAAACGCGATTTTTGCCTTTTTTGAAAGCCTGCACAGCAGCCACTGGGTGGAATAAAAATCTGGTATAAAGCGTTAGAGTAGAATTGAACTATGATCTCAAATATATGATCAAAAAATTTCAAGTTGTTGCACTATTATTGGCCAAACACGTATTTTAAAAAAACACTGTGAAAAAAATTAGAAAAAGCACCATTTTTAAAAGGCTCTAAAACAAAAACCAGATGATCAATCTTTAATGTGATGAGCTCAAAATTTAGACAAAATCTCATTCTTTCTAATAGACTTTTAAACCCATTAAAGATATCTTCCGGGTTATACGAAAAATAACACAGAAAACTTAAATTTGTAAAATATTTATTTTTTTAGTTTTTCTTTGAAAAATATCAAAAAAAACTAAGGTACCTACCTACCTTATCTTTTTTACAAAAATGATAATTTTAACAGAGTCATTTTAAAATGCAATTGGAACCCAACCAAACGCAATAGTTAGAAAAAAATTGTTTTCTATGTTAGAGACCAAAGACAAATTACACTTTTGCGCTTTATACCAGATCTGTATTCCACTCAATGGCTGCTGTGCAGGCTTTCAAATAATGCAAAAATCGCAATTTTTCGCATTTTTAACCGTGAATAACTAAAAATCTGGACGTGATGGAAAAATTTGGAGTACAGATTTGGAATCAGGAGATCAAAGTCTACTAAAATTGAGCACCAGAATTCAAACCGGAAAATGACTGTTGAGCGGTGTTATCTTTCAAAGGGGTAATTCCAAAAATTTTCGCCCCACTGTTCGGAAACATGCCTTTGGACGACAATGAGAATTTGGCTCATAGATATCCACGTTTATATGAGATATGTTGCATTTTTGGATTTTCAAAATTTGCTGTAGTTTTCAAATTATCGCGGGTCAAAGATCGACTTTTTTAGCAAAAGTCAGAAAAATACATGACGTTTAACGTGCTCTAACTTTTTAACTAGTAATCCGATTATCACAAGTAATGGCTCATATGAAAGCTTAATTCTTCTTCTTTTAGGAAAAATTTTCAAAAGCATACGGGTTTTTTCAGAAGCGTTGCAAAAATTCAAAAACATTTTTTTTTTGCGAATATTTAAAAAAACACATCTTCGATTTTTTAAAAAAAAAGTTTGGTGATAAACAATACTGTTTTGTACAACATATCCAAAATTCAGAGTGGGATCCCAATGGGATCAAAAAATATTCTGGTTTTAGTACGAAGTTCTTAAATTTTACCTTAGAAAATTAAAATTTTATGTTTCTTCAACATAAAAATTTAAATTTTCAAAGAAAATTATACTATTAAAATTTTAAAACATTAGAAATTTAAATTTTCTAAGGGAAAAATATGAGAACCTCGTACTTAAAACAGAATATTTTTTGATCCCATGGAGATCCCACTCTGAATTTTGAATATGTTATACAAAACATTGTTATTTTTCACCAGAATTTTTTTAAAAAAAATCGAAGATGTGTTTTTTTAAATATTCGAAAAGAAACTATGTTTTTGCATTTTTGCATCATTTCTGTAAAAAAAACTGCGTTATTTTAAAAATATATAGTAAAAAGAAGAACCCCAGCTTTCACATGAGCCTAAATTTGTGAAAATCGGGTCATTGGTTAAGAAGTTACAGCTCTTTAAACGTGATGTATTTTTCTTACTTTTGCTTAAAAAGTCAATATTTGACCCGCCATAATTCGTTAAATACACCAAATGTAAAAAAACGATATATGGTACATATATCATAGTTATGAGGGCTATCTATGTGTCAAGATTCAAATTAATCTGAGACACCATTTCCAAAAATGACTAAAATTTGAGCTAAATTTTCTGGAATGGCCCAAAGAAAAAAAAAAACAAAATTAAAAAAAAACAAGTAAGAAAGTTATAGTCGGTCAAGACCGACCATATGATACCCTACACCAGTGTTTTCCGGAAAATGGGTCCCAAGTCCAAACATGGACCGATTGTATCTGCCTTTTGTTAGATCATTATTTAGTGTAGAAAACACACACAGATCAATTTTAAGTGGAATTGGTTAATTTTTTTTGTCAATAGAACATTTTAACTGAATATCGGTCGAAATTTTTATATGGGGGACTAACAATAAGTCCAAAAATGGTCCAATTATATTCCGATTTGATAAGGTTGCTAAAGTACACGTCTAGCACCTAAAAATAAATTTTTTATCAAATATTTCCATTTTTATGAATTTTGAGGGAATTATGTGAATATCGGGAAGGTGGTTTGTATGGGGACTACCAGAAGGACTGACCCGATTCCTTTGAAATTTGGAATGGTGATTTGTGTATACAAAATTTGATTACTTGCTGAATTTCAAAGCGATATCTATTATAATACGGTTATTAGAGTCATTAAAGCCGAATCCAAAGGGGGCGTTTGTATGGGGGCTAGGTCTTAACATGGACCGATTTTCTCCAATTTCAATAGGCTTCGTCCTTGGGCCAAAAGATGCTTAAGTTTCAAATTTCAGGTTAATTGATTGAAAATTGCGACCTGTATCGTGTTTAAACCGATAGATGGACAGACGGACGGACGGACGGACGGACGGACATCGCTAAATCGACTCAAAAAGTTATTCTGAGTCGATCGGTATACTTGAAGGTAGGTCTAGGACCAATATTTCGGGTAGTTACAAACATCAGCACAAACTCAATATACCCTGTACCACAGAGTGGTGTAGGGTATAAAAACAAGTAAGAGTGTTAAATTCAGCTGTGCCGAATCTTTTATACCCTCCAACATGCAAAAAAAGAATGCAGGGGCGTTTCTTTTTTCGGAGCGAAAAAACGACATTTTCAAATTCTCTAGGTCCAAGTGCAGGACTTTGAACTTCTTGTAGAGTAAAAATGTTGCATTTGTAAAACAAAAACACAAAAAATCATGTAAAAACGTGGTATTTTTTAGAGGTTGGTTTAGTTCTTCAAGGGGGAACTTTTTCCCCCCTGGTCCGATTTTGCTCATTTACGAACTTAAACTGCCTAGGAACATAAGACATATTCATGCCAAATGTCGGGAGTCTAGCTCTTTTATTTTGGACTGCATCGTGTTAACTACAGACGAACAGACGGACGGACGGACAGACGGATGGACAGACGGACGGACGGACATAGCTAGAATGTCTTAGAATCGATCACTGGTCATATTTTGATGCGTTACACACGGAATGGAGGGTATAAAAAATGTGCGTATTTATTTTTTTATAGCTGTTTAAAAAATCACATGAAGGCAGTTTTTTTTTTTCTTAAAACCCCCCTTAATTAAATTAATGGTAATAAATTCAAAATTTTTAATTGCACATCGTGTTTTTTATGATATGTGTAAAAGTATATAAACCTTTCCTATAAGCCCGATCAAGTTTGCATATTTTAAAAATTTTCCAACAAGAAATTCCTTTGTTTATAAAAAAAATCGTAACAATGTTTTTCCTCTTGAGATGTGCGTAACATTTTTTTTAATGATATTGTACCAAAAACATGTAAACCCAATAATTATATGTGGTTCATATCATTGTTCATATTTGTATAAACAATTAAAAAAGAAAATGAGTTACACGAAAAATTCAAAACAAAGTAAGTCATGTTCCACTTTTAACAATATGAGAGACCTCATAACATTTTTTGTTTTTTTTTTCATAAAAGCAAAAAATTATAATACCAAAAAAAGAGAAATAAAAAAAACTTCCGCTGTTTTGTATATAAAAATATCCAGTTTTTTTCTATGGAATACCATAAATGATAAAAAGTATCCGCATTTTCTATAATAGTTAATTTCCGCTTTATTCACTTATTGCCACATATTTGTTTGGTAGCATACACACGTTTTTCTTTATTTTTATTATATTGTCAAGATATTTTGATTGGCTCATCTTCATATTTTGATGTTATACATATTTTACACATCTTCCTTATGAATTAAATACATTAAATTTATCATCAGCCAAAAGCACACTGTATAATATTGAATTTATATACTATGTATTTACTTTCGAATTATTTTACACTACCATCATTTTTATTTTTGCTTAGTTTTTTTTATTAGCAATACAATTTGATTTAATCAAAAGTGTTTTTTTTTCAGTTTTTATAAGCTTTTAATAACGTCATGATTTATGGTATTGAAATACAATGTTTTCATTATAATAAGGATGAGATGTCATGATACTAATAATATCTGTTTGTCTGTATTTATGAATGTATGATTGCAATTTCAATATTGGCATATTGAATTTTCTTCATTATGAACTTTCACGCTTTTCTGCGGTTTATTTCAAGGTTGGTTACCGAAACGAATAACGGTAAGGGTAACGGTAACGGTATCTAATTCTTATTTATTTCGGTAAAGGTAACGGTAAGTGTTTTCAAATCGTTTCGGTAACGGTATGTACCGGTACCGAACCAACCAAACCGGTACGTACCGGTATTATTAATTTAGTTAAAAATTTGAAAAAAGATAGAACTGAAAGCTAAAAATATTTTATAGACCCAAAAACCAGTATAGATTTGATATGATTATTATTTTTGTCATTTATTTTATGATAATTTGCAAATTATAAATTTAAAATTATGTTAGCAATTTTATTTTATTTTTTTGTTCGTTAAAATCCCTTAAAACATGTAAAATTTTGAATACCGGTACAATACCGGTAACTTCTAATAATTATAACGGTAACGGTAAGGGTAACGGTATTCTAAAAATATTTTTAGCGGTATCGGTAACGGTAACGGTATTCGATTTGAAAGGGTTTTGAATCGGTAACGGTATAATAAGGGTAACGGTAACCAACCATGGTTTATTTGCTTATGAATATATTTTTGTTTCATATATATGAACATGAAATTTTGCATAATTTATAAATTATGGTTTTTGATTTTGTTAATTTTTTTTTTTTTTTAAATCTTTTCATATGACATGGAATCGGAAAAAAGCTGTATTTTTAGTAAAATTGTGTGAGAGTAGTTATAATTGTTTAACACAGCTTGCATTTAATTTACATAAATTGAGAATTCAGCAGCTAATTAATATAAATCGACTGCTGTGCTTGGCTTTTTTAGTATTTGGAAAATAATTTTCTCACGGAAATCTTTATGTGTTTCTTTTACAGATAAATCAATCTAAAAGACATCTATTAGAGGATTTTTGAATATATTGAGTATTATTTATATTAGAAATTCCGAATATGATATATGTAAATTTATTAATGTGAATTAAATGTATTTCATCATTACTTTCATTTAAATTAATGTGTTTCTAGGCATTTTTTTTTATCGAAATTATTACAATTATACGGAAGGGTGGAGCAAATTTAGCTTTTTCGAGTTTTAAAATAGTCGAGGTCGGAAAATTTGCATTTTACGGTCAACATCACTACAAAACAAGTGAGAGTGTTAAATTCGGCAGTAACGAATCTTTAATACCCTCCAACATATAAAAAAAAACTTTAAAAAAATTGCAGAGGCGTTTATTTTGGGGGGGGATTTCGGGGGGGAGGGGGGTCAGTATTGGTCATTGGAGGACACATAAGCCTATGCAGTAAAAATTCATTTATTATGTTTTTGGAGCTTATGTAATACAATTTTATCATTATTTAAAAACATTTTTAATATCCACGCCCACAAAAGGGGGCGAGCAAAAAAAAAACGATTTTTTTCATTTCCTGGGTCCAACTGCAGGACCTTGTACTTTTTCTGACATCAAATTGTTTCATTTGCTTAACAAAAATATAAAAAAACCTGTGAAAAATATGGCATTTTTCAGAGGATAGTTAAGTTCTTCAAGGGGGAACTTTTTTCCTCCCAGTCTGATTTTGCCCATTTACGAACCTAAACTGCATAGGACGAAAACACATATTCCTACCAAACTTGACGACTATATCTCTTTTATTTTGGACTGCATCGTGTCTTATACAGACGGACTGACGGATATTCTAGAAAAGTCTTAGAATCAATCATAGATCAATAATATGTATACTTTATGGGGTCCCCGACCGATATTTCAATGCATTACAAACGAAATGACAATGTGAGTATACCCCAATACTGTAGTTGGAGGGTATAAAAATATTGGACCTGCGGGGCAATGTATTTGGGTTCTTTTTTTTACTTGAAAATTGGAAAGTTGCGATAAAAGTAAAAAAAATAAATTTGATTTTTTTTTTGCTTTAAATATTACACGGGTGGTCCGAGACAATTTTAAGCTAAAAGTGCGAATACCATATTTTTTTTTGCCCTCCAACCACGGTATGGGGGTATACTCACTTTGTAATTCCGTGTGTAGCACAGCGAAATATCGGTCGGGGACCCCACAAAGTATATATGAAGGGCTTATTGCAATAACTTGATATGCAACATTTCATTTTATGGTGGTTTTTGCCTTAAAACTTTTAAAATAATGTAGAATATAGAATTTTTGCAGAACTTTTATTCTCAATATACTTGTACGATGGGTTAAAGCAAGACTTCTGGCAAAAATCTGTCAATGGAACATCAGCAGAAGGCGAAAAACACGAAAAATTAAATGTTGCTTATCAAGTTCTTGCAGTAAGCCCTTCATATATTATTTATCCTTGATAGAATCTAAGACATTCTAGCAATGTCCGTTCGTCCGTCTGAAGAATCCACGATGCAGTCCAAACTAAAAGAGCTAGAGCCCTGAAGTTTGGCAACAATATCTGGTAAGGTTAAGTTCGAAGATGGGCATAATGGACCAGGAGGAAAAAAGTTATCCCTTGAAAAACTAAAAAAAAAACAGAAAAACACATTATTCTACGAGCTTTTTTTAACTTTTGCTCAACAAATGTAACATTTTTATGCCATATTATGTTCATAGACCTGCACTTCTACAAAGGGAATTAGGAAACTCGTTTTTCCGGCCGCCCCAAAAGGAGGGGGGTTATAGAAAATAATTGAAAATAACGATAAAAATGTATTATTTAATCTTAAATATTAAAGCAAATAATGTTTAAACATTTATATCAGGGGGAGTGGTTTTTCCCACCGACTCCGCAGACCCCTCACCAAAAACAAAAAGATGTCCCTGCGATTATTATACTCTCTAACCGCAGTATGAGGGTATACTCACTTTGGCATTATGTGTGTTGTGAGGGTGCCTCACAAGGTTTTGGTAACGTATAGGCAAATTTTGGTATGATACTAGGGTTAACTGTGGTTTTGGGTTGGGCAGTGTAAACACTTTCAATTTGATCTGGTTTTCATAATTTAAAAATTCAAAATTTCTGAAAATTCAAACGTCGAAATAATTTTCAGGAAAATATTGAAAATTTTCTCATTGTAAAATTATTTATTGGTGTGAAAAGTTTGTGGACAATTTTTTTGTTATTTGAGTTGGTGTAAGAAAATTTTTATTAACGGGATAATTTAATTGGACAATAAAGATTGTTGGGTATAAAATCGGCAAAATTCCAAAAATTCCGCAGCGGGGACAATAAGTGGAGTCTGGGAGAAGTAAAGATTTTCAGAAATTATTGAATTGTAAGTAATGGAACGGAAAAGCTGCAGTCTTCTAAAGAGAAGTTTAACGATATGTCTAAATTGATTACAGAATCATCATTTGAAAAGCATCAACGATATTTGGGTAGATAAGGACCAGCTGCACAAATAAAGGGTAGCATCGGCCAATATCGGTTTTCTGTCAGTAAACTTTTCGCAGACAATTTATGAGGAATTCGGAGGAAGAGAATCAACTCCAACAATTTTTTTTTTGGGTTTTATCCATGAAAACCAACCAAGACAATTAATTCGAAAGGCAAATCGGCAATTCTTTGAGTGACAACATTTTAATTACAAGCGGTACAACCAATCAGACAATTTAGTTCGCATCAGTTACCATTTGGTAACAATCGGGGGCAACAATCGTTGACTTTCCGGAGATCTGCTTAATTGCAAGTTTGAAAGCTAGAACATTTTATTTGTAGCTTAAAATCAATTCGTGTAACGTCATCCATCTTGAAGTCAAATTTTTTTTCATTTTTAGTTTTTCTTATTTTTCCAAAAAATTTTAATTTGTTTTTTTTATTATTAATCCGTCACATAAATTTATTAATTTATTTTTTTGTTTGAGTTTTGATAATTCGGTTTGTAAATTTAAAACGAAAAGAGAAAAATCGGGTTTTACACATACACACATTTTCTTCCGCATTTACACTAACCTACAGATTTATATTATATTTGAATTGTTGTTTTGGGTAAAAGTGCAACTTCGCCAGAATATCAACAAGATCCTGCTGTCATTGGGCCCGGTGTCATCGGAAATCTTAAGTGGTGAGTTTTGATTGCTTTACAATAATTCATTTTTATATCCTAAATACACTCACAAAAATACGGTACATAAATTCTATTTCACAAATTTAATTAATTTTTTTTTTGTTTTCCTGTAAATTTTAATTGGAAATATTTGTTCCAACTTCATTCATTACTTAAATTAAAATACTTTTAAAATTTCTTCAAGATAAATTTTTGAATTTTTCCATAACCCTTAATTTTTAATCATCTTTTAAATTTGCAATACCTTATGTCACTTTACCATAATTCACAATAATTAAATTTTTCTTGTTTTTATTCACAATAAATTGTAAATATTTTTTTTATTCACAATAATGTTAAATACTTTTTTTATTCACAATAATTTTAAATAGTTGGTTTATGCAAAAATATTAAATCGTTTTTACACTCACAAATTTTTATTCGTCAATTTCGTTTCTAATTTTTTTTTGTTATTTTTATTTTTTTAATTAAAATATTTTTTTATGAGTATTAGGGTAGTCAATATGTATTTTTTTAGTTTAATCAGTGTTAAATTTTATAAATAAATTGTTGTTTTCGTAAATATGAAATTTTAGAAATCTTTTAGTCTCCTCGAAAGTTTAGGTATCCACAGTTAGGGAATGCGTTTGGGCTATCTACAAAATTGTATATAGATAGCATGGTAGGGAGGGTTTATGATATAGAAGGGGATTATTACATCTATTCCTCTTCCCTTACTAACTTTACGCTCCGGGTTTAATTTTTGTTTTTTGGTTTTCTTCTTCTCGTCTATCTTTTTTTTTTTGGTTTTTGTATAGTTGACTTTGGGTTATACTTTGTATTGTAGCTACCTAATTTAATATTTTCTGTAGTGTGTTCAGCCTACCTTTGGGAGAAAGAACACCCCCCACTTTCACTGAGCACGGCTGGTCCTATAGGTAGCAAAGTCTCCTACAAGGTAGTGCCTTCATGAACCGTTACATAAATATTTGGCTCCCAACGTGGGGCAACAGCGGATTTATTCGGTTATCGTTTCAATGAAAATTTGTGCGTTTCCGTAACTTTAGATAATAAATGTTATCATATATTTTTCATCAGAGCTGTTGTTTCAATTTTTTTTATTTTTTTTCCATCTCACCGTGATGTCAATTATTTTTATATTTTTCTTTTGGGTTTTGTTTACATGGCTCTGATTACAATTGGAATAAGTATTTTTTCGTAATTGGGAAGACTGAACCGGTTGTAGAATGAACTATTTGTTTTTCTATAGGGTTAGTGGAAATTTCGTTGAGATTGTAATTTTGGTGATTTTCGAGATCATTGATTTACTCACGAAAGCCTAACCACATTTTTTTGTTTAATTTTATTTTTTTTCTTCGTTCCGAACGAGTTGTGGTTTTGAGATATCGTTTTGAATGCGGTTTCAAACACGTTTTCTCTCACAAAAACTCCGGAATTTCGACGCTTCTTTTATTTTGGAATCTTGATTCGAGATGTTACTTTTGATTTTTCTTGTTGATCGTAAACTTGTTTCAAATTCAAAACCTTAATTTTTTTATTTTGTTTGTTTTATTTTTGGCTGTGCTGTGTAAAGTTAGTATTTTTTTTTTATAATTTATTTCCCCTAACTGTGATACCGAAACGAGTAGAGGACTTCATCATATATTGACAGTTTTTTGTAGTATATATCTTTAAGGAAAAATGCCTGTGACAAGAAGCCAGGATAATCTTCTTAATTTAAACGAACCGACAAATTGCAGCTTTACTGTAGATGTAGGTTCAAATAACGCAACCCCAGACAGACAAAGACAAGGTCGGCCTAGGAAAACTCCTAGGACACAACCTAGAAATACTTCACCTAGACGGGACAGTGAATCACGGATTGATGAAAGGATTAACGACTCTTTTGTCGCCTTTCGACGTGAAATGTCCAATTTTGTTTCAAACGAGCTTAGGTTAATGTTTGAAAATATGAATACCCAGACGAGTAACAATATACCGGCAGAGACAAACAACCCCAATGTCAGTGACATGGGAAATCACCGACGTTCTTCGCGAGATGTAGGTAATACATCCCCGCGGCATAATACTTCGCATGATCCTTTCTATGCGGAGAAAATTTCTAATATAATTCGTAATTGGCGATTAAAATTTACCGGCCGTGACGATGAAAAAACAATTGACGAGTTTATTAATCGAGTTAATGTACTGACAACCAAGAATTTGAGCGGAGATTTTGAAACGCTTAATATGTATGCTCATTGCTTATTCGAAAAGAAAGCGTTGGACTGGTACTGGCGGTTCCAGAGGGAAAATGATGACGCTGATTGGTCTACCCTGTCTAGAGCATTGAAACAAGAGTACAAAGGAGACTACAGTGATTATGACATAGAGGAGGACATTCGACGACGTAAACAGAGGACAAACGAAAGTTTTGATGACTATTGGGACGCGATTTCGAATTTGACGGACAAGTTAAAAACTCCACTAACGGACCAAAAGTTGTGTGAGACATTAAGACGGAACTTGAGAACCGAAATTCGGCATGAGCTTCTCCACATGGAAATTACCAGTGTTTCCCAACTTCGAAAGGAAGTGCGAAGGCACGAGAAGTTTATAAAGGAAACACATGGTTTTGATCAAAGAAGAAGTGCAAAAGCCAGGATTGCTGAGCTTAGCGGACCATGTGAAGACGACGATTTTACGGACATTGAGAACGAAGTTTGTAGTATTCAGCACAATGTAAAGTGTTGGAACTGCGACAAGACAGAACACATCTATGTAGACTGTATGGAGGCAAGACAGATATTCTGTTATGGGTGTGGTGCGAAGAATGTATACAAGCCCACTTGCCCCAACTGCAATCTTCAGAGCAACAAACAGGGAAATGGATTGCGGGATGTCCGTCGAAAATAGAACGGACATCCGACATCATAAAGACAAATAATTTACCCGGTATTTCAAAACTTGACAAAAACAACGATGATTTGGAAGAGACGGAAACTACACCGAACATACATCCCTTAATGCGACCATACCATGTACGTTTGGCTGAGTACGAGAAGGCTCGTGCAAGAATTTTCAATCAGCCAAAAAGGAAAATTAGATCTGCAAGGCGTATACGCGAGTACTATCGGAAATTCAGGTCGCTGAAACATTGCGTGATATCTCCCATCTTGAGTAAAGAACTTGACACAAGACCATATATTAATTTACAAGTTAATGGCACGTTTTATTTGGCGTTACTTGATAGTGGGGCTAACAAGAGTGTGATTGGGGGACCTCTGGCGACTGAAGTTCGTAATGGTAAAGGGTTTAAGAAATGTTTGGGCAATGTTCGAACGGCGGACGGACAAAAGCAGGACGTAGTAGGAACAGTTACGTTGAGCATTACTTTTCAGGGACAGAATAAATCCTTTGAATTTTTAGTGGTTCCTTCCATCCAACAGAACCTTATTTGTGGTTATGACTTTTGGACCGAATTCGGACTCAAAATTTCAGTACCAACGATAAACGAACTTGACTGTACCCAGATAGATCCGGACAAGTGCAAATTAACTTACGACCAACAACAAAGGCTGGACAAAGTGGTGTCAGCGTTTCCCAACTCGGAGGTTGAGGGGTTAGGTTGTACTTCTCTGATACAACATACAATAGATACTGGTGATGCAAAACCAGTGAAGCAACGGTATTATCCGATTTCGCCAGCAGTTGAGAAGCAACTTGGGGGAGAGTTGGAGAGGATGCTGTCACTCGGAGTCATTGAGGAGGCACCTAATTCTCCATGGTCCTCTCCTACTGTTGTCGTTGCGAAACCTGGTAAGATTAGGATGTGTGTGGACAGTAGGAAACTAAATTCCGTGACTATAAAAGACGCGTACCCTATACCGAACATCGACGGACTTATTGCGAGACTTCCTCCAGTTCATTACATTTCAAAGATTGATTTGAAAGATGCCTTTTGGCAAATTAAACTGGAGGAAAGTTCTAGACCCAAGACGGCATTTACAGTTCCTAATCGGCCCTTGTACCAGTTTACAAGAATGCCGTTTGGACTGTGTAACGCACCGCAAACGTTGTGCAGACTGATGGACATGGTCATTCCGTACAATTTGAAATCCCATGTGTTTGTATACTTAGACGACCTTCTTATTGTTTCACAAAACTTCGACGAACATTTAACACATCTTATGGAAGTGGCGACTCAGTTGAGGAAGGCTGGCTTGACAATAAACGTGTCGAAAAGCAGTTTTGCATTATGTAGGGTGAGGTATCTAGGGTATGTTGTGGGGAACGGGACGTTACAAGTTGATGAAGATAAGGTTAAGGCCATACAGGACTTTCCACGACCAAAATCCATCCGACATTTAAGACGATTTTTAGGGATGACAGGATGGTACCGACGTTTTATACATGACTATTCGACAATAACATTTCCACTGACGGAACTTTTGACAAAGAAGAAAACCTTCGTTTGGACGGACGCAGCTCAGTCGGCGTTTGAGACTTTGAAAGATAAACTGACGACGGCACCTCTACTCATCCACCCAAATTACGATAAACCATTCGTGTTACAGTGCGATGCGAGCACATATGGAGTAGGGGCCGTGTTGGCGCAAGAGGATGAGGAGGGGACCGAAAGGCCAATAGCTTTTATGTCCCATAAATTAAATAAGGCCCAGAGAAACTATACCATTACTGAGCTGGAGTGTCTCGCAGTGGTGATGGCAATTAAAAAGTTCCGAGCCTATGTCGAGGGTCAGGAATTCAAGGTGGTTACTGATCACGCAAGCTTAAAGTGGCTGATGAGTCAAAGGGACTTATCCGGACGTCTGGCAAGATGGTCCTTGAAGCTACAGGGGTTTAAGTTTTCCATTGAACACCGTAGTGGAAAAGACAACATTGTTCCCGATACATTGTCCCGCGCGCATGAAGGAGAAGATTTTTTGGAGGCTATAGAACTTGAGGTACTACCATCTATTGACCTGGAATCCGGAGCTTTTGACTCGGAAGAATATAGTAAATTACGGACAGACTTTTCGGAATCAGGGTTACCGGACTTCAAAATTATAGATAAGTACATTTGCAAAAGGACAGATTTTTCTACAGGACAGACGGACGAATCGAACTCATGGAAATTGTTTGTACCAAGTGAATTAAGACGGGATGTAATATATTCGGCACATGACATTCCAAATTCTTCACACGGCGGAATTGCCAAGACTCTTGAACGAATACGGAGATACTTTTATTGGCCAAGACTGGTTACGGACGTTAGGGACTATATTCAAAATTGTAATTTGTGCAAAACGTCAAAACCGTCAACGTGTACACAGAGACCACCAATGGGTCAAATGGTTAAGACCGACCGACCATTTCAAAGACTATATATTGATTTGATTGGACCGTTACCTAGAACTAAAAAGGGACACATAGGAATACTTATCGTGTTGGATCACTTTTCAAAATTTACATTTTTAAAACCACTGAAGAAATTTGTTTCGAAGGACATAATAAATTATTTACAGACGGACATTTTCGCGTGCTATGGAGTTCCGGAAACGATAGTGAGTGACAACGGTTCCCAGTTTAGGAGTAAAGACTTTGTTGATTTCCTGGGGAAATTGGGTATTCAGCACATGTTGACAGCGGTATACAGTCCCCAGGCTAACGCTAGCGAACGAGTCAACAGATCAATAAATGAAGCTCTACGGTCATATGTGCGAAGGGATCAGCGTTATTGGGATCTGTATATCAGCAGCATCAATTGTGCTTTACGAAATAGTGTTCATCAAACAATTGGCAGGACTCCGTATGAACTGGTATTCGGACAAAATATGCTAACGCATGGAAAGGACTACAAACTTTTGAAGAAACTGGAACTTTTGGCTGAAACGGACGTTAAAATTGAAAGACAGGACGAGTGTACGTTGTTACGGGACGAAATTAGAGAACTTGTTAGGAAAGCATATGACAAAAATGCTAGACGGTACAATTTACGGACGCGGACAAAGAATTTTGCAGTAGGTCAGGAGGTTATTAGACGCAATTTTGCACAGAGCTCCAAAATTGATAATTTCAATTCCAAACTAGCACCTGTTGGAATTCGCGCCAAAGTGCTTCGGAAGATTGGTAGCGTAAATTATGAACTACAGGATTTGGACAATGGTAGTACGGGAGTATATCACTCAAAAGACATATGGACGTAGTTCAATATGCTGCAAAATGTGGTTGTCAATTTTTAGGGTTTAATTTTAGGTGTATGCAAAGTTTTTTTTTTTTTTTTTTTTTTTCCCTTTCGGTGGTGCATTTGTGAGGGTGCCTCACAAGGTTTTGGTAACGTATAGGCAAATTTTGGTATGATACTAGGGTTAACTGTGGTTTTGGGTTGGGCAGTGTAAACACTTTCAATTTGATCTGGTTTTCATAATTTAAAAATTCAAAATTTCTGAAAATTCAAACGTCGAAATAATTTTCAGGAAAATATTGAAAATTTTCTCATTGTAAAATTATTTATTGGTGTGAAAAGTTTGTGGACAATTTTTTTGTTATTTGAGTTGGTGTAAGAAAATTTTTATTAACGGGATAATTTAATTGGACAATAAAGATTGTTGGGTATAAAATCGGCAAAATTCCAAAAATTCCGCAGCGGGGACAATAAGTGGAGTCTGGGAGAAGTAAAGATTTTCAGAAATTATTGAATTGTAAGTAATGGAACGGAAAAGCTGCAGTCTTCTAAAGAGAAGTTTAACGATATGTCTAAATTGATTACAGAATCATCATTTGAAAAGCATCAACGATATTTGGGTAGATAAGGACCAGCTGCACAAATAAAGGGTAGCATCGGCCAATATCGGTTTTCTGTCAGTAAACTTTTCGCAGACAATTTATGAGGAATTCGGAGGAAGAGAATCAACTCCAACAATTTTTTTTTTGGGTTTTATCCATGAAAACCAACCAAGACAATTAATTCGAAAGGCAAATCGGCAATTCTTTGAGTGACAACATTTTAATTACAAGCGGTACAACCAATCAGACAATTTAGTTCGCATCAGTTACCATTTGGTAACAATCGGGGGCAACAATCGTTGACTTTCCGGAGATCTGCTTAATTGCAAGTTTGAAAGCTAGAACATTTTATTTGTAGCTTAAAATCAATTCGTGTAACGTCATCCATCTTGAAGTCAAATTTTTTTTCATTTTTAGTTTTTCTTATTTTTCCAAAAAATTTTAATTTGTTTTTTTTATTATTAATCCGTCACATAAATTTATTAATTTATTTTTTTGTTTGAGTTTTGATAATTCGGTTTGTAAATTTAAAACGAAAAGAGAAAAATCGGGTTTTACACATACACACATTTTCTTCCGCATTTACACTAACCTACAGATTTATATTATATTTGAATTGTTGTTTTGGGTAAAAGTGCAACTTCGCCAGAATATCAACAAGATCCTGCTGTCATTGGGCCCGGTGTCATCGGAAATCTTAAGTGGTGAGTTTTGATTGCTTTACAATAATTCATTTTTATATCCTAAATACACTCACAAAAATACGGTACATAAATTCTATTTCACAAATTTAATTAATTTTTTTTTTGTTTTCCTGTAAATTTTAATTGGAAATATTTGTTCCAACTTCATTCATTACTTAAATTAAAATACTTTTAAAATTTCTTCAAGATAAGTTTTTGAATTTTTCCATAACCCTTAATTTTTAATCATCTTTTAAATTTGCAATACCTTATGTCACTTTACCATAATTCACAATAATTAAATTTTTCTTGTTTTTATTCACAATAAATTGTAAATATTTTTTTTATTCACAATAATGTTAAATACTTTTTTTATTCACAATAATTTTAAATAGTTGGTTTATGCAAAAATATTAAATCGTTTTTACACTCACAAATTTTTATTCGTCAATTTCGTTTCTAATTTTTTTTTGTTATTTTTATTTTTTTAATTAAAATATTTTTTTATGAGTATTAGGGTAGTCAATATGTATTTTTTTAGTTTAATCAGTGTTAAATTTTATAAATAAATTGTTGTTTTCGTAAATATGAAATTTTAGAAATCTTTTAGTCTCCTCGAAAGTTTAGGTATCCACAGTTAGGGAATGCGTTTGGGCTATCTACAAAATTGTATATAGATAGCATGGTAGGGAGGGTTTATGATATAGAAGGGGATTATTACATCTATTCCTCTTCCCTTACTAACTTTACGCTCCGGGTTTAATTTTTGTTTTTTGGTTTTCTTCTTCTCGTCTATCTTTTTTTTTTGGTTTTTGTATAGTTGACTTTGGGTTATACTTTGTATTGTAGCTACCTAATTTAATATTTTCTGTAGTGTGTTCAGCCTACCTTTGGGAGAAAGAACACCCCCCACTTTCACTGAGCACGGCTGGTCCTATAGGTAGCAAAGTCTCCTACAAGGTAGTGCCTTCATGAACCGTTACAGTGTAACACATCGAAATATCGGTCGGGGATCCTACAAAGTATATATGGGGCATTCCAGGCCAAATCACTCACTTTTAGGCCCGACCCCCTTCGATTATTTTTTTTGGCTATTATAAGTACGTATTAAATGTGCGTATTAAACTTGCACTCCAATGTTCAGCATTTTACGCCAAGTTGGTGTTGAGTAATAAATTTTTCAAAATGGCGATTTTTTCAAAATAATTAAAAAATTTAAATTTTCAATTTATTTTGACCAGTAAAAAATATTGATATCTTAAAAAAAGTTTGACAACGTTTTGTTTGTATTTAAATGAAGCTTTAGAAAAAATATGTGAAAAAATTATTTGAAGTAATTATCACTTATTTTTAAACGTTTAAAAATTAAAATCGACTTTTTGAAAAAGTCCGTAACATTCTATTTTTTTCAAATGTTGAAAATTGCACTTTTTTTGACTCTGGTTTATTTTATATGGTGCTTCAAAAAAATTAAGTTAATAGGTATCGACCGCAACTCCACTTATTGTTAGATGTATTTATTTGGATGTCGAAATACGTCTCACGAAATTTAAGGATAATCGGACATGTCAGGGCGCCCACTGATTGTCCTGAAACTTAAATATGGGAATGAGGGGGAAAAAAATAAGAGTTACCTGTTTTTTTTAGCTGCCCAATCTCAAATTTAAAAAAGGGTTGCCATCTTATGAAAAATTTAGGGATTTCGGGAAAGTCAGTATAAAAGCCAAACAAGCAGGAATTTCGCCAAACGAAAAAACACGGGTCAGTGTAATTTTGATAGAGATTATTATATATGATTTTGGCGGTCGTACGTATATACATCTCCATATAAACTACCCCAACGATTATACATTTTTGACAATAACGAACTGAACGAAGCCGAATTTGGACACGACCTATACACCATTGGATAGGTCGTCAAAAAACCGTTCGATTTGTATTAAATGTTCTTTTTAAGAAATGGAAAAAATCCTCAAAAAACGAAAAAAATCCCGTTTTTCCCCCTTCCCGTGCAAGTTTCAGGACAAGTGGTGGGTGCCCTGTTACCTTCCTTGTAAGGTGTGCTACATCGGTCATGAATTTTAAAAACGAATTAAACGGGGAAAATATGTCTTTTTGTTAATTTTCTCAATTTTTTCGATATTTTAATTTAAGTTTGAATTCAAATGGTTACAGAATTATGATTTGGTGTAAAAAGGTCTCTCTAATAAGGTACTAAAAACTGAAATCGGTTGAAAATCAGCCAAGTTATCCGCAGGCTTATAACGTGTGTCATACTTAACCTGACCAACCATCCCGCTTTTGGCGGGATTATCCCGCTTTTTGATGTCTCATCCCGCCTTGAATTCCGATCCCGCTTTTTAAACAAAAGTCCCGCTTAATCCCGCTTAATCCCGCTTTATCCCGCTTTTTGACTTTTGGAATAGCAAAGTATGTACAATTTTTAGGTTATTTTAATAATATTTTGAGAAATATATTTTTGAGCATATTAACTATTTCTAACCGTATAAAGAAAATTTCAAGAAAAATTTTGTTTACTCAAAAAAACTGTTCACAAGAGAACCCTACTGGACTGATTTAAATCAAAAATAAATTAAAATTAAATTTTTACATAAAATTTTTTCATTGTGATACTTCGAATATTCCGAAAAAAGCTTTCAATAAAAAAGTATTAAACTTAAATACATGTTTCCTTATTCTCAGATTCTTAGATTTTTTTTGTATACAAAAATCCTCAGATGCTGAAACATTTTTCATAAAAAAAAATCTCAGATTCTAAAAAATTATCGGTTTCTAAAAAATTCTTCCTTGAAAAAAAATCTGATACCCTTTTCTAAAAATAAATTCTTAAATTTTATAGCCTCGTAAAAAAAATTGATTAGATCTGGTCTGATTTGTAAAAATCTAATGATGGCATTTGTATCTGATAAGATCTACCAAATACGAAATTTATCTCCAATTTCGAACTCTGGTAGATCTGATCCGTAATTGAATCTGATCAGATCCTGAAATTGTGGAAAAACGTCGGATCAAAAAGGCCTGATCAGATAAAATTATCTTTTTTAGATCCAAACAGATTAAATCAGATCGAAAATATTTGAGAAGGGAAAAAAAGAAGGGACATTTTTAAAGTTCCAATGTTTTCTAAGATAATTTTATTTAGAAAAATTATTAGGTTCTAAGGCATTTTTCTAAAAAAAAATTTAAGACGCAACTTCAGAAGAAAAATTTACAGACTCAAAGACACACTTCCTTTATAAAATATCTCAACAGAAATATTTTCAGATTCTGGGAGATTTTTCATACAAAAAAAACTTCGATTCTGATATAATTTTCTATAGAAAAATTCCAAAACATTTTTCTTGTTGGAAAAAATTATACATTTTGAAAATTTTTTCCTATAGAAAAATTCTTTGATTTTACAATATTAAGGGTATTCATTTCAGCTTTTTTTCGGTTGTAAAAATGAAAAATTGTAAAAATGTAACTTTTTATTACAACAAACACATGAAAAAAATTTCCACTTAAAAGTTGCAATTTAAACAACCTATATCCAAGTGTAAAATTATCAGAGTAAAAAGTTACATTTTTCCAATTATTTAAAGCGTTGCCATTCATTACTAGCCAAAGAAAAAGTACCAAGATTTGCAACTGTCATGTCAGTTTTTTCTACCACGGCAGCCCTTATAGAACATGTGTTTGAAATTTTTCTTAGAAAAAAATATGTATACAAATAATTTTGGTTATAATAATAGAAATTAAGAATTAAACAACAAGAAAAAACTAACAAAATGAGTAAAAAGTGTAATTTATAAGTTAATTGGTTCATTCATCGAATAATTTAATTATTTTTGGAAACTTTCTATCATATTTTTTTTTATGTACCCGTTCACATCAATGAGAGTGGAATCTTGCATTTTTCATTTTTCCACTTTTACATTTTCTGAAATGAATACCCTTATTATTTAAACAGGAAAAATCTATTTTTCCATTTAATAAATTCTAAGATTCTGAAATATATTTCTCATAAAAAAACTATCAGATTCTGAAACATTTTTCATGTAGAAAAATTATCCGATTTTAGATTTTTTTTCCAGAAAAATTCTTTCTATAGAAAATTTATAAGATTCTTAAACATTTTTCCTACAGAAGAATTCTTAAAATTTTAGATATTTTTCTTTTAAAATATTCTTAAATTCTGAGTCAAATAAGTATCTAAATATTTTCTAAAGACAGTCTCGAGTTCTGAAACATTTTTCTATAAAAAATATATAAGATTTACTTTCTCTTAGAAAATGATAAGAAATGTTATCAGATTCAGTCTACGACTCTAATTTAATTTTAGTTTTTCATATGCAATTTTTTGATTCTTAAATATTTTATCCCAAGGTTGGTAAAAAAATTCCTTAGACTAGAGACTATGTTTGCTGACGTAATCAAAATAAAATTTGTCTAGTCAAAGTTCTTATGCATTTTTTTACATAAAAAAAATTACAATCCCATAAAATTATTTTCAGAATTTTGTGCATTTTGGAGGGTATTCGTGGGTTCGTTCAAGGCAAATTTCACTTATTAAAAAAAATCCCGCTTTTTGGATCAAAATCCCGCTTTTTCAACCTTTCGATCCCGCTTTTCAGTCAAAAGCAGTTGGTCAGGTTAGTCATACTACATGTTACTGTGCTACAGTGAAAAAATACTTCTGATGTGTCATAGTATAGGTTGTTGGTCTTGTTGAGTAGATCACAAAAATTACCATTAAACTTGCCAGACACCCTCAAATTTTAGAGTTATTGTCAAAAAACGTTTTTTTGGGAATTTTCTCACTAAACCTTGTGTAATTCAGAAAATTTTCAACCGAGGGTGGCTTCTTCCGAAAGCTTTTTTTAGAATTTCTCATTGTACAACAAAAATAATTATTTCATATAAATAATTAATATGGACTCAAACCGAAATAAATAATACTTCAGTTATGAAATATAGAGTCTAACAATATATAAAACATTATCTCGTGTTGCTAGCAATTGGCACGTTGCTAGCAATAATATTTTTAATATTTTTCGACTTATTAACAAAAATGTCATTAAATATTGGCATTTTGCTCAATATCACGAAAAGTTGTGCTTGTTTGGGCACGTTCTTCACACGTGTAGAAAGGTTTTCCAAAAAACCTTTCATTTGGTATACAACATGACTAGGAGGGAATTTCATCAAAAACTTTTTTTGGTTTTTTGAAACGCTTGAAGCGAAATATGAATTCTTATGTCATTTTTAATGAAACGCCCTAATGACTAGGTTTCTTTGCAAAATATTGGAGATAAACGAATAAACTAAACAATTACCGTTTCTTTCCCCTCATTTGCACCCTTTAAATATGAGTTTGGGCCGCAAAAAAAAAAAAATACGAGTCCCTTTATCTTTTCTGCTCTAAAAAAAAAAACAATTCCATAAAGATCCACGGATGACACTCGGGAGACTTCCCTTGTTAGACGATAGGTTTTTCATTCATATAATGACTTTTTTGCCGTGGGGCAAATTTTTGTATGTATATATTTTTTTATAATTTTTGAAAAAAATATGCTCAAAAACGTTTTTTGGTCTTTTTTACATAATTAAAAAACATTTTAGATATTCAGATTGTTCATCTAAATTCAGCAGATTTGTTTGCTAAAATCAGCAGATTCAGCTGACATCAGCAGATTTTTGTGCTGCCTTGACAGATTTTCTCATATATGTAGCTTAAAATGGGTGTATTTTCAGCAGAGGTTTAATTTTCAGTAAGTTTGCCAAACCTTAAACTCTCTCATACGCAACGCAATATGCCATAAAATTTTGTGTGATGTAATTTTTAAAAATCGAGTCATAAATTTACATAAGTTTTTGAAATTTAAATTTTAATTGAAGCAATAATAAAAAATCCAATTAATCTAAAAACTTGCGTTCTTTAAAAGGATTTCTTAAAAAAAAATAATTAAATACACTATTTACATAAAACCTCATTAAATGTTTATTATGCATTCAATTTAATTTTTTTAGTTTCATTACAATTAACTTCAAATAATTTTGCATAAAACTTTACAAATTTAGCTACAAATTTATGTAAGTTTGCCAAACATAAAAAAATTATCTCATACGTATTATGCCATTAAATTCATATAAAAAACAGCTGATCTGTAAAAGGATTTTTTTTTTACATTTTCAAACAAAAAAACTAAAATTAATTAAATATTATTTATTAGTAAAGTGAGTAAAGTTTACATAAAACAAACATTTAAGGTGATTAAGCTTTAATGAAAAATGGTTTATAAAAAATTTAATCATGGTAACACAATTTTTATTTAACTTACCGGAAAACTTTAACGCGCAAACTGCTGATTAATTAAAATATTTAAACATTTAACTATAAAGAGACTAATATAATTTGCAATTAATTGTAAGAGAGATTTGTTTTCAATATCTTTTAAATTAGGAAATTAATTTAAAAAAGGTATAACTTCTTTATAAAGGAGTTTTGTATATTTTTTTTTGTATAACACATTAACAACATGATTAACTAGATTTTGAATTAAACATACATAATTTGGTTAAAACTACAAATATTCGAATAAAATAATATCTTATTGTTGTGGCAGCATAAAAAAAAAATATTCATACACATTTGAAATAAGTTTTCCTTAAAGAAATGGTAAAAACTGGCTGATATGTTAACCAAAAATAAAAACTTTAGCTAAATGTATAAGTGAAAATTGATGTGAAAATTTTGAACAAAACTAAGGTAAAAACATTAAACAACAAACAGTTGCTTAAGACACGTACAAGAGTTAAGATATTAAGTTGGGATTTCAAAAATAGAAATAAAACAAAAGGATTTAATAAAAAAAACAAAAAAAAAACAGTGCATTAAATGAGAAAAACTAAAATAATTTAAACAAAAAGAAAACATGAAGTGTATAGAAAACAGAAATTGAAAAATTATAAAGGATATTAGTGGCTTACAAAGAAAAAGGATTAACTGCGCTTAAGCGCAGTTTGAATTATAAAACAATTAAAAAAAAAAATAAAATCAAAAATTTTAAAAATTAAAAAAAAATCCCAAAAAATTGATAAATCAGTTTTTTTTTACAATTTACATAACAAGTGTTTTCTTGCCACAAATTTTACTTTTATTTTCATTTATGCTGTAACATCTGCAAAGACATTGGACACAAACATTTCTTCGTCTCACATACAACAAGTCAGCCAGCAGCATTCAGTTACCTTCACCTCTACAACTTTTAGCGGTTGTTAAGCCAGTTTCTATGGCGCTAATGTTAGGCCT
The DNA here is from genome assembly GCA_963921195.1 of Pegoplata infirma. Classification (NCBI taxonomy): domain Eukaryota; kingdom Metazoa; phylum Arthropoda; class Insecta; order Diptera; family Anthomyiidae; genus Pegoplata; species Pegoplata infirma. The sequence goes on along the minus strand of OY992538.1, from coordinate 231,727,860 downwards.
CTTTACCTTGGCTTTGGTAAGTTTTGTTGCATTTTCATGGTAAATCAAGTTTGAAGTTGAATTTTCATAACACACTTACAAGTACACTCCAAAATAAAAGTTGATGTAAAATTTGTAATTACACTGAACTAACTTATTTTCGATTATAATACCGTCCGACATATTTCAAATTTTGGCTGTACAAATGAACCGGACTAAAAAATTCTGAGAGTACGGCGAATATAAAATACCCGTGTCTCCCAGTTTTTTTCAGATCAATTCGCGTTTTCGCGAAAAATGCAAAAAAAAAAATGTTTTGCACTGTAGAAAAAACACAGTCAAAAAGTGGGTACAAAAAAATATTACCATGTCTCTGAGGTTTTTTAAATCAATTCGCGTTTTTCTCGAGAAATGCAAACAAAATATAATGTTAAATTGTGTTTCACAAAAGAAGTGTGAAATAAGTCGAAAAATGTAGAAAATTTACTTTTGAGAAAAATAGTGGTAATAGATGTGTTCAGTAAAATTTAATGGCGGTTCTTTTCTTGGAATATATTAACCTTCTATCTGCAATTTTTAGGGTTAATTTTTGTCCTTATTTAAATACTCTCCCAGAAAACCATTAAATCGTGCATTTAAAGGGTTAAAATGTTTCACAAAAATGCTTTGCTTCACATTTCACTGGGGGTTGTCAAAGGCCAAAAGTTCATAAGATGTTAGCAAAATGTTTAAAAAAGTAAAATTGTAAAGTATCATATTTTATTAAATTGCGTAGATACTTTACAATATTACTTTTTTTTAGCATTTTGCTAACATCGCACAAATTATTGGCCATTGACAACTTTTAGTGAAATTGGATGCAGAAAATTTTTGTAGAACATTTTAACCCTTTATGTGCACGATTTAATAGTTTTCTATGAGCGCATTAGAAATGAGGACAAAAATTATCCCTAAAAATTGGAGATGGGTGGTTAATATATTTTACGAAAAAAAAGTTTTTAAATTTCATTAAAGACATGTTTAAACATTATTTAGCTCACAAGTAGATTTAATAAATTTTTCGACTTATTTCACACTACTTTGGAAAAACACATCTTTTAATACCCTACACCACTCAGTGGTACAGGGTATATTGAGTTTGTGCTGATGTTTGTAACTATCCGAAATATTGGTCCTAGACATACCTTCAAGCATACCGATCGACTCAGAATTACTTTTTGAGTCGATTTAGTGATGTCCGTCCGTCCGTCCGTCTGTCCGTCCGTCTGTCCATCTATCGGTTTAAGCACGATACATTTCGCAATTTTCAATCAATTGACTTGGAATTTGAAACTTAAGCATCTTTTGGCCCAAGGACGAAGCCTATTAAAATTGAAGAAAATAGGTCCACGTTAAGACCTAGCCCCCAAAAAAACGCCCCCTTTGGATTCGGCTTAGTGACTTTAATAACGGCATTATAATAGATATCGCTTTGAAATTTAGCAGGTAATCAAATTTTGTATGCACTAATCATCATTTCAAATCTCAAAGTAATCGGATCATTCTGGTAATTCTGGTAGTCCCCATACAAACCACCCTCCCGATATTCACATAATTCCCTCAAAATTCATGAAAATGGAAATATTTATTAAAAATGTATTTTTAAGTGTTAAACGTGTACTTTCGTAACCTAATCAAATCGGAATATAATTGGATCATTTTTGGACTAAGTCCAGCTTATAAAAATTTCGACCGATATTCAGTTAAATCGGTCTATTGATAAAAATATAAACCAATTCCACTAAAATTTGATCTGTGTGTGTTTTCTACACTAAATAAAGATCTAACAAAAGACGGATCCAATCGGTCCATGTTTGGACTTGGGACCCATTTTCCGGAAAACAATGGTGTAGGGTATCAAATAGTCGGTGTTGAGACGGACGGACAGACGAACATTCATAGAATGTCTTAGAATCAATCACGGATCAATAATATCTATACTTTATGGGGTCCCCGACGGATATTTCGATGCGTTACAAACGGAATGACAACGTGAGTATACCCCCATACTGTGATTGGAGGGTATACAAAATTGGAGTCTGTCTTTGCCTCCCTACAACCGGTTCGCAAACGTAGTGTATTTTGTCAAAAAAAAAATATTTTTTATTTTGGCCGCAATTAGTGTTAAAATTTGCAGAATGTGGAGTTTATTAGGGGAAAAATATGAAATTAAATCCACTTTTTCATTTTTTGTTGCCAAAACTAGTGAACAAATATATATATGGGGCATTCCAAGCCAAATCACTCACTTTTAGACCCGACCCCTTTCGATTTATTTTATTTTTGGATATGTTTTAGTACTTATTAAATGCAACTTGGACACCAATTTTCAGCCTTTTATTTCAAGATGGTGTTGAGTAATCAATTTTTCAAAATGGCGATTTTCTCAAAAAAATTCAAAAGTGGAAATTTTTAATTAATTTTGACCATTAAAAAATATAGATATTTTAAAAAAAGTTGGACAACATTTTGTTTGTATTTAAATGTAGTTTTAGAAAAAAAATATGAAAAAATTATTGGAAGTAATTATCACATATTTTTTGACGTTTAAAAATTAAAATCGACTTTTTGGAAAAGTCCGAAACCTTCGATTTTTTTGTAAAAAACTAAAAAAATTCTACTCTAAATTAAGCAACTTTAAAGCCATAATTCGAGATGTGATCATAATTATTTCTATTTTTTTTTAAATTTTAAAAATTGCACCTTTTATTTTTTGGCTCTGATTTATTTTATATGGTGCTCCAAAAAAAAAAATGGTAAATATTGACGCTACCTTACCCTAGATATATTCATTTCGAGGTAAAAATACGTCTCACAAAAATTTAGAACGATCGGAAAGGGGTAAGGCGTTTAGCATGGTCCTTGAAGTTTAAAAAACGGATTACAAGGAAAAATATGATTTTTTTTCTGTTTTCGCAATATTTTTGGTAATTTAAGTTAAGTTTTATTTCAAGCAATTACAAAATTGTGATGTAGAGTAAAATGCCTTTCTAATAAGGTACTAAAAACTAAAATCGGTTGAAAATCAGCCAAGTTATTACAACTTCCCCAGGCATCTAACATATGGCAGACAACTTGATTAAGCAATACAATCCGATTTTTGAAATCATTGAAATTTTCTACTGTAATAACATTTTTTTATTCTTCAAGTTCATATGTAATTTGATGACAAGTATTTTTCATATTGTGTTTTGCTAACATGTTTTAAATTAATACTAAAAATGCCTGCATTTTCAACACCCTTTTGAAATCTCTATTTTAAAATTTTTTTTTTTTTTTTTGTTTTAAAATTTGGAAAAACCAAAAAACTATTACACTGAAACACGAATAATGAAAAAATGTTATTACAGTAGAAAATTTCAATAAATTTAAAAAAAGGGACTCTTATTCTTTAATCAAGCGGTATGACACACGCTAGATGCCTGGGGAAGTTCTAATAACTTGGCTGATTTTCAACCGATTTTAGTTTTTAGTACCTTATTAGAAAGGCATTTTACTCTACATCATAATTCTGAAATTGCTTGAAATAAAACTTAACTTAAAATACCAAAAATATTGCAAAAACAGAAAAAAATTCATATTTTTCCTTGTAATCCGTTTTTTAAACTTCAAGGACCATGCTAAACGCCTTACTCCTTTCCGATCGTTCTAAATTTTTGTGAGACGTATTTTTACCTCAAAATGAATATATCTAGGGTAAGGTAGCGTCAATATCTACCAATTTATTTTTTTTGGAGCACCATATATAATAAATCAGAGCCAAAAAATAAAAGGTGAAATTTTTAAAATTTTACAAAAAAAAAAATAGAAATAATTGTGACCACATCTCGAATTATGGCTTAAAAGTTGCGTAATTTAGAGTAGAATTTTTTTAGTTTTTTACAAAAAAATCGAAGGTTTCGGACTTTTCCAAAAAGTCGATTTTAATTTTTAAACGTCAAAAAATATGTGATAATTACTTCCAATAATTTTTTCATATTTTTTTTATAAAACTACATTTAAATACCAACAAAATGTTGTCCAACTTTTTTTAAAATATCTATATTTTTTAATGGTCAAAATTAATTAAAATTTTCAACTTTTGAATTTTTTTGAGAAAATCGCCATTTTGAAAAATTGATTATTCAACACCATCTTGAAATAAAAGGCTGAAAATTGGTGTCCAAGTTGCATTTAATAAGTACTAAAACATATCCAAAAATAAAATAAATCGAAAGGGGTCGGGTCCAAAAGTGAGTGATTTGACTTGGAATGCCCCATATATTTTTTTTTTTTGTAAGTGGCTTAAAATGGTACTAAACGAAAAAGGACGATTTAAAGTACCATTTGAACATGATTGAGTAACATCCGCGTCAATATGAAAATTTTAAGTTCAGTGTTGCCAAAAACTTCGGTTTTTTTCTTAAATTTCATTAAAAATTTTTAAAAAGTTTTAATGGAATAATTTTGGTCCACCAGTCAAAATTATTCCATGAAAACTTGTTAAAAATTTTTCCTTAAATGTACTAAACATTCCTCGAATTTTGACACCAAAGCGGTTAAAACAAAAAATATTTTTTTGACAAAATACAATACGATTGTGAAGTTCAGCCGGATGTATTTTTTTTGGGTTATTTTTCCCATCATCAGCTCTGTAATACGCATCATTTGTTTGCTATTACCAAGCAAAACTCCAAAAAGAGACCATTTCCGGGACAGGCTAATAAACATATTTTGATACAATTTCCACTCATAACACTGTTCAACAAATTTAGAGTGACTTAATGTATTTGGCTTGAGACCAAACAAAATGAAGGTATCCTAATAGTAGACTATAACTCTGAACAGATTTTGGTCACGTACTTACAGTTTTATTTATGGCCCACTGAAGTTTTTCAAAGGCGTGTGGAATAAGTAAAATAAATGATGTAAATATATTTCTGAGCTAAGTAATGTTCTTGGATGTATTCAGAAAAATTGTATGGTGTTTCTTTTATTAAAACATATTAACCCTCTAACGTTCATTCTGAGGGGTCATTTTAGACCTTTTTTTAAAAAAACTGTGTTTAAGTATTTTTTAAAAAACACAGTTTTTAAAAAAGGAATAAAATGACACCTTAGAATGAACGTTAGAGGGGTAATATGTTTTAATAAAAGAAACACCATATAATTTTATTGAACTATTCTAAGAACGTTACTTAGCTCAGAATTACATTAATTTTTTTCTCAAATTCTGATTAATTTTTATAAAAAAATAAAAATTGTTTTATTCGACCTTTAAAATATTGTGCTAGATTCGGGAGTACTTTTTCACCATTCACCTAATTTTTAAAAATTTGATATCCTTTCGAATTTTAAGATTTTTAAATTTTTTCTTGTAATTATTGAAGATATTAACTAGATATTTAATTTTAAGAAGAAAAAAATTTTAAAATCTTAAAATTCGAAAGGATATAAAATTTTTAAAAAGTATGTGAATAGTGAAAGAGTACTCCCGAATCGAGCACATTATATTCTGAGTAGGTTTATTCTAGCTCGAAGTCATTATTTCATTTACTAATTAAAACTATGATATTCTCATAGAACAATTTTCAAGAAAATAATTTTTCTGTTTTAAATTTATTTATGTTGATCATTTTTTGCAAGACTTATAGCCGTAATTTCAACAAGCAGATAACTATCAGTGCATAGATATCTACCGTGTAAGTAAAATTTCGTAAATTTAACTCTTATTGTTAGTAACTATAATTTTCAATGTTAACTTACCGGCTAGGTAAAGATATCTATTAGGTATTTTACACCCGTAGTTACCTACTTGACAAGTGTTTCGGAATTTGCCAGATTCCATTGTCAAGATTATTTAGCAAAAATAAAAACCCTATACTACAAGTATCAAAGTGTTTTTTCTTATATTCAAAACGCACTAAAATTTTTCTTGGACTCGAAGCATATTTCGAAGTCGTCTTACTAACTTTGTATTTTGAGTGTAAAATAATTGTACGAAAAAGCCCGCTTCAATAGTTGGCTTTTTAAAACAATTGAAAGCGAAATTATATTTGCTGCAATATATTTTTTTTCTTCATAAAACAAATATAACATAATATTTTTACAAGCTATCTTTCTATCTGCAAAAACTTGCATAAACAAAAAAAAAAAAACTTGACTTAATTTAACTTGTTTTTCCACCTTCAAAGATTGCCATCTCTCATTGCATATTAACGGAAAATTTAACAACATTTTTTTTTGGTGTTAAAACTTTAAAATTATGTTTAAGTTTGGTGCATTAGTTTTTTTCTTTTTCTATTTGTATTTAAATATTTAACAGGAAGTTTTAATTGTTTTAGTTCGTTTTCATTTTCATTTCTTATTTCTCAAATCATAATATTTTGTCATGCATTTATTGTTTGAATTTGAATGTCGAGTGAAGGGTGGGGAAAAGGGGGACTGTATGCAACATAAAAGTGTAAAATATGTTAATGATAGTCATTATGCATACAAAGGCTTAGATAAACAAAGAGATAATTAAAATTGATGACATTCATAAATTTTGCTTGAAGTTGGAGAAATTTTTTATGAAAAATTAGTGTAGGAGTGTATTTAACTGTTTTGTATAAAAGATTGACAATAAATCAAATAAAAAGAAATTAACATTAACATTTTTTTAACTCAATTATTATAATTAAAAATAAATGTTTAATATTTTAGCGTAGTTGAAATTGTTTTCAAAATAATCGTAACTGAATAAATTGTGAGGGGTAGAAATCAAAATGGGACAATGATATGCAAACAATATAAAAGTTATTTTTTTATAAAAAAAAATGTTGTAATCGATAGATTGAAAACTTAATCGGTAGTTACCGAAAATATTTTTTTTTAAGTTAGTTATCAACACATCGATAACTAAAGGAACGGATTAATTTTGTCCGACTTGGCTAATAATTTAAACATAACAGGCATTTTTTTTTTGGCAAATTTCAAGTCGATATACCTCGAAAACCATTCAACAGATTTTTAATTTTTTATACACTCCAACCACAGTATGGGGGTATACTCACTTTGTCATTCCGTGTGTAACGAATCGAAATATCGGACTAGGACCCCATAAAGTTTATATATATTATTGATCAGTGATATATTCTAAGACATTCTAGCGATGTCCGTCTGTCCGTCTGCGGAAGACACGATAGAGTCCATAGTAAAATAGCTAGACTCCTGAAATTTGGCACTAATATGTCTTATGGTATTGGGCTATAAGTTCGAACATGTGCAAAATCGGATTAGGGGAAAAAAAGTTCCCCTCTTAAAAACTAAACAAACCTCAACAATAAAGTCATTTTTTAAGGTTTTTTGTACTTTTGCTTAGCAAACGAAAAATTTTTATGTCAAAAGAAGTTCAAAGTCTAGCAGTTGGATCCAGGAAGGTTGTCTCCCACCGACGTAACCCTCCCCCCCCCCCCCCAAAAAAAAAGACGCTCCTGTTTTTTTAACGTATTGGACTGTATAAAATTTAACACTCTCACTTGTTTTTCTTGATATTTGCGTTCAGTGCATCAACACACTGAAAGAATTATTGTTCATAATATTTGTGATCATATTTCATAAAACCAAATTCATAGAATCTATGAAACAATACATTGGCTGAATGAATATTCATTAGTATTGTGGAATATTTCATAGAATTTTATTCATAGATTTTGTAAGAGTAATAGAAAAAAATCATAGAAAACAAGTAAGAAAGTTATAGTCGGTTAAGACCGACCATATGATACCCTACACCAGCGTTTTCCAGAAAATGGGTCCCAAGTCCAAACATGGACCGATTGGATCTGTCTTTTGTTATTTAGTGTAGAAAACACACACAGATCAAATTTTAGTGGAATTGGTTTATATTTTAGTCATAGACCGATTTAACTGGATATCAGTCGAAATTTTTATATGGGGGACTAAGGCCAAAAATGGTCCAATTATATTCCGATTTGATTAGTATTGTGGAATATTTCATAGAATTTTATTCATAGATTTTGTAAGATTTATAGAAAAAATTCATAGAAAACAAGTAAGAAAGTTATAGTCGGTTAAGACCGACCATATGATACCCAACACCAGCGTTTTCCAGAAAATGGGTCCCAAGTACAAACATGGACCGATTGGATCTGTCTTTTGTTAGATCTTTATTTAGTGTAGAAAACACACACAGATCAAATTTTAGTGGAATTGGTTTATATTTTAGTCATAGACCGATTTAACTGATTGTATGGGAGCTAATATAAGGACTGACCCTTTGAAATTTGGAATGGTGATTTGTGCATACAAAGTTTGATTACCTGATAAATTTCAAAGGGATGTCTATTATAATACGGTTATTAGACTCATATAAGCCGAATCAAAAGGGGCGTTTGTAAGGGGGCTAGGTCTTAAAATGGACCGATTTTCTCCAATTTCAATAGGCTTCTTCTTGGGCCAAAAGATGCTTAAGTTTCAAATTTTAAGTTAATTGATTGAAAATTTCGACCTGTATCGTGCTTAAACCGATAGATGGACAGACGGACAGTCGGACGGACATAGCTAAATCGACTCAAAAAGAAATTCTGAGTCGATCGGTATACTTAAAGGTAGGCCTAGGACCAATATTTCGGGTAGTTACAAACATTAGCACAAACTCATTATACCCTGTACCACAGAGCGGTGTAGGGTATAAAAAAAATGTCCAAATCGGTCCAGCCGTTCCCAACAGAAGCGGTTGCCAACGAACGATAATTTGTGTCAACTAAAAATATTTTTACACTAAAAAAATACACTCGAACAAAATTTTACACTCCAAAAAAAAATAGTCATATTTTTTCTACAAAAATTATTTTAAAAAATTTTATTAAAAATAAAATATTTCTATTCAAAATTGTAAAAATTTTTCACGTTGGAAAATTTATCACTTAAATTTACTATCACTGAAAAATTCAGCAAAATACATTTAGAATACTATTAGAACGACTCAAAGAAGGTTCGTTTTTAAATTGATCATTAATGAAGGCTCTTAAAAGCTAAGCCACCTCAAATTTGAGATTTTATTGTATAAAGTTTTATATCCTGATACACCCAAACTATAAAAATTACTCTCTATGAACAAGTATTCATGAACAAATGTTTTTGTATCTTAAGTTTTTTTTTTTATTTTTATATATATATGTAGGGTTAATATTCAAATAGTGTTATCTGCAAAATTAAAATTTTTAAGAACAACCAAAAATCTGTTGATTTTAGGCAATCTAATGTTGTTTTCTTTTCTAAAAAAAAAAACGTTTGCCTTTTTAGCGTATACATTTTTAAAATATTTAACTCACACCTTCAAAAATATGTATTTTATTTGGCTGGAATTGAACACAACATACAGTAATATTCGGCCCTGTATTTTTTTAACAGCTGTTTTGAAAAAATAACACAGAAAAAGTCAGCTGTTATAAAAGGCAATTTCAACCACGTGAGTTTTTACGGGGTAAAAAGTGCAACTTCTTTGCATTTTATAGGGCAGATATTTTTAGAAAAAAAAAAACATATTCTTTATAAGGGTTGACATTTTTTTTAGAAAAGAACACAAAAACATAACTTTTGGGGCAAAATGCAAAAAAAAAGCACATTTATTGCCAGAAAAGAAAACACAATAAGTATTTCACTTTTACATTCTTTTAAAAATTTTATTTAATCAAAAAATTATTTAATAAAAATATTTTTTTAATAAATATTTTAATATAAATATTTTTTTAAAAAATAATTTTATAAAAATATTTTTTTAAAAAATAATTTTATAAAAATAATAAACATCCTCAAAATATTTTATAAAAATATTTTTTTTTAAATTACTTTTTTTTTAAATATTTTTTTTAATTTTTTAAATATTTTTAATTTAAAATGAATAATATTATATGAGTGACATCTATATCGTCGATCAAATTTCTATAACAATGTAGATATCTCTTTTTGAACATAACCCCTCAATATGAGGAATTTTTATCACCTATTTTGTTCAATATTAAATGACAGTTGCAAAGTATAAAAAGCAAAGCAAAACAAGGATGACAATAACACCAAACCAACACAATAAAAACAAACTTTAGATATTTACACATACACTATCTCACACATTCACACACACACACAGGCACATATAAAAAACGCAATGGCGTTGGAGTATCAGTAGAATAACAACAAAACAACGCATAAAAAACAATTTTAAAATAACGATAAATTTCAGTTTATGTACTTTTATTAAACCAACGGCAAAACGATTTTAAGTGAATCAAGTTAATGACACCAAATTCAATTTAACTAAAAGGTCTTTAAAAAAAAAAAAATATTTTTTTCAACGTACATACGACAAATTCATACGAAACAAGAACTAAAAGCAGAAGTATATAACAGAAGCAAGTGGAGATAAAATCGGTAATCAATACAAAATAAGCAACACTCTACGCTGGTTTGGGTCAGAGATCTATACAAATTTGGGGAAGAAATTGAAACTTGATCATGATACAGACCCCAACAAACAGGACTGTCTTAACGTATGGAGGGGCCCTTGGGCACACAAGAATCTAAGACATTTTCTGTAAGCAAAATGTCTCAGAACCCTTACTTTTTCTTTATGGAAAATGTCTCAGAGTCTGATCATTTTTCTAACAAAAAAATGTATCAAAATCTAATACTTTCTCTTTACGAAAAATTTCTCATAATCTGAAACTTTTTCTATAAGAAAAATGTATCGGAATCTGAGACTTTTTCTATAGGAAAAATGTCTTAGAATCTGAGACTTTTTCTCAGATTCATATTATTTAAGTAATATTAGCATATTATTTTAGTTTGAAGATAAAAAAATTCAAAACAATCTTTAACATTCTAAAAATGTAAAAAAATTTCCATTTTATAATTTTTTTCAATAAATATTCATAAAAAATTAAAATACTGACATTTTTACAATTTTTTTTTTTAGAAATTTTCCACAATATGTTGGTCACAAAATGTCTTTAACCAATTTGACTAAATTTTTCGAAAAAAAAAAAATATCTTTAACACGCAATCTTAACTGCTTATTACGACTGGCGCAGTCGTAGTAAAAAATTAAAATTCATCACATTTGTTGCAAAAATTGAAAATTGGATATCTCATACATATCTTTTAAACTGCGTACACCACGCAGATCTTAATGTATTTACAGACTTTTATAATTAAAAATCTATTTTGTTTGGAGTGGAAATACGCCAAGGTAAATACGACAATCGCGAAAAAGCCTCTTATTTCAACATAAAGTAGAATTTACACAGTTTAAAGTTTAAGTTTATTATCAAAGACATCTGAAAGTGTTTTTAATTAAAATTATGATCATAATTGATAAAATAATATTTTATATATGACAACGATCAGAATTTTTTTTTACTTGAAAAATTCCCCTGAATTCACGCACATTTAATTGTTAAATATAAATAGGTGGGTAAAAATCGTTCATATAATAATGTCAATCGTTTTGCCCGATTTTAGGGAATTGTGCTTCGCATATTTCCACCTCCCCTTCTTAAAGTACCAAAGTCACCATTCTCATTTTTTTACTGTCTACTTTCAAGAGTTTATCACATATTGTAGGGTACAAAAATTACTAAAAACTTTTAAAGCAAAACAAATGTGGATAAAATAACGAATGAATCCTAGTGTCAATAGTATGGTTTTTAATTAAAATGTCAAAATGAGTTTTAAAAACACCAACAGCAAAAAACACAAACGAGTAGAGAAGGATTTTCTTCTCTCATATAATTGATTATAAATTAAATGAGGGGAAAAAATATTAATTGATTTTAACAAAAATTAAATTAATGTAGTCGTTTAATTTTTTTATTTTTAAAGCGAAAATTATAAAAATAATAACTAAAAAAGTGAATACATGCAAATTTTTAGAGGAGGTTATCATCTTTTTGAGATGATCTCAGATTCTGAGACATTTTTCTTATAGAAATATACTCAGATTTTGAGATATTTGTTTTATAGAAAAAGTCTCAGATTCTGAGATATTTTTCTTTTAAAAAAAAGTCTCAGATTATAAGACATTTTTCCTATAGAAAAAGCCTCAGATAATAAGACATTTTTCTTATAGAAAAAGTCTCAGATTTTGAGACATTTTTCTTATAGAAAAATTCTCAGATTCTGAAAGATTTTTTCTCATATTCTGAGACATTTTTGTTATAGAAGAAAAATGTCTCAGAGTGTGAGACATTTTTCTTATAGAAAAAATCTCAGATTCTGAGACATTTTTCTTATAGAAAAAGTCTCAGATTCTGAGACATTTTTCTTATAGAAAAAGTCTCAGATTCTGAGACATTTTTCTTATAGAAAAAGTCTCAGATTCTGAGACATTTTTCTTATAGAAAATGTCTCAGATTCTGAGTCATTTTTCTTATAGAAAAAGTCTCAGATTCTGAGATATTTTTCTTATAGAAAAAGTCTAAGATTCTGAGACATTTTTCTTATAGAAAAAGTCTCAGATTCTGAGACATTTTTCTTATAGAAAAAGTCTCAGATTCTGAGACATTTTTCTTATAGAAAAAGTCTCAGATTCTGAGACATTTTTTTTATAGAAAAAGTCTCAGATTCTGAGACATTTTTCTTATAGAAAAAGTCTCAGATTCTGAGACATTTTTCTTATAGAAAAAGTCTCAGATTCTGAGACATTTTTCTTATAGAAAAAGTCTCAGATTCTGAGACATTTTTCTTATAGAAAAAGTCTCAGATTCTGAGACATTTTTCTTATAGAAAAAGTCTCAGATTCTGAGACATTTTTCTTATAGAAAAAGTCTCAGATTCTGAGACATTTTTCTTATAGAAAAAGTCTCAGATTCTGAGACATTTTTCTTATAGAAAAAGTCTCAGATTCTGAGACATTTTTCTTATAGAAAAAGTCTCAGATTCTGAGACATTTTTCTTATAGAAAAAGTCTCAGATTCTGAGACATTTTTCTTATAGAAAAAGTCTCAGATTCTGAGACATTTTTCTTATAGAAAAAGTCTCAGATTCTGAGACATTTTTCTTATAGAAAAAGTCTCAGATTCTGAGACATTTTTCTTATAGAAAAAGTCTCAGATTCTGAGACATTTTTCTTATAGAAAAAGTCTCAGATTCTGAGACATTTTTCTTATAGAAAAAGTCTCAGATTCTGAGACATTTTTCTTATAGAAAAAGTCTCAGATTCTGAGACATTTTTCTTATAGAAAAAGTCTCAGATTCTGAGACATTTTTCTTATAGAAAAAGTCTCAGATTCTGAGACATTTTTCTTATAGAAAAAGTCTCAGATTCTGAGACATTTTTCTTATAGAAAAAGTCTCAGATTCTGAGACATTTTTCTTATAGAAAAAGTCTCAGATTCTGAGACATTTCTCTTATAGAAAAAGTCTCAGATTCTGAGACATTTGTCTTATTGAAAAAGTGTCAGATTCTGAGACATTTTTCTTATTGAAAAAGTCCCAGATTCTGAGACATTTTTCTTATAGAAAAAGTCTCAGATTCTGAGACAATTTTTTCTTATAGAAAACCATTAAAAAAAGAACATATGAATATATGGAAAAATGTTTTTCTGCCTGAATGTTAAGCCACATTACCCACGAGAATGCTAGTTTTTACACACCATCCTGTTCTTAAAATTTTCCAAAAAAAAAAATTTAATATATTTTTATTAAGTTTATAAAGTCAGTTATATTTGGTTAGGTATTATTTTTTATTTAGTTTTTCTAATTTTGGTCTAACAATTTGGTTTAAAATTAGTGTAAAAAGCTTGCATACTTTTGGGCTGTAAAAAACAGGGTGTTACTGAAATTCTTATTATTATTAAATCGAAATTTTTTCTTGGATTTTAAACGTCCATTTTTTTTTTTTTTTGTTGTTGTGTAATTGTAAATTTAGGGATTAGTAATTGCAACTAATGACTTCTAAATCTTTTTAACTTAAGTTTTTATCTATTTTTCAATATTTCCCCAAAAAAAATTAAAAAAGTTACAATGTAAAAAAAATCCATAAAAAATCTTTTCTACTCTAAATTCATGAAATGTTTTAGAAATAAAAATTGTTTTTTTTTTCAACTATAAAAATTTAGAAATAAAAAAAAAAAAAAAAAAACAATTTACCAATGCGTGTAGCCAAACAATTAGAAAAGTTTTGTGGCCTAGTTTCCGTTTCCTTTTTAACTTTAGAAAAAAAGTTAAATGTTTTCTCTATTATACACCAACACTGTAGTGGCTCACACTTGCACTAGCCCTTACACTAACACACACACACACATACACACAGTAATTCCTTTGATGTTAGTTTTCTCATAACAAAAATACTAACAAGAAAAAACAATTACAGCAAATTAATAACAACAATGGTGGCCATTTGTGCAGCAAATAAAAATAACATAAAATATAAAAAAAATCTATCTATTTTTTATTTTTTTAGAAAATTACTTTTTTTGCTTTTTTCTATTATCACATACACATACAATATTGTGTAATTCATTGGCATTTTTATGTTTTCTATGGGCACACTGGGATATAAAATGAAAAAAATTTGGATTTTTTTTTTTTTCTTTAAAAAAAAAATATTTTTAAATAATTTGTTGCTAAAAATATATATTTTTGATTATTGTATTATTTTTTTACCTTGCATGAAATTTTAAATAAATAAAAAAATAATTTATTTTTAAAGAAAACAAATATTTTCGATTAGAGTTTTATTCTAGCTCGAGGCCCAAAAATATTTCTGATATTGTCATAATCGTCATTGCCATTTTTTTGGTACTAAAAATAAAAAACAACATTGAAAACAAATATTTTTAAAGATTTTGTATGGACCAAAAAGTTGTATCGATTATAAAACCTTTTGTCTTCCAAAACAAATATTAAGAATTTATAAAAAACTAGAATTCGAATAATTTTCGTCTTGGGTTTTCGAAAAGCGCTGGCCTGATATTTTTTTTTTTTTTAATCTTTTATCCCCTTATTTAAAAAAAAAACGCAAAGCAAGGCGTTGTCAAAATTTCAAACGCGTTGCGTTTTACAAAATGAGGGGATTAAATAATTAGATTTTCAGTCAGACCCTAAACGGTTAATGAGGTTCACTTCTTTTGCGTGGAAAATATGTTTTTTGCTCTTTGACGAGCAAGTAAGAAATGACTGATATGTTTTTCTAATTTTCTTAATTTGTCCCAGTGTGAGGTACTAAACAGGATTTTCAAATCTATGGCACAAGTCTTGAAAGATATGGAAAATTAGTAATAACACAAGTTTTCACCGTATATGCATGAGTAGTAGCATGTCCCGAAATCAGTAAATTTTGGAATTTCTTTAGGGCATACCCCTAGAACGATGCTTACTAAAGAGCTGATTACGGGAAAAATTATTAAACAAATTTTGGAGGTCATCTTCAGGGCGCAACCAGCGCTTAAAGTTTGCATCCGTGGTTCATTTGGTCAAAAAAAAATATTTTTTTTTATTTTTAAAATTGGTGCCAAAAGTTTCGTTAGGTAAAGTACATTCTGGAAAAAATATTTGTAAAGTTTTCATGGAGTAATTTTGGTCCAGCGCAACGTTTTGAAACTTCGAAGATGCATAATTTATTACATATTTTTTTAAGTTTTCGTAAAAAACAGCTTTTTATACAAAGGCTTGAATATAAACTTCGTTTTGTACAAAATCTTAAAAGAACTCTTACAAACCCCAGTTTTTACAAAAACTTGAAAAACTACATAATAAAATACACCTTTTCAAAATTTCAAAACGTTGTGCTGGACCAAAATTGCTCCATGAAAACTTTACAAATATTTTTTCCAGAATGTACTCTACCTAACGAAACTTTTGGCACCAATTTTAAAAATAAAAAAAAATATTTTTTTTTGACCAAATGCACTACGGATGCAAACTTTAAGCGCTGGTTGCGCCCTGAAGATGACCTCCAAAATTTTTTTAATTTTTTTCCCGTAATCAGCTCTTTACTAAGCATCATTCTAGGGGTATGCCCTAAAATTTTTCATTTTCGGGACACGCTAATGAGTAGACTGACATTTTTTGTATGACAAAAAAGTTTTTCATCTGATTTTGAACATCTGGGAAAATTTGTATTCTCCGCTAGCGCCCGACGATCAAAGTTCTAGATTTTTTAAAGTTTAAAAAAACGTATCTTGCGACACATCATATTTATTAATTTTGATGCGCTAAGCACGAATATTAAAAAATTTAAATCGTTCGAAATGTTTTCGAGATATATTTATTTGAAATTGGCGAAAATGGCGTGTTTTTGCAAATTCTTTAACCCCTTCTTAGAGCTTGAGACAGTTTATCATTTGAGCCAAATCCGATCATTTTAACCTGTGGCGCCCTTCGATCAAAGTTTTTGATTTTTGAAAAATTTCCACCTATATTTTGGATTTAAAAACATAAAAAAACATCTTGTTATGAGTTATTTTTTTAGTAATTTTAGTATGCTAAATATAAATATCAAAAAATTTCTGAAATCGGTTGAAAAGTTTTCGAGATATCGCCTTTTGAAATTTGTCAAAAAAACATTCTAAAAATGGTGGTTTTATACTACTTTCAAGAAATTTAAAAAAAACATCTCAAAATGTTTTTCCACTGACGGTTTTATAGAGCTTTAGACAAACTTTTTAAATTAAACTTGATTTGAGCCAAATCAGAACATTCTAACCTATGGCACCCTCAATCAAAATTTAGAGTTTTTGGTGAAAATTTTCTAAAAAACCAAAATTTTGATCGAAGTTAAAAAAAATGGGATTTGGCTACGGGGTAAAAAACTGGGATTTGGCTCAAATTAAATTTAAATTAAGGGAAAGAAATTTTGAGATTTAAAATAAGAAAAAAATCTTAAACGTAAGAAAAAAGTGTCACCGTTCGAGCGATTTTATTATTTTTTTTTGAGAATTTTATATTTTGAGCTTACAAAAAACTCAACTTAACCTGATGGAAAAAAATTAGACCGCCTCTGTTGTCACAGCAGATAAATAGGAGCTTATACCATAAAAATAAAACAAAATATATAAAAGTTCGTTTTTCCTATAGAAAAAGTCTCATATTTTCAGAATTTTTTTCTATAGAAAAAGGATCAAATTCTAAGACATTTTTCACATATTTAAAGTCTCAGTTATATATGGTTTTTGAATTGAGAAAAGTGTGAAAGAAAAATTTAATTTTTCTAAAAATTTAAGACATCCTGGTTTGTTTCTTACTAGTTTCATATTATCCAGTTATAATAATCTTCAGAAAAACTTTTAATGTCAAATTTATTTAGTTAATAGTCAATAGAACTCTATATGTGAAAATTATTTACAGATCGCAGCCGCCGAGGATTGAACCCATCATCATCTGTAATACTTTGCTATTAACTGCTTGTAACGTACAATCACTCTAGACCGATACGCCACGAAGGCTGTTAAGCAAGTATCAACTAAATCTGATTTTTTCAATTCGAGTGGTCACGGTGAGCCTCAGCGATGTTCAGGTTGAACTTTAGTGTCGACGAAAAGTGTAAATGCAGTTCGATTTCTACATGATTAGTTATCACAAAACTGTTTTCAGCGAAATCGTAGCTGATCGCATTCGCGTGATATCGCGAAATTAGTGATTTTATATTTTAAAAAATTTTGATATTGAAGTTTTTTAAATATTTCCAAAAACTGAGTATACAGTTTTCATTGTACTTATTTTAAGGTCACAAAACAGTAAACATCGAAATCCTATCTTCTTTAGTTCGCGAGAAATCGCGAAATAACTTTTTTGTCAATTTTTGTTTTTCAACTTTTTCTAGGTTTTTTTCAAATGTTGTGGAAAGCTGATATGCACTTTAATGTGTACGTGATCGAAGGTCATAAGGGTGTTGACATCAAAGTTGTAGGTGTACACTAGAGTGGCCATAGTAGAAATTTTTTTGAAAAGTTAAATTTTTCGCACTGAAAAATGTGAGGTTGGGGATAAAAATAATTATGTATATTTAAAAATTTTTTTTTTTTGTTCCGAGTACCTCCGGGTTGAGCCTAAAGTTTGAAAAACGGATTACAAGGGAAAAATATGACTTTTTTTTCATTTTCTCAATTTTTTTGATATTTTAAGTACAGTTTGAATTCAAATGGTCACTGAATTTTGATTAAGAGTTAATTGTCTATCAAATAAGGTGTTAAAAATTAAAATCGGTTGAAAATTAGCCGAGTTATGACAACTTCCCCCGGCAACTAACGTGTGGCAAACCACCTGATCAAGGAATTCGAGCCCCATTTTGGAAATTTATTGAAATTATCTACTGTAATTAATTTTTTTTATTCCTCAAGTTCCAATGTACTAAGAAGATACATATTTTTCATATTGCGTTTTGCTAACTTGTTTTAAATAAATGCTAAAGTGGTCTGAATTTTTCAACACTATTTTCAAATCTCCAATTTTAAATTTTTATTTTTTTTGTTAAAGAAATTTAAAAAAATCGGCTATTGGAGTTTAGGGATTTGTTAAGCACATATAAAGGAATAAAAACCCCAAAAATTGTTGGGTTTGCTGTTTTCATTTGGCTATTACAGTGATGTAATTTCGGCGGATTTCGGGAAAGTAGTGATTTTTGGCCCTTTTTTAGCTTTTATTTATTTTTTTTTGTTTTTTTTTACAAACTTGATATGTTTTGGACCGACTTATATCAACAAGAGATAGAATAATTCAATTCGCAAATTTAGGGCAAAAATGGGAAATTAAAAATTGCCCCAACTAAAGGTCAAAGGTCAAATTTTAGAAGATTTTAAATTTTTAAACATTAACAGATTTTCTGAGTGGAAATATATGAAACTACTTCATGTCATTTTAAAAGGTCTTTACATATGTCTTTTTATTTAAATTCAGAATATTAACCCTTTAGTGATGGTGGGGCCTATTCGACCCTTTGAACAAAATACACTTACATTATCTCCATTAAATTAAAAAAATTATAGGCCCCGACAGCACTTAAGGGTTAAATTTCTAAATTTTAATTATTTGACATTTAGTTTAGACCAATTAAAATAACATCAAGTAGATTCAGAAAAATCCGCCCAGCAAATCTGATAATGTTTAAAAATTCAAAATTTTCTAAAATTTGACCTTTGACCCTTAACAGGGGCAATTTTTTATATCTCAATTTCGCCCTTATTTTGCGAATTGAAGTATTCTATCTCGTGTTGATATAATTCGGTCCAAAACATATCAAGTTTGTAAAAAAAAAAACAAAAAAAATAAATAAAAACTAAAAAAGGGCCAAAAATCACTACTTTCCCGAAATCCGCCGAAATTACATCACTGTAATAGCCAAATGAAAACAGCAAACCCTACAATTTTTGGGGTTTTTATTCCTTTATATGTGCTTAACAAATCCCTAAACTCCAATAGCCGATTTTTTAAAATTTCTTTAACAAAAAAAATAAAAATTTAAAATTGGAGATTTGAAAATAGTGTTGAAAAATTCAGACCACTTTAGCATTTATTTAAAACAAGTTAGCAAAACGCAATATGAAAAATATGTATCTTCTTAGTACATTGGAACTTGAGGAATAAAAAAAATTAATTACAGTAGATAATTTCAATAAATTTCAAAAATGGGGCTCGAATTCCTTGATCAGGTGGTTTGCCACACGTTAGTTGCCGGGGGAAGTTGTCATAACTCGGCTAATTTTCAACCGATTTTAATTTTTAACACCTTATTTGATAGACAATTAACTCTTAATCAAAATTCAGTGACCATTTGAATTCAAACTGTACTTAAAATATCAAAAAAATTGAGAAAATGAAAAAAAAAGTCATATTTTTCCCTTGTAATCCGTTTTTCAAACTTTAGGCTCAACCCGGAGGTACTCGGAACAAAAAAAAAAAAATTTTTAAATATGCATAATTATTTTTATCCCCAACCTCACATTTTTCAGTGCGAACACTTATGGATTTAACATTTTTTAATTTTTCTATATAACGCTATGGCCAGTCTAGTGTACACTGTCGCAAGATATCGCGGAACTTTCTTCCTGTTTTCTTGGTGGCTACATTTGTATCCCATCTCGGAAAATTCGGTGAATTTTTAATTTGTTTGTAAACTAGTAACTCGTTTTCACATTTAATACCAAAAAATTATTTCTTATAATTCAAAATAATATGACAGTTAATAAATGGTTATGAATTATTTGAAGAAAAAGAGAGTGCATAATAATATTACAATACAAAATAAATGAAAAAAAAATTGAAAAATTTTTCGCGATTTTTCGCGAAAATTAGCGTCAATATATAGATTTCAGCAGTTTTACCACCTTCAGTTACGGGCAATTTAAACTGCATACCATATACTTGTCGTTACTTAAATTTTTATTTTTTTTGATACCAAAGAAAAAAAAGTAATTTATTATAAAAGCTCGTACAGTAATTTTGCGATTTCTCGGGAAATTTATCCTCTATAATTTTTATGCTTGCAGTTTTGTCACCTCTAATAACCTCGAATTCAAACTGCATACCACATTTTTGTCGTTAATTGAAGTATATGTTTTTACAGACCACAAATAACACAAATTAATGAATAAATAGTAGATAAGCGAGTTTTTTTGCGATATCTCGAAGAATTAAGCAGCTAGAATTTAAATGTTAACAGCCTTATGACCTTTGATCAATAGCAAGTCAAACTGCATTTCGTGTTTTTCAACAATGTTAAAGAAACTTCTTTTATTAATCAAAATAAGAAATACCCCCAAAAAGCTGTTTTTCGCTATTTCTCGCGAAAGTGAGGAGCTATAATTTTTTTGGGGGCAGTTTTAATTTCTTCCAGCATGTTCAAATTAAACTGCTTACCACTTTTTTTTATCATTTCTAAAGAACTGGGTTTAAAATATAATAAAAAATAAAAAATATATATATATAATTACGCGATATCTCGCGAAATTTAGCACCTACAATTTTGATGTCAACAGCTGTGTGACCTTTGATCAACCACAAGTAAAACTGCATACCATGTTTTTATGAAATTTTAAAAAATATGATAAAAACAAAAATAAAAACAGCAAAAAAGTAATTTCGCGATTTGTCGCGAAATTGAGAAGATATGATTTCGCTGTTAACTGTGTTGTGACATGTAAATAAATACAATTAAAACTGCATACCCAGTTTTTGAAGATATTTAAAAAACTTCATTGTCAAAATTTTATAAAATACAAAAACACTAATTTCGCGATATCTCGCGAATGCGATCAGCTACGATTTCGCTGTTAACAGTTTTGTGACATTTATTCATGTAGAAATCGAACTGCGCTTACACTTTTCGTCGACACTAAAGTTCAACCTGAACATCGCTGAGGCTCACCGTGTGGTGTTGTTGCTGTAGTTTTTTTTTTCTAACAGAAGTGTTGTTTTTGCTATTTTATGTAAATAAACTTATTTTTAGTAATCATTATTCTTCTTCCTCTCCTTCATCAATTCTGATCTAAGTACTTATTTTTGCAAACGTTGCCAGACATGGTCTATATTTTAGACACAAATGTTAGGTGTTGCCAGTTTTCCAAAGATACTGATATTGCCACTTAGGGCGACTTATAGTCGTTATTTTTTAAATTATTGTTTCTGTAAAGACAGTCGAGCTCAGGCTCTAATTATAATTATGTATTATAATTTTTCGATTTGTTAGAAACATTTTGACCATAGAAAAGTCTAAGATTTTGAGACATTTTTCATGTAGGAAAAGATTTAGATTCTGAAACATTACTCCTACAGAAAAAGCCTCAGATTCTCAACAATTGTTCCTATAGAAAAAAAATAAGATTCTGATACATTCTTCCTATAGAAAACGTCTCAGATTTAAAAAAAAAAAATTCTATAGAAAAATACTCAGATTCTAAGACATTTTTTTTTTGGAAAGTTTTCAGATTCTGAGACATTTTTAAAAAAAGTCTCAGATTCAGTGCAATTTTTTCTACAGAAAAAGTGTAAGACTTTGAAAGATTTTTCCTATAGAAAAAGTCCCATGTTCAGAGAAATTTTTCGTATAGAAAATGATTTTGAGACATTTTTTTCTATAGCAAAAGTCCCAGATTCTGAAACATTTTTCCTACAGAAAAAGTCTCAGATTTTAAGAATTTTTTTCCTATAGAAAAATTCTCAGATTCTGGGACATTTTTCTTACAGAAAAAGTCGCAGACATTTTTCCTATAGAAAAAGTCGCAGACATTTTTCCTATAGAAAAAGTCGCAGACATTTTTCCTATAGAAAAAGTCTCAGCTTCTGAGACATTTTTCCTATAGAAAAAGTCCCAGATTCTGAGACATTTTTCCGATAGAAAATGTCTCAGATTCTGAGACATTTTTCCAATAGAAAAAGACTCAGATTCTAAAACATTTTTTATATAGAAAAAGTCTCAGATCCTGAGACATTTTTCTTTTAGAAAAATTCTCATATTCTGAGCCATTTTTCCTACAGTAAAAGTATCAGATTCTGAGACATTTTTCCGATTGAAAATGTCTAAGGTTCTAAGAAATATTTCCTATAGTAAAAGTCTCAGATTCTGGAACATTTTTAATATAGAAAAGTCTAAGATTCTGAGATGTTTTTAATATAGAAAACAGTCCTTTATTCAGAGAAATTTACCCTATAGAAAAATTCCCAGATTCTGAGACTTTTTTCTGTCCAAAAAGCTTAAGCTTCTGAGACTTCTTTGTAGTAAAAAATTATTAGCTTGTGTCCCAGATTCTGAAATATGTTGCCTATAGCAAAAGTCTCTGATTCCTATAGCAGAATTCTCCGATTTCAAGACATTTTTCTTATAGTTTTTTGTTTCTCTGATTCCGATACATTTTTCATGTAGAAAAATCTCAGATTCTGTGCCATTTTCTTATAGAAAAAGTCTTAGATTCTGTGAACAAGTTTCAGATTCAAAAAGTCTTAGATTCAGTGACATTATTCCTGTAAGAAATTCTGAGATTCTAAAATATTTTTGTTATAGAAAAATATCCGATTCTGAGACACTTTTGAATAAAAAAAAAGTCACAAACTCCGAAACATTTTTCACAGAAAATGTCTAATTTTCTGAAATATTTTTCCAATAGAAAAAATTTCTCAGAATTTGAAAAAGTCTTTCTTTCTGTGTATAGAAAATGTCTTTGGTTCTGAGAAAAAGTCACAGATTTTGAGAAATTATTCCCATACACTCAAAAAATTATGTTAGTAAAATCAACTGAAAATGTCATTTAAAATAACTACTTTGTAAGTTGTTTTGGGGTTAACTACTTTTTCAGTTAAATCAACTAACAATATTAGTTATTTTAACTGACAAAAAAACAATTGTCTTATGTAGTAAAAACTACTTACATTTGTAGGCAAAACAACTAACATGTAGTAAAAATAATCAATATATAATTTTTTTTTTTTTCAAAAATGTTTCAGAAATAAAATTGAAGACCAAATCTTTTAAAAGTTTTTTTTTTTTTAAGTTGTAAAAAATAAAAAAAAACGAAAATTTATTTTTTTTTTTTTGGAAAAAAATTTGAAAATTTTTCAGAGATAAAAAAAATAAAATTAACTACTTTAAATAACTGTTACTACATTACAGTATTTTTTTTAGTTGTTCAAAAAAACGACTTAAAATAACTAACAGAAATAGTTGTTTGATATTTTTCACACAAAAACAACTGACTTTGTAGTTAAAAACAACTTACTACTGTAAAATATAGAAATAAGTAACATGTAGTAACTTACAAAATTTTCTGAGTGTAGAAATCTCAACTTCTCAGAATTTTTTTTTTCAAAGGAAAAGTCTCGCTGCACCTGGTCCCACTGTATTCGACTCTGATTGAGCATTATTCCGGAGAAGTAAAATGTACCAAAGTAAATTTGTAACCCATTTTGGCCCCCTTGGAATCGGAATTTCCAAAAAGTACTTTTTTTTTTGCCGGACGATCCTACATTACAAGTTTCTAGTACCATTATTTCAGGAAATATGCAAGGGAACTGTAAATAAAAATGTTATATTTATAGTCAAAATTATACATTTTTTAAAAATCACAGAAAAATGTTCGGAATCTGGTGTTGTTGGTACCCTTAAAATAAAACGTTGGTTCTCCTGGCAAATTTTTTTTCTTATTTTATTACTGTTTCAACTTTTGTTGAATATTGTTGGTTGTAATTGTTTTTTTGTTAAAGTTTTGTGTGTATTTGTAAGGACTATAAATTGTAGTTTTTAAATGTTTTTTATTTTTTTTATTTTTCCAATAATTTTTCCACATTTTTATATTTTGTACGTTTATATAGAAATTCTAAAAAAAAAATATTACTTACTTTACATTTGTTGGGTTTCTTTTTCTTGTTTTATTTTTTTTATGTGTAGTGAGTGCTATTTTCTTGTGCATTTATTCTTTATTTCTAATTTTCAAATCAATACTGAAATTAATCAACAAGAGGGTTTTCATTTAACATTTACATTGTAGAAGTTTGTGTTATCATAACAATGGAAATCTATGTTTTTTGTTTACATATGTTTTTTCCTTTCTTTTTTTGTAATAAATATAATTTCAGTTACAATTTTGTATTAAATTGAAAAAACTCAATATGCACTAAGGTTTCATTTGAATAGTCTACTTTGTTAAAATACAATTTTTTGTTTCATTTTCTGTTATGGTTCAGTAAATAAATATCAATTCATATAAGCAAATAATTTAAAATGTAGCAGCTATTATAACAAAAAACAATAACACACATTTACTTTAAAGATATTTATACACTCAAAGAGGAAAGGCTTCCTAGTGTCACCCTCATATCTTTATGGAATTGATTTTATTTTATATAGCAGATAATTAAAGGGACAAGTAACGGTCCCAAATTCATATTTAGGGGAAGATGAAACGACAATTTTTCAGTTTTTTTGGATTATCTCTTTTATTATTCAAAAAAAAAACTAGTCATGCTGTATAACAAATGAAAGGTCTGGCGCTATGGAAAACCCGCCTTTTACATAACCCCAAACAGAAAATTTAAAATTACCCCAACAAATTCGAAATTATTTTTAAGTTTATCTTCCAAATCTTGGTCAGTTTAACTAAGGTACATAAACGTAAACAAAAAACTTCTGATTTCCAAATATACTCGTTAGTGTTGCCAGGTTTTAAGATTTTGTTGAAAAAAAAAAAATAAACAATAATGGCAACTTTTCTAATGGGAAATGCGACATTCAGTATGTCAATATAACGTTTATTGACATTTTCTAAACTTCAGAAGAAATTTTTCGCCTGCGACACTTTAAAAATACACTCAAAATAATTCTACAGTAAAAGTTTTTGTAAGTGATTTTGTAACCAAATCTACTAATAAATTACTAATTTTAGTATCTTCAAAGTTCTAATATTTGTAATTTTTACTGGTTTTGAATAATATTAGTAAAAAATTTTAGTATTGGCTACCAATTCCTGCACTAGGTCCTTTTGGACTAAAATATTAGTTCGTTAGTTAAATTTTTAGTATTGATTACCCACGTTTTTTTTTTGGGTGTACCCATATTAAGTAGCTTGTCCCGAAAATGAAAAATTTTATGGCATACCCCTAAAACGATGCTTAGTAAAGAGCTGATTACGGGAAAAATAAAAATTTTTGGAGGTCATCTTCAGGGCACAACCATTGCTTAATGTTTGCAGCCGTAGTGCATTTGGTCAAAAAAAATATTTTTATTTTTTTTATTTTTAAAATTGGTGCCAAAAGTTTCATTAAGTAGATTACATGAAGAAAAAAATATTTATAAAGTTTTCATAGAGCAATTTTGGTCCAGCACAACGTTTTGAAATTTTGAAAAGGTGTAATTTCCCAGCAAATTTTTGCATTACTAGTAATGAGTATAGTAATTAGTAATAATTATTGGTATGTTCTTACTCATTGCATGAAACACTACTTATTCTATAAAGGCCGTCAGGCAAAAATAATTAGTGCCTACAAGCTTACGAGTAGGGAGATAAATAACTACTTACCTATAACGAGTAAAATACTTTTGGAAAATTTCCACCAAAATTTTGGATTTTTGAAAATGAAAAAATAAAAAAAATAAAATATCTTGTGATACATTATTTTTATTAATTTTATCATGCTGAATACGAATATCAAAAAAATTATAAAATCGGTCGAAAGGTTTTCGAGATATCGCCATTTAAAATTTGTCAAAAAATTGCAAAATGGGCGGTTTTTTCCTACGTTTAAGAATTTGTTAATAAAAAACACTAAAAATTTCTTTATTTTAACTCTTTCATAGAGCTTGATACAATCTTTCATTTAAGCATAATTTGAGCCAAAGCCGATCATTTTAACCCGCGGTACCCTTCGATCAAAGTTTAGGGTTTTTGGTAAAAAGTTTCTAAAAAGCCAAAACTTTGATCGATGGGCGCCACGGCTTAAAATGATCGGATTTGGCTCAAATTAGTTTTAAATGAAAGATTGTTTCAAGCTCTACCAAAGGGTCGGCGGAATGAAATTTAGAGAATTTTTTAAAAAAAATTCTTGAACGTAGGAAAACACCGCCATTTTTTACAAATTTGAAATGGCGATATCTCGAAAACCGATTGAGCGATTTTTAATTTTTGTTGATATTTGTGCTCAGCGCATCGAAATTAACAAATATGATGTGTCAAAAGATAAATATTTTTTTAATTTTATTTTTAAAAATTTTTCAAAAATCCAAAACCTTGACCGTCGGGCGCCACAGGTTAATTTAATCCGATTGACCTCAAATTTGTACCACATAAGTTTTAGACCTAGGACAATAAAAATTTGACCGGACACTTGGGAAAATCGAAAGTTGACAAAAAAAAAAAATGCCAGTCTAATGGGAGGTAGGCGTGTCCTTGCACCGATTTTTCCTAAAACTCATATTTTTCTTAGCTAAGGTATTTAAGTCTAGTGCACCTAATATTAAAATAATATCTGACAACTCCATCTATTTTTCTCCCTACGTTATACTGGCTCAACGCACGGTGAAACGGTGGCATTAACTCGTAAAAAACTGGCTTTGTATATATTTGTTTTTCACGAAAATTTTTGGGGGATATTTATATGAAGACATAGACCTACGATATCCATATAAATACCGAAGATCCTCATTGTTTCATAAGGGAGCAACAAAATTTTGAAATCTGATAAGGCCGATAAGCCGAGACAACCCAACCTTAAAATTATCTCGATTACATATCGTCAAACTATATTCAATAAATACTCTAAAAAGCTTAAAAACTAGTTATTTCGCATATTATTACAAAAATAAACAATGTACCTTCCATAAGATGGTTTAAATATTCTAAATAATTTTTACCTATGCCAAAAATTTCATATTTTGCACTTGTTTGCATATTTTTCAGAGATGGCATTTATTACTATGTCGAAAAACAAATATTTTTTTAGAGTTTCGTCGGAAAATAAAAACATACTTCTATTATTTTTGGAAAAATTTGTATTATTATTATTATTTTTTTTTTTTTTAATTTTGTTATCCTTACTCCGGAAATTGCAAAAACTAAAAAAAATTAAAAATCGTTGCATATTTTTAAAAGTTACTAGCTCCGAAAGACTTTTAATCTAAGCCTGGTCAACTTTGGCACTCTGTAATTCACGCTGTATTCTATTAGGGTCACTCCAAACTAGCTATTTTGAAAGCTTATATCATTGAATTAATTTGCCCCACTCATAATGTTTCAATCTGATAAATAGTTTGAAAGTTACATCTACATAAGCTAATTTTTTTTTTTGCAAACACTATTTACCGATATTTTCAAAATGGTAATATCTTGAAAACTAGCCATTAGGTATCAAAATCTTTACCAGATTCGTGTTCAGCATGGCAAATGCAATAAGATAGCGGTATAATTTTTTTTTTTTAATTTTTGAAAAAAATTTTGAAATTTACAATGGGAGTTGACATTTATTTTCACCAAAAAAATCTGTAGTTTGAGATAGCAGAATAACAAAAATGGATGTAAATCGACAACAAATTATTTGTTTACTCTGAAATTTTTATCAAAGATGGGTATTGCATAGGGGAGCTATTTGCCATCGGAAACTCATGTCGGTCAAATTTGAGTTGGCATATTATGAATATAGGTTAACGATATATTCAGAGTTTCAGGCAAATTGGTTTATGACGGTTGGAAGACATACTTCCCTTGTAAGTAGAGGACAAAAAATAACTTTGCAAAATATTTTTCTGACTCGCCAGTGCCCTTTAAATTCCTCTTAGACGAGCTTCAGAAGCCTAAGAGCTGTCTTTAGAAAATAATGTGTTTTAACAGACGGATTGACGGACGAACATTGCTTAATCGATTTAAAATCGATCGTGGATAACGAATATGTACCTGACCGGAAAAATTGCAAACATTTATGCCGAACTTATGCAGCCTACACAGAAAAAAATATGGGGAAAAACAATTTGAGTAATCACTTGTTTAAATTTAAAAAAAGTTTTGAGTAATTTTTTAATTGACGCAATTAAAAATTTACTCAAAAATTTAAAAACAAATTGAGTAAATAATTTAATAAGAATTTAATAGCTTTTTTAATTTTTTTTTGGAATTTTCTTAGTTTTTTTAATTCTCGTTTAGTTTATAGTTTTTTGTATATATACATGAAAGTTTGTAATCATATTTATAAAATTTTTTTATGTCTTTAAGACAAAAATATATTTGGTAAAGTTTGAAAAAACATGTTTTTTTTTTCTTTGTAAAAAAATATGAAATTTTTTTAAACTTTGTTTTTTTTAGAGTAGAAACAGAATAAGCCCGGCACGACTTTTTCCATACGGTTTGGCAGATTAAACCGGTGGCCGGCGCCGATGTGAAATAAAACTTGTTCTGTTTTTAAAAGGTGGTGCTTCTTGTTCTGTTCCTGCACTTAATAGTGTCAATTAAAAATTTACTCAAATTTTTTTGGCAAAAATTTAATAAATTTTTATTAAAAATTTACTCAATACTATTAAATCGTTTACTGGTGGAAAATTGAGTAATTTTTTACTCAATAGTATTAAAAATTTACTCAAATTTATTTTTTATTTCTTTCTGTGTAAGAGCTGTCTTTAAAAAGTTATCGTGTTTTCAACAGACAGACGGATGGACAGACGAACATTTGTAAATCGACTTGAAATCGATATAGGATAATGAATATATATAAACTTTATTAGGTGTTACAAACGGAATAATAAACTTATATACTCTCTCTATTACTACTCGCAAATATCGACTTACTAACACACTCCCCCAATATGATGTTAGCCATTTATTCAATGAAAATTTAAATAGGCTAGCTGAATTTTTGAAATACCTTTCCGATGTAATAAAAATTACTTACATAAGTAGGTTTCATGTAATTGTTAGCTTTTGCAACACCTTTCTAATAAAAATTTTTATTCCTTCCAAATATGTTTCGTCACATACAATTTCCTTTATTTGTATAATACCTCAGTTACATAATAGCCTATAAAATTATGCACTTACAAGCAAATTCCAACAAAAAAAATTCAATTTTTATTTGTAAAAGTTAATGACATCAAATAACAACTTAATAAAATACCAAGCATACTCGTAACATGCTACATCATCTATATAGTTTAACTATAAAAAAATTACGCGCATGCGTAACTGGTTTGAAATTATTGAACTTATGAGAATTTTATATGCAACCCAACAATTCCAAAATGAGGATTAAAAACTATAAAACTTGATTAATTGGAAAGTGAAAGTTTTTTTTTTAAATAAAATTATAATAAATTGTTTTTTTGTTTTTGCTTATAGTTTCTGGCAACAGGCGAAGCTAAGGATTTGGCAGCTGATTGGCAAACACCACCGGCCTTGGCAACATTTGCTAGTTATGAGGTAGGCGTTTAATGGTTATTACAAAAGTTAATGGATTTTGAGTTCAATTTTGTTTTTTTTTTTTTTGGTTTTAGGATATGCAGCGTTACTTTGATCATCGTAATCATAGAAGTCTTAGGCATATAGAAAATCCCTCAGAAGATTCTTATATAGACGCCTTTAATCATCATAATGAACAAGAACGCCAAAGAACTAAACGTGCTACTACCGAACAAAAATCAGTGCCTCAACCACCTACTTTAATAAAATTTGAAATGGCCGATGCTGTGGAGCCCAGTGAAGAAGTTAAAGAACTTATACGTCAATATAAAAGTCGAGAATTACAACAAAATAATAAATATATGGAAACAGTACCACCCTCGAATACCAAAACACCAGAAACATTTGTTGGCAAGCCCATAGTGAAAAGAGCTCCCAACTATCCAGCTCCTAAATATCAATCATTTTTATCTGGTCAACGTTTGGGTAGACCAAAACGTTCTACCCGGTATAAACAACCAGCTAATTTTAAAGTTCAATACATACCCTTTCAAGAATCTGATGCCCGAGAACCTGATGAACAAACAAAAGTTATAATCCAACGTATGAGAGCTTTAGAATTTGATAAACTTACTAAAGAATTACCAAAACCCCATCCAGCTACTTCTGCTGAGGCTTATGTCTCCAACAGTTCTCCTACTACCACTACCAAAAAACCTTTGTTAAAAAGAAATAAGTATAATAAAGTTCGAAAACCTAAAAGATCTAAACGTGACGCTCCCGAAATGATAAAATTCGAAATATCCGATGCTAAAGATCCTGACCCTTCTATGAAAACTTTTATGAAATCTAACAAACAAACTAGAGAAGCTAAAGATTTAAAAGTGGATACAAAACCAGTAAAAGATCAGGAGTCTTCTGATGCCAAAGCCAATGATCAAAGTGCTCAGGCTACCAAAAGATATTTTGTGTATAAAGAGGCACCAGCAAAGGTTAAGAAATCGGTTTCAAATCTTCCTCACGATGTTCAAAATATAATCTCACATCTTATTAAGGGTACAAATGGTAAGGCCTATGTGAAATATATTCCAGCCAAACAAATGGATTATAATAATTTGAAGTTAGCATATCAGGCTCCCAAGGCAGGGCAAGCTATGTATGTCCATGGTGGTGGAGGAGGAGGTGGTTATGGAAAATATGCAGCCGGTCAGGGTAAAGGTGGAGAACAGGCACAAGCTCCACTAATAGAAAAAGTAAAATATGTATATCATCCTGTATATGTTGGAGGTGGTCATGGAGGTGGCTATGCTGCTGGGGGAAATGAAGGTCATGCAGGAGCAAATGAAGGTGTAAAATACATAGCTGCAAATGGTGGTGGTGAAGGTGGTTATGCAGGAGGCTATAATGCTAAAGGAAATGGCCAGGAAGCAGGAGGCGAAGGAGGTGCTGGTTATGAAGTAAAATATGTAGCAGTAGCAGCTGGGGGTGGGGAAGGAGCTCATGGAGGAGGTTACTCTGCTGGAGAAGGTGGAGCTCATGGAGGTGGTTACTCTGCTGGAGAAGAAGCTGGTGCTGGTCATGGAGGAGGTTATGCTGCTTCTGTTGGTCATGGAGGTGGCTATGCCTTAGTTCATGGTGCTGGCTTAGGTGCCCACGCTAGTTATGGTGGTTATTCTGGTCATGGTGGATATGCTTATGGTCATGGTCAGCCTGCAGCAGCTATAGGTCACCCAATAGTTGTTGCGGAGGCTGGAGGTGGAAAGCAAGCCGGTTATGCTGCTGAAGCCGAGGAATATAAAAATAATGGCAATGAAGCTTTGAAAGATGTACCTGCTCCTCAATTTAAAGCCTCTAAACCTGATATGTATGAAACCAAATATAGTGTTGCCCCAACAGTGGAACAATATAGCAAAACACCTACACAAGAATTTAAATTGAAACTCTACTCACCAGAATCCTTAATAGCCAAAGCACAGTTAGAAGCCAAAGATAAAGCGAAAGCAATAGAAGAAGCTAATAAAAAAGCATTAGCAGAAGCCTATGGTCATGCAGCAGGAGGTGGTGGTGGAGGAAAAGGATATGGTGGGGGTCACGGTGGTGGAGGAGGATATGGTGAAGGAGGAGGTCAAGGGGGTGAAGCAGGTCATGGAGGCGGGGGTGGTGGCCATGGAGGAGGAGGGGGAGGTCATGGTGGCGGGGGCGGTGAAGGATATTCTGGTGGTGCACATGGAGGATATGGAGGCGGTGGAGGTCATGGTGGCGGTGGTGGTGAAGGTGCTGCTGGTCCAGTCATTAAAATCGAATACCATGCTCCTGCCGATTCTTTTAAAGAAAATTACAAAGATGTAGCCGAATTTAAACAACTTTCCTCTCTGGTAGGCAAATCTCCGGAAGATCAAATACATGGTCTTACATATTTATTAGCCAAAGAAATGCAAAATCGTTTACATTTGCAGCGTCAACACAACTACGGGGGTGGTGGTGGTGGTGGAGGACATGGTGGCGGCGGTGGATATGCTGCCGAAGCTGGGGGTGGTGAAGAGGCCGGAGGAGAAAATGAAGCTGACAGCAAAGGTAACAAAGCTCCCATACTGTTTCACCCAGAAGAAGCTTCCGCAGAAAATGGTGGAGGAGGTGGCTATAGTGGTGGAGCTCATTATCAAGCCATAGCTGCTGGTCATGGAAAATATATAGGTATGGCTAAATCTAAACAATATGTACCTGTTATTGAACAAGGTCCTATTGAAGAATTAAAGGTTGGAGGCGGAGGTGGTGGCAAAGGCGGAGCAGGCAAAGGAGCTGAGGGCGGTGGTGGTGGTGGTGGCATGGAAGGTGTGGGTAAAATGGCTGCCCCACATTCTTATATGGCATATGGTTTATCTCCTAATTACAAAGGACTAGCAGGTTTAAAAGGTGGAGCTCCAGCAGGTCATCAGTCTGATTATAGTCATTATGGTAGTCATAATGCTGTTCATGAGGCAGGATATGATGCAGCAGCAGCTAAGGTAAGTTTGTTTAATTTATAAATGACAAATATCTAAGGAAATCGAAAAAAATACCAATGTACACTCCTTTGAATTCTTAGCATCGAAATTTTTTTTCAAAGTGCTATATTAACTAATCCTATATTTCACAGTTTAAGTTACTAAACAATTATTTCAGGAACTGGAACATGTACTAAAGTAC
This sequence comes from Pegoplata infirma, assembly GCA_963921195.1. Classification (NCBI taxonomy): domain Eukaryota; kingdom Metazoa; phylum Arthropoda; class Insecta; order Diptera; family Anthomyiidae; genus Pegoplata; species Pegoplata infirma. The sequence continues at coordinate 231,694,816 of OY992538.1, read as the reverse complement.
AATTTTCAACCTTTTTACCCAATTAAAATTTAAATTTTCAAACGGTACTTTTTCAGAATTTTTTTTTCGTGTTTTTCCCCACATTTCAAATTTCAAAATTTTATGTTTTGCTGGATGATACTAAAATTTTACGTTTACAACAAATTACAATTGTTAACCCCTTTTTACCCTATTAGAACAAATAATTGCCAAAAATCATTTTTAGAGTATTATAGTTAATTAGTTTTAATGACCATTATTTTAGTAGATCGTAAAAGTACCAAAGTATACTTTTTTGACCTCATATCATCGAAAGTTTCTTCAAAGTACTTTTTCCGAATGTTTGTTTTACTACATTCAGCAATACGAGTTACATTTTCAGAAAAAAGGAAAAAGTACCAGGGTGCAATTTTTGACCCTTTACACTATTAAAATCAAATGACACCAATTTTTTAGGAAATCGATAAAGAACCAAAGTACAATATTTTACCACATTTTACACTCTTACAATTAGAATAAGAAAAATCTTTTTTCAGAATTTTATTTTCCGACTAAATTTCCTACTTTCAAAAATCATTATTTAGGGAAATCAAAAATGGTACCAATATACACTTCTTTGAAATCTTAGCATCGAAATTTTTTAGTGCTATTTTATAATATTTGTATTTTGCTGACTAATCCCACATTTCAAGTTTCTAGATCCATTATCACAGGCAAAGGGAAGAAAGTACCAAAGTAAAATTTTCAGCCTCTCGATTTTCAAATGGTACTTTTTCAGAGTTTTTTTGCCTTTTTCCCACATTTCAAATTTTCAAGTTTCTATTTGTTGCCGGATGATACTAGATTTAACATTTTTTGTTTATACGACCATTATTTCAGGAAAAAGAAAAAGTACCAAAGTCCCCTTAGAATCTTAATTACCATAAAGTAATTTTTGCCTGAGGATCATACATACCAAATTTCATGGACCATTATTCCTGGTAATACAAAAAAGTACCAAAGTACACTTGTTAAACCCCGTGTTAAAAATTTTTGTTCAATTCTAACAGAAAATGCCTCCGAATTTTGTACTCTTGCCCAAAATATGAAAGCATGATAATGTTTGGCTGAAGATTTGTGTGTACTTGCCAAAACAAAGTTTTTATACCCTCCAACTCACATTGTCATTGCATGTTTAACGCATTGAAATAACGGTGTTGGACCCCACTAAGTATATGGTGCATTCGATGTCAAATCGGACACTTTAAAAAATTGTTTGTTTAGATTTTCCCAATTTGTTGACAGTTTTCAGTACCCTTCGAAGACTCCTTCGTGGTAAATTTTCAGATTTTTTTGATGACCGGTTCAAAAGTTATCGATTTTTTTAAAAATTGGTAGTTTGTTCCTTTACTCAAAATTCGTTTACTCATAACTACTTTAATAATGGTCCAAATTGCAAATTTATTTTTTTTAAATTTTTGTTTTTGACAAACTTCTTAAAAAAATCCAAAAAAATTCTTAAAAGTGTTCTAGTATGCGATTTTTAAGTATTAACATTTAAACATCATTTTTGAAAATGTATGTACTCTTTAGTTTTTTTGAAATTTTTTTGTGTAAAACTTCTATCAATTCTACAAATTTTCTACAAAATTGCCCAAGAGGATCGTGGGATATAATAGTTATCCCACGATCCTCTTGGGCAATTTTTACTATTTTTTTAAATTTTTTGAAAAAAATTTATTGTAATTTTCCAATCTTAAAATCATTTCTACCGCTCCAAGGGTGCGACATAGAGAGGTCATTTATAAGACCGACCCCCATTAATTTTTACGTCTTAACATTTCTTTGGAACAAACTAATACCCTATCTCCAATTTCTAAGGAGGCTCCTACACAAAACGAAATTTTTCAAAATTTGCTCCAACCGCCTTAACTCCTTAATAGTACCCTTAGAGCAACAAAATGTATGACCGACCCACAATATTTTTTTAGTCCAAACATTTTCTCTGAACACACCTACCCTCTATCTTTAACTGTTAAGGAGGTCCCCATACAATTTTTTTATATTTTTTGTAAATTTGTTGTATTTAATCAGCCTTTCCGGTCCAATGGTGTGTCCGAGAGGGGTCATTAGTGAGACCGACCCCCATTTATTTTTACCCTACAATATTTTTTTAAAACATACCACCGCCCTATCTCCACTCCCTAATTAGGCTTCCATTTAAAATTTAATTTTTATAAAATTTGCCCCAACTGTTATTTGTATGGGAGCCTACTTAGGGAGTGGAGATAGGGAGTAGGTATGTTTTGAGAAAATGTTGTAGGGTAAAAACAAATGGGGGTCGGTCTCACTAATGACCCCTCTCGGATGCACTATTGGACCGGTAGAAGCTAATTAAATAAAACCAATTTACAAAAAATAAAAAAAATTTATATGGACCGCCTTAACAGTTAAAGGTGGGTGTGATCAGAGAAAATGTTTGAACTAAAAAAATCGTGTCGGTCGGTCATACATTTTGTTGCTCTAAGGGCACTATTAGGGGAGTTACAACGGTTGGAGCAAATTTTAAAAAATGTCGTTTTGTGTGGGAGCTCTCTTAGAAATTGGAGATAGGGTATTGGTTTGTTCCAAAGAAATGTTAAGACGTAAAAATTAATGGGGGTCGGTCTTATAAATGACACCTCTATGACGCACGATTGGAGCAGTAGAAATGATTTTAAGATTGGAAAATTACAAAAATTTTTTTTTTAAAAATTTTAAAAAATAGTAATAATCGTTATACCACGATCCTCCTGGGCAAAAAAATTGTAGAATCGATAGAAGTTTTACACAAAAAAATTTCAAGAAAATCGTAGAGTACAAACATTTTCAAAAATGAGATTTAAATTTTAAAACTTAAAAATCGCATTTTTTTTTAAGTACGTTAAAAACAAAAACTTTGAAAAAAAATTTAAATTTGGACCATTATTGAAGAAGTTATGCGTAAAAGAAGTTTGAGTAAAGGAACATACTACCAATTTTTAAAAATTCGATATCTTTTGAACGGGTCATCAAAAAAATCTGAAAATTTACCACGAAGAAGTTTTCGAAGGGTACTAAAAACTGTAAACAAATTGGGAAAATCTAAAAAATTTCAAAGTGTCCGATTTGACATGCAATGACCCATATACTTTATGGGATCCTAGACCAATATTTCGAGGTGTTACAAACGGAATGGGGTCAGTCTTAGTGAAATCAATCAAAAATAGCTAAAAATTTTCGTGACCCCCTCCGATTTTGATGAAATTTGGTTTAGTTGTAACACTAAGTGATAAACTAATGCACACTTATTTTCAGCCCTCTAAGTAAACAGTGGGCGAAAACACGGAGGGTCAAAATTTCCCCGAAAATCTCCCAGTCGCGACACTTTGCACCGTAAAAACTTAATATCGTTGGTTCTATTATAGCTAAGTAGAAAGCCCATTTTTGGTTTGTTTTGAAGCTCATAATATGCTCTACAAGACCTACCATAACCAAAAAATTTGCGAAAAAAATAAGGGTTACCTCCCTTATTTTAAGGTCGAGATATTCGGAGGAGAAAATGGGGAGTATGGTATCCCCCGATTTTTTTTTTACTTGATAATCTTATAGAGAAAGTCCTAAGGAATGTATTCTAAAATTTTTAAGTTGGGACAACAATGGGATCGCTCAAAATCAAAATTTTTCACAATTTTCCCCAAAATCTCCAAATCGCAACACTCTTTAACCTTAAAAATTTAATATCATAAGTGCTTTTGTAGCTACAGAGCCAATTTTTTTTTGTTTTAAAGCTTATAATACGCTCTACAAGACATACCAAAACCAAAAAATTTTCCAAAAAAAGGAATTGGTGCCCCCCTTATTTGATGGTCGTGGCAAAGGGTGGAGGAAATGGGGGGAAAGTATCCCCCGATTTTTTTTTTACTTGGGATTCTCAAAGTGCAAGTCCTAATGAACATAGTCTACAATTTTTATGTTGGGACAACAATGGGATCGACCAAAATCAAAATTTTTCAAAATTTTCCCCCAAAATCATCAAATCGCGACATTCTTGCGCCTCCCATTGGAGTCCCAAGATAAAAATTTCAGGATATGCTCTCTAGAACTTACTCTTTAAAAAATAAAAAAGGTAAAAAAAAATTGGGGGATACTATTCCCGATTTCCCCCACCCCTTGTCACGATCTTTTAATACAAGAGGCACCCCTAATTTTTTTTATTTTTTTTGTAATAGTAATATTGTAGGGCATATTAAGAGCTTTAAAACAAACCAAAAATGGACTCTGTAGCTACAATACAGTCCACGATATTAAATTTGTAATGGGCAAGAGTGTCGCGATTTGGAGATTTTAAGGGAAATTGTGAAAAATTTTGATTTTGGTCGATCTGATTGTTGTCCCAACATAAAAATTTTAGGATATGTTCATTAGGACTTGCACTTTGAGAATACTAAGTAAAAAAAAATCGGGGGATGCTTTCCCCCCATTTCCTCCACCCTTTGCCACGACCTTTAAACAAGGGGAGCACCCTTCCTTTTTTTCTAAAATTTTTTGGTTAAGGTAGGTATTGTAGAGCGTACTATAAGCTTTAAAACAAACAAAAATGGGCTCTGTAGCTACAATAGCACATATGATATTAAATTTTTAAGGTTCAAGAGTGTTGCGATTTGGAGATTTTAGGGGAAATTGTGAAAAATTTTGATTTTGAGTGATCCCATTGTTGTCCCAACTTAAAAATTTTAGAACATATTCTTTAGGACTTTCTCTATAAGATTATCAAGTAAAAAAAAAATCGGGGGATACCATCATCCCCATTTTCACCTCCCTTTATCACGACCTTAAAATAAGGGAGGTAACCCTTATTTTTTTCGAAAATTTTTTGGTTATGGTAGGTCTTATAGAGCATATTATGAGCTTCAAAACAAACCAAAAATGGGCTTTCTAGCTATAATAGAACCAACGATATTAAGTTTTTACGGTGTAAAGTGTCGCGACTGGGAGATTTTGGGGGAAATTTTGACCCTCCGTATCTTCGGCCCCTGTTGACTTTGAGGGCTGAAAATTTGCATTTGTTAGTTTTTTACGTAGTTTAAGAACTTTACCAAATTTCATCAATATCGGAGGGGGTCAAGAATATTCATGATTGATTTCACTAATAATGACCCAATGACCAACTTATATATACCCTCTATCACTGGAGTGGAGGCTATGAAAAATATGAAAAAAAAATATAAAACAAATGATGAAAAATATAAAATTTGATAAAAAAAATTTATAAAAAAAAAAAATTTTGAAAAAAAAAAATTATGGAAAAAAATTTTAATAAAAAAAAATTTGTGAAAAAAATAATTTGATAAAAAAAATTGTGAAGAAAATTTTTATGAAAAACAAAAATTTTTTGTTGAAAAATAATTATGTAACGTTTTATTCACCAGCTGGTGAAAAGAAGGGTTGCCACCTTAAGAAAAAATTTGGTCTTTTGGGAAAAAATGCGGTTAAAAGTCAAACTAACAAGAATTTCGCAAAAAGCTAAAACGACGCACATTTTAATTAGATTCAGGTTCAATTTTTGATGGGTTAAGATGATATTATAAAGAGTTGTTCTAGAGTATCCCTTCGATGAAATCCATACACAGTTATATTTGATCTTAGGACTATTCTCCTTAAATTAAAATTAACAAATTAAAGATATTCAAATAAAAATTTATTTTATATGCATCCATTCTCTGTTTGTTATAATTTCCTTTTTATGTTTTTTTTTTTTTGTTTGGGAACTTAATTTTCTCTGTCTGGCTCTTATAATCCCCTCATGGATTAAGCCGCGTCACAAACAGAATTAATCCATTTACGTGCTCATTACAACAACAGCAGAAACAGCACACAAAAAAAAAAAACAAACACAACTAACTATAGAAAAACCTTTAAAACTCAACAAACTAAATGTGTTTATACCTTATTCTATCCTCTATCTATCACATAAAATTAATGCAAACAACCTTAGACTATGCATACTCCCTCCTTCTCATACTTCCTAAACCAAACAATCAACTCTGTCTCTTCCTAATGCCACCCTAGACTCCAAAAAGAAAGAATTCTATAATATGTTTGCTGGTATTGTTGGCTTAAAAGACAGTTTGAGCGTCTGTGTCAATTGATGCGTTTGGGTTCCTTTTTTTGTTGTTAGTATTATTATTGTCATGCTCCTTTTTTTGTGTGTGTGCAAGTGAATGTACTTCCGTTTTCCTGTTATAGTTTGATGATGATACTTTTACTACTACTACTACCAAAAGCTTGTCGTTTCGTTTATTCATTTTAGCTTTATTTTTTTTTTTATTTCTTACTTTATAGAAAGAAAAAAAAAACCGGCAAATAATGAATTTCCTGTATGGGGTGTTTTAAAGGTTAAGTTTGGGGGTAAGCATTTTGTTTAGTGTAGTTAGAGGTTCGAGTTTCGAAGAACATGAAAATGTTAATGTATTTTGTATATTGCAATATATACAACGACATTGAATTTGTTTGCCGAACTTGAAAATTTTTACGATTAAATGCATTATTTTCTTTACAACAATTTGAGCATAGAAACAAGAAAAGAAAAAATAGACAACAAGAAAAGACAAAAGAAGAGTTGGGTAAAAGTTTATTCCTCATTTTTTTGTTTAAATAGACATGGATATGCAATCAAATTTAAATCTTACCATAGAGAAAATTACCAATACATACTTTCTGTATTTTAATTTTTCTTTTTAACAAGCATTTTTAACACTCTAAGGTCCTGTTAAAGAAAAACTTGAAAATGTAGACATTTTTCTAATTACTTTTTATCCCAGGAGGGGACACAAATTTAAAAAAACAAATTTAAAATGTCCATCAAATAGTACCTTTTGTTATTTTTTCAAATATTTCGATTTGTTAATACATTAAAAATGATTATAATAATTTTGTTAAAGCAATAAAAATAGTGAAATTTGGTCTTCCTTAATTTGTGGATTACTTTTACAAAATAAAACATTATTCCAAAAATGTTTGGTGAGAAAAAAAAAAATGGTGAATACATTTTTGTCAAAAAAATTGATAAACATGTTTTATGCCAAATTATTTTTTTGCAAAAACAAGTGACAGTGTTAAATTTGGCAGTGCCGAATATTTTATACCATCCAATATGTACATATATTAAAAATGCCTGCGAATTTTGTACTCTTGCCCAAAACATTAAATCATGATAATGTTTTGCGGAAGATTTGGGTCTACTTGCTAAAGCAAAGTTTTTTTAGAAAAAATAATGTTATATTACTTTGCCATTCCATGCAAAACGATTTGAAATATCAGTCGAGGACGCCATTAAAAAACCAAAAGAGTTGTACATTTCCTAAGTGAGTGCAAAAATAAGTGAAAAAAAGTGTTTTTACTTTTTGGAGAGTATAAAAGATTCGGCACCAAAGAATATAACACTCTCACTTGTTTTATGTACATTTGATAAACAAATGGAACATTTTTATGCGAAAACTTTGTGAAAAAGTAGTTTTGGTAAAAAAAAATGTGTTAAAAAAAATTTAATGAACCCAAAATTTTTGGTGAAAAAAAGTTTTGATGAAAAAAAGTTTTTGATGAAAAGAAAAATTTTTTGATGTAAAAAAATTGATGAAAAAAATATAAAAAAACAATTTTTTTTTTGGTGAGAAAAAAATTGATAATAAAAAATTTGATAAAAACATTAAAACAAAAAAATTGATGAAAAAAAAAATTGATGAAAACAAAAATTTTTTGATGAAAAAAAAAAATTTTGATGAAAAAAAAATTTGATGAAAAAAAATTAATGAAAAAAAAATTGATGAAACAAAAAATTTGATAAAAAAAATTGATAAAAAATACATGATGAAAAAAAAAAGTTTGATGAAAAAAAAAATTATTAAAAAAAAATAATGAAAAAAAAATTTTGATGAAAAAAAAAAATTGATGGAAAAAAAAATTTGATGAAAAAATAAATTTTGATGGAAAAAAAATTTTAGGAAAAAAAAATTTTTTTTTGTTGAGAAATAGTTATAGTCAAACTGAGGTGGCGTCCTGCCAATTTTAAATTTTTTTTCTTAAAAGCATTTTTAATAAAAATTTTAACTCCAAAACGCAAAAAAATAGCGAAGCATTTTTTGTGTCTGGGACTTTCAAAGAAAATTTTCAAAATTTGTACAAAAAATTGTTTTTTAAAATATTAGTGAATATACCAAAACAAAGACACTATAAAAGACGTTTCATACTGGAATTTGAAAGAACACGCTGAAAATAACAAACGGCGTAACTTTCTTAACTCACTATTCAATAAGTTGTTTGGAGTTTGGAAGGTCTTGGATAGTGTTTTGATCCAAAACGCAAAAAATTATCTTATTTCTCTTACTTTTATTTTACTTTTTAATGGTTTTTTTTTTTTTTGTGTTTTAGTTAGTTGTACACTAGGGTGGCTCGTTTGTAGGCTTTTCTCTCTGATCAAATTCTAATACCCGCCAAAAGTGTCGGTCATTTATGACCCCCTACCAAAAAGGGTTAACGATTTTTTTAAAGATAATATATTAATACTAAATAAAAGATGAGGTACAAAACACAAAAGCCGTTTTATACTTATTTAAAGCACAAAATATAAGCTCTAAACTTCAAATTTTCTGCAGGGGTCATTTTTGACCCCCAGCCAATGTGGGTTAAAGACGTCCTAGATCGGTAAGATTTCATGACAGACTTACAGTTACCTAAAAGAATGCTACGACACCAAAAAAATTTTAATTTGCCCAAAAATGAAATTTATAAGATTTTATTAATCCAAATTATTGATAAAACCAACATTTCCTTGAAATCCGCTAACTTCCCCCCGCGATTCCCGAAAAGTGGCCCGACGGATATCCGCCATATTTCACTTTTTTCTTCTCCAAGGTGTTCTTAATGAATTCAGTAAGAAAAAATTATATATTTAAATTTTTTTTTTAATAAAATTTTAAAATTTTGAAAAAATATGTTTTGAGAATGCCCCCAAAATCATGGCATTTTTTTTGTATCAAGTTTGAACGGGTTAATGATATCGAAAAATCTTTAAATTTCATATTTAAGTATTTACGATCAAATATTATACAAAAATAATTTTTTAATTATTTTAATAAAAAAACTTAAGTTTTTTTTTATAAAGTCCTTTTTTTCAAAAACCCCAATTTTGAGGCTCAAAGTGGAGACAGAAGATAAACTCCGATCGGAGTGATATTTTGCATGTGAGTTACCCTTAGGAGACCGACACTTTTGGCGGGTATTAGAATTTGATCAGAGAGAAAAGCCCAAAAACAAGAAAAAAATCTTAATGGGCGCTTCGCGTTTCTGATTCTTGGGATTTAACTGAGCAAAAAAGTCCACTAGACCATACATCTTAATGGGCGCTTCGCATTTCTGATTCTTGGGATTGTACTGATTGCTTCCAATTTTTGACTTGCAGTTTTTTCTCAGACTTAATTTTTTTTTTAAATTTGCAAATTTTCTTGGGCTCATATTTCGTAAACTATTTGAAATTTTGACTTATTTTTAACAGTAAAGTCAAAAAGTCGAAAATGTGGAAAATTCACCACTTTTTGTCACATTTTTTTGGACATTTTTGTTTGGCTATAACAGCCAAACCACTGAGATTTTCGATCCAATACTAAGACAAAAATTGTTGCCAAGACCATAGTTAAGAACTCTCTTGTTTTGGCCTTGCGAAAGTGCAAAAATTTGCACTTTCATAACGGAATGACAAAGTGCGTATAACCCCATACTGTTGTTGGAGGGTATAAAAATATCGATAATAAAAAATATTGATGAAAAAAATTAATGTAAAAAAAATATTGATGAAAAAATATTGATTAAAAATAATATTGATTAAAAAATATTGATTAAAAAAATATTGATGAAAAAAAAATTATGAAAAATAATTATGTTACGTTTTATTCACCAGCTGGTGAATATTTTTTTTATTGACCATGAGGTGAATTATTATTTAAGTTAAAATCCAAAGTTACTAAAATTTTTGGTTTTAAGAAAATGAAAACAGTAATTCTTAAGGAGGAAGCCTTCAGGGAATGGAGGTCGGGCAAAAATGAGGATACAGAACGCTTGCGTATACTCACGAGAACAGAATGTGCCAGAGTTTTAGGACACGAAAAGATGCTCTACGAACAACGCCTCCGTGCTAAAATCCTTGCTGCTCCAAAAGGGGGCAAGAGCTTCTGGTCTTTTGTCAAACGAGTGAAGAATAACACCGGTTCGTCCATTCCCACTCTCCTGATTGATGACCAGATTCTTACTGACCCAGTGGATAAAGCGAATCTTTTGGCTGAAGTTTTCGCTAGGAATTCTGTACTACCTGATAGTAACCAAAGACTACCAGTGCTTCCTAGGGTAGCATGTTCAATGCCTAACATATTTTTTAGGACACGGGCGGTTAAAAAAGTTCTTGACGGACTTAACGTGAATAAATCTCCTGGACCGGACAATATTCCAGCACAGGTTTTAAAAAAGTGCTCTTTGACGCTAGCTCTTCCACTGCGGAAACTTTTCAGTCTATCATACCTAGCGGGTATTTTTCCATCTTGCTGGAAAATAGCCAATGTCCAGCCAATCCCGAAAAAGGTGACGTTTGGAACCCCGACAACTATCGTCCGATTGCCATTTGCTCTGCGCTCTCTAAGGCTATGGAAAGTATGGTGAACTTCCATCTTGTCAATTATCTAGAGATTAATGGTCTGCTGAATGATCGTCAGTATGGTTTCCGTAGGGGTCGTTCAACTGGGGACTTGATGGCTTTTCTTTCAGAACGTTGGAGTCAATCCATTCATCGTCTTGGTTTCCGTAGGGGTCGTTCAACTGGGGACTTGATGGCTTATCTTTCAGAACGTTGTAGTCAATCCATTCATCGTCTTGGTGAAAGCAAGGTTGTTGCCTTGGATATTTCTAAGGCATTTGATCGTGTTTGGCACTCATCGCAAAGCGTTTGGCGTAGGTGACACTTTCGCTCGTTTTATTATGAGTTTTCTCAGTAATCGCACCATTCGCGTTGTCATAGATGATTTCTATTCCAGGGACTTTTTACTGAACGCTGGGGTACCACAGGGCTCTGTACTTCTCCATCTCTTTTCCTAATGTTCATTAACGACCTACTCGGACTAACTATGAACCCTATCTATTCTTTTGCGGACGATAGCAATATTTGCCACTCTTATTCCTTCGACCATAGACCAAGCCAATCCGAGGTTGGGAACATGAGAAGGCACATGGATAGCTCTTTTAACCTAGACCTATTAAAAATCTATTCTTGGGGTCTCGAGAATAGAGTGGATTTTAATCCACATAAGACCCAATATGCCCATCTAACTCACAAGCGTCTTCAAAGGTTGGAGCACCGTCTTTTATCTTTTGGTGGTGTCAACGTTAGGGAATCTGAAGCTCTTGATATTCTGGGTATGAAGATTCAGTGTGATGTCCGTTGGAATAAACACATATTCGAAGTGTCGAAAGAAGCGTTCAAGTGCTTAGGCTTTTTGAAACGGTGTAGGAGATATTTCACTCCAGCTGATCTCCTAACAGTCTATACCACCTATATCCGACCTAAAATGGAATATAACTCTCATGTATGGGCAGGTGCTTCAACCTCAGCATTGGAATTACTTGACCGCGTACAGAGAAGAGCTTTAATGCTAATAGGGGCTGGGGTTACATCTGATTCCATTAATTCCTTGGAGCATCGTCGAAATGTGGGTTGTGGTCCTTGTTTTATCGATTTTTCCACGGAAAGTGTTCTGCTGAGATAGGTAACCTCATCCCGGAGGTGCGTGTATTTAATCGAAATACGAGTATATCTAGCAGAGCTCATCCGTTTGTTGTTGATTGGACAACGGACCGCACAACACACTATAGAGAGAATTCCTTCTTTGGCCGAACTATACGTATGTGGAACAGACTTCCCGCCCACGTTTTTCCTGGCACATATAACATTAGCAGATTCAAGTCAAATATCCATAAATACTACTCCCTCTTTCCTCCTTCCCACACCTATATTTCCTGATCTATACACAATGCACTGCATTTATAGGGGGCATCCCCTGGGTGTTGGTAAAAAAAAATTATCATGATACAAATTAAAAAAAAATAATTTCGTGTCAACTTTTGAAACCGATGTCTTCCGATCGAGATGAAATTTACACCAAGGTTAGTCCTATTGAATAGTAGTTCAGACACAATTTTTCAACGACATCGGTCAAGGACTCTCTGAGTTATAGGGGGTCGAAATTTTACATTTTGGCCAAAGAGGTGTTTATTCTCATCCATGTAACTTCTTACCTATTGTTTTTAGTAAAATGTGTCCCAAATAGTATAGATAGCTATTTCTTCAGTTCTTTGAAAAAAAAATTATAAAAAAATTAAAAAAAATAAAAAAATTTTTTCTTTAAATCCCTTTTTTTCTTTTTTTTTACACAAAAAGAAGCTTAGGTCATTTCCTTTAAGAGCTATGGGGTCGCTTAGTGAGATGCGAGTGGGATATCTATGAAAAAAATATTTTTTTAACTTTGGATCACAAAAAACGGTTCTTAAATTTGCACTATTAGGCGCGGGAAAGCTAACCAGTTTTCGATTTTCGCGACACCCTCTAATTTTTATAGGTTCTAAAAAGAAAGCATGAGCCAAAAAATGGGGCGGTCGGGTGGGGCCATATGGCCCCTCATCGGGGTCAAAGTTGTTAGTAAAGAGGTAAAAAACCTCAAACCTCATCGGGGGGTGCAATGTGAGACGAACCTCCAATAATTTTCTGCCCCCAACATTTTTCTTGAACATACCTAGCCCCTATTTCCACTTCCTAAGGGGGCTCCCATACAAAACATTTTTAAAAAATTTGTTAGGGCGGGTTATCGATATACGACAAACTTAAAATTTTTTATCTGAATATTTATGAATTAATGCAATACAAAAAAAAAAATTTGTTTGTTTTTAAATATTTTTTTTTAATATTTTTTTATTGTTTTTGTTTTTTTTTTAGTTTTGTCCATTTTTTTGAAAAACCCCAACTTTGTTGGACTACGCAGCACCCTATTTTATACTTTGCTCTCTCAAAAATATTACCATGTCTAACATGGGTTAATCATCTAATCCATACAATGAATATATAACTACTTTACCACCTACTTTAGTCAAACAATATATTTTCCCAATTTTCTTGGTATTTAGCAAAAAAAAAAAAAAACTTAAAACGTTTCCAATTTAAGCTCTTACGAAAGTTTTCATTCATTTGTTGGCTGAATTGTTTGATGATGTTGATGTTGCTGATGCTATGTATTGATGTTACTCTACCCAACCATACCAGCCTTCCAACCAACCAACCTACCTACCAAAAATTTAAGTCTGTTTATAGCTTTGGCAGATTTAACTTGTGAGTCTGCATATTATCGGTTGTTGAGTTGTTGTAATTCCTAAAGTTATGCACAACAACAGCAACAACTACAAAAACAATAGTAGTAGCAAACATTTTTGTTAACTTGTCCTGTTTTGTAGATGTTAACAAACATGTTTTGTTGGAATATCTAGTACCTACATTTGAAAATTGCTTTAGTTTTTAAAAAAATCCAATAAATACACTTACAGAAAATAGATAGTAGAGTTGAGAACAAAAAAATTGGTAAAATCTGAGAAATTACCAAAAAAATCAGTCTTGACTATCAAGGTTTAAATTCATACCTCAAAGATTTGTTGCCTTTGAAATTGTTAAGGAAGTTTAATATAATTTCATACTATTTAAAAAGTTTTACCAATCCCGAAAGAACTTTTGAGTTCTGTCTCTAGAGAGGTCCAAAACTCTTGACATTCGACTACAATTAAATTTGCAATGGTTTCATCGCATTCCGATTCGGAAATTTCGATTTTTTACCACTGTGTAATTAAATTTAAATTACACGACTTTGTTAAATTTTATTAAACTTACTAATTTTTTGAGTGTACCCTGCACACAGGCAGTTATTGAGAAAATTGGAAAAATATTTATTTAGTAACAATTTTTTAAAATAGTTAAGCCACAACGTACAAAAAAAAACATAATAATACCTTGACTTAAATTTAAGTATATCCTTAAGCTTTTCTTTTGCTTCTGTGTGATGGTGACCTGAAACAAAATTTAATTGTTTGTTATGAATAAAAATTACAATTTATCTGGGAAAAAATATCTGCAAAAAAAAATGTGTTAAAATGGAAAAAAAAATAAAACTTGGAAAATTTTACTCGTTCTTTTTTTTTTAATATTTGAAGAGGGTGTCTTTAACACAAACGTATCGTTAGCAAAAGATTTTTTGAAGTTTGTCTTTTTTTTTAAAGAAGATTTTTCTTGAGAATTTTGTTTAAAAGAATTTTATTTTTTTTGTGATCTTGTTTTGAGTTGTTTTGTCGCTGATAACTTTTAAAAAATGCCAAAGCAGCATTTAAAAGTTTTCAACACTTTTTTTTATGCCGTGGAAAAAACATGTGAAAAACTATTTTTGCTAAAGCACAATATAAAATAATAGCATGAATGAACAAGTTTAAGAATTACTATGTCATTGGCAGCTGTATAGACGGGTATAGACAAGTAGTCCGGGAGGTCGCGACATGATTTACTAGATCATTTTAATACGGCTGATTTTCATATATATGATAGGTTATTAAGTGTACACACGAAATTCGGCCGTCAGCTGGCGCACCTCCGGGGGGTACAGCCAGGAGACCCCGTCAAAGATTCAAAAAAGGGAAAAATTTAAAATCATTTTAATAAACCTGAAGTTTTTATGGTGGATAAACAATGCAGAAAGTATTCCAAAATCAACCGTCAGCTGGCGCACCTCCGGGGGAATAACCGTCAGCTGCCCCTTCAAAGATGCAAAAAAGTGAAAAATTTACAATCATTTTAATAAAGCTGAAATTTTTATAGTGAATAAATAATGCAAAAACTATTCCAAAATCAACCGTCAGCTGGCGCACCTCCGGGGGTATAACCGTCAGCTGGCCCTTCAAAGATTTTAAAATTCACATACACATACCTAGATTTTTTGTGTAACAAGGATTTTTTATGTTATTGTTTTTACTTTCACAGACTATAATTTTGACTTATCACATTTTTAGATTGATTTTTGAGTAATTTTTTATAATTAATACAAGCAAAGCTTTTTTTAATTGTCATTTAGTTTATTGTTTTTTTATATGGGGGTTTTCGTGTGTGTGTTTTTTTTTATGTGTCCCAAATAGTATAGATAGCTATTTCACTTTTTGAAAAAAAAAATTTTTTGAAAAAAAAAACTATAAAAAATTAAAAAAAAAAAAAAATTTTTGAGGGCGGTGGGGTGGGCGATATGGCCCCTCATCGGGGTCAAAGTTGGGCGTAAAGAGGTAAAAAAACTCAAAAAGCACCGCAACTGCCCTAGAAACGCCCCTGGAGGGGTGCTATGTGAGACGAACCTCCAATAATTTTCTGCCCCCAACATTTTTCTTTAACATACCTAACACCTATTTCCAATTCCTAAGGGGGCTCCCATACAAAATGACATTTTTATAAAATTTGCTCCTACTGATCTAACTGTCCATAGGATGCCCCTAGAGAAGTAAAATGTATGACCGACCCCCAATATTTTTTCAACTCCAACATTTTCTCAGAATATACCTACCCTTTATTTTCAACTCTTACATTTTTTTTTTTAAAATACATGTTTTTTAATGTATGGGAGCCCCCTTAGGGAGTGGAGATAGGGTGTTATTATGTTCGGGCAAAATGTTGGTAACTAAAAATTAATGGGGGTTGGTCGTAATTTTTACCTCTCTAGGAGGCACGGTAGGGGCGGCAGGAGCTGGTCTAATAAAACAAATTTATAAAAAATAAAAAAAATGTATGGGGACCACCTTAAGGGTTAAAGATACATTGTAGGTATGTTTGCAAAAAATGTTGGAATTAATAAAATAATGGAGGTCGGTCATACATTTGGCTCTACTTGGGGCACTTTAGGGTAAGTTATGGTAGGAATAAACATTTTAAAAATGTTTTGTATGGGAGCCCTCCTTAGGAAGTGGAAATAGGGGTTAGGTATGTTCAAGAAAAATGTTGGGGGCAGAAAATTATTGGAGGTTCGTCTCACACTGCACCCCTTCAGGGGCGTTTCTAGGGCAGTTGTGGGGCTTTTTGAGGTTTTTTACCTCTTTACGCCCAACTTAGAACCGTTTTTTGTGTTCCAAAGTAAAAAAAAAAAAAAAAATTTTCAAAGATACCCCACTCCCATCCCACTAAGCGACCCCATAGCTCTTAAAGGAAATGACCTAAGCTTTTTTTTGAGTCAAAAACAAAAAAAAGGGCACAATTTGAGGAAAAAGTCAAAAAAGTTTTAAATTTTTAAAAATTTAAAAAAAAAAATCAAATTTTTTTTTTTTTAATTTTTTATAATTTTTTTTCAAAAGACTGAGGAAATAGATATCTATACTATTTGGGACACATTTTGCTAAAAACAATTGGCAAGAAGTTACATGGATTAGAATAAACACCTCTTTGGCCAAAATTTAAAATTTCGACATCCTTTAACTCAGAGAGTCCTTGACCGATGTCGTTGAAAAATTGTGTCTGAACTACTACCCAATAGGACTAACCTTGGTGCAAATTTCATCCCGATCGGAAGATATCGCTTTCAAAAGTTGTGTCAGTTGACACGAAAACCCCCGTATAAAAAAAAAATAAACTAAATGACAATTAAAAAAGGCTTTACTTGTATTATTTATAAAAAATTACTCAAAAATCAATCTAAAAATGTGATAAGTCAAAATTATATTCTGTGAAAGTAAAAACAATAACATAAAAAATCCTTGTTACACAAAAAATCTAGGTATGTGAATTTTAAAATCTTTAAAGGGCCAGCTGACGGTTATTCCCCCGGAGGTGCGCCAGCTGACGGTTGATTTTGGAATAGTTTTTGCATTATTTATTCACTATAAAAATTTCAGCTTTATTAAAATGATTTTAAATTTTTCACTTTTTTGCATCTTTGAAGGGGCAGCTGACGGTTATTCCCCCGGAGGTGCGCCAGCTGACGGTTGATTTTGGAATACTTTTTGCATTGTTTATCCACCATAAAAATTTCAGCTTTATTAAAATGATTTTAAATTTTTCAAAATTGAGGAAGTTTAGGCCGTCCTAGTTTTCACATCCCCCGGCTTTGGACCAGCTGACGCCCGATTCGCGTATGTACACTACAATGTCTATAATTTATATGAAAATCAGCCGTATTAAAATGATCGAGTCAAAATGACGCCACCTCCCGGACTAAAGTATAAACAATTTAACTTTGAAAATAAAAATCTTGAAATATTGTTATTGCTAAATTAAAATTAAAATTTAAATGGGGATTCTCAAAAATTAAATAAAAATAAATATTTATTTAAACAATACAAAGAAGTCGAAATCTTATCAAGACTTTTTGTTCAGATGCATTTAACAGAGTGACAGATGTATCCGGGTACCCACATACAATTTGTATGAAAATTGCATACTTTTCGGATCGTAGAGTACGAAAAATTTACTAAAAATAATATTTGTCTTTTGAAATAGAATATAGGAGAATGTACAATTTTGTACTCGATCAAAAACACAAGTTACTTTGGAGTATATGCCACTTCCTTTCAAAGAGAAAAATAAATTCATACCAATGAAAAAAAAAAGTAAGAAAATTATAGTCGGTCAAGGGCGACTATAGTCCTACCAAGTCCTAACATAGACCGATTGTATCTTTCGTTAAATCTTTAAATGGTGCAAAAAGCAAACATAAACCAAATTTGAGTAAAATTGGCTTATTTTTGTTGCCAATAGACCGGGCGAAATTTTTATATGGGGTCTAAGTCCAAAATTTGTCCAATTATATTTAGATTTAATTAGGCTACCAAAGTACTATTTTAGCGCCTTCAAACAAAATTTTAATCAAATATTTCCTATTTTCATGCATTTTGAGAGATTTATATGAATATCTGGAAGGTGGTTTGTTTGTATAGGGCCTACAAGATGAACTGGCCCGATTCCTTTAAACTTTGGAATGTTGATTTTTTCATACCAAATACGTTTACCTTACAAATTTCAAAAGGATACCAATTATAATACAGTTATTATGGTTATTTGAGACAAACTTTAAAGGGACGTTTGTGTGGCCATATGGGGGCTAGGTCTAAACACGGATCGATTTTTCCAGCTTCATTATACTTTGCCCTTTGGCCAAAGGAAGCTACACTTTCAAATTTCATACAAATCAATTTATAATTGCAACCTGTATCATTCTCACAACGTTTACATGGGCAGACAGGCGGACGGACATCGCTAAATCGTCTAAGAGAGTGATTCTGAATTGATCGGTACACTTGAACGTGTGGCTAGAACCAACATTTCGGATAGTTACAAACATCAGCACAAACTAATTATACACTGTACAGCAAATTGCTGTAATTTCCTTGTATTTAAGAACAGGTTTAGTGTTCAGTCATTATTACCAATGCTTAATGAAGGAGCGTCCATATACAAGTCATTGTAGAAACAGTCAGTCTATCCCAAAGTAGCTGTCTTGTTCTTGTTTCTACTAACCCAAGCTTGCTAAGGAACAATACACCTCGAGGACTGTGATGGGAACAGATTACCTGGAAGTCACTTTGGAAAAAAATCACACGGAGCTTTCTGTGACTATAGATATACTAGTCAACCCTTATCTTTCTGTGTTTAAAGTTCATCAGAAAATTTATTTGCGAACAGTCCACCTTTTGGTTGTTGATTGTTTGTTGCGATAAGTTTGTTGCGACTACAGTCAACCCAAGGCTGCCTAAGGAACAATTCAACGCAAGTTTGCTGTATAAAAAGTTTACAATGATAGTTGAGGGAAGCATTTGTGGGAACAGTCCACTTCAAAGTGGACTGTGTGTGTAAACAGTTTACCCGAAGGAATTTGTTTCCACCTACCCAACCTTGCTTAGATACATCAAGAAATTTTTATGGGGAAATTTTACCTGAAAGTCGTTATGGGGAAAGGCCACATAAAAGTTGCTGTGACCACAGCCAAACCTTTTATTGCTGATAGTTCACCAGAGACTTTTTGTAGAAACAGTCCACCTTCCTGATGCTGAAGAAACAGTCAACTCAAAACTATGGAACAATTTAACCCATGCTTTCTGAATGAAGAGTTCATCCCAAGATGGTTTTGACAAAGTCCAGTTGAAGTTCCAGTGTCAATAGTCCACCCTGAAATCATTGTGGGTGCAATCTCCTTGAAAATTGCTGTGACAACACCTTAAGGTCGTTTTGAGAAAAAAATGCTTTGTGAAAAGTCCTTGCAAAATTTGTGTTGAAAAGGTTGCTGTGATAAGGGATTTTTGTGAGAAAAATTAACTGGAAAGTTGCTGGCGAAATTGACTACCCGGAGGTTAATGTGGGGACAGTAAGTCCATGCATTAAACTTGCTGAGTAAATACTCCATCAGAAACTCGCTATGAGAAGAGTTAACCTGTCGGTTGTTATAAACAGTCAACCTTAAGTTCATTGTAATAAAATTCAACCAAAAGCTTTCTTAGTAACAATTCATTCAAAAGATTTTGTGTAAACAGTTTAACCAAAGTAGCTTTGGGCAAGTCTAAGTTTGCTGTGGAAATTTTCAACCCTGAGGACGTTGAGAAAGTAATCTACCCGAAGATGCATGTGGGAACAATTCACCCTAAGATTGTAATGAAAAAATTCAAACCGAAGGATGCTTTAAAAAAACTTCAAAACAGTTTTTGTGGAAAAAGAAACCGCCTAGATGCTATGGGAATAGTTCACCGAGAGACATTTGACATTTGGGCTCTGAAAAGAGTTAAACCGAAGGTTTCCGTGTGAACAGACCATAAGAAGGTTGTAGTGAGAACAACCGAAGTTTGTTGTTGCTACTTCGAAACCGAGTTTGTTTACAAACAACCCTCAGATCGATAAAAAAATAAATGTATACCCAAAGAAAGCTTTGGCAACATCCAGCCTTTCGCACAACGCAGTACAGAAAAAAATCGTTTCTCAGTCGATCTATTCGTATGTGAGTTTCGTTCAACTGTTGACGAGTGTGGACGTGTTTTATTTTAACTCCGTGCTATAAATTGAATTACTAAAATTGTTCGTAATAGGTTTTGTTCGTAATAGGTATTTTTGTGATATTTTCATTACCACATCAAGGAAAATGAAAATATGGACACAAATGATACCGATTTAATTCGAGGCTCTGCCTCACCGACTGGTGCTGGTCCTAGCACTGGTCTTAGGGTTGCGACCTTGAAGTCCGGCCTTGATTCTGGTAGGGGTGCTCAGCCTAATATTGGTGGTAAAAAGAAAAAGAAACTTAAGCCATCAAAGGTCAGGCACAACCAGAGAAGGCTTTGTTTGAAAATAATTAACAGACTAAGCCAACTCGATGGAACGAAGCTCTCCGAACGTGAGAGGGCGTCGCTATCATGGGCGAAAGGAGTCATTGAAGAACAGGACAAACTTTCGGCAATACGCGCATCTGACAAACAGAGCGCTGTTTCGGCCTCGTCATCGAAGTCTGGTAAAAGGTTGCGCTCGCCCGACGAGAAACCTTTACCTAAGAGATCTAAGGTGACCGGCAACGTCTGGACTCAGTCTTTTAGTGAAGTGGTTAAAGGTAACTTCGTTAGGGCTGTGATAAACAGGCAAAATGGGGATTGTAGTATTCCAAGGGACAAGTGGAGTTTAGTTGAAACTAAACTAAATGAAATCTACTATAGGCTCCTTGAGAGTATGCCTGATTTTCTCCCTACTACTGTCAACGCAGGTTGGTATCAGGGGCGAGTAAAACTCGTTGCTTTTGGGAACGAAAGATCCGCAGCCGTGTTTAAGGTTGCCATTAGCCAAGTGGGAGAGTTATGGCCTGGAGCCAGACTGGACGTTGTGGAAAAACATGATATCCCCTCGCAACCCAGAGCTCATGCATGGATCCCAATGGCTACAAGTGACACTGCGGTGATTCTAAAGATGATAAAAGTCTGCAATCCTGACCTTCCAACTCAGAATTGGCAAATTGCCAGATTGGGTGAGATGGAGGGCGCTCGTCGTCAAGCAGTGGTCTTGGTTAATGAGGAATCGCTTCCGCTTTTAGCCAGGACTGATGGCATTATTAGATTTGGCTTTTTTTCATATAAGAGTCAATGTCTACAAGGGCGACCAGAAGCCTATTTTGGACGCAGACAAGCCAGTGGCAGAGTCGGCTGGGGAGGAGAATCTGGAAAAGGTTGATATTCAGCTGACCGATTCTAGGCTGATGGGAGATGCATCTGGCATTTTCGAAACCGAATCTGGTAACGAATGCGACCTCTGTGATGGCACGGAGGATAAAGCTGATGCCATGATGGGTGACATTCAGGACGAGGCCCATGCAGTGAGGAATTCGGAGAGTTCTGTTGCCTCCGATTCAGAACAGATGGGACACATATCTGGCTTATTCGAAACCGAATCTGGGGACGAATGCGACCTCTATGATAACACGGAGGATGAAGCCAATAACACGGTGGTGGAAAGGATGGTGGAAAAAAAGCAAGATGTTGCGGTTCCTACAAATAAACCTCCATCACTGTAAGGCAGCCTCAGCTGCACTATTGCTGCGCCTGACGAAAGGAGCAGTTGACTTGGTTTTTATCCAAGAGCCCTGGGTGCGGGGTGGCAGGGTTTGCGGATTGAAGACCCCAGGATTTAAGTTGATGGTTGCCAAAGGTGAGGGTTCACCAAGAGCCTGCATCTTGGCGAAAAATGGCTTAAATATATTCTTTTTATCAACTTTTAGTGATATGGATGTTACAGCGGCTAGCTTAGAGCTTCATGGGAAATCTATTTGGCTCGCCTCTGCGTATTTTCCTAATCCGGGGCCAATACCCCCGGAGAAGGTTGGCGGTCTGATTCGGGAGTCTGAATCTAGGGGACACCAGTTACTTGTGTGCTGTGATGCTAATGCACATCATTCGATATGGGGAAGTACAGACACAAATGATAGAGGCGAATCACTTTTGGAGTTTTTGTTAAGCACTAACCTGTTTATTTGTAACAAGGGTAGTGAACCAACTTTCGTTACAAGTACGCGGCAAGAGGTTCTTGACGTAACACTTGTATCAGATACATTGTCTGATAGAATTGATGACTGGAGAGTTTTGGAAGAGCATTCTTTCTCAGATCATCGCTACATTGAGTTTTTACTCAGGGAGCGTGCCCCGGTTGAGACAGTCTCTAGAAATCTGAGAAGAACAAACTGGGTGAAATATAGGGAGACTTTTTCTTTGCTTTTGGATGAAGTACCCCTATCTGAACCGCATAGTTTAGCGGAAATTGACTGTCTGGTTGACCATATAACAAATGTTTGTAATAGGTGCCTGGATGCGTCTTGCCCTTCTGCAAAGCCCAGAGGGAAAAAAAAGCCACCTTGGTGGTCAAATGAGTTGCAGACGAGCAGAGATTCCTGCAGAAAGCTCTTTAATAAGGCTAAATTTTCAAGAGCTGACGAGGACTGGTCTGCATACAGGCTGCAACTTAAGAGTTATAAGAAGATGATCAGAAATGCAAAATGTGATTCTTGGAAAAACTTCTGTGGAAACATAGAAGACGTCTCTGAGGCATCCAGGCTGCGCAAGGTTCTGGCTTCTTCTCCTTGCACCCTAGGATACCTGAAAGATCCTAATGGGGTGTGGTCTTCCTCCAGTGGAGAGTCGCTGGATCTCCTTTTAAACATGCATTTTCCGGGCAATTCCATGACGCCGTTTCAAGCTTTGGAACGTTCTGACGCCCAAGCATCTGAAATTGCTTCGGAAATAATAAATATGCCAACATTAATTTGGGCGATAAAAAGCTTCAGGCCCTATAAATCCCCGGGACCTGATGGTATAATCCCGGCTGAGTTGCAGCAAGTGTTGGACTATATAGCCCCGTTGCTGTATAATCTATACACAGCATGCATCAACTGGTCTTATATTCCTTTAAAATGGAGGGATACCAGAGTCGTATTTATCCCGAAGGCTGGGAAAAGTTCCCACACAGCTCCGAAGGATTTCAGACCAATTAGTCTGTCTTCTTTTTTGTTAAAGACAATGGAACGAATGATAGACTCATATTTGCGTAGAGTGATTGACCCGAGGTTGCTTTCGACAAAGCAACATGCATACAGCAAGGGACGATCAACGGAAACAGCTCTTCATGAGCTCGTTGGTACCATCGAGAGATCGCTTTCGGTAAAGGAGTACACTATGGTGGCCTTTCTTGATATTGAGGGGGCTTTTAATAATGTCATCCCAGAATCGATAATATTGGCATTGTCTGGTCTGGGAGTAAAGCGTGAAATCGTTTTAATGGTGGAAAACCTACTTGCCAATAGACGTATAACGTCTGAATTGGGAGCGTCCGTCATATCTCGATTTGTCAATAGGGGCACACCACAAGGAGGTGTTCTTTCGCCGCTTCTTTGGAACCTGGCACTGAATTCAATGCTACTATCTCTAGAAGCACGTGGTTGTCATGTTGTCGCATATGCTGACGATGTCGCGATAGCGGTAAAGGGGAAGCATCTGCCAACATTGCGGGATATTCTTCAGGGTTCTCTGAAAGATCTGTCTAAATGGGCAAGAGACTGTGGTCTAGGAGTTAATCCTAGTAAAACAGAGCTTGTTTTGTTTACAAGGAAAAATAAGATTCCTGCTTTTGATCCTATTTCTCTGGACGGTACTGAAATCACCTTCTCAGATGGAGCCAAGTATCTTGGAGTATTTCTAGATAGGAAGCTGAATTTCAGGCGTAATATTGAGGAACGGGTGAGAAAAGCAACGATTGCTTTGTATTCCTGTAAAAGGGCCATTGGAAAACGATGGGGTTTTAGCCCTCAAGTCGTTCATTGGATCTATACAGCAGTGGTGCGTCCAATTTTGCTGTATGGAATCATTGTCTGGTGGCCTGCTTTAGAAACAAAAGCAAACTTTGTCTTTATCACGAAGGTACAGAGAATGGCGTCAATGTGCATCACTGGTGCTCTTCGTACTACACCTACGGCTGCATTAGAAATCCTCCTTCACCTGATACCCTTGGACATATTGGGTAGGCAGTATGCGGCTGCGTCGGCAATTCGACTTAATAGCACGCTGCAATGGAGGAGCAGTGATTGTGGCCATAGCGCGATCTTGAAAAAGATAACAATACCACAAAATGTGGACTGTGCTCCCTCTTTGAGCCTCTTTGAGCGCCACTTTACCACTATGATACCATCCAGGGAGTCTTGGATGGGGGATACTCCGGGTAGTGGAGCTACCATAAATTTTTACACAGATGGATCGAGGCTGCACGAACAAGTGGGCTTTGGAGTCTATTCGGAAGAGCTTGGGTTGAGCCTGGCTCGTAGATTGCCAGATCATTGCAGTGTTTACCAGGCAGAGATGCTGGCAATAAAAGAAGTGGCTGACTGGTTGAGCTGCAATGCCTTGTCTACAACCGCAGTCAACATCTATACTGACAGTCAAGCCGCGGTCAAGTCCCTGGATTCAATGTTTCTGAAAACAAGATCTGCCCTTAACTGCCGCACGTCTTTAAATGAGATGGCCAAGCAGTTTAACATACGACTCATATGGGTCCCAGGGCACAGAGACATTCCAGGGAATTGCAAAGCCGATGAGCTTGCAAGACTAGGAACTACCTTACAGGTTCCAACAGAATTGGAATGTGTTGGTATGCCTCTAGAAACTTGCAAGCAAAACCTACGGCTTTGTTCTGCGACGGAGACTAATCAAAGATGGGCAAATGGATGGACGTGTGAGACAACACGACTGATTTGGCCTTCTCTTAATCAGGGGCGCACAAGTGAGCTGATATCGCTTCCAAGAGGAGAGATTTCGACGGTGGTTTCTATAATTACCGGACACTGTCTTATAGGGAAGCACGCAGAGCGGTTAAATGTGCCGTCGAATGACTTTTGCCGAAGTTGCATGGATGAAGAGGAGTTGGAAACTATCGAACACTTTATTTGCCATTGCCCGGCACTTTCTGGTCAGAGACTTGCTTCACTGGGATCTAGGGAGCTGTACGATCTTTCTGATTTGTCGGATGTCAAAATTCAACATCTAAGGAGTTTTATAAGAAGCTCAAAATGGTTTAACGACAGGGACTAATAGGGAAACCTATTACGGTCCCGTGGTATCACAATGGACCTCAGAGTCTACGTGTGTTGACGTAAAAACGTCAGCAGCCACTTACAACCTAACCTAACCTATGTGAAGTAATATTCAAGCAGAATGTTCCGTGACACTTTTAAATAGGAATGGTTTAAATCTAGTATTTACAAACACTACTATCTCTTTTTTTCCCTCCCATACCTATTTTTCCAGATATCAACACAATGCACTACATTTGTATAAGCAAACAGTGTTAAGGTGGAATACACGAATGTTTGCAAATCCACAGGAAGTTGTTGATATAACACCGTCCGACAGACAATATTAAACATGAACCGGATGATATACATCTGAATGTAGAGATCACATGAAGGAAATCTGCGTTTACATTTTTTTATTTCGTGATCCTGTTTTCTCTTAAAAGGACTTCAAAGTTTTAAAGTATACATTTTGTAAAATATTTTTGAAATATTTGTACTTGTCCTAGGATGACACTGGTTATGGCAAATGAAAGAGGAGGATCTCCCCTAATTTCTTCATTTTGTTATTTTGCCATATTAGGATAAAAGTATGTGAACAATATCATTTGAAAACTTTATCAAAATATTTTGATGACTAACCTTATTTTTCCTGATATGTAAAAATAATAAAATAGGAAAATTGGGGGCGATCCTCCTCTTTCATTTACTATCACCAGTGGCATCCTAGGACAAGTACAAATATTAAAAAAATATTTTATAAAATTCAATCCTCTAAAACTTTTAAGTCCTTTTAAATGGAAAGAGCATCACGAAAAGAAAATTGTAAATGCAGTTTTACTACATTTAGTCTTTAGTCACAAATGCATAGTATCCAGTTCGTGTTTAATGAATTTTTCATTTTTGTCGGACGGTGTAATTAAACCGAATTTTACTGTGTAGTAGACCCAAAGTTGCTATGAAAATAGCCAAGCCGATATTTTCTGTGAGAAAGGTCAACCCTAATTTGTTCTGAAGGTCGCTGTGGGAACAGTTAAGCTATTAAATGCTCTGGGAACAGTCGATACTTGTTGATGGAGATTCCACTCATAGGCTCTGTAGTAACAGCCAGTGCAAAGTTAACTGCGGGAATAATCTACAATCTACAACAGTTCACACGAAGGTCTTTGGGGTAACTTTCAACCAGACAAATGCTTAAAGCTTACTGTGGTAACTGTTTGTCATTCAATAGAAAAATTATTTACGCTTGGGCTCAATTTCAATAATTTCGTTTTATTCCATTTGTTTTACAGATAAATGTGGAACCAAACTTGACAATTGAACAATTGCCATTCCTTGCACAGAAAATAAAATATTCAAATTTAAATCAACAAACATCAATTGTAAATCAACTAAACATGATATCAACCAAACATGTAGTAAAAACGGCCGCCTGTTAGTCCATAATACAAAACTTCGATTTTGTTTTCAACAAACTCACTCAAGTAATTTTATTTCAAAATTCTTTTTTCATGTCAATAAATAGTGTTTGTGTTTGTTAAATTTCTTTGTTGAAAAAAAAATTCATTTGTCAGATCAACAAATTGTGTTTGTTGAATTCCTTTGTTGAAAAACAAAAATAAGATTTTTTTAATTTTGTCTGATCAACAAATTGTGTTAGTTTTTGTTGAATTTCTTTGTTGAAAAAAAACAAAATTATTTTTTCAACAATCAAAATTTACAAACGTTTGTTGATATTACAAATTTCTGTATAAAAGACTTTTCAGTGAAAAAACTAATTGTATTCACAAATATGGGGGTCAATGTAACAATTCGTTTTTTTCTGTGTGTCAATTTGACTGGCATAACTACACTATGCAACAAATTTCAGGTTATTGCTGCAAATCTCAATGATTCTATCGTAAAACGATAGTTGACCATCAGACAAATTTAATTTTAAGAATTTTACATATTTTGGAGGAATTTCCAGTCTTTGTGACTTCAATATAATTTTATGCCGAAAATATTTGTTGTACCGTGTAACAAATACAAAATAACTTAACTTAACATTTTGATTACTTTGTTGTCTCAAAAACCAAATGTTTTTCCCCGTTTTATAATTCTGCTTTTATGTTTCATTAAAGCAACGAAAAAACAAGAATATTGTGATTATAAGAAAATTATATGGCTGCAAAAGCTTAAAAATTAACATGAACAACAACAATGTTGCAAGAAGAGGATGTTGAAATATACACTGTTTTTGCTGGCACACGTCCTTGTAGAGTTATCCATCTGAGAGTTTTCTACATATATATTTAAAAATATACATTTCTATGTGTTTCTCTGTGTATGCGTCTGTTTGTCTTTGTTATCCATCCTTTTGATCATTGATTTTTTACATCTTTAATTTGCATTTAATCATCCTTGTTTCATGGCTGTTAATGGTTCATTTGTTTCTTTGTGTTTTATTTTTTATGAAAATAAAGAAATTTATAATTTTTCTTCTAGTCTCGTCCTTCTTGTTCATCTACTAATTTCAAATAAAACAACGTTGTAATCAAATGTTTGATTTTATTGTTTCCTTTTTAGACACTTTGTAAAATTTGCTTCCTTAAAGGGTGGAGGAAACTGTTTGGTGTGATGGTTGATGGTTTTCATTAATTCATTTCATTTTAGTTTTTTTTTTTTTGTACATTTGCGGTTTTGTGGCTTGATTTCTATGACTTTTGCATATTATTATCTAATCTAAGATTTAACAAGCTTTTTGAGGTTTTGATGTCCATCTGGTTGATTAGATTTTAAAATCAGCAAAAGGCTGTCATAGTCATTCCTTTTTCTAATAATTTTTTTTTAAGAATTCGCTATTTTTGTTTAAAACTTTTTAAGGGAAACAAAAATATTGTTTTCGACATGGATACGACAAAAAGTCTTTGAAGCAATAATATTGGCCACGGTCCAAGGAACATTTTACTCAAATATCTGAAAGCACTCAGAGCATTTGTTTTTTAGTTGCAATAAAAACTTAAACTTAAAAGCTTAAAATAGAATTTTTTGATTTATTGTCGTCGGAAACGCGTATAGCTCAAAAAACCATTACCGATATGACAACAAGTCTCTAAAGCAATAATGTCGGGCTTAATCCGAGAAACATTCGTAGCAAATACTTGAAAGCTCTACGAACTATCGTCTTTGAGCTATATCAAAAAAAGTCACGTAAAATAATAAAAATATGACATTAAAATTTCAGAATGTGAATGTTTGAAAATATAGAGAAAAATAGCGGAATTTTTTGGTATGGCAAAAAGTTTTTTCCGCTTTTGAATGTTCTGAAAATTTTTATTCTACTAGACCAATGGTTCCCAACCTTTGATTCTCGCCCCACTGGGGGGCAATTTGAACGCTTTAGGGGGGCAACGAGAAAATTTTCAAGATATTTTTTTTGTTAAATAAACTAAAAAATATTATTTTAGTTAAATTATTTAGTTGTTTTTGAAAAATTTTTCTAAAAACTTCGTTTAACGATGATTTTAACATAAAGTTTGCTTAATCACAAGTAAATTTTAAATTTTAAAACAAATTTGAAAAATTTAAAAATTTTTCTTCAGTGTTGGGGGGACATTTTAGTTTTTTAACTCAAAAGTGGGGCATGGCGCAAAAAAGGTTGGGAACCATTGTACTAGACCTAAAACGTATATTCTACAAATACGAGGCCAATAGGATTACGATTAATTTCGTAAATCACGCGTGATCGTGAGTGAAATTTTTTTTTATTCATGTGATGGTGAGTAAGCGTGATTAGAAAAAACAGTTTCGTTCGTGAGCACGCGTTAGTTACGAAGGCCACGTTAGAGATGATTGTGAAAAAATTTATGAAAAAAATTTGCAGGGTTATCTTCAGTCGGAAACCAGCGGTCAAAGTTGGACAAAATTACCAAAATCCATGTCGAAATTTTTTTATCAAATCCGGCTCAAAGATTCGGAAATTTGGCGCACTTTATTGGAAAAATATTTAAAAAAATCCAAAACTGCGATTTTGGTCCACAGATGCTAATTTTGAAATATGAAAATTATTTTGTATCCAAATTGGTCTCAAAAGTTGGAAAATGTTAAGTGGGCTTGATCATTTTGGGTAGTTTAGTTGTAGTTTAGTTTCATAATTCGAAAATGAATCTTGCCCTAAACCTTTCAGTACTAACACCGCAGACAGAACAAATCCCACCCGTTTCTTCAAATAAAATCATCAAGAGATGATGTTTTGTATATTTTGTAGCACATTTAACTTGAAAGTCTCTCGACCATAATTTACCACAATTTTTATACAATTTATGCCATTTAGTATATTTGAACATACTCTGGTATATAAATTTTATTTCTATAACAAATTTTTTTGTTATATTTTTTTCTACTTTTAATCCATTTTTATTTAAATGGTCTTTAGGGGCATTGTTTTTATGTTGTCAACATGTGTGTAAATTTGTAAAAAGCACACATTATTATTAGTTGATGTGTTGGTGTCCAAGACAATGTTATTGTCGTTGTCTGCATGTGGATGTGATTATATGCATTAGGATGGATCGCAATTAGAATTTTTTTAATTTCTAAAATGTGGATAATTTTAGATTAAAACGTGATCAACTTCGATTCTTGAAAAGCAAAGATTTTTTCAAGTCAATATCAGCAGGAATAACGGGAAGCCCAGCTACAGGGGAACAGTCAGTGTTTTGCCTATATGGGAGCAGTCAACCTTAAAGTCGCTATGTAAACTTTATACCCAAAAGTTGATGTAAAAGCCAAAGATTGCTGGAGAAGTAGTGAATTCGAAAATTTATATGGAAACAAGCAAAAATTGTTGTGGGAACAGCCATCCGACAATTTCTGTGGAGGTAATGTCTATAATGGAGACAAGCGAGAACAGTGTAGCAAAAGTCTTCCCGAAAGTCGTTGTAGCAATTGCCGGTGCTTACTGGTGGAGCGTCAACCCACAGGTCTATTTGGGAACACTCAACCCCAAAATTTCTATTGAACAAGTATACAAAAATAAACTTGTTTCTACCGATCAAACCTAGTTTAGGAACAATATATCCACAATTAGCTTTGGGAACAGTTTTCTGAAACCCGCAACAGTCAAGCCTAATCATGCCGAGTTGGTAGTCTAGCGGAAACTTGATTTGGGAACAGTCAACCCGAAGTTTGTTGTGGCATCAGTCAACCCAGTCACTGTAGAAAAAGTCTTCTTTTTAATAATTTAGGCCACCCCCAAAGTTTCTCTGAGAACAGTTTACCGAAAGGAACTTGTTTCTATAGACCAAAGTTTACTTAGGAACAAAACATCCAAAATCTACTTTGGGAACTGTTTACCCGAAACCCGCTATGGGAAAAGGGCACATGACGAATGCCAAGGGTTCGGTCAAATCTTATCTTGCTTTGTAAATAGTACAAAAGAAACTTGCTTTGGAAACAGTCAACCCGAAGTTTGTTGTGACTTCAGTGAACACATTCTTTATAGGAGAAGTCTGCCCTTAGTCTTGGTGTGGCACGGTGACTGTGGGAACAGTCCACCCCAAAATTTATGTGGCAAAAGTTTACCCAAAGGAAATTGATTCAATAGACCAAAGAAACTTGATTCGAAAACAGACAACCCGATGTTTTTGTGACTTCAGTCTAACCGAAGTTAGCTAAGGAACAATTCAGCACAAGTTTCTGTATGAAAAGTTTATCTGAAGGTGGGTGTTCAAAAGTCCAGCCGAAGTTCACAGCGCCAGTAATCCTAAGCTTGGTTGTGTGTGTAATCTACCCGAAGATTGTTGAAAAGTCTACGCTAAGGCCATTGTGAGAAAAGTCAAACTGTATAATGCTTCAAGAACAGTACAAGCAATGTTCTTTGTGGGAAAAGTCAATCCTTAGTTTGCTGTGGGAACAGTTTAGCTAGGAATTTTGCTTTAACAGCGAAGTAAGGAAACCTGATCCCAAATTAAGTGATAAAATCAAAAAATGCTAAATGTAGGAATAGTTCACTGAACAAAGAAATTTAATATAAAGCAAGCAATAAAGTTAAATTCGACATGGCCGAATACATGAATACCCTCCACAATGCCCATGGCAAAAGGCCACCATAAGCTCGCTGTGACGTTGTCCAGGCAAAGTCCAGCCGAAGTTTACTGCGTCATTTGTCCACCCTTACTTCGTTGTGGGTGCAACATACCCAAAGATTGCTGTGAGAAAAGTCAAACTGAAGTATGCTTTGAGAACAGTACAAGCAATGTTTTTTGTGAAAAAAGTTGCTGTGGGAACAGTTCACAGAAAGAATTTGATCAGGAAATCTGATCCTGAATTAAGTGATAAATCCAAAAAACAATAAAAATAAATATAAATAAAGTAAAAAAGTTTATTTGTCATCCCTAAATCTATGATTACCCTCCACTATATCCGAAACATTTTAAAACAAAAGAATTTGAGTCAACCCTGATTTCGCTCGCTTTGGTTTCAAAATTGATTGCTGTGGGAACTGTCTACTCTAAGGTCGTTGTGAGAAAAGTCAATTCGAAGAATGCTCTAATTGCTTTGGGAACAGTCTACGCAGTCGTTGTAAGAAAAGTCAAAACGAAAGATGCTTTGAGAATAGTGCAAGCAATGTTTTTTTGGAAAAGGTTGTTGTGGGAACAGTTCACCGAAAGACTTTGATTAAAAAGCGAAGTCAGGAAATATGATCCTAAATTTAATTATAAATCCAAAAAATTCTAAATATTTTCATAACAATAAAAATAAATATAAATCAAGTCAAAAAGTTTAATTTGTCATGCCTGAATCCATGAATACGCTCCACTATGCACAAAAAATTTTGAAAACAAATGAATTTGAGTCAACCCATTGATCGTTGTGGTAGCATTCTACTTAAATTGATTACTGTGGGAACAGTTTACCCTAAGGTCGTTGTAAGAAAATCATTCCGTAGAATGCTGTGAGAACAGTCAAAGCAATGTTTTTGCTGGGAAAAGTCAACCTTTAGATTGCTGTGGGAACAGTTAACCAAGAAATCTTAGTTTTGGTATAATAGCGAAGTCATGAAATCTTATCCTAAATTAAGTAATAAAACCAAAAAATGCTTAATATTTTCTAAACAATAAAAATAAATATAAATCAAGTAAAAAACCTAAATTTGGAATGACTGAATTCAAAAATATTCTCCACAATGCCCAAAACATTTTGAAAACAAACGAATTTGAGTCAACCCTAAGTTCCTTGTAGGAGCAATATACTTGAATATCGCTGTGGGAACAGTTACCCTAGGTTCGTTTTGATAAAAGCCAATTTGTAGAGTGCAGAGAGAAGAGTCAAAGTAATGTTTTTGTGGGAAAAGTCAGTGTTTGGTAAACTGTAGGAACAGTTTGAGTCAACCCTATGTTCGTTGAGAGAAAAGACAATCAGAAGAAAACTATAGGAACAGTTCACCTAACATTTTTTTATTACTACAAAAAAATTTTACACTCAAAAAAATTTACACTCAAGAAAAATTCCTACTCATATTTTTTACAAAATTACAAAAAAGTTTTTGCAATCAAAAATACAATAAAACAAGTTTTACACTCAAAAAAAATTTGTCGCAAAATATTGATTTTTTTTTTCAAAAATCACTAGGAAAAGTTTTTTTACTCTAAAAAATATTAAAGGTTTTGGCCATTGTGGAGGAAATTAAATTTTTTTACTTATTTTTATTTTGAAAAAAAAATAATTTTGATCTAGTCTATTACAATATATATGTCTATGTGCTTGTGAATTTGTATCACCACTTGTCTCGCCAACATATTAAGCTGTTGTTCAAAATATGTTCTGTTCTATAAATGCTGCTGCTAGGCATATAAAAGGATCTATTTTGTATTTTTTTGTATCTCGATGATGTTGTATGTGTGTAAAGCCAGCTATAGCAACAGTAAACGTAACACCAAAACACCACAAACTTTTACTCCAACATGAAGGATTCTTTTGTTATTTTATGTTTGTCCATTCGTTCGTTTACTACATTTTGTTGCAAGCCACCATTTCCACCTACTCCCACACATTTTGTAAAGATTTTCTTTAAATGTGCAGTAGTAGCATTTGTGATGATGATGAGTGACAACCATGATGGTGACCATGAAAAGAACAAGCTTAAAAACACTTGTACAAGTTTTTTTCCGGTATGTGTATGAACGAGTATGGTTTTTTCTGGTATATAATGGTTAAAACATATGTGTTCTTTATTTGTGTGCCATATGGAAGAATGGTCTGGTCTTGTGTGGTATGGTGTGTGGCATGGTCTGCTATACTATACAGTATAGCACATTTTGCTGTGGCACAGAAAAAAGTGTAGTATAATTTAAAATCAACAAAATAATTGTTAACAATCATTATTTAGTTTAATTTTAATTAAATCAAGTAAAAGTTTTGTTGGCATAACAAAAACTTTTATTTACAAATTTGATGGACAATTTATTTACATTAACAAATAAATCTAGCTTAAATTTTTATTTTCTAAAGTCACAATAGTCGTTGTTGTTTTGATAACAGTCCTTGTAACTTTAGTTTTAATTAAAAATTTAATTGCCTCAACAATAACATTATTTGCTTTGTTAATATATTTTTTTTTTCTGTGTCTTCACATGCTTGCTCATATTCGGAAGCTTATGTTTGGTTTTTATATGAGGATTTTTAACAGATTTTGATGAGCTAAGGACAGAGTGTGAAATATTTTAAGTGTATGTTTGTAATTTTTGCATGTATTCATGTGTTATATGGTTTAGTTATGTGGTGTGAAAAATTTATGAAATTTTAATGCGGTTTTTCTGCAAAATGGTCGAAAGTTGTATTTTGTGCATTTCTTTGTTTTTTTTTTGTTTTTTGGTAATTGTTAATAATGAACGGTAACTACAAGTGTCGAAAATTATTACGCTTTGTAGGTTTGTAATTTGAAATTTAATTTTGAGAATTAATTTTATTTATGTATTATTCAAAATTGCAATTAGAAGGATAGTGATTTTAAAATTTATGTAGAAAAATGTTTAATATCGACGGGGGAAACCTTCTTCTTCGAAATAACTTTTATCAAGTCATTTGTTATGATATTTACTTTTGAATAATATAATGTTATAATTATTTTTTATAACCACACCCCCAAAAGGGAGGCGGTCTCATAAACACCATGACCTAAGTGCACGCCAGTGAACTTCTTATGGAGTAACATTTTTTTAATTTTTGGACAAATATCCAAAAACAATGCCTTCAAATTTTGTACTATAGGACAAAATATTAAATTATGATAATGTTTTGCTGAAGATATGGGTGTACTTGACAAAGCAAAGTTTTTTTGAACAAAAAATAATGTTATATTCATTTGCCATTCCATGTAAAATTAATAAAAATATCGGTCGAGGACCCAATTAAGTTTATATATTATTGGCTCATGTTGGTTTCTAAGGCATTCTAGCTATATCCATCCGTCCATCTGTCTGTCAAAAGCAATAAATATGTAGTCCAAACCAAAAAAGATGTAAATTTGTTAAATGAACAAAATCGGATCCGTATGTCTGTGTAAGTAAATGCAGTCCAAACTAAAAGTGCTGTAAATTTGATAAATGAAAAAAAAAAAACAAGTAAGAAAGCTATATTCGGCTGTGCCGAATCTTTAAATACCCTCCACAATGTTAACCAATGCACTATGGTTTCGCAGACGACCTTTCTTGGCCAAAATTCAATTTTCTCAAAATTGATTTTAGAGAAAATTGTAAACATTTACAAACAACAGAAAACATATTATGTTTTTGTATACACTCATTTACCGTTCAAAAACAAATTTAGCTAAAAATAAAAAAAAAAACGTATTTTTTTAAATTCTTTCAATTATTTTTTTGAGTTTAAATACAACAAATTTCTTATAATAATTTTTAACACAAAACCTATTTAAAACCAAAAATTTTTCCATTTTTGTAATGTTGGCCAATAAAAGTGATGATCGGAACCATAGTGCAATGCAAATATTTAAAAAACAAAAAAAAAATAATTTATAAGTATGTATGTATTAGACTGCCCAGAAAAAAACAAAGTTGTTATTTTCTTGGGGGATACCTGCGAATTTTGTTCCTTTTTGTGCAAAAAAATTTCGGTTTTTTTTTTGGATTTTTAAAATAATATCTAGAGGTCGCGATCTCGCGTTTTATAACGATTTATTTTTTTTTGAGTTTTTTATTATTTTAAATTGTTAAATATGATTAATATGATAAAATATTAATAATTTCAGACAAAAAAAAAATAAATTAAAAATTAAATATCGCTCATTCCATGAGATGTCTCCCAGCATCTAATCAAATGTTCTTTAATTTATTTGAAATTTCGCACACAGGTACACTATGGAGCAATTAAAATAAATTCGTTTTTAGTTTCGCGAAAATCCACGAATTCGCGAACGCGAATATATTCGCGAATTCACGGATTTTCTCAGAACTAACAACTGATTTATTTTAATAGCTTCATAGTGTTCATGTGTGCAAAATTTCAAATAAATTAAGGAACATTTGATTAGATGCTGGGAGACATCTCATGGAAGGAGCGATATTTAATTTTTAATTTAATTTTTTTTTTGTCTGAAATTATTAATATTTTATCATATTAATCATATTTAACAATTTAAAATAATAAAAAACTCAAAAAAAATAAATCGTTATAAAACGCGAGATCGCGACCTCTAGATATTATATTAAAAATCCCAAAAAAAAACCGAAATTTTTTTGCACAAAAAGGAACAAAATTTCCAGGTATCCCCCAAGAAAATAAAAACTTCGCTTTTTTTCTGGGCAGTCTAGTATGTATGTATGAAAATTATATAAAAATTATGAAAATAATTTCAAACTCTTATAAATTTTTATTAAAAAATATTTTTTTTTTTATTTTACCTTTAAAAATTATGAAAATTATATTAAAGCAGCCACGTGTATGACACATACTACGTATTTTTTACTTCTATTGATACAAATAACAACTAACAAGCCAAACAAACATCAACAACTACAAAATGGCGCGCTGTCACGCCATATCATAGAGGTTTATATTGAAACTCATCTCAATTGCTCATAGCTTCTTAACCCCTGAACCGATTTTAACATAATTGGTACAAAAATAACCAGAAAAATAAGTTATGAACCTTTTTACAATTTTTTTTGAATATGTCAACCATAAGCCAAGATAAATCATTTTTAAATTTTAGGTTAAATTTCTGGTGCCTCTCCCCATTGTGCGATTCCACCCAAATTTTTTGTGAGTGCTAGGAATGATAAAATTACATTAAATTCCAAGTTTCGTTCAGATTCATTCAACAGGTTCACAATAATTTTAGAGGTATCTTTACATTTTCACTCATAACTTTTAAAATACTTAACCGGTTTCAAAAACAAATACATCAGGTTCTGCCTAGAAGAATTACGCAACTTTTAGTGCCCCACGCGTTTAAATCGGTTTCGGACTATTGCCAAAAATATGATTTCAACAGACAGACGGACATCGCTAGATCGACTTAAAATCGATCGAGGATCATGAATATATATACTTTATGTGGTCCTAAACCAATATTTCAATGCGTTACATACGGAATGACAAACTTATATATACCCTCTATCACCAGAGTGGAGGGTATAATAATCTGAGACATTCCGATATTCGTCTGTTGGTCCGTTTGTGGAAAGCACACTGCAGTCCAAACCAAAAGAGGCACGAATATGACTAGTGTGTATAGACTGGTAAAGTTCTTAAATGGACGAAATCGGACCAGGAGGAAGAAGCTTTCCTTTGAGGAACTACAACTAAGAACTCCAACTTAAAAATTTAGCTTTTTCTGTCCGCCCCTTTTGTGGGCGTGAATATAAGTGCAAAAACTTGTTTTTACAAAATTTTTGTAATTTTGTTAAACAAATGGAACATTTTTATGTCAGAAAAAGTTCATACATGGTGAAAAAGTAATTTTGGAGAAAAAAAAGGCAAAAAAAATGTTTTTTACAAAAAAACAAAACATTTTAATGAAAAAAAAGTTTTTTGACGAAAAAAAAATTTTTTGATGTAAAAACTTTTTGATTAAAAAATTATGGGACAAAAAAAAATTCACAAAAAAAAATTTTTTTTGATGCTAAAAAAAAAGTATTTTTGGTAAAAAAATTTTGTAATGAAAAAAAAATGTTGATGAAAACGAAATATTGATAAAAAAATTCTTTATAAAAAATTCTTTTTTGATGGAAAAAAATTTATGAAAAAAAGTTGTAAAGAGAAAAAAATTGCTGGAAAATAATTATTTTATCTTTTATTCACCAGCTGGTGAAAAACTTTTTTATTCACCAGTAGGTGAATTTTTCTGCAAGTTACCAATCCAAGTTACAAACCTTTTTTTATGAAAATGCAAAGAGTAATTTTTCTTTTCTTTTTCAATTGAGGTGGAGTCTAGCATTACTTTTCAAATTACACACCAGCCGCAAAACATTATCACAACAACAAATTTCGTTTTTTTAGTTCTTCAAGGGTGACCTCATTTCTCCCTAGTCCGATTTTTTCCATGTACGTAACAATTTAGCTTAAACTTAATTTTTGAATTGGTCTTAATTTTTCTAAACTATTTCCAGCCTATTTGAATTTGCTTTTTAAGATTTTTTTTTTATTTTCCTAATTTATTTTTGATTTTGTAGGCAATTGCGTTTTCTAGTTTTTAATATCTTAGGTTTCTTCTTATTTTCATTTTCTTTTTTTTTGATCTAAATTTTTCTGAACTCTTTCCAGCAGTATCGGAATTTGTCTAAATATATCTGATTTGTTTTTCCTCATTTTTGATATTTTTTTTTCTTTTTTTGCCCGTAATATTTTTAAATTTTTTAACATTTTTGTGAATTTTCTAGATTTTTTCGATTTTCTTAAATGTTCTTCGTTTTAAATAACAAAAAAAGTAATAATATTGTTTCCTCTAAGTTCACATTCACCATGTTTTAACTGCATTGCAATTAGTCTAAAGTTTAATAAAAATCCTTTTTTAAGGTGTAACATATGGTCAATGTAACCCGTACCACGAAAAAAGAAAACAAAAACAAAACTAAAATAAACCATAAGGATTAAGGTGGACCTTATTTTGCTTAATTTTAATTTTCCAAAATGGGAAACCAGTTTTGTGTGATGTTAGGGTAAAAACAATTTGACAAAACTCTGATCTCAATCGGTTGAAAATTTCCGTGTCTTTCGCGAAAATTGAAGTTTGTAAGAACGAATATTTTAAAATCAGTCGAACGTTTTTCTCGCAATTTGAATTTTTCTTTTTATTCTTAAAAAATCTTATTTTCCTTGACACTTTTTTAGAGCTTACTTTCATTTAAACTTAATTTGAGCCAAATCGGATAATTATAGACCGTTGCGCCCTGCAATCAAAATGGAAAAATCCTGAATTTCCATCGAAAGCGCCACGTGTTAGA
Source organism: Pegoplata infirma (assembly GCA_963921195.1). Lineage (NCBI taxonomy): Eukaryota > Metazoa > Arthropoda > Insecta > Diptera > Anthomyiidae > Pegoplata > Pegoplata infirma. The sequence goes on along the minus strand of OY992538.1, from coordinate 231,656,223 downwards.
ATTTTTGAAGTTGGCTCAATTAAAGTTTAAATGAAAGTTCATGTCAAGTTCTCTGAAAGTGTCAGGGTAAAAAAATTAAGATATTGTTTTTAAAAAATTTCGTGAACGTGGAAAAACCCGTCACCCGTAAAAATTTCAAAAGCAATATTTCGAAAACCGATTTTAATTTTTTTTATTTTTGTTTCAATTTTGAAGCGATTCAGCTCGTATTTTTGTTAAATTTGTTTACCCTATCCTCAAACAAAAGGCCTCCGATTTAATAAGGGTCCACCTTATTAAGGATATATTAAAATGATAAAATAATATATAAATTTTGTTCAACAAAATAAACGTGATGCAATGTTTAAAAGTCAAAAGAGGATGCTGCTACAATTGTAACTTTTTATACAAAAATTTTTATTTCAATTATATTCTTCAACTTCGACGGTCATTATAAGACACCCTCAACATATTTATTTTAAACTCTTTTATTTTTTTTTTGTATAAAACGGAAATTACAGCTAAATTATAGTATAATTTCTAAAACAATTTTCGCACAACAACAGCTGCTAATAAAAAATGAATGAAATTTTATAAAATTATCTCAGAGTTTTTTTGTGTGACCACTTTATCTTTTTCGTTTTGTCAAGTTATTTTGAATGTTTTTATGCGCTTTTTATAAATGTTAAAAAATTGTTTGGGTTTTGTACACATGGACGTGTCGTTAGTAACATTTGAAAATATATTGCAAAAAAGTCCAATATATGACAATAACAACAAAGAATTTGAAAATTTTTCTGAAGAAAGGAAAAATATTTCAGGGTCTGAATTTTTTTTTGGAGGAAAAAGTGTCTCATAAAAAATATGTGACAAATTTTAGTCGGTTAAGACCGACCATATAATACCCTACACCAGTGTTTTCCGGAAAATGGGTCCCAAGTCTAAACAAGGACCGAAATCTTTAATAAGTGTAGAAAACACTCACATCCCAAATTTGAGTGAAATAAGCTTCTGCTTGTTGCCAATAAACCGCTTAAAGTGAATATCGGACGAAGTTTTTTATTTGGTGTAAAATTTTTTATTTGGTGGCTTTAAGAAGAACTGGAAAGATTCCTTTAAAATTTGAAATGGGGATATATGAATGCAAAACATGTTTACCTACCATTTAACCCAAAACCAATGTATGGGGCTAGGTCTAAACATGAACCGATTTTTCCAATTTCATTACCTTTAGTCAAAAAAAAGCTTAAATTTCAACTCTCAGACAAATCGGTTAAAAAATGCGACCTGTATCGTGCGTAGAAGTTTACATGGACAGACGGACGGACAGACATCGCTAAAACGATTAAAAATTATTTCCAAGTCGATCGGTATATTTAATATACATAGGAAGGTCTAGGAACAATATTTCGGGTACTTAGCTGCAAACATCAGTACAAAATCTAGGAAAAGAATTTGGAAAATTTAGAAAATTTAGAAAATTGTCGTACATATTTTGAAATATGAGGAAAATAAAAAAAAACTAGAAATTTGACAGGAAAAAGTAAAAAAAAAAAATTAAATAAAAACAAGCTCTTTGTCTCCCGCTCTTAATATTTTGAAACTTTTTAACAGAAGGTACGAAAACTGTTAGACGAGGAAAATACGATAATGTTAAATTAACATTGTTGGTTTGACAAATAATGCTAACTTTTTATATCGAAAAAGCACTTAATCAATTTAAAAAAAATGTATCAATTTATAATTTTTATGTTAATATTATTTAGGAAATACCTTTAAAAGTGTTTAAAACAAATTGTCAGCAAATAAAAAGTCATTGGATTTCTTGATAATCCACAAAAAAAACTTTTTTTACAGCTAGATGCAAAAAAACGCTAGCTTTAGTCTGAAAATCGCCAAACTGCAACACTTTTTTTTTGTTTATATCAAACTTAAGGGATTTTTTTTGGTTTGATCAAACGTCCAGTTCGATGGCGGACTTAGCAAAGGGAATTTAAGAGCGGCTTTAACAGAAGAAGAGCGAGTTCAGATCTCTTTAGTATTGATACTCCTTGATAAAAATTAAAAAATATATATGGAAAATTTACAGAAAAAAAAACAAAATCAGAAAATTTTTAGACAAATTAAGAATAAATCAGAAATAAAATTGAAAACCAGTGAGAGTGTTAAATTCGGCTGTGACGAATCTTTGATACCCTCCAACATGTTAAAAAAAAAAAAAACAGGGGGTTTTTTTGGTAGGCGATCAAGGGGAATGCTGGGGGATAACTTCCACATCGCGATTAATGTTTACAAATTCATTTATTATGCTTTTTGCACTTAATTAATACCATTTTGGTGACAGGACATAATCCCAAAGGACATTACCCCCATAACGGAAATGGGGATTATGTCCGAATTCATTTCGGACCCCTTCGGACACGATGCCTTCAAAAAACCTTTCGATCTGTATAAAATGTTCATAAATAAAAACAAGTAGAAAAGTTAAATTCGACTTTGCCGAATCTATGAATACCCTCCACAACGCATTTTTTTAAAGGGTAGTACATTTTTTAACGTGAAAAAATTAACAATTTTGATTAGAAATATTTTATTTTGAGTAAAAAACTCTTTTTTTGTCATTTTTTAAAAAAGAAAAATTACTATTTTTTTTTTGGAGTGTTAAATTTTTTTCGAGTGTAATGTTTTTTTTACTGTAAAAATATTTCTGAGTGAATGCACGTACGTATGTACACAAAATATTGTAATTTTTGTAAAAAAAAAAAAAAAAAATTTTTTTGTGTACATTTTTTTTCAGTGTAAAATTTTTTTGAGTGTAAATTTTTTTTTGAGTGTAAACTTTTTTTCGAGTGTGGTTTTTAAGTTACCAATGCTTTTAAAACTAAACAAGTTTAAAAAGCATTGCTTAAAATTTAAACAAGTTTGAAAAGCATTGTTTAGTTACCACCAATGCTTTTCAAACTTGTTAAAACACGTGGCATTTTAGATGAAACTAATTTGAAATTCAGTGTTTTGCTTATAACTTTTGAACCACTGGACTTATTGAGCTGAAATTTAAAACCAAATAGACCCGGGGAACGGTAGTCTCATTATTGTCTTTCGAAAGTTATCGTGTTTTTTATCTCGTAAATTCGCGAAACACCCTTGCCGAAATTTACTCTTTTGCTCATAACTTTTGAACCACTGGACCGATTTGGCTGGATTGCAATACCAACCTGACCAGGTAAATGACAAACATATATGCCAAACTTCAGTAGCCTCTGTAAAGTCTTTCAAAAGTTAGCGTGTTTTCTACGGACGGACAGACAGACAGACGGACGGACGGACGGACGGACGGACGGACATCGCTAGATCGACTTAAAATCGATCGAGGATCATAAATATATATTCTTTATGGGGTCCTAGACCAATATTTCGAGGTGTTACAAACGGAATGACAAACTTATATATACCCTCTATCACTAGAGTGGAGGGTATAAAAATATGGATGTAAAAAACAATATTGAGGTAAAATATAATTGATGAAAAATATTGATGAAAAAAAATATTGATGAAAAATATGGTGATGAAAAAAAATATTGATCAACTTGAAACCTTTCGATCTGTATAAAATGTTCATATATAATATATAAAAAAAAAATATGGATTTAAAAAACAATATTGAGGTAAAAAATAATTGACGAAAAAAAATAATGATGAAAAAAAATATTGATGAAAAAAATATTGATGAAAAAAATATTGATGCAAAAAAAAATATTGATGAGAAAAAAAATATTGATGAAAAAAATATTGATGAAAAAAATATTGATAAAAAAAAATAGTGATGAAAAAAAATATATAGATAAAAAAAATTGATGAAAAATAATTATATTTGATTTTTTCTGCAAGTACAGATCGAGCACGGGCTCTAATTATATTTGTTATAAGGGTTCAAGTTGAAAAAATGCAGAAGAAAAATTGAATTTCTAAAAATTATAGACATTTCTGGTATTTCCTATACCGGTTTCAAACACCCCAGTTAGTGTCATCATCAGTAGGACTTTAAATGTCGGTTTGTCTTGTTAATGAAAACTGTTTTTTATATATGTGAATATTTATAGTTTCTACAGAATAAATTTTGACAGTTTCCAACACTACAATTCTATTTCTAGCAATCTCAACCTCATTTCATACTTTCTTTCAACTTTTTTGTCTCTTACATTATTTCGCAAGGGTTACCAACATGATCTGGAATTGCAGACACAAATGAAGGAATTTGCATTTTCTGTTTCGGAGACGTGCCTAATGGCGACATATTTTGTCAGTAATTTTATTTGATTTTTTCTGTAAGTACAGATCGAGCACGGGCTCTAATTATATTTGTTATAAGGGTTCAAGTTGAAAAAATGCAGAAGAAAAATTGAATTTCTAAAAATTATAGACATTTCTGGTATTTCCCATACCGGTTTCAAACACCCCAGTTAGTGTCATCATCAGTTGGATTTTAATTATGTTACGTTTTACTCACCAGCTGGTTAATATTTTTTTTATTCACCACGAGGTGTATTATTATCCAAGTTACAAACCCAAGTTACTAAAATTTTTGGTTTGAAGAAAATAAAAACAGAAATTCTTATGTTCTTTTTTATCGTTAGTTTATATCAGGGTTGGCAACCGAAACGAATAACGGTATCGGTAACGGTATTGGTATTACATATTTTTTATATCGGTAACGTTAAAGGTAACGGTATTTTCGATTATTTCGGTAACGGTGAACCGTTACCGAAACATCGATACCGGTACGTACCGGAATTATAAATAAAATGTTAACAAGTCACAAATTTGTTAAAAACGCGTAAAAAATAAAAAATTTGTTTAAAAAAAATTAAAAAACTGTTAAATTCTGTACATATTTATATTTGCTCTAGTATTAAATACTATGAATTAACGCAGAATTAAATTAAAATATTCACGCAATATTGTAATTCAACAAATACGAACTCATGTTCGTATAGACACCTTTGTCCAATAAGAGAAATCTGCATTTTAAGCTATTTGAGAAATCTGCTGATTATAGCTGACGCGGTTTGCTAAATTTATGTCTGGATAATCCAGGTGGAATCTGCTAAAAAACACCGTCAAGACAGCAGAAAAATCTGCAGATTTCTCTGTTAAAATGATCAAAACTGTTTTTCCTGTTGTTAAAATAAATCGGCAGGGATAAAAAAACTTCGCAAAGATTTTTCAGGGGATTTTTTTTAAGGGAGGGACACCTTTCCTTATTTATATTTACGCATAAATAATACAATTTTATCAATATTTAATTTTATTTGCTATAGCCAAGCCCCCAAAAGGTTCGGGAAGAAAAAAATCGCATTTTCTAATATTTTTTTTCGAACGGTCCCATCATCTTGGTCAATGAACTTCACACGGCATAAAAATGTTTCATTTTCTAAACAAATAGGCAAAAAATTAAATAAAATATGTTTTTCTGGGGTTTTTTAAGTTGTTCAGGGGGGAACTTTTTTTCATCTGGTCAGATTTTCCCACTTCGGAACTTAACCAGCCTATGACCATAAGACGTATTCGTACCAGCAGAGTAGCACGTTTATTTTGGATCGTATCGTGTCTTCTACAGACGGAAAGACGAACATCGCATACAATCAATCACTGATCAAAATAATATAAAATCTTAATGAGGTCAAAGACCGATATTCGAATTTAGTTAATTGCGAATAAGATCATTGGTTGGATTGGTAATGAACAAACATTTTTTTTTATTTTAAATATATAAAAAATATTTTAATATGTTTTAAAGCCACACAAAAAATAAAACATGTAATATTAATGCAACCGAAACAAAACCGATATAATACCGGTAAAAATCCGAATAAAGGTAACGGTTTTTTATCGGTAACGGAATTTACAAATTTTTATTTCGGTATTGGTAACGGTAACGGTAGTCAATATTAAAGGGTTTTTTAATCGGTAACGGTATTGAAAGGGTAAAGGTAGCCAACACTGGTTTATATAGTCAAACTGAGGTGGTGTCCTGCAACTTTTTTAAAATTAGACGCCAGCCAAAAATATTATCATGCTAAAAATGTATAGGGAATGATTTGAGTGGAAGGGTGAGGCGGTTATGGGAAATAAAAACTTAAAAAGTCCAATCACCATAAGTGCTGTAGGAAAATTCAATGAAAAACTTTAATGCCTAATTGTAGAGTATTTCCAAATCCAACTTTGCCGTTTACAATACTTATGCTTATTCTTGTTCTTAAACTAATGTATGCATTATTTTCTACATGAATTACAGCAAATGAATGTTATTTTGTTGTTGTTGTTGTTTTATTTTTTTTGTCGAACAAAATGAGTTTTGACCATTTCGCAATGGTCACTGTAGAATTATTGTATAAATAGTATTTTTAATGAATATTTCACATAACATGAGTGTATGACTTTATGGATGTATGTATGAGTGTTTTTTTTTCGTTTTTTGTTGGAGGACTTTTATTCAGCAGTAATAACCATATAGTATGTGTGTGTGCGTGTTTTAAAGCATTTTAAAATGTCCCAGCAAACAAATGTATAAGACTTTAAGTATAAGAAACAGATAAGATATAAGAAACAAATAAAATAAAATAAAATAAAATAAAATAAAATAAAATAAAATAAAATAAAATAAAAGAAAAGAAAAGAAAAGAAAAGAAAAGAAAAGAAAAGAAAAGAAAAGAAAAGAAAAGAAAAGAAAAGAAAAGAAAAGAAAAGAAAAGAAAAGAAAAGAAAAGAAAAGAAAAGAAAAGAAAAGAAAAGAAAAGAAAAGAAAAGAAAAGAAAAGAAAAGAAAAGAAAAGAAAAGAAAAGAAAAGAAAAGAAAAGAAAAGAAAAGAAAAGAAAAGAAAAGAAAAGAAAAGAAAAGAAAAGAAAAGAAAAGAAAAGAAAAGAAAAGAAAAGAAAAGAAAAGAAAAGAAAAGAAAAGAAAAGAAAAGAAAAGAAAAGAAAAGAAAAGAAAAGAAAAGAAAAGAAAAGAAAAGAAAAGAAAAGAAAAGAAAAGAAAAGAAAAGAAAAGAAAAGAAAAGAAAAGAAAAGAAAAGAAAAGAAAAGAAAAGAAAAGAAAAGAAAAGAAAAGAAAAGAAAAGAAAAGAAAAGAAAAGAAAAGAAAAGAAAAGAAAAGAAAAGAAAAGAAAAGAAAAGAAAACATTCCGTGAAGTTGAAAAGTTAACAAGTTTTAAATTAACAGGAAAAAATTAACGAAAATTAAGAAAATTATTTGTAATTTTACGAAAAACATTTGTAAATTGACAAAAAAAGATTCTGAATTTAAAAAAAAAAAAAAAATTCCAAAAATGTTCAGATATATTTTTATTAAAAAATAAAAATTGTTTAATTCGACCTATAAAATATTATATTTTAAATAGGTTTACTCTATCTCGAGGTCAGTTTTCCTTTATTAATAAAAAAAATTACCTCGAGCTAGAATAAACCTACTCAAATTATTATAATTATTTTTTTTAAATTCACCACCGAATTTTGTAATTGGGCAATCACTTTAACACACCACATATTCAGTTCCGTAAATAGCAATGAAAACAAAGTATTCCACATATTTGTCTTAAGCAAAAACCATTTGCTGGGTTATTTATGGTTTTGGTTGTATTCTAGAAAATATGGTTGTTAACTCCATTTTTTTTTTTTTTTTTTTGTTGTTCTTCTGAAATCTGATCACGTAATTTTGTAGGGGTTTGTTATGGCAACATGATTGAATTATCAGTTTGTTGACTTTTTTTCTGCTGTTGCTCTTACTCTCCTCTCAATTGTTGTATGTGTGTAGTTGTGTGAGTAAATAGTTGCGGTGCATACTTAAGGCCATGTTCACACTACAAGAACTTACCATGGTAAGTTGAGATGATTTTGCAATTTTTCTTTATGCTAGTACAATTTGAGATGATTTTGTAAATCACTATGTGATTTTGTTCAAAGGAAAATCACATAGTGATTTTAAAATCACGCTAGTCTGTATACAGTATAATACCCTCATAGAAAGGAGCTGCTTCATGTATGCAAGTATAGTAAACAAGAAACAAACAAAAAAAGCAAAAAAAAAAAAGTTTAAACAAGAAGAACAAGTGACAGTTGTGAAATGACAATTTACGTGATGATTGAACAAGTATCAAATTTATTTCAACGTTTGATTAAAGAACGAATGCATGGAAAATATATTAAAAATCTACTGAAAATCAAAGTCACCATTATTAACACAAAGACAATGATTATGATGATGTTGTCAAATTTTTGAAGAACTGTTGCTAAAAATTTGGCATATACCGTGTGGAAGGTGTGTGAGTTATTAATATTGCATTAGAAGGGAAACCGGAAGAAAAATTCTTTGCCATACAAAAAGTGCAGCTCCACTGTCTCACAGAGAGGTGTAGGGTATAAAAATTGTACAAAAATTATTTAGAATACACTCAAAAATATTTTTGTAAAAAAAACTTCTAAAAATTTTAAATTTTTTATAATCTCTTTTATATTGTGGAGGGTATAAATACATTCGGCAAGGCCGAATTTTACTTTTTTTCTTGTTTTTTTTTTGTTTGTTAAAATGTTAATTTAACTAAATTTCTGAAGTGTATTTCTAAGGACAGCAGTGCGTATAATTAACAAAGAAATATGGTAAATATTTATCATACGCTATGGTGTACGAGTATGTTGTTTAGCAGTGATGCCAACTTAGCCCTTTTAGGGCTATATTCAGCCCTTTTTAATTGCTCTCAACGCGTATTTTTTTCTTTTAGCCCTTTTATTTTTTTAGGGGCTATCATGGCTGTTTTTGTTATATTTTTTAGACCTTTTTTGGAGTCATTTGTTAATATTTTGTACAATGGTTGCTGTTTGGCCACAATGTTTTCTAAAATAAAGTTGCATATCTTTTATACATTAAATGATAAACCATGAAAAGGGAGTCAATGACACGGAAAATCTTAAAAATCAGACTAATTTTGGATAGAAAGAAATACACTGTTTCAAAAATTTAATGGTTGAAAATCCGATTTTGAAGTTGTCATCGATTGTTCTGATCCTTATTCACATGCAACAGTGGAAAGAAAATTTAGTGTCATGAATTTCTTCAAAAATATAAATTGGATGTCAATAAATACATCAAATTGTTTAATTATTTCTTTAAAAATTAATTGAAACCAATATTACGAATAGTCCAATTATTATAAAAAAAAAAAATAAATATTGTTGGAAAACGCACATCTTAGCCATTTCTTTTAAATTCTACATTTTTAAGTCAAATATTTCAATAAATTATTTTAAAAAGCCCATTTTTACATTAGAACGTAAAATCGATCTTTTAAAAACACAAATTAAAAACAAAATTGCTGAAAAACACATAAAATGATAAATTATTGAGTTTAGCCCTTTTTAGCCATTTTTAACTGCTCAGCCGATGCTTTTTGGTTTGAAGTAGTTGGCATCGCTATTGTTTAGGTTGAAATAAAACTGTAAATTTTTGAAGATCAGTTAAAACTGAAATGAAAAAATATTTTTAATTCTACTATAGGGCGTTGTAATGGGTGCTAGTAAGGGAAGTGTATTTTAAATTTTTTGAAGTCATATTTGGTTTAAGCGGCCAAAAACACGTAGAAATCCATATACATCATGATTTTTTATGAACCCTCAAAATTCATTTCCTTTCAGTGGGTTGTAAGGGCGTGCTAGGGGTTAAGGGAAGGGTCACATAATTTTTTTGTTATGATTTTAGGGTTTATCTGACAAAAAACATAAAAGTACACATTAATTTTAAGTTTGTATGAGAATTAAAAGTCAATCCTCCAGGGGGCGGTAGGGGAAAAACTGTCAATTGAAATGATTTTTATCGGCACATTCGGATTCAGCGACCCCAAAAACCTAGAAATAACTGGGTCTACCCTCTGGGTCTGGACACTTTTTTTTGTGTGCCTGTGTTATTTAAAACGTGACATAGTTATTTATCAACAAACATTTTTTTTCATCAATGTCCGTCCGTCCGTCCATCTGTCTGTCCATGTAAATGGTGTAAACACGATACAGGTCGCAATTTTTAATCAATTTAGTTAAAATTTGAAACTTAAGCCTCTCTTGGCCTAAGGACGAAGTCTATTAAAATTGGAAAAATTCGGTCCATGTTTAGACCTAGCCCCCATACAAAAGTCCTCTTTAATTTTGCCTCAAATGACTCTAATACCCGTATAATGAAAGATATCCGTTCAAAATTTGACAAGTAAACGTATTTTATATTCACAAATCACCATTCCGAATTTCAAAGGAATCGGACCAGATCTTATTATAGCCCCCATACAAACCACCTTCCCGATATTCACATAAATCTCTCAAATTTTACGAAAATAGAAAATATTTTATTAAAATTTTGTTTGTGTGTGCTTAACGCGTACTTTAATAACATAATCAAGTCTGATTATATTTGGACCATTTTTGGACTTAGGCCCCATATGAAAATTTCGGCAGATATTCAGTTAAATCGGTTTATTGGCCACAAATGGAACACTTTTCACTCAAATTTGGATTGTGAGGGTTTTTTACACTTATTAAATTTTGACAAAAGATACATGAAATCGGTCCATGTTTGAGCTTGGGACCCATTTTCCGGGAAACACTGGTGAAGGGTATTATATGGCCTGTCTTTTATTAAATAAAAAAAAAAGTTCATCAAATTTTTTATTTCTTAAAAAAAAAATCCACCAATTTTTTTTTTTAAAAAAAAACTTTTTTTCTTCATCAAAACCTTTTTTTGTTTCATCAACATTTTTTTTTGTTCATCAAACAAAAATTTTTTTTTTGTATCAAAATTTTGTTTTTCATCAAATGTTTTTTTTTTATTTTTTGCTGATTTGTTTTACCAAAACTACTTTTTCACTATCAAGGAAGGTTTTTACAGAGTACCCACCGATTGTACTGAAACTTAAATATGGGAAAGAGGGAGAAAAATAAGAGTTACCTGTTTTTATTCAGCTGCCCAATCTCAGATTTAAAAAAGGGTTGTCACCTTGTGAAAAAATAAGGGATTTCGGGAAAATCCGTATAAAAGCAGAACAAGCAGGAATTTCGCCAACGAAATACGGGTCAGCTTAATTTTGATAGAGATTATTATATATGATTTTGGCGGTCGTATGTATATACATCTTCATATAAACTGCCCCAACGATTACAGATTTTTGACAGTAACGAACTTAACGAAGCCGAATTTGGGCACAACCGATACATCATTGGATAGTCCTTTAAAAAATCTTTCGACCTGTATAAAATGTTCATATAATTTCTTTTGAAGAAATGGGAAAAATCTTCAAAAAATCTTAAAAAAATCCCGTTCCTCCCCCTCTCCTTTGACCCGCGAAATGTGAGATTGGGCAGCTATAAAAAAAGGTAACTCTTATTTTGCTCCGCTCTTTCCTATATGCAAGTTTCAGGACAATCAGTGGGTGCCCTGTGAAATACCTTCCTTGTAAGTCTATACTTCTGACAAAAATTGTTCCATTTGTTTAACAAATGTACAAAAAACAAGTGAGAGTGCTAAATTCTTCGGTGCCAAATCTTTTATACTCTTCAAAATGTAAAACACTTTTTTCACTTAAGTTATTCACTCATTTACAAAATTTACAGCTCCTTTGGTATGGACAGCATCTTAAATTCCACAGAAAGATGTACGGATTTATATAGTCTTAAGAATAAATCAATAATATATAAAGTAAATGGGGTCCTCGACCGATATTTCAATTCATTTGTATGGAATGACTAATGAATATAACGATATTTTTACTAAAGAAAACTTTGCTTTGGCAAATACACCCAAATATTTAGCAAAACATTATAATGATTTAATGTTTTAGGCAAGAGTACGAAATCTGCAGGAATTTTTTGTTAAAAAATTTTCAGACACAATGTGGTAAATATTTTGGACATTGTGAAGGGTATTCATTGATTCGGTCAAGTCGAATTTAGTTGTTTTACATGTTTTATTATTTTTTGTTTTGTTTGCGCCATGATGTATGCTTTAGTTTTTTCTATAACAAATTTTAAGCTCACATCTTGAAACACAAGCTGACTTTTTTACTTAAATATTTGTATTTCTTAATATATAGTTTTTTTAATCAAATTGTAAATAGAAGTGTTTTTTGCATATAAATGAATTTTAGTTTCAAATTTTTTGAGTATTTTGGAGGTTATTCATGGGTTTGGCCCTGTCGAATTTAGCTTTTTTACTTGTTTAAATATAAATCTAACTATAACAAGTAGAAAAGTTAAATTCGACTTTGCCGAATCTATAAATACCCTCCACAATGCATTTTTAAAGGATAGTACATTTTTAACGTGAAAAAAATTAACATTTTTGATTAGAAATATTTTATTTTGAGTAAAAAACTCTTTTTTTTTTTGGCATATAAAAAAAAAAAGAAAAATAAGTAATTTTTTTTGGGTGTAAAATTTTTTTCGAGTGTAATGTTTTTTTACTGTAAAAATATTTCTGAGTGAATGCGTACTTATGTACGTATGAACACAAAATAGTGTAATTTTTGTAAAAAAAAACTAAATTTTTTTTGAGTGTAAAATTTTTTTTTGAGTGTAAAATTTTTTTCGAGTGTAATTTTTAAGTTACCAATGCTTTTAAAACTAAACAAGTTTAAAAAGCATTGCTTTAAAATTAAACAAGTTTGAAAAGCATTGTTTAGTTACCACCAATGCTTTTAAAACTTGTTAAAACATGTGGCATTTTAGATGAAACTAATCTGAAATTCAGGGTTTTGCTTATAACTTTTGAACCACTGGACCGATTGAGCTGAAATTTAAAACCAAACAAACCCGGGGAACGGCAAAGATACGTGCCAAGCATCAGTAGTCTCATTATTGTCTTTCGAAAGTTATCGTGTTTTTTATCTCGTAAATTCGCGAAATACCCTTGCCGAAATTTACTCTTTTGCTCATAACTTTTGAACCACTGGACCGATTTGGCTGGATTGCAATGCCAACCTGACCAGGTAAATGACAAACATATATGCCAAACTTCAGCAGCCTCTGTAAAGTCTTTCAAAAGTTAGCGTGTTTTCTACGGACAGACAGACAGACAGACGGACGGACGGACGGACATAGCTAGATCGACTTAAAATCGATCGAGGATCATAAATATATATACTTTATGGGGTCCTAGACCAATATTTCGAGGTGTTACAAACGGAATGACAAACTTATATATACCCTCTATCACTAGAGTGGAGGGTATAAAAACCGTTGAAAAATGCATTTAATCAATCAGTTTAAATCTAGGCGTGATTGTTGAATATTTCACTACTTTCAGATATTAAATAAGATCTTATCAAATAAGTTTTTACTGCGAATTTATAAACGAACGTTATTTTTAAAAACATATAAATCACATCACGTTCAATATTGCAAAGAAAAAAATAAGATTTCACATTTTTTTGGAGGAAAATCATTGTAAAAATATTTTGTTAACAGCAAATATAGAAAAAAAAACTTCATCCAGACAAAAATATAAAAAATGAATCTTAGCAAAAAATAACTATGATTTTATTTACTATAAATATATTTTCAAGAAAATTTAATTTAAAACACCTTAATCAAATAAAGGAGAAACCTTATTATACTTACCAAAAAAACGTGAGTTCTTTTAAATTTATACATTTAAAGGAAAAATTATAAAAAATTTCACAAACTTTGTTAAACTTAATTTTTATAATCAAGTTTTAACAACACAATATGGCTTTGCTCTAATTTTTTGATAAACTTTTTTTATATGTTTATTGTTGTTTAAAACAATTTGTTTTTTTATGAAAATAAATTAAATTTTATTTACACATGCATGAAATTCCCAAATATATCATTTGAAACAAAATAAAATAAACAAAATTGTAAATTTCATTACAATTTCAATACTTTATTTTGTTTTGAGTTTAACAAAAAAAAACACAAGAAAAATTCTACAATCATTTTGAGTTTTATGGTATATCAGTGCTAAGTTAACTCCCTCAGCTTAGTTAACAATAACAAAAAGAAAAAAAAAATACAGTTTGTAAGTGACAGTTATAAAACATGCATATTCTTGTTCTTATTCATGTATGAGAGTTTTAAAAAAATGTAAATAAAAATATCCTTATACAAATAAGTAGCTGCCTCTATATTTAAAAAGAAGTATTTGTTTAAATTAGAGTGGACTGAAATATTAATTTGTTTAAATACTAAAATTATATAGAATAGAACATAGGTGTCCATTTTTAAATTATTTTGAAAAATTAAAAACAAACTATATTCAATTTAGAAGATTTAGAATAGTCCATTACGCAGATATTCAAAATACAGTCAAACCCAGTTATAACGAACTTCGAGGGACCAGTAAAAATAGTTCGTTATAAGCGAAGTTCGCTATAAGCGGGGTATATTTTATATCAACCTAGTTTTAAAAAATGTTCCAATTTTGTTTTATTTTACGTTTTTTAAAAGTAAACTACTTATTGAGAAGAAAACTTTAAAAATATAAATAAATTTGATCAAAATAATAATATTAACCAACAATTTGTAACCATTTGTGAGTTTGGTAAACATAACTGCCGCAAATTTCAAAATATTTGTGGGAGTTCGTTATAAAAAGGTAAACATATATGAAATTGTGTTCGTGGGACCATAATAAGTAGTTCGTTTTAACCGAGGATTCGTTATAACCGAGTTCGTTATAAAAGAAGTATTTTGTGTGAAAATTGTTGCCAAAACTTCGGGACTTTAGAATTAGTTCGTTATAACCGAGAATTCGTTATAACCGAGTTCGTTATAACCGAGTTCGACTGTAATAATGTTTTACTTCTAAGGACACCATTGCGTATGATCAACATATACTAGTTGTGGCAAATATTTATCATACGCTATGGAGCACGAAGTTGTTTTGTGAGTACATCATAACTAGTGTTTGGGGTCCGGGAATTCCCGGGTCGGATTTCCCGGGAATTCCCGGGAAAATACTAACGGGAATTCCCGGGAATTTTTTTAATTTTTCCCGGGAAATCCGGGAATTTTATAAAATAATCCATTTTATATAAAAAAACGTTTATTTTAATTTAATTTTTAATATTTTTTTACATACAGGTACAATTACATTTGCTATTTTTTGTAGTTTTTCTATTTGGAAGAACAGTGCAAATATATATTCATAGGGAAACTGACCAAGTGTAAAAAGTATGACAATATCATGAAAAAACTTAAAAAGTCAAAAAAATATATGTCGGTTAATGATAATTTTGCTAAGACTGTCAAAAAAATATAAAAATTTTGAACCTAGAATTTACATTTCCAGAACAAATATTAAAAGTGCTGCCAACTATATCAGTTTTTGCTCGAATAACGCAGTTTTAAAGTTTTTTGCGATTTAAAGCTATTTTTGCGATTTTTTGTGGGGGAAAAAGTTGCAATATGTTTTATGTTTTGTTTTATTGTATTTCAGGATTTTTAACTTTTATTTTTTGATTTTTTTATGTTTTAATTACTTGTTTATCTGTAATAAAACTGTTTTTAATAAAAAGTTGGTCAAATTTTAATGTTTTTTATAATTTATATTAATAATGAAAATTTCCCGGGATTCCCGGGAATCCCGGGAAATTAATTATTTTTTTCCCGTTTCCCGGGAAATTGAAAAGTCCGGGAATTCCCAAACACTAATCATAACGTATGATTAACGAATAATTATCATAATTATTTGTTCATCATACGCAATGGTGTTTTTAGAATAAAAACAACATTGTTTCAGAATATCTATACCTGCGTAAAAAATAATTCGACATCAATTTTCTCAAAAACAAAAAATACAATTTTAAAATTGTGATTTATTTACCTTTTAATAGAAAAAAAAATATTTAACGTATTCTAAACATATCAGTTTTTGAAAAAATATGTGTCCAATAAAAATCCAGTAGTCCATTAAAAATTCCAAAAATGCCTGCGAATTTTGTACTCATGCCCAAAACAATAAATCATGATAATGTTTTGCTAAAGCAACATTTTTTTCAGAAAAATAATGTTATATTCATTTGCCATTCCATGCAAAACGAATTGAAATCTCGGTCGAGAACCCCATTATGTTTATATATTATTGATCCATTTCTAAGACACTATAGTTATTTGCATCCGTCCATCTGTTTGTGGAAAGTAGAAAATGGAAAATGTAGACCATACCAAAGAGCTATAAGTGTGGTAAATGAGTGTATTTTTTAAGTCCAAAAAAGTATTTTTACATTTTGGAGAGTATAAAAGATTCGGCTGTTTTTTTAAGTGTTTCAGGGCTGTGTGTTTAAAAAAGTCTTCGTTTTGTTTCAATTACGTTTTTATTCTGTTGCTGGTGTTTTGTTCAACAACTTATTTAAGGTTGCAAGTGTGATATCCAACAACACTCTCATTAGTTTTTTGTTCATTTGTTAAATAAATGGAACAAAAAGACATGATGAAAAAAAATGACAAAAAACTTGTTGATGAAAAAAAAATTGTTGATGAAAAACAAAGTTTTGATGAAATTTTTTATTTTATAATAAAAAAATTGGTGAAAAAAATTTAATACAAAAAGAGTTTTTTATAAAGAAAAAAAAATTTTTTGACGACACAAAAAAATGTTTATGAAAAAAAAAATCTTTTGATGGAAAAAATATTTTTTTATGCAAATTTTTTTTATGTAAAATAAAATTTTAGAAAAAAAATGTTGATGAAAAAAATTTGTTTTTGATGTAAAAAATAAATTTAATGAATAAAAAATTTTTGTGAAAAAAAGTATGAAAAAAAATTTATGAATAAAAAATTTTATGAAAGAAAATTATGAAAAAAAAAATTTACGAAAAAAAAATGTTGATGATTTTTTTTTTAAATAATTATGTTTCGTTTTATTCACCAGCTGTTAAAAAATGTTTTTTTTATTTTTACCAGCAGGTGAATTATTATCCAAGTTACAAACCTTTTTGGTTTTAAGAGAATGAAAACAGTAGTTTTTATTTTCCTTTTATACCCTCCAAACACAGTATGGGGGTATACTCACTTTGTCATTCCATTTGTAACGCATCGAAATATCGGTCAGGGACCCCATTAAGAATATATATTATTGATCCATTCTGTGAATGTCCGTCCGACCGTTCGTCCCACAGCGGGGAAAAATTGACTTTTTTTTGTCCGATTTTGCGTACAGGTCGCAATTCCTAACCGATTTTAGTTTTTCTTTTTTTGAAATTTAGCTAATAAAATTCCTCATCGGTCTGTCATGGTGGATTTCTAAAAATCGTTTTTGTTTTATTTGAATAATTTTTTAAAATTCAGAAAATATTAATTTTTTTAGAATTTTTGCTCTAAAAAAATTAATAGCTAGGGGACGAATAAGCTGTATGGACAAAATTAAAGGTATTTGAACCCCTTATAAACGACATTAATAGAACTTGTTAATTTATTTTTATTTTGGTTTTTATAAACATATGAAAACTTAAAAATGTTCACTTTTAAGTACCAATATTATTTTATATAATGTACCAATTTCAATGAAATTTTTTTTAGATGAAAGCTTATCATTTTCTTAATCATTATTGGTAAACAAACTATTTTTGCAAAATTGTTTAACTCCCTTTTTCGAATTTACAATGTAACAACTTTTTTTTTTTTTTAAACAGACTAAAAAATAATTTTAAAATTCCAAAAATCATAAGGTAAAATGTAAGCAAAAAATAAAATATTTTTTTAAAAAAATTTTGTTTACGGATTATGACTAAGCAAAACATAAGCTTTAATCTAAAAAAGATTTCGTTGAAATTGGTACATTATTTTTACAGATATAGGCTTTTTAAAGTGAAAATTCTTGAATATTTGTCTGGTTATAAAAACCAAAATAATAATATACTTTCAAATACTAATCACGCCATTGATAAGGGGTTCCAATACCTTTAATTTAGTCTATAAAGCATATTCGTCCCATGCCTAATAAATTTTTTATTCCAAAAATACTGAAAATTTTCGGAAATTTAGGAAAATAAAAAAAGTAATCCGAAATTTTTTTTCAAAAATCCACCATGACAGATCGATGCGGAATTTTATTAGCTAAAATACAAAAAAATAAAAACGAAAATCGGTTAAGAATTGCGACCTGTAGGCAAAATTGGACAACAAAATTCCATTTTTCCCCACTGTGCGTCCGTCCGTCCGTATGTAGATGGCACGATGCAGTCCAAAATAAATGAGCTATCCTCCTGCAATTTGGCATGAATATGTCTTATGGTCCTAGGCAGGTTAAGTTCGTAAA
This sequence comes from Pegoplata infirma, assembly GCA_963921195.1. Taxonomy (NCBI): domain Eukaryota; kingdom Metazoa; phylum Arthropoda; class Insecta; order Diptera; family Anthomyiidae; genus Pegoplata; species Pegoplata infirma. The sequence goes on along the minus strand of OY992538.1, from coordinate 231,637,938 downwards.
TGGGCAAAATCGGCACAGGGGGAAAAAAGTTTCCCCTTGAAGAACTAAACCAACCTCTGAAAAAATACACTTTTTTACATGTTTTTTTGTATTTTTGTTAAATAAATGAAACATTAGGTATATTTATCGGCGTCCCCCACTAACCCCCATCACCGCCCCCCCCCCCCCTCCAAAAAAAACAAACGCCCCTGACAATTTTTTTTTTATTTTTTTTTTTTTACATTTTGGAGGGTATAAAAGATTTGGCACAGCCGAATTTAACACTCTCACTTGTTTTTTTTTTTTTTTTAATCGATTTGAAATTACATAAATTACATAAATAACATATAATAAAAATTGAATTTAAGATTTTTCAAACAGAAAAAAAATTCTTAAAAATTTGTTCATTACAAAAATTCCAAGATTCTGAAATGTATTTCTCAAAGAAAACTGTCATATTCTGAAACGTTGTCTTGTAGAAAAGTTATTCTGAGAAATTTTTTTTGCCGAAAATAAAGAAAATAAATACACTGAAAAACAATTTTCTTTTTGAAAATGCACCCATCTTGAGCCATTTAAGAAATATTGGGGTTTCGGGTTTGTATTGATCGCAAAAATTTGGTAAAAAAAAATTTTTCGAAAGGATAGCGATTTGAAATACATTTTTGCACATTGGGGTGTTCCACCAAAAACGTTTTTTCTGATTTTTGCAACTCTTGAAGCGGAATATGACTTCTGATGGCCTAAACGAGTTTTAAGATCTTTGCAAGGTCGGGAAGAACTCGTTCAAATCTATTTTATCCAAAAAAAAAATAGGTTATGAAACATAAATTTCTTTAATTTTTTTTTTTGGTGCTTTTCCCACAATACCAGATAAATCACTTCTGAATATTGCTGGTCTACTGTAAAAAAATATCTGCAGTAAGAAATAATAAGTTTAAGGGCACTAACAATAAGATGACCTTAAAAATAAAAATTCAGAATTTTCCGAGCTCAAACCTTAATAACTTGAGATATTAACAATGTATGAACGTGATAGGCCTTCAAAACACCTCATATTTGAAACCAATCTGACAATTGCCACTTTAATAGAAATATAAACAAGTAAGAGTGTTAAATTCGGCTGTGCCGAATCTTTTATACCCTCCAACATGCAAACAAAAAAAAAATTGCAGGGGCGTTTTATTTTTTTTTTTGGGATGGGGGGGGGTCGGTAGTGGTAATTTGGGGGGGGGCAAATTTCCCCTCGAATATGTGTTCAAAATACATTCTTATACTTTGAACTTCTTGTGGCATAAAAATGTTGCATTTGTTAAACAAAAACACAAAAAATCATATAAAAATATGGTATTTTTCAGAGGTTGGTTTAGTTCTTCAAGGGGGAACTTTTTTCCCCCTGGTCCGGTTTTGCTCATTTACGAACTTAACCTGCCTAGAAACATAAGACATATTTGTGCCAAGTGTCAGGAATCTAGCTCTTTTATTTTGGACTGCATCGTGTTAACTACAGACGGACAGACGGACGGACAGACGGACGGACAGACGTCTTAGAATCGATCACTGATCATAAATATATATACTTTATGGGGTCCTAGACCGATATTTTGATGCGTTACACACGGAATGACAAAGTGAGTATACCCCCATACTTTAGTTGGAGGGTATAAAAAAACTAACAACGGAAGTATCTCAACCCTTATGAACCGACTTGCCTGAAACCTAAAATATATATAAAAGAGATAATTAAAAATTTCGTTGTCCCCTTACGAAATAATGTGCACCTTCGGAAAAATGTTGGTAACTCCCGAACTTACAGGAATATCGTCTTGATCAAAAATACGTTTCGACTTAAATTTAATAAATATTATTTTGTATTTATATGGATATCGTAGGTCTATGTCTTCACATAAATAACCACTCAAATACCCCAAAATTTACACATTATCATAAAAAAAATATTTACCAAAGCCGAATTTTTACAAGGTTATCGCACCTTTGGATAGGCCTTAAAAAAACCTTTCTTCTCATGTAGAAACATCATGCAGTTTCATGAAAACAAATGGCTCAAATTTGGAAACCATTAGTTAGTTTTTTTTGTAAAGTTAAAAAATTCTGTAGAAACTAAAAATATTCACATATATAAAAAACAGTTTTCATTAACAAGACAAACCGACATTTAAAATCCTACTGATGATGACACTAACTGGGGTGTTTGAAACCGGTATAGGAAATACCAGAATTGTCTATAATTTTTAGAAATTCAATTTTTCTTCTGCATTTTTTCAACTTGAACCCTTATTAATATAATAAAATTTAAATACTTTTCTAGATTCTTATTAGTTTTTGATAAAAAAAAACGGTTTGATAAAAACCCGGTTTCCGGTTTGGAAAAAATTAATGTTAACGATTTTTAAAGTTCTTAATAAAGGGAATAAAATGCCATTACGCAATTTTGCCATCATTTTTATAAAACCTTAACTGCAATTACTTCAATTTCATCCTATTCTAATGCTAGGTTTCGTTTGATCGAATTTTGTGTACTCTACGGTATAATTGTTCAATATTACACTAAAAATAGAAGTTTTCTCTAGTTAACATACAAATCTTATAAGAAGACAAGAAATGGTTTCAAAAGTTGTACGATATTTGACAAATGGGCGCAAAAGTAGTTAAAAAATGTTGTTTAGATTTGCAACCAGAATTTTTCAACAAAGGATCTCTGGTCCATAAAATGCATGCTATATCGATCCATGATCAACTCCTCAGGTTCTGGATTTTTTTAGTTTTTTTTTTTAATTTTTGAACCTGTAGGGGGCGCTAGCATATTTGGAACTGTTAGATTTCATTCGTGTTCGAATAAGAATTTATTGATAGATGGCATTATTTGGATCCGGCAGATGTTGTTGGGGTTCGAATATTGTAAAAAAAATGTTCTGCTAACAAAATCTTAACAACCCAAAACAATAAATTAAAAGCAAAAAAAATTAAAAATAAATCTCTTTTCTGATAAACTTAACATACCCCAAATTTTAGTATAACTCCTTTAGCGTAAATAACAAAAAGCATAAAAAACAGGAAAAAAAACATAAAAAATAAACGAAAGAAAGAAATAAACAATGATTTTGTACATGACAGGAATTTAATATATTTGCAACATTTATTGCATTGCTTTGCATTTGTACTAAACACGTAACAGTAGTATCTCTGGGATGATAACAGAAAAAGAAAAAAATATTTAAAAAAAAAATAATGTTGAAAAAAAAAAATATCCAGAAATGTATTGCATACTTTTAGACTTAAATGAGATTTAACTGTGTAGTAACGTTAGGCGTATTTTGTTGGCATAATTATCAGTGTTCTACCATACAAAGTTCACATTAGTGTTAACGCTCAAAATTATAGAAGTTGAAAATTAACTTGCATTCATTGTGAATGATTCTCTTATTGTTAATGGTTCTCTTTGGTATTAATAAAAAAGATAAATGTTTTTGTATTGCTTTCAAGCTAAATTGTATTTAATAAACTAATTTTATCAATATTTCATCGAAAATGTGTAATATTTTACAAAACTATTCCAAACAACGCTAAATTAAATTGAGAAATTTATGGAAGTTAACGTTTCGTTTTTTTCGTTGTGATGCATGTTAACAATCTGAGTTTGCCAACAAAAAAGGCCTGTTAAAACTAACATGTGGACGACAGCAAGGTACTATGCAGGTGACAGTTACAAACTGAGATTTTTTTATATCTTTTGATATTTTTTAACTTGGATTGTTGCAGTTATTGCTATAACAATAGATAAGAAAAGGGTTAAATATTAGTTGGAAATCTGATACTACTGCTGTATTAGAAAAATATTGATAAATGAGAAAAGTAATAAACTTAGACATAAGAGATAAACGATTTTTATTAGAAGGTTAATAACAAAAGCACAGTGGGATGAATGATTGAAAAAATGAGGAAGTTTTGTATGTTTATACACTGAAAGAAAAAGCTTAAATTTTTCATCACTTGTGTTTTAAACGTGACATGTGTTCGATGATAAATCTTTAATAAAAGTTTTTTGGGGGGAAAAAAATAAATAGTATTTTTTCAAGAATTTTTCTTTAAAAATTCGGGTGAAAACATGAAAAGAAGTTAAATTTGAATTGGCTGGATCAATGAATACCATAAACAATTTACTTCTTAATAAGAATATGTTTGAAAATTTTGACTAGAAATATATATTATATTTTGAGTAAAAAAACTTTTTAACTTTTTAGCTGGTGTATAATTTTTAAAGTGACCAAGGACACCACCTCAGATTGAATATATATAACACCGTCCGACAGCCAATATTAAACATGAACCGGATGATATACGTCTGAAAGTAGAGATAAAATGGAGTAAAAATGCATTTACAGTTTTTCATTTCGTGATCCTGTTTCCTTTTAAAAGGACTTCAAAGTTTTAAAGGATACAATTTGTAAAATATTTTTGAAATATTTGTACTTGTCCTAGGATTCTACTGGTGATGGAAAATGAAAGTGGAAGATCTCCCCTAATTTTTCCATTTTGTATTTTGCCATATCAGAATAAAAGGATGTCAATAAAGTCATTTAAAAACTTTATCAACATATTTTGTTGAACATTTTTCATGATATTGAAGGATACATTTTTAAAAGGACGTAACTTACCACCTTTTTCCTGATATGTAAATATAATAAAATATGAAAATTAGGGGAGATCCTCCTCTTTCGTCTGCTATCACTAGTGGCATCCTAGGACAAGTACAAATATACACTCAAAAAAAAAACTGTAAAGTTAGCAAAAAATTTAGTTAAATTTAGTTTAGCACCTGGTTTTGAACCTACTAAATTTCTAGTTAATTTAACTAAAAATATTTAGCTAACATTTCGTAGAATGAATGTAGCAAAAAAAGCCGTAACTTTAACTAAAAATTCAGCTGAAAATTTTGTAACATTTTTATGTACATATTAACAAAAAAAATTAGTTGAATTCAGCTAAACTTTTTGTTACTTTTTTGTAAAAAAATTGAAAGTTTGTTAAATATTGGTTTTAAACACTAACACTTCACTTATTTTTTTCTTTTTTTCACAGCATTAAGTTCAGCTTAAGTAGAACATATAAGATTTGCATAGGAGGCTACACAAGAAATATATAAAAAATTTTCACTTAACAAATATGTTACGAGAAATCAACAAATTAATTAATAAAAATTCGTAAACATAGTTTAAAATTCAACAAAAAAAAATTAATTCAAATTTTGTTCAAAACTAGTATTTCCGTACTTAACTCAAAAAAGTAGTTGAACTTAACTCAAAAAAGTAGTTAAAACGCTGATTTTAACTAAAAATTTGCTAAAAACCCAGTAAACTCGAGTTAACAAAAAAAAAAAAATTGTTAACTTTACAGTTTTATTTTTTTGAGTGTAAATCAAATATTTAATAAAATTTAATCCTCTAAAATTTTGAAGTCCTTTTTAAAAGAAACAGGATCACGGAAAGAAAAACTTTAATGCAGTTTTATGTCAAACATATAAAAAAATTTGCTGATTTTGAACCCACAATTTTTTTGGTAAAGTTAGCAAAAATGTTTTGCTAAAAATTAGTTAGCTGAAATTCTTATATTTCAACTTAGTTCATATACATTTGAGGACCCCATTGCGTTTGGACCCGATAGGTAATGACCCCGATAGGTCCTGACCCCGATGGGCTTAGACCTAGTTGGGTTCCTTAAAAATCGTCATAGTTTTTGATCCAAAATTTTTTGTCCGTTTCGCTCTACCTTGCTTAGTTTTTGAGATATGTGACTACTGGGGTTTTGAGAATTAAAAAACTCGAAAGCTTCAAAAAAATTACTCGGAGAGCTTTTTGTTATTATGCGATCTTATACTACGTGTTGGGGGCTACAAAAATGCTTTTGGACTTTTTGTTGTGTCGGCAATATTTACCAAGTTATGAGCATTTTTAAATTTTCAGGAATGCTAACTATTTTGGATCCAAAGTTAGGACCCATTAGGGTCCACACATGTGAAGAGCACCGGCGATACTAGCACTGGCGATATTAGCCCGAGAACCAAAAATGGCCTCCATTTGCTCCATAATAATCTGTTAAAAATGTCTTCAGAAATATTTTAAAATTCTGCAAACAAAATCAGTAAAAACGCAATAAAATTTCGGTTATTTTGTAAAACTGAATGGCAGAAATTTTAAATAAAATATCCAATTTAGCAGAGAAATCTATTGAAAGTTTTCTAAGTCAAATTGAAAGTCACTTTACAGATTTTTTGACACAGTTTTTCTTTTAAGAGTAGCGACTCCGCGGCAATTTTTTAAAAGTTGAAGTGATTACAACAGACAGACAAAAGAACGGAAGGACATGGTAGTCCCAAAATCGATCAAATTACACTGTGCAACAAATTCGGTGTCTTCGAGTGTATCTTGGGAACAAAAAAAAAATGAAAGTATACCAATAGAAGACCAAACCCCCTGAAGGGTTTTGAAAACTTAGCTCGAGTTCTTTTTTTGTGGCCCACAGAGGTTTTTTATCAAAGGCGTTTTGAATAAGTCAAAAAATAAGTATAAAATCTAATTCTGAGGTAAATAATGTTAAAACATGTCTTCGGTAAAATTTGATGACGGTTCTTTTCTTTAAATATATTAACCCTCTATCTTCCATTTTTAGGGGACATTTTGGTTCTTTTCTTAAATATCCTAATAGAACATCAATAAAACGTGTGTTTAAAGGATTAAAATGTTCTACAAAAAATGTTTGCATCAAATTTCTCTGGGGGTTGTTGAAGATCAAAAGTTCGTGCGAAAAGTGTAAAATGCTTAAAAAAGTAAAATTGTAAATTATCACATAGTATTAAATGGTTTTTCATCAAAGTCGTGTGAAATAAGTCGGAAATGTTATAAATATGCTTCTGACCTAAATTACAGTAATAGATGTCTTCAGTCAAATTTGATGGCGGTTCTTTTCTTAGAACATTTTAACCTTCTATCTCCCATTTTTAGAGGTCATTTTAGCCCTTTTTTAAAATATCCTCTTGCGTGTAAAGGGTTTATATGTTCTACAAAAATTTTCTGCATCATATTTCACTGGGGGTCAAAGATCAAAAGCTCGTGCGAAAAGTGCAGAATGCTTTAAAAAGTTAAAATATATAGTATTTTGGTGAAAAATAATTTAACTAATTATGATATCTTAAAATTTTCATATTTTAAACATTTTGCTTATATCGCAACGAACTTTTGACCTTCGACAACCCCTAGTGAAATTTTATGCAGAAAATTTTTCATTTTTTTTTCACTTTCATTTTTTTTTTGTCCCATCCAAGATACTAAATCTTGTTGCACAGTGTTATGAGTATTTATAATTTATGGCCGATATGTTTGATGTTACATACGGAATGACAAACTTATGTTTATCCTCTATCACTACAGTAGAGGGTATCAAAATATTCCGATCAGGAAATTTTTCATTTGTATTCTAAAAAAATTCTCCTTTCAAGATTTTTTTTTTTTCAGCAACAACACAAACAAAAATTCTCAAACAAAAAGATGTTGTTTTCTCAAGTCTTTTTTCTAAAAAGTTTCTATTAAAATCATTTACATTGTTTATCTGATATCCTCATCAATATTCTTCTATTCGAGATCACACAGAAATGATTTTCATTTTTTTGTTTACAAACCTTAATCAAACAGAGAAAACTTTTTATTTTTTTTATAACTGTACTATACAATTCTAATTTACATATTTTTCTATCACTGTTTTTTTTTTTTTTTCTAATCTACTTTTTTATATATTTTCTTTTCATCTTCTCATGTATATTTTTCCACATCAGTTGCAGTCGTATGCCTCAAAATATGCATTTGGTTATCGTATACGTGATTTTAATACCGGCAATGATTTTGGTCACAAACAAAATCGTGATTTGCATGGTGTGACAAGGGGTCAATATCACATTTTATTACCGGATGGTCGCATACAAAATGTCATTTATCATGCTGATGATACAGGATTTCATGCGGATGTTAGTTTTGAAGGAGGCAACTGAAAAAAAAAAACATCTCCCTTTAACAATAATAACAACTAAACTAAATAGAGAACAAAAATAAAATATTTATAACCAAATAAAAAAAACTAAATCAACATTGGAATTGGAATAAAAAGGGGGAGCAATATTAGCATCGTCATCATCATAATTATCATCACCATCAGTGGCATTATGCATTTTATTTTAGGTTTAATAATTTTTCAAATAATTTGCATATAAGGAAGGTATATTATATATAATTTTTAACTATAAACTATAAATTTTAAAACTATAAATAATTAAAACAAAACAACAATTATGATTTACTACTACAATTTACAACTACACTATACTATATTTACTTTTTTGGAATATTTTAATAATGCATTTATTACACCGTCCGACAAAAATAAAAAAAGTCGTGCAACATGAAATAGATAATAGACGTTTGAAACTAGAGCCAAATTGTAGTAAAATTGCATTTACAATTTTTCAGTTCGTGATCCTGTTTTCTTTTAAAAGGACTTCAAAATTTTAGAGGACTAAATATTTGTAAAATATTTTTTAAATATTTGTTCTTGTCCTAGAATTCCACTTGTGATGGCAAATGAAAGAGTAGGATATCTGCTAATTTTCCCATTTTATGATTTTGACATATCCGGCAAAAGAGGGTAAGTAATGTCCTTTCAAATCTTTATCCTTTAATATAATTTAAAAGTTTTAACAAAATATTTTGATAAAGTTTTGAACGGAAATTATTCATATCCATTTTTATGATATAGCAAAATAAAAAATGTAAAAATTAATTTAAAAAAATATGTTACACAATGCAATCCTTTAAAACTTAAAAGTCCTTTTAAAATAAAACACGAGCACGAAATGAAAAACTGTAAATTCAGTTTTACTCCATTTTATCTCTACATTCAGAAGTATATTATCCAGTTCATGTTTAATAATGGTTGTTGGACGGTGTTATATAAAATTCTATAACCATTCTCTACATAATACACAAAAATATTTATATGATCATAATAATTTATACTATTTCTACTATTTTTGATTATGACAAAATTTACATATAAAATTTATTGCAATTTTTTGGTGATTTTTATTGGATTTTTTGGTGTTATTAATAATAGAGACAATATAAATTCATATTGAATAATTTTAAAAATTTTTTAAATACTTTTTTTTTACATTGGATTATTTTGGTCAATAACAACATATTTATTAGAGTTAATTTTGAAAAATTGATCTGCGGATATCATCATTTTTTTGAAGGATTTAGGGGAACTAAAAAGAATGGCGATATTTTTTTGGAAACAAATTCGCTCCTTGGGGTGGTTCAACGCATCTGAAAACGCGAATTTTGAGCTGATTTTTCTGCAGAGCAAAAACGGCTGAATATTTCGCAAATCTGATTTCACCAGTCGATTCTACAGCAAAAAACAATACAATGGTCGTTTTTCAAACTCTTAAAAAAGTTCCCAAAACCCACCACAGAGGGCGGAAATATAAGGTTTTTTCATTTTCTTTTTAAATTAATTTTTTAAATATCGTTAAACTATATTCAATTTGAGCTATCTAAAAAAACATAACTTTTCAGGAGAGCAAAAAAACCGTCGCATTCGCGTATTTTTAAACCTTTTGTCGGCCGATCTTTTACAATATTAATTAAATAATTATTACTAAATTTTACACGTGCTTTGTTTGTAAAAATTCGTATTATTCGCTGAGTTACAGCAGATAGCTCAACCTTTTTTATTTGAAATTAATCAACCTAAGCAGATAGCTCATTAAATATAGACTTTAAAGCTTTGTAACTTTTTAACGGATTATGTTAAAAATGTGAATTTGGTACCATATTTCTCAGTTTTTAAAGCCCTTCCGTTACAAGTGTTAAAAAAAATACTTTTCAATTTTTTTTTAAATCATCGATTTTTTCGCGCTTTATCGCCATTATTTGGAACCTTCATGAAGCTTGCGAAAAATGTAATAACACTTGTGTTTGCTGTACAATCGAATAGACAAATATAAAATGCAAAAAGTTCAACCGATTTTGCTCCGCATCGAAATATGGGTCAAAAACCGAGTTTTTAACCGCGGAAAGGAGTTGAAACTTTCAAAAAAAAAAAACTGCCATTATTTTTATTGATGGAAACACCGTATAAAAAGTGATAATATAAAAAATTTAAATTTAAAAGTTTACCCAAGTAAACTAAACTGTAGATAGCTCAAATTTTTATTTATAAAAAAACATGGTTTCACATAGCTCATGCTATTTTTGGAATAAAATAGTCTTAAAATAATTTTTTTGTTCTGAAATTAATACCATAGATGACACTTATGCCAGCGAACATTTTGCCATCAAAAACTCATTTTCGTCAACCGAGCAGATAGCTCAAATTGAATATAGTTCCACGATATGCACAATTAAAAAGCATTTTCAGCTTAACAAAATGACACCAAATTTTCCGTTCTATCACAACCCGTTAATAAGTTACACACAAAAAAAAATCGAGGTAATATTACCTAAATTTATAGTATAACTTTATCTAAGTGCCAAGATAACATAGAGCCTACAAAGTTTTTAGACAATATTACTAAAAAGCCAAGGTGATTTTTAAAAAATGATATGTTCGAAAAATTATCTATGCTTTTAGGAAATATTCCTAGGAAACTTTGTAAACTTTTCAAAGTTAGCAGAGTAAAAATTTATATATAAATTTTGGTAATTTATCTAAATTATTTTGTTAATACGCTAGGTATAAATAATTACACACTTTACTAAATTAAATAAATTAAAAAATTATTTGATTTTATTATGTTTTATAAATAAATTTAATCATGAATTACAATTATTGTTGTTATAAAAAGATTTTTAGAAATATTTTTCAAAAAATAAATTCTCAAATTCTGAGACATTTTTTCTATAGAAAAATTCTCAGATTCTAAGACAGTTTTTTATAGAAAAATTCTCAGATTCTGAGACATTTTTCCTATAGAAAAATTCTCAGTCTCTGAGATAATTTTTTTATAGAAAAATTCTCCGATTCTGAGACATATTTTCGATACAATAAATTATCAGATTCTGTGACATTTTTTCTATAGAAAATTGTTTTTTTTTTTATAGATAATTCTCAGATTATTAAAATTTTTTATATATTTAAAAAATTCCTCAGATTCTGAAACATTTTTCTATAGAAAAATTCTGATTCTAAAATAATTTTTCTGTAGAAAAATTATAAGATTCTGATACAATTTTTCTGTAGAAATCTTCATAGATTCTGAAATATTTTTTCTATAGAAAAATTCTCAGATTCTAAAAGTTTTTTGTTATAGAAAAATTCTTAGATTCTAAGACAGTTTTTTTTAATAGAAAAATTCTCAGATTCTGAGACATTTTTTCTATAGAAAAATTCTTAGATTCTGAGACATTTTTTCCATAAAAAAATTCTTAGATTCTGAGACATTTTTTCTATAGAAAAATTCTCAGATTCTGAGACAGTTTTTTTATATAAAAAAATTTTAAGATTCTGAGACATTTTTTCTATAGAAAAATTCTAAGATTCTAAGACATTTATTCTATAGAAAAATTCTCAGATTCTGAGACATTTTTTCTATAGAAAAATTCTCAGATTCTGAGATATTTTTTCTATAGAACAATTCTCAGATTCTGCGACATCATTTCTGTAGAAAATGTCTCAGATTCTGAGACATTTTTTCTATAGAAAAATTTTCAGATTCTGAGACATTTTTTGAAAAATTCTCAGACTCTGAGACATTTTTTATGTAGAAAAGTTTACAGATTCTGCGACATTTTTTCTATAGAAAAGTTCTCAGATTCTGAGACATTTCTTCTACATAAAAAAATTTTAAGATTCTGAGACATTTTTTCTATAGAAAAATTCTCAGATTCTGAGACATTTTTTCTATAGAAAAATTTACAGATTCTGAGACATTTTGTCATTAAAAGTGGGCGTGATCAGTTGTTCTTTCAATAAAACTTTAAATTTAATTACTACGAAAATTTAATGAAAAAATTATTCAAATCAGAACAGCCGCTTTCCGATTTTAGATAAATCGAAAAAAGTGGGCGTTAAAGTGGTAGTGGTCAATTTGACTTTCCGTAAAAACCTATGTTGGACTATGACGAACATTTAAAAAAAAATTATCCAAATCAATGCAATTACCAACGAACGACATTTGATATTTATTTATATATCGAGGGCCTATATTCAAAACCCTCTATCTTCCATTTTCACGAAAATGACTTTTTGATGGCAAAATATTCATTTAAACGACCCATATCTATGGTGTAAAATTTAGAACAAAAATATTTTTTTGCTATTTTATTTGCATTTTTGGTTTTCTCTATCTTACACAATTAGTTTTTCTGAATGCAAAACCCTCTATCTTTTCAAATAATTAATTTATAATTTTTTTTTTTGAATAATTTCTTCTTGCAATATACGTTTTTATACTAATTTTTTTGCATGCTGAACATGAATTTGTCAACAAAATTCCAGAACCACGACTTTGGTCCACAAATCCTAATTATTGTTGAAAATTCTTGTTTGACTTTTTTTAAAAAAACATGGCTCAAAATTTGGATGTCTTGTGAAGATTATGAAAAAAAATTAATGTTAAAAATCACGAACAACTGTGGACCAAAATCGCGTTTTTAATTTATTATTATTAATTTTAACATAACATACTCAACAGTTTGTCAACTTTTGAGATGAATTTGGTAAAAAAATAATTTTTGTGTTAAAAATCAACTCTGTGGACCAAAACCGCGATTTCGGAATTTTTTTAATATTTTTCTTATAGAATACGCAAAATTTCCTAATTTTTGAGCTGTAATTGGTCCAAAAATTAGGACATGAATTTTGGTCGAGAAACGTAATTTGTTTAAACTTTGGCAACTGCAGATCTTGCAAATTTTCTTTATAATTTTTTTCCATAATCAGCTTCTCCGCGGTCATCTTTCGGCCGGTATTCCGACACGAAATTCATAACTTTATAATGGTCGGGACGACCTAATAATCACTCATTTATATTGGTCCGCACATGTCGTGGACATGGTTATTAAGAAAATATTACGGTTTATTATGATTTTATCTAGCCTTTGTCATTAATAAATCACGTTAAAAGTTTACTGATGTCGTAAATGAAATTTTAATAATTCAGTTTTATTAAAATGCAAAACCCTCTATCTTATCATTTTCATTCATGTACTTTAAATATTTTTGAGAAACAAAAACCTCTATCTATCATAAAATCCCCAATAGCGCAAAATTTTAAAAACGAATTATATGTGAGATTCAGTAGTTGATTTAAAAAATATTGTCTTTTAATTACTTAAATACGCGAAATAAACAGTTTTTTGGCTCTTCTAAAAAATTATATTTTTTTTAGATAGAGGGTTTATCTATTTGTTCTCTCTTTATGAATTTATGAGATTTTCTTAATTGATTAAATTTTTCAGATATAATTTTTATATATTCATTATTTTCCGAATTTTTCTAGTTTTGCTTAGTTTTTCATATGTATATATTTTTTTTTTTTTCAATCTTCCAGCATTTTTTTAATTCTTTTGAATTTTTAGGATTTTTTTTTTCTTTTTTCTTAATATTATTGAATTTATAACTAAACTACACTGTCAGTCAAAATAATTAAATTTCTTTAATTAAAAATTTACTTGAAATCAAAAACTTTCTGAAATGAAAATTTGCTAGATTTAAAGTTATTTTTCGTTCTGCAGATGAACTTTTGCGTGGTAGATTTATCATACTCTTTTTTTTAAGAAAAAGTTATTATGATTATAACAAGAAATGGTTTAAAACAAATTAATTGTCACCACAAAACATGGTTGGTTACCGTAACCGTTAGTATTACCGTTACCAATTTAAAAATCAATAACGACATGGATAAAAAAATGTTATTTTGTAATACCGTTATCATATTGTACCGGTTTTTTAAATAAAGGGTGCCTTACAACACTTTTAATTTTAGTTTTTCATTTATACTATTTTGAATTGATTTTTTTTTTCTTTACTAATTTTGATCTCTTTCAATACATATTACTCAAAAAAATTTGTAATGTTCTTTTCTCAAAAAATAAAATCTATTACTCTTTTGATTTCTATTTTTTGGCCGATCATAAACTATTTTTCTTTTCTATTTATTTCAAGCATTTTATATACAACTTTGTTGCTTCTTTTCTTACAACTTATCTGATTTTTACATTAATTCTATTCTTTCTTCATTCTGTTTAATAATCTTTATTCTAATTTCTTTAATTAACCAAATAAAAATTTAAAGGGCTGTACTGATCCGAAAAATGGATCGCTAAGATTAGATCAGTTTCATATGAATTTGCTCTATTACTCTATTACTCTATTACTCTTTTGATTTCTATTTTTTGGCCGATCATAAACTATTTTTCTTTTCTATTTATTTCAAGCATTTTATATACAACTTTGTTGCTTCTTTTCTTACAACTTATCTGTTTTTTAAATTAATTCTATTCTTTCTTCATTCTGTTTAATAATCTTTATTCTAATTTCTTTAATTAACCAAATAAAAATTTAAAGGGTTGTACTGATCCGAAAAATGGATCGCTAAGATTAGATCAGTTTCATATGAATAAAACCCTTGGTATTGACGTCACCTTTCATGGGAAATTTTCCGAAACGAAATCACTCCCCGCAGTACCGAAAAAAATCATTACACACGCAATGCAACTTATTTTTATATACTTTCATAATAAATTTGTTTTCGGATTTTTGCTGCTCCTGGAGCTTGAATTTGTTAAACAACCTAAATAAGTACCTAATAAAATGTTGGGCCAAATCGGTCAAAGTTTCTAGTTTTGGGCAAAAACGCACTAAATTATAAAAAAAACAAAATTACTAATTTAAAATTTTCCCAAATGTAGTCAGATAATAAATATATATTTTTTTTGTGATATCGGTAATCCAATAAATTTGTCAAAAAAATTATTTTTGAATTCTAAAAATTTTACAAATCTCCAAAATGATTTTTTTTTTAATTTTATCAAACCAATTAGCACACGGTGAGCCTCAGCGATGTTCAGGTTGAACTTTAGTGTCAACGAAAAGTGTAAGCGCAGTTCGATTTCTACAAAATTAAATTTCACAAAACTGTTAACAGCGAAATCGTAGCTGCTCGCATTCGCGAGATAACGCGAAATTAGTGTTTTTGTATTTTTTTAAACATTGAAGTTTTTTCAATGAAGTTTTTTAAATATTTTCAAAAACTGAGTATACAGTTTTAATCAAGGTTACCGAAACGAATAACGGTAAGGGTAACGGTAACGGTATATAATTTTTATTTATTTCGGTAAAGGTAACGGTAAGTGTTTTCAAATCGTTTCGGTAACGGTATGTACCGGTACCGAACCAACCAAACCGGTACGTACCGGTATTATTAATTTAGTTAAAATTTTGAAAAAAGATAGAACTGAAAGCTAAAAATATTTTACAGACCCAAAAACCAGTATAGATTTGATATGATTATTATTTTTGTCATTTATTTTATGATAATTTGCAAATTATAAATTTAAAATTATGTTAGCAATTTGATTTAATTTTTTTGTTCGTTAAAATCCCTTAAAACAGGTAAAATTTTGAATACCGGTACAATACCGGTAACTTCTAATAATTATAACGGTAACGGTAAGGGTAACGGTATTTTAAAAATATTTTTAGCGGTATCGGTAACGGTAACGGTATTCGATTTGAAAGGGTTTTGAATCGGTAACGGTATAATAAGGGTAACGGTAACCAACCACGGTTTTAATTATACTGATTTAAAGGTCACAAAACAGTAAACATCAAAATCCTATCTTCTTTAGTTTGCGAGTTATATAGGTTTCTTTAAAATTTCGTAAAAACATGGTATGCAGTTTTACTTGTGGGTCATCAAAGGTCACACAGCTGTTGACATCGAAATTGTAGGTGTTAAATTTCACGAAATATAGCGTAATTATATAATTTTTTTTTATTATTTATTTATATTTTAAAACCGGTTCTTTAAAAATAATAAAAAAAGGGGGCATGCAGTTTGATTTGAGCATGTTGAAAGAAATTAAAACTGCCCACAAACAAATTATAGCTGCTCACTTTCGCGAGAAATAGTGAAAAACAGCTTTTTTTGCGTATTCCTTGTTTTGATTAATAAAAGAAGTTTCTTTAACATTGTTGAAAAGCACGAAATGCAGTTTTATTTGCTATTGATTAAACGTGATAAGGCTGTTAACATTTAAATTCTAGCTGCTCAATTCTTCGAGATATCGCTAAAAAAAACTCGCTAAACTACTATTTATTCATTACTTTGTTTTATTTTTGGTCTGTAAGATAATTTACTTCAATTAACGACACAAATGTGGTATGCAGTTTGAATTCGAGGTTATTAAAGTTGATAAAACTGCAAGCATAAATATTATAGATTATCAATTTCCCGAGAAATTGCAAAATTACTGTTCAAGCTTTTATATTAATTAATTTATGTTTTCTTTAGTGTCTAAAATAAAGGTAAACAAATCAAGAAACGACAACTATATTGTATGCAGTTTAAATTTTGTGTGGTTAAAGGTGGTAAAATTGCTCAAGTCAATATCTTGAATGCTAATTTACGCGAAAATAAAATTTTTTCCATTTTTTTTTTTTTTTTTAATTTTGCGATTTTTCGCGAAATTGAAAAGATATAATTTCGATGT
Organism: Pegoplata infirma; assembly: GCA_963921195.1. Lineage (NCBI taxonomy): Eukaryota > Metazoa > Arthropoda > Insecta > Diptera > Anthomyiidae > Pegoplata > Pegoplata infirma. The sequence continues at coordinate 231,621,175 of OY992538.1, read as the reverse complement.
TAACTGTTTTGTGACCTGTAAATAAATACAATTCAATCTGCGTACTCAGTTTTTGAAGATATTTAAAAAACTTCATTGTCAAAATTTTAGAAAATACAAAAACACTAATTTCGCGATATCTCTCGAATGCGAGCAGCTACGATTTCGCTGTTAACAGTTTTGAGACATTTAATCAAGTAGAAATCGAACTGCGTTTACACTTTTCGTCGACACTAAAGTTGAACCTAAACATCGCTGAGGCTCACCGTCAGCAGAAAACTTAAATTTTAATACATTTTGAAATGATTTTAATTTTGTTTTTTTGTTGTTAATAAAATGTTAAAATACTTGTTATTGTTGTTTATTTACTCAAGTACCAGTCTAGAAAATTTCTGAATTTGTAATTAGTCGATTACTCGAACATTTTTAAAATTTTATTCGTTTAATCGAATAATATAAAAATGGCAAATATCGATTAATCGTTTATTCGAACAATTAAAAAACCCCGAATAATTGAACACACAAGTTCTGGTAGTAAACTAAATTTTCCTTAATATAATTTAAAAAAAAAAAAAAAAATCCGATAAAAATAATAAAAATTTTGTGAATGACTTTTAAAAACAGATTTTAAAGAAAATCTTTGCTTGGCTGGAATTTTATTTTATTTCAATTTATTAACACCAAAAAATTTAACTTAATATAATTTTTATTGTATTTTTTTTTAATTTATTTTTTTGTTATATATTCATTTCCATGTAATTGTATTATCATATATAATTTTCATTTTATATGTATGTCTGCGTACGAAACTTTTCCAATAATAATCATAATAATAATAATGATGATAATTTAATTTATAAGTTAATTGGTTTTCAATTAAGTTTTATATTCGATTCATTGTATCGAAAGTGTGCAATATTAACTTTAAATGTATTTATGTATGTAAATAATAAATACGCATAATTTTTTTTATTTGTTTTAACACACGCATTTTAAATTTACAATATAATCACATTTAAGAAAAATTATGTAAAAAACATATCTCATTTCATATAAAAATTAAACCTGTGTGCAATATAGAATTTAGCAAATAATAATAAAAACAAATAATTAAATTTTAATAAAATTTGTGTTTAATTTATATTTTAGGGATATTCAAAATTTGAGGAAGGAAAAAAATTTTTTTAAATTTTGAATTTGAAAAATTTTTAAAAATTTTCAAACAGCAATGTAAAATGTGTAGTAATGTTTTTAAGGATTTTTAGGAGTAAAAGAGCAAAGAGAAAGTTTTCGTTTTTCTTTAAGAACTCTTATTTACACTTTTTATTAATGATCTTCCATCCACCATTCAATATTCCAAATCCCTGATGTATGCTGATGACGTTAAGATATTACACTCCTTTGCTAATCCTGATGATCAATCCTTTCTACAGATCGATATAAATAATTTGGCAACCTGGTGCAAAATTAATTTGATGGACCTTAATGAAAAAAAGTGCAAATACATGATTTTTTCAAGATCACTTCCAATAATTGGCTCTTATATGATAAACAATAAACATCTGGAACTGGTGGAAACGTTCAGCGATCTGGGAATTTTATTGGACAAACGTTTAGACTTCCGTAACCATATTTCTAAAACAATTAATAAAGCAACAGGCGTGCTTGGATTCATCAAACGTTGGTCGAAGGAATTCTCAGACCCTTACACAACGAAGCAGCTCTTTACTACACTTGTCAGGCCAATCCTCGAATATGGCTCTGTTGTATGGGATCCGTATTACAATGTACATTCCAACTCCATCGAGTCTGTTCAAAAACAATTCCTTATATTTTGTCTTCGTGGACTGGGATGGGATCCTAATGTCCATCTACCACCATATCGTAGTCGTCTAGCACTTATAAAGCTTCCTACTCTTCAAAGTCGAAGAAAAATGCTTAATGTATCTTTTTTATTCAATTTAATTAATGGCAATCTATATTCAGAATTTCTTTTGAGCAAAGTTAATATTAATACTCCTAATCGTTTATCAAGATATTATCAATTTCTTATTGTTAAATATTTTCGTACTAATTATGCCAACTCGGATCCTTTTCGTCGAATTTGTATTCAATTTAATCAACTTTATAATGTCATCGATTTTGATAAAAGTTTAGATCTTATAAAAAGAGATGTAATCCTGTATCTTAATAATTAAATTTTATTTGTTTTTTCTTGTATTTTTCTATAACGTTTATTAATCTGTCATACCTTTGTTTTTTATATGTACATTTTATTCTTATTATTATTGTAATTATTATTGTTATCTAAATGGTCTGTAAGGATATAAAATTCCATAGACTTAATAAATAAATAAAAAAAAAAAAAAAAAAAAAAAAACCTTTCACCAAGTAAGTATCAACTGAAAGGTAATTTAATGACCTACACTTTAGTTTAACGAAAACAATATTCCACTGCAAATTCAGAGAATTATTATAAATTTCTACTTGTTCATTAAAATTATAAACAATTTTATTATTGTAATGAAATTTTTCTTTAATTCAATGAAATAGATTCATCATTGGCTCTCTTCTACTGAATTTTTCATAGATTGTATGAACATTTTCATAACTATAATGAACAAATTTCATTGTAGTGTCGGAAACAGTTCCCATTTTAATTCACATAATTATTTAAACAAAAATACTTTTAACAAATTTCTTAATTACCAAGGAAATGGTGCCACATCCGTAACATGTTGTTTAAAACGCCCAATCAATTTTTCAACACATTCTTAATTATTTAAATAATTTTCTATGAAAAATATAAATATAACATCACATCTGTCTAGCATAGAATGTCATCTGATGATAATTAATTATAATTGAATTTACTGCAATATTAAAAACAAAAAAAACAAAATTTAAAAAAAATTGAGCAATTAATAAAATTATAAATTCAATAACATTGCCATAACTTTCAATAACCCTATGGGGAAAACATAATACAACATTGTTGCAAAAAAAATACAAATTTAAAAATCTCACAACAAAAACCTAATAACCAAAAACTGTAAATGAAAACAATTACATGGCAATAAATAAATAAATGAATACAAAAACATGAAATGATGAGTTCAGTTAGTGATTTGTTGGAATGTAAAATTAACCTTTTTCATTATTATAAACAATTTAGTTAGTGCTACTATTTGTTAACGTTATTGGACATGAAACACCTTCAGTAGCAAAATGTTTAATTTAAAATAAAAAAATAAGTATAATACTGAAATAAATAAATACTAACTGTTATAAATCATGCAAACAAATATGTAGAGATAGCACTTTTGAAGCAGAAACCATACGCGCAAGCGTGTTTGGTGTTAACCCATAATTGCAATGGTGTTGCATATTTGCAATACACACTTTAATAGAATAGAAGATCCAAAAAAATAAAAATGATTTTATTTATTTGCTTCAAGTATTATCAAATATTTTGTTTATTTTGAGAAAGATAACTCTAGCTCGACGTCACATTTCTTTACTAAACATTACATTGATATTGACAAATCCAATATTTTCCAGAAATTATTAATACCAATGCTAGGTGCTGTCATGACCGGGCACTCTCTTTTGGGAAATAACGCTGAGTGGCTGTGGATCAGTGTTGCCAATTTCTGGATAATTACACCGCTCTACAAATCTGAGGGTTGTCGCTGCGTTTTGGATGAAACCAAAAAAGTTGGTGCCCCGATTCCAAAACGGTCACTAAAATTTTTCTATCACGTCACAATTTTGAGAAAATCGCGGTTAAAGTGTCAAAAAATGCCCATTTTGACCATTTTTGAACGCCTATAAAATAAGATCCTGACATGCAAATGACTTGGTATCAAGCTCATTCGAAAGTGTGTAATTTTCTCTTTCAGACAAGATCAAATCTTCTTGGAATTTAATTTTCTAAAATGGTAAAAAAATCATTATCCACAAATGCTTTAAATCTAAAATTTACTTATGAGTTTGTATGGAAATTTGTTAAAAAAACACTGTGTAAATAAACTAAATTTTGAAAAAATGGAAGGTTTTTTGCTAATGATTTTTTTACCATTTTAGAAAATTTAATTTTTAGAACATTTTATCTTATCTTTAAGAGAAAATTACAGGCTTTCGAATGAGCTTGATACCAGGTCATTTGCATGTCAGGATCTTAATTTATAAGCTTTTCAAAAGGATCAAAAATGCCCTTTTTCGGCACTATAACCACGAATTACTCAAAATCCTGACGTGATAGACAAATTTGGGCTCCGGATTTGGAATAAGCGCAACAGACACTATCCAAATCACTAACCAGAATCTAATACGCATTTTCTTGTTGAGCTGTGTTATCCAAAAGTGGGACAGTTTCAAAATCCTTGGATAATTTTGGGATAATGAAATTTTTTGTGTAATTTTTGTGTAATTTCGCCTCAACAAAGTTAAGGCTAATTTTGATCACATTTAAGTTTTTTTATACACGGCGAGCCTCAGCGATGTTTAGGTTCAACTTTAGTGTCGACGAAAAGTGTAAACGTAGTTTACACTTTTCGCATTTGCGAGATATCGCGAAATAAGTGTATTTAAATTTCCGTTTTCCTGTAAAGACAGTTGAGCTCAGGCTCTAATTATAATTATGTATTATAATTTTTTAATCATGTTACATATGGTTTGAATTGAGAAAGGTGTGAAAGAAAAATTTATTTTTCTAAAAATTTTAAGACATCCTGGTTCGTTTTTTACTAGTTTCATATAATCCAGTTATTATAATCATCAGAAAAACTTTTAATGTCAAATTTATTCAGTTAATAGTCAATTATCTATATATATAAAAGAGTAACGTGACTGACTGACTGACTGACTGACTGACTGATTGACTGACTGACTTATTGACTGATTCATCATCGCCCAGCCCAAACCGCTGAAGCTAGAGACTTGAAATTTGGACTGTAGGTTCACCTCCCAGAATATAGATCCACTAAGGCTGGATTTTTTCCAGTGATGATTTTAAGGGGGTAAAAAGGGTAAAAAACTGTACTTTTGGTACTTTTTATATCTCCTGAAATAATGGTCATAGAGACTTGAAATTTGGACTGTATGTTCACCTCCCGGAACATAGATACACTAAGGCCGGATTTTTTCCAGTGTTGATTCTAAGGGGGTAAAAAGCGTAAAAAACTGTACTTTTGGTACTTTTTATATCTTCTGAAATAATGGTCATAGAGACTTGAAATTTGGTTTGTATGTTCACATCCTGGAATGTAGATCCAGTAAGGCTTGATTTTTGCCAATGTTGATTCTAAGGGAGTAAAAAGGGTAAAAAACTGTACTTTTGGTACCTTTTATATTTCCTTAAATAATAGTACTAGAAACTTGAAATTTGCAATGTAGGTTCATCTCCCGGAAAAAAGATTCGCTAAGTCTCGGTTTTTGACAATGTTGATTCTACGGGGGTAAAATGGGTAAAAAAGTGTACTTTTGGTACTTTTTTTTATATACTGAAATAATGGTCATTCAAACTTCAAATTTGAAATGTAGGATCCTTGAGTGAAATAAAACATTCTGGAACAAGAACTTTCTGAAAATTCTGTACCGTTTATAAAAAGCACCTTTTATAAAAAGTACCTTTTATAAAAAGTACCCTTTATAAAAAGTACCTTTTATAACAAGTACCTTTTATAAAAAGTACCTTTTATAAAAAATACCTTTTATAAAAAGTACCTTTTATATAAAGTACCTTTTATAAAAAGTACCTTTTATAAAAAGTACCTTTTATAAAAAGTACCTTTTATAAAAAGTACCTTTTTTAAAAAGTACCTTTTATAAAAAGTACCTTTTATAAAAAGTAACTTTTATAAAAAGTACCTTTTACAAAAAGTACCTTTTATAAAAAGTAACTTTTATAAAAAGTACCTTTTATAAAAAGTACCTTTTATAAAAAGTACCTTTTATAAAAAGTACCTTTTATAAAAAGTACCTTTTATAAAAAGTACCTTTTATAAAAAGTACCTTTTATAAAAAGTACCTTTTATAAAAAGTACCTTTTATAAAAAGTACCTTTTATAAAAAGTACCTTTTATAAAAAGTACCTTTTATAAAAAGTACGCTTTTAAAAAGTACCTTTTTAAAAAGTACCATTTATAAAAAGTACCTTTTATAAAAAGTACCGTTTATAAAAAGTACCTTTTTAAAAAGTACCTTTTATAAAAATTACCTTTTATAAAAAGTACCTTTTATATAAAGTACCTTTTATAAAAAGTACCTTTTATAAAAAGTACCTTTTATAAAAAGTACCTTTTATAAAAAGTACCTTTTATAAAAAGTACCTTTTATAAAAAGTACCTTTTTTAAAAAGTACCTTTTATAAAAAGTAACTTATATAACAAGTACCTTTTATAAAAAGTACCTTATAAAAAAAGTGTATTTTCGGAACCTTTGATATTTTTTGACGTTATGGTTAAAGAAACTTAAAATTAGGAATGTAAAATGATCCTTTAAAATTGAAATATTGAAAAGAGGATCCTTCGGTGAAAAAAAAAACATTCTGGAAGAGGTTCTTTTTGGAAAATCCGTTTATATCGGGGGTAAGAAAGTGTACTTTTAGTACTTTATTTTTTTGTTCTTATAATAATGAAAAAGTGTAAATTTTGATTATTCTTATATTTCTTGAAATATTAGTTCGGAAATTTGATATTTTAAATAAAGGATCACCTAGCACAAAAAACAGTTTTTAAAAAATTTAATTTTAAGGGGAAAAGGGGGCAAATGGTTATTTTTACCTATCTTACTTTTAAACCCAAAGCCCCATAAATAATACCCAAGAGATGGACATATTTTAAAATTTAAACTTTTAGAACGGGGAACGAAATGGAATAGAGCAGGGAACAATATGGAATGATACTTGTTCCTCAAATTTTTCGTACTTTACTTTTTTAACTCCATATTTTTTCTCTCTATATGTTTTTTTCACTCAAACTCATTTTTATTCCAATTTCTTTATTCACTGAAATATTTATTCACTCCAAATCCAAAATCCCGATATTAGGGCTCGAAAATTATTCAAATTTTATTGTTTAAATTTTACATTGAAATATTATTTTATGAAAGACTTAATCGTGTACAAGTAAATACAACAAAGACTACGTAGGGGAATTTTCTTGAAATCCGAAGAGCATTTCTGATCCTTCTATTATCCGGTATTCAATGTAACCGGTAACGAAGTACCGGGATGGTAAGCTAGTATTCTATATGTGAAAATTATTAACAGATCGCAGCCGCCAGGGATTGAACCCATGATCTGTAATGTTTTTGCTATTAACTGCCTCTTAGGCACGATCACTCTAGACTAGTGCCTACGGTCAGTACCGTAGAACCGGGAATACCGGTATTCCCGGTTCTCGGTATTCCCGGGAATTGGTACCGGTTTCCCGGTTCTTAATTCATTCCCGGTATTCCCGGGAATACCGGTATTCCCGGTTCCGGTTCTGACGGTATTCCCGGGACTACCGGTATGTATATTTTGTAATATTTTGTACAATTAAAATTATTTTTTGCTTATACCAAAAAAAATACGAAACTTGTAAAAAATACCAACATGTTTTTCAAATAAATAAGTATTCTGAAATACTGATTAAATAGTGTAATTTAAATATGTATGGTATACTATTTTTTTGGTTTTTGAGAACCGGTACCAAGATCAGAACCGGTAATACCGGTATTCCCGGGAATATATCTAGAACCGGGAAACCGGTACTAGACCGGTATCAATTTCGCGAGAAATCGCAAAATTAAAAAAAAAATGCAAAAAATTTTATTTTTCCCGTAAATTAGCAGTCGATATATTGATTTTAACAGTTTTACCACATTTAAATACGTAAAATTTAAACTGCATACAATATATTTGTCGTTTATAAATGTTTTTCCTTTATTTTAGACACTTAAGAAAAAATAAATTAATTAATATAAAAGCTTGAACAGTAATTTTGGAATTTCTCGGGAAATTGACCATCTATAATAATGCTTGCAGTTTTGTCACCTTTAATAACCTCAAATTGAAACTGCATACCACATTTTTGTCGTTAATTAAAGTAAATGTTTTTACAGACCAAAAAAAACACAAATTAATAAATACATTGTAGTTTAGCGAGTTTTTTAGCGATATCTCGAATAACTGAGCAGGTAGAATTTAAATGATAACAGCTTTATAACCTTTAATCAATAGCGAAACAAACCTCATTTAGTGTTTTTCAACAATGTTAAAGAAACTTCTTTTATTAATCAAAACAATAAATACCCCCAAAAAGCTGTTTTTCGGTATTTCTGGCGAAAGTGAGCAGCTATAATTTTTTGTGAGCAGTTTTAATTTCTTTCAACATGTGCAAAACAAACTGCATATCATTTTTTTTATTATTTCTTAAGAATCGGTTTCAAAATATATATAAATAATTAAAAAATTATATAATTACGCGATATCTCGCGAATTTTAACAACTACAATTTTGATGTCAACAGCTGTGTGGCCTTTGATCAAGCACAAGTAACACTGCATACCATGTTTTTACGAAATTTTAAAGAAACCTATCTAAAGATAAAAAAGGAAAACAAAAACAGCAATGAATTTATTTTGCGATTTCTCGCGAACTAAAGAAGATAGGATTTTGATATTACTGTTTTTTGACATTTAAATAAGTACAATTTAAACTGTGTATTCAGTTTTTGAAAATGTTTAAAAAACTTCAATGTCAAAATTTTAAAAAATACAAAAACACTAATTTCGCGTTTTCTCGCGAATGCGAGCAGCTAAGATTTCGCCTTTAACAGTTTTGTGACAAGAAATCTTATAGAAATCCAACTGCGTTTACACTTTTCGTCGACACTAAACCTAAACATCGCTAAGGCTCACCGTGTCTAACAAAAGTTTTATTTTAAATTTAAAATTTGTCATACATTTTTTTTTAAGTTGATTTTAAAAAACAAAAACAATTTGTATGGCAATAGAATTTAAAGTCGAATTTAAATTTATGTTATTTTCTTTGGTAAGGCTGAAAGATTGGCGGAATTCAGAAAATAAAAAAAAAAAATCATGAAATTTAAAACAAAAAACTTGAAAAAATCGAAATTACCCAGCAAAAACTTCACTTAACATGTAACTTAGGGGAGGTAACATAATGTCATTGGAGGTAACCACATTTTGCCTTTTTGGCATTCTTAATTTTGGCAAAATTAAGCGTTCCTCCGTGTTTTGCACTTAATTGAATTTAATAGTGTTGTTGTGATATCATCGCCACTTTTTAATTATCCCTTGACATCCAAATGAGTTTTGAATTTTACCAAAACTTCTAATTTTGTACATTTAAGGGTTAACAGGAATAATATGCGAATGCGTACGTTATTTTAGTTAATGACGCATCTTCATTTATCAAATTGAAGCCTTAATTGGTTTTTAACATCATTCAACTCGTTTATATCAATTGTCGGAATTTAATTTTTATTTTCATTTTTTTTTTTTATACAAAATATTTGATTTTGAGTAATTGTTAATGTTTAATGAAATTAAAGTATGTATTTTGATGGATACAATGATGTGCGAGTACGTACTTCATATTTCAGGTATATCAGCTAGTTGTTCAAATTTGATATTTTTTTATATTTTTGCGTTAAGCCGTTTTGATATTGACCTTTATTTCCGCATGATCTTTTAATGTATGAAAAAAAAAATGTGTTTTTAATTTCAGTTTTCGTGATTTTTTTCTAGAAATTCACACCATAAATTATTATATTTGAATTGTTGAAAGCAATTAGTAATGTTGTAGTAAGACTAATGTTTGGCAAACGTTTTTGACTTTTTGAAGAACAAATTTTGTTTTAATTGTTTTTGACATTTGATCAATATTTAAGTACTTACAATTAGACAAATTAAATTCCGGCATAAAAAGGTCATTTATTGTTTAGCATATGGTTTTTAAGGTGTGTTAGTAAAATTAATTAAATAGGAGGAGAGATTATTGAAATGAGTACACAATTTTAATTGTAAAAACAATCGGAGTAGGTTTTAATTCAGTTTAGATATTAAAGAAAGTGTTAAAGCAAGCATAAGATATTCTGTCAAATGGCGCCCAAGCGGGGCCCTGATTCTTAATCGCACAAAATAAAGCAAGAAAGTAATTTAAATTGCAAAACAGATTGAATACAATTAAAATTTTGTGCAACATTTTATAAAACTTAATACAGGCCAGACGTGGATCTGTGGATCCAAACCGAATTCTAAAGAACAAAAGTGAAAATAAATTAGAAAAAAATCAGGAACATTCTGAGAATTCTTTTCTATGAAAAATGTCTAAGAATTTAAAAATTTCTCTAAATAAAAAATGTTTTGGAATATCAAATTTTTTTTTAAGAAAAATGTCTCGGAATATTAAAATTTTTCTTTAGAAAAAATATCAGAATTTTTTTATTGGGAAAATTTTAGAATTTTTCTCAAGAAAAAATGTAGAATTATTACAACCTGAGGCTTTTCTATACAAAACGTTACTTAAAATCAGAATCTCAGATTATTTCTATAGAAAAATGTTTTAGAATCTGAGAAAGTGTTTCAAAATCGGAATTTTTTCTATTTTAAAAATGTCTTAGAATCTAAGACTCTCAGATTCTTAAACCTTTTCTATAGGAAAAACATCTCGGAAACTAACTTTTTTCCATAGGTGAGAGTGTTAAATTCGGCTGTGCCGAATCTTTTATACCCTCCAACATGTAAAAAAATTAAAAAAAAAAAATTGACTGGGGCGTTTTAGGGGGGGGCAAGATGGGGGCGAGGTCGGTGAGCTGGGGGGACTCCTTGGCCCTCGCGGTATATGTTTACAAGTTCATTTTTGTCTGCTTTGTGCACTACAGTATTATAGATTTATAATTATTTAAACTATTTTTTTAATCACGCCCTTAAAAGAGACGCGGGCAAAAAAAGCTAAATTTTTTAATCCCCTGGGTCCAAGCGCAGGACTTTAAAATTTTGCGAACATAAAAATGTTTCATTTGTTTTCCAAATTACAAAAAAACTTCTTAAAATTGACATTTTTAAGAGGTTGGTTTAGTTCTTCAAGAGGGAACTTTTTCCCCCTTAGCCGATTTTGCCCATTTCCGAACTTAAACCGCCTAGGACCATAAGACATATTTGTGTGAAACTTGATGGGTCTAGCTCTTTTATCTTGGACTGCATCGAGTTAACTACAGACGGACGGACATCCTCGAACGATATTTCGATGCGTTACACACGGAATGACAAAGTGAGATTACCCCCATACGGTAGTCGGAGGGTATAAAAATGTCTCTGAATCTAATACCTTTTGTGAATTTGAGATTTTTTCTGTGGGAAAAATGTTTCAAAAACTGGGACTTTTTGTATAAAAAAATGTTTCAGAATATGATTTTTTTTTTCTTTTTAAAAAATATCTCTGAAGCTGAGATTTTTTTTAGATTTTAAAAATCTCTCATAACCTAAGATTTTTTTTAATAGAAAAATGTTAGAGAATCTTAGTTTTTCTATTTTTCTAATTAATTGGAAATAAATATTTTTCCAATTAATCTATGAATATTTTCATAGCATTTATGAAACTATTCATAAAAAAATGTATTACTAAATGATTAAATTCCTTAAATTAATGAATTTCCATCACTGAAAATATGAACACAAATCATTATCTGTATGAACAAGTTTTCACATATTCTATGAATTAATGATAATCCTATGAACTTTTTCATAGTCTCTGGATTGTATGAATTCTAATCATACTCGTAGATTCTATAAGGGGCATCATTGTGTGACTGTAATGATTTTTTTTTCATAGAATCGATGTACGTTTTCATAGCCGTAATGAACAAAATTCTTTCAGTGTAAATCCTCTGAACTTTTCTTTTCGGGAAATGTTTTCGAATCATATTATTTTTCTAATACAATTTTATATAGGCGCCCCAGTAGGCTAGTTGGTAGCGTGCTAGCCTATGAGTCTGGGGGTCGTGGGTTCGATTCCCACCAGAGGCCTTGGTCTGATTCGCTACAACGAGACGAAGGTCATTGTTACCAGTTCTCGGTTAGGTAAAATTAGTATATAATTTGTAATTATATGGTAATTCTTAATAAAAAAAAAAATTTATATATAAAAATATAATAATATATAACACCGTCCGACAAAAATGAAAAAAGTCGTTAAACATGAACTGGATAATATACGTTTGAAACTAAAGACTAAATGTAGTAAAACTGCATTTACAGTTGTTCTTTTCGTGATCCTGTTTCCTTTTAAAAGGACTTCAAAGTTTTAGAGGATTAAATTTTATAAAATATTTTTTTAATATTTATACTTGTCCTAGGATGTCACTATTGATAGCAAATGAAAGAGTAGGATCTCCCCTAATTTTTCTATTTGATTATTTTTACATTTCAGGAAAAAGGAGGTAAATTACGTCCTTTCAAAACTTTATCCTTCAATATCATTCAAAGTTTTAAACAAAATATGTTGATAAAGTTTTCAAATGACTTTAGTCACATTCTTTTATCCTGATATGGCAAAATAGAAAAATGGAAAAATTAGGGTAGATCCTCCTCTTTCATTTGCATCGTCAGTGTCATCCTAGGACAAGTACAAATATTTCATAAAGTGTATCCTTTAAAATTTTGAAGTCCTTTTAAAAGTAAACAGGATCACGAAATGAAAAACTATAAATGCAGTTTTACTCCATTTAATCACTACTTTCAGACGTATATCATCCCGCTCATGTTTAATATTGGCTGTCTTACGGTATAATTACTGATGAAGCAAAAAAAAAAAAAATCGAAATACATTATGTTCGAAAATGGCGCCCATTAGGGGGCCATATTCTAAATCGCTTTGCAGATAAAAAGAAACCATATCCAGCAACATATAAGCAAATATTGAGTACTATTTCAATCGCCTAAGCTTTTTTTATCATTTTTATCATTTTCGCAATAATCTTTGCAGTGTGCTAACCGGAAGAATTTAATTCACTCAAAAATTGTGTTATTAATTTTATAGAATTTTCTGGAGTTGTTTCTAATTTGTCTTATATCCATTAATTCAAACTTGCTGCTTTCAAGCTTGATGCACTGATAATGCGAAAACTTAAACAATCCAACTTTTTTTTAATTTTTGTAATTTATCAAACAAAAAAAAAATTTCAGTTTTCTTTAAAACAAATTTTAGTAGGTTTATTTAAACACTATTAGATTATGTACATAACTTGCTTTCTATTGACAAAAATAATTCAACTGTCCAAAATCCTTTTAAATATAATCTAGTTTATACTTTCGACACAAACTCATATTAATAGTCCCATATTTTATTATAAATTGTTCTTTTCATTTTCAGTAATTTTTCATACAAAGTATTTTTATACCAAAACTTACACACACACACCAACTCCTTTATTTTAACTCACACTCTGAAATTCCCTTTACACATACTTACAATAGAACTTGTATAAAAAGTAGGCGGACAGTTTGTTAAAAGTAGACAAATTTTCAGTTTAGTCTTTTTTTTCGTCGATTTTTCTTACCAAAAAAAAATATAAAATGTGTTCAAAGCATATGAGAGAGTGTGAAAAATTATTGTTTATAGACATTAAATGAAATACAGCAACAACAGAAAAAAAATCCTTAAAAGAAGAAAAATATTATACTACTACTTTTTTTTATTTGATACATGATGAAGTTTTTCCCAGCTACAAATTTAACAACAGCCTGTATGTTGGGGGCAACACAAAAAAACAAATCCTGTCTTTTTCTTAACTATAAATCTTGAGTAGAAGAATATAGAAAAAATCATACATACATATAAGGTCCTTGGGAAATGAAAGACATGAACAAAAAGCATTAAGAGTGAGTTTATTATATGAAGACAACAACACCAACAATAAAACAATTACACCATTTGTTAAATAAAATTAAAAACATTTGAAATTTTACCATAGAAAAGTATTTTTTGCAAAAGGTTAAGGTTTTGGTGAATTTAGGTTTTTAACCCCTCTACGAAATTTTCCCTTAAAGTGGTTACGAGAAATAAAAGATTTGAGGTCGTGTTCTCGTAATTTCTATAGCGAACCAATTACTCAACTTTTACTATATCAACTAAACTTTTACTTATCAATGATTCAGCTTTTGTTAGAAAGCTTTTAAACACTTAAAAATAAAATTCTGTAAAATAACCAAAAATGCCTCGTAAAATAATTGTTTGCTACCTCCTATTTTACGAGAGTTCCTAGTAAAAACTACAATTTTATTGGTAAAGACCTTGTAAAATTACAAACAATTAACAAGCTTTTTACCAATAAAATTGTAAATTTACAACTTTTTTGACGCGATAAGAATTACAAGGACTTCTCGTGACTTTACTAGATTTTGTGCTACCTCCTATTTTACAAGAATTTCTAGTAAAAATTACGAGCTTTTTCGTAATTTTACAACATTATGACCAATAAAATTGTAAATTTGCCACTTTTTTGATAATATTTACAAGGAAGTCTCGTGACTTAACTAGATTTGTATCGTAAAATTACCTTGGAAATTTGTTCATTTACGAAAAAAAATGTTTAATTGCAACGAAAAATTTAAATTTCGATCGAAAATTGTTTGTTAAAAAATAAGGAAAACTGTCAAATATAGAAATATTAGTATCAGATTAAAGGTATTTAAAATACCTATCTTATGATGCTAACAACGTTCCAAAAAAGTAAATATTTTTCAAATTAATAGCAAAAATGTCCTAAAATTTTTACATTTTACTCAATATGACGAAAAGTTATGCATGTTTGGACACGTTCTTTATATATGAAGATAGGATTTCCAAAGACCTTTCATTTGATATAACACGACTAGATAAACGCAAAAAACTGAAACATTACCGTTTCTTCCTCCCTCATTTTCACCCCCTAAATATGAAGTTGGGCCGCTAAAAAAAATACATGTCCCTTTATTTTTCCTGCTTTACAAAATAAAACCAATTCCATACAAGTGGACTGATTCGGCTGATTTTTAACACGAACTAGACTAGAGAAACGACAAATATATATGCCAAGCTTCAGCATCCTCAGTCGTTCGAAAGTTATCGTGTGATTTATCTCGTAAATTAGTAAAAAAAAACCCTTGCCAAAATTCATTCATTTGCTTATAACTTTTGATCGATTTTGCTGAATTGTAATACCATCCTGACCAGGTTAATGTCCAACATATATGCCACACTTCAGGAGCCTCCGTAAAGTCTTTCAAAAGTTAGCGTGTTTTCAACAGACAGCCGGACGGACGATTGTCTGAAAATCGATCGAGGATCATGAATATATATACTTTATGGGGTCCTAAGTATCATAATGGACCTCAGAGTCTACGTGTGTTGACGTAAAACGTCAGCAGCCACTTACAACCTAACCTATGGGGTCCTAGACCAATATTTCTAGGTGTTACAAACGGAATGACAAACTTATATATACCCTCTATCACTAGAGTGGAGGGTATAAAAATAGTTTTTTTTTAACATGATAATGTTTTTAGGCTGGTGTCTAATTATAAAAAAGTTGCAGGACGCCACCTCAGTTTGACTATATAAGCTAAAAATTAACGAAAAAGAAAACAAAAATTACTATTTTTATTTTCTTAAAACCAAAAATTTAAATAACTTGGGTTTGTAACTTGGATAATAATTCACCTCGTGGTGAATAAAACCGTTTTTCAGCAGCTGGTGAATAAAAAGTAACATAATTATTTTTCAACAAAAAAAAAAATTTTTTTTCATAAAATTTTTTTTTCACCAATTTTTATTTCCATCAATTTTTTTTTTTTTTCATCAAATTTTTTTCATCAATTTTTTTATCAAAGTTGTTTTTTTTTCATTAATTTATTTTTTTTTTTCATCAAATTTTTTTTTTCATCAATTTTTTTTTTCAGTAATTTTTTTCATAAATTTTTTTTTCATCAAATTTTTTTTTCATCAAATTTTTTTTTCATCAATTTTTTTTTTATCATCTTTTTTTTTCATAAAATTTTGTTTGTCATCAAATTTTTTTTATATTTTTTTTTTTTTTTCATTAAACTTTTTTTTCATCAAATTTTTTTTTTATCAAAATTTTTTTTTCATAATTTTTTTTTCATCAAATTTTTTTTCATCAAATTTTTTTTTTCATCAAATTTCTTTATCAAATTTTTTATTATCAATTTTTTTTCTCACCAAAAAAAAAATTTTTTTCATCAATTTGTTTTTACATCAAAAAATTTTTCTTTTCATCAAAAAAATTCATCAAAAAATTTTTTCAGCTAAAATTTTGGGTTCATTAATTTTTTTTTTTAACATAATTTAGTTTTTCGTGGAAAAAAAAATAATTTTTTTTTTTTACCAAAACTAAAAATTTTCCATTTGTTTATCAAATCTACATAAAACAAGTGAGAGTGTTATATTCTTTGGTGCCGAATCTTTTATACTCTCCAAAATGTAAAAACACTTTTTTGCACTTATTTTTGCACTCACTTACGAAATGTACAGCTCTTTTGGTTTTTTAATGGGGTCCTCGACTTATATTTCAATTCGTTTTGCATGGAATAGCAAAGTTAACATTATTTTTTCTAAAAAAAATTTTGCTTTGGGCAAGTACACCCAAATCTTCCGCAAAACATTATCATGATTAATTGTTTTAGGCAAGAGTACAAAATTCGCAGGCATTTTTTCATAGCCTATTAACTTTTTCATAGGTTTCTGGTCTCTATGAATTTGTTTCATAGATTCTATGAAGGGCATTATTGGCTGCCTTCTAATGATTTTTTTTTTATAGAATCAATGTTCGTTTTCATAGCCGTAATGAACAAAATTCTTTCAGTGTAGTGAACAACATTTTAGCGCAAAATTGTTCTAAAAAATAAACCGTTCCATTTCATTTCAAGTTCCATTTCCTGTCCATGATCCATTCTATTATTCCATTTCTTTTCTAGTTTCATGTCATTTCGTTGTATGTAAGTTTTATTCTTTTGCGTATGACATGCCTTAAAGAAATTAAAAATTCATAGAAAAGATTTAAAAATGGCCCTTCTATAGATACAAATTTATCGCATTTATTAATATGTTACCCCTTTTTGATCTAAATACCTTAAATTTCAAAATATTATCTTCTATTGGATACTTATTCCGCTGAAAGATCCTGCAATCCAATTTTGAGATTCTGGATTTTTAGCTCAGTAGTTATACAAAAGTATAAATTTTTCCCTTTTACCCTCTTTTGTCCCTCTTAAAATCGAAATTCCTCTAAACCACATTTTTCCCAAGTTGTTTTTGCTAAATGGTCCTAGATTAAAAATTTTAAGTTTATCACACCATTATTTTAGGAAATCGAAAAGGTACCAAATTTCAATTGTTACCCCTTTTTACCCTCATATAATCAAAAAATTCTAAAAGTATTTTCCGAACTTTTTGTTTTGATGGAGAAGTCTACATGACAAAAACCGAGTTTTTAGTAAAAACTTTTTATGAACATTCCTTAAGAATATCGAAAAAGTACTAACGTGCACTTGTAACACTATTAGAATCGGAACTTTCTAAAAAGTACATTTGTAAGAATGTTTTTTTCCGATGGATAATCCTACATTACAAAATTTCAAGTTTCGAAAACCATTTTGCAGGAGATAGAAAAAGTACAAAAAAAAAAAAATGTATCCCGTCTAACCAATTAAAACGAATTTCCAAGAGGTACTTTTCTCGACAGAAATATCCTACATTTTAAATTTCAAGTTTCTATGACCATTATTTCAGGAGTAAAAAAGTATAAAAGTATACACTATTTTACCCCTTTTTATCTCCTTAAATTCAGAATTTACAAAAAGTTATTTTTTTAGTACTTGCAAAAAGTACCGGAGGATCTAACATTCTAAATTTTATGTTTCTAGGACTAGGAAATATAAAAGTACCAAAATAGGCTTTTTACGACTTTTTACCCACTTTTTCCAAAAATTCAACCTAAGTGGATCTGTTATCTGATAGGTGAATATAAACATTCCTAATCAGTGAGTAATTCTTGTATAAATATAAAAAGTTTGAACGCTTTCTGGTAGTGACAATAAATTGATTTAATACATAACGTCGAGCTTTCGTGTTTGACTTAGCGATATCAATGCTTGAGCTTTTGCTAGAAAGCTTTCATATCGCAATCTAAGATAAAACTTTTATAATATGAACAATGATAAAGCTTTCGTGGAAATTACTGTGAAATATTTAAGCAAAAAAAAGCTTAAACAAGCTCTTTTATATGGGGGTTTTCGTGTCAACTGACACAACTTTTGAAACCGATGTCTTCCGATCGGGATGAAATTTGCACCAAGGTTAGTCCTATTGGATAGTAGTTCAGACACAATTTTTCAACGAGATCGGTCAAGAACTCTCTGAGTTAGAGGGGGTCGAAATTTGACATTTTGGCCAAAGAGGTGTTGATTCTCATCCATGTAACTTCTTACCTATTGTTTTTAGCAAAATGTGTCCCAAAGAGTTTAGATAGCTATTTCTTCAGTCTTTCGAAAAAAAAATATAAAAAAAATAAAAAAAAAATTTTTGATTTTTTTTCTTAAAAATCCAAAACTTTTTTCACTTTTTCCTCAAATTGGGCCCTTTTTTTTTTTTTTTTTTTTGATTCAAAAGAAAGCTTAGGTGATTTTTTTTAAGAGCTGTGGGGTCGCTTAGTGGGATCCGAGTGGGATATCTATGAAAAATTTTTTTTTTTAACTTTGGAACACAAAAAACGGTTCTTCAATTTGCACTATTAGGCGTGGGATAGCTAACCAGTTTTCGATTTCGATCCGCGATACCCTCCAATTTTTTTAGGTTCGAAAAAGAAAGCACGAGCCAAAAAATGGGGGCGGTGGGGAGGGGCCATATGGCCCGTCATTGGGGTCAAAGTTGGGCGTAAAGAGGTAAAAATCCTCAAAAAGCCCCAAAACTCCCCTAGAAACGCCCCTGGAAGGGTGCAATGTGAGACCGACCTCCAATAATTTTCTGCCCCCAACATTTTTCTTGAACATACCTTACCCCTATTTCCACTTCCTAAGGGGGCTCCCATACAAAACATTTTTAAAAAATTTTATCATACCATTCTAACTTACCCTAAAGTGCCCCTAGTGGGGCCAAATGTATGACCGACCTCCATTATTTTATTAATTCCAACATTTTTTGCAAACATACCTACAATGTATCTTTAACCCTTAAGGTGGTCCCCATACATTTCTTTTATTTTTTATAAATTTGTTTTATTAAACCAGCTCCTACCGCCCCTATCGTGCCTCCTAGAGAGGCAAAAATTACGACCAACCCCCATTATTTTTTAGTTACCAACATTTTGTCCGAACATCATAACACCCTATCTCCACTCCCTAAGGGGCTCCCATACATTATAAAAACATGTATTTTTAAAAACTAATAAAAAAATAAAAAAAAATGTATGGGGACCCCCTTAAGAGTTGAAAATAAAGGGTAGGTATATTCTAAGAAAATGTTGGAGTTGAAAAAATATTGGGGGTCGGTCATACATTTTACATCTCTAGGGGCACCCTATGGACAGTTAGAGCGGTAGGAGCAAATTTTATAAAAATGTCATTTTGTATGGGAGCCCCCTTAGGAAGTTGAAATAGGGGTAAGGTATGTTCAAGAAAAATGTTGGGGGCAGAAAATTATTGGAGGTCGGTCTCACATTGCACCCCTCCAGGGGCGTTTCTAGGGGAGTTTTGGGGCTTTTTGAGGATTTTTACCTCTTTACGCCCAACTTTGACCCCAATGAGGGGCCATATGGCCCCTCCCCACCGCCCCCATTTTTTGGCTCGTGCTTTCTTTTTCGAACCTAAAAAAATTGGAGGGTATCGCGGATCGAAATCGAAAACTGGTTAGCTATCCCACGCCTAATAGTGCAAATTGAAGAACCGTTTTTTGTGTTCCAAAGTTAAAAAAAAAATTTTTTCATAGATATCCCACTCGCATCCCACTAAGCGACCCCACAGCTCTTAAAGGAAATCACCTAAGCTTTCTTTTGAATCAAAAACAAAAAAAAAAAAAAGGGCCCAATTTGAGGAAAAAGTCAAAAAAGTTTTGGATTTTTAAGAAAAAAAATCAAAAAATTTTTTTTTATTTTTTTTATATTTTTTTTTCGAAAGACTGAAGAAATAGCTATCTAAACTCTTTGGGACACATTTTGCTAAAAACAATAGGTAAGAAGTTACATGGATGAGAATCAACACCTCTTTGGCCAAAATGTCAAATTTCGACCCCCTCTAACTCAGAGAGTTCTTGACCGATCTCGTTGAAAAATTGTGTCTGAACTACTATCCAATAGGACTAACCTTGGTGCAAATTTCATCCCGATCGGAAGACATCGGTTTCAAAAGTTGTGTCAGTTGACACGAAAACCCCCATATATTTATTTGAACACTAGAAAATTATTATTTTTTTTTTCAATGTTGGAATGCGAAGCTCGTTTCATCCAATTAAAAACCAATTATAACTTTTCGCCGCATATAGTTAGTTAATTTGTGCAGCTTTTTAGTCAAAAATAGTTCACATTGAAAGAGGTGTATAACTTAAAAAAATATCACAAAAAATAAAATTGCATTAATTCTTAATTTTTGTTGTAATTAAATTATTTATTTTTAATTATGCTACCCCAAATTTTAACACCGGTTTTCCACAACAGATATTTAATAACTTACAACAAATTAGAAAGCTCAAATATGTTGAAAGCTCCATATGTAATTAAAAAACATTTTAAGCTTTTATATATTGCTTGAACAAAAAGCTCTGCACAATTGGATCCATATAAGGTAAAGAGAGTTCAATAATAAGGCTTCTAAAACAACAAAATCTGATATTTAAATAAAAAAAAATATTTATAAAAACAAAAAAAAGCTTTTTTTACCTAAAACTTCAAATGGTGTTAACAACAAAAACTAGAAAAAAAGGTTTAGTGTTGAAACTTTAATTTAACTTTGCTTGATTTAACAAGGATAAATGATGCATCTTTCATATGAATCTAGACAGTTTACGTAATTGCTAACATGCTACAATGAAAATTCACAATGAAGGGAATGAAGAAGAAGAACTCCAAGTAATCTTTGCTACATACAAGTCGAAGAATAAGATTTGTTTCTTCATTTTTCTTAAGAAACTAAAAAATCTTTTTTTTCTCTCTATCTCTTTGGCAGAACAACAAGACACAAAAAAGGGTAAAACATAAACTATACATGACAAAAAATAAAATTGTACTGTAGGAAGAACGTATGAAGAAATAATGTTTGTAAGGACGCGAGGCGAGACAACATTATTAAATTGATTATAAAGGATATTTGTATGCAAATTAGTTACAAAATTTTTCCTCATCATACAATAACATTAACAAAGGAAAAAATGTTATTTATAGTTTTTTGCCAGTTTTGCTAAAAAATTTCATCATTCAAAACAACAATGTATGAATAAGGATAAAGAAGTAAAGTTTTTTTTGTGATGGGAAAACCGCATTTCAGATACCTTATACTTATTATATAAAAAGCTTTTTATTTTTCAAGATAATAGCAAATAAGCTCTACGATACCTTACACTAGTTAAAAAAAGCTAATATTATAGTCAGAAAGCTTAAAAGCTTTCGTGTTTATAATTCTAAAATAACCACAAAAAAGCTTAAAATAAGCTCTATTATATATAGTTAGGTACACTAGAGTATCTCAAATTTCCAATGTTGAAAAGCGAAAGCTCGTGCCAACCAATTTGTATCCATTAAAGCCCAATTATTTTATTTTGCACATAGTTAACTTTTGTAGCTTTTGAGACAAATATGGCCGATATTTAAAGATTTTCATAATTAAAACTAAAAATATTCATAATGTTACAAACCTCTAAATAAACCATGAAATACCTTTTGATAAAACAAGTTCAAAATTACACAAAACAATCTGTAGTTTTTAGCAAAATGATTAATAGTACATAAAAGAGGAGTAATAAAATATTTTCAAAAAAAAGTCCTTTTACTACTACAATTTACTTTATATTCCTTTGTATACACGAATCAGAACTTTAAACATCCGTAGCAAGTTAATAAATTTTTAAGTACTTTTTTTTTTTTGTTGTCCTATTCATTTTAATAAAATATCTGTGTAATATTTGTTGCTATTTTAATGCATAGCATTCATGCATTTCAATGCCAATTTTAGCATCTTTTTTCTATTTATCTTCAAAGAGTCACAGACTTTGAAAAAGAGCTTTTGTCACTGAGAAAATTAAGTTTATAATAATTTTCCTTTTCTTGTATAGGAGTTCAGAAAAAAAAAATAAAGAAAGGAACAGAAAAAGCCACATTATGTCCGTTTATAAAACTTCTTCTTTTTCGTTTTCTTAAAAACTTCAATTTCAATTTAAGATTTTTATTTGTGACCATTATATATTTTAAGTCTGTTTATGGAAGAAAAAAAGAAATGCAATAATAAAGATGAAAAAAATATCCTCTGCTTAAACTATTGAAATGAAAAATTGTCAACTGAAAGAAGAAGAAATGTATTGAAATTTTTACGAAAAGTATATGATTTTATGAAGGAGGATAGAGTTGGCAATTCTTATTCATATTTTTAAACTGTTGATATTTTGTAGTTTGAGCATAATAATGTTGTTTTTCCATTCAAGTGTAAAAATCAATTTAATCTTATCAGATCTGACTTGATCTAAGTATATATAATTGCATCTGATTGTATATAATTGTATCTGATCATTATTTTACATACAAAAATTCTCAAGGCTATTTTTAGTTGAGCGCTAGATTTTTTTTACACGTATGTAAAGTTGGTGATTTCAAAGCAGTTAGAGTTATAACATGATAATGTTTTTAGGCTGGTGTCTAATTTTCAAAAAGTTAGAGGACTCCACCTCAGTTTGATTATATAAGCTAACGATTAACAAAAAAATAAAATAAGAATTACTGTTTTCATTTTCTTAAAATCAAAAATTTCAGTAACTCGGGTTTGTAACTTCGATAATATTTCACCTCATGGTGAATAAAAAATATTCACCAGCTGGTGAATAAAACGTAACATAACACATTTTCATCAATATTTTTTTCATAAATATTTTTTTCATCAATATTTTTTTGTTCGTGAATATTTTTTTTATCAATATTTTTTTTTATGAATAATTTTTTCATCAAAATTATTTTTTTTTTTTCATCAATATTTTTTTCTTATCACTATTTTTTTTATCAATATTTTTTTATCAATATTTATATCATACACCACTCTGTGGTACTGGGTATAATGAGTTTGTGCTGATGTTTGTAATTACCCGAAAAATTTGTCCTAGACCTACCTTTAAGTATACCGATCGACTCAGAATGAATGAACTTTTGAGTCGATTTAGCGATGTCGGTCCGTCTGTCCATCTATCGGTTTAATTAATTGACTTGAAATTTGAAACTTAAGCGTCTTTTGGACCAAGGACGAAGCCTATTGAAATTGGAGAAAATCGGTCCATTTTAAGACCTAGCTACCTTTGGATTTTGCTTAAATGACTCTAATAACCGTATTATAATAGATATCGCTTTGAAATTTACCAGGTAATCAAATTTTGTATGCATAAATCTTCATTCCAAGTTTCAAAGGAATCTGATCAGTCCTTCAGGTAGTCCCTTTACAAACCCCCTCCCGATATTCACATAAATCCCTCAAAATTCATGAAAATGGAAATATTTGATAAAAATTTTATTTTTAGGTGTTAAACGTGTACTTTAGTACCCTAATCAAATCGGAATATAATTGTACCATTTTTGGACTTAGTCCCCCATACAAAAATTTCGACCGATATTCAGTTAAATCGGTCTATTGACAAAAAAATAAACCAATTCCACTAAAATTTTATCTGTGTGTGTTTTCTACACTAAAAAAAGATCTAACAAAAGACAGATTCAATCGGTCCATGTTTGGCCTTAGGACCCATTTTCCGGAAAACACTGGTGTAGGGTATCATATGGTCGGTCTTGACCGATTTAACTTTCTTGTTTTTTTATGAATAATTTTTTTTCATTAAAATATTTTTTTTTTTTCATCAATATTTTTTTGTCATAAATTTTTTTTTTTTCAATATTTTTTTTTTTATAAAATTTTTTTTTTTTTTTCATCAATATTTTTTTTTCATTTATTTTTTTTTTACGTGTTGACGTAAAACGCCTGCAGCCTGATTACAACCTAACCTTTATTAAAAGAGAGTTTTTTTTGTCATAAAAAAAAAAAAAAAATCTTAAATTTTTTTGTATCAAAAAAAAAACTTTTCATAAAGATTTTTTTCCCCAATTGTTTTTACCAAAATTACAAGTCTAAAAATGTTGCATTAAATGGAATAAATTTTGTTTAACAAAAGTACAAAAAACAAGTGAAAGTGTTAAATTCGTCTGTGCCGAATTTTGTATACCCTGTATACAACAGTTTTTTAAACCCTCCACTCTAGTGATAGAGGGTATATATAAGTTTGTCATTCCGTTTGTAACACCTCGAAATATTGGTCTAGGACCTCATAAAGTATATACATTCATGATCCTCGATCGATTTTAAGACGATCTAGCGATGTCCATCTGTCTGTTGAAAACACGCAAACTTTTGAAAGACTTTACGGAAGCTCCTGAAGTTTGGCATATGTGTTGGGCATTAACTTGGTCAGGTTGGTTTTGTAATCCAGCGAAAACGGTCCAGTGGTTCAAAAGTTATGAGCAAAAGACTAAATTTCCGCAAGGGTTTTTCGTGAATTTAATAGATAAAAAACACGCTAACTTTCGAAAGGGAATTCTGAGGCTGTTGAAGCTTGGCACATATATTTGTCGTTCCCCTGGCCTGGTTTGAATTGAATTTCAGCCAAATCGGTCTAGTGGTTCAAAAGTTATTAGCAAAACCGTGAATTTCAGATTGGTTTCACCATAAATTAACGTGTTAAAAAACCAGAAAACAATCTTTAAAAACAATTTTCAAAATCTTTGTCAAGCCACAAAAATATTTTAAAAAACATTTTTGTCACTTAAAAATATTTTTACACTAAAAACAAAAAAAAACTAAACTCGAAAAAAATTTTACACTCAAAAAAAAAATTTGGTAATTTTTTTTAAAAAAAAGTCCGCCCACAAAAAGCGCACTGAGGAAATAAAATTTATAAGTTCTCTGGGTCCAAGTTGGCGTTTTTCAATAGCTGGTTTAGTTCTTCAAAGGGAAGCTTGTTCCGATTTCATCCAATTAAGAAGTTTACCAGCATATGAACACAAAAAAATTTCGTGCAAAATTTCGGGAATTGGCAACTAAACCAGGACAGCTTGAAAGTACTTGTGTCTAGTACACTCTAAAAAAACTTTGGCAAAATACTAGAAAAAGTTCCGTAATACAATTTACCAATATTTGACAGTTTTCCTTGTTTTTTAACAACAAATTTTCGATCGAAATTCAAACTTATCCATGTAACTTTACAATTTTTTTCGTAAATGTACATATTTTCAAGAAAAACATCTAATTAAGTCACGAGAATTCCTTGTAAGTATTATCGCATCAAATAAGTAAAAAATTAAAAATTTTTTTGGTAAAAAACTCGTAAAATTACAAAAAAAAAACTCGTAATTTCTACTTAAAACTCAAAATAGGAGGTAGCACAACATCTAACAAGTAATAAAGTCAAGAGAAGTCCTTGTAATTTGTATCGCGTCAAAAAAGTTGTTAATTAACAATTTTATCGGTAAAACCTTGTAAATTGTTTGTAATCCCTGCAAAAAAAGTCATTACCACTTGCCAGTGGAGTGCTTTATCACTATAACAAATGTAATGAAATACAACAAAAATAACAAAAAACACAAGACAAAAACAAAAAAACATTATTTTCTACTCCAGAATTCAAAGATATTCAGCTCTTAACTCATTATCTGTCGCAACACCTCCATACAAACGTAAGTAGATATTCACTAGATAAGAACTACTGCTGGGAAGTAGTTGGAAGTTGATTGAAAGCTCGGAGTACTTCTTATCTACTGAATATCTACTTACTTTTGTATTGGAGTGTCGCGGAAGGTAATGAGTTAAGAGCTGAATATCAACTTTTTATGGAGTAGAAAAGAATGCCTTTGCGTTTTTTCCTTGTGTTTTTTGTTATTTTTGTTGTATTTCATTACATTTGTTATAGTTTTAAAGCACTCCAAATAGAAGTACTCCGCACTTTTTTTTTGCTGGGTTTGACCACCAATTTTTTGTAAACAAAGAAAAGATATTATTTATTGCTAAATTTCTATTTAGTTCGGTTTGAGTCCATATTTATTATTTCTGAGAAATAGTAATTGTTGTACAATGAGAAAATCTAAAAAAAAATCAAGTAACAACACAGGCTAAGTGGAGACGTCAGCAGCTTTCGGAAGATGCCACCCTTCCATCATCAGCACTACTTCGATTGCCACACACTTAATGTGTGTCAGATTAAAATTATCAATTTAAATGAAACTTTTGAACAAATATAATATCGGAATTACTTTTATGTTGAATAACCCGTATACCCACCATCATTCCTGGTGTATTCATTTGGCACAAACTTAATCAATCTCAAGTTTTTACAGAGTTGTGCTTTTCTCATTTTAAACTCTTTGTAGGACTTTTCAAGTGTTGAAAATGTCCAGTAGGATTGAATCTTTGTATCATATTTCTAGTTATTGTTTATTAATTTTAGTACACTAAAAAGTTAGCAACGAGACAAAAAAATAATTAAACATTTTCTTTGTTTACAAAAAATTGGTAGTCCAAAAATTAGAGACCCAAAAAAATTCAGATTTTCTTACTGCATGTATAATTTTTTAATTTTTTTCTAAGCCAATTTGAATAAAAAGTAACATTATTATTTTTTAACAATTTTTTTTTTTTTTTGTTATTTTATCATCAAAAAAATTGTTTTATCAGAAAATTTTTTATGTACATCAAAAGCACTTTTTTAATAAAAAACAATTTTTTTATGAAATTTATCACAAATTTTTTTTTTGTCATAAAAAAAAAGTTTTAAAGATTTTTTTCATAAAATTTTTTTTATCAAAAATATTTTTTTCCGTCAATACTTTTTTAAAAAAGTTTTTTTTCTAAAATTCTTTTCACTAAAATTACTGTTTCACCAAGTGTGATCTACTTCTGATGTACAAATGTTCCATTTGTTTAACAAAAGTACAAAAAACAAGCGAAAGTGTTAAATTCGTCTATGCCGAATCTTTTATACCCTTCAAAATGTAAAAACAGTGTTTTGCACAAAAAGTTCACCCAAAATTAGGCGCACTGAAAAAATAAATTTCTAAGTTCTATGGGTCCAAGTTGCCATTTAGTTTAGTTCTTCAAAGTGAAGTTTGGTCCGATTTTGTCTCTTTAAGAAGTTTACAATCCTATGAACACAAAATTTAAGCAAAATTTCGGGAGACTAGCTCTTTGGTTTGGAATGCGGTATGCTTTCCATAGACGGACTGACAGACAGACGAATAGCGGTAGAATGTCTTGGTTTCAATTTTGTTCATTTTAACATGATAATGTTTTTAGGCTGGTGTCTAATTTTAAAAAAGTTGCAGGACCACACCTCAGTTTGACTATATTAGCTAACAATTAACGAAAAAGAAAACTTGAATTACTATTTTCATTTTCTTAAAACCAAAAATTTTAATAACTTGGGTTTGTAACTTGGATAATAATTCACCTCGTGGTGAATAAACCCGTTTTTCACCAGCTGGTGAATAAAAAGTAACAAAATTATTTTTCAACAAAAAAAAAATTTTTTTCATCATTTTTTTTTTTCATAAAATTTTTTTTTCATCACTTTTTTTTCTATCAATTTTTTTTTTTCATAATTTTTTTTTTTTTCATCAAATTTTTTTTTTTCATCAATTTTTTTTTTTTTATTAATTTTTTTTTTAACATTTTTTTTTTTTTTTTCATCAAAAAAAATTTTTGTTTTTTTATCAATTTTTTTTTTCATCAAAGTTTTTTTTTCATAAATTATTTTTTATCATATTTTTTTCATCAAATTTTTTTTATCAAATTTTTTATTATAAATTTTTTTCATCAAAATTTTTTTCACCAAAAATTTTGGGTTCATTAAATTTTTTTTAACATAATTTTGTTTTTCGTGAAAAAATAATCATCTTTTTTACCAAAACTACTTTTTTACCAAGTCTAAGCTTTTCGCATAAAAGTGTTCCATTTGTTTATCAAATGTACATAAAACAAGTGAGAGTGTTATGTTCTTTGGTGCCGAATCTTTTATACTCTCCAAAATGTAAAAACACTTTCTTGCACTTATTTTTGCACTCACTTACGAAATATACAGGTCTTTTGGTTTTTTAATGGGGTCCTCGACTGATATTTCAATTGGTTTTGCATGGAATAGCAAAGTAATATAACATTATTTTTTCTAAAAAAGCTTTGCTTTGGCAAGTACACCCAAATCTTCCGCAAAACATTATCATGATTTAATGTTTTGGGCGAGAGTACAAAATTCGCAGGCATTTTATACTGCTCTTTTAGCTTGGACTGTATCTTACTTTCAACAGATAGACCTATCCGATTTATATTCACAGCTCTTTTAGTTTGAACTGCATCTTGCTTTCATTTACAGGCGGATGGACTGATATCGCTGGAATGTCTTAGAACCATCATGGATCAATAATATATTTGTTCGAAAAAAACAATTGCTTTGACAAGTACACCCATATCTTTAGGAAAAAGTTATCATGATTTAAAAATTTGGGCAAGAGTCCCATATGTTATCTGCAAAAATTAGAGTCATAATTTATTTCTCCTTTAATTAACTCCCTCTTTTAAAATCAACTAACTGCTTTTTTTCTGTTTAGTACATATTTATTTCCTATATAAAACACTTCTTATTATCTTTAAAATTTTTGGCTTTATTTCCACCATGACAAATATCAGTCTCCACAAATAGTGTGTACAAGTACTTATACGTAAAACAAATTAAGATAAATTAATATTTCACATGACTATCAGAAACATGCGGAATCATAAGTACTTTAAGTACTTAAATAAGTTTTTCTTCTCTTTTTTTGTTGTTTAATATGATAAAAGTTTTCTTCTCAATTTTATATGGCCAAAAATTGCCTTCCCTCAAAAAAAAAAAAAAAAAAAAAAAAAGCCGTTGCTAACGCCTACTTAATAAAATATTTCAAACAGACAACTGAAAATAATTTCGTAGAAATAAAATAAAATTATATTGGCAAACTTTAAATGGTATTTGTTTTTTTTTTTTTTTTTAAGTTTATAAGTACGTTGGAAATTCAGTATTTTTTTTTTTTTTCTTTTTGAGGGAAGCAATAAAATGCTTATGGAATATAAATTAACAAAACAAACCGCAAGAAAATAGGAAAAGATATTTTTATTTTTTTTAAGAAAATAAGAAAACAATATAAAATTAGCAAATATTTCGCATAAACTTTAAAATTTATTTTTTTTGTAAGAAACACCCTAAATAGAATTAGTTTTATTTATTCATTTATGTATGCCAAATATAATGAATTCATATTTCTGTGAGAAATTCATTTTAAAAATTTTTCATAATTTATAATTAATTTAATGAACAAAAAAAAAACTAAATATGAAGAAATTCACAAAAATAATAATTAAATATTTTTTTTTAGTTAATATGTATGTAGTTCATAATAAAACTTGTTCTTTTTTTATTAAAAAATATATATATTATTTTTATAATAATAGAGTCTTTTGAACCGCACCGAAAAAAAATAACTATACTAATTTATAAGAAAATGTTGTACAATCAACACCTCTTTAGTTTGCAAAAATTATAAACAATAACAAGTAAAAAATATATTATATTATATTTTTTTTTTGTTAACCTTATTAAACAATGGCATTGAATTTTGAAATAAAAACCATAACAATGCTGTTTCGGTATGAAATTTTATCTTAAAGGTGTATGTGCAAAAAAATTAGATTCTTCTTAAACTTTAAAATATTATTGAACCAATTCTAAGTTATTTCCCAGAACAAAAAAAAATGAGCAATAATACCGATTGAAATGCTTCAAAGTTACAAAAGAAGTACCGATGTTACTCAATAAGAAATAGATCAGAAATTTAAATTTTACTTCACAAACTTTATGTTCAATAGGCCGTATCGATTTTTACTTTTATTTTTTATTTGAGCTGAAGGTTAGGTTAGGTTAGGTTAGGTTAGGTTGGCGGTGCCAGATGGGCACTCCGCATAGACCAATTGGTCCATAGCGATACCACTGAAAGAGGGGCGAAAAATTAAAACTCAATAGTATTCTTCCTACATAGAAAATATCAGATTCTGAGACATTTTTCAGAAATAAACGCTTTTTCTATAGGAAAAATATCTCTGTCTCAGAATCTCAGAATCTGTCTCAGAATCTCAGAATCTGAGACGTTTTTCCTATAGAAAAATGTTCGTTATCTAAGATTTTTTTTTTCAACAGAAAAAGTCTCAGATTCTTAATCTTTTTACTATAAAAAAAGTCTCATACTTTTATGTATTTTTGAGAACTTTTTCCTATAGAAATATCTCTCTTCGATTTGTTTCGTATAGAAAAAGTTCAAAATTGTGAAAACTTTTTTCAATAGAAAAAGTTTCAGATTCTGGGACCTTTTTCCAATACAAAAAGTCCCAGACTCTGACTCCTATTACCTATAAAAAAAATATATATGTATAAAAGAACTTTGAGACCCATTCCTATAGAAAAAATCTAAGATTTTACCATAGAAAATGTGTCAGATTCTGCGACTTTTTTCCTGAAAAAAAAAAAATTGAGAGATTTTCCCATTATTCCTATAGAAAAAGTCTCACAAGGGAAGTATCTCAACCCTTATGAACCGATTTGCCTGAAACTTAAAATATATATCAAAGAGACGATTCTAAGGTTGGGGTGTCTCGGCTTATCGGCCATATCGGGGATTTAGAGGTTCAAAACATGGGTCAAAAAATCGCGAAAAATCGTTTTTTGGATTTTCAGCCATTTCTTTTTAAGAAACTATATGATGTATGCATATGAGAAGAAAGGTTTTTTTAATGCATATTTAATGGTGGCATAACTTGTAAAAATTCGGCTTCTTTAAATATTTTTTTCAGGAAAATGTGTAAATTTTTGGGGGTACTTATATGAAGACATAGACCTACGATATCCATATGGATAATAAATAATCTTTATTAAATTTAAGTCGACCCATATTTTTGCCCTAGACGATATTCCCGTTAGTTCGGAAGTTATCAAAATTTTCCCGAACGTCCACATGGTTTCATAAGGGAAAAACGAAATTTTTAAACACCGGTATGGCCGATAAGCCGAGACATCCCAACCTTAAAATCGTCTCCTTAATATATATTTTAAGTTTCAGGCAAATCGGTTCATAAGGGTTGAGATACTTCCCTTGTCAGATTCGGAGACATTTCTAATAGAAAAAGTCACAGATTCTAAGACATTTTTCCTATAGAAAAAGTCTCAGATTCTGAGATATTTGTCCTATAGAAAAAATCTAAGATTCTGAGACATTTTTCCTAAAGAAAAAGTCTCAGATTCTGAAAAATTTTTCCTATAGAAAAGGTCTCAGATTTTGGGAAATTTTTCCTATAGAAAAAGTCTTAGATTCTGAGACATTTTTCTCACAGAAAAAGTCTCAGATTCTGAGATTCTCCTGCAGAAAAAGTCATGTTTTTATACCAAAATTGTTACGTTCACAAAATTTTTCCTAAAGAAAATTTCTCTTCATAATAACAAATTACGGGTTGACCGATATTTTTTCACAAAACATTTTCAGATTAATTCACATTTTTCCTTTAAAAATGATTTGATTTTTTTCTATGAAAAATTTTGGGATTTCAAAATTTTTTTCTCTTTCTTCTTCCTCTTTCTTTTTTTTTATACCCTCCAACCATTGTATGGGGGTATACTCACTTTGTCATTCCGTGTGTAACGCATCGTGATAATGATCTAGGACCCCATAAAGTATATGGGGCATTCCATGTGAAATCGGACACTTAAAAAAAAAAATTAGATTTTCCCAATTTATTTACAGTTTTTAGTACCCTTCGAAAACTCCTTCGTAGTAAATTTTCATATTTTTTTGATGACCCGTTCAAAAGATATCGAATTTTTAAAAATTGGTAGTTTGTTCCTTTACTCAAACTTCTTTTACTCATAACTTCTTCAATAATGGTCCAAATTATTTTTTTTTTTTTTCAAAAATTTTGTTTTTTGCGTACTTTTTTAAAAAAAAAATCCCAAAATATTCTTAAAAGCGCTCTAGTATGCGATTTTGAAGTTTTTAAATTTATATCTCATTTTTGAAAATGTTTGTACTCTTTGATTTTTTTGAAATTTTTTTGTGTAAAACTTCTATCGATTCTACAAATTTTTTGCCCAGGAGGATCGTGGGATAATGATTATCACTATTTTTTTAAATTTTTTGAAAAAAATTTATTGTAATTTTTCAATCTTAAAATCATTTCTACTGCTCCAATGGTGCGTCATAAAGGGGTCATATACAGCTCTATCTCCACTCGCTAAGTAAGCTTCCATTCAAAATTACAATTTTATAAAATTTGCTCCAACTGTTATTTGTATGGGAGCCTACTTAGGGAGTGGAGATAGCGCGTAAGTATGTTTTACAAAAATGTTGGAGGGTAAAAATAAATGGGGGTCGGTCTCACTAATGACCCCTCTCGGACGCACCAATGGACCGGTAGAAGCTGATTAAACAAAAAAAATTGTTTGAGGACCGCCTTAACAATTAGAGATAGAGGGTAGGTGTGTTCAGAGAAAATTTGGACTAAAAAAATATTGTGGGTCGGTCATACATTTTGTTGCTCTAAGGGCACTATTAGGGCAGTTAGAGCGGTTGGAGCAAATTTTAAAAAATGTCGTTTTGTGTGGGAGCCCCCTTAGAAATTGGAGATAGGGTATTAGTTTCTTCCAAAGAAATGTTAAAACGTAAAAATTAATGGTGTTCCGTCTTATAAATGACCCCTCTATGACGCACCATTGGAGCAGTAGAAATGATTTTAAGATTGGAAAATTACAATAAATTTTTTTTCAAAAAATTTAAAAAAAATAGTAATAATCGTTATCCCACGATCCACCTGGGCAAAAAGTTTGAGAATCGATAGAAGTTTTACAAAAAAAAAAATTAAAAAAATCGAAGAGTACAAACATTTTCAAAAATGAGATTTAAATTTAAAAACTTAAAAATCGCATACTAGAGCGCTTTTAAGAATTTTTTGGGATTTTTTTTTTAAGTACGCAAAAAACAAAAATTTAAAAAAAAAAAAAAATAAAATTTGGACCATTATTAAAGAAGTTATGAGTAAAAGAAGTTTGAGTACAGGAACAAACTATCAATTTTTAAAAATTTGATATCTTTTAAACGGGTCATCAAAAAAATCTGAAGATTTATCACGAAAGAGTTTAGAAGGCTACTAAAATCTGTAAGCAAATTGGGAAAATCTAAAAAAAAAATTTTCATAGTGTCCGATTTCACATGGAATGCCCCATATATAAGTTTGTCATTCCATTTGTAACACCTCGAAATATTGTTATAGGAACCCTTAAAGTATTTATATTCATGTTCCTCGATCGATTTTAAGATGATCTAGCGATGTCCGTCCGACCGTCTGTCTGTTGAAAACACGCTAACTTTTGAAAGAATTTACGGAGGCTACTGAAGTTTGGCATATATGTTGGACATTTGCCTAGTCAGGTTGGTATTGCAATCCAGCGAAATCGGTTCAGTGGTTCAAATGTTATGATCAAAAGGCGGAATTTAGGCAAGGGTTCTTCGTGAATTTACGAGATAAAAAACAAGGTAACTTCCTAAAGGCAATTCTAAGGATGCTGAAGCTTGGTATATATATTTGTCGTTCCGCTTCGGTCTTGTGGCTCAAAAGTTATTAGCAAAACCGTGAATTTCAGATTAGTTTCACTTTAAATTTACGTGTTGAAAACCCGTTTAACATGTTTAAAAAATATTGGTAAGTCACAAAAATATTTTACAACGTATTTTTAACACTAAAAAATATTTTTACACCAAAAAAATACACTCAAAAAAAGTTTTACATTCAAAAAAAGTTTTACACTCAAAAAAAATTTTGTAAATTTTTTTTTTTCAAAAATTACTTAAAAAAAAGTTTTTTACACAAAATAAAATATTTCTAATCAAAAATGATATTTTTCACGTTAGAAAATTAATTTACTATCAGTTAAAAAGGGCATTGCGGAGGTTATTCATAGATTTGCCCAAGTCGAATTTAACTTTTCTACTTTTTTTATGATTTTTTATACCATTCCACTACTCCTTTGTCATTCCGTGTGTAACGCATCGAAATATCGGTTGGGGACCCCATAAAGAATATATATTATTGATCAGTGATCGATTCTTAGATATTCTAGCGATGTCCATACGTCCGTCCGTCTGCAGTTAACACGAAACAGTCCAAAATAAAAGACTCCTCAAGTTTAGCACGAATGTGTCTCATGGTCCTACGCAAGTTAATTACGAGACTTTTCCTAATAAGTTGACAAAGTTTTTTTTGTGTGAAGGGTTTCCATACAACCTATTGAGAAATTTACGGTAAAAATGCTTTTTTTTTTGCTGGACATTTGTTGTGGAAAGCCTCATATTCGGATATTACTGCAAAAGGGTTTTTTTATGGTAAATTTTTTTTTTTTTTTTTTTTGATTTCGTGTTTTGCTAAAAAAAATATTTTTAACCAATTTTTTGCTCAAAATATAAGGTAATATTAGCCCAGTGTTGAGAAGATGTAAATTTTTTAATTATCGTTTAATTTAATTTGGCCTTTAATGCAATTTGAAATTAATTAAAAACACTTTTTCAGTAATGTTCAAATATAAGCTAATATTTTAAGCAAAAAAAATTTTTTTTTTTTTTTGTTCGGAACTTTCCGATTTTGATGTCAAAAGAAACTCAAAGTCATTGTCCTACAGGTCCAATATTTTTATGTGTTAATATCGACCTTTAAAGCCAACTTGGCCCACAACGACGTTTTCAAAATTCGAAAAAAAGCTAAATTTGCTCCACCCTACTGTGTGCACAGTTGTTCAAATGTTACAAGCAAAATCGTAAATTTCGACACAGGATTTTCGCAAATATACGTATTGAAAATCACACTAACTTTCAAAAGACATCTCTGACACTGCAAAAGCTTAAAATATTTATTAATCATTTTCCTGGTCTGGTTGGTATGAAATTTCAGAGAAATCGGTCAAGTGGTTCAAAGTTATGAGCAAAACTGTAAATTTCAGATTGGTTTCACTTTTAATTCACGTGTTGAAAAAAAACGTTAAATAAGTGTTAAAAACATTGGTAAGCCACAAAAATATTTTAAGAAATATTTTTGTCACTCGAAAATATTTTTTTAAAATCAAAAGAAAAAAGTTACACTCTAAAAAAAAATCTTTTTTCTCAAAATAAAATATTTTTAATAAAATTGTTATTTTTTTTTTTTACGTAAAAATATTACTGTTACGGAAAAACGACATTGTAGAGGGTATTCGCAAATTCGACCAAATCGAATTTAACTTTTCTATTGTTTTTTTATAGAATTGTTTTAAGCTTCTTAAAAATAATTTTAGTTCTTTAAAAGAATCTTAAGAATCTTATTCAATTGTAGAGATTATCTCTGTAATATTATAACTTAAAATTAAACCAAAAATATTTTAATTTTTCCTCAAGCAATTACAATTTAAACTGTAAACAAGCAATATTATCAACATCTTTGTAACCTTAGTTTAATAAACCAAACTTTACACAGTTTATTATATTTATTTCGTTTTTTTCATCCAAAAGATTAAGTTAATGATGTTCATTAACGTCGAAACAAGATCACGTTCTTGACAAACAACAAAACATAGGAGTGTTATGTTACTCCAAGAAGAAGAAGAAGAAAAAAACACCACACACATATATTTTTGGGGCTCATCATCATCATCATCAGCAACTATGTTAACATTTAGTAAACATAATTTGTTAAAATACAAAGTATATAAAGAAATAAAGCAATTGCCGACAAAACTTTAACATACTACTTGTTAAGCCAGAGTTGAACAAAAAAGATCG
Source organism: Pegoplata infirma (assembly GCA_963921195.1). Lineage (NCBI taxonomy): Eukaryota > Metazoa > Arthropoda > Insecta > Diptera > Anthomyiidae > Pegoplata > Pegoplata infirma. The sequence goes on along the minus strand of OY992538.1, from coordinate 231,585,035 downwards.
AAAACCCACTGTTTCCATATCCACAATACATTTGTTTAAATCATTTTAAGCAAAGTTAGCGAATGAATGAAACTTGTTATGGAATCTGGTGAGGAGCAAAATAATATAAAGATGCCTAATAAAATACACCTGCAATTTTCAAAAAATAAAAAAATAAATACATTCCTGCTGTTTTCTTTATGAAATTAAATATTTAAAGTTCAATGTTGTCGATTTTGTTACTTCATCTTCTTTTATTTTTTGTTTTTTTTTTTAATTTTGTTAATATTAACATTAAAAATAAATTGTATTTAAGGTTTTTTCCTTATTAAAAAAAAACAAATAGTAAAAGAATTTAATCCGCACCTTAAATAAATTCGAAATAATTTGAAGGAGTTTAAGTGTCATTGTAGTCATTAGTCATTAAATAATTTATTGATAACAAACAGCAAAAAAAATAAATGTTATGGTTAAGCAAAAAAAAATAAAACGAGAAACAAAAATATCATTAATGTTTTATTAATTAAAATTCTTGTAAAATTTAATTATAAAAAATCACTACTCAAACACTGAAAATAGTAAACTGGGATATAAGCAAGAATAATATGAGTAAATCCATGGGAAATTTAACTGTCGGATCACCGATTTTGTTAATTTTCGGTTATTTGATAGAGCTTCATAAATGTTAACAGACGTATTTTTTTTAGAACAATACTTTGGAATATATGGGCGTTTAAAAACCGTTTTTTGCCAATACTGACTTTTAGACAGTTTTTTACAACTTTTGTACTCGGAAACCGTTAGTCGTACAAAAAAAACTTATAAAAACAATATTGCAGATAAAATAATGAACAAAAAGTTTTTAAATCAATATTTGAATGTCCTTTTTTCCTGACAAGGACACCATGAATAGTGTTTTGCTGTATAAATAGGTATTCTTTCCAAAGAAAAATTTTCCTAGAAAAAATAACGCTATATTAACTTGTCATTCCATGCAAAACACATTGAAATATCGGTCCAGGATCCCACACAGAAAAATATATGGGGGAATTCCAAAAATTTTCGCCCCACTGTTCGCAAACATGCCTTTGGACGCCACTGAGAATTTGACTCATAGATATCCACGTTTATATGAGATGTTGCATTTTGGATTTTCAAAATTTGCTGTAGTTTTCAAATTATCGCGGGTCAAAGTTCGACTTTTTTAGCAAAAGTCAGAAAAATACATGACTTTTAACGTGCTCTTTTTAACTAGTAATCCAATTATCACAAGTAATGGCTCATATGAAAGCTTAATTCTTCTTCTTTTAGGAAATATTTTCGAAAGCATACGTTTTTTTTCAGAAGTGTTGCAAAAATTCAAAAACATTTTTTTTTTTGCGAATATTTAAAAAAACACATCTTCGATTTTTTTAAAAAAAAGTTTGGTGATAAACAATACTGTTTTGTACAACATATCCAAAATTCAGAGTGGGATCCCAATGGGATCAAAAAATATTCTGCTTTCAGTACGAAGTACTTAAATTTTACCTTAGAAAATTAAAATTTTTATGTTTCTTCAATATAAAAATTTGAATTTTCAAAGAAAATTATACTATTAAAATTTTGAAAACATTCAAAACATTAGAAATTTAAATTTTCTAAGGGAAAAATATGAGAACCTCGTACTTTAAACAGAATATTTTTTGATCCCATGGAGATCCCAATCTGAATTTTGAATATGTTATACAAAACATTGTTATTTTTCACTAGAATTTTAAAAAAAAAAATCGAAGATGTGTTTTTTTAAATATTCGAAAAGAAAAAATGTTTTTGCATTTTTGCATCATTTCTGTAAAAAAAACTGCGTTATTTTAAAAATATAAAGTAAAAAGAAGAACCCCAGCTTTCACATGAGACTAAATTTGTGAAAATCGGGTCATTGGTTAAGAAGTTACAGCTCTTTAAACGTGATGTATTTTTCTTACTTTTGCTTAAAAAGTCAATCTTTGACCCGCCATAATTCGTTAAATACACCAAATGTAAAAAAACGATATATGGTACATATATCATATTTATGAGGGCTATCTATGTGTCAAGGTTCAAATTAATCTGAGACACCATTTCCAAAAATAACTAAAATTTGAGCTAAATTTTCTGGAATGGCCCATGGAGGAAACAAATTTGAGTAATCACTTGTTTAAATTTAAAAACAGAAATTGAGTAATTTTTTAATTGACGCAATTAAAAATGTACTTAAAAATTGTAAAAACAATTTAAGTAAATAATTATAGTTTTTTTATTATTTTTTTAAACTCTCATAGTTTTTTGAATTCTCCTTTAGTTTATAGTTTTTTGTATATGTATATGCAAGTTTGTAATCGTCTTTTTAAAATTTTCCTACACTGAAAAAAATAACTATACTGAAATTAAATAAACACTGTTATTAATTTAAGTTACCAAATTTTTTTGAATTTACTTCAACTTATCTTAATATAAGGTGGTTTTACTTAAAACAAAGAAAATAAACTTGAAGATAGTACATGCAAATACTTAAAAACGCACAAAAGTTTTCCTTAATTTGTTTTTTTAAATTAAGTTAAATATTCTTTACATTTATGGCAAATTGATTGCATTTAAGAAAAAAGGGGTTTATTAAAAAATTTTGTTTTACTTAAAAGAAAAAAAATTAAATTGTGTGCAAAAAAAATAAATAAGTACGTAACTTACTTAAAAATAGTATAGACATTTTCAAGACCTTGAATCAAATAAGTACTAATCTTTAATTCCAAAACGCATTTTCTTTAATTTAATAAACTTGTGTTTTAATTTAAGAAAAAAGTTATCTTTATTTTATTGATTTCATTGACTATATTTGAATCCATATCTTCATCAGTTTAAGAAAGAATTTACTTAACTTTAGGAAAAAATACTTTGGGTATTTTGGGGACCCCATATGAGGGCCCCATCTGGAGACCCCATGTGACCCTAACTTTAAATCCAAATTTCGATTTTCGCGGAATTTTCAAATGCCTATAACTCTGCAAATACTGCAGATAAGAAAAAAATTCTAAAGGCACTTTTGTAGTCCTTAACTTGTAGAATATGACCGCCGAAGACTCGAAAGGCCTCCGAGTTATAGTTTTCTAGTTATTTCATGATCAAATTTCTCAAGACCCCATTCCCATATCTCGAAAACTAAGCAAGATAGAGCGATTCTGACCAAAATTTTGGATCAAAATCAATAGTTTGGATCAAAATCAATAGTGTACGCACATACTCATGGGCGGACCCCATATATGGGGGCCCATTGGGTCCTCACATTGGGACTCCATAGGGTCAACAGAATCCGTAAGTTTAAGGAAATTTTTACTTATTTTAAAAAAATACTTTTCATCTGGATAAAAACAATTAAACTTATATTAAGTACAATTTTACTTGCTTTTAATAAATATTTAAGTAAATGCATTACTATGTTTTAGGAAAAAATATACTTGGAAGAAGAATTAATATCTTTGGAGCCCTCGCATACCCTCCTTTTTTTAAATTAAGTTCAACATGCTTTAAAAATGGTAAATTTTTTTTTCAGTGTATGTTTTTGAGGCATAAATATGTTTGGTAAAGTTTGAAAAAACAAGTTTTTGTTTTTTTTTTTTTGTAAAAAAATTTAAAACTTTTCTAAGCTTTTTAAAAAAATAAATATGTAGATAAATTTTGAGTAAATTTTTAATTTAATTTTCAATTAAAATTGTGCCAATTAAAAATTTACTCAAATTTTTTTTCAAACATTTTTTTATTAAAAATTTACTCAATACTATTAAATCGTTTACTGGTGCAAAATTAAGTAATTTTTTACTCAATAGTATTAAAAATTTACTCAAATATTTTTTTATTTTTTTCTGTGCATTATGTTTAGATATTGTAAGTCCGTAAAGGTTTCTAAGACATTCTATTGATATGCATCTACCTGTTTGTCTGTGTTTGTCGATAAAGTTTTTGATGAAGACATTTTTTTAATAAAAAAAAATATTGATAAAAAAAAATTTTGATGAAAAAATAACACTGTGCTACAAAAAACACAAAATCGAATATACAGTCAAACTCGGTTATAACGAACTCGGTTATAACGAATTCTCGGTTATAACGAACTAATTCTAAAGTCCCGACGTTTTGCTATCAATTTTCACCCAAAATACTTCTTTTATAACGAACTCGGTTATAACGAATCCTCGGTTAAAACGAACTGCTTATTATGGTCCCACGAACACAATTTCATGTCTATTTACCTTTCTATAACGAACTCCCATAAATATTTTTTAATGTGTGGCAATCATGATTATCAAACTCACGAAAGGTTGGAAATTTTTGGTTTATATTATAATTTTGGTAAAATTTATTTATATTTTTAATGTTTTCTACACAATAAGTAGTTTATTTACGAAAAAACATCAAATAAAACAAAATTGGATCCATTTTATTGGAAATATAACTAGGTTGATAAAAAATATACCCCTCTTATAGCGAACTTCGCTTATAACGACCCAAGCAGAAATTGACGACGGTTATAAAAAAAAAGCGTTCTGAAAGCACTGTAACAAAAAAAGAACGTTCTCAAAACGTTATTTTCGAACGCTTTGCGAGCGTTTTCGAAAAGCGTTCTGAAAGCACTGTAACAAAAAAAAAACATTCTCAAAACGCTTTATTCGAACGCCTTGAGAGCGTTTTCGAAAAGCGTTTTGAAAGCACTTTATTAACAAAATACATGTTCGTTTCAAAATTAAATGGTTTTAAAGCAGTTTTTGCAAACGTTTTTAAATTTTTTTCGTAGTACATACAAGTATAGTATATTTTAGATTATACTCAATTTTAAACAAATTGTTATAAAAACATTTTGTCAAATCAAATTAAATAATTTACACATTGAAAACGCAAAATTTTTAAAACATAAAACATTTTTTAATTTGTAAATCTATTTTAAGTTTTATTATTATCATGTATGCAAAAGAGTTATAGCAATAGTTTCGTTATAAAATTTATAGAGTCCGACCGAATATTCGGTTTCGGTCTCGGTATCGGCCGAATAATGGGGTTTCGGCCTCTATTCGGTATTCGGCAAAATTTTGGCCGAATATTAGCCGAAACCGAAACTTTTTGGTATTTTAAAAAATATGTAAAAAAGTCGGTGAATTTTTTGATTGCGTATTTCATTACACTTGTTTCAGTTCAATTGAAGAAAATGTTACAAGTTTATGCAATAAATATAAAACTGTTTCAGTTCAAAAATTATTTTCTCCCAATCTGCAAATGAAATATACAATTATTTTGTAAGTTTTTTAAAAAAACAATTTTTTTTTTTCAAAAATACAACAATTCCTATGGTTTAAAAGCATTATATGCTGTATATTAATCTTAAACAACTTTTTAATAATTTTATTCAGGCGGTAATTTTTTTAAAGTTTCGGTTTCGGTTTCGGCCGAATATTACTTTTTCGGCCGAGTATTCGGTTCGGCCTCGAAAACTGGGGGGTAATTGTGTAATTCGATTCGAAAGAAACTGTTCGAATTCGGAAAATTTTGATCCTTTGCAAAATGTAACTCGCTATGAGAAAAATATTTTTTTGTTTATTTTTAGAATTAAAGGATAAGCGTTAATATGTCAAAAAATTTTCGCTCGAAAAAAAATTTTAACGTTATAAAGTCCTATTTCTTTTGATGGAATTGGATAGACAAAATAATCGTTTATTTCATTAAAGATGTTGCCTTTTAAATATATATTATCACATGTGTGTTTAGATTGATTTGTACTAAAAATTTGGTTTATTATCATAATATTTCCATTACTAAGTAGAATTGCGTTATCAGGATGGGATGCAGTAATTTTGAAACCATGAATATTAATAAAAGAAAACACAACTTTTGTTTAGTGGATTCCATTACTTTGCCAAGAGAATACTTTTTGTTTTTAAAGAGAGGATATACCAATGGAGCTTTATTTTCTACAATACTTTTATAAAAAATATCTACAATTAACGAATAAAAAAAAATATCTGCTTTATATGAAGTCCTTTAAAGTACTGTTTTTTCATATTTCAATCGCTGGAAAATATCTTTAATTTTTGTATTTAAGCTCTTAATAAGTGCTTTACTTTTGGTTTTTAAAGCGCTTTCATGACTTTTAACAAAACGTTCTGAAAGCACTTTCTTAAAACGCTTTTAAAACGCTTTAAACCTAGCGTAGATCGATGTTATCATTCGGGTCATCTGAAAGCGCTTTCAAGATGGTAAATGGAACGCTTGTAGAACCGTTTACAACGCTTTCACAGCGCTTTTGCGATTGTATTTTTCTGACTGGGGAACTATTTTTACTGGTCCGGAGTTCGTTATAACCGGGTTTGACTGTACTTTTAAAATGAGGTAAAAAATATTGTAGGTCTTGTCGAAAAGATCTCAAAAATGCCCATTAAACTTGCCAGACACCCTCAAATTTTAAAGTTATTGTGAAAAAACTTTTTTTGGGACTTTTCTCACTAAACCACGTGTAACATAAACATTTTTCAACCGATTTTCAATTTTTCAACTGTTTTGGATAGAAGATGGATAGGGCTTTTCATGTGCGTGAATTGGTCTACACATAAAAGAAAGGTATGTATTGATTTTTTCAACAATATCTAATTTTTTGTTATTTTTTTGAAAATTTTTTGAGTTTATCGACTTTTTTCTGCTATAGTTCGTTGAACAACATTTATATTTATAATGTATTCTTACAGAAAATTTAACTGTGAATACGATTGAAAGAGTTGTAATAATTTTTATAAAAACAGAAAATTAAGATTTTGCATGAAATTGCCGTTCGGATAACCCAGGCAAAAAAAAATAAAATAGACGAACATCCTGAATTTGAATTTGACCTTAAAATTGCGCTATCTTATTAAGTTTTTGATATATCAATTTATGTTAAATATCTCAAAAACCTGACGAGATAGAGCAATTTAAAGGCCAGATTTGGAATCATCGCGCCAAAAACCTTTAAAAATATTGAACATGACCTCTTATGATTTTAGGGCCAGATTCGGATTCATCGCGCCAAAAACCTTTAAAAATATTGAGCATAACCTCTAATGATAAATTTATTATTTTTTTTTGGCTGATTTTCTCTTTTTTGAAAAATTACCACAACTCTGTCAATTGTTATCCGATTTTTTCAGGATAAAACTTATCGTATTCAGAACTAAATTTTCTTTAAAAATACGTTCATAAATATAAAGGTTGTTAAACGAACTATAGCATAAAAAAATCGATAAACTCGAAAAATTTTCAAAAAAATCAGATTTTATAGAAAAAATCAATAGATATCTTTCTTATATATGTAGACCAGTTCACACACATGGAAAGCCCTATCCTTCTTCTATTGAAAACAGTTTAAAAATTTAAAATCGGTTGAAAATTTTCTGAATAACACAAGGTTGAGTGAGAAAAGTAAACAAAAAAACGTTTTTTGACAATAACTTTAAAATTTGAGGGTGTCTGGCAAGTTTAATGGGCATTTTTGTGATCTAATCGACAAGAACAACAATCTATACTATGTCAAATCAGAAGTATTTTTTCACTGTGGCACAGTGTAATTTATGAAAAAAAAATATTGATTAAAAAAAATTTGATGAAAAAAATATTAATATAAAAAAATATTGATGAAAAAAAAATATAGATAAAAAAAAATTTTTTGATGAAAAAAATATTGATGAAAAAATATTGATGAAAAAAATTGATGAAAAAAATATTGATAAAAAAAATATTGATGAAAAAAAAATTTATGAATAAAAATATTGATGAAAAAAAAAATTATGATTTATTCTGTAGAAACTATAAATATTCACATGTATAAAAAAACAATTTCCATTAACAAGACAAACCGACATTTAAAATCCTACTGATGATAACACTAACTGGAATGTTTGAAACCGGCATGGAAATACCAGAAATGTCTATAATTTTTAGAAATTCAATTTTTCATAAGGGTTCAAGTTGAAAAAATGCAGAAGAAAAATTAAATTTCTAAAAATTAAAGACATTTCTGGTATTTCCCATACAGTAGCTGATTTCTGTAACTCTCGAATCGAAAGATTTTTCGCATGAAACATGTGAAATGAAACAAAAACATTGTAAATCGACACAAAAACTGACTTTTCACATTTTACTGTTTCTGTAACTTTGTTGTGCGAAAACTTTTGAACTTATTGGAATGATGCGAAAAAACCCGTTTCTGTAAAGTAATTGGTCGAAAACTTTTCTATTTGAAGTGTCAAAAAAACTCACATTTTAAAACGGTGCGAGACTTCGACAAAAAGAAATCAAAACATTAAAAAGATAATAAAAAGTTAAAAAAATGGAGAAAAATAGTAAGAAAAATACAAACTACTTGTTTTGTGTTTGTATAAATATCTAATTTATTATATTTTTTCACAAATTTTAGAAAAATCAAAGAATCTCTAAATGTAAAAATGCTGTTATAAAACAACGCTATACATCATTAACAATATGTAATTTTATTTTTTTTATATTTTATTAAATGATCAATCAACAATAATTTGAATTGCTCCGTGTTTTTTTTTTCTGTTTTGATACTATTTTCTCACTGTGATTACTTTTTTGACAGCTATCTTGGAATATTCCAATACAAACGCTGGCTTTTTCGCATTGACATACAGAAACAGTTTTTATTCCAGAGTCGAGAAACAGTGGAATTTTTTGTTTCATATTTTTCGATGCGAAAACTTCTCACTTTATTTACAGAAACGGGCTACAGGTTTCAAACACCCAGTTAGTGTTATCATCGGTAGGATTTTAAATGTCGGTTTTTCTTGTTAATGAAAACTATTTTTTATATATGTGAATATTTATATTTTCTAGAGATTAAATTTTGACAGTTTTCAACACTACAATTCTATTTCTAGCAATCTCAATCTCACCTCATACTTTCTTTCAACTTTTTTGTCTCTTACATTATTTCGCAAGGGAAACCAACATCCTTCTACATTTTTTTCAACTTGAACCCTTATAACAAATAAAATTAGAGCCCGAGCTCGATCTGTACCTACAGAAAAAAACGTTACGTTTTATTTGCCAGCTGGTGTATATTTTTTTATTCACCACGAGGTGAATTCTTTTTTTTTTTGTGTGCCACTATTATGATGCTTCCAACATATAGGACTTGATTTGATATTAATTGGACTTCCTGATTCCAAAACTGCAATCCAAAGTTTTCTAGCAAGTTCCGTTTTCGGGATATTCGCGTTCCAAATTTACGCGTGAAAAAATTTTCAAACGCGAATATCTCGAAAACGGAACATACTAAAAAGTTTTGGATAGCAGTTTTTGAATCAGGAGGTCCTTTTTATATTAACTCATGCCCTATGTTTGGAAGAATCTGTAATAGTGGACCATCAAAAATGTGATATTATATTTTTTTTTTTACTTTTTAACCGCAAATATCTCAAAAACGGTACGTGCTTCAAAATTTGGATAGTAGATTTAGGAGAGAAAAATCAGTTGGATATTTCACTGCGAGGTTTTTGTTGTCCAATAGTGTAATTATTGAGCAATAACTCGAAAACAGGATCAGCTAGGATTTTCGTTTTAACGATTTTTGAAGTTCAAAATAAAGAGCAGTGAAATGGCATCAGCCGATTTTATTACCATTTTAACACAACCTTAACTTGCTTGAAGAGAGGTGTAATGATTCATCTATGATTTTATGTTTAGAAATAATAAGTATTAAATACATTTCTTGAAATAAATATATTTTAACTTAATTGGGTACTAGACCGATATTTCAATTCGTTTTGCATGGAATGACAAATGAATACAACATTATTTTTTCTTAAAATTTTGATTGGGGAAATACACCCATATTTTCAGAAAAAACATCATAATTTAATGTTTTGGGTAAGAGAACACAATTCGTAGCCTTTATTAAAAAAATAGTTTTGGTGAAAAAAATTGAGAAAAAAATTGAGAAAAAAAAATTTAATGAAAAAAAACAAAAATTATTAAAAAAAAATTTTTTGATAAAAAAGTTAACCGATATCGTTAAAATATAATCTTAAAATTTTCGAAACATCGCCAAGTATCTATGTTAATGAAACAGTCATCTCCGTGTCATATTCTGCCCGTGATCGGTATTTCAATAGACGGAAATCTCTAGGCATCGATAGAGGATCAAGAATATTTAAACTTTATGGGGACAAAAACTACCACCAAGTTGAATACATCATATCATCAATTTGTTGCGCTGAACCCGAAAATCAATCGGTCATATGATTTTTGAGATATTTCCATTTCAAATACGCTAAAAAATAACATTTTTCAAACTTTTGAGAAATTTAAAGAAGAGCATAAAAGAAACATTCATTTGGTGATGTTTTTGAAGAAATCGTTATGCTAAAAAATGTCTTCTGAATATCAAGAAATAATTTAAATGCCGAACGGCTCTTAAGACTACTCGAAATTTGTAAAAAAAATTTACCTAAAAAAATTAATTTAAGCTTAATTACTAGGGATGAGATTTTCATGCACTAAAAATCGAAAATATGAGCTTAAAATATGCGCTAAAAAATTCAAAATATGCACTAAAAAACCTTTAAATATGCACTAAAAAATTAAATGTGTACAATAAAAATCTTGTTTTCATAGGAAAAACTTCTTAAAAAGCATAAAATAACGCCGGGTTTAAATAGTAACATTTAAAACTTTATATGAGCAAAATTTTTAGAAATTTTTAGAAATTAAGAAAATCTTAAAAAAAATAAAGAGAGAAATTTTTTTTTTCTTATTTTCAAAATAATTTTTGAAAATTTTAAATAGTTTTTGGAAAAAATAAATTTCAATTTGTGTTTTTGCTAATTTATGCCAAAATATTCAAAAATATGCACTTAAAAGTTCAAAATATGCACAAAATATGCATTTAAAATCAAAATATGCAAAAATATGCATTTTCACCAAAATATGCAAAAACAAATCGATGCCATTTTAACGCAAATTTCTTGATTCGGAAAGATAATTGTTCGATATCGTTATTAGACTATCGACAAAAACATGCATTTGCATGGAAATCTCATCCCTATTAATTACCTTTTTATTCTCTCCAAGCATTTGTTGTAACCAACAAACATTATCATTTCATATCTCCTTACTTCTATCAATATCCCTTTTCCAAAAACTTGTTTGTTTTAATCAAATATAATAACGTTAGTATCCCCGTAATCTTCAAACTTTTTTCATCGTACTTAATTAAAAAATGTTCTACCTTACTTCGTAAAAAAATGTTCAAAATTAATCTTATACATCTTAATAACTTTTGCAAACATATGCATGTAAACCAAACTTATATTGAAAATTTCTTTACTTTTTTGGTAAATTTCTTAGACCCTCAAATACACACGTGTACCTTAGATGAAGTATGCTTCAATCAATCGTTTGAGAATTAAAAACATAAGAAAAGAAATTTCTATGTTCTACATCTGTCATTGAGGTCACGTCATATATTGAATTTTATACCAAAAAAAAAAGAAAACCGAAACGAGAAATATAATTTTACACGTCAAGTCGTGAGTTTGTTTTTTACAATATTTCCAAAGAATACTTGAAATATGTGAATACAGTTAAATTCGTATAAGTAAAATGACATAGAGCATTTTGCATTCACATCGCTAAACTGCTAAATAGGTTAAAAATAGGTTAAAACTCAAAGAAAATTAGAAGACAAATTTTGACAAAATTTTTGCCACACTAAAAAGGGAACTATTACAACCCTTATGAGCCGATTTGCCTGAAACTTGAAATATATATATAAGGTTCGGGGGTCTTCGCTTATCGGCCATATAGGTTCAACGAATGGATAAAAAAATATAAATTTTTTTATTTTTTTTGTTTTTTAAGCCATTTTTCTTCAGAAACTATCTGATGTTTTCATATGAGAAGGAAGGTTTTTTAATAACTATCTTACGGTGGCTTATAACGGTTCGAATACTTCTCTTGCATTTTTTCTCCGGAACGTTTATAAGTTCTTTCCCACAATTTTAACAGAAAAAATATATTTTAAAAAATATTTTTATCTATTTTTAAGTTTTTGCGCTTATCTAAAGTCAACTGTAGTATATTTTATAAGGATATAACAAATAAATACGTGCTTATCAATACCAAAAAAACAGCAACAACCAACTATAATCTAAAAATGATTTCAAAAAGTTTATTTGAAAAAGGAAAATTTATTAAATTTTAAATTAAATTACATTTGTTGTTAATTTATGTGTTTTCATTTTAAATTTAGTCTAAATTTAAAATTTTTTGTGTACTTAAATTGAAATTTTATAAATTTTAATTCAGTTTTATAGAAAATGTTATGCAATTTATATTTTATTTATTAATATATAAATATAATTATTTAATTTAATTAGTTGCATGTATTTTTTATTTTGTTTGTTTAAATTATTAAAGGGGGCAGTCTGGTTTAAAAATATTTAAAAAACAAAAATATTTTCAACAAAAATATTTAATTTCTAATTAATTTTAGTTAAAAAATATTTTTTTTATTCAGCTTTTAAAATATTATATTTTGATTGTGTATATTCTAGCTCGAAGTCATTTTTCTTTAACTAATTAAAACTATGATATATTCACAGAATAATTTTTAAGAAAATTATTTTTCTGTTTTAAATTTATGTATGCTGGTCATTTTTGGTCAAGACTATTTAGCAAATAACATTATTGACAGTGATGCCATTTTAGCACTTTTAGTGCTAGATCTAGCACTATTTTTTTGGACTTAGCACTAAAGTTTTAGAAAAAAGTGCCAAGTGCTAAGTTAGCACTTTTTTATAATTTTTTAGCATTTTTAGCATTTTTTTTCAACTTATTAATATTTTTGTTAAAATCTCTTGTAAAATATTTTTAGCCTGCGGCGCTTTTAATGCAACCACATGTATTCAAACTCTTCAAAAGAAGAAATTTGAATACAGACAAACAATTTATAATTGAGAAGAGCTGTAAAAGACCGAAAGTAAATTTTTTAAAGTGTACTTCTCTTACACTTTAAATAATTCAATGCACACGACCAAGGGTCCTAAAAATTTTTCTTACTTGGTTGAAGGCCTTCAGTAAGCCATGCAGTTTTTATGATTGTTATCAATAAAAATGATTGTTTTGAAGAACTGGACATTTTTACAATAACTTATGCGTTCCACCTTGCGACAAACATAATATTTTTTACTGATATTATTTTACTGACATTGTTGTTCTTCTGAATAATGATTGTTCTGAAATTATTTGCAAAATAATTCAATAATTTCCATGTAAACAAATTCTATTTTCATAATTCATTATAAAATTTCATTAAAAAAATTTGGGATAAATTAAAATTCTGAAAACCAAATTGAAATTAAGAAAATATGTGTACCGGTTATTACAACGCGTTGTTATAACCGTTGCAACGTCGGAAAAATCTAAAACTTTGGCTGTATATACATATAAACCAGTCTAAAAAATTCGGAGAGTAGAGCCGAAAATAAAATACCGGTGTCTTCCAGTTTTTCTAAATCAATTCGCGTTTTCGCGAAAAATGTAAAAAATATTTTTTTTTGCAATATAGAAAAAGTTCACTCAAGTCAGATAGTATTGTTAAATTGTGTTTTACAAAAGAAATGTGAAATAAGTCGAAAAAATATACTAAATGAGAAAAAATTTAATTTATCACTCCAGTGAAATTTGATCGAGGATCTTTTCTTTCAATATTTTAACCCTGTATCTCACATTTTTGGGTATAACTTTCGTCTTTTCTTAAAATATTCTCATAGAGAACCATTAAAACGTGCATTTAAAGGGTTAAAATGTTCCAAAAACATTTTCTGCATTCAATTTTACAAGGGAGTTGCCAAAGGCCAATAGTTAGTGCGATGTAAGCAAAATGCTTAAAAAAGTAAAATTGTAAAGTATTAAATTTCATAAAATTGCGTTTCACCAAAGAAACTTTTCAATTTTACTTTGAATGCAATTTGCTTATATCTCACGAACTCTTGGCTTTTAACTATCCCTAGTGAAATTTGATGCACAATATTTTTGTTGAACATTTTAACCTTTTAAACGCACAAAAGTGTGTCGAACGGTGTTATCAAAAATCGTTTTTTGTTGATTTAAAAGAAAAAAATTAAAAAAAAAATCTAGCACTTTTTTTTGGTCTGTAGAGCATTTTAGCACTATTTTTTCTGCTATTTAGCATTTTTTCAAAATTCTCTTATGGCAACACTGATTATTGAAATTCGGTTATCCGTTTTAATACTATCAATATTTTTTAGAGTTAGAGTCTCAATTTTTTTCTTTGGAGTCACTTTTGGAGCTAAAAAAACTTGTCCGATCGAAATGAAATAGCACAAGTTTATAAATTTCGGTCAACTTTTAGATCAAAGCCGATGAGAAAAAATCTTGACGTTTTTCAACGCGCTGATTCTAGTTTTCGAGATCTTGCATGTTGGCAGCACTGCACTGTCATTAAGAAAATCAGCTGAAAATAATCATCTCAATTTTATCCTTGAAGTAATGTTTTCTTTAAAAACCTGCGAAAATGTGAAATGAAATAATTAATGACCGACGAAAATTTTATAAAAATATTTAACGCCCAATTAAGAAGCAGTAAGCGCAAATCCCCGGATTTTATGCAAATAATCGACAGTTTGTTACAAATTTTTTGCGTGATTAGAGCTCGAGGGTCTTTGTAGATAAATTTTCTTCATTTTCATCTCTTTTTTTTTTTGAAAACTTAGGTGATACGAGAGACGAGCAGGGAGAGCGATTACACAAAGGTTTGGCGAAAATCGAAAGACTTTATCAAGGATTTAGGGACGAGAGCATGACGAGCGACTAAGTAGGAATATTAGTTGGGTCTGATATTCGAAAATTAATGACTGAGGAAAATTTTAAAAAGATATTTAACGCCCAATGCAGAAGCGCATGGGCATCATTAAAAGACAACTAACTCGATAAATGCAAATTCCCGGATTTCATGCAAATAATCGAAAGTATGTTGCAAAATTATAGCAAGATTAGAGCTCGAATGTCTCTCAAAACACATTTTTATCATTTCCATCTCTATTTTTTTTTTCCTTAAAGCTGAGGTGATTGATACAAGCGACGAACAAGGAGATCGACTACACAAAGATTTGACGAAAATCGAAAGGCGATATCAAGGATTTTGAGACGAGAGCATAATGAGCGACTAACAATAAGTGAGAATATTTGTTGGGCCTTTTATCCGAAAATTGATGACCGACGGACATTTTATAAAATGTTTAAAATGTTGTTCACAACTATCTCGGTAACCGCAAATCCTCAGCTTTCAAGAAAATAATTTGTTGCAAAATTATTGTAAGATTGTAGCTTGAATGTCCCTCAAAACACATTTTCTCTATTTTCATCGCGATTTATTTCTTACGCGCCACGAGCAAAGGGAGCGACTACACCAAGATATCAAGGATTTTGGAACGAGGACATAATGAGCGACTATTGTTGGACGTAAAGGCCAATCGGATTAAATTAACCTGTGGCCCTCGGCAATTAAAGTCTTGGATTTTTTGAAAATTTAAAAAATAAAATATGGGTTTCAATACTTCCGAACTTAAACAGCCATTGATCATAAGACGTATTGGTGCCAATCTTCAGTTTTCTAGTTCTTTTAGTTTTGATTGCATCTTGCTTTCCGCAGAGGGACGGACGAACATCGCAACCAAGGGTTCTGGTTTTTAGGCTAGTACTTTTTTTAATGAAAGTTTTTTATGAGAGCTAAAACTTTGGACTGGCAAAAATATTGTGTTAATTTAATTACACTGTGCTACAAAAAAACACAAAATCGAATATACTTTTAAAATGAGGTAGTTGAGGTTGTAGGTCTCGTCGAAAAGATCACAAAAATGTCCATCAAACTTGCCAGACACACTCAAATTTTAAAGTTATTGCAAAAAAAACATTTTTTTGGGACTTTTTTCACTAAACCACGTGTAACTTAAACATTTTTCAACCGATTTTTAATTTTTCAACTGTTTTGGATAGACGAAGGATAGAACTTTTCATGTGTGTGAATAGGTCTATACATATAAGAAAGATATGTATTGATTTTTTCAACAGAATCTAATTTTTTGTTATTTTTTGAAAGTTTTTTGAGTTTATCGATTTTTTTCTACTATAGTTTGTTCAACAACATTTATACTAATAAACGTATTCCTAAAGAAAATTTAATTGCGAATACGATGAGCTCTATGCCAATCGGATAACAACTGACAGAGTTGTGATAATTTTTCTAAAAAAGAAAATTAAGATTTTGTATGAAATTGCCGTGCTTATAACCCAGGCAAAAAAATAAAAAAATTAACGAACATACTGAGAGGTCGCGTATCATTATTTTAAAGGTTTATGACCTCCTGAATTCGAATTTGACCTTGAAAATGCGCTATCTTAATAAGTTTTTGATATATCAATTTATGTTAAAAACCTGACGAGGTAGAGCAATTTAAAAGGCCAGATTCGGATTCAGCGCGCCAAAAACCTTTAAAAATATTGTACATGACCATTTATGATAAATCTATTTTTTTGCCTGGGTTATCTGAACGAAGACTTCCTGCAAAATCTTAATTTTCTTTTTTAGAAAAATTATCATAACTCTGTCAATTATTATCCGTTTTTTTCAGGATAAAGCTTATCGTATTTAGAATTAAATTATCTTAAAAAAACACTCATAAATATAAAGGTTGTTAAACGAACTATAGCAGAAAAAATCAATAAACTCAAAAAATTTTCAAAAAATAACAAAAAAATTTGATTTTATAGAAAAAATCAATAGATATCTTTCTTTTACGTATTGACCAATTCACACACAAGGAAACCCCTATTCATTTTCTATCCAAAACATTTTAAAAATTAAAAAAAGAGGCGGTCCGAAAAAAATTAAATTTAATCCCCTTGGATTAGTTGGGTCCAACTTTGAACTTCTTTTGCCAAAAAAAAAATGGTTAATTTGTTTTACAATAGCAGAAAAAAGCAGTGAAGTTTTTCAGAGGTCGGTTTAGTTTTTCATAACGGAACTTTTTTCTGTTATCCTATTTTCGAACTTTACAAGCCTATTATCACAAGGCATATCTGACCTTTAGCTCTTTTATTTTGGACTTTATAATGTTTTCCATAGACGGAGGGGCAGACGGGAAATTCTAGAATGTCTTGATGTTTATGGGGTCCCAGACCAGTATTTCAAAAAAGATCGGTCTATATGATACCGATTACGGTATCAAATTAAAATTATGATACCATTTTCGAATTTTAGGATCTCCTGCAAATTTCGATAGCGAACACGAACACATTTTAACATAATAACGATAGTTTTTCGATAAATTCTAGAAAATGACGATATCATATTTTTAAGGAAAAACGATATCATAAGGAAAGATACTTTAAGAATGAAAATACTATAGTTTTCGTATAAAATGTGATAATTAGGTGATATTACTTCGATATCATAACGGTATCGTTTGGTTTATGAACAGAAGATTTAAGTGAAAATCGGGCAAAGCTTTTATATGTGTTCTAAGTCCACAAAAACGGTCTAATTTTATATGAGATTATTCGAACTACAAGAACTTGAACCTGTTACTCATTTTAGTGTTATTTATAAGCCTGTAAAAATAATATTATCCTCCTCATCCCGTATTTAATTGATTTTTATACCCTACACCACACTGTGGTACAGGGTATAATGAGTTTGTGCTGATGTTTGTAACTACCCGAAATATTGGTCCTAGACCCACCTTTAAGTATACCGATCGACTCAGAATCACTTTTTGAGTCGATTTAGCGATGTCCGTCCGTCCGTCCGTCTGTCCGTCCGTCCGTCCGTCCGTCCGTCCGTCTGTCTGTCTGTCTGTCTGTCTGTCTGTCTGTCTGTCCATGTAAACGGTGTAAACACGATACAGGTCGCAATTTTTAATCAATTGACTTGAAATTTGAAACTTAAGTCTCTCTTGGCCCAAGGACGAAGCCTATTGAAATTGGAAAAAATCGGTCCATATTTAGACCTAGCCCCCATACAAAGGTCCTCTTTAGTTTTGGCTCAAATGACTCTAATAACCGTATTGTAGAAGGTATCGCTTTGAAATTTGGATGGTAAACATGTTTTGTCTTCACATATCATCATTCCGAATTTCAAAGAAATCGGACCAGTTCTTCTTGTAGCCCCCATACAAACCACCTTCCCGATTTTCACATAAATGTCTCAAATTTCATGAAAATAGAAAATATTTAATTAAAATTTTGTTTGTGTATGTTAAACGCGTACTTAAATAACCTTATCAAACCTGATAATCATCGGACCAGTTTTGGACTCAGGCCCCTTGTGAAAATTTCGCCCGATATTCAGTTAAAGCGGTTTATTGTCAACAAATAGAAGCCTATTTCACTCAAATTTGATTTGTGAGTGTTTTCTTCACTTATTAAAGGTTTTACAACATATAGATCTAATCGATCCATGGGACCCATTTTCCGGGAAACCTTGGTGTAGGGTATTATATGGTCGGTCTTGACCGACTATAATTTTCTTACTTGTTTAAATTATATTTTTTGTTGGATTTTAATTATGTACTTGGTTAATAGAAGTACTAATTTATCATATTATTGTTTACTTTTTCAACAATATTATACAATATTACAGTTATTGTTACTACACACTACAAATATTTTTGTTAGTTTTCCCACACAAACACTGTGGTAAAAAAGTATCCGAAATTTGGAAAAAAGAAAACATATTTTGATATCATTTCAGGGCGGATTAGTGTTTTGTGATTCAATAGATCCCCTAAAATACCCAGGATACCTAAACTAATGGTCCTCAATACTTCAAATTTCTCCAGTAGAAAAATTTTTGGAATGTAGATCTTATAGCGGAAAAAAACCTTTTAAAATAAAGTATTTTTTGGCAATTCCGATTCTAAAACATCAAAAAGGGTTAAAAAGTGTTTGGTACTTTTTCTATATGCTGAAATAATAGTTCGTTACTTCCGTAACGATCCTCCAACAGAAAAAATAATCTGAAAAATGTACCTGTTATATATTTTAATTTAAATCTGGTAAAATGGTAAAAATGTACTTTGGTACTTTTTCTATTTCCTGAAATAGTGGTGTAAGACATTAAAAATTTGGAATGTATAATCATTTTGCGGTAAAAAAATTCTGACAAAAGTACTTTTAAAAAAGATCCGATTTCGGAAGAGTAAAAAGTATAGGTGGGTACTTTTTTCGACGGTCTGTAATAATTGCTATAATAACTTGATATTTGGAAAATAGAATCGTATAGCCAAAAAACATTCTGAAAAAAAAAATTCTCAAACTACACTTTTTGTACATAGTGTACACAATACACTGTGTAAATATGTATTTATTAATGTTTTATTTTTTAATACTAATAATCGTGTTTATTGTTTAAAAATGCATAAAGTTTGGTTTAGTGGTTTACTACATTTTTAATATGTTTGCATATTATTTTCCCAGGCTTTTTTTAATTTTTTTTTTTGTTGGTGTTTAAAGAGATTAACCGCGTTTTAAAATTGCAATAATATTAAACCACAAAATAGTGTTTATGAGAGTTTTTAAGAGTATTTGTAAATGAAAATATTAAATTTAGA
Organism: Pegoplata infirma; assembly: GCA_963921195.1. Classification (NCBI taxonomy): domain Eukaryota; kingdom Metazoa; phylum Arthropoda; class Insecta; order Diptera; family Anthomyiidae; genus Pegoplata; species Pegoplata infirma. Next base: position 231,565,371 of record OY992538.1, on the reverse strand, counting down.
ATTATAATTCACATATTTAAACAGTTTATTTAAATTTATATAGTCGATTAAAGGTGTTAGGTAGTTAAATAGTGTTTAAGATGATATTGAGTATTTATTTACACACTTCAATCACACTATGGGGGGTATAATCTGTTTGTTATGCATAAAAATATCGATCGGGGTCCTAATAAGCAGTATACGTCCTATGAATTTTCGTTCGTCTGTACGAAATAACTAAAAAAGCCTGGTAAAATAATTGTTTGCTATCTCCTATTTTACGCGAGTTCCTAGTAAAAATTACAATTTTATTGGAAAAAAAGCAAAATTACGAGCTTTTTTGTAATTTTACAAGTTTTTTACCAATAAAATTGTTAATTTACAACTTTTTTGTTGCGATAATACTTACAAAGAATTCTCGTGACTTAACTAGATTTTTTTGTAAAATCACCTTGGAAATTTGTACATTTACAAAAAAAATTGTAAAATTACAAAGAAAAATGTAAATTTCAATAGAAGATTTTTGTTAAAAAACAAGGAAAACTTTCAAATATTAGTAAAATAGGATAACGGAAGCTTTTCTAGCAATTTGACAAGGTTTTTTTTACGAAAAACTGTATACAAATTTATTTTTAGTATCGAGGGCCTATATTCAAAACCCTCTATCTTCCATTTTCACGAAAATGACTTTTTGATGGCAAAATTTTCAGTAAAACGGCCCCCATCTATGGTGTAATTTTTAGAACAAAAAACTTTTTTTTGCTTTTTTATTTGCAATTTTGATTTTCTCTATCTCTTACACAATAAACTTTTCTGAATGCAAAACCCTCTATCTTTTCAAATAATTAATTTATAAATACTTTTTGTAGAATAATTTCATCATGCATTACATGTTTTTTTCATACTAATTTTTGCATGCTGCACATGAATTTGTCAACAAAATTCCAGAACCACGATTTTGGTCCACTGACGCTAATTTTTTCTGAAAATTGTTGTTTGACTTTTTTCAAAAATATGGCTCAAAATTTGGATGTCTTGTGTACATTATGAAACAAAAATTTTAATCTTAAAAATCCCGATGCTGATCAGTAGGGCAAGTACTTTCATGCATCTAAAAATCGAAAATATGTGCCTATAATATGCGTCTAAAAATCAAAAATATGCACTTAAAACTTGAAAAATATGCATTTAAAAATGATTGTTTTAACTAAAAAAATTGGTTTGTCAATATAAATTAGGCTTTGTCAAACACTTTAAGGCCCCCGACAATTCTTAACATTGTTTTTTTTTTCGAGTGGAAACAATTTTTAATTAGTAAAATATTTTTTTATGGACTATTTTTTATTTTTTATTTATAATATATTTTTAATTGACCAAATTTATTTGAGATTTTTTTTTTTGAGTCACTAAATATTTCTGGAATAAAAAAATTTTATAAAAACACTTATTTAAGATTTATTTTTTTCTAAAAAAATTACTATTATTTTTTTTTCAAATATTTTTTTACTTTTTCCGGAATTTAATGTTCAAGTCAAAAAATTAACTTTAAAAAAAATTACTATTATTTTTTTTTTAATATTTTTTTCACTTTTTCCGGAATTTGATGTTCAAGTCAAAAAATGAACTCAAAAGCAAAATATCCCACCCTGGCTCTCAGCGAAATAAAAAAATCCAATTTTCCTGTAGAAAAATCTAAAAGTCAAAAAAATTTTTTCTTTACGATTAGTAAAATGTTTCAGAATGGGAACATTTTAAATAGAAAACATTCCTCAGAATCTAAAAATTATACTTCCCGAATCAATTTTCTATAAGAAATGTCTCAGAATATGATTGCTATATAAAGAAATAGGGGATAGGTTTTGAATTTTCCTAAGGATGTTTTAAAAAATATTGATGAAAATTAAAAAAGTCCAATATATTCAAAAATATGCATTTATACCAAAATATGCAAAAATATGCAACTACAAATCGATGCCATTTTATTGCAAATTTCTTGATTCGGATAGATATTTAGTTTGTTGTATGATTCAAGTGCCGAGTAAAAACATGCATTTTCATGAAATTACTTGCCCTACTGATTAGCATCTGTAGACCAAAATCGCGTTTTTAATTTTTTTACTATTTTTTACAAAACATACTTAACATTTTGTCAACTTTTGAGACGAATTCGGTAAAAAAAAATTTTTTGTCTTAAAAATCCGCACCTGTGGACCAAAACCGCGATTTCGGAATTATTTATAATCCGTTATCATTAATAAATTACGTTAAAAATTTACCGATGTCGTAAATGAAATCATAATAATTCATTTTTATTAAAATGCAAAACCCTCTATCTGATCATTTTCATTCATGTACTTAATATTTTTGAGAAACAAAACCCTCTATCTATCCTCTAAAATCCCCAATAGTGCAAAATTTTAAAAACGAATCATATGTGAGATTCAGTAGTTGATTTAAAAAAATATTGTAGAATATCGAATTTTAATTACTCTAACAACACGCGAAATAAACAGTTTCTTGGCTCTCCTGAAAAGTTGTGTTTTTTAGATAGAGGGTTTTGAATAAAGGCCCTCGATATAATTTTTTGTTTTTCAAAGTGTCCGATTTGGAATAAACTGTACTTTTTCTTCATCATTTTATTGCTATCTATATTAATTGTAATTAATCTCTCTTGTTTTATCTTTTTTCTTGTTTTTTGATGCTACTGATTAAAACTCTTGACTGATTTCGACACTTAACAATTTTATTAACATTATTGAATTACTGAATGAAAAACTTTAGACCTTACAACCTTTTAAACCACAAACATAATTAAAATCTTTTAATTTTTCACAATTAAGTACACAACACTTGCCTACCATTTATTACTTATTACTTACTTAAAAACATACTTACATTAATTCATACATTCACTCATACATTTACTCATACTTTACTTAAATAAAAGAACATAAATTAAAACGTATTTGTTTTAAAATGTCCTTTAACCACATTTTTATATGTTCATTATCCTACTACAGGCTGAAAACTGGCTGACTACTGGGCTGACTACTGGCCAACAGAAATGTTGGCAACATAATACTTGGATAACACTCTGTGTATGAGTTTTGTTTGTCGGTGTTTGAGTTTGACCCACAAAAAAAAAAAAAAACAGAACTTAATGACCTGATGTTAATAAATGGATTTAAGGAAATGAACTACAATAAAAATAATAATATAAAAATCTGTAGAAAAATTATGACATTTTAATTTAAAATGTAAATTTATTTAAACAAAGTGTAACGCCCCTTCATGCAATTAAAACGGGTGTGTTAATGATAACACAAAAAAAAAAAGTTTAAAGAGCTGGAGGAAAAATATAATTCTATATATTTTCATCCCCATTAATGACAGTCGTAATAGCATTTATATTTGTAGTCAGTGGAATAATTAGGGGATCACAGATCGATATTTCAATGAGTTACAAACGTAATGACAAACTTAAATATACCCCCTACTACAGGGTATATATTTTAGACCTTAAGAAAATGTTAGATATATTGAAAAAGTCTCCTCAAGAAATTCTCAGGTTCTAAAGCATTTTTCTAACTGCAAAAAACAGATTCTGAAACAGTTTTCCATTAGAAAAAATATCAAACTTGAGACATGTTTATTCCAAAAAAATTTTCTTATTTTAAAATTTTTCCGAGTCATTTGCTGAAGGAATCATAGAGTGTATGATTCTGAAACATTGTACACTCAAAAAAATGTCTGCGAAGTTTGTACTCTTGCCTAAACCATTGAATCATAATAATGTTTTGTTGTATAAATGGGTATTCTTTCCAAAGAAAATTTTTTCTAGAAAACCTAACGCTATATTAATTTGTCATTTCATGCAAACCGCATTGAAATATAGGTCGAGGACCCCATTATAATTAGATATTATTGATCCTTAAAGGTTTCTCAGACATTCTAGTGATATCCATCAATCTGTTTGTCTGTGTTTTTCAATAAAAAATAAGTTTTTGATGAAGAAAAGTTTTTAATGAAAAAAGATATTGATTAAAAAACTATTTAATGAAAACAAATTTTGATGAGAAAATTTTTAATGAACAAAATGAAAAAAAAAAAAAATATGAAAAAAAAATTAATGCAAAAAAAAACAAAAATTGGATGAAAAAAAAAATATTAATGAAAAAAAAAAATATAGATGAAAACAAGTAAGAGTTCTAAATTCGGTTGTGCCGAATTTTTGATACCCTCCAACATGTAAAACAAGTAAGAAAGTTATAGTCGGTCAAGACCTACCATATGATACCCTACACCAGTGTTTTCCGGAAAATGGGTCCCAAGTGCAAACATGGACAGATTGGATTTTCCTTTAGTTATTTCTTTATTTAGTGTAGAAAACACACACAGAAAAAATTTTAGTGGAATTGGTTTATATTTTGCCGATTTAACTGAACATCGGTCGAAATTTTTGAATGGGCGACTAAGTTCAAAAATGGTCCAATTATATTCCGATTTGATTAGCTTACTAAAGTACACGTTTAACACCTGAAAATACAATTTTTATCAAATATTTATATTTTTATGAATTTTGAGGGAATTATGTGAATATCGGGAGGGTGGTTTGTATGGCTAACTACCAGAAGGACAGATCCGATTCCTTTGAAATTAAGAATGATGATTCGTGCATACAAAATTTGATTACCTGTTTAATTTCAATGCGATATCTAATTTAATACGGTTATTAGAGTCATTTAAGCTTAATCCAAAGGGGGCGTTTTTATGGGGGCTAGGTCTTAACATGGACCGATTTTCTCGAATTTCAATAGGCTTCGTCCTTGGGCCAAAAGATGCTCAAATTTTTAAGTCAATTGATTGAAAATTTCGACCTGTATCGTGCTTAAACCGAAAGGGGCCGGCCTTTCGGTTTAAGCACGATACCCAGGGTTCTATATTAGGACGTAGAACTTCTTCCGATATTCAAATGTTTCATTTGCTTAACAAAAGTATAATAAAACCTGTTCAAAATTTAGGTTTTTTTAGAGGTTGGTTTAGTTCCTCAATGGAGAACTTTTTTCCCCCTTGTCCGATTTTGAGCATCTCCGAACTTAGAACTTCTTCTGACATTAAAATGTTTCATTTGCTTAATAAAAGTATAATAAAGCCTGTTAAAAATTGAGTTTTTTTAGAGGTTGGTTTAGTTCAGATTTTGCCCATCTCCGAACTTAACCAGCCTATGACCATAAGACATATTTGTGCCAAACTTCTTCTTCTAGCTCTTTTAGTTTGGGCTGTATAGTGTCTTCCACAGACAGACTGACAGACGAACGGACGGACGGGCATCACTAGAATGTCTTAGAATCGTTCACTGATCAATAATATATATACTTTATGGGGTCCTACCGATATTTCGATGCGTTACACACGGAATGACAAAGTGAGTATACCCCCATACTGTCGTTGGAGGGTATAAAAAGATATTGATGAAAAAAATATTGATGGAAAAAAATATTGATGAAAAAAAGAAATTGATGAAAAAAATATTGATAAAAAAACAAGTAAGAAAGTTATAGTCGATCAAGACCGACCATATGATACCCTACACCAGTGTTTTCCGGACAATGGGTCCCAAATTCAAAAATGGACCGATTGGATCTCTCTTTTGTTAGATCTTTATTTAGTGTAAAAAACACACACAGATCAAACTTTCGTGGAATTGGTTTATTTTTTTGTAAATAGACCGATTTAACTGAATATCGGTCGAAATTTTTATATGGGGGACTAAGTCCAAAAATGGTCCAATTATATTCCGATTTGATTAGGATACTAAAGTACACGTTTAACAACTAAAAATAAAATTTTTATCAAATATTTCCATTTGTATGAATTTTAAGGGAATTGTGTGAATATCGGGATGGTGGTTTATATGGGAACTACCAGAAGGACTGACCCGATTCCTTTGAAATTTTAAATGGTGATTCGTGCATACAAAATTTGATTACCTGCTGAATCAAAATCAAAGCGATATCTATTATAATACGGTTATTACCAAGGAGAGGACTTTCATGCAAATGCATGTTTTTTCCCTTTGGTCATAGAACAGCATAAACAAAATATCTTTGCGAATCAAAGAATTTGCTTGAAAATGGCATCCATTCGTTGGTGCATATTTTTGCATATTTTGCTTAAAATGCATATTTTTGAATATTTTGCTATTATTTCGCTATAAATGCATATTTTTAGGTCATATTTTGTACAAATTTTGGTTTTTAAGCTATTTTTTAGTATTTTTAGCTATTTTTAAAAAAAAAATTTTAATTTTTTTTTTGTTTAAAGCAATTTCTAAATTTTTGTAAATCATTTTTTATTTTTTAATAACATTTTATACACACTGTTTATATATCTAAGCTTACAATGCCAGACTGAATTCAAATGTTATTTTTTATAATTTTTTTTTTTTAATAAAAGGAAAAACCAAGTGGATATTTATGATTTTTAGTGCATATTTTAAGGTTTTTAGTGCATATTTCAAGACTTTTTAGTGCATATTTTAGGCGCCTAAAACATAGTTTTTTAGTGCATGAAGATCCTGTCCCTGGTTATTACAGTCATTTAAGCCAAATCCGAAAGGGGCGTTTGTATGGGGGCTAGGTCTTAACATGCTCCGATTTTCTCCAATTTCAATTGGCTTTGTCCTTGGGCCAAAATATGCTTAAGTTTCAAATTTCAAGTCAATTGACTAAAAATTGCAACCTCTATCGTGCTTAAACCGATTGATGGACAGACGGACGGACAGACGGACGGACATCGCTAAATCGACTCAAAAAGTAATTCTGAGTCGATCGGTATACTTGAAGGTAGGTCTAGGACCAATATTTCGGGTAGTTACAAACATCAGCACAAACTCATTATACCCTGTACCACAGAGTGGTGTAGGGTATAAATATTGTTGAAAAAATAAAAATTGATAAAAAAAAAATATTGATGAAAAAATATTGATGAAAAAAATATTGATGAAAAAAATATTGATGAAAAAAAATATTGATTAAAAATAATTATGTTACGATTTATTCACCAGCGGGTGAATATTTTTTTTTTTTTTTTGACCACGAGGTGAATTATTTTCCAAGTTACTAAAATTTTTGGTTTTAAGAAAATGAAAACAGTAATTCTTATTTTCTTTTTTGTTATTCGTTAGCTTATATAGTAGAGTTGTCAATAATTCGACCTTAAACTTTGTTCGAATAATTCGTTCGATCAAATGATTAAATCTAAAAAATTATTCGATTAATCGATGAGAATAACGAATAAAAAAAGTTGCTAAAAAAATATTTTTATTAAGTTTTTTAAGTTGAGGGGGGGGAGGGGGTTTGGCGGTGGACCTTGAAGGACACCTTTTCCCGCTTCACGTAAATGTTAACAAATTCATTTACACATAAAAACACTGGGTTGTCGTTATTTTGTATTATTTTGTTAAAACACTATAATGTTAAAAAAATCTTGTAAAATTCCCAAAAAAGCCTCGTAAAATTGTTTGCTACCTCCTATTTTACGAGAGGTCCTAGTAAAAATTACAATTTTATTGGTAAAAAACTTGTAAAATTACAAACAATTTACAAGCTTTCCTCTAGTAAAAATTGTAAATTTACAACTTTTCTTAACTAATTTTTTTTTTGTAAAATCACCTTAAAATTTTTACATTATAATTGTAAAATTACAAAGAAAAATTTAAATTTCGATCAAAATATGTTTTGTTAAAAAACAAGGAAAACGTTCAAATATTGGTAAAATGGGATTACGGAACTTTTTCTAGTAATTTTAAAAGTTTTTTTTTTAACTTTCGTTATAAAAGTTAAACAATGTTTAAAATTTTTGTAATAATGTTTGTCGTTCGTTATATCGAATATTCGTAAAATCGAGATTCGTTAAACAGGGCTTTACCTATATTTCATTTCCGTTGCATATATTAAATTTTTTCCCCAGAAATAATTCATGCATTTAAGGTTTAAATCTAGCAATCGTTGCATTTGTTTAATAGGATTTCCCCCATAACTTGCAATTTAGCAAATATATTTAATGCATTCTCTTTTTTAAAAGCCGTTAAACATTCCATTCGATTCTAAACTATTTATTTATTGCAATAAACATTTATTAAGATTAACTTATAAAAAATACCTAATAAAAACCATTTTTATAATGTCATTATTTATGTCTATGCAAATATGAAAAAAAAAAAATTAAACTACAAAAAAAAGTAACAAACCATTTAAAATGCAAATTATGTACAATTGAACATTAACTGTATTTTATTTGAATATTTGTAAATTACCGTTTTTATTATTTTTTTGTTTTTTTTTTCGTTCTCTACATAGACCTCAATTTATTTTAAACATTTTGTTGAAATTTAAATTACAGGGTGACAACAGGTGATTTTATTGTTAATTTGCAGGTTATTAGTTAAGCTCTTTTTATGAATGCCATCTACATGAATGTTTCATTATTGTTATGTGGCATAATGGGGTGAAGATATTACAAATTTAGATTTTCTTGAAACAGGGTTAAAACAGTAAAATTAAATTGATAGACATCACTAGCTCCCAGGTTTAATTCCCAGTTTTTAAAGTATTTTCTGTAATTTTGGAATTTTTGAGATGCAATTAGCTAAATTTTAAGCTGAGTGTGCTTGCAAGTGCAAAATTAAAATTTAAAACTAAATTGTAAACAGAAACAAAAAATTAAAATACATTTTATATTGCAAAATGCAGAATACAATTCTAATGTGAGTTTCTGCGGTATGTGCGGTTAATTAACATCACATACAATTCAAAATGTATATACAAATTAAATTTCAAATTAGTTTAAACGTTTATTTTTTTGTTATTAACAGAAAAATTTTGAAATAGAGGATGAGTAATAAATTTTTGCTTAAATGTTTACGGGATAATCATTTATAAAATTTTTGTTTTTATTTAATGAATAAATGATTTTTTGAATATGCCAAAAATTGATAAAACGCCAGAAACTTTAATTTTCATTTGACCATTAAAAAGTATGAAGATTTGGTTTCAGATAGCAAAAACGAAATTAAACCTTTTCTGAACTCAAAAATTATTTTGGTATTTAAATTGTTTAAATTGGCTCAGTATTGTCGAAGAAAATTACAACGAACGACGGGCGAACATTTTTTATGGGGTCGGAGATTTCAATGCTATGTTATAAACCTGCAGATAGCTCAAATTGAATATATTTTAACAATTTACTCTCTACCTCACTGTTATTTTAAATTTTGATAGTTTTTCAATTTTTCGATAGTATTTTCAGAATTTTCTTGAATTTTTCGTAATTTTTTTAACTTTTCTGATATTTTTTTTTAAATTTATATAATTTTCTCATGGTATAAAAGTGTACTTTGGTACTTTTTTATATATCCAGAAATAATGGTTCTGGATACTTGAAATTTGGATTGTAGAATCCTCCAACGAAAAAACATTCGTAAAACGGTTCTTTTTGGAAATTCGATTCCAATGAGTTTAAAAATGGTAAAAAAGTATACTTTGGTACCATTTCTATTATCTGAAACTATGGTCATAGAAATTAAAAATTTTAAATGTGGAATCTTCCAACCGAAATAACACCTTCGGAAAAAAGTTATTTTTTTAAATTTTTATCCTAAGGGCGTAAATTTGGTCAAATTTGGACTTTGGTACTTTTTTAATATTCTAAAATAATGGTTCTGGAAACCTGAAATGTGCAATGTGTGATTAAAAAATATTCTGTAAAAAGCAGTTTTCTCTACCCATCGGTACAAAGTCATATAAAAAAAAAATCTCAGGTTAAAAATGGACAACACATAATACTTGGTTTTATTTTATTTTATCATTTCAAAAATTGGGAAAAGTAAGTAAAAAGGCTAGATAATCACATCTGTTTAGTTTTTAAATACCAGCTTTATAGAATACCACTTACCTCCACAAACCAGAGGTGGAAAAATATGCATACATTTTGGAGATACCCGAAAATCAAATTTTTGCAATAATATAAAAAACAAGTGAGAGTGTTAAATTCGGCTGTGCCGAATCTTTTATACCCTCCGACACGTTTAAAAAAAACAGAAGCGTTTTTTTATCAATTTTTTTTTTTTTTAATTTTTTTTTTCATCAATTTTTTTCATCAAATTTTTTTTTTCATAATTTTTTCATTATTTTTTTTCATAATTTTTTTTCATCAATTTTTTTTCATAATTTTTTTTTCATAAATTCAAAAAAAAAAGTTTTTTATATTTTTTTTTCATTCATTTTTTTTACATCAAAAAAATTTTTCTGTTCATCAAAAAAATTCATCAAAAACTTTTTTCATCAAAAATTTTTTTTCACCAAAAATTTTGGGTTCATTAAATTTTTTTTAACATAATTTTTTTTTTCGTGAAAAAAAAAAATATTTTTTTTACCAAAACTACTTTTTCACAAAGTCGAAGCTTTTCGCATAAACATTTTCCATTTGTTTATCAAATGTGCATAAAACAAGTGAGAGTGTTATATTCTTTGGTGCCGAATCTTTTATACTCTCCAAAATGTAAAAACACTTTTTTGCACTCACTTACGAAATGTACAGCTCTTTTGGTTTTTTAATGGGGTCCTCGACTGATATTTCAATTCGTTTTGCAAAGTAATATAACATTAATTTTTCTAAAAAAAACTTTGCTTTCGCAATGTACACCCAAATCTTCCGCAAAACATTAGCATGATTTAATTTTTTCACGTCGGTGGGAGACAACCTTCCAACTGCAAGACTTTGAACTTCTTTTGACATAAAAATGTTTCGTTTGCTATGCAAAAGTACAAAAAACCTATTTTTAGAGGTTTATTTAGTTCTTAAGAGGGTAACTTTTTCCCCCTAATCCGATTTTTCCCATGTTCGAACCTAACCAGCCCAATACCATACGACATATTCGTGCCAAATTTCACGAGTCTAGCTCTTTTACTTTGGACTGTATCGTGTCTTCCAAAGGCGGACAGACGGACGGACAGACGGACATCGCTAAAATGACTTAGAATGGATCACTGATCAATAACATATATACTTTATGGGGTGCCAAAAATGGCACTTATTTTCAACAAGAAAAAATGTACTTTGAGATAGCAAAATAACAAAATTTGATGTAAAACGACAACAAATTATTTTTTTGCTCTAAAATTTTTGTTACAGATGGGTATTGCATAGGAGAGCTATTTGCCATCGGAAATTCATTTCGGTCAAATTTGAGTTGGCATATTTTGAATATACCCAGTCAGAAAAATACAATCGCAAAAGCGTTGTGAAAGCGTTGTAGACGGTTGTACGAGCGTTCTGTATACCAACTTCAAAGCGCCTTCAGATGATCCGAATGATAACATCGATCTACGCTAGGTTTAAAGCGTTTTAAAAGCGATGTAAAAAGTGCTTTGAGAACGTTTTGTTTTTAAGTCATCGAAGCGCTTTAAAAACCCAAAGTAAAGAATTTCTGTTTTAGTTCGGTTATAATAATTTGTTTGATACAAAGTGAAATCCGAAAAAAAAGTTTTTGTACTTAAAAAAAACTTAAAAAAATTTTCAAAAAAATTTTCGAAACTTACAAAATTTAAAAAAAAAATGTAAAAAAAAATTTTATGGTATTTTTTTAACTTAAAAAACAAAAAAAAAATACACAAAAAATTGTTATTCAAAAATGGTTTCGGAACTTAGAAATTTTTTTCAAAAAAAAAAAATAAAGAACTCTTAAAACGCTTTTTGAATACGCTCTCAAAGCGTTCCAAAAAAACGTTTAGAGATTGCTTTTTTTCTGTTATAGAGCTTTCAGAACACTTTTCAAAAACGCTCGCAAAGCGTTTGAAAATAGTGTTTTGAGAATGTTTTTTTTTTGTTACAGAGCTTTCAGAACGCTTTTTTTTAGAACCGTCGTCAATTTCTGCTTGGGTAGGTTTACGATATAAGAAAATGTTGATTTTATATCCGGAAATTTAAACTCAAATTTACACATAAATTACTTATGGACGCAATTACACATAAGCTACAAATGTAGACGAAAATTACACATGAAATGTGTAATTACACATGAAGTGGCAACACTGGTAAACTTAAAAAAAGCTTATGTCAAAAAATTTTATCAGAGATTCGTAAATTTATTTTTTTTTGTCGCAATCATTTTATAGGGTTTTATGGTAAAATTACCAAGTTTTATATGTTAAATTAACATAGTTTTTTCGCTAATTTAACATATTAGCATAAAGTTGACATAAAATTAAAAAAAAAAAATTTCCAATGAAAAAGGTTATGCTGGCAAAATTATTCCTTAAAAAAAATATATATTGCATTAAAAGTAGCTACTTATTTTAAACCAACCCCAAATTTCATACATATTTTCTTGCTTAAAAGACCAAACTTTTTATCTTAAATATTTTAATTTCAAATCTTAAATATTTTTCTCAATAATTTATAACAATGCTACTTGCTGATTTATTTTTAATTATATATTCCACTTAAAATTCAGCGATATTATAATAGTTTATCACAATTTAATAAAAATGACAAATGACATTTTAAAAATTCTTTTATTCAGTTTTTTTTCGATGTTTTTTTTTCGTTTTTCTGGCACTTGAAAAACATTGTCTTTTTAACATTACCATTTATGTTTATCAATTAATCTTGTATATTGGAAAACTATAGGTTGCGTTTTTTGTAAATCATTTCCAAAAAAAAAAAAAAACTGTCATATTTGCACATGATTTTCAGAATAACAAAAAACCCACAAAAAATCTATGTTCAACGTTCAATAAACCTTTAACCACTTTAAGCAAAAAAAAAACGAAAAAAAAAACTAAACTACTATAGTATGTAACAATTGTTTAACAATATGTTAGAATAACTTGAAGTATCTGTTAGTATGGAGATGAAAAACACAAAAAAAAAGAATCTATGGACCACAATCATAGATTATATTACCATAAACGTAACCGTCTTTTAGTTATTCAGATAACAGACACAAATGTCAATAGACTGTTTTACCAAGTAACAAGACGAAATTGAAATACACTTATGCAATAAAAGTTAATAAAAATAGTTACTAATAATGGAGAAGCAGAAAAGTTCAAGAAATTTTATAAACAAATTTTTTTTTAACCAAATGGCGCCCAAGAAGGGACCTGATTCGTAATTGTCAGTCCAAAATAAAAGAGCAAGCCTCCTGAAGTTTGGCAGGAATGGGCAAAATCACACTAGGGGGAAAAAGTTCACCCTTGAAGAACTAATCGATACTCTGAAAAACACGTTTGCATTTTTGTTAAACAAATGAAACATTTTTGTGCTAAAAGAACTTCAAAATCTTAAACTAGGATCCGGGGGGATTAAATAATGTTGATTTTTTCCCGCCCCTTTTTAGGGAGTAAATATAAAAAATTGTTTAAATAATGATAAAATTGTATAATGTCTGTGCAAAAAGCATAATAAAAGAATTTTTAAACATTTTTTGCGAGGTGGTGTCCCCAACAGCCCCGCCGAACCCCCCTCCAGCAATAAAAAAAGAACTTCCCTGTTGTTTTAACATGTTGGAGGAGGCTGAATTTAACACTCCCACTTGTTTTTGGTCAAAATTAACTTCTTGAATTTGTTTTCGCAATTTTTTTACTGAATTTTTTTGCAAAATTTTTTTAACTATTTTTAATTTTTGTTTTAATAAACTTTTTTCTTCGAGTGTATTTTGTCGGAAAAAAATCACTGCTAAACTATGTAACAATACAAAATCATGCGACAATGCGTCTTTTTTTCCTAAGTTTACCAATGTCATTCACAAACAAACAAAAAAAAATATTGCTGTATGTAGTAGTATGTAAATTGCTTTTAAGCTTATGGCGATGTTCTTCGCCAATTCTTGTCATATTCTTGCTAGAGATTGTGTAGAAAAACTAAAAGTGTCAATAATCTCGCTAAAATATAGAAGAAGGGTTATAGACTGGTTCCATTTAAAATAGCATAGGCAATCAGCCGAAGGTGGTTGCATTTATCCAAAAATTAACATATCCATTCTTCTGATTTTTATTGAATTTCGGTTTTTGTTATTTAGTCGAAATTGTGAATGGTTCGCGTTTTATCGCTGTTCAAAGTTGGTATTTTGCCACAATTTTATGAGAAATACATAATGTTTAAATGATCGTATCTTTGGAACGGATCATCCGATTATCACGAAATAAAGCGCAAAATAATGGTTATGTCCTGTACTTAAAATAGAATTTTGAAAAAGGATAGGATGCTTAGCAAAAAGGATATTGAAATTAAAAAAATGTCCTTGATTTGCAAATATCTCAAAATGCGTATCTTTAATTTTCCTTTATTTTTTTGCACATATAGCCCAAAATGTACTTAACAACATATGCAAATCCCAAATTGGGGTGATAAGCGGTTTAATTGTAAACGCGGTTTCATGAAACGCCTTATTGATTTTTGTTAATAACTCTCGTTTACAAATGAAAAACAATTTCTGCGCACTAACCGCGAATAATTTTTTTATATGTATTTTTGATCGCTAAACTTAAAAATTTCATTAAAACAACATTTCGCGAATACATTTTTGTCAAATTAATTTTTTAGCGTTTTTTGGAGGTATTTTAACTATTTTGCTTATATCTTAAGTTCTGTTTATCTGATCTTCTCGCAATAAAAACCAAACTAAAGATAATTAAATTTCCAACAAATTCTACATTCATCATTTTTTCATCAGTTCATAGCTTTACGCGCAAATAATTTTTTTAGTGTTATTTGGAGGTATTTTGACTATTTTTCTTATATCTTGAGTTCCGTTCATCTGATCTTTTCGCAATAAGAACCAAATTAAAGACAATCAAATTTCCAACAAATCCTTCATTCATTATTTTTATATCAGTTCATAACTTTACGCGCAATAGGCAAAAAAGGAAAAACTATTTTTTATTAACAAAGCTCATTTTTAAAAATTTTAAAAACAGAAATTGTAAAAAATTATAATTTTTTTTTTTGTATTTTATCATGTATTTTCATAAAATTTGTGATAAATTCGGAGTAAACCTATAGATTTTCATCAAATCAACTTTATTATATTTCTAAATGTTCAGGCTTTGCAGATAAATAAAAAGATGTAATTAATTGCAAAGATTTCTATTTCTTAAACTTTTTTTTAAATGATTTGTTAATCAAAAAACTTATCTTAGTCATATGTTTGCCTATTGAACGGAAAGCTTTGAACTGATAAATGATGAATGTAGGATTTGTTGGAAATTTGATTGTCTTTAATTTGGTTCTTATTTCGGAAGGATCAGATAAACGTAACTCAAGATATAAGAAAAATAGTCGAAATACCTCCAAATAACGCTAAAAAATTTGTTTGCGCGTAAAGCTATGAACTGATGAAAAAATGATGAATGTAGGATATGTTGGAAATTTGATTGTCTTTAGTTTGGTTTTTATTGCGAGAAGATCAGATAAACAGAACTTAAGATATAAGCAAAATAGTAAAAATACCTCAAAAAAAACGCTAAAAAATTAATTAAACAAAAATGTATTCGCGAAATGTCGTTTTAATGAAATTTTTGAGTTTAGCGATCCAAAATACATACAAAAAAATTATTCGCGGTTAGTGCGCAGAAATTGTTTTTCATTTGTAAACAAGAATTATTAACAAAAATCAATAAGTCGTTTCATGTAACCACGTTTATAAACAAACCGCTTATCACCCCAATTTGGGATTTGCATATGTTGTTAAGTACATTTTGGGCTATATGTGCAAAAAAATATAGGAAAATTAAAGATACGCATTTTGAGATATTTGCAAATTAAGGACATTTTTTTAAATTCAATATCCTTTTTGCAAAGCATCCTATCCTTTTTCAAAATTCTATTTTAAGTACAGGACATAACCATTATTTTGCGCTTTATTTCGTGGCAATCGGATGATGCGTTCCAAAGATATGATCATTTAAACATTGTGTATTTATCATACAATTGTTGCAAAACACCAACTTTGAACAGCGATAAAACGCGAACCATTCACAATTTTTACTAAATAACAAAAACCGAAATTCAACAAAAATCAGAAGAACATACATACCAATTTTTAAGACAATTAAAATAGGTAAGGCCGAAAAAGTGTTTTTTTGTTGTCAAAAATTTTGGAATTCTTCTATAACAACAACAAAATCATATTATTTTTTTTTTTTGTTCGAAGAAGAAAAACGCGAAGTCTGTGGTGTAAAATAATATCTATCTGTATGCAAACATGTTTATTTTAACAAGGCGCCAAGTGCATCATGACTCTGAGTTACACCAACTCCAAAATAGCAAAAACAACAAATATGTAAAAAAAATAAATTCGACTTGGTCGAATCCATAAATGCCCTCCGCCATGTAAAAAGGTTATTGCAAAATACTTTATTTGAAACAAAAAAGTGTTGAAAAAATATTTTGGTGAAATAAAAAAATTTCACCAAAAAAAAATTGGTGCAAAAAATTTTATTTAAAAATTTTGGGTTACAAATTTTATTGAAACAACTATGCCCAAAAATTTGGAAAATAAAATTTTTGTTAAAAAAAAATAGTGAAAGAAAATTTTGTGTTAAGAATTGTTACTTTTGCACAGAAAAAAATGTTAAGAAAAACATTTTGAGTATTCACTTGTGTATATTTTTATATTTTTTATCTTTTTGAAATTTTTAATGTGTGATATTTTGGCCGTGAACGCTTTTTTAACAGACAGTCTGAATATCGCTTGATCTTAAAATCAGTCGATGAGTTACAAATGGAATGACAAACTTATAAATACCCTCTTTTACTAAGTAGAGGGTTTAAAAAGAGCATTTTGGTTGTACGTTTTACAAAATATTATTACTTACAGATTGTTTGCATAGAATTTGTTTTATATAATACATATTGACAACCGTAGGTGACCATCGCCTTTAAAAGCATTAAAAATGTTCGAAAACAAAGTTTGAGTGAAAAAGTTTGATCTATTTCGTTCCCAAGGACATTATTTCCACTATTCTTAATGCACCGTCCGACAAAAATTAAAAAAGTCCTTAAAAACGAACTGGATAGTAAACGTTTGAAACTAGATACTAAATGTAGTACAACTGCATTTACAGTTTTTCCTTTCTTGATCCTGTTTCCTTTTAAAATGACTTCTAAATTTTAGAGGATTAAATTTTATAAAATATATTTTTAATATTTGTACTTGTCCTAGGATGCCACTAGTGATAGCAAATGAAAGAGGAGGATCTCTCCTAATTTTTTTATTCTAATATTTTTACATATCAAGAAAAAGGAGATAAGTTTCGGCCTTTTAAAAATTTATGCTTCAATATAATTCAAAATTTTCAGCAAAATATGTTGATAAAGTTTTCAAATGAATTTATTCACATCATTTTATCCTGATATGGCAAAATAAAAAAAAATAAAAAAATTAGGGGATCCTGCTCTTGTATTTGCCATCACCAGTGTCATACTAGGACAAGTACAAACATTTCAAAAATATTTTTCAAAATTTATCCTTTAAAACTTTGAAGTCCTTTTAAAAGGAAACAATACTTATGACGAAATGAAAAACTGTAAATGCAGTTTTACTCCATTTGTTCTCTACTTTCAGATGAATATCATCCGGTCCATGTTTAATATTGGCTTCAGCGAAGATGCTCCTATTTAATTTGCCAATAAAAGTGACAATTTAAGGCAACTGCAAACATATAAAAAATATTTTAGCATGATAATGTTTTTAGGCTCGTGTCTAATTTTAAAAAAGTAGCAGGACACCACCTCGGTTTGACTCTATAAGCTAACGATTAACAAAAAAGAAAATAAGAATTGCTGTTTTCATTTTCTTAAAACTAAAAATTTTAGTAACTCGGGTTTGTAACTTCAATAATTCAACTCGTGGTGTGTAAAAATAAATTCACCAGCTGGTGAATAAACCGTAAATAATAATGATAATAATTATTTTCCATCAAAATTTTTTCATCTTTTTTTTCATCAATATTTTTTTCATCAGTATTTTTTTATCAATATTTTGTTCACCAATATTTTTTTCATCAATATTTTTTCATAAATATGTTTTTTCATCAATTTTTTATACCCTCCAACCACAGTATGGGGGTATACTCACTTTGTCATTCCGTGTGTAACGCATCGAAATATCGGTCTAGGACCCCATAAAGTATATATATTATTGATCAGTGATCCATTCTAAGACATTCTGGCGATGTCCGTCTGTCCGTCCGTCCGTCCGTCCGTCTGTGGAAGACACGATACAGTCCAAAGTAAAAGAGCTAGGTTCCTGAAATTTGGCACGAATATGTCTTATGGTATTGGACTGGTTAAGTTCGAACATGGGCAAAATCGGATCAGGGGGAAAAAAGTTCCCCTCTTAAGAACTAAACAAACCTCTAAAAAAAAGCCATTTTTTATAGGTTTTTTGTACTTTTGCTTAGCAAACGAAACATTTTATGTCAAAAGAAGTTCAAAGTCTTGATGTTGGATCCAGGAAGGTTGTCCCCCACCGACATAACCCCAACCCCCCCAACCCCCCCCAAAAAAAAAAGACGCCCTGTTTTTTTTTTTTTACGTGTTGGAGGGTATAATAGATTCGGCACAGCCGAATTTAACACTCTCACTTGTTTTTTCTTAAAAATTTTTTTTTTATTATTCAATATTTCTTTTTTCATCAATATTTTTTTATCAATATATTTTTTCATCAATATTATTTTCGTCAATATTTTTTTCATCAATACTTTTTTTCATCAGTATTTTTTTCATCAATATTTTTATTTATTTTTATTTATTTTTTTTCAATATTTATTTTTATCAACATTTTTTTTTGTCAATATTTTTTTTTTCATCAATATTTTTTTTTTCATCAATTTTTTTTTTTTATTTTTCCATCAATATTTTTTAGTCATTAATTTTTTCATAAATATTTTTTTTCATCAATATTTTTTTTTCATAAATTTTTTTTTTCATCAATATTTTTTTTTCATCAATATTTTTTTTCATCAATATTTTTGCAACGGTGACAGAACATAATCCCCACGGACATTACCCCCATAACGGAAATGGGAATTATGACCGAATTCATCACGGTGATAATCCCCATAATAGTTGCGGGGACTATGACCGTTTCTAAAACGGTCACAATCACAATGGGGATTATGTCCGTCATAGCCCCCATTCACATTATGGGGAGTAAGTCCAAAGCAAATTTGGTCATAATCCCCATTTTCTGCAGATAGGGTGGGTTTAGCGAAGCCGCTAAATTAATTTATGGAGTTTGTAATCCCTAAGCCAGGCCAAAGGCTTGCTACGCAGAAAAACTTTTAAGACAAAAAAAAATAAAATTTTTGGGATTATGACCAACTAGTACAGTGGACATAACCCCTGTAATGGGGATTATCCCCATAAAGCTGGGAATTATGTCCGTTTTTTATTGGGATTATGTCCAAATTATTTTCTGTCATAGTCCCCACTACCATTATGGGGATTATCAATATTTTATTTCTTCGGTGACATGACATAATCTCCACGGACATAATCCCCATTTCCTTTGTAGGGATTATGACCAAAATCATTTCCATTCAAATTTTACAAGTAGATTTCGTGACTTTACTATATTTTTTGCTACCTCCTATTAAACGAGAATTCCTGGTGAAAATTACGAGTTTTTTGTAATTTTACAAGCTTTTTAACAAATAAAATTGTAAATTTACAACTTTTTTGCCAAAAAAAAAAACTAACATGGAATTCTCTTGAATTTACTAGATTTTTTTTGTAAAAGAACTTTGAAATTTGTAAAAGTACAAAAAAAAATTGTAAAATTAAAAAACAAATGTTAATTTTGATCAAAAAAAAAACAAGGAAAACTGTCAAATATTGGAAAAAATAGGATTGCGAGACCCTTTCTAGTAATTTGACAAGGTTCTTTTTTTGTGTGTATGTAAAAATGCAATAAAACTGGAAATTCCCATTTTTGATTGCGGCATTTACAATTAATTTTTTTACAGAAAAAGAAAAGTTTTTTGCTCGGAATTTATGGCAACAATCACATTGCAATTGCATAATCTGAATTTGCATTTTCCCCTAGGAATATTTTTTGTCTCACAACCAGTAATTTTGTGATGTCTTTCAGATAAGCTTAAAATGTGAATTATTTGGCGTAGTGGGGGACCTTGAATTCATAATCAAGAAAGACATTAACAGTGTTCGCAACATGAGCTTTATGTTTGTTTGGTCGAGGCGTGATAAATTAAGAAATTGAGAATTAATCGTGATTCACGATATCGCCAAACATTTGCTATTGAATTACCCAAAAACATTTTCAAATCTTAAGAAATGGTCACCCTAACTATATGTCACTCAATAATATATGTATGTATACATTTATATTGAAACCCAGACACAAGTGTCACATGCATATTCTGATTTTCACCAAAAAAAAAATCAAAAATAAAATATCGCTAACTTCAATTGTTCATCACGCTTTTTGGTATGTATGTTGTTCATTCAATTCAGTACAAGGCGGGGAATACAGGCATTATACAAAAATTTGACAAAATTTGAAATGCCACTAAAAATATTTTCTTCAAACATACACATGTATTCTGATACATAGTAAACTTAAAACAATTTTTTGAACTAACAGCATATGTTCCGCTTCCTCCTAAGAATTCCAACAAATCGTATGCACACACAGACACACGTACTGACTGACAACTATTGCACGAGTTAAAAAAAAAAGTTGAACTATTTTGAATTTTCCACCAAGTTTATAATAATCAAACAAACAAAAAACAAACTTTAAATAACAAAAGAAGAAAAAAAATGAAAACACCAGCCAAAAACAGCCACTTTAGTCAGGCAGTCAATCAGTGTGACCGTCTGTCCGTCCATTCGTCCGTCCGTCAGTCAAACAGATATTCAAGCAACTTCTTTCTACATGAGCTTATTTCATGTAAACACTTGCTGCTAATGCTTGTTATTTGCTATTTTTTTTTGTTTGTTGCTTCTAATGTTTGAAGCTGCTAGTAAATGTCGCCTTTTTTTGCAACCTTATTATTGTACCATGTTCTTGTTGCTGTTACTATTGTTTTTGTTGTTGTTGCTGTATTGTCGTCATAACTATTAGTCGTCTCCGTTTATATTGTTTTTGTTTTAGCAGATTTTCACAAATTGTGATGTGTCTAATTCTTAAAATGGTAACATTTGGGACGAACAACTATAAGAAACCTATTCTGTAACTTTTGCAAAATGGGATATAATAGTGTACTTTTAGTAATTTTTTCTTTCTCCTATTATTTCAAGGGAAGCTCTAGCCCTCACGGCTGGCACTGCTACCCTTATGGGTCTTTTGTGCCAAATTTTCTTTCTCCTAAAAAAAATTATCATAGAAACTTGAAATTTTAACTATGTAGATTAGATTAGAAAATTTGAACTATAGGACACTTTAGAAAATAACTCTTTCAAAATGGTACTTTTTAGAACTTTCAGTTTTAATGGGTTAAACAATTGTTATTCTATACTTTTTCTATCTCCTGATATAATGTTTCTAGAAACGTGATATGTAGAATTAGGATCATCCAGTGAAAAAAAAAATTATCTGACAAAAGTACTTTTTAAGTACATTCTGAATAAAAAAGTTTTTGGAAATTTAGATTCTAAGAGAACTAAAAGGAAATATAAAACCTTAAAATCTTAAGATTTGACAAAAGGTACCCAGGCAGAAACTGCCAACCATTCCAAAAAAAAAGTCTCTGCAAATCACTTTATTTTTTGTGTAGAAGGTAGTATGAATTCGAAAAAGTGCTTTCCAAGCGCTTTGCCAATGTTTGTCTATTTAAATCCGTTCAAAGTATAAATATTTTATTAAAAGTTTTTATTAATTAAAATTTATTAATTTTCATAACAATTGGAATTTTTTTATTTTTTTGCAGGATAAGTGGCCGGTCCTTAATAGTTCACATGATATGTCACTTATACACAATGACCTACATATTACAAACTTGACACCATTTATGTAAAAACATCTGTTTCTTTCGTGAGGAAGTGTCTTAAACTCAGGATACATCACTCTTAAACTACGGATACATACCCGTATCGGTTCAATACTCCACTTTTTTTCGGGACATTTCCAAATTTTTTCCTAAAAGCATTTTTATTAAATTTTTTATTCCAAAACGCAAAGAAAACTGCAAACAAATTTTTTCCGGGACTTAGAAAATTGTTCAAAGTTTGTTCAAAATTTTTTTTATCATAATAAATGCGTCAATAATTTTTTTTATCCTAATTAAATAAATTTCTTTATTCAAATATACACCAAAAAAAGTTGTGTCTTATGGACTTATGTATACAATTTAGATACGTCCCATTTTTTGTTCTAAAAGTGCTATAGTAGTACCATATTTTTTGTTTTTAAAGCGCTTTCAAAGCGCTTTAAAATAGCAACGGCATACCATTTACCGTGGTTATCATTTTGGACGCTGGGAGTGTACTAAACTGTGATGCTTTCCCAGCACACAAGCGACCATAAAAGGTATTTTTGCCAGCGCTCTCCCGTTCGTATTTTTCTGCCTGGGTACTTTTTGGGAAATTCCGATTTTAAGGATGTAAAAAGGGGTACTTTAGAATTTTTTTTTTCTCTCCTGAAAAAGTGCTCTTAAAAACTTGAAGTTTAAACTGCAGTTATTTACGGCAAAAAAACATTTCTAACAAGTAGAAAAATTAAATTCTACTTTGCCGAATCTATGAATACCCTCCACAATGCAATTTTTAAGTGATAGTAAATTTTCTAACGTGTAAAAAAATAACAATTTTGATTAGAAATATTTTATTTTGTATAAAAAAACTTTTTTTAATAATTTTGAAATAAAAAATAATTCACTAAATTTTTTTTTGGTGTAAAATTTTTTTCGAGTGTATTTTCTTTTTTTTTAGGGTAAAAATATTTTTGAGTGGAAAAAATATGTTGTAAAATATTTTTGTGACTTAATGTCTTAAGGTGAAACTAATCTGGCGTATACGTTTTTGCAAATAACTTTTGAACCACTTAACCAATATGGCTGAAATTCAATACGAACCAAGCCAGGTTAGAATGTTTTTTTACCCTCCAACTACAGTATGGGGGTATACTTACTTTGTCATTCCGTGTGTAACGCATCGAAATATCGGTCGGGGACCCCATAAAGTATAAATATTATTGCTCAGTGATCGATTCTAAGACATTCTAGCAATATCCGTCCGTTCGTCTGTGCGTCCGTCCGTCTGTAGTTAACATGATACAGTCCGAAATAAAAGAGCTAGACTCCTCAAGTTTGTCACGAATATGTCTCATGGTCCTAGGCAGGTTAAGTTCGGAAATGGGAAAAATCGGACCAGGGGGAAAAAGTTTCCCTTGAACGACTTAACCAACCACCGAAAAACGACAAATTTTTAGACGTTTTTTTTTATTTTTGTTTAACTAATGAAATATTTTTCGCAGAGGTTCAAAGAGCATATTTATTAATAACTAATCAGGACGCTAAGCTTAAATTAATGCTTAATAAATTTCCTACCTAAAATTTAAGAATATTCGAATATTCGAAAAATGTCATGGAAACTCAGAGTTAAGTCTGTTGATGAAAAAACATATAGAAAAAAACAGTCTTACAAATAATCAAACAATTTAAATCTAATGCAATTTTCTCCACTGATGACGTAGAGGTGGCTACAGAAACCATGGTCTGGAATAAATCCACATTAAAAATAATCTTTAGAAATACAATGTTTTCTTCTTCAATCACAAACCCCTTATAACAAAACAGAATATGGCATGGGCCGATAAAAACACTTAAAAATACAGAATTGACAAAAATAAATGCAAATATATGTCGCCCTACGGGCAAGTAGTCTCAAATATATGCACTCATCTTTAACGTGTATGAACAAATAATTCAGCGCTAAAATTGTTATGTGCAAAAACGAGACAAAGAGAGATTAAGGAATGTTGTTGTTTCTAAGGATCGTATAATGTTTGTGTAAAATAAAATCTTCTGTTGACGTCACACACTTAACATCTGTAATGAAATACGAACAAACCAACTTCTGCTGTTAGTTTGTCAAGCAGGGCGATAGCTCAGATGGTAGAGTACTTGCTTTGGAAACTGATGGAAAATTTGAAGAACGTGGGTTCTATTCCACTCAGAGTTAAGTCTGTTGATGAAAAAACATATAGAAAAAACAGTCTTACAAATAATCAAACAATTTAAATCTAATGTAATTTTCTCCACTGATGACGTAGAAACCATGGTCTGGAATAAATCCACATTAAAAATAATCTTTAGAAATACAATGCTTTCTTCTTCAATCACAAACCCTTAATTGAAAAAACAAGTGATGACACATTTCATCAAAAAGTGTCATCAATATGCCTTTCAAATGTTTTTTTTTTTAAATAATTAAAATAATATTAAAATAAATAAACTATTGAATAAATATATTAAAAAATATAAAAAAAAATAAAAAAAAATCCTGCTCTGGGACTTGAACCCACAGGTCCCCAGTTATAGCATTTATTGTCGACGCCTTAGCTAGTTCAGCTATCTATAGATGAAAATCTCGCACCACTACTTAGTAAGATAACGTTAAACGTTTGCTAATGTGTATATGGGGCATTCCATGTGAAATCGGACACTTTGAAAAACTTTTTTTTTAGATTTTCCCAATTTGCTTACAGTTTTTAGTACCCTTCGAAAACTCCTTCGTGGTAAATTTTCAAATTTTTTTGATGACCCGTTCAAAAGATATCGAATTTTTAAAAATTGGTAGTTTGTTCCTTTACTCAAACTTCTTTTAATCATAACTTCTTCAATAATGGTCCAAATTTCAAATTTTTTTTTTAAAATTTTTGTTTTTCTAAGTACTTTCTAAAAAAAAATTCCAAAAAATTCTTAAAAGCGCTCTAGTATGCGATTTTTAAGTTTTAAAATTTAAATCTCATTTTTGAAACTGTTTGTACTCTTCGATTTTTTTGTAATTTTTTTGTGTAAAACTTCTATTAATTCTACAAATTTTTTGCCCAGGACGATCGTGGGATAACGATTATTACTATTTTTTAAAATTTTTTGAAAAAATTTTATTGTAATTTTCCAATCTTAAAATCATTTCTACTGCTCCAATGGTGCGTCATAGAGGGGTCCTTTATAAGACCGACCCCCATTAGTTTTTACGTCTTAACATTTTTTTGGAACAAACTAATACCCTATCTCCAATTTCTAAGGGGGCTCCCACACAAAACGACATTTTTTAAAATTTGTTCCAACCGCTCTAACTGCCCTAATAGTGCCCTTAGAGCAACAAAATGTATGACCGACCCACAATATTTTTTTTGTCCAAGCATTTTCTCTGAACACACCTACCCTCTATTTTTAACTGTTAAGGCGGTCCCCATACATTTTTTTTTATTTTTTGTAAATTTGTTTTATTTAATCAGCTTCTACCGGTCCAATGGTGCGTCCGAGAGGGGTCATTAGTGAGACCGACCCCCATTTATTTTTACCCTACAACATTTTTTCAAAACATACCTACGCCCTATCTCCACTCCCTAAGTAGGCTCCCATACAAAATTACATTTTTATACAATTTGCTCCAACTGTTATTTGTATGGGAGCCTACTTAGGGAGTGGAGATAGGGCGTAGGTATGTTTTGAAAAAATGTTGTAGGGTAAAAATAAATGGGGGTCGGTCTCACTAATGACCCCTCTCGGACGCACCATTGGACCGGTAGAAGCTGATTAAATAAAACAAATTTACAAAAAATAAAAAAAAATGTATGGGGACCGCCTTAACAGTTAAAAATAGAGGGTAGGTGTGTTCAGAGAAAATGCTTGGACAAAAAAAATATTGTGGGTCGGTCATACATTTTGTTGCTCTAAGGGCACTATTAGGGCAGTTAGAGCGGTTGGAACAAATTTTAAAAAATGTCGTTTTGTGTGGGAGCCCCCTTAGAAATTGGAGATAGGGTATTAGTTTGTTCCAAAAAAATGTTAAGACGTAAAAACTAATGGGGGTCGGTCTTATAAAGGACCCCTCTATGACGCACCATTGGAGCAGTAGAAATGATTTTAAGATTGGAAAATTACAATAAAATTTTTTCAAAAAATTTTAAAAAATAGTAATAATCGTTATCCCACGATCGTCCTGGGCAAAAAATTTGTAGAATTAATAGAAGTTTTACACTAAAAAATTACAAAAAAATTGAAGAGTACAAACAGTTTCAAAAATGAGATTTAAATTTTAAAACTTAAAAATCGCATACTAGAGCGCTTTTAAGAATTTTTTGGGATTTTTTTTTAGAAAGTACTTAGAAAAACAAAAATTTTGAAAAAAAAAATTTGAAATTTGGACCATTATTGAAGAAGTTATGATTAAAAGAAGTTTGAGTAAAGGAACAAACTACCAATTTTTAAAAATTCGATATCTTTTGAACGGGTCATCAAAAAAATCTGAAAATTTACCACGAAGGAGTTTTCGAAGGGTACTAAAAACTGTAAACAAATTGGGAAAATCTAAAAAAAAAGTTTTTCAAAGTGTCCGATTTCACATGGAATGCCCCATATGTAAAGACTCAACATTTTTGTTATATACATACATACATTCACATTTGCTTATGGAGGTTTGTAGACAGACACATTTTATTATTGTACAATATCCCTCTCTTTCCCTCTCACAGCTCTTAAGGGTACTTTTCACTATCACACATTTCCATTATACAAGCGTAATTTCACCATGTTAGCGAAATATTTTTTTAAAAAATTTGGACAGAAATTGTTCATTTATTAGATACGACTAGGTTTCAATCAAAAAAGAATCCAAAAATCTTTAGGAAGTTGGTCAATTTTGATGTGTATAATGGAAAAGTGTGATAGTGGAAAGTACCCTTTAGTAGAGTATAGTTAAACACAAATGTTAGCGTTATATTTAGCACACAACAAACAAAACGGCTCTTTAGTGTTATTATTTGTTGATGTTCTGTAGACAAGTGGCTAGAGGCTAAGCCCAAGAAACAAGAGGTCCGGCGTTCAAATCTTGGTGGATAAGAAAAAAAGGTGGAAGTTTTTAAAAATTAGAAAATAACAAACAATTGTAAGTAAATAAAGATAAATTAAATAAAATCAAATCAAATCAAATAACAAAAAAAATAAATTTTATTTCTTTTTCTTATTTTTCAAATAAAAAAATTTTATTGATGACATCGCTTCATCATATTGATGACAATGATGTAACAAATTAGAAATTTGTAAGATTACAAAAAATTTGTAAAATTAAAAAAAAAAATTGTAAAATTACAAGAAAAAATTTAAATTTCGATTAAAAATTTTTTGTTTAAAAACAAGTAAAATGGGATTACGAGTAGAGTTTTTCACGGGAATTCCCGGGACGGGATTTCCCGGGAATTCTCGTAAATTTTCGATCCCGAAATCCCGGGAAATAGAGCGGGAAATCCCGGAAAATAGAGCGGGAATTCCCGGGAAATAGAGCGGGAATTTTCGTTTCTATGAAATTGTTGATTTTTCGACTTCTATTGATTGTTTTTATTTTGTATGTGATTTTTTAGAGATTTTTTTAAAATTCTTGATAATTGATGGCAGAATCGTACACAGGGACCAGGAGGGCCCAAAAAGTATTCCAAGAGACCCCTTCTAACTAAAAAATTTCATAAAATCTGAGACGAAATGAAAAAAGTCTCACAATATCTAAATCTTTGATAGGATCTAATTATCAGAACATGATACTTTTTTTCAGAAGCTGATAAATTTTCTTGCATTAGAAAAATTTGCAGTATAATTATTTGTTTCTATAGAAAATATTTATGTCTCTGGACATGATTCTTTTTAAATCGATAAATTGATATTAAATCTGTGTAAGGAATGACTCTGAAATTAACGGGATTTTCTTTTAGAAACCAGAATTTTGAAATTTTTTTAAATTTTTTTAATAATTTTTGGTATAAATTTTCTTATAATTTAAATTCTATGAAACAGTTTCATTCAGTTTTAGAGACATAATTGAGAAATTCCTCTGAATCAGTTTCATTGTGTTTTAGAGCAGTGATGGACATTTTTGTAATTCCTATTCCCGCAACAGAATAAAATTCTGTTGCTTGAGCAAATTTGTTGACCTTTCGCTTGCTACTACCCACACAAGCATAAATGTTATAGTACACTCAAAAAAATAACTTAGTCAAAATATTAGTAAAAGGTGTTGTAATTTACTTCAACCAAACTTTAGCAAAAAAAATTGTAAAAATTTAACTTTTACAGTTTTTTTTGGCAATTTACTATTGGTAAAATACAAAAATTTTGTGGTACTTTTACTATATTTTCTTGCTAGTTCTTTTTTTATTTTACTATAATTTTAGCAAAAATATTAGTATTTTCCTTAAAGAAATGGTAATACTTTTTATTTTTTTTTTTCTTAGTTTTAAGAAAAAAAAATGGTTTAAAGTGTTCTAGTGTAAAAAAAAAACTCATTGCAGATTGATGATGCTGCCAACACCATAGCAAAGTAGCCATCCATCAACTGCATGTGCGCTCAAAAATAGGCTACACAATTTTTAGTATTTTTTACCATATTTTTTGCTAATTTTACCAAATTTTTTGCTAATTTTATATGAAAATTTTTTAAAATTTGCCACCTAAATTGTTAATAAAAAGTTTATAATTTTGAAAAATTATTTTTTTAAAATGTTAACACATAGTTAGACATCTAATCTTTAATATCCAAAAGTTTTTTTTTTATTTTTTTTTTAAATACATGTGAAAAAAATTAAAAATTCGAAAAAAAATTGTTAATTTTTTACAAATTTTACCTGAAAATGTAAGAAATTTCTTGTGTAGACTACTACGCAATTCTCATTTGTTCTACTTAAGCTAAAAAAAATGACGCAAAAAAATAAAAAAAGTGAAGTGTTGTTCTTTAAGTTTTTTGTTTAAAGTGTTTAAGTGAAAAAAAATCATTTTGGATTTTGATGTTGTTGGAAGTCCAGTTACTGCAACTACAGCTGCTGAGAAAAAGGCAAAAGAAGATGCTGCCACCATCAAGCCGAAGAAACCATCCAACAACTGAAGTAATAGTTGATGCTGCTATTACTACATTTAAAGAACGTGGTGCTCAAAAAGAGGCAAACATTTTTTTAGTATATTCACCAAATTTTAAATCAACTACTAATCAGAGAAAAAAAATTACTAAATAAAACAGTTTTTTTTACCAAATTACAAATTTTTTTATCTATTTCAATTTTACCATTTTTTTTGGTAATTTTACCATATTTTTTGATTATTTTACAAGGTTGATTTTTTACAAAAATAAAATGGTATTCTTGTAATTTTACCATTTTTTTTTCCTAATTTTTTGATTAGCAAAATGGTTTTGCTAATATTACCAAAATTTTTGCAACGTCCAAAACTACAGATTTTTTTGCTAATTTTAACCATTTTTTTTGCTAGTTTTACAATATTTTTTTTTTGAGTGTATGTGTGTGCGCACCACTGTTTTAGAGGCAAAGCATTGAGAACCAATTGTAAAAATGAACTGCGATGAATTAGAATAAATGATGAATTTTTATTATTAAAACAGATAAAGCGCTGTGAAATAATGTATTCACTTAAAAATACTTTTAAAAGACTTCGACATATTTGGGCCGTTTTTTTATAAAATCTGTGTAACGAAAATTGTTAATTTTTTCCCGAAACTTATTTTTTTTTTTTTTGTTTTTAAGGTACTAAATAAGATTTCTATGGTGTAAATAAACATTATAAATAGTGTAATCACATTCATAAGGTTTTTATATATTTTTTTTTTTTTTTTGACAAAAAATTGGGTTTTAGTATTTGCGGGAATTCCCGCGATCCCGGGAAATTTAAGAATGAATCCCGCTTTCCCGGGAAATGAAAAAGTCCGGAAAAAGAAAAAGTCTAATTACGAGACTTTTTCCAGTAATTTGACAAGGTTTTTTTTTTTTTAGTGTGGTTATTGTTTCGAAAATTCTAAAAGTACCAACATTCTTAAAACAAATTCTACGGGTATGTGAAAATAAATATTTAAGAATCACTGAATAAATTTATTTTGTGCATATATGTATTTTATAGCTTCTATTATAATTGTTGTTGTAAATAATTCTTGTTTGTGTCGGTTATATTGACTTTGTCGTCTATTTTTACTCGTTGTTGTTTTTATTCTGTTTGGCGATATGTCCGTCTAACTATATTCGTTTATAACTCTTCTATATAGTCGTTCAAATATACAAATATATATATTGCTTTTAGCATTTGCATTAGTATTTGACATTTCATGCTGTGAACGCAAATCGCGTTCAAATAGTTTGCTATTGCTATTGTTTTTTGTTGCTGTTGCCTGTTACTGTTGTATTTTATTATTAAAAACATCACTTGCAGCCAAATTAAAACTATTCAGCAACATCATTATCATCATCATGATTTTCATCGTCAGCATCATTATTATCCAATTTTTGAATTTTGAAAAACCAAAACAAAAAAAACGCCTTCTAAATCAGTTTAGTCTGCTGTTGTTGGATTTTTTTGTGATATTTTGCTATTTTCATCGGAATCCGTTTTTACATATCTGTGATTTAGACTCTTTTAACATGAACGAAAAAATTATATGTATTTTGATTTATTTGATCTTCATTTTATATGACTTTAACATAGCAGTTGTATGTGTCTGTGACTGTGTGTATTCAAGTGTGATCTTTTGCAAAAATAAAATAGCTTAATTATCACACGTTCACTTTGTGTGCAACATTGTAAACATGTTTGATTCTCTAAGTGCATGCATGCATAAATAAATTAAATTGAATATTACTTAATTAATTTATTTATATTATTAAAACAGGTAATTTGACTATATATGTGCTAAAAAACATAAAACAATTAATTTGTTAAATAAATTATTGACTTTAGAAAGTTAGAACTACCCAACTGACAAATTATATATCTAATCCTAGAATATTTCTATTATACTAAAAAACCTTGTCAAATTACTAGAAAAAGTCTCCTAATACCATTTTACTAATATTTGACAGTTTTCCTTGTTTTTTAGCAAATAATTTTCGATCGAAATTTAAATTTTTTTTTGTAATTTTACAGTTTTTCTTGTAATTTTACAAATTTCCAAGGTTTTTTACAAAAAATGCCTGCAAATTTTGTACTCTTGCCCAAAACATTAAATCATGATAATGTTTTGCGGAAGATTTAGGTGTACTTGCCAAAGCAAAGTTTTTTTAGAAAAATTAATGTTATATTACTTTGCTATTCAATGCAAAACGAATTGAAATATCAGCCGAGGACCCCATTAAAAAAACAAAAGAGCTGTACATTTCGTAAGTGAGTGCAAAAATAAGTGCAAAAAAGTGTTTTTACATTTTGGAGAGTATAAAAGATTCGGCACCAACGAATATAACACTCTCACTTGTTTTATGTACATTTGATAAGCAAATGGAACATTTTTATGCGAAAAGCTTAGAATTGGTGAAAAAGTAGTTTTGGTAAAAAAGAATGATTTTTTTTTCACGAAAAACAAATTATGTTAAAAAAAAAGAACTTAATGAACCCAAAATTTTTGGTGAATAAAAAATTTGATGAAATAAAGTTGTTGATGAATTTTTTTGATGAAAAGAAAAATTTTTGATGTAAAAAAAATTATGAAAAAAAAAATATGAAAAAATAATTTTTTGGTGAGAAAAAAATTGATATTAAAAAAATTTTATCAAAAAATTTGATGAAAAAAAATTTATGAAAAAAAATATGATAAAAAAAATTATGAAAAAAAAATTTATAAAAAACAAAAATTTTATGAAAAAAAAATATGAAAAAAAAAAATATGAAAAAAAAAATTGATGGAAAAAATTTATAAAAAAAATTATATAAACAAAATTTGATGAAAAAAAAAATTTGATGGAAAAAAAGTTTGATTGAAAAAGAAAAAATTGATGATAGAAAATAAAATTTTATGAAAAAAAAAAAAAATTGATGGAAAAAAAAATTTATGAAAAAAAAAAAATTTGATGAAAAAAAAAAACTTGATGAAAAAAACAGATGAAAAAAAAGTTGATGGAAAAAAATTGATGAAAAAAAAACTAATGAAAAACAAATTGATGAAAAAAAAAATTTTTTTGTTGAAAAATAATCATGTTACTTTTTATTCACCAGCTGGTGAAAAACGGGTTTATTCACCACGAGGTGAATTATTATCCAAGTCACAAACCCAAGTTATTAAAATTTTTGGTTTTAAGAAAATGAAAATAGTAATTCTTGTTTTCTTTTTCGTTAATTTTTAGCTTAGGTTAGGTTAGGTTGCAAGTGGCTGCTGACGTTTTACGTCAACACACGTAGACTCTGAGGTCCATTGTGATACCACGGGATCGTAATAGGTTTCCCTACTAGTCCCTGTCGTTAAACCAGTTTGAGCTTCTTATGAAACTCCTTAGATGTTGAATTTTGACATCCGACAAATCAGAAAGATCGTACAGCTCCCTAGATCCCAGTGAAGCAAGTCGCTGACCAGAAAGTGCTGGGCAATGGCAAATAAAGTGTTCGATAGTTTCCAACTCCTCTTCATCCATGCAACTTCGGCAAAAGTCATTCGACGGCACATTTAACCGCTCTGCGTGCTTCCCTGTAAGACAGTGTCCGGTAATTATAGAAACCACCGTCGAAATCTCTCCTCTTGGAAGCGATATCAGCTCACTTGTGCGCCCCTGATTAAGAGAAGGCCAAATCAGTCGTGCTGTCTCACACGTCCATCCATTTGCCCATCTTTGATTAGTCTCCGTCGCTGAACAAAGCCGTAGGTTTTGCTTGCAAGTTTCTAGAGGCATACCAACACATTCCAATTTTAGCTTATATAGTCAAACTGAGGTGGCGTCCTGCAACTTTTTTAAAATTAGAAAAAAAATGTTTAAACAAAAAATTGTTGAAGAAAAAAATTTTTTGAGAAAAAAAAAACTTATGAAAAA
Source organism: Pegoplata infirma (assembly GCA_963921195.1). Classification (NCBI taxonomy): domain Eukaryota; kingdom Metazoa; phylum Arthropoda; class Insecta; order Diptera; family Anthomyiidae; genus Pegoplata; species Pegoplata infirma. The sequence continues at coordinate 231,532,358 of OY992538.1, read as the reverse complement.
AAAAAATTTTAAATAAAAAAAAACTTGGATGATTTTTAACCGATTTTACTTTTTTACCTTTATTAGAAAGACATTTTACTCCAAATCACAATTCAGTAGTCAGTTGAAGTCAAACTTAACTTAAAATACCAAAAAAATTAAGAAAACTAATAAAAAAAATATATTTTCCCCCTTGCAACGCCTTACCAATGGCTGATTATCTCAAAATTTTGTGAGATGTATTTCTACAAGCAAATAAATGTTTCTAGAAAAAGTTACTGTAAATAACTCACAACTTTTCTTAAAGCACGCTATTAAATAAATCAGAGTCAAAAAAGGCACTATCTTCTAAATTCGGAGGAAATAGAACGAATTGTGATCACATCTCGAATTATGGCTTAAAAGTGGCGTAATTTAGAGCAGTAGTAGTATAATTTTTGAATTGCTTTTTTTTTTTTGAAAAAGTCGTTTTTTAGAAAGTCAGTTTTAATTTTAAAATGTTAAAAGAAACCGAGAATATTTTCTTAAGCAAATTCTGCTGATTCTAAGACAATTTTTGCATAATTTTAAATTATGGAACAAAAAGTTCCAATATAAAAAATTTCACATTTCAAAAAGTTTTTTATTCAAATTTACTATATTTTCCTTGAGTGTACCAAATAACATTAATTAGGCTTTCGGTTATAATTATATATTTTAATATTTTTAATCTAAAGAAGGTTACTGACAATAAATTTTCCAAAATTTTCCATTATTTTTCCAAATAGTAGTTCCATTTAAAAACACCTATACCTAAATCCGCCTTCATTATGTCATTTTTATTTTTATATTTTCTTAAACAAATCAATTAAAACTATTTTGCTAAAGAAAAAAAACTTATAATAAATTAACTTAATCACACTCTTGTGACATTTTACAGAACACAATCTTCTAAGAAAATGTCAAATAAATTATATTAAATTTCGAACAAACAAAAAAACTAAACATTCTTCTTAGAAACTTAAAAAAAAAAGACATTAAACAAAGAAAAAAATGATATATAAAGTATTAAAGATTCAATCATATTTTAATGATTCAAAACAAATGAATTATTTATAGCCGAGACTCAAACCCCAGCCATACATCAAACTAACAACCTCAGCAAGCACATTATTTAGAAAAATTGTTAAAATAAGTGTAGGTTGTTTTATTTTTTTTTTTATTTATTTATATTTTAATTTATAACTTTAAATAATGTAAATAAAAACGAACAAAGAAAAATTTTAACTACAAAATGGTTGAGGGGGGCATAAAAGTGGTATCAAGAGTATTCCACAATAACCAAATAATTTTTTGAGTGTATTTCAACCAAGGTTTGAAAAAAAAATCGGGTGACTGACTGAAAAGAGGTGCATTTTAGTACATTTTGTTTCTGAAATAGATACCTTATAAGAATTTCTATTTGAATGGGTTAAAAAGGGTTAAAATTTGAACTTCTGTATTTTTTTAATGACTCAATGACAAAACCATTTATCATTCTACAGCATTACCTACTAAAGCTGGAAATCAGTTTTAATGAGGTTAAACGGACAAATATTTTTACTTTGGTACTTTTTAGAATGACTCAATAACACTGTGACACAATTGAAGGGTCATTTCTTAGGGCCTCAACCAAACCAAGACAATAGGTTTTGCTCTGTAACGTCTCAAATTTTTTTTTCTACGATATACTCTGCATCAAATTTCACTAGGGGTTACTGAAGGCAGAAAGTTCGACTGATATAAGGAAAATGCAGAAAAAAGATAAATTGTGAAGTATCATTAATTTTTTTATAGTTTTGCCAGAAATTGTATACAATTGTGACTAACAAATATAGGAAAAAATATAAAAAATTAATGATAATTTACAATTAACCTTTTTTATGCATTTTTCTATACCGGCCGAACTTTCTGTCTTCAGTAACCGCCAGTGAAATTTGATGCTGAAAATAATCGTAGAACATTTTAACCCTTTAAACGCACGTCTTACACCCCAAAAAAAAACGTGGGTATTCAATACTAAAAATTTTACTAATGAACTAATTTTTTAGTCCAAAATGATCTAGTGCAGGCGTTGGTAATCAATACTAAAATTTTTTACTAATATTATTCCAAACTAGTAAAAATTACTAATTTTAGTACTTTGAAGATACTAAAAAACTACCGTACTACTGGTAATTAGTAACTTATTAGTAGATTTTGGTACCAAATCACTTACTAATATTTTTACTGCAGAATTATTTTGAGTGTAGTAGGTTTCTGAGCCATTTCTTAAGATAATGGCGTAAATGACCCGTTAAAACGGGAGATAGAGGTTTAGCGTACTCTGGAAAAATGTTCCCCATTAAGTTCTATTGAAGACATCCAAACACTATTTTAAGTTCAAAAAATCATTAACATTAGTTTTTTCGACTTTTTTCCAACACCTATGAAAAAAAACTGAAATAAACCCTTTGGGGTTTTTACTACTACACATAAGTACTTTCAAACTGTCTTGGTATGGTTGAGGCCCTAAATGTGCTGCTGCACTGTGTAATTAACACAACAATTCACCATCCCACAGCATAATAATTTTGAATAAGGGATCCTGCGCCGAAAAAACATTACGAAAAAAGTAAAGGGGTAAAATTTTTCTCTTCCTGAACAGGTAAAAAGGATAAAAAATATGTACTTTGGTACTTTTTCTTTCTTCTGAAGTAATGGTTTAGAAACATGAAATTTAGAACTCAGGACCATAAATCAAAAAACAAAACCAAAGCCCGTTCAAAATACTGCTCATAAAAAGTCGATTTTTTTAATGTAGAATACTTTATCGATACAAAACGTTTTGAAAAAAGACTTTAAGGTATTTTTGATACTAAGAAAGTAAAATGGGAAAAAATGTTGTAATTTCGTTCTATTTCGAAAATGTAGCGAAAAGGTAAATATTTGTACTTTGGTACTTTCTCTATATCCTAAAATAATGTTTCTTAAAATTTTTAATAAAGGATCATGCAGAGAAAGAAAAAAAAGACATCCAGCAAAAAAATAAATATTTTTAAGAAAAAGAGTTTTTAAAAATGTCGACTCAAGTCGTGCAAAAAGTTAGTACAAATCGAAAATTGGATTGAATAGTTGTTACTTTTTTTCTTTCTACAAAAGGCAATTTTTAGTAATTGCTATTTAAATTTAGGAAAAAGTGTAAAAATGTATACTTTGGTACTTTTTCTATCTCCTGAAATAATGGTCCTATAAATTTAATATTTGGAATAAAGGTTCATACAGCAAAAAAACATTCTAATAATAGTTCCTTTCAGAAAGTATCATCAAAAAATAAACAAGATATTCTAAGAAACGGTTTTTAGGAATTTCTGATTATAAAATAGTAAAAGGAATAAAAAAATTTTAGGTACTTTGGTACCTTTTCAATTTCTCAACAATATGGTCTTAAATTTGAAATTTTTAATCCATGATCATCAAAAAAACATTTTTTTGAAGAAAAAAGTTTTAAAAAATGTTGATTCTAAGAGGCAAAAAATGAATATCAATAACAGGGAACGACCTGGAGTAAATTTGTTGCTCCAGCTTTCATTTCAATCAAATTTTGTATGGTAAAATGGTACTTTTTCCAAAATTCTTTTTTAATTTCTTTAACGCATATTATACGGAAAAAAATTAAATATACATGGAACAAAATCAAATGCAACAGAGACGAAAAGAAACGGGGAAAGATATGGCAATAACCGGAGAACGAAATGGAATGAAACAGGGAACGACATGGAATGAAATTTTTTAAATCAATATTTTCTTAAACAAAATATTTATTATTCGGTATTTAAAATTACCGATTAAGAAATATCAGCTAGAGATGCACTTCACTCTAGTGATATAGGGAATATATATAAGTTTGCCATTCCGTTTGTAACACATCGAAATATTGGACCCCATAAAGTATATATATTCATGCTCCCCGAACGATTTTAAGTCGATCTAGCGATCTGTCCGTCCATCCCTTTATCTGTGTGTCTGTCAGTCTGTATAAAACACGCTAACTTTTGAAAGACTTCACAGAGGCTGCTAAAGTTTGACATATATGTCGGTCATTTACCTAGTCAAGTTGGTATTGCAATTCAGCTAAATCGGTCGAGTGGTTCAAAAGTTATGAGCAAAAGAGTAAATTACGGCAAGGGTTTTTCGCGAATTTACGGGATAAAAAATACGCTTACTTTTGACAGACAATCCTGGTATTTCTGAAGCTTGACATATATCTTTGTCGTTCCTCAGGTCTGGTTGTTATTGAATTTCAGAAAAATCGGCCCAATGGTTCAAAAGTTATAAGTAAAACCGTGAATTTCAGATTAGTTTCCCATTAAATTCACGTGTTGGAAAACCGTTAAACAGGTTTTAAAAACATTGGTAAGTCACAAAAATATTTCACATCGTCAAAAATATTTTTCCACTAAAAAAAAAAAATACAATCGAGAAAAATTTTGCACCCCAAAAAAAATTACACTTAAAAAAATTTTTGTATTTTTTTTTTTTTCAAAAATTACTGAAAAAAAGTTTTTTAAACAAAACAAAATAAAATATTTTTAATTAAAATTGTTACTTTTTTCACGTTAGAATATTTACTATCACTTAAAAATGCCATTGTGGAGGGTATTCATAAATTCGGCCAAGTCGAAATAAACTTTTCTACTTGTTTTTTCATTAACGTGATCATGAACATCAAAAAAACATCAAAATATTCTGCTCGATTCTTGAATACCATTCACCAAATTTTTTAAAATTTGATATTCTTTCGAATTTTAAGATTTTAAAATTTTCGTGTGACAATTAAAGAGTTAGTTAATATCTTTAAAAATTACAAGAACAGATTTAAAAATCTTAAAATTCGAAAGAATATCAATATATATCATTTATCTTATAATTTTTAAAAATTAGGTGAATGGTGAAATCGTATTCAAGAGTCGAGCACATTATTTTTAAAGCTAGACTTACAGCTCGATGCGTTACACCCATACTTTGGTACCCTCCAACCACAGCATGGGGGTAAAATTTCAGTTCGTAAGTATCGTGAGCGTGATTAAAATTTGTTTTACTCACATTATCGTGCATGAGCGTGAGCCAAAAAAAAATTTCGTGAGTAATTAAAAGTTTTATTTCGTGAGCATGCGTGAGCGTGATTGAAAAGTCACTCACGATCCCATCTCTAGTATTAGCATTATAGTGGCATTGTATATTCAACTTTTGATTTTCCAAAGAATCCGGGCAAAGTTTTATTCTACTAGACCTAAAAACCAATCGGATCAAATTTAAGGCCAATCGGATTAAATTAGCCAGTGGCGACTAGCAATAAGTGCTTTGGACTTTTGAAATTACATTATAGTTTGATGCGCTGAACATAAATATCAAAAAAATATTAAAATCGGTCGAACGGTTTTGAGACATCGCTATTTAAATTTGCAAAAAAAAATGTAAATATTTTTTTTTCTCGACTCATTTATAGAGCTAGAAACAAACTTTCATGAAAAATTAATATGAGCCAAATCCGAACATTTATTTTTTTTTTTGAAAAATGTTCACCAAAAACTCTAAACTTTGACCGAAGGGTGCTATAGTCTAATCTCGCTCAAATTAATTTTAAAGGAAAGGTTGTCTCGATTTCAACGAAATAGACAATGGAAAAACAATTCTTGATATAGGTAAAAAAAACATTTTTGGAATTTTTTAGACAAATTTCAAAAACTAAATTTTTATTTTTAGTTTTCAAAAATTTTAGAGTTTGGTCAAAAAGTTTGACTCAAAATTTTAAAAAATTCGAAAAATTTGATCTAAGAACGCCATTGGTCAAATTGCGATATCTCGAAAACCATGTGTGCGAAAAATGTTATTATATTCGTGGTCAGCTCATCCAAATAATATATAGCAAGACTTATTTTTGTATTTTTGTAATTTTCAAAATCCAAAACTTTGGTCGCCGGGCGCCACGGGTTATTTTAATCCAATTGGCCTCAAATAGAATACAAATCTGCCCATCCATTAAAAATCCAAAGAAAAACTATTTTTGCCATTCAAAAAAGTGACGCGCAAGTGGGCATTAGTATTTTATAAAATTTGTCATATTTTTAATATTCATTTGTATTTATTTTTCTACAAAAAAAAAAAAAATCTTGTTTAACCTTTTAGGGTTAACTAAAAAATGATGAACCACTTTGGTGGCATGTTAATGTTATAGACAACAACCAACAATAATAACAATAACAAAATAAAAATGTTTAATGAAATGTACTTGTTTATTGATGGCTTTCAAACATTTAATACCAGCACGTTTTGATTTTTTTTCTATAATTTTTTTTTATTAGTTATTTTATGATGAAAACCCAGTAAACCCAGTCAAGAAAAAGGGCTTGTCTTGTAAACCAAAAACCAAAAAAAAATATGAGGGATCTTAATAGAAGACAATATCCCAAACTAAGAATTAAACTAAAACTGACATTCATAGTGACATTTGAAGTCACTATTTTTAAAGTATGGTTACCACAAAAAAATAAACCAATAAATTTGTTAAATTACAAAAAAAAAAAAAACATTACAACCATAAATAAAGTTATTTTCCTATGAAGTTTAAGTGTTGAGTTTAAGACGAAAACCTCAATAACACAATATAAATTTTATTTTTTTTTTTTTGTTATAAAACCAAATCATAGCAAACACTAGACTAATCAAGTTATCAAGGAAAATATTATTTATTGATGATACTTTAACATTTTAACTACACAGGATTTAAGTATTATTTTTGTTATTTTATATTTTTTTTATTTATAATTAAAAATACATATTATCTTTATATGTACTCGCAGATCTGTTTTATGGTTTTATTGATTTATTTTAGATTTTAAAGATTTTTTTTTATTTTTTTGGTTTTTGGTATTTTGAAGGTGTTTTCTTGTATTTGTTTCTAGTGCATATCAAATGTTTATTGTTTATAAGTTTAATTGTATGCTGTGAAGTTGGCCTTTAAATATAATACCAAAAACAAAAACACTTTTTTTATATTTTATTCTTTTTTTTTGCAATATTTTTTTCTACACTGCAAAAAAAGAGCTATTACCGTTGTGATATCCTATTTGCACAGAAAAAAAAATTGAGTAAAAAATTACTCAATTTTGCACCAGTAAACGATTTAATAGTAATGAGTAAACTTTTAATAAAATAATTATCAAATGCTTATTAAAAAATTTGAGTAAATTTTTAATTGACACAATTAAAACTTTTCTTAAAATTTTTTGTGTATTTTTAGTAACTTTTTAATTATGTCAAGTAAATAGTAACTAACAATTTATCGATTTATTTTTGTTTTAAAGCTTAAAAAAGTTTGACATTTTTTTCCAAAAAATGTTTTTTCAAACTTTACCAAATATATTTATGTCTTAAAGACATAGGAAAATTTCATAGAGATGATTTCAAACTTTCGTATACATATACAAAAAACTATAAACTAAATGTGAATTCAAAACACCAAGAGAGTAAAAACAAAATAAAAAAAATTATTAAATTTGTATTAAATTATTTACCCAATTTTTTTTTATTTTTTGAGTAAATTTTTTAATTGCGTCAATTAAAAAATTACTTGATTTTTTTTTTTAATTTTAACAAGCGATCACTCAAATTGTTTTTCTCAATATTATTATCTGTGTGATGATAAAACGCTATAACAAGATTTTCATATTTAGGAAAATTTGGAATTATTTGATACCTAACCTTTACAAAAGTTTTAATTTTGCAAAATTCTTACATTTAAAATGATAATGTTGTAAAAATCTCTACTAAATTACTGTAACCTTATTTTGAATTGTAATAATAATACTTTGTAATTCTTCGGTACAAAGTTGAAAATCTCAATTTTTGAATTTTTTTTCTGATTTCCATTTTTAAAACAATTTTTATGAAAAAAAAAACTAAATTTAATAATAACTAGCAAACTCCTTGTCTGACTTAATTTTTTTCCTGACATTTTTCTAGGATTTTCCAAATTTGACTGAGTTTTTTTTTAATTTTTTAAAATGTTTTTTTGTTCTAAATTTTCTGTCAATTTTCCTAGTTTTTTTCTAAATTTTGTTTGATTTTAATTTTTTTTTACTGAAATATATTTCTTTCTTTTTGACAATTTTCTGAGTTTTTTTAGTTTTTCTGAATTTTCCTAAGATTTTTCGAATTCTCTTAATTAAATTTCTGATCTTATCTTAATTTTTCTGAACTCATTTTAGTATTTTCCGAATTTGCTGAATTATCTAATTTTTTTCTGAATTTTCTAAATTTTTCTCAATTTTCCTAATTTTTACTTAATTTTCCAGATTTTAACTTTTCTGAATTTTACTTTTTTCTAATTTTTCCTAACAGTTTTCAGTTTTTTTGAATTCTCCTGAGATTTTACAGAATTGAATTTTTGACTTGATCTTTCTTTTCCTAAACTCTTTCTAGGAATTTCCGATGAACTGTTTACTTGTTCTATAATATATATATTTTTTTTGTATTCTCTGAAGTTTCGGTCAATTTTTATTAAATTTTCTTGTTCATTCCTAAATTTTATTCACAACTCATTTTTAATAAATTCAACCTAATCAGGAACATGTAACAATGACCGTTGTCTCGTTGTAGCGAAAAAAACCAAGGGTTTTGGTGGGAATCGAACCCACGACTCCTACGTTGAAAGCCTAATGGTAATTAGTAGTATTCAAAGCCATTACAAGGTAAGCGAGGTGGGAAGGAGTACCCATTATTAAGTTTTTTCTGGGACTGAGCAATTTTTCAAACAGAAAAAATTTCATATTATGAGACATTTTTCTTAAAGAAAAAATCTCAGATTCTGAAAAAATTTCGGGGTCAGTTTCTCAGTCTCAGTTTTTGTAACATTTTTCGTGTAGAAAAAGTCTCAGGTTTTAAACTTTTTTCTTACACAAAAAGTCTCCTATTCTGAGACATTTTCTCTAACGAAAAATTCTTAAAATTAAAAAGAAATTCCTATTGAAAAATTTTGATATTCTAAGATGTTTTTCCATCTCCCTTTCTGAGCCATTTTTTGTATAGAAAATGTCTCAGATTCTGAGAGTCTGAGTCTCAGAGACAATGAGAAATAGACTTAGACTCTGAGACATTTATCATAAATAAACAAGTAGAGAAGTTAAATTCACTTGGCCGAATCTATGAATACCCTCCACAATGCCCCTTTTAAGTGATAGTAAATTTTCTAACGTGAATAAAAATAAAATTTTTGATAAGAAATATTTTATTTTGTGTAAAAAAAACTTTTTTTATTAATTAAAAAAAAAAAATGTTTACAAAAAAAATTTTTTTTTAATGTGTAAAATTCTTTTTGAGTGTAATTTTTTTTTTCGTGTGTATTTTTTAGTGTAAAAATATTTTTGAGTGAAAAAAAAAAAACGTTGTAAAATATTTTTGTGACTTACCAATGTTTTTAAAACATGTTTAACAGAGTTTCAACACGTGAATTTAAGGTGAAACTAATCTGAAATTCACGGTTTTGCTAATAACTTTGGAACCAATGTACTAATTTGGTTGAAATTCAACCCGAAGTAGGCCTGGGGCACGACAAATATATATGCCAAGCTTCAGCCTCCTCAGAAGCCTTTCAAAAGTTAGCGTATTTTTTATCTCGTAAATTCACGAAAAACCCTTGCCGAAATTCAGCCTTTTGCTCATAACTTTTGAACCACTGAACGGATTTCGTTGGATTGCAATACCACCCTGACCAGGTAAATTACCAACATATATGCTAAACTTCATATATTAGCGAGTTTTAAACAGACAGACAGAGCGATTTTTTATTATTTTTCTCCCTCAAAATTTAGTTTTTTCATATTTTTTTTAGGGGGGGTTAGGGGGCAACCTTGCGATTTTTAACTTCTACTGAGATAAGAATGTTGCATTTGCTTAGCAAAAGTACAAAAAACCCTGAAAAAAATGCGGTTTTTCTTAGGTTGGTTTAGTTCTCAAAGGAGGAACTTTTTCCCCCTTTGTCCGATTTTTCCCATTTCCGAACCTAACCTGCCTAGGAATATAAGACATATTCGTGCCAAACTTCGGAAGTCTAGCTCTTTTATTTTGGACTGTATCGTGTCCTCTACAGACGGACAGACGGACGGACATCGCTAGAATGTCTTAGAATCAATCACTGATCTAGAGCGATATGTCGATGCGTTGCACATAGAATGACAAAGTGAGTAAACCCCCATACTGTGGTTGGAGGGTATAAAAAAGGCGTTATCAGAGTGTTTATGTAGTTCTGCAAGAGGAAACTTTTTACCCACTCGTACCATTTACCCATTTACGAACTTAACGAGTCTCTGACTATAATACAAATTTGAGCTTAACATTTGGATTGTAGTTCTTTTAGTTTGTAGGTCCCCTTCTCACAGACAAAGGGGAGGGCATCACTAAAATGTCTCAAAATCAGTAATTGATAAATACACAATAATAAATACACTATGGGGTCTTAGAAAGATATTTCGTTATGTTAAATACGAAATTGCAAAGTAAGTCATCCAGGATATAACAATTTCGGTAGTCTAAAACATTAAATTTTTTTTTATTTAAAGCATTTTTAAAAAACTTTTCATACGCAATTAAAGAAATTATTCAGAAATTTTTTTTCAGGGACTTTTTTTGCAAAAAAAACTTATTTTTTTATATTTTCTCTAAGTGTAAATTTATTCATACCTAATAATCATAGTATTCTTTGTTTTTGGTATTATTGTTTTTTTTTTAATGTTTAATGAAACCGAAAAACTTCTTGTATTGTTTCCAATATAGTCTATGATGGCAAAAAAAAAAAAAATACCGTAAACAATCTGTAACGTATCTCATAATATCTTGTGGTTTGTTCTTCTTTTAATTATACTAAGAGTAATCCAATGCTTTCAGACTTCAGACTGTAAACTAAATATTGTATGTAGTTAGACTTTATTTACTTGTATAAATAATAGGACGGAGGGATTTTAGATTTTTAATATGATAATGTTTTTATGCTGGTTTCTAGTTTTAAAATTGACGTAGGACGCCACCTCAGTTTGACTATACATATAAGCTAACGACTAAAAAAAAACAGAAAATAAGAATTACTGTTTTAACCAAAAAGGTTTGTAACTTGGATAATAAGTCACCTGCTGGTGAATAGTAAAGTTTTTTTATTAACTGCTTAATAAAACGTAACATAATTATTTTTCATAAAAAAAAAGTTTTCTCATCAAACAAAAATTTTTTTCATCAATTTACCATCAACTAAATTTTTTTCATCAATTTTTTTTTTTTGGTAAACATTTTTTTTGTTTATAAATTTTTTTTATCAACTTTTTTTTTATCAAAATTTTTTAAACCTAAATAACCTTTTAACCAATTTAGAAATTCTTCGGCCAAATCTTTTTTTTCATCAATTTTTTTGTTTCTTAATTTTTATACCCTACACCACACTGTGGTACAGGGTATAATGAGTTTGTGCTGATGTTTGTAACTACCCGAAATATTGGTCCTAGAACAACCTGTAAGCATACCGATCGACTCAGAATCACTTTTTGAGTCGATTTAGCGATGTCCGTCCGTCCGTCTGTCCATGTAAACGGTGTAAACACGATACAAGTCGCAATTTTTAATCAATTGACTTGAATTTTAAAACTTAAGCCTCTTTTGACTTAAGGACGAAGCCTATTGAAATTGCAAAAATAGGTCCATATTTAGACCTAGCCCCCATACAAAGGTTCTCTTTAGTGTTGGCTAAAATGACTATAATAACCGTGTTATAATAGGTATCTTTTCGAAATTTGGAAAGTAAACGTGTTTTGTCTTCACAAATCATAATTTTAAAGAAATCGGACCAGTTCTTCCTGTAGCCCCCATACAAACCACCTTCCCGATTTTCACATAAATCTCTCAAATTTCATGAAAATAGAAAATATTTAATTAAAATTTTGTTTGTGTATGTTAAACGCGTACTTAAATAACCTTATCAAATCTGATAATCATCGGACCAGTTTTGGACTTAGGCCCCTTGTGAAAATTTCACCCGATATTCAGTTAAAGCGGTTTATTGTCAAAAAGTAGAACCCTTTTTCACTCAAATTTGATTTGTCAGTGTTTTTTACACTTTTAAAGATTTGAAAAAATATAGATCTAATCGGTCCATCGGACACATTTTCCGGAAAACTCTGGTGTAGGATATTATATGGTCGGTCTTGACCGACTATAATTTTCTTACTTGTTTTTTTTAATAAATTTAATTTTTTTTCATCACATTTTTTTTTACATCAACATTTTTTTTTTCATCACAAATCTTTTTTCGTAATTTTTTTTTTCTTTCATCATAGTTATTTTAGTTATCAAAATTGTTTTTATCATGTTTTTTTTTTCAATTTTTTTTTTTATCTTAAAATTGTTTTTTTTTTTTGTCAAAAAATATTTTTTCTCAATAATTTTTTTTTTCAAAATTTTTTTTCATAAAACTTTTTTTATCAAAAAAAATTGTACACCCAATTTCACCAATATTTAGAATTGTCCTTCAGGTTGGACATAGGCTACTATATTATAAAAATTAAATCGAAGTAAGTTTTTACACGGGTAATTTGCATTATTAATATATTAAAAAACCAATAGAATATTTTTGAAATCAAATATCCAAATATCATTTTATAAATTGTACTAGCAGGTCCGCCCGGAACTTCGCTACCGGTAATATTAAATACCGGATTAAAGAAGGATCAGGATTAGAGTCTCCATTTCTAAAATTCTCGCCTACAGAATTCTTATTTAATTTAATTTTTATCGTTGAAGTCTTTCATAAAAGCTATTTAGAACATACAATAAAATTAAAACAGGAATCATGTTCGTTTTGGTAAATAATATTTTTGAAAATTTTCGCACCCTTATATCGTAATTATTGAAACCATTTTATTCCCTGTTTCACTTCATTTCGTTCCCCGTTCTCTTCCATTTCGATTCCTTTTATGTTCATTTGTTCCCCACTTTTTTCCATTTTGTTCTGAATTCCAATTCATTTTGTTCCATGTAGGCTTCATTCTTTAAAAAAAAAAAAATACCACAGTACAATAATATACCCTTATAACCTTATTTAAATCAAAATTTCCAGAAGGTACTTTTTCAGAATGATTTTTTGGGCTGGAGGATCCCACATTTCAAGTTACTATGACCAACTTTTCAGAAGATAGAAAAAGTTACAAAGTTCACTACTTTGCACGTATTTGCTGCAGTAAAATAGGAATTCCCAAAAAGGACATTTTCCTGAATGTTTTGAAATTGGATGAGTAGTAATCTTTAAAATGGGTTTGGTCAATGAAACCTACCCTAACTCGCCCTGAAAGAAAATTCTAATTATTGGTGAAAACATTTTTGAAACCTTATAATATGTTTCGTATATTTACAAATTTTACGTAGATGAACCAAAGCCTATGTCTAACCTGAAGGACCATTCCTAATATTGGAGAAAACATTTTTTAAATAAGTAGTTTCGGATATTTCGAAATTTTACGTTTTTTGGCCAAAATTGGGCGTAGAAATGGGTGTGGTCGATGAAGGCTAACCCATGTCCACCCTGAAAGACCATTCTTAATATATATTGGTGATAGCATTTTTTAAATCGTATGATCATATTTAAATTTTACGTTTTTTTTGCCAAAAGTGGGCGTAGAAATGGGCGTGGTCAATAAAATCTAGAATACTTCCATTCTGAAGAACCAAGTTTTGGTGAAAAAATTTTGGAAATCGGATGAAAAATTTTGGAGATTTTCAAATTTAAGCTTTTTTGCCAAAAGTGGGCGTAGAAGTGGGCTAGACTATATCCACCCTGGAGGAACACTGTAAATATTGGTAATAGCATTTTTAAAATCAGATGAGTAGTTTCAAAGATATTTAAATTTTAAGTTTTATATCAAAAGTGGGCGTAGAAGTGGGCGTGGTCGATGAAACCAAGCATATGTCCATCATGAAGGACCATTCCAAGTAAATATGTATTGGTAAAAACATTTTTGAAATCGGTTTAGTAGTTTTTGAGATTTTTAAATTATACGTTTTTTGACAAAAAGTGGGCGTAGAAGTGGACGTGGTCGATGAAACCTAGCCTATGTCCGTCCGGGAGGAACACTTTAAATATTGCTGAAAACTTTTTTGAAATCGGATGAGTAGTTCCGGAGATTACTTTCTACAAACAAACAAACAAACAAAAAAACATACAAACATTACCTCTTTATAATATTAGTATAGAGTATAGATATAGATAAAATATTCACTCCGCCTTACTATTAAAGCTAAATGTAAGTGAATAGTTTGTAGTGTTACTATGCCTTTAAGGTATTTTTTTTTTATTTCTCTTCTATATTTTATAAGTTCACTTGTTGTAATCTTAATACAGTGGAAATTTAACTACCACTTGTTTTATACCGCCACTACTACTAGTATTGTTTTAAAAAAAAAAACTATACAACAATACCAGATATTACTACATCATTATTATCTTCATATTTTTTATATATTTATATTTTTTCTTATTTTTTTGCAATCATGGTTCTTGGTTTTATAACACAACATATAAGCAATTTTTAATTTGCCATTGAGGTTTTACTTTATCACATTTCTTAAAAAATTTTAAATACATAAGAAAAATTGCTTCATCTTAACACCAATTGACTATCAGAAAAATTCTTTTAAAGATAGTTTTTGGTTTTAGGATTTTAAAAGTTTTCCTAAAAGTGTTTAACTTTCAACCCTTTAAGCCATAAATCTTTTTTTTTTTTTGATAATGCAAATTTGCCATACCTCTTAGTTATCATCATTTACTAATAGTTGTATCTTTATTAAATATCCATTATATTTTGGTTTATATTTAATAAAAAAAAATCAAATTATTAAAATGGCCTTTACCAATGGCATACAAAGTAATAGCAGTTTACTTCGTGGCAAAGGTGGTATATAAAATTTAAAAAATCGTTTGTGATTCATTTTCCATTTTTTACTATTAAAAAAAATTTGAGACTTTTATAAGGATGATCGTTTCAAATAAATTCTTTTTGAGTTGTAAAAATTGGACATAAACTTTCGAAGATCTGGCTGTTCAAAGTTACATGCTTTTTTTTAATTTTTATAAAAATAAATTTCGCGAAAAATCCCAATTTTTAAATATTTTAAAAATGAAAATAAATGTTTAATTGGCTTTATATAGAACACAATGATGCTTATTCTATGGAACAGGAGGTAGTGGGTTCAATTACCACCAAAACACTTGGTCGATTTCGTCAGAATGAGACAACTACCATTGTTTCCAGTTCTCGATTAGGTGGAAATTATTAAAAATAGTTTGTAATTAAAAAAAATAATATCGAGGGCCTATATTCAAAACCCTCTATCTTCCATTTTCACGAAAATGACTTTTTGATAGCAAAATATTCAGTAAAACGGCCCTCATCTATGGTGTAAAATTCAGAACAAAAATATTTTTTTTTGCTATTTTATTTGCATTTTTGGTTTTCTCTATCTCTTACACAATTAATTTTTCTGAATGCAAAACCCTCTATCTTTTCAAATAATTAATTTATAAATGTTTGTTTTGAATAATTTCATCATGCATTACATGTTTTCATACTAGTTTTTGCATGCTGCACATGAATTTGTCAACAAAATTCCAGAACCACGATTTTGGTCCACTGATGCTAATTTTTTCTGAAAATTCTTGTTTGACTTTTTAGAAAATTATGGCTCAAAATTTGGATGTCTTGTGTACATTATGAAACAAAAATTTGTATCTTAAAAATCCCGATGCTGATCAGCATCTGTGGACCAAAATCGCGTTTTTATTTTTTTTACTATTTCTTACATAACATACTCAACAGTTTGTCAACTTTTGAGACGAATTCGGTAAAAAAAATAATTTTTATCTTAAAAATCCGCACCTGTGGACCAAAACCGCGATTTCGAAATTATTTATAAGCCGTTATCATTATTAATTACGTTAAAAATTAACCGATGTCATAAATGAAAACATAATAATTCATTTTTATTAAAATGCAAAACCCTCTATCTGATCAATTTCATTCCTGTACTTAATATTTTTGAGAAACAAAACCCTCTATCTATCCTCTAAAATCCCCAATAGGGCAAAATTTTAAAAACGAATTATATGTGAGATTCAGTAGTTGATTTAAAAAAATATTGTAGAATATCGAATTTTAATTACTCTAACAATCCGCGAAATAAACAGTTTTTTGGCTCTCCTGAAAAGTTGTGTTTTTTTAGATAGAGGGTTTTGAATATAGGCCCTCGATATCTATTGTATAACATTAGTTTTTTAAAGAACTCATGTCAAAAAACTGTTTTTTGTTTGTGTTTCTTGACGGAATTCACGAATAACATCCTCAACATTTTTTGTGTATAAAAATTTTAAATTAATTTTTTTTAAGTAGGGTTTCCAATATTCGATTTGTATATTTAAATTAACAGTTAGTTGGTTTATATAAACCAATAACAACCACTTACTTGAACTAAACAAAGCAAATTCGTTGAAGTTTAAACAGAAAAATAACTTCAAATACCATTTAAAATACAAAATATTCACTGTTTTCCTACAAAAGGCGTTAAGTGTAGGTTTTGTGAAAAGTGCAACAAATATTTGATATTTTTTATAATTCTTTTTTTTTTACTCATATACTAGAGTTAATTTTAAAAATTTGATCTGCGGGTATCATCATTTTTTTTAAGGATTTAGGGGAGCTCAAAAGAATGGCGGTATTTTTTAGGAATAAAATTCGCTCCTTGGGGTGGTTCAACGCATCTGAAAATGCGAATTTTGAGCTTATTTTTCTGCAGAGCAAAAACGGCTGAATATTTCTCAAATCGGATTTCACTAGTCGATTCTACAGCTAAAAATAATACAATGGTCTTTATTTATGTTTTTAATCAAGCTAATAGGGCCTAAATTTCCTCAATGTAAATAAAAATCAATTTTTAATTACAATTGTCGTTTTTCAAACTCTTAAAAAAAGTTCCCACTGAGGGCGGAAAAATAAGGTATTTCCATTGTCTTTTTAAATTATTTTTTTAAATATGCACAACTAAAGGGCATTTTCAACTTAACAAAATGGTACCAAATTTTCCGTTCTATCACAACCCATTAAAAAGTTATAAGCTCTCAAAAATGAACAGAAACACAGAACAGAACTTTGACCTCAATTTTCTTGAAAACATGACGTGATAGAAAAATTTAAAAACTAGATTCAGAATCAGCATCGAAAAGTTATTCGAAAACGAGTTATATGATCCCAGAATGTCATCCAAAAATATCACAAAAAAATGCTCTCAATAATGCACAAAAATGCGTTTTTTGTGAACTTTGACCTCAATTTTCTCAAAAACCTGACGTTACAGAAAATTTTGGAAACCAGATTTGGAATCAGCATTGAAAGGATAATCGAAAATGAGTGTCTAGACCGCTGACCCATCCAAAAAATTTTCAAATGTCGGTCGGTGTTTTATAATTTTGGAACTTTTTTTAAGAGTTAAAAAAACTGCTATTGTATTAAGTTTTGCTGCAGAATCGACTGGTTAAATTAGATTTGCAATATATTCAGAAGTTTTTTCTCTGCAGAAAAATCAGCTCAAAATCCGCGTTATCAGATGCTTTAAACCACCCCAATGAGTGAAAATTTAAAAAAAAAATGCCGGCATTCTTTTTAACTCCCCTAAATCCTTAAAAAAAATGATGATACCCAATAGACAGATAAAGTGTCAAACGAACTCTAATTGTATACACACAAAAAGAAAACTCTGTCAAATTACCAGGAAAAGTCTTGTAATCCCATTTTACCAATATTTAACAGTTTTCCTTGTTTTTTAACAAAAAATATTCAAATATGTTTTTTAACAAAAATTTTCCAATGTTTTTTACAAAAAAAAAAATCTAGTAAATTCACGAGAACTCCTTGTAAGTTTTATTTCGCCAAAAAATTTGTAAATTTACTAAGAATTCTCGTAAAATAGGAGGTAGCAAAAAATCTTGTACAGTCACGAAACTTCCTTGTAAGTTTTATCGATTCAAAAAAATGCGATTACAAAATTATTGGTAAAAAGCTTGTAAAATAACAAAGAATTCTTGTCCAATAGAAGATAGGAAAAAAAGAAGTTACAAACCTTAATTTTACAAGGTTTTTTTTGAATGTAAGTGCAAAAAAGTTTTTTACATATTGAAGAGTTTAAATGATTCGGCACAGAAGAATTTAGCACTGTCACTTGATTTTGTATTTTTGTGAAACAAATGGAGCTTTCAATTTGTAAATTTAAGACTTGGTAAAAACAAAGAGGAAAAAAAGAACAATTTTTTAATGAAAAAAAAATTTTTTTGATAAAAAAAATGTTGGTGAAAAAATTTTTTTTTGAGAACAAAAAGTTTTTGATGAAGAAAACAAAAATTTTATGAAAAAAAAAAAAATATGAAAAAAAAAATTTGATGAAAAAAGTTTTATGAAAAAAAATATTTGATAAAAAAAAATTTATGGAAAAAAAAATTATGAAAAAAAGTTTTTTTTTTTTTTGAAAATTTTTTTTTGTCAAAAACAAAGTATTTGATAAAAAAAAAATTGACGAAAAAAAAATATGAAAAAAAAAATTTATGAAAAAAAAAATTTTGTTAAAAAAAACAAATTATGAAAAAAAATTTGATAAAAAAAAAATATGAAAAAAAAAAAATTATTGAAAAATAATTACCCAGTCAGAAAAATACAATCGCAAAAGTGTTGTGAAAGCGTTATGGACGGTTGTACGAGCGTTCTGTATACCAACTTCAAAGCGCCTTCAGATGATCCGAATGATAACATCGATCACGCTAGGTTTAAAGCGTTTTAAAAGCGATGTTCAAAAATTGCTTTGAGAACGTTTTTTTAAAGTCATCGAAGCACTTTAAAAACCCAATGTAGAATTTCTGTTTTAGTTCGGTTATAATAATTTGTTTGATACAAAGTGAAATCCGAAAAAAAAAATTTTTTTGTACTCCAAGAAACTTAGAAAATTTTTCAAATAAATTTTCGAAACTTAGAAAATTAAAAAAAAAAAATTCTAAAAACATTTTTGATGAGTTTTTTACTTAAAAAAACAAAAAAAAAGTGACAAAAAATTTTTATTCAAAAATAGTTTCGAAACTTAGAAACTATTTAAAAAAAAATAAAAAAAAATCTAAAGAACTGTTAAAACGTTTTTCGAATACGCTCGCAAGGCGTTCCAAAACACGTTTTAAGATTGCTTTTTTTTGTTATAGAGCTTTCAGAACACTTTTCAACAACGCTAGCAAAGTGCTTTCAGAACGCTTTTTTTAGAACAGTCGTCAATTTCTGCTTGGGTCTGTCACGTTTCCTTCACCATCTGGTGAAAAACGCATTTATTCACCAGCAGATGAGTTATTATCAAAGTTACAAATAAAAGATGCAAACCTTTACCAAACCAAAATATGCACTAAAAAACCTTAAAATATGCACTAAAAAATAAAATGTGTACAATAAAAATCTTGTTTTCATGGGAAAAACTTCTTTTAAAGCAAAAAATAACGCCGGGTTTAAAAAGTAGTAGCATTTAAAACTTTATACAAGCCAGATTTTTTTATAAATTAAGAAAATCCTACAACATAATTAAAAAGAAAAGAAATATTTTTTTATTTTCAAAATAAATTTTTAAAATTTAAAATAGTTTTTGAACAAAAAAAAATCAATTTATATTTTTGCTATTTTATGCTGAAATATGCAAAAATATGCACTTAAAAGTTAGAAATATGCACAAAATATGCATTTAAAATCAAAATATGCTAAATTAAGCATTTTAACCAAAATATTTATGCAAAAATATGCAAAAACAAATCGATGTCATTTTAACGCAAATTTCTTGATTCGTAAAGATAATTGGTCGATATGGTTTTGATACTATCAAAAAAAACATGCATTTGCATGGAAATCTCATCCCTAGTAATAAATATGTGTGACTGCGTCAAAAGACAGCGACGTGTTAACAATGTCTGCGGCATAAACATACCTTGCGGCGTCATCAAAATGACACTGCCATTTTGAATGGCATAATCTACTTCAAGCTAGATTAGAGGACCAGTGTAAATGCACTATAAGTTTATAATTTGATCCATTTACGCACTGTAAGCTCCAAAGTATGTAAAATCATAATGTGCTCGATTTTGGAATACGATTTCTCCATTCACCTAATTTTTAAAAATTTGATATTCTTTCGAATTTTAAGATTTTTAAGTTTTAAAACTATTCAAGTCTGTTAAACTAACATTGCAAACCATAATGCCGTATTTTTTTCGCGAAAAACATTTTTTATTCGCGAAAAATCTTTATTTTCGTGAAAAGATTAATTCAATACAACTGGTGAAGCTAGTTTGTGTACACTAAATCCCATTCTAATATCAGTTTTTTTAAAAATTAGCGTATGCATTAGCGATATTCGCGATTAATTTTTTTTATTTTTAAGTTAAAAAAAAAACCTTTTTTTCATTATTTAGTCAATTGTTGAATTGCTATCATCTAAAAAACTCTATTGAATATACAAAAAAAAATTTTATTCACCGAAATTTTTTTATCGCGAAATTTTTTTGCGAATTTTTTTCCAATTTTTCCAATTTTTTTTTTTTTAATTTAATATTTATTTATGAAAATTTGTAGAATAAGATACATTACAGACACAAAATTGTTAAAAAAAAATATATTTTTCGCGGATTTTATTTTTTTTTCGCAGAAATTTTTGTTTCGCGATAAAAAACAATGTATTTTCTAAATTTATATTTAAAAACTATGTCAAAAGCATAAAAATTTAATTTTAGTAGTACTTTAACTTTACAATTTTAAATCGTGAATATCGCGAATACGAACGCTAACTTCGAAAAACGGCTAGCACCATTGGTGGTGTCCTTCGTCGGTTTTAAAATTAAACACCAGCCTAAAAACATTATCAATATATTGTCAAATATAAATTATTTTTTTAACTTATAATTTTTTTGAGTGTATGAAAACATTAAATATTTAAATTTCGTTATGGTTGGTTTCTATTTAATGTTATTAAATAAAATTCTTTTAAAGTTAGTAATAAAATTAAAAACCATATAAAAACTGTGTTTATAAAAGAAGTGATTGAGGAACAATTACAAAATTAATGGTAAACATTAAAAGTTCTATAAAATGAATGCTGGGTAAAGAAAATTAAATTGCACTATTAATATAATGATTCAACAAACAAAATATTAAAGCGGATCTTAATTAATCAATAGTTTTAATTTAATTTTAAAGTGGGAATTTTTAAGACGTTAAAAAATTATATTTTATTATTAAATCATACTTATAGTGATGTAAAAACCATCATAATTATAAGTCTTTCTGACTTGTAAATTATACTATTATTTGAAATTTAAAGAATGTCGACCATTTTAATTTGTCATTTACACCTTTTTCTTTGTTATCTACCACTTCAATTTAAAATCAATTTTCCAAAGGTCATTTATATATAATTGAAAATTGTTTTTTTTATTATTAAATAAAACAAACAATATAGAAAAAAAATGTATTACCTAATGATTTGTTTATTACTCAATGATCTCACAAAATTCAATTTAATTTTTTTTTTACTTTTTTCAATTATCTATCTTTGATATGTAAGAAAACAATACACTTGTAATATGTATAGTGCTTCTTCTTGTGTTAAGTTAAAAAAAAAAAACATTTATAAAACAATCAAACGTTATAAAAATCATTAACAATTTAAAACTATTAAACCATATGAAGAGTACAACAAGTACAAGATTCGTCTTATAAAATGTATAAAAAAAAAAAAAAAACACTTAAGTATTTCTATAATAGATGTACTGAATGTACAGCAAAAATGTACACACATGATATTCAATAATTTATATATAAATTATTTTTATTAAATTTAAATACAAACATGCATGTAAAAAATAATTTAAATAAATATGTATTTATTTGTAAAGATGTTTTTATTATTAAGTCATATGTAATGTAATTATTTATAAAAATTCTTAAACATTTATGAAGAAATCTCTATTAAAAAAAAAGCGGTTAATATTTATTGCTTAACAAAATATTAACCTTAAAATGTTAAAGAAGATTACTTTTTTTAACATGATAATGTTTTAAGGCTGTTGTGTAATTTTAAAAAATTAAGCAGGACACCACCTTAGTTTTACTGTAAAAGCTACCGACTAAAAAAAAGAGAATAAAAATTATATTTTGTGAGGATGTTTATTCTGGCTCGAGGTCATTATTTTCTTTACTAATTAAAACCATGATATTCTCATAGCATAATTTTCAAGAAAATTATTTTTTGTTTTAAATTTATTTATGTTGGTCATTTTTGCAAGACTTAATCGACACGTGTTTCGGAATTTGTCAAGATTCCATTGTCAAGATTATTTAGCAAAAATAGAAACGATATACTACAAAGTAGCAAACGAGTCTAATGACAAATCGTTTGTGCACAAACTAAAACATTAATGCATATTCGACTCTATCCACAATGTGAATTAGAAAGACGAAGAAATTGTACTATGTTAGTAAGTAACGATTGTCAATAACCAACAAAAATATTTAAAACATTTTACATACGATAGTCCATTGGACTACAACAATATGTTTTTTGTTGTTGTGAATGAAATTATACCATTATTAGGGCTATTCATCACTATGGCGTGCCAACCATTATGTTCAAATTCTGATTAATTTTTATTAATAAATAAAAATTGTTTTATTCGACCTTTAAAATATTATATTTTGTGAGGATGTTTATTCTGGCTCGAGGTCATTATTTTCTTTACTAATTAAAACCATGATATTCTCATAGCATAATTTTCAAGAAAATTATTTTTTGTTTTAAATTTATTTATGTTGGTCATTTTTGCAAGACTTAATCGACACGTGTTTCGGAATTTGTCAAGATTCCATTGCCAAATAAAATAAAAATTTTCAAAAAAGTTTGTAACTTGGATTTCTAACTTGGATAACAATTCACCTACTGGTGAATAAAAAAATTCACCAACTGGTAAATAAAAAAATTCACCAACTGGTGAATAAAATATAACACAATTATTTTTTATGAAAAAAATTTTTTTTTTCATAAATTTTCTTATCAATCGTATTTTAATAAATTTTTTTGTTTAATCATTTTTTTTTTATCAAAAAACTTTTTTTTATCCAAATTTAGTTTTTTTCATTCAAATTTTTTTTTCATCGACAAATTGTTTTGTTCTTCAATTTTTTTTTTTTTTTCATCAAAAACTTTTTTTTTTTCATCAGAAACTTTTTTTCATCAAAAATTTTTTGTTTCATCAAACATTTTCTTTTCACTAAAGTTTTTTCATCAAGCTTGAACTTCTTCTGATATAAAAATGTTCCATTTGTCTTACAAATGTACAAAAAAACCTTTTTTTGCATTTAAGTAATACAATTTTATAAAGTTTAATGTCCGTTGTCAAGAGGTTAGTTCTTCAAGGGAAGCTTCTATCCGATAAATATAGGAAAGGTAGTTTTTTTGGGTTTAGACCGCAGTGTGTTATATACAGACGGACCGAGACGAACATCGCTAGAAAGTCTTAGATTTGATTTCGAACATTTACCGAATTTGCAGCTCTTTTTACTAGGACTGCATTTACTTTTCTTAGACTGACGGATTCGATTTTCTTATTCACCATATTTACAGAATACATCTTGCTTTCACAAACAGACGGACAGGCATCATGGATCAATAATATATAAACGTAATGGGGTCCTCGATCGATATTTCAATTCGTTTAGCAAAGAATGACAAATAAACATACACTCAAAAAAACCTTGTAAAATGACAAGAAAAGTTTGTAACTTTTTTTAACATGATAATATTTTTGTATAATTTTAAAAAGGATGCAGGATTTATAAAATTTAGTGTATAATTTTAAAAATGATGCAGGACGCCACCACAGATTGACTATATAAGGTACCGACTAACAAAAAATAAAATTAGAATTACTGTTTTCATTTTCTTAAAACCAAAAAGTTTGTAACTTGGATAATAATTCACCTGCTGGTGAATAAAACCGTTTTTCATCATCTGATGAACAAAACGTAACATAATTATTAGGGATGAGATTTCCATGCCAACACACAGAAAACGAATTTAACAATTTCCAACTGAAAGTAAGTTATTGCAACAAAAAATCGGTTGGAACTTTTGTATATAGGTCGTCACAGTTGAATATCGGTAGTCACAACTCATTTTCGGCGGTCATAACTGTCTTCAAATTGGGGAAACTAAAAAATTTGGTTGTCAAAGCCAAATATTGTGGCAGCAACCGAATTTTGAGTTGATACAGCTGATAAATTCGATTGGAAACATTTTTTTCTGTGTGAATGCATGTTTTTGTCGACAGTCTAAAAAAAATATCGATAAATTATCTTTCCGAATCAAGAAATTTGCGTTAAAATGGCATCGATTTGTTTTTGCATATTTTTTTATATTTTGGCGAAAATGCATATTTTAGCATATTTTGTTTTTAAAGGCATATTTTCCGCATTTTTGCAACATTTAAGTGCATATTTTTGGATAAATTAGCAAAAAACACAATTTAAAATTTATTTGTTACAAAAACTATTTTAAATTTTAATAATTTATTTTCAAAATAAGAAAAAAATTTTTTTTTCTTTTAAATTTTTTTATAGATTGTCTAAATTTCTAAAGAAGTCTTTCTTATATAAAGTTTTTAATGTTACTATTTAAACCTGTCGTTATTTTTTGATTTTTATGAAGGTTTTCCTATTAAAACAAGATTTTTGTTGCACACTTTTTAGTGCATATTATTAGTATTTTTAGTGCATATTTTGAATTTTTAGCGCATATTTTAAGCACATATTTTCGATTTTTTAGTGCATGAAAACCTCATCACAAGGAATGAGATTTCCATGCAAATGCATGTTTTTTGTCGATAGTCTAAAAACGATATCGGCCAATTATCTTTCCGAATCAAGAAATTTGCGTTAAAATGGCATCTATTTGTTTTTGCATATTTTAGTGAAAATGCATATTTTTGCATATTTTGGTTTAAAATCCATATTTTCAACTTTTAAGTGTATATTTTTGCATATTTTGTCATAAATAAGCAAAAGCACAAATTGAAATTTATTTGTTTCAAAAACTATTTAAATTTTAAATTTTTTTTTCAAAATAAGAAAAATTATTTTTTTTCTTTTAAAATTTCTAAAATCTTGCTTATACAAAGTTTTAAATGTTACTATTTAAACGCGGCTTAATTTTTTGCTTTTTAAGAAGTTTTTTCTATGAAACAAGATTTTTATTGCACACATTTTATTTTTTAGTGCATATTTTTAGGGTTTTTTTTTTAACAATTTTTTTGTCAAATTTTTTATTACATCAAATTGTTTCTTTTTTTTTCATAAAATTTTTTTTTATCAAAATTTTTTTTTACATAAAATTTTTTTTCATCAAATTTTTTTTATTAAATTTTTTGTTTCATCAAATTTTTTTTGTCATATATTTTTTTTCATCTAATTATTTTTGTTCATAATTTTTTTTTTTATTTTTTTTACATCAAAAAAATTTGTTTTTCATAAAATTTTTTTTTCTTTTTTTTATCAAACATTTTTTTCCATCACAAATTTTTTTTTTTTCATCAAAAACTTTTTTTTCACCAATTTTTTTTTTACCAAAAATTTTGTTTTCATTAAATTTTTTATTATCATAACTTTGTTTTTCGTGAAAAAATTGATTTTTTTCCCATTTTTTTACCAAAACTACTCTTGCACCAAGTCTAAACTTTTGACATAAAAATGTTCCATTTGTTTAACAAATGTACAAAAAACACGTGAGAGCGTTAAATTCTTCAGTGCCGAATCTTTAATACTCTCCAAAATGTAAAAACACTTTTTTGCACTTAGGTAATACACTTATTTACCAAATTTACAGCTCTTTTTGTTTGGAAATTTTTTTTTTCATCAATTTTTTTTTCATAAATTTTTTTTACATCAAAAAATTTTTTTCATCAAAAATTCTATAATTTTTTTTTACCAAAAATTTTTTTCATCAAAAAAATTTTTTTTTTCATCAAAAACTTTTTTCACATATTTTTTTTACCAAAAATTTTGTTTTTAGTAATTTTTTTATGATAATTTTGATTTTCGTGAAAAAAATTTTTGATATAAAAATGTTTCATTTATTTAACAAATATACAGAAAACAAGTGAGAGTGCTAAATTGTTCGGTGCCGAATTTTTTATTCTCTCCAAAATGTAAAAAACCCTTTCTTGCACTTAAGTAATACACTCATTTACCAAATTTAGAGCTCTTTTTGTTTGTACTCCATCTTGCTTTCCACAGACAGATGGACGGATGTATATAGCTAGAGTGTCTTAGAAATGTATCAATAATATATAAACTTAATGGGGTCCTCGACCGATATTTCATTTCGTTTTGCGTGGAATGTCAAATAAATATATAACATTATTGTTTCTAAAAAAAACTTTGCTTTGAAAAGTTTACCCAAATCTTCACAAAAAACATTGTCATGATTTATGGTTATGGGCAAGAGTACAAAATTCGCAGGTATTTTTTTGCTACCTTCTATTTGACAAGAATTCCTTGTAATTTTACAAGCTTTTTATCAATAATTTTGTAATTTTTGCATTTTTAGCAATAAAATTGTAAATATACAATTTTTTAACGCGATAAAACTTACAAGTAGGTTTTGTAACTTTACTACATTTTTAGCTACCTCCTATTTTACGAGAATTCCTAGTAAAAATTACGAACTTTTTTGTTATTTTACAAGATCAAACTTGTAAATTTACAACTTTTTTGGCGAAATAAAACTTACAAGAAATTCGCGTAAATTTACTAGATTTTTTTTGTAAAAAATCTTGGAAATTTGTAAAATTACAAGAAAAACTGTAAAATTACAAAAAAAAAATTAAATTTTGATCGAAAATTATTTGTTAAAAAACAAGGAAAACTGTCAAATATTGATAAAATAGGATAACGAGACTTTTTTTTAAAGTAATTTGACAATTTTTTTTTTTGTGTGTAAGGCTGGGTTTTTGAAAATTCTGATTCTAAGGGTATAAAAGGGGGTAAAAAGTGAACTCAATGCTTTTTATATTTTCTGAAAAAATTTTCTAGAAAAAATGGGAATGTAGGAAAAGTCCTTTTTATAAAGTTTTGATGTTAAAAAAGTGTGCTTTTGTACATTTCGATCTCCTTAAATAATGGTTCTAGAAACTTCAAATTAAGATCATCGGATCAAAAATTGTAAAAAAAAGACTTTTAGAAATTTTGTATTCTAACAGGTTACAATGGGGTAAGAAATTGTACTTTGGTTATTTGTAGACTTCCTTAGATAAAGACATTCTGAAGAATATAGTTTTGGAAATTTCGACTCTTTGGGCACAAAACGAAAATCATGCCGAAAATTTTTTACAATACATTTTGTATCCATTAAACACACGTTTTAGTGGTCTTCTATGAGGAAATTGGAAAAAAGGACTAAATGAGAGAAAGGGGGTTAATATTTTCTAAGAAAATAACCGTCATCATCCAATTTATACTACAGAGACATCTTCATCCTTACATGATCAGCGACTGTCCTAAAAAAAAATTATTATCACTTGAAAACTCAATCAATTGAAAACTACTTGTTAGACAGTTATAGGGTTAAAATTAAAACTATTTGAAAACCTTTAAAATAAGCAAGAAAAATATTATTAATAAAAGTTATTAGACTTTCGTTTTCAACTTGCAAAAAAAAAAAAATCTTAAAAAAAAATAGAAACAAATAATAAATGAGTTTGTTGTTAAGTTTATCCGTTAACAATTGAGAGCATTTGAAATTGAATATAAAAAAATTACTTTGGTTCAACACAAAATAATGAAGAAGATGATGATTATGAAGCTTTTGTCTAGTAGCAGACGTTGTTCAAAGTTGTTTGACTAAAAATGGTTTTATTGTTAAAGGTTTTATTTTGTTGTTAAGTTTACAATATCTTTAAAAGATCATGATGAACTTCATCAATATGATGATCATGATCATTGAGAAAATTCTGAATGATCATGTGGTTTTTGTTTTCTGATTGTTGTTTTCCTATCATTTTTATCTAACTAATGATGTTTTTAGCAACTTACTCTTTGAAGAGTAATTGTGAGTGAAATACTCTTTTGAAAATTTTTCATTTAAAACAATAAGTAGGTAGTAACGGTTGGCAATACAACAGAAAACTTCTATGTACATCGTGATCAACATCATCATCATCATTATTATCATTATATTAAAAGATGATGATCTAGAAGATCATATTCATTATGCATTGTTTGAAAAGGAAAAAAAATCAACAATGATTGTAAAGAGCAGTTAGAGTACAAAACAATGTTGCCAGATTATAGTTTTATTTTTCCTAAAACGGTTTTTAAAAATCCCAAGATTTTGTTAATTTTATTTTTTTTTTTTTTAAACTATATTTTTGATTCAAAAAACAAATTAAAATAATTTTAATTTTGTGTAATCGATAAATTTTGTGTAATCAATAGAAAATTTTATGTTATCGACAACAGTACAATTTTCTATAGTAAAATTTGTGTTGTCGATAACAGCATAATTTTCCACAGAAAATTTTGCGTTATCGATAACAATAAAATTTGTAATAAAAAACTGTGTTATTAATAGCAGAACAGTTTTCTATCGAAAATAGTATGTTATCGATTACAATATATAATAAAAATATAATTCTACAGAAAATTTTGTTATCGATAAAAATAAAATTATCTACAGAAAATTTGTGTTATCGATAACGATATAATTTTTTACAGAAAATTTTGTGTTATCGATAGCAGTATAATTTGTAATGGAAAATTTTGTGTTACCGATAATAGTATCATTTTTTATAGAACATTTGTGTTATCGATAACAGTATAATTTTCTACAGAAAATTTTGTATTATTTTGTATAATTTTCTACAGAAAATTTTGCGTTATCGATAGCAGTATAATTTATTATGGAAAATTTTGTGTTACCGATAATAGCATAATTTTTTATAGAACATTTGTGTTATCGATAACAGTATAATTTTATACAGAAAATTTTTTTATTTTCGATAACAATAAAATTTTCACAGAAAATGTCGTGTTATCGATAATAATAAAATTTTCTACAGAAAATTCGCGTTATCGATAACAATATAATATTCTACAGAAAATTTTGTACTATCAATAGCAGTATAATTTGTTATAGAAAAATTTGTGCTGTCGATAACAGTATAATTTTGTGTTATCGATAAATGTATAATTTTCCACCGAAAATTTTGTGTTATCGATAACAATACAATTTTCTTAAGAAAATTTTATGTTATCGATAGTTTCTATAAAAAAAATTCCATTGAAAATTTTTTTTTTATCGATAGCAGAACAATGTTCTATAGAAAATTGTGTGTTATCGATAACAGCATAATTTTCTATAGAAAATTTTGTGTTATCGATAACAGAATAATTTTCTATAGAAAATTTTGTGTTATCGATAACAGCATAATTTTCTTTAGCAAATTTTGTGTTATCGATAACAGAATAATTTTTAAATAGAAAACTTTGTTTTATCGATAACATTTTAAGTTATCGATAACAGCATAATTTTCTATATAACATTGTGTGCTATCGATAACAGTAAAATTTTCTAAAGAAATTTTTTGTTATCGACAACAGTGTAATTTTGTAAAGAAAATTTTTTATTTTCGATAAAAATACAATTTGCAAGAGGACATTTTTTGTTATCGACAACAGTATACTTTCTTAAGGCAGTTTTAAGTTATCGATAACAGCATAATTATTAAATAGAAAATTTTGTTTTATCGATGAATTTTCACTTTTTATAGAAAATTTATAACTTTCAAGGTAAAATTTTATGTTATCGATAACTTTTTAATTTTTTATAGAACATTTTTTGTTATCGATAACAGTATAATTTTTTAAAGGAAAATTTTGTGTTCCGATAACAGTATAATTTTCTATAAAAAAAATTGTGTTATCGAAAACAGTAAAATTTTATATGGAACATTTTTTACTATCGATAACAGTATAATTTTCTAAAGAAAATTTTGTATTATCGATAACCATACAATTCTCTATAGAAAATTTTTTGCTATCGAGAAGATCATAATTTTCTTAAGAACATTAATAATTATCGATAATCGCATAATTATTAAATAGAAAATTTTGTTTTATCGAAAAATTTTCACTTTTTATAGAAAATTTTGTGTTATCAATAACATGGTAATTTTTCATAAAAAATTGTGTGTATAATTTTCTAAAGAAAAATTTTTGTTATCGATAACAGTATAATTTTCATAAATACTTTTGTGTTATCGATAACTGTACAATTTTCTTCAGAATATTTTGTGTTATCGATAACACTACAACAGTATGATTTCCTATAGAAAATGTATAATGTAATGTATAGTATAATTTTTTAATAGAAAATTTGGTATTATCGATAACTTTTCAATTTTCTATAGAAAATTTTATGTTATCGATAACAGTATGATTTTCTTAAAAAAATTTTATATGATCAGTAACGTTTTAATTTTTTTATGCAAAATTTTGTGTTATTGATAACAATAAAATTTTCTGTAGAAATTTTCATGTTATCTTAAGAAAATTTTGTGCTATCGATAACAGTAAAATTTTCTACAACAAATTTGTTGTCATTAATTTTCCACAGACATTTTTGTGTTATCGATAACTGTAGAGTTTTCCAAAAAAAGTTTTGTGCTATCGATAACAGCATAATTTTCTATTAAATTTTGTGTCATCGTTAACAGTAAAATTTTTTATAGAAAATTGTGTGTTATCGATAACTTTTTAAGTTTCTACAGAAAATTTTGTATTATTCTAACAGTATGATTTTTTAATAGAACATTTTCGATATTAAATGTTGTGCTATCGATAACAGTAAAATATTTTATGGAAAATTTTTATTGTCTTCAATAGTATAATTTTCCATAAAACATTTTGTGTTCTTAATAACAGTTTAATTTTCACTAGACAATTTTGTGTTATCGATAGCAGTTTAATTTTCTATAGAAAAACTTTTATAATTGATAACTGATCAACTTTATTAAGTAAAATTTGTGCCATCAATTTATTATTTTCTGCTGAAAATTTGGAGCAGTCGATAACAACATATTTTTTTATAATTTTTTTTATCGATAACTGTATAATTTTCTACAGATAATTTTGTGTTATCGATTTAATTTTCAATAGAAAATTTTTAGTATAAATTTCTATGGAAAATGTTGCGTTAGCGATTGCAGTAATATTTTCTTTAGAAAATTTCGATAACTTTTTGATTTCTATAGAAAATATTGTGTTATCGATAATAGTATAATTTTTTGTAGAAAATTTTGTGTTATCGATAACAGTGTAATTTTTTAATAAAAAAGTTCATTGTTTTCAACAGTATAATTTCTAAAGAAAATTTTATGTTATCGATAACAACCCAAATAAAAATCTGAAGGATCATTACTGATCCGAATAATGGATCGCTAAGATTGGATCAGTTTTAATCGGACGGATACAACTTCATCAGATAAATGTGTTTGTCCAATTATATAAACCCATTTTTCGGATGGCACTGTATCTTCTTACTAATCTTAGCGATACATTTTTTGGAACATTACTGATCTTTCAAATCTCGGATCAGAACTGATGTTACTCGGATCAGTACTGATCTTTCAAATCTCAGATAAGATCTGTTATATAAAACTATATCTAAACATTTTTGCTTCCCGAGTAAAAAAGTTTTGATATAATCATATAGTTTTTTATATAATTGTATATAAATAGATCCATCATTTGATCCCAAAAATGGAGGATCTAAAAATGTATGATTATATCTTATTAGATCAAATTTGATATATTTATATATAATTGGATACCAAAAATGGAACGGTAAATTTCATCTGATTTGATATTAAAGATCATATTAGATTTAATAAGATATAATTATATATTATTAGATCTATTTAAATCTAATTTTTTATAATATCAAATAAGATAATATTTACCGTTCCATTTTTTGGATCTAATTATATCTAAATATATCAAATTTGATCTAATAAGATATAATCGTATACTTTTGGATCCTCCATTTTTGGGATCAAATGTTATATGGCACCGTATTATTTTTTTTTAGTCGGGTTGGGAATACAATTTTCCTTAGAAAATTTTGTGTTATCGATAATAGTGTAATTTTCAAAAGAAAATGTAATGTTATCGATAACAGTAAAATTTGCTTCAAAAAATTTTTTGTTATCAATTTATCGACAACAGCGAAAATTTCAATTAAAATAAAAAAAATCGTGTTATCGATACATTTTTAACAGTCTAATTTTCTAAAGAAAATTTTGAGTTATCTATTAATCGAATACAGTATATTTTTTTTTTGTACAAGTCAAGAGATGAATCCCTTAATCCGGGGAATTCCCCACAAACTGGCAACACTGGTTTGAGTATCAAATTAAATTAGTTTTTCTAAACCAAAATAATAGCAGCAACAGTTATGCTCATTTAACAATAAGTTATGTTGGCAACTCCAGTTTTAATATTGGCAGCACTTTTTTTTGTTGTTGGTGCTGGTGTTGCTGCTGATGTTGCCTTATGTTAACCGTATGCTGCTGCGGCAGAATCATCCGCATCATCTGTAATTGTTATAAAAAGCATTGCATCGCTGTTTCAAACCCTAATTCAAATCTTTCGTGTTGTTTAGAGCGGTTTATAACAATAAACAAAAATAATAACGAACATTTACGTTTAAAACATAAAAAATAAAAAAAAACTATTAAAAACAAAACAAAAAAAATAAGTGATTTTGAATTCTAAATATAAAGGATTTTCAAATTTAATGGATAATTAAGTGTTTATTATAAACAAAAAATAAAAAAAATATATATTGACAAAAAATATATACTCTATTTGGATTACGACGATCAAAGAACTTGGTGATTTAAAAAAAAATGGTGTCCATGAATACTTTTGTTTTAATTGTGAGTATTTTATAGAAAAAAATTTTGTTAAAAAATAAATAAACTTTAAATAAAAAGTGTTGGTTTAAATGAATTCAATTGAATTTTATATAATTTAATTATATTACTGGATTTCTACACAAATATAAATGGATATAAACTTTTGATCAACTAACAGAAGAACTTTGTAATGGTGCTGTAATAGTTGAAAGAACTTCAGCAAATTTTATTTTTATATGAATGCAAAATGCACTTTATTAAAAAAACTTTATAAAAAAATATAATAACGTCACCGCCTCTAAAATAATAAAGAAAAATCCCCAAATTATAATTGGGAGAGTTTCAAAACTCAGAGGCACCTCTGGCCCTTCAAAAAAAGTTTTATTATAAAACAACACAGTTTTTATGTTTTCGGTTTGAGTCCATATAATTTATTTCTAAGAAATTATATTTTTTGTATTACAATTAGAAATTTGAAGATATTTAAATGACAACACAGGCTAAGTGGAGATGACGACAGCTTCCATCATCAGCACTTTTTGATTGTCACACTTATAGTGTATCGGATAATAATCAACTATTTAAATGAAACTTTTGAATAAATAGAAAATTTGAATTAATCAATTCACATTTTCTAGATTTAATCATTTGGCCAAGCTTAATTAACTTTAACTTTTCACAGGGTTGCATATTTTTCAACAGAAAAATTTTCTGAAAATACACCCATTTTTAAAAATCAGCTTATTTTAACAATGAACGAAATTCATAGTATTTATGAACAAATTCATAAAAATTTATTAACTTTTTCATAATACTTTTGAACATTTACATAGTATTTATGAATAAATCATAATATGTGGAATTTAAGAAATATTTAACATTTTTTCATAAATACTATGAAAATGTTCGAAGATTTAATGATAAAGCTCATAAATTTTTATGTATTTGTTTATAATCACTATGAATTTTATTTATTGGCAAAAATTTTTTTCTGTGTGTTATAAAAAAGAAAAATTGTTAAATTTAAAACAATAAAATCAGCAGATAATGTTTCTGATTTTACAAAAACAGTTTGTTGTATATTTTTTGAGGAACTGATCTATGTTTTTTTTTTTAATCGATATTTGTTTAATTCATGCTGTTTTCCAACAAAATTTTAAATTACAATTTTTTTTTATTAAAACTTTGAAATAAAAACTTTGAAAATTTTCTTTAAAACAGACTAAGAGTCCCCGCACAACAATGTCGGTGACGTTTTTTTCATACAAATTTGGCAAGAAAAAACGCTCGACCGAAAACCGTTTGAATAAAATCAATTTTATTTTTGTGTCGGTTTCTCTCTCTCTTTTAATTTTTCATATGAAAATGTTGCCACATTATAATAAATATTTCGATTATTTTCGATAAAGTAAACAAAAAAAATGTGATCTCTAAAAAAAAATTTATATAAAATTCTAAAAAAAAACATAAAAAAACGAATCAATATGAAAAAATCATGTTGATATTAAACAAAATAATAAGATTAAATAAAATTGTGTAGAAAAAGTGAAAAAATAATGTAAATATCAAAGCTTCGAACGAATTAATTCTATTGAGAATTAATTCCCAAAAAGTTCAATTCTGTTTTAAAAAGTTTTGAATTATCATTCCTTACTAGCATTCAACACGAATTAATTCAAAGGCTTAATTCTCAAAGCTTAAATCAAATTGAATTAATTCCCAAGAGAATTAATTCCTTGCAAGCAATCATTCGATTGAATGATCAAAATTTTTCATCATTCAAATCTATTACAAATTGAATGATGATTTTTTTATTTCATTCCCTTTGTATTTTCAAAAATGTGTTGCTTGTGTGCATTTTAAGCATCTTCGTGTGTAAACGATTGGCTGTTGTTTTGTCCACGTCTCGTCTGCTGCTTCCCACACAAGCATAAATGTGTGTGTATGTGTGTTGCGCTTCACTGTTTAAAATTGAATGATAAGCAAATTTCACCATTCAATTTGTAGTAGATTGATTTGGATAAAAAATAGTTCATTCCTTAAGAATGATCATTCTTAAGGAATGAATTCTTGAAAGAATTAATTCAGTGATTTTGAAAGTTGAATGATTTTAGGGAATGCCAAATTCTATTTTTTTAATTCGAATTAGAAAATTGAATTAAAGAATTAATTCTTTCGAACCTTTGGTAAATATAAACGTTTGACTGAATTTTCCGCTGCCGCCTTTGTTTTGCGCCTATACTCTCCCATGACCGAAACCGTCAACCGCTCCGACATTGTTGTGCGGGGACTCTAACTAAAAATTTCTGTAAAATTAACAAAATAATTCGCTTTTTTTAAATTTGGATAATTTTAAGCTTTAATTGCTAACACGCTAATTTCTTAAAAAAAATACCTGCACTCAAAAAAAAAACTGTAAAGTTAGCAAAAAATTTTGTTAAATTTAACTAAAAAAACACCTGATTTTGAACCTACTAAATTTCTAGTTAATTTAACAAAAAATATTTAGTTAACTTTTCGTAGAATGAATGTAGCAAACAAAACCGTAATTTTAACTAAAAATTCAGCTGAAAATTTCGTAACATTTTTTATTAGTTGAATTCAGCTAAACTTTTTGTAAAAAATTTCAAGTTTGTTAAATATTGGTTTTAAACACTAACACTTCACTTATTTTTTCTTATTTTTTTCACAGCATTAAGTTCAGCTTAAGTAGGACTTATGAGATTTGCATAGGAGGCTACACAAGAAATGTTTAAAATTTTTCACCTGACAAAAATTCGTAAACTCAGTTTTAAAGTCAACAAAAAAAATTAATTCAAATTTTATACAAAACTAGTATTTTCGAAAATTGAACTTAACTAAAAAAAGTATTTAAAACGCTGATTTTAACTAAAAATTTGCTAAAAAGCCAGTAAACTCGAGTTAACAAAAAAAAATTTTGTTAACTTTACAGTTTTATTTTTTTGAGTGTGCTTACAATTTTTGTAAAATTACAACAAAATCTGTTTTGGTACGTAAAGAGTTTTTGAAATTCAGCATACAGAATAAGTAAAATTACAGACAAATATATTTTTTAAACTGAAAGACAGAGAATTTAGATAAAACATGCATTTCGGCCAAAGAAATCTGTTAAAAGTTTCCTACTTAAAACTGAAAATCGTTTAACAGATTTTTCGATAAAGTTTTTCGTATGATTTTTCTTTTAATTGTGTTTTATATTATTAGACTCAATATTTTATCGGTTTGAGTCCATATTTATTATTTCTGGAAATATTTAAATTTGCATTACTTTCAGAAATCAGCAACAAAATATATTAAGTGACAACAAAGTTTAAGTGAAGATGTCAAAAGCTCCTGAAAGCTTTTGACATCTCCGTTTTTTGCCACCCTTTGATAATTAGCGCTTTTCGATAGTCACACTGAATGTGTATGTTTTTACAAGTGTTTTATTTTTGGATATCGTGCAAATTTTAACGGAGATGCCAAAAGCTCCTAAAAGCTTTTGATATCTCCGCTTTTTCCCACCCTTTTATCATCAGCACTTTTTGA
Source organism: Pegoplata infirma (assembly GCA_963921195.1). Classification (NCBI taxonomy): domain Eukaryota; kingdom Metazoa; phylum Arthropoda; class Insecta; order Diptera; family Anthomyiidae; genus Pegoplata; species Pegoplata infirma. The sequence goes on along the minus strand of OY992538.1, from coordinate 231,495,712 downwards.
TAGTTACACTTTATGTGTTGTGTGTTTTTACAAGTGTTTTATTTTTTGATTTATATTTCAATATTGAAAAAATTTCGACTAATAATCCCTTCGTAATGACCGAAATCGTCTGAAAACATAGCTCTCCAACTTCTGATTTATACTTGAAGAATGTCGAAAAAAATTTATGAAATTGTCAGCAAGATTTTTAAAAAATATTGCATTTTTTGTGCAACTGCAAAATCAGCAAAAAAAATTAAGTGACAACACAGGTTAAGCGGAGATGTCAAAAGCTCCTGAAAGCTTTAAAGATCTCCGCTTTTTGCCACCCTTTCATCATTAGCGCTTTTTGATAGTCACACTTAATGTGTTGTGTGTTTTTACAAGTGTTTTATTTTTTGATTTTGTGCAAAAATTTTTAAATTTCAATACTGAAAAAATTTCGACTAATAATCCCTTCGTAATGAACGAAATCATCTGAAAAAACAGCTATCCAACTTCTGATTCATGCTTGAAGAAAATCGAAAAATTTTTATGAAAATGTCAGCAAGATTTTTAAGGAATATTGCATTTTTGTGCAACTGAGAAATAAGCCAAAAAAAATTAAGTGACAACACAGTTTAAGCGGAGATGTCAAAAGCTCCTGAAAGCTTTTAACATCTCCGCTTTTTTGCCAACCTTTATCATCAGCACTTTTCGATAGTTACACTTAATGTGCTGAGTGTTTTATTTTTTGATTTTGTGAAAAAAATTTTAAATTTAAATCGCCTGAAAACACAGCTCTCTAACTTCTGATTTATACTTGAAGAATGTCGAAAAAAATTGTATGAAAGTGTCATCAAGATTTTTAAGGAATATTTAATTTTTTGTTCAACTAAGAAATCAGCAAAAAAATTAAGTGACAACGCAGGTTAAGTGGAGATGGCAAAAGCTCCTGAAAGCTTTTGGCATGTATTCGCAGGTTCTTTACTTTTTGGATTTGTGCAAACATTTTTAAATTTCAATATTGGAAAAATTTTGACTCGTAATCCATTCGTAATGACCGAGATCGTCTGAAAACACAGCTCTCCAACTTCCGATTTATGCTTGAAGAAAATCGAAAAAATTATATGAAAATGTCAGCAAGATTTTTAAGAAATGTTGCAATTTTTGTGCAACTGGACAAGCGTGCTTAGAACACTTCCTTGGCTTTGAACTCACTTTTACGGAAATTGTTTGAAAGTTTAAATATTTTTTTTCGGGTGTGCCGAAATAAAACTGAAGTAATGCTCCTTGGTTCAAATGCATATAAATTCCACAATTTTTGACGTATATTATTAAGAAACCCATTATTTTCTTCGTAATAAATCAGAGTTGAACTTTACATACAGAAATAAAATTTAAAATTTTTTTTGGCGAAACAAATTTTTTCACTTAAATCCAGCCCATTTATTTTTTATAATTGTTCGGCTAGTTTTTTTTTTAAACAAATTATTTTGCAATATGTTTTTCATTGTGGAGGGTATCACTTGTTATCACTATGAGGGTTATCACTTGTTCAATTAAACATTTTAGACTGGAATTAAAAGTTTTGTTAAATCAGTTAAATATTTAATTGATTCGCTTATGGCCAATATCACGTTTTATAAAAGTCTGTTTACATCTTGTTGTTGTGCTAATCATAACAACTAAAAAAAAAATAATCCACCCACAATCATAAATCCTAAAATTATTTGGGGATTTTTTAAAAAATCCATTTAATCTGTGTTTATAATTTCTATGAAATATATTTCATGTATGTATAAAACCAAGATCATATTCATTTACTAAATATTGTTTTTAACTAACTTAAAATATTGTTCTTAACATTAATACAAATAAGTGATTCTCCACCCCCCAAAAAAAAAAATTACTTACCCAGCAAAAAAAGTGTTGCCATAAAATTCAGCAATTAATAACTGCAATTCGGACGTTAAAAATAAAGTATATGCACATTCACAACAGCTTTCGGAAGTTGTCACACTTCCATCATCAGCACTTTTCGATTGTCACACATAATGTGTGTCAAATTAAGCTTAATGTATTATTTCATTAAGTTTTTGGTAGTTTTGACAAACTCGAATTAGAAAGAATACTTTCCTTCTTTTTGCTGGGTATTTTACCCCTAGCTACCCACAACAGTAAATCACATTGTTTTCGTTCCACATACAAATACACTATCACACTCACTCACAAAAATACACTTTCTTAATGTCCGTTTCATAAATATGTAGATTTAATACTATATATTTGTTTTTATTTTAAGCTTGTTATATACTACAAACATAAAACTATATGATGTATAAGTTACTACTACTACTACTTCTACATACTACTACATACATACTAACATATTATCATACAAAGTACAAATAAATCTTATAAACAAATCATAGCTAAAGATAAAATGTCCAGCTTAATGTTAAATGTCCTTTACATGGATTTTAAAAGAATGTATATGAGATATGTGTGTGTGAAGGAAATTGTGTGTTTTATAAAATAAAAGAAAATAGAAAAAAATCTTAAGAAATATTTAAATGTTGTTAATTTTGAGAAAAGGAAATGACGAATAAAAATTTATAGAAAATATTTGAAGAATTTAAAAAATTTAGAGAAGATTTTTCAGAATTTTGTTTTCTTCATTTTTTATACCCTCCACTCTAGTGAGGTATATATAAGTTTGTCATTCGTGTGTAACACCTCGAAATATTGATCTAGGAACCCATAAAGTATATATATTCATGACCCTCGATCGATTCTAAGTCGATCTAACAATGTCCGTCCGTCCGTCCGTCTGTCTGTCTGTCTGTCTGTCTGTATGTCGGTCCGTCTGTAGAAAATACGCAAACTTTTGAAAAACTTTACGGAGGCTCCTGAAGTTTGGCATATATGTTGGGCATTTACCTGGTCAGGTTGGTATTGCAATCCAGCAAAATCGGTCCAGTGCACTATAGGAAATTTTACCCTTTTTTTGGCCAAAATTATTTACAGCCAAACGGCTGGACCGATTTGACTGATTTTTTTTATTTGACTTTTGGAAGACTCTTTAGAGGGAGGGAGTGACTCTTAAAGGTTTTCATACACTCAAAAAAAAAAATTAGTAAAGTTACCTAAAAAATTACCTAATAATTAGTTCCAAACAGGGTTCCCGGGTTATAAGTTGCCGCATCTAAGATTTTTTAGATCCTTGATAGATTATATGGTTTTCTAAACTGTTTTTACAATATTTTTTTTTTTGAGTGTACACTAACTTTCGAAGATAACAGTAGAAATTTATTTTAACAATGTTAAGAAGTGTCAAACAAATCTACTTTTTAATAAGGATTTTATTCAAAAATTTTATTTTTGAGTTCCAAGTCGTCAACTACATTTCAAAATGCCACTACGGGCAGCCGTAGATGATGCAAGAGCTAGGGGCTCAACTTCCCTATTTAGATCTTTAGAGATTTCTGCTGTAACACGTATTTTTGTTCTCGCAGATTTTTACAAAAAAGTTAATTGCGGTCGCCCAGGTTTCGATTTAGTGGAGGCAGGCTGCGTTTCAAGTTTTTTTTAGCCAAGTATTGCCTTTAAGCCAAACAGCATGCTGTCTTTCAAAAATTTTCAAACTCCTACAACTTTTAATCCTTTTCATATTTATATTTGAACAAAATATTCTTAATTCCTCCTTTATTATTGTTTAAAGTTTTCGAAACATTCACTCTCAGCAATGTATGAAAAGAAATGGTCAGAAATAGCGGCTCCTTATCCACTTCTGCTTTATTTCTCTCGCCATGTATTAAATAACTCTGAATTTGGCACTCAGTAGTCACCTGGAAAAATGGGTATAAAAAAAAAGTTTGCACATATCCGACCTTGAAATTTTTTAAATTCGGAAGGTAATTGATTGTCCTAGAGAACTTTTATGGTTTTATAGCTAACATATGCTATCATTTTTTTTAAAGTCAAAATAAAATTCCAATTCATACTTCAATAAGTTCATCTTAAGGTCACTTCAATTTTTCCAATAAAATCGATCTAATAGATGAGTTCACCAACATTTCACTATTTATCATTAAAGTACTCACCTTTGACATTATTTTCCATTTTTTAGTTTTTAAAAACTATAAATTCTTAATATAAAAACTTTTGTTAGAAGCTATCACAAAATTCGCTGCTCTCAATCGTTATTTTATAACTAAGTAAGAAATTGCAAGAAAAACTACTGATAAAGTGACAGTACATCAATTCTGTCGAAAAATTGAGAAAGAATTGTTTACTTTGTTAAGTTTTTTTTATATTAATGTGAAAAAAAATAATGTTTGCAAAAATTTTAATTTTGACTTTTGGCCAAAAAATGGGTAAAATTTCCTATAGTGCAGTGGTTCAAAAGTTATGAGCAAACGACTGAATTTCGGCAATGGTTTTTCGAGAATTTACGAGATAAAACACACGCTAACTTTTAAAAGGCAATTCTGAGGAGCAATTCTGACCTGGTTAGTATTGAATTTCAGCCAAATCGGTCCAGTGTTTCAAAAGTTATTAGCAAAACCGTGAATTTCAGATTAGGTTCACCTTAAATTCAAATGTTGAAAACCCGCAAAACATGTTTTAAAAACATTGGTAAGTCACAAAAATATTTTAAAACGTATTTTTGTCACTCAAAAATATGTTTACACTAAAATAAAAAAAATGCACTCGAAAAAAACTTGTACACTCAAAAAAAATTTACACTCAAAAAAATTGTAGTAAATTATCTTTTTTTCAAAAATTACTTAAAAAAAGTTTTTTTACACAAAATAAAATATTTCTAATCAAAAATGGTATTTTTTTCGCTTTAGAATTTAAATAAATAAAAATTCTTCGATCTCGAGTCCATTTTTTTTATTTTTTGTAAATAAATATTCTTTTATTCCATATCAATTTTTCGATCCTCTTTGAGGATCATCATCAGGCGATTTAGTAAATTTTTATACACACAAAAAACTTTAAAATATTGGAATGGAATAAAAGAATATTTATTTACAAGAAAAACTGGACTCGAGCTCGAAGAATTTTTATTTATTTTTATTGTATTCTTCAAATTTTTCTCAAATATTTAAGATTTAAAAGCAATAAAGAATTAAAAGATATTTAAATTAGCTTATTATAATGAAATATTGTAAATAAACCTCGAAAAACGTTGAGATTTTTATATATTTCTAAAATAACATTAAATCATTCTCTGCGTTAGTATAAACGATATTTCTATAATTTTTAATTTTTCTCCCCCCCTAAAACCATACTACAATTTATAGTTGCCTCCCACCCCTCAAAGTATGCTTTAACAAATTTTATTAAACTTTGTTTCTTTTTTTGATTTCATATATAATTTTTTTAACGATTTTCAACAATTCTAAACTATCAACTACAAAAACAGGTCATAAAACATCAGCAATAAACATTTCATTGACAACATATGTGTACTTTGTAACAATAACAACTGTTATATGTTTCTTTTCCAAATATACAACAAAAAAAAAAAAAACTTTAATACAATTGTCTAGAAACAATAAAAAAAGCATACAAACATACATTTTATGCACATACACTAAGCCAAAGCTTCTCAAATGGTGGGTCGTGTCACCAATGGGGTCGAGAAGACATACTCAATTGATTTAAAGACGATCTAGCGAAGAATGTCCGTCTGTTAAATAAACAAGTCAGAAAGTTATAGTCGGTCAAGACCGACCATATTATACCCCACACCAGTGTTTTCCGGAAAATGGGTCCCAAGTCCAAACATGGACCGATTGGATCTTTTTTTGTCAATAGACCAATTTAACTGAATATCGGTTGAAATTTTTATATGGGGGACTAAGTCCAAAATTGGTCAAATTATTTTCCGATTTGTAAGCGAAATATTTTTTTAAAAAATTTGGCCAGAAATTGTTCACTTATTAGATACGACTAGGTTTCAATCAAAAAAGAATCCAAAAATCTTTAGGAAGTTGGTAAATTTTGATGTGTATAATGGAAAAGTGTGATAGTGGAAAGTACCCTTTAGCAACTAAAAATAAAATTTTTATCAAATATTTCCATTTTTATGAATTTTAAGGGAATTATGTGAATATCGGGAGGGTGGTTTGTATTGTGACTACCAGAAGGACTGACCCGATTCCTTTGAAATTTGGAACGATGATTTGTGCATACAAATTTTGTTTACTTGCAAAATTTCAAAGCGATATCTATTATAATACTGTTTTTAGAGTCATTTAAGCCGAATCCAAAGGGGGAGTTTGTATGGAGCTAGGTCTTAACATGAACCGATTTTCTCCAATTTCAATAGGGTTCGTCCTTGCCAAAAGATGCTTAAGTTTAAAATCTCAAGTCAATTGATTGAAAATTTCGACCTGTATCGTGCTTAAACCGATAGATGGACGGACGGACGGACGGACGGACGGACGGACGGACGGACGGACATCGCTAAATCGACTCAAAAAGTAATTCTGAGTCGATCGGTATACTTGAAGGTAGGTCTAGGACTAATATTTCGGGTAGTTACAAACATCAGCACAAACTCATTATACCCTGTACCACAGAGTGGTGTAGGGTATAAAAACTGTAATTTTTTAAGTCAAAGAAGTGTTTTGTCCGATTTTGAACGTCTGGGCGAACTTTGAATTCTCCTAAGTCTAAAACTTATGTGGTACAAATTTGAGGCCAATCGGATTAAATTAACCAGTGGCGCCTGGCGATCAAAGTTTTGAAAAATATTTTAACAAAAATATATCTTGCTACATATCACATTTATTAATTTTGATGTGCTAAACACGAATATTAAAAAAATCTTACAAGCGGTTTTCGAGATATCGCTATTTGGAATTAGCAAAAAAAAATTATGGTTTTTCCAACATTTAGGAAATTTAAAAAAAATTTAAATTCCTTTCTCTTGACCCTTTCATAGAGCTTGAGACAGTCTTTCATTTAAACTTAATTTGAATCAAATCGGATGATTTTAGAACGTGGTGCACTTCCATGATTTTTTTTTTCTGAAATCGGTCGAGCTGTTTTCGAGATATTGCCATTTTAAATTTGTCAAAAAATTTCTAAAAATGGAAGTTTCATCCTACATTCAAGAGATTTAAAAAAAAATCATAAAATTGTTTTCCACTGACTATTTTAAAGAGCTTAAGATAAACTTTACTTTAAACTTAATTTAGGACAAATCGGAATATTTGAACTCATTAGGCCCTTCCATCAAAGTTTAAAGTTTTTGGGAAACAATTTCTAAAAAACCAAAATTTTGATCGAAGGCCTCTACGGGTTGAAATGATCGGATTTGGCATAAGTTAATTAAAAATTAAATTTTGTCTTAAGCTTGATTGGGTTAAAATCGATTAAGGATCACACAAGGATACATTACCCACTAATTTCAAGTGGACAGTGTAAAAACCACAGTACATGAGTAGTAGGTTCACAGAGGTGCATTTGATGTGTGTAAGTATTAGTGACAGCACACGGTGTAACTTTTGACGTTTCATACAAAACGTAAACAAACAACATAAATACATACACAAAAGCTTACACGTACAGACACACTTACACTAAGAAGCGATGATAATTCTGTACTAAAAACCATACCACCATATTGGAAAGTACGCAATTAGCATCAGTGTTTGCATACTAGTCTGTGCTGTGGTAAAAACGTTTCGTTATGTCCCTTTGTTCATTCGGAAACCACTTTACTAAGTCTAAAGCAAAACTAAATGAGAAACCCTGCCCTAAAACAAATGTTATAACACTTCGATGATGTGAACAATTTTTTAGCAATTTTCCAAAAAATGTGTCACACAAAAACGTGATTTTTTAGATTGGCAAATAATAAAAAAAAAACACAAAAGTTTACTTTAGAAAAAGAAACTGTATGTAGGTAAAGAAAGTAGGAAATGAAAAAAGAAAAATCTTTTAACATATGTTACCTAATGAACACAAGTAGATCCTAATGATCTCCTATATTTCGAACATATATATATTTTTACAGCCTTCATCATACATATTGTTTGTTACTTATGATGATGATGGTGATAATGTATAAAATCGTTATAGAAAATTTTGTGCACTAAAGAAAAATATTAGGGAAAATGGGAAAAAATAGAAAAAACATATTCGATTTTTTCTGTAAGTACAGATCGAGCACGGGCTCTAATTATATTTGTTATAAGGGTTCAAGTTGAAAAAATGTAGAAGAAAAATTGAATTTCTAAAAATTATAGACATTTCTGGTATTTCCTATACCGGTTTCAAACACCCCAGTTAGTGTCATAATCAGTAGGATTTTAAATGTCGGTTTGTCTTGTTAATGAAAACTGTTTTTATATATGTGAATATTTATAGTTTCTACAGAATAAATTTTGACAGTTTCCAACACTACAATTCTATTTCTAGCAATCTCAACCTCACTTCATACTTTCTTTCTACTTTTTTGTCTCTTACTTTATTTAAAAATATTTAAAATATTTTATGAAAAAAAAAAAAATGAAACACTCTGAGTAAAAAAAATTATATATAATTTGATAAAATTATATATAAAAATAAACGAATTTATATAGCGGCTTCAGTTTTCAAAAAATTGGATAAAATTAAATTAAATTATATATAATTTGATAAAATTATATATATTTTTATCCGAAAAAGTTTCTAAACTATTTTTTTTGTAGGTTAGGTTAGGTTGTAAGTGGCTGCTGACGTTTTACGTCAACACACGTAGACTCTGAGGTCCATTGTGATACCACGGGACCGTAATAGGTTTCCCTACTAGTCCCTGTCGTTAAACCAGTTTGAGCTTCTTATAAAACTCCTTAGATGTTGAATTTTGACATCCGACAAATAAGAAAGATCGTACAGCTCCCTAGATCCCAGTGAAGCAAGTCTCTGACCAGAAAGTGCCGTGCACTGGCAAATAAGGTGTTCGACAGTTTCCAACTCCTCTTCATCCATGCAACTTCGGCAAAAGTCATTCGACGGCACGTTTAACCGCTCTGTGTGCTTCCCTATAAGACAGTGTCCGGTAATTATAGAAACCACCGTCGAAATCTCTCCTCTTGGAAGCGATATCAGCTCACTTGTGCGCCCCTGATTAAGAGAAGGCCAAATCAGTCGTGTTGTCTCACACGTCCATCCATTTGCCCATCTTTGATTAGTCTCCGTCGCAGAACAAAGCCGTAGGTTTTGCTTGCAAGTTTCTAGAGGCATACCAACACATTCCAATTCTGTTGGAACCTGTAAGGTAGTTCCTAGTCTTGCAAGCTCATCGGCTTTGCAATTCCCTGGAATGTCTCTGTGCCCTGGGACACATATGAGTCGTATGTTAAACTGCTTGGCCATCTCATTTAAAGACGTGCGGCAGTTAAGGGCAGATCTTGTTTTCAGAAACATTGAATCCAGGGACTTGACCGCGGCTTGACTGTCAGTATAGATGTTGACTGCGGTTGTAGACAAGACATTGCAGCTCAACCAGTCAGCCACTTCCTTTATTGCCAGCATCTCTGCCTGGTAAACACTGCAATGATCTGGCAATCTACGAGCCAGGCTCAACCCAAGCTCTTCCGAATAGACTTCAAAGCCCACTTGTTTGTGCAGCCTCGATCCATCTGTGTAAAAATTTATGGTAGCTCCACTACCCGGAGTGTCCCCCATCCAAGACTCACTGGATGGTATCATAGTGGTAAAGTGGCGCTCAAAGAGGGAGCACATCTTTTTCAAGATCGCGCTATGGCCACAATCGCTGCTCCTCCATTGCAGCGTGCTATTAAGTCGAATTGCCGACGCAGCCGCATACTGCCTACCCAATATGTCCAAGGGTATCAGGTGAAGGAGGATTTCTAATGTAGGTGTAGTACGAAGAGCACCAGTGATGCACATTGACGCCATTCTCTGTACCTTCGTGATAAAGACACAGTTCGCTTTTGTTTCTAAAGCAGGCCACCAGACAATGATTTCATACAGCAAAATTGGACGCACCACTGCTGTATAGATCCAATGAACGACTTGAGGGCTAAAACCCCATCGTTTTCCAATGACCCTTTTACAGGAATACAAAGCAATCGTTGCTTTTCTCACCCGTTCCTCAATATTACGCCTGAAATTCAGCTTCCTAGAAATACTCCAAGATAATTGGCTCCATCTGAGAAGGTGATTTCAGTACCGTCCAGAGAAATAGGATCAAAAGCAGGAATCTTATTTTTCCTTGTAAACAAAACAAGCTCTGTTTTACTAGGATTAACTCCTAGACCACAGTCTCTTGCCCATTTTTTTTTTGTAAGTGTATTAAAATATATATTTTTCTAATATGACCGTACACTGTAAATGTCATCAAGTACTTGAAGTATATTGGCAAAAAAAAAATATATAAAAGATTATTAGATTTTTTTTTTCGTTTCTAGATTTTGGCAAATATTACTTTTTGTGTTAATAATATTAAACAATTTTTTTTTCTATTCCTTAAATACTTTACCAAGTGTTTCATTATGGTTTGTTACACATACCAAAATGTTTTTGTCACATTTCTCCTTTCGATAACATTTTTAATACAATTTGAAGGGCTCATAGCCTACTTTTAGGCTTAATACTACATATTTTTATTTATTGCTTATAAGATGAAAAAATAAAAAAGGATAAAATATAGGAAAAATTCAATTTCACACTCACTTGAAACATGAAAGTTATTAATAAGCATGATAATTAATTTAATTAAAATTTTAATTTCATAGAAAAAAAAAAAAATCCTCAAAAAAAACAAAATAATTTTTTTATGCTGCCTACTTTTTGTTTGTTATAATTGTTTTATTTAAATAACACATTGTATTTTATTTCAAAAATATTAGTTAAGCCATTTATAGAAAATTTAACCTTTTTTTTTTGTTTAAATAGTTTAAATTTTATTTCAAAGTTAACCCTTAAAAATATATTTCATATAGTTTTTGCTTAATAGCATCCTTAATGTATGCTTTTAATTTTTTTGTATTTAACAAATCATCTCTTTGTTTACTTAAATCTTTTGCAAAACTATTTCAAAACAAAACAGATTTCATTTAGTTTTATGTTTTTATTTCATTATAACCAAAAAATATTCGTTAAAATTGTTTATGTTTGAATTTTTTTTTTTTTTTGTTCAAATAATTGCGGCATAGTTTTAGGGTTGTTTGTGTAAAATATAAATTCTTTCAATTTTAAAATAATTTCATTGAAATATTTTTTTTTTTTTAAGAGAGTAGGTTTTTTATTTAAAAAACGAAATTTTTGTTTGAAACAAATAGAAACTAAAAGTTTGTTTGTAAACCACATCAAAGAATATATAATTTTATTTAATATGACTGGGTTTATGCTGTGATGGTGAACGGCTTTCAATATGATTAAAAATATAGCATATATTAAGGCATTTTATTTTATAAAAAAATGGCTGTGACTGAAAAAAAAAACACTGGTCAAAAGTTAAATGATATTTTTTGTAAACATGGTAAAAGGCATTATTTAAATAAGGAAATTGTTGTCTACTTTTAGGCGATTTGGATTTAATCCTTAATATGAATTTAGGTTATACATATTCTAGTAATATTTTCATATATTCCATTAAGGAACAACAAAAAAAAATATTTTAGGAAAATTTTAGCCAAACTGGAAAAATCGTGGAAAAATTTAAAAATTTAAAAAAAAATCTAAAAAATTCAGAAAAATTTAAAAAAAAATTATCAAAAATTAAAACAAGGTTAGAAAAAATAAAAAAATATATTAAAAGAAAACAGAAAATTAAGTAAAATTTTGAAAAATTAAGGAAAGTCTGAAAAAACGTAGAAAATTAACACACTTGGAAGAAAATAAAAATCAGAAAAATTATATTTTAAGTAAGGTTATTTGAGTTCGAGGTAATTTTTCTTTACTAATTACAATCGTGATATTCTCTTAGAATAATGTATACGAAAATTATTTATCTGTTTTAAATTGATTTACGTTGGTAATTTTTTGCACATTTTGATCTCGTCAAGACTATTTAGCAAAATATAAATATAATAATATATACTACTTACAAGTTGCATAGTGTATTTAAATGACAACAAAACCTAAATAATAATATATTTGAACTCTACACTCATTGAGCATTAAAGTAAGATAAATTATATCATCTCTTAGTTTGACAAAATAGTCAAACAACCAACAAAAATTATTAAAACAGATTTCATATGACTACCCAGGCTACCCATATGACTTTTCAGACAAAATTCAGACAAAATTTAGAACAATTAAGTAAAAAAAAAGAAAAAGTTGAAATTTAATAAAAAACTAAAAAAATTAAAGAAAATGTAAAAAAAAATAAAACAAATTCGACAAAATTTAAATAAATACAAAAAATTTTAAAAAAATCAGAAAAATTTAAAAAATTAAGTCAAAAACTATCAAATATTCTAAGAAGCTCAAAAAAACTTAAAAATTTTGAGACGTCATAAATAATTTAAATTGTTTGAAGAAAACAATTAGAAAAATTCTGAAAAAATCAGAAAAACAAATAAAAAATCAAGAAAAGCCTAAAAAAACTCACAATAGAAACGATTTACTACAAAGTAGCAAACGAGTCTAATGACAAATCGTTTGTGCACAAACTAGAATATTAATACATATTCGCCTCTATTCACAATGAAAATTAGAAAGACGAAGAAATTGTACCATACTAATAAGGCAACGATTGTCAATAACCAACAAAAATATTTAAAACAATTTTACATACGATAGTCCATTGGACTAAAACAATATGTTATTTGTGTTGTTGTTGTGAGAAATACTCCATATTAGGGTTATTCATCACATGGCGTGCCAACCATTATGTTCAAATTCTGATTAATTTTTTTTGTTGGTTATTGACAATCGTTGCTTCCCAGCAAAAAATAAGGGAAATAGTCCAAATCAAACCACTTCCGAAGTACTCCAAAAAAAGCAGTTAACCCCTGATTTATTATTCAAATGGAAATACTTTTAAACAACTTCCAAAAATTGATATATAATGTCATAAATTATGGCTTGCACCACTTCCAAATATAGACATTAGTATGCACTTCCTCACTAAAGAAATCTCCACTTTAAAACTTCATTAAAAAATTTGGAAATTATCAATAATTATTTAATAAATATTGGTTATTTTACAAATGCTATATATATAAAAATTACATGAAATAATTCAATTAAGGAATGTATTAATAAATTATATTAAGCTTCTTACGTATAGTAAGGAAAAATTATGAAAATTCAGAATATTAGGTTTGATTTTTGTTTTCTATAGCTTTTTCCTACAGCTTTTTTTTGGTAATATCCAAGTTTATGACTATTATAAACTCGGTTTTAGCAATAGCACTGTTTTCGCATAACCGTATATATGCCCACCTACACAAATTTTAAACTATCCACGCTTATTTTTAACTTGTATAATTATTGGCATTAAATTTAAGTTTCGATAAAAGGTTCGCATTTGAAAATAAAATGTTTTTTTCCGTGTTTGCTTAAATAAACTTTGACATTCAACAAAAGTGGTGCCAAAAAAATTTTAAATTTTAATGTTAAAATATAAACGGTTACGCGAAAACAGGACTAATGTTTCTTGCTATCAAAAAATATGGTTAAACGAATCATAAAACAATGTTTCAACTAAACCGTGTTTTACCATAGCAATGCGAATGTGCTATAATCCCGTATTCTCATACACGTCTTTTAAATTTAAATTAAACGACTCGTTTAGTATTTATTCCATTACAACGAAATGACACTATATGGTAATAGAATGATGAGCTAAAACGAGTTGTTTAATTTAAAACGAGTCGTATGCGATTCCTACTTTTTTATACCCTCCACTCTAGTGATAGAGGGTATATATAAGTTTGTCATTCCGTTTGTAACACATCGAAATATTGGTCTAGGACCCCATAAAGTATATATATTCGTGATCCTTGATCGATTTTAAGTCGATCTAGCGATGTCCGTCCGTCCGTCCGTCCGTCCGTCCGTCTGTCTGTCTGTCCGTTGAAAACACGCTAACTTTTGAAAGACTTTACGGAGGCTACTGAAGTTTGACATATATGTTCTTCATTTACCGGGTCAGGTTGGTATTGCAATCCAGCGAAATCGGTCCAGTGGTTCAAAAGTTATAAGCAAAATAGTAAATTTCGGGAAGGGTATTTTTCGAATTTACAAGATTAAAACCACTATAACTTTCGAAAGACAATTCTGAGGGGACTGAAGCTTAGTATATATATTTGCTGTTCCCCAAGGCTGTTTGGTTTTGAATTTCAGCAAAATCGGTTCAGTGGTTCAAAAGTTATAAGCAATGCACTGAATTTCAGATTTGTTTCACCTTAAACTGTTGAAAACTCGTTAAGCAAGTTTTAATAGCATGGTGAAATACCAGTTTTGTAAAACTTGTTGTTGTTTGTTTTCTTGTCGTGGGGTGCAGTTTAGTTGTTAGACAAGTAAAAATTTGTTATTGTTAGTGTAACTGTATGTAACGGGAAAAAATCAAATAAAGTATGTGTATGATTGAATGTTAATTTGTTTTTGGTTTTTAAAGAAAAGGATGGTAATATAAAAAGAGGAAAATATGTGAAATAGTTTTTTTTTGTATTACATATATGTAGGTATAAAACAACAAAAATATTTTACAAAGTAATTTGTTACTCAAAGAATTTGTACACTAAAAAAAATTTACACTCAAAAAAAAATTTACACTTAAAAAAAAAAATGTTACACTCAAAAAAAAAATTTACACATTATTATTTTTTTCAATGAAATGGCAGACTCAAAAAAATGTTGACAGTCAAAAAAATTGTACACTCAAAAAAATTTGATTGATTTAAAGAAAGTTTGACTCAAAATAATATATATTTCTAATAAAAAATTTGTAATGCAATTTTTTTAAATTTTTTTTAGAAAATTACTATCAGATAACATTGTGGAGGGTATTCATAGATTCGACCAAGTCGAATTAAATTTTTCTACTTGTTTTTCCTTCCTTTTTTTTTCTTTTTGAAATTTGGTCTGGGGGGTAATTTCCCCTTCCCCCCCTTGTACCCGCCCTTGTTATTTTATTTTTACTACATTTTTATTGTTTTGACTACAAATTTTAGTAGTTTTTACTACATAAGTCAGTTGTTTTTTGTCAGTTAAAATAACTAACATTGTTAGTTGATTTAACTGAAAAAGTAGTTGACCCCAAAACAACTTACAAAGTAGTTATTTTAACTGTCATTTTCAGTTGATTTTACTAACATAATTTTTTGAGTGTAGTGTTTAATCACTTCTTAAATATACAATATTATGCATTCGCAATGAAGTGGTTAATAAGTATAGTCAAAAATTCAAAGTATTAGAATAGTATGAAGACCACTTCATATGTACTGAAAAACGAGTTGAAACAACTACTTACTTGCTGCGACAACTATATGAAAATGTAATGAGATATTCAGTAGATATTCACTACTCCAGAAGCAGTAGAAGTCCTTTTTATCATTGTTCTAAGTAATGTTTTTTTTTGCTGGGTTAATAAGTATGGTACAATTTCTTCGTCTTTCTAATTCTCATTGTGAATAGAGGCGAATATGTATTAATATTCTAGTTTGTGCACAAACGATTTGTCATTAGACTCGTTTGCTACTTTGTAGTAAATCGTTTCTATTTTTGCTAAATAATCTTGACAATGGAATCTTGACAAATTCCGAAACACGTGTCGATTAAGTCTTGCAAAAATGACCAACATAAATAAATTTAAAACAAAAAAAAAAAAAATAATAATTTTCTTGAAAATTATGCTATGAGAATATCGTGGTTTTAATTAGTAAAGAAAATAATGACCTCGAGCCAGAATAAACATCCTCAAAATATAATATTTTAAAGGTCGAATAAAACAATTGTTATTTTTTAAAAAAAATTAATCAGAATTTTTTAAGACTCACAATAATTTGAAAAAAATCATAAAATTAAAAAACAGTAGTTGTTTTTCAATCCAATTCAAAATTAAAAAAAAAAAACAATTATTTTAAGAAAATTTGCCTAAAAGTAGCCAACATTTTTTTTATTAAAACAACTGCTTAAATTATGCATTAAATTCGTTATAATAAAACCAAACCCACTGCAATGGGAACACATACGAAAAATCTCCTCCCATCCTACTACTCTTTTTATACCCTCCACTCTAGTGATAGAGGGTATATATAAGTTTGTCATTCCGTTTGTAACACCTCGAAATATTGGTCTAGGACCCCATAAAGTATATATATTTATGATCCTCGATCGATTTTAAGTCGATCTAGCGATGTCCGTCCGTCCGTCCGTCCGTCTGTCTGTCTGTCCGTAGAAAACACGCTAACTTTTGAAAGAGTTTACAGAGGCTACTGAAGTTTGGCATATATGTTTGTCATTTACCTGGTCAGGTTGGTATTGCAATCCAGCCAAATCGGTCCAGTGGTTCAAAAGTTATGAGCAAAAGAGTAAATTTCGGCAAGGGTGTTTCGCGAATTTACGAGATAAAAAACACGATAACTTTCGAAAGACAATAATGAGACTACTGAAGCTTCGCATGTATCTTTGTCGTTCCCCGGGTCTGTTTAGTATTAAATTTCAGCTCAATCGGTCCAGTGGTTCAAAAGTTATAAGCAAAATCCTGAATTTAAAATTAGTTTCATCTAAAATGCCACGTGTTTTAACAAGTTTGAAAAGCATTGGTGGTAACTAACAGTGGCGGGTACAGCTTTTGGGTCTGGGGGGGGAAAATTTTTTTGACTTCAAAAAAAAATCATAAATTCTCCTTTGTTGACGAGCAAAAAAAAGGGATACGTTTTTTTACAAAAAAAAAGTGATGGGAAAGCTATAAAATCATCAAATTTATTAGTTTTTGCCGAATAAGGTTTGTTTTTCATGATCATATTTCGTTAATATCCATTTTTTTTAATTTATTTTAAAAGAAAATTGTATATTTTTCGTATACATAAGAAGAGAATTTTTAAATAGAAGAAATTCTCCATAGAAAACATCAGATGTTGAGATATTTTTCGTGAAAAAATATTTTTTATAGCTAAAATGTCTCAGAATATAACACTAAATGTCTCAGAATCTGAGACTATTTTCGTATAGAAAAATTTTCGGATTTTTAAATGAAATTTAAAAAAAAAAAATGTATATTTTTTGTATACATAAGAAGAGTCTAAATCTGATAATTTAATAGAAGAAATTTTTCCTACATAGAAAATATCAGATTTTGAGACATTTTTCGTGAAATTTTTTTTTATAGGGAACATGTCTCAGAATATAAGACTTCTCCTTAACGAAAAATGTCTCAGAATCTGAAACTTTTTTCGTATAGAAAAATTTTCAGATTCTAAGAATTTTTTTCCACAGAAAAAGTCTCAGATTTTGAGACATTTTACTATAGAAAAAGTCTCATATTATAAAGCATTACTGAGACATTTTTCCTATAGAGTGATCTCTGATTATTAGATTTGTTTCGTACAGAAAAAATTTAGATTCTGAGAACTTTTTTCTATAGGAAAAGTCTTAGATTCTTTGACCTTTTTCCAATAGAAAAAGTCGCAGATTCTAAGACTTTTTTCCTAAAGAAAAAGTTTCAAATTCTGAGATCTTATTCCTTAAGAATAAGGCTCAGATTCTCACACATTTTTCCTAAAGAAAAAGACTCAGATTCTGAGAGCTTTTTCTTATATAAAAAAAAGTTTAAAATTCTGGCACTTTTTCTCTAAAGAAAAAGTCACAGATTCTGAGGCCTTTTCTTTTTCTGAAATCTTTTCCGATTCTAACACTTTTCCTATAGAAAGAGTCCTAGATTCGGAAATGTTTTTCCTATACAAAACGTCTCAGACTTTAAGACCTTTTTCCTATAGAAAGGTCATAGATTCTGAGACCTGTTTCCTACAGAAAAAGTCTAAGATTCTGAGACATTTTTCTGAGATTCTAAGACCTTATTCCTACAATAAAAAGTCTTAGATTCTAAGACTTTTTCCCGTTGAAAAAGTCTCAGATTCTGCGACCTTCTACCAATTCAGTTAGTTTCAACTTCCGAGACTATTTTTCAACAATAAAAAGTATCAGACTTTGAGACATTTTTCTTCTTAAAAAAGACTCAGATTCTGAGAAATTTTTCCTTAAAATAAATCTCAAATTTAGAAATTCTAAGACTTTTTTCCAATAGAAAAATTCTTCTGTGACTTTTTTTCCTATAAGTTTTCAGACCTTTTTCACATAAAAAAATTCTGATATTCTGAAAATTTTTTCTTTAGAAAAAGTTTATTCTTTAGAAAAAAACATTTAAAATAGTTTTACAAATGTAAGTTCGACTATCACTATTTTTAAGATTTTAAGATATTTTTTTTTATTGCTATGTAGAAGACAAACACTTTTTATATAAACCAAATTACTTAAGATCCTGTAACATTTTTCTAAACAAAAAAAGCATATTCTAAGTAATTTGTTTAGCAAAAATTCATAAAAATATTGACAGATATTTTTCACAGAAAATTTTCAGATTGATTCACTTTTTCCATAAAAAATTTTCCCTTTTAAAGTTTTCAGATTTTTCTATGAAAAATTTTTGGACTTCGAAATTTTTTGAGAAAATTTCCTTCTTTCTTTTTTCTTCTTTTTCTTTTCTTTCCTTTTCTTTATTTTTTCTTTTTTTTTTCTTCTTTTTTTCTTTTTTTCCTTTTTTTTTTCTTTTCGAAATTTGGTCTGGGGGGGGAAATTTCCCCTTTTTCCCCCCCCTTGTACCCGCGCATGTAACTAAACAATGCTTTTCAAACTTGTTTAATTTTAAAGCAATGCTTTTTAAACTTGTTTAGTTCTAAAAGCATTGGTAACTTAAAAATTACACTCAAAAAAAATTGTACACTCAAAAAAAATTTTACACTCAAAAAAAATTTTACACTCAAAAAAAAAATTACACAAAAAAAAATTTTGTTTTTTTTTTACAAAAATTACAACATTTTGTGTACATATGTACGTACGTGCATTCACTCAGAAATATTTTTACAGTAAAAAAAAAACATTACACTCGAAAAAAATTTTACACTCAAAAAAAAATAGTAATTTTTCTTTTTTTTTAAAAGAAAAATTTATTTTTTTTTTACAAAAATGACAATATTTTGTTTACACTCAAAAAATTATGTTAGTAAAATCAACTGAAAATGTCAGTTAAAATAACTACTTTGTAAGTTGTTTTGGGGTCAACTACTTTTTCAGTTAAATCAACTAACAATGTTAGTTATTGTAACTGACAAAAAACAACTGACTTATGTAGTAAAAATTACTAACATTTGTAGTCAAAACAACTATAATGTAGTAAAAATAAAATAAACAATATATATTTTTTTCCAAAAAATGTTTCAGAAAAAAAAAATGAAGACCAATTTTTTTTTTTTTTTTTTTTTAAAGTTGTAAAAAAACGATTTTTTTTTTTTTTTTTTGGAAAAAACTTTGAAAATTTTTCAGAGATTAAAAAAAAATAAAATTAACTACTTTAAATAAATGTTACTACATTACAGTACTTTTTTGTTAGTTATTCAAAAAAACTACTTAAAATAACTAACAGAAATAGTTGTTTGATATTTTTCATACAAAAATAACCGACTTTGTAGTTGAAAACAACTAACTACTGGAAAATATACAAACAACTAACATGTAGTAACTTACATAATTTTCTGAGTGTACATACGTACGTGCATTCATTCAGAAATATTTTTACAGTAAAAAAAACATTAAACTCGAAAAAAAATTTACACTCAAAAAAAAATTAGTAATTTTTTTTTTTTTTTTTTTTTTTTAAAAGGCAAAAAAAGAGTTTTTTACTCAAAATAAAATATTTCTAATCAAAATTGTTAATTTTTTCACGTTAAAAAATGTACTACCCTTTAAAAAAATGCATTGTGGAGGGTATTAATAGATTCGGCAAAGTCGAATTTAACTTTTCTACTTGTTGTAAATTAATTTCCTTCTAAAACACTATTATCTGTTAAAAAAATACTGTTTTTGGTGGACAAAATGTTGTATTTTGCAAAAAAAATATTAACAATTTTTCGAAAGACACATTCGATATTTTCGAAAAAAACCTTGCAAAATTACAAAAAAAAATATTAACTTTTTTTTTGCTACCTCCTATTTGACATAATTTCCTAGTAATTTTACAAGCTTTTTACCAATAATTTTGTAATTTTACAAGGTTTTTACCAATAAAATTGTAAATTTACAAATATTTTGGCACGATCAAATTTACAAGGAGGTTTCGTAACTTAACTAGATTTTCTTTTCTACCTCCTATTTTACGAGAATTTCTAGTAATTTTACAAACTTTTTACCAATAATTTTGTAATTTTACAAGCTTTATACCAATAAATTGTAAATTTACAGTTTACAAGGAATTCTCGTGAATTTACTAGATTTTTTTGTAAAATTATCTTGAAAATTTGTAAAATTACAAAAAAAAATTTTAAATTACAAAAAAAAATTTAAATTTCGATCCAAATTTGTTTGTTAAAAAACAAGAAAAACTGTTAAATATTTGTAAAATGTGATTACGAGGCTTTTCCTAGTAATTTGACAATTTTTTTTTTTTGTGTGTACCTATTCGAACTCTAGCAACTGTCCCCATTGCAGTATCTTTATTATTTATTATCTTTGAATAAAACGAAACCCCGATTTTTAATTTATTACTTGTTACGTCCATTTTCATTTAATTTAATGATTTAAATCCCAATTTTGTCTCATATATAAAAATAAAAGAAATTACATATTTTTAGGCTTTAATTTAAATATTTTCTTAACCATACTTTTAGGCTATAAACACACATAAACTTAACACTAAACCTTAATAATTCTTATATGCACATTTTCTAATTCATGAATATATAAATATTTAATATTCCATAATAAAGTTAAATTTTGCATACAAAATGCATGTTATTTTTATCTTTTAGCATAATTTTATATAATTGCATAATTATGCGTATGGAAATATTGTTAAGGTAATAGCTAACGGAAATTTTTGAAAAAAAAAGAGAATAAGTCAATTTAACTAATTACCTATGATATTTTTTTAAAGCTAAAGGGCATCATTATAAAATTTTATCAAGATATTTTTGTAGTAAATTTTTTCAAAAATTTCAATGAAATTAGAAATATTATTGTAGTTTTTGGTTGCTTAATAATATAAATTAAATGCAATAAAATCTCATTATTTTCTTGTTTTGTTTAAATCTACTTAATTCCATATTTTCTTGCTTGCATACAATACAATTCATTGATGCATATGCGTAAATATTTAAACATTATACGTTTTCTTATTGCAGTTTAATTTTTTTTTTTTGTTTTATAAAATAGTTAAAAATTTATTAACCGTAACGCTATAAATTCAAATATCAACAAAAGAAACAGAATAGTTCATGTACAATAGATTGTCCCGGAAATAAAAAGAAAAATAGGGCAGACCCGATAGAAAAATATTTCAAAAATGTTTTTAACTTTTCGCAAATTTTCCAAAAAATATCAGAAAAATGCATAAAATTTCAGAAAATTAAAATAAATTATAAAAATCCTAAAAATTCAATAAAAACAGAAAAATATCAAAACTTCACAAAAAATAAAGAAATAATTACATCTATTTTTCAATAAAATATAAAACTAACAAAATCATAAAAAATCTAAACAAAAACAAGAAATACAATAAATTAAGGAAAATTTAGGAACGTACTAAAAATTTAAAACATTCGAAAAAAATAGAAAAGTTTTGAAAAATTTGAAAAAAAAATCGGAAAAAATCTTTTACATTTTTCACACCCTTATAACATTACAATCGCATTTGACTGTAATGTATGTTTTTTTCGATTGTATGTTTACACTGCTTTTTTCTTTCTTCTTTTTTTATTTTTTGCAAATATCCAAAATCGACAGAAAATTTAAATTCTTTGATATAACTTCAAGATAAATACAATTCAAAGTAAATAAGACTTGACCTGTCTGGCTTTTACTATTTTCAAACAGACATAAACATGCAGACGGAAAAAAATTATAGAAAAACGCGTAATTTTCTTTAGGAAAAGTATAAAGAAATAAAATAAAGAAAATTGTATTATAAGTTTTTGACTTCTTAGCAACCACTTTTTTCTGGTAAAGCAAAGGGTGGCCAGACAGCAAAACAAATTAGAAAAGTAAAAATTTCCTTAAATGAATTTATTGAAAAAAACCTAAAAGTAGGCAATTTTTTTGTAATTAAGTTTGCCAGAGAAAGTATACTACATAAATAAATATATTTTCTAGAATCAAATTAAAGTTGTTATTATTCGACCTTTTAAATTTTAAATAACTAAAAATTCTTCGAGCTCGAGGCCAGTTTTTTCTTGTAAATAAATATTATTTTATTCCATTCCAATATTTCGATCCTCTTTGAGAATCATCATCAGGGGATTTAGTGATTTTTTATACACACAAAAACCTAAAAGTATGTTGTGAAAGCATTGACATCTAAAATTGCAGTCCAGTATGCAATTTTCGAAATATTGAAATGGAATAAAAGAATATTTATTTTCAAGAAAAAACTGGCCTCGAGCGCGAAGAATTTTTACTTATTGTCTTTTAAAATTGAACGACTCGAGTCAATGTTTTTCTTTATGTAGTATACTTTTGATTGTAAATAAATTTAGAAAACTATTGCCTGCTTTAAGGCAGTTCAAATGAAAAAAAACAATAAAAACATTTTTTTAATTTTAAATTTATTACACTGCCTCGAGTTCGAAGCATTTTTAATTATTGTCTAGAATCTTTTGCAATTGAAAGACTCTAGTCAATGTTTTTCTTAATGTAGTATACTTTTGATTGTGAATAAATCTAAAAAAAATATTGCCTGCTTTAAGGCAGTTCAAATGAAAAAAAAAACATTAAAAACATTTTTTTAATTTTAAAGTTATTACACTGTGCATCAAATTTTTGGCCATCGGCTTGAGCTTCAATGCCAAATGAAAGTCTTTAATGCCACATGAAAGTCGACCATAAAATAAACAAAATCACAAAAGGGGGTTTGCAAAGTTCGAGTATTATTTTATGGCCCACTGAAGTTTTTAATTTTTTTATCAAAGGGTGGAGCAAATTTAACTTTTTTTCGAATTTCACAACCGTCGGGGTTGGAATCAATATTAACACACAAAAATATTCGACCTGTAGGGCAATGTGTTTACGTTCCTTTTTTGACTTGAAATTTTTCACCGAACAAGTGAAAAAAAATTTTGGATTTTTTTTATCTTAAAATATTAGTTATTATTCGGACATTGCTGGAAAACTGTTTTTATTGAAAAAAATTTGTATTTATCTGTTTTTGCAAGAAAAAAATATTTTTTATTAGTTTTTTATTGAAAATATATCCGATTATTTAATTCTGTCTGAACCTTTAGCCAAATTAATGCCTTTTGTATTTTAGGTTATGTGAAATGTACCAACATTTTCGAGGCGTAATATTTTGGCGGTGACCAAAAAAAAAATATGCAGTAGTTTCACATTGAAATATTATTCTGCAATTAAATCTGAAGTCTCAATATTTTATTATTAATTCGGCAATTATCAATATTTTTTCCGTAAAGTATGCAAGTATTTTTCTAAAAAAATATGCTATCAAAAGTATGCTACAGTTTTAATTATGAGGTTTATGAAAAATCACTAAAATCTGAATAATTTTCAGAAAACATTGAAAAATATTTCTGTATAAATATTGTTCTCAGTTTTAAAAGTTTCTTGGAAAAAAAATATTTTTTTATTTAAATTGACTAACAAGGAAGTCATCCTCCGACCTTAATGGAATTGGTTTTATTTTGTAAAGGAACACATATTTTGCGGCCTAAATTAATATTTAAGTTGCCTAAGATCCAAGGGTGACACTAGGAAGACATCCCTTGTAAGAACAATGGCTTTTTACTTTTTATACTGAAGTTTTTTTTGCGGAATTTTGACTAAAAGTATGCAATATTTTCCCATTAAACCACAAATTAGTCTGTGGTTAATCCTGTAGTCTCTATATATTATTATTTTTAAGAAAATAATTCTGCAATTATTATTGTTATTTCCGAAAAGTATGCAAGTATTTTCCCAATAAATGTGTACTTTAAATACAAATGTGTACTTTAAGTACACAGTGTGCTATAGTTTTTATACCATTAATCAGCTTCTATGCAAATATTCGTAAAATTAAAATAATTTTTAGAAAATTTTAAAAAATATTTCCCCATAAATTTTGTTCCCAGTTTTAAAAGTTTTTTTAGAGCAACAATTTTGTATATTTTTATCTGAAGTTTTTTTCTGGAAATTTTACTAAAAGTATGCAATAGTTTCACATTAAAAAATATTATACTACAATTAGTCCTGAAGTCTCAATATTTTAATATTAATAATTCTGCAATTATTAATGTTTTTCCGTAAAGTATGCAATTATTTTTCTAACAAATTTGCGCTCAAAAGTGTGCACCATTTTTAATACCATCAGGTTTTATGCAAATATTCTTTAAATCTAAAAAATTTTCAGAAAACTTAAAAAAATATTTCCGCATAAATTTTTTTTTTAAAGTTTTAAAAGTTTTTTGTAAATTTTTTTTTTTTAATTTCCTAAGAGCAATTTATTTGGAAATTTGAGTAAAATCCCAACATTTTGTATACCCTCCAACCACAGTATGTGGGTATACTCACTTTGTCATTCCGTGTGTAACGCATCGAAATATCGGTCTAGGACCCCATAAAGTATATATATTATTGATCAGTGATCCATTCTAAGACATTCTAGCGATGTCCGTCTGTCCGTCCGTCCGTCTGTCTGTCTGTGGAAGACACGATACAGTCCAAAGTAAAAGAGCTAGAAATTTTGCACGAATATGTCTTATGGTATTGGGCTGGTTAAGTTCGAACATGGGCAAAATCTGATCAGGGGGAAAAAGTCCCCCTCTTAAGAACTAAACTAACCTCTAAAAAAAGAAATTTTTTATAGGTTTTTTGTACTTTTGCTTAGCAAACGAAACATTTTTATGTCAAAAAAAGTTCAAAGTCTTGCAGTTGAATCCGGGAAGGTTGTCTCCACCGACGTAACTCCCCCCCCACCAAAAAAAAAAAGACGCACCTGTTTTTTTTTTTTGAACGTGTTGGAGGGTATAAAAGATTCGGCATAGCCGAATTTAACACTCTCACTTGTTTATTATTAATTATTCTGCAATCATTAATGTTTTTCCCGTAAAGTATGCAAGATTTTTCCAACAAATTTGAACTGAAAAGTGTGCTATAGTTTTAATACCAAATATCAGGGGGCTAATTCTCGGAGTCGATAGCGATCGAAATTCTACTCGAACGTGCGATTTGTCAATTTTTCTGTATCCCTAAAATTATGCTTTGATAAATATACACTTTTTATATGTTTTTATGTTTAAGTTAGTGTTTCCAATTATTCGACCCTGCCGGTTAACCGGTTAGGGCATTATTCGAAAATTGACGAAAATTGATTAATCGGTTATTCGGGTCGATTAATCGGAAAAAGTGGCGATTAATCGTCAAAAACAATGAAAAATTAATTTTAAATGATTTTTAAAAATAATGTAACAAAAAATAAAAGTATTTTAAGTAAAATTTCATTTTCAGTGTTTATACACACACACAAAAAATGCGAATGAGTTTCAATTACTTTTTTAATTTATTTTGCACCCATCACGAAAGTAATAGTATCAATTACAAAAATTTTTAAAAGTTTAAAATCGCAACAAAAGTTCATTTATTCGCAATTCACTGAAATTTTCGAAATCTATTAAAAAATTTCATCATATCAAATAAAAAAATATTGGAAACAAAATCGAACTTTTTAAAATTTTTAATTAAAAGTTTTTTTTTTTAATTTTTTGTGTGCAGTTTATAAAAGGGGAAAACCAAAACCCAACTAATAGAAATTTAGATATAATAAAAATTCCAAAATTTTATTTGGAATTTTCTAAATTTCAATCGGGATTTCTGAGTTTAATTGGCCATTTCCGTTATTCAATTGGGATTTTAAAATTTTAATTTACTTATAATTGTAATTTTTAAATTTAAATTTTGATTTTCTAAACTATGAATATCAATTCACATTTGTGAATTTAAGTTGGCTTTTCTAAATTTCAATTGGTATTTCTTAATTTCAATTGGTATTTCTTAATTTCAATTGGGATTTTTGAATTTTAATTGTGCTTTTCAGAATTTTAATTGATGTCTTCTAAATATTAATTTTGATTTATATAATTAGATTTCACTTTTATAAATTTTAATTGGAATTTCAATTAAGATTTCTGAATTTTATTAGCTCTACAGAAACTGAATTATCTTTTCTGAATTTCATTTAGAATTTTTAAATTTCAGTTTTGCTTTTCTAAATTTCAATTGAGATTTCTTAATTTCAGAGGTAAATTTTAATTTTGTGAAATTGGGATTTTCTGAATATTAATTAGGATTTCTAAATTTCAATAAGCTTTTCTGAATTTGGATTGGGATTTCTGAATTTTAATTAGTTTTTCTGAATTTCAATTGGTTGAATTTTTATTGGGTTTTTCAATATGGCGTTTGAAAACTTTAATTAGGATTTCTGACTTTTAAATGATGTCTTCTGACTTTTAAATGATGTCTTCTAGATTTTAATTTTGCTTTTCTAAACTGTTAATTGCTGGTTTCTGAATATTGTTTTTCTGTAGTTTTGAGTTTTTTCGGAAGGGTTTGTAAAAAAGAGGAAGTGCTTCAAACAAAATATAGTAGAATATAGAGATAATAATATTAACCGGTTAATCGAATCATTTTAACCGATTAATCGGGTCGAATAATTATTTGCGTTTTAAATTATTTGTTTCGACATTAATCGAAATAGAGGCGATTAATCGAGGAATCGATTAACCGAATTGGAAACACTAGTTTAAGTGCAGTAAAAGAAAAATATAAAAAGCTTGTATTTATCATAGCACAAATTTAGGCACACAGACAAATTGAAAAATCGCACGTTCGAGTAGAATTTCGATCGCTATCGACTCCGAGAATTTAGCCCACAGGTTTAATGCAAATATTTCTTAAATCTGAATAATTTACAGAAAACTTTGGAAAATATTTTTCGTAGAAATGCTCTGTATAAATTTTGTTCTCAATTTTAAAAGTTTCCTGTAAAAAAAAATGTTTTTTATACAACTAGTTTTTACTCTGAATTTGTTTTTATAAAATTTAAGGAAAAGTATGCAATAATCAGAAAGCTTCTGGTCACCTTTACCTTAAACTCATTGTACAAAATAAGGGTATATACTTTAACATTTAAACATACAATTAAAAAAAAAGATAAAAATAATAATACCAAGGCATTGAATGTGTAAAAGTTTAGCATCATTGCAAACAACACGTTTTGTTGCATTTGCCTTAATAATAAAATAAAAAGAAATGCGAATATTTTTTTTCGTACAAAAAATACAAACAATTATAGGTGTGGTAACAAATTAAAAGAACTTAAAAAAAAATATTAATTTTAAAAACCCCTAAAATATGCAACAGAAATATAAATTTAAATCGCCTAAAAATATGCAACAGAAATTTGCATTAGAACTTAAAAACAATTCCTTGCAAAATTACAATTAAAAAAATATATATTAAAACTTTCTGAAAATGGGCTTTAGTTTTATAAGTTTGCTAAAAAGAATGCCGTAGTTTAATAATTAAGTTTGCTAAAAAGTATGCTACAGAAAAAACTAATAGAAACAGAGATATTGAGATTATAGCAGTTTATTTTTTTATTTTACTAAGAATTTCCAAATAATTACAAATCATATACTACTAATTATACATAACCGAGAACTGGTTACAATGACCTTCGTCTCGTTGTAGCGAAGCAGACCAACCCCTCTGGTGGGAATTGAACCCATGACCCCAAGACTCAATCTTATAGCATTTTTTGCAAATCTCTTGCAATATTTTTTTCTAAATAATTTTTTTTCAAGATATTTTTATAAGTTAATTTATTTTAAATCCATTGTTTTTTGTTGCCTATTTTTAGGTTACTATTTTTATATAAAAATATCTTTATGTACCTATTCCGACTTATTAATTTTAAATTTGTTGCCACACTTATAAATATGGCTAAAAAGCTTCACAATACCGCAAAAGATCAAAATCTATAGGAGAGTAGTAAAGGGAAGCAAAAAAAAACACACAAAAATAACAACTAACCAGACACTTTTTTCTGCGAATTTAACATTGCCAAAACAAAAATCTTTCCTTTTTTTATACCTATTTTTTTTTTTTTGTTTTGTTTGCTAACAAACTCAGTGCTCTATGATCCCTTAAAAAAAAACATGCATAGAAATTTTTTTGTGTGCGGCATAGAAATTGTGGCATTTTTGCGTTTTTTTTATATAAAAGTGTGTGAGGAAATTTTTTTTTTTCAGAAAATTGTTCCTTTTTTTTAAAAAAAACTTGTTCATGTTATAATTTTTTGTGTTTTTTTGTAAACGTTGATTTTTTCGTCAAGGAAGTTGGCAATTCATTGCTATTTCAAAAGTGTATAGTTGTTATAAATGTCTACAAATATATTTTGGTTTAATGGTATGGAATGTATGATTGTATTAGTATTCGTGTGTTTGTACATGGGTTTTTTCTAAGTGTACTCGTCCTGTTAGTTTTAATGCTAAGGTTGTTAAATGTCAGAAAATGTGAGTTGCATATCTAGTTTTTATTTTTTTTTTTTGTTCTTTTCCATTTAGTGTAACAAATAGAAATAGATAAAGAAGCAAAAGCCTGTACATTGTTGTCTGCAGTCAAGCCCAAAGTTAAATGACAAGGCTTTAAGGCTATGAAAATTATGTTGATGTTTATTTTTTCTTTAATGTGTATGTAATTGGAAAGGAAATTATCACATTATGTTAAAATTTAGAGAGAAATCTTTTTTTTTTTTTTTTTGAAAAATTATAATTTTTTTAACTGTCTAAAAGTAGGCAATAATATTTTAATTATGTTTGCTCAACGAAGTATGCTATAGAATTTATCTATTAGAAGAAATTTATAAAGGTTTATTTATTAAATCCAGCAATCCTTTCTTTTATAAACAATTTCCATTTAAATAATGCCAAATGTTGAAACACTTGACTTTGTGGTTTAGAATTTGACATACCGTTTATAACTGCACGAAATATCAGTTTAGGACCCCAAAATTTGGCTATGTCCGTCTGTAACATAGCTAATTCGAAAATTTGTTCCGAAAATTTTGCTATAGCTGTTCAGAAGTAAGGATATCTAGATTTAAAAATTAAACATTTTGGATTCTTCTTCTTATCTAAGAGAAGAGTAAACCATGGGTAAAATTTATAGTAAAGGTTACTTTTTATACATATTTATATAAATACCCTCCTTTTTCTACGGAAAAGAATGAAACCTACATAAAACTAATTGAAGTGGAACAGGAAACGAAATGGAATATAACGGGGACCGAAATGGAATGGAACAGAAAACGACATGTAATATTCTTTTTTTTTTTGACTAACATTTTTTTAACTTAAACTTTTTTGACTAAAATTTTCACTCAAAATTTTTTTCATTCAAAATTTTTTTCAGTGAAAAAAATTTTTTCTCAATCTTTTTTTTTGTGAAAGTAATGGAATAAAACGGAGAACAAGAATGGAGTGAACATTGTCATTCGGTTTGTAACGCATCGAAATATCGGTCGGGGACCCCATAAAGTATATAAATTGATCTATGATCGATTCTAAGACTTTTCTAGAATGTCCGTATGTCCGTCCGACCGTCCGTCTGTATAAGACACGATGCAGTCCAAAATAAAAGAGATAGACTCGTCATGTTTGGCAGGAATATGTGTTTTGGTCCTAGGCAGTTTAAGTTCGTAAATGGGCAAAATCGGAACGGGGGGAAAAAAGTTCCCCCTTGAAGAACTTAACAAACCTCTGAAAAACGCGATATTTTCACAGGTTTTTTTGTATTTCTGTTAAGCAAATGAAATAATTTGATGTTAGAAAAAGTTTAAGATCCTGCACTTGGACCCAGGAAATAAAAAAAAATTGTTTTTTGCCCGCCCCATTTTGTGGGCGTGGATATTACAAATGTTTTTTAATAATGATAAAATTGTATAATTTAAGCTCCAAAAGCATAATAAATGAATTTTTAAACATTTACCGCATGGGTTTATGTGTCTCCCAATGACCAACCCCCCCCCCCCCCCCCCCCCCCAAAAAAAACGCCACTGAATTTTTTTTTTTTTTTATATGTTGGAGGGTATTAAGGATTCGGCTCAGCCGAATTTAACACTCTCACTTGTTTTACTTAAAATTTTTTCTCAATTTTTCCCTCAAAATTTGTTCACTCAAATTTGTTTCACTCAATATTTTTTTCATTCAAATTTTTTTTCACTCAAATTTTTTTTCCTTAAGCTTTTTTTCATGCTGTTTCTTTTTGTAGCCGATTTTTTTTCAAATTATTTTCCATTCAAAATTGTTTTTTTTTTCTAGAAAACTTGAGATTCCCTTGAAATGTAGGATTCTCCTTACCATCCATGAGAAGCGCATGTTTTGATGGGGTAAACAATGGTTAAAAGTAGAAAATGGTACTTTTTCTATCTATTTAGAAACAGACCCTGGAATTTTTATACTTCTATATAGCGTCTTATATGGAAAGTAATGAAACCTGCATAGAAAAAAACAAAATGAAATTGAATAGGAAACGAAATGGCATAGAACTGGGAATACAATGGAATGAAACAGGGAACAACAACGGATTGAACATCTTTTTACTCAACATTTTTCTTACGAAACTTTTCCCCTCAAAACTTATTCACCCAAATTTTTTCTCACTCAACTAGGAATGAAATGGAATGAAAAAGAGAACAACCGCGGATTGAACATTTTTTTAACTCAATTTTCCGCCTCAAAATTTTTACATTAAAATTTTTTTTACCCAATATTTTTTTCACTCAAATTTTCCCCTCTTAATTTTTACACTCATTTTTTTTTACTCAATATTTTTCACTCAATTTTCTTTTCACTCAATTGTTTTTCACTCAAAAAATTTTTTTGCTTCGGCTTTTTTCATGCAGTTTTCTTTTTGTGACTGATTTTTTTTTCAAAATAATTTCCACTCAAAAGTGTTTTTTTCCGGAAAACTTGAGATTTCCCATAAATGTAGGATTCTCCTTAGCATCCATGAGAAGTATATGTTTTGATGGGGGGTAAACAATGGTTAAAACTATAGAATGGTACTTTGTATATGTATTTAAATAAAGACTCTGGAATTTTTTTTATTTCTATATAGCGTGTTTCACGGAAAGTAATGAAACATACATGGAAAGAAACGAAATAAAATGGAAAAAGAAACGAAATGGCATAGAACAGGGAATGAAATGGAATGGAACAGGAACAATCATGGATTGATTTTTTTTACTCAACAGTTTTTTACACATCATTTCTTCCATAACATTTTTTCACTCAAATTTTTTTTCACTTAAAATTCTTTCATTTTAAATTTTTGTTTATTACGTTTTTTCATTCAGTTTTCTTTTTGTGACTGATTTTTTTTTTATTTGTTTATTTAAACTTAAGATTCCCCAAAATCTGAAAATTTGACATGTAGGATTCTCTTTCTCATCCAACAAATGAACATGTTTTAATAAGGGTATGTAATGGTTAAAAGTAGAGAATGATACTTTTTAAATCTATTTAGATATAGACCCTGGAATTTTTTTAATTTTAATATTGCGCATTATACGGTGAAGAATTAAATCTGTATAAAACAAAATTAAATGGAACAGGAAACAAAATGGAATAGAACGGAGAATGGAACAGGGAACAACATGGAATGAAATTTTTTTACTCAAAACTTTTATTCACTCAAATTTTTTCACTCAATATATGTTTTACTCAAAATTTTTTTTCTCTAAAATTAAATTCCGATGTGATCTCTCAAAACGCCGATACACGTATTTTTTTTTTGTATCCTCTAACACAATGGTTCCCAACCTTTTTTACGCCACGCCCCACTTTTAAGTTAAAAAAATTGTCTTGTCCCCCCTACACTAAAGAAAAATTTGTTAGTTTTTCTAAATTTTGTTTCTAATGAAAAATTACTACTTGTTTAGCAAAGTTTTTGTAAAATAAGCATTTAAATTAAGTTTTTAGTAAAAATGTTAAGAAATTAACAAGATCTTTGTAGTTAATTTTGCAAAAAAAATAGTTTTTGTAGTCAATTTGACTAAAAAAAATCTTGTATATTTGCTCGTTGCCCCCCCTGGAACCTTCAAATTGCCCCCCAGTGGGGCGAGAATCAAAGGTTGGGAACCATTGCTCTAACATAATCAATGGTCGGAACCCCATAATTTTTTAGTGTTGTACTGTGTAATTTATTTTACTCTAAATATTTTCTTGAAAACTTGAGATTCCCTAGTATCTAAATATTTGACATGAAGGATTCAATGGTTAAAAGTGGAGAATGGTACCTTCTTTTTATATTTATTGTGATAGAGTCCCCGCACAACAATGTCGGTGACGTTTTTTTCATACAAATTTGGCAAGAAAAAACGCTCGACCAAAAACCGCTTGAATAAAATTAATTTTTTTGTCGGTTTTTATCTCTCTCTTTTAATTTTTTATATAAAAATGTTACCACATTTTTGTAAATATTTCGATTATTTTCGATAAAGTAAACAAAAAAATGTGATCTCTAAAAAAAAAATATTTAAAATTCTAAAAAAAAGAATCAATATGAGAAAATCATATTAAGATATTAAAAAATACAATAAATTTAAATAAAAAAGTGAAGAAAAAGTGAAAAAATAGTGTAAAATTTAACATGTGACAGATTTTTCCGCTACCGCCTTTGTTTTGCGCCTATACTCTCTCATGACCGAAAACGTCAACCGCTCCGACATTGTTCTGCGGGGACTCTCAAACTCTGAAATTTTTTATACGAAAAGTAATGCAACCAGTGTTGCCATATATCAAGATTTATCTTTTTTTGCAAGTTTTTTGAGGTGCTAAAAAGATTTTTTTTCTGAAAAAAAGATTTTTGGAAAGGTAAAAACAAAAATTTAATTTCTAAATAAGCTCAAATTACCTCAGAAATATATATTTTTTATAAATTTAGTATTATTTTTTCATTCTACGCTATACTTTAACTTGTTTTTTATGTTAAAATTGAATTTAAAATACAATTTGGGATTTTTTAAAATGATTTTAATACTTTTTACAAAAAAAAAGTTTTTTTTTACAAAAAAAAGATTTTTTTTCAGAAAAAATAAGATTTTTCCAAAAAATATATGGTAACACTGAATGCAACCTACATGAAAAGAAACCAAATGGAATTGAACAGGGAAATAAATGGAATGGAATATGGAACGACTATGGAATGATTTTTTTTATTTAACAATTTGTTTACTCAAAATGTTTTCGAATTAAACTTTTTTTCCTCAATATTTTTTTACTCAAAATTTTATTCACTCAAATTTTTTTTCACTTGAATTTTTTTTTCACTCAAACTTTTTTTCTCAAATTTTCCCCTTTAATTTTTTTTCTGGGACTGTTATTTTTTTTCTCAAAAATTTAATAAAAAAAAAAGTATTTTATTTAAAGTCTAACAATTTTTGATTAAGTCCATTGAATAAAAAAACAAATATTTAGTCTACAAAAAATTCCTTTACACACTAGTTCTTTCCCATTGAAAAAAAAACTCTTCAGTTTTACTCATATTTTAAACAGGAAATACAAAAATTCCTAAACAAATTATTTTTCTACTAATAAAAAAACATCTTCAGTTTCCAATGAAATTCATCAAAACTTTTTGTTAAAAAATCGACAAAAACATTAATTTTTCAAAAATGTTTTTAAGAAAACAAAATATTTAAGGTGTTACCATTGCAGATGGTGTAACACTTAAAGTGAATCATAATGTACAAACATCTATCTATCATGTTTTTTTTTTAAATCTACTAACATGTTTATTGTTTAAAATTGTAAAGAACTAAAAGAAAAATGTTAAACATACAGTAGCTACAAGTGGGCGTCATGCATATCAGCAAAAATAACATGCCCTCAAAATTTATTTAAAAATAACAAAAAACAGATGTTAAAAAAAAATTAAAACATTTAGCAAAAACAAATTTTTGCAACATTTTTAAAACACCTAACAAAATTGAAAGTCATTCAAGTTTTAAAAAAATTCATAATATTTTATGAAAACAAAAAAACTCAATATATTATTAACCGTGATTATAAACATAATTTATAAGTTTTTAAACTATCGTTTAAAACTATTTAACTTCAACTTTATATTTTAAAAATAATTTCCATATATTTATTTGTTATTGTGTTCTATGCAAAATAACTAACAAAAAAAGTTAATAAAATAACTTTTTAACATTAACTGTCAATTTCCATATAATAAAAAGACACTTTATGCATAAATTTTTATTTATTAAACAACTTGTAATAACTGCTTATTATCTTGTTTAATATATTTATGGTATTAGTAGTTGAGTTAAGTTGAATAAAAATTAAAATAAAAATAAAAACAATATTTATTGTTTGTTATTTTGCATAAAATAATTGCTTAACATAATTGAGTTAATAGCATCATTGTGTGTGATGTGAGTGAGGTACTTACGAGTACTTATTGTTTAAAATAATGTGACATAAAATCAAATTTATACGTAGGCGAATAAGTAATAAATTTTTTTTTTTTTGAGTATGAGTGATAAAGATACAATGAAAAAGGGATTGTCTTTAAATTAAAGTTTAGAGTGTTATGATATAATTATTGTGTTATATGTTAATTAGATCTTGAAAAGAGTTAACTTTTTCATATCTTTTTGTTTCCAAAATTTACTTTTTCATAAAAAAAAATAATAATAGCCGTTTGAGATAAGAGTGAATCAGAAAATGTTTTTTTTGCAATATAATTTAAATCTGATCGAATATTATGATTGATTTTCAAATTACGTTTATAAAACTGCTGTTAGAACAGAAAATAACTTACTTTGCCAAGCTGCAATATTTTTTGATGATTTTTACAATAAACCAAATGATTGTGGTAAAGTCGGCTATGCCGAATATTTTATAAAAGAAGTATTTATAATAGAATTATTAAAAAATATTATTTAAAAAAAAAACATTTGAAAAAAAATTTCCGAGGAAAAAATTTTGGTGAGAAAAAATTTCATGAAATAATATTTTTTAAAATAATAGGTTTGTACGTGTTTAAATATCATTCGGTGTCCAATTCTGTTAACATCTCTCAACCAGCATTAAAGCATTTTGTATTTTTGGGTTATGTGGAATATACTAAAATTTTCGTTACTACCTTTTCAAATAAAAATCTAACAAGTAGAATAAAAGTAATAAATAGACAAACAATTTTCAAAATAAAGTTTGGAACAAGTGGTTAGGTGTGGGACTAAGAAACTGGAGGTTCCAGGTTCAAATCCAGTTGGGACTAAAAAAGGCAAAAAGTTTTTTCTAAATATGAGAAAGATAATTTATAAAGGAAAATGGATAAAAGTAAAAACTAAAGGAAATACGAAAATTTTTTGTATTTTCGTATGATCTACGTCAGACATTTCCCCAAGGAAGTCTTAGGTGACATGTCCCCAGAAGGTCAGCCGGGACCACTGCTGACTTTGAGTGAGGACATTTTGAAAATTTATATGAAACTGTCCTCAACCCAGTACATAGAGATGTCTTGTGGATGTCAGCAGTGACTCTGACATGTCACCGCTCCGTCACTGAGGATGGCTCGAGGACGTTGCCAACTGGGGAACTGCTCGGGACAACAAAAAATATATATGGGGCATTCCATGTCAAATCGGACACTTTGAAAATCTTTTTTTTTTAGATTTTCCCAATTTGTTTACAGTTTTTAGTACCCTTCGAAAACTCCATCGTGGTAAATTTTCAGATTTTTTTGATGACCCGTTCAAAAGATATCGAATTTTAAAAAATTTGTAGCTTGCTCCTTAACTTAAACTTCTTTTACTTATAATTTCTTCAATAATGGTCCAAATTTCAATTTTTTTTTCAAAATTTTTGTTTTTTTACGTGCTTTTTAAAAAAAAAATCCCAAAAAATTCTTAAAAGCGCTCTCATTTTTGAAAATATTTGTACTCTTCGATTTTTTTGAATTTTTTTTTGTGTAAAAGTTCTATCGATTCTACAAATTTTTTGCCCAGGAGGATCGTGGGATAACGATTATTACTATTTTTTTAAATTTTTTGAAAAAATTTTATTGTAATTTTCCAATCTTAAAATCATTTCTACTGCTCCAATGGTGCGTCATAGAAAGGTCCTTTATAAGACCGACCCCCATTAATTTTTACGTCTTAACATTTCTTAGGAACAAACTAATACCCCATCTCCAATTTCTAAGGGGGCTCCCACACAAAACGAAATTTTTTAAAATTTGCTCCAACCGCTCTAACTGCCCTAATAGTGCCCTTAGAGCAACAAAATATATGACCGACCCACAATATTTTTTTAGTCCAAACATTTTCTCTGAGCACACCTACCCTCTATCTTTAACTGTTAAGGCGGTCCCCATACAATTTTTTTTTATTTTTTGTAAATTTGTTTTATTTAATCAGCTTCTACCGGTCCAATGGTGTGTCCCAGAGTGGTCATTAGTGAGACCGACCCCCATTTATTTTTACCCTACAACATTTTTTTAAAACACACCTACGCCCTATCTCCACTCCCTAAGTAGGCTCCCATACAAATAACAGTTGGAGCAAATTTTATAAAAATGTAATTTTGTATAGAAGCCTACTTAGGGAGTGGAGATAGGGCGTAGGTATATTTTAAAAAAATGTTGTAGGGTAAAAATAAATGGAGGTCGGTCTCACTATTGACCCCTCTCGGACGCACCATTGGACCGGTAGAAGCTGATTAAATACAACAAATTTACAAAAAAAAAAAATTGTATGGGGACCGCCTTAACAATTAGAGATAGAGGGTAGGTATGTTCAGAGAAAATGTTTGTATTTAAAAAAATATTGTGGTTCGGTCATACATTTTGTTGCTCTTAGGGCAACAAAATGTAACCTAGGGCACTATTAGGGCAGTTAGAGCGGTTGGAGCAAATTTTAAAAAATGTCGATTTTTGTGGGAGCCCCCTTAGAAATTGAAGATAGGGTATTAGTTTGTTCCAAAGAAATGTTAAGACGTAAAAATTAATGGGGGTCGGTCTTATAAAGGACTCCTCTATGACGCACCATTGGAGCAGTAGAAATGATTTTAAGATTGGAAAATTACAATAAAATTTTTTCAAATAATTTAAAAAAATAGTAATAATCGTTATTACACGATCCTCCTGGGCAAAAAATTTGTAGAATCAGTAGAAGTCTTACAGAAAAAAATTTCAAAAAAATCGAAGAGTACAAACATTTTCAAAAATGAGATTTAAATTTTAAAACTTAAAAATCGTATACTAGAACGCTTTTAAGAATTTTCTGGGATTTTTTTTTAAAGTACGTAAAAAACAAAAATTTTGAAGAAAAAAAATGAAATTTGAACCATTATTGAAGAAGTTATGAGAAAAAGGAGTTTGAGTAAAGGAACAAACTACCAATTTTTAAAAATTCGATATCTTTTGAACGGGTCATCAAACAAATCTGAAAATTTACCACGAAGGAGTTTTTGAAGGGTTCTGAAAACTGTTAACAAATTGGGAAAATCTTAAAAAAAAAAATTTCACAGTGTCCGATTTGACATGGAATGCACCATATGTTAAGTTTCAGTCATATATGTGTAATGTTTTCCTAGTGATCTTCATTTCAACAGACAGACGAAAAGAAGTACTATAGCTTAGAATCAATCACTGATCAATAATTATAGTATGTATTCTAGAGTGTCCCTTATTTTGAAAATGTTGGCTTTTAGCACTCAAAAAATATTATTTTTTTTTTTTAGTATTGACAAAAATGGATTTTAGTTAAAATATTGCTTTTAATGATACATATTCACAAAAAATGTGTTTTTCCATCTGTGACATGTTTGCAATAATTCCAAAAACATTAAAAATGCGTTTTCCCCTTTTTTAGAACACGATATTTGGTACTTTTTATATCTCCTGAGTAATAAAAATTTTTACTTTGGTACTTATTTATCTTATGATATATAGGTTCATCTGGCGATAACAAAAATAATTTTGACCAAAGTACTTTTTAGAAATTTTTGAATCTAAAAAAATGTACTTTGGTACTTTTTCGATCTCCTAAAACTGAAATAGAAATTTC
Organism: Pegoplata infirma; assembly: GCA_963921195.1. NCBI lineage: Eukaryota > Metazoa > Arthropoda > Insecta > Diptera > Anthomyiidae > Pegoplata > Pegoplata infirma. The sequence continues at coordinate 231,457,425 of OY992538.1, read as the reverse complement.
TGATACTTAGTAAGAGGTACTTTTTGGAAAATCCGATTCTAAGTGGAAAAAAGGAGTAAAATTGTAAATTTGATACTTTTTCTTTCCCAAAAATAATGGTCATGAAAACAGAAAATTTTAATTTGGCCTTCAGCAAAAAATCTGAAAATATTAACTTTTAAGAATTCCGATTTTAATGAGGTAAAAAGAGTAAAAATTTTTTGACTTTGGTACTTTTTCTGTTACCTAAGTAATGGTGCCTTTTAGTAATTCCAATTTAAATGAGGTAAAAGAAGCTAGTATTCATAATTTGATACCTTTTATATCTCCTGGTTCACCCAGTGAAAACAAAAATAATTTTGACTTCGGTACTTTTTAGAAAATGTTGACTCTAAAAAATTGTAGTTTTTTACTTTAATAATTCTCTAAAATATTGGTCATAAAAACCGTATTTTTGAAGGATCCTCCACCAACCATTAAGAAAAAAAAAACACTTTAGAATTTCTAAAACTAAGAATATCCTCCTGCAAAAAAAAAAAAATCTGAAAAAGTACTTATTGGTAATTCCAATTCTCAGAGGACTATTATTTCTCCAGAAATAATAGACTTGTGCACCAAGGCAACACATTATGAAAAAAGACATTTAGAAGTTTCTGATACTAAGACGGTAAAAAGGGTTAAAAGTTGTAGTTTGGTACTTTTTTGATTTCCTAAAATAATGGTCAGATAAACTTGAATTTTTGAGTCTGAACTCCATCTGAAAAATTGGTAATAAAATAATTTTGACAAAAGTACGTTTAGAAAATTGTATATTCTTAAAGACGAAAAAATAGTACTTTGGTACTTTTTCGATCTCCTGAAAAAATTGTCATAAAAATTTGATCTGTCGTAACAAGATAATAAAAAATGATAAAAAATCGTACTTTGGTACTTTTCCGATTTCCTAAAAGTTTTTGGTAATTTCGTCTCTAAGGGGGTTTAAATAAAAATTGGTAATAAAATAATATTGACTAAAGTACGTTTTAGAAAATTTCGATTCCTTGAGGCAAAAAAAAAAATTAAACAAAAAAAAATTAAAAAAGTCTTTGAAAATTTATATTCTAAAGGGCCAAAAAGTGGGTACAAATGGAAAATTTTTATTTTTTTATAACTATTGCACAAAAGACACCGGAATCCCAAAATTTGACATTTGAACAAATTTAGCTTTTTTGGGGTAATTAGGGTACTTTTAGGTACTTTTATTTAATACCATAACGGGGAACTAAATAAAATAAATTAAACAATAACACGATCACCCCAATTTATTTAAACAAAGTTTGTTTCAGAAGTAAGGAACAAAATAGAATAAATTAAAAAATCACACGATCACTCTAACATATTTAAACAAAGTTTGTTTCTTAAGTCTTTTGTTTTAAAGTGTCTAAAATCTAATTTTTCAATATTTTTATGAAATTTTATAATATGAGAAATTTATTTATATTTTTAAATAACATATTAAAATAAAAGAATATAAATAAATTTTTAAAATAACAAAAAAATGTATAAGCATTAAGTTTTCATGTGTCTAATATCTCCTCATTTCCACTCAAAAGACTTAAGCAAAAAACTTTATACACCCATAAAATTTTATTAAAATTCTAAATTTTCAATTAATTTTACTAGCTTTCATGCAGGTTTTCAACACATCATTTAAAAAAACTAATTGTCTCCATAGGAGGCAAAACATATAAAATTCAATTTAATAAAATTAAAATATCTTTTAAAAGTTAACTTTTCAATTAACTTACAAAAAATGTAGATACAAAATAAAAACATACTTCTGGGCAAAAAGAGTATATAATTTCAGTTTTGCCATATTTTGAAGTGTATATCATTAATTATAATTGTGTCTAGGGGTGTATGATAGATAGTGTAATAAATATATAAATTTTTTTTATTTAAATTGTTGCTTTGGCATAATGAAACAAAAAAAAAAAAAACAAATTTATTAACAATTGTTTTTCAAAATCAATACCTTAGGTTAGTTAGATAGTAAATAAAGTACGAGTATGTTGATTTTTTGTGTTTTTTTTTTATGTTATCTTCTCAAACGTTTTGTAATTGATAATCAATTGTATGCTGTCGTTACTTTTTTTTTGTTAGATGTTATTTGTAGATGCGGTGTTTTGTTTTTTTTTTTTGTTTTGCAAAAATTTATAATGTATGCTTTGTTTAATTGTGACATTTGCCATGAGGAACTTTTTTTGTATAAGTGAAGTGTATAAATAATTATTTCCGTTTTTTTTCATATCTGTAGTTTGTTATATTAAGGATGATATGCTAATTAAATGTTTTGTTTAAATAAACAATTAATTTTAATTATAGTGATTGGAAAAAAAAGTTATGTCTAATAGATTGATGATAGAAGTAATTAATTTAAATAATAATGAGAGTTTCAAATAAATATAAAAATATCGGAAATTCTAAGATTTTTTATAAAAATTTTAAGAAAGAAATTGATAACCTAATTTTTTAAACCGGTTCTTAAAATTGTTTAAAAACCACGTCACAGTTTGTAGATAAACGATGTTGAATTTATAACAATGAACAATTCTGGCTGTTCAAAAAGAATTCTAAATCTAAAAACTTTTTTCGACAAAGTTAGGACTGTTTGTTTCATCAATAACAAATATCGATTACAATTGTAACTTATGCTATATTTATAAATTAAAACTTTCAGTAACGAAACCTGCCAAAATCCGTTTGCCAATTTGCTGCACTTTTTATAGTTTTTTAATGTCTTCATAAATCACACCTAAAAGATACACCTCTTATATTTTTTTAAAATATCATAAAATACTAATCATAGATTATAAAAACAATAAACTTACACAGAAAAAAATATTCAAAGGAAAAAAACAATTAAATATTTGCTCAGCTTAAAATTTGACATTCAATTAAATTTTACTTGAATCAATTAACCATTTGCTCAAATCTGAAAAATTCACAAAAAAAATCATAAAAACAAAAAAACTCATCACAGTAGGCTTTGAGTAACAATGCGATGAACGCTGTTGAGTTTTTTGTTTTAGTTTTCGTTAGTCGTCAAATAGAAAAGTACTTTCACGCACACAAGACGAAAAAAAAACAAAATAATATAAAGCACAAAAAAAAACAATTTAAACAAAAGACTTGAAAAGACTGACAAAAAACACTACAATTGTAAAATAATGATTAACCATTCACTCAGATCAAGCATTGAATTAATCAAAAATAACACAAAATTATTGATTAACCGCTCACTCAAATCAAGCATTGGTTTAATCAAAAATTACAGAAAAACAACAATTAACAAATTACTCAAATCAAGCATTAGTTTAATCAAGGAACAGTCAATGACTGACCTACAATTTTCGTGCTTGATCCAACAATTTTCCTCATTAGATGACCTTTAATTAAAATAATGCTCAACCTGGTGTATTTCGTGCTTGATCTAACAACTCATTTTTATCTGTGTATTGTTTTTTCGCAAAGATAATTTTCCCAAAAATTATGAAAAATGAAAAATAAAACGAATTAGAATTTTTTCTTAAACGTTATAAAATTATATTTATTAGCAATAAATTTCGGGGGTGGATTAAACGTACAACGTACCTTGAGCGGGGTATACAAGAGTATGAACACCAGCTTAAACGAAACAAAACTCTAAAGCAACGAATAAAAGCCAAAGAGAGTTTTCGTTAAGCTTACAATAGGGGTGTTCAATACTTTACGCCGAAACATCCCGCCCCCCTTGCAAGGGTGCAACAAGAGGAGCTAAGGAATAAATGCGAGGTACGAGAAAAAAAAATAAAATTCAAAATCGGGTAAAAAAGTTAATTCATTTTACAATTCATTAAGTCTTAAAACTAATTAACAATTCAGTTTTGTTCAAAATTAAGAATGGACTGTATATAAAAAAAAGGAGTGAAATATAAATAAAAAAGAAAAAAAAGGGGGAAAATAAATTTAAAAAAAATAGAAATTAATAAATTTGTCCAGAATGGACATTTATGACGATGGTCGCCTGTTGACCAGAGGTGCGCTGCTGCACATTATGGTGCGTGTTGCAACACTGGTAGCTGCTGGTCTGTTGTAGTTGTTGTTGTTGTTGCTGATGTTGATGATGATGTTGTTGGTGATGTTGTTTGTGATGACGCTTTTTCTGACGCTTTTGTTGGGGTTGTTGCCTTGTTTGCTTAGGCTTTACGGGCTTCTTTTTCTTCTGACCCTGCAGAGTATCTGGTTTCGGGTTTTTGTGTTGGGTCTGCTGCGGCTGTTGCCGCTGGGATCGATGCAGAAGAGTGTGATGCTCCTGAAAGCATTCCAAACACCGATCCCGGCTGTCGCAATTACGCAACAAATGCGTGGTAGCCAAACAGTTGAAGCAATATCCCAGCCGCCTAACTGTTTGTAGACGACGGTCCACCGACATGCCCTTAAAGCGGTAGCATTTTCGAAGCGGGTGGTCCTTCTTACAAAGCCGACACGAGAAACCCATCTCCGACTTCTCTGCCAACTCGTCTGCAGGCTTGGGCGAATTCTCAGCAGGTCGGTGAGCCTCGAGACGGCGGGATACTGACGACATTTTACCTGTGGGGAGAAGTAAAAGAAAAACAAAAAAAAAACGAATTAGTGCTGCTCAGAAACGGGTAGAAGAACAAGCTTAACAATTGGCCGGGTAAAAATGCCTGAAGCTGTTCTTAAATCGCAAACACGGGGCTTAGAATCAGAACCTAAGTAAACCTTTTCTATACGCCCTAGTTTCCACTCATTTGGCGGTAAATTGTCCTGACGGATAACGACAACATCCCCTACTTGAAACTCCCTTTTTGGAAACTTCCATTTTACGCGTCTGTGAAGTTCTTTTAGGTACTCATCCTTCCACCTAATCGCAAATTGGTGATGAAGTACCTTCAACTTCTGCCATCTGTTTGCATGGCTCAAATTTAAGTCAGACATGTCGGGTTCAGGGGGAGCAAGTAAAGGCGCGCCAATCAAAAAATGACCGGGAGTTAATGGAGCGACATCATAAGGACTTTCATTCATCGGGCATAGTGGCCGCGAATTCAAACATGCCTCAATTCGAGCAAGCATCGTTGTGAATTCTTCAAACGTAAACTTTTGAGCGTTTGAGATTTTCTTCAAATGTGTCTTAAAACTTTTGACACCGGCTTCCCAGAGTCCTCCCATGTGGGGAGCTCCAGGTGGGATAAAATGCCATTCTACGCCGTTCATGCTGTTTTGAGCAAGAACCTTCGATTTCAACGTAGAAAGGAAAACTTTCCTGTCTGCCTCGAGCAGATTTGAAGCACCGACAAAAGCTGTCCCATTGTCGGAGTATAAATGGGACGGGCAACCACGACGTGAGAAAAACCTGCTAAATGCCGCCAAAAAGGTTTCAGACGACATATCGCCTGTTGCCTCCAAATCAATTGCTTTTGTCGCAAAACAAACGAATACCACTACGTAGCCCTTCGTAATTTTACAACCTCTACCGGCATACGATTTTATTTCAAATGGCCCAGCAAAATCAAGCCCCGTATGGGTAAATGGCCTTGAAAGAGTCGTTCTTTCTGGGGGTAGTGAAGCCATGATTTGCTGACCCATTTTTTTTTGAAATAAAACGCATTTTGTACAATTACGGATTGTTCCACGAACAAGATTTTTCAAATTAGGAATCCAAAATTCCATTCTTATCAGTCGCATCATTAAAGCTTGTCCGCCATGAATCGAAGACTTGTGTACATGTTGAACAAACAATTTCGTGAAAGCACCCTCGTAAGGTAATATTTTTGGGTACTTTTCGTTATATGTCAGCCCAGGGGCTTGAACGAGCCGACCATTCATTCTGATGAATCCGTCCGAGTCAATAAAAGGATTCAATGCGAGCAAATTACTCTTTGATGGTAGTGAAAGTCCCTTGGACAAATAACCATATTCAGAAAAATAGGTTCGCTGACATACAATGATTAGACGATCTCTAACAGATTTCATTTCGGCATGGGAGATCTCTAAAGTCGGATATAAACTGTTGCGCATACGGAGAAAATGCAGCAACCGAAACCAATATGCAATAATTCTCATTGCCCGGGGTAAATCTGAATACTTGTGGAGTATATCAGTTGGTTTCTCTGTTTCCTTATCCGATTTGACACATTCCAAATGAGAATGAATATTAATTGCTTTTTGAGGCCAGCTGTCCTTAGGTTTCGATAACCACTGAGGACCATGCCACCACAAAGAGTTGCCAATTAATTCACGAGCAAGAGATCCACGACTTGCCAGATCGGCGGGGTTGTCTTTGGAATCAACATGAGACCAATTCTCATTTCCAACTTTTCTTACAATTAACGCAACTCTATTCGCAACAAAAGTGGGCAAATCGCATGACTCTTTTTTAAGCCACGCTAACACAATTGTTGAATCAGTCCACAGATAAATATTCTCCTTAGGGAATTTCAACTGACTATTAACTGAATCAACCATTTTTGCCAGCAACGCTGCTCCACAGAGCTCTAAACGGGGTAATGTCTCAAATTTAACGGGAGCTACTTTTGTTTTGGACGCAAGTAAATGCGATGTTGTCTCAGACGGGGAAGAGACGGCGCGAACATAGAGTGTAGCAGCGTATGCTTTTTCAGAAGCATCGCAAAAGCCGTGAATCTCGATATCATTCTCAGGATGAAAATTCACCCATCTTGGAATAAAAATTTTCTCAACATTAGGGTAATCGTCGAGAAAAGCGTGCCATTGAACTAATGTTAAAGGGTTTAAACACTCATCCCATTCGGTTTTGTCCTTCCAAATCTGTTGCATAATCATCTTTGCAACAACAATTTTCGGGGAAAGCCAACCGGCTGGATCAAATAATTTTGCTATCTCGGACAAGACCGCACGCTTCGTGACCACATTTCTACCGGGCTGCGACACGAGTTTAAAATAGAAGCTGTCTTTAACAGCATTCCACCGCAAGCCTAGTGTTTTCGTTGTGCTCGCATCTGAGAGTTTCAAGAAATCTGCATCAAGCAGATTTTCTCCGGGTAAATTTTCCAAAAGACGTAGATCGTTTGCGGTCCATTTTCGGAGAACGAAACCAGCCGATTGAAGAACTTCTATAAGTTCACTACGTTTCCTCAAACCATCTGCCAATTCATGAGAGCCGGCTAGTACGTCATCGACATACACGTGGTTTACTAAAATCTCAGATGCAGCTGGACTGTGAGCTTTGCAATCGCTAGCCAATTGGAGAAGTGTCCTTATAGCAAGAAAAGGAGCACTATTCACTCCAAAAGTCACCGTGTTTAGCTCATAGTCCTTTATATTTTCCTCAGGATTACGACGGAAAAGAATCCTTTGAAATGTGGCATGGTTGGGATGGACAAGTATTTGCCTATACATTTTTTCTATGTCGGCATTAAAAACAAATCGAAAAAGTCGCCAGCGTAAAATTAAAATAGTAAGATCCGCCTGCAAGACAGGTCCCGGATACAGAACACTATTTAAGCTGACGCCGTTCGATGACGGGCTCGACGCGTTAAATACTACTCGAAGCTTCGTAGTTACGCTATCGGGTTTAATAACGGCATGATGAGGCATATAATAGCACGAGGCTTCAGAAACGGGGGGTTCTACTTCGTGAACATGACCGAGTGAAATATATTCACTGAGAACGTCATCATATTGAGATTTTAAAACGGGATTTTTTAAAAGTCTCGCTTCATTTCTCATAAATTGAAAAAGAGCAATATTCCGAGAATTTCCCAGAGACGAAAATTTCGGAAATTCGGGTTTAAAGGGGAGTGAAACAACATAACGACCTTCAGCATTTCTATAAGTCGTAGAACGGAATAGTTTCTCACAAAAGTTTTCGATATCTGTGGACCGTGCCGCCGGAGGAACTTCTTCGAGTTCCCAAAACTTTGCTAGTTGGGTATTGAGCTCAACGTGGTTAAAAAATGAAACAACTGACGGTATCGGTTCGGGGTGAGATACTTTACCGGTCACGATCCAACCAAAAACGGTTTTCTGGGCAACTAAATTGCCATTTGGGTGCTTTTGGACATCAGGTAGTATAATCCGCGGGTAGACATCCCCACCCAGAAGAATATCCATTCGGGTACAACTGATGTCCGCCATTGTAATTTCGGGGAAACTATCAAAATTATTCGCAAGAGAACACGAGGGAAGACGACCTGTCAAATGATCTACTACATAAGCCTCAGTTCGAATTTTAAAATTTGGATCCACAGACGATTCAATCGAAATGATACACATTTTCGATGAAGTAGCGGCTACAGACCCATTAAGTCCTGTGATTTCAGCCATGGGCGCGGACAAAATCGGAATTGAGAGCTTCTTTTGCAACCTTTTCGATATGAATGTGGCTTGCGACGCCGGATCAATTAAAGCTCGGGCTGAACACAAAACTTCCTCAGTTCCTACTTCACACACCGTTGTCCCTAATAAAACTGTAGAATGCGGGTTAGATTCTACCTGTGTACTATATGTCTGATAAGACTGGGCTGCTGCGGATGTCGAGGCCCTAGTATCCAAATTCGCCGAGGGCTGAGGTCGAGTATAAGTTAGAGCACCTCCGGGCTGAGGCTGATTTTGTGAAGGGACGATAGCATTTCCGGGGGACGGTTGTTGATGTGTAGGGACTGCTGGATTCCTCGGAACAAATTCCCGAATATTACCGGGGTAATTTTGTGGTACGTTAGTACCAGAAGTTGCCCTCGAAGCCTGGCTGTCCCTATGCAAAAGCGAATGGTGCTTTTGCTTACACATGAAACAAACGTGAACACTTTTACAATTTTTAAATTCATGGGAGGTAGCCAAACAATTTGTACAACACTTGAATCGTTTAGCAGTTGACATTCGATCGTCAACTGATTGTCCCAAAAACGTAGGACAAAGTCTTAACGGGTGCTGTTCTTGGCAAATAACGCAACGACTTATTGTTCGATTCGAACTACCAGCCCGATTTGAACTGGATTTAGTCGCAAAACTCTTAACTTTTCGTGTGTCGTTCGAAGAGTTTTTCGGGGCGATTTGATTCTGAACGGGATTGGAGTGTGAGCCTCTAATATCGGATACTGCTTCCAACGTTTGAAAACGAGCAGTTAAAAATTTATCCATTTCCTCCCACTTTGGATTTACTGGGTCCTTTTTCGGAGAATCCTCCCAGAGACTTAAAATATTATCGGGTAATTTTGACGAGCAAATAAAAACAAGTATGTGATTATAAATAGTCTCATAATCGAGCTTCAACTGCATCAGGTTTGTTATGCAATCGTTTATGGTGCGTTGCAAACTTTTCACATTAGGTCCAGTTTCCTTGGTCACCTTAGGAAGATTGTACAACAAAGTTCCTAATTGAGCATGTATGATAACGCGTTTATTTTCATACATGTCCACTAAATTTTGCCAAGCGAGTGCAAACCCATCATTCGTTAACGGACAAGTTCGAATAATATTATGGGCTTCACCCTTAGTCTTCTGCAAAAGATAGTAAAGTTTTTCAACCGAACTTAAACGGGGGTTATTTTTATATAACGCGGTAAACATATCCCTAAAAGTGGGCCAAGTTACATAATCACCATAAAAGATCTCTGTATCGCACGGGGGTAAGCGAATATTATGGGAGGGGCCAAGTTCTTCAGCCCTTGAAGCCTGAGCATTTGACTTCAAAACCTCTATATTCTCCTCAATTAGAGATATACCGCGAACAAAAGTGCTGTACGAAGCCATATACTTTGGTTTAACTTCTAAAAGACACTTTTTCGATTCCTTTTCGAGTAAAAATGAATCATAAGTGGCACGCACAGAGTCCCATAAACGATTAAGCTCTTTTTCGTGGGTATTCAATGACGCGATTTTATGATCCGCCTGCGGTATAACGGCAAGAAAAGCCTCAAATTCCGCTAAGCGGTCACAAGCATTGATAAAGCTCGACATATCTGCCATATCTATCTACAAAATCAAATAATTTTCCAAAATTTTAACAAAAAAAACGGAAAAAGCTAAAATTTTCACGAAATTAGTCAAAAGACGAAGATTTTATTTAAAAAAAACAAATAATTCGAAAAAATTTCGGGGAAAGACGCAATTTCAATCGATGAAAATTACTAAAAAACGAGAATTTATCGCAAAAAATGATTTCACACTGAAAGTCGATTATTCGAATTAAAAATAAAAAAAAAACTCTCGGGTTTATTTTCGGTTTTTCTTAAAAAACCAAATAATTTAAAAAATTTCGGGCAAAAAACGCAATTTTAATCGATAAAAATTAATAAAAACGAGATTTTATCGCAAAAAAATGGTAAATATTGAAATGATTTTACACTGACATTCGATTATTCGAAAAAAAATCAAAAAAACTCGGGTTTATTTTCGGTTTTTCTTTAAAATCGACCAAGAAATTTAATTTATACAACTATTTCTCTCAGTGTAGAATCACTTTTGTTCCAAAAAAAGGTATAAAAAACTTTATTTACACAAGTGTTGCAAAGAATCACTTCGGGTAATCGTTTCGGGTAAACGTGATTAATTTCAATCGATAATTTTTCCACAATTTTCGCGAAAAATACGAATAAACTTTCCAAAATATTAATTATGTTTTTAATTCACTTTAAATTACGTGAAAAAATTCGAGTTAATTACCACAAATTATTAAAAACACCAAGTAACCGGTTTATCCGTTCGATTCGAAACGTTACAACACTAGTGAAGTATGTGTGTGACAATAAATACAACACAAACCAACAATAAAAAAACACAATTTTTCTCTCCTCTTTTACACTATTTTCGTATTATAAACACTGTACACAATTATAATGTTATTTATTATAAAAAAAATCACGAGTTATTGATTCTTTAATAAATTAATTATTATTTACGGAAAAAAATTAATAAATTAACACTATTGTTTTTATTAACAACGAGTAAAATTAATTTCTACAGTTTGAAAAGCACTGCTTTGGTTATAAATTAACGAAAAAATTGCAACTAGTAACAATGATGCAAAAAAGGAGCAAAACACAAAACAACGAAATGCACTTTTAACGAGTAAATAAAAATCGAGAAAGAAAGAGATTTTATTAAAAATAGCGCGTATTGTTGTTTTTTTTTTTTTTTTCTTATGGTTTTTTTTTTTTCACGTATTTTGTTGGTATAATTTTTTGTATTGTTTTAACGGGGGATCTTTATGTATTTATTAATTATTGTCACAACACTTTTTATATGTAATTTTCACTTTAAAAATTGAAAAAAAACGTACCTTTTTTTTTATTAGGGGTTTGACTATTTTAATGGGGGAATTTATTTGTGGGGATATACTTATTCCTCAACGGCAAATATCCAGAAAACGAAGAATTATTCTGAAAGAAAATAATTTTTGGGTAAATTATTTTGCAAAATTCGGGTTAATTATCCGGTTCGCTAGGACCAATGTTTTTTCGCAAAGATAATTTTCCCAAAAATTATGAAAAATGAAAAATAAAACGAATTAGAATTTTTTCTTAAACGTTATAAAATTATATTTATTAGCAATAAATTTCGGGGGTGGATTAAACGTACAACGTACCTTGAGCGGGGTATACAAGAGTATGAACACCAGCTTAAACGAAACAAAACTCTAAAGCAACGAATAAAAGCCAAAGAGAGTTTTCGTTAAGCTTACAATAGGGGTGTTCAATACTTTACGCCGAAACATCTGTGTATTAAGCTTAGCAATAAAATTATACACATAAAAAAAATACTTTTTCAAAAGTAAATTTAAAACAAAAACATCGAATTAAAAATGTCCAAACCTAAGCTCGAAATTACTTTATGTATAACCATTATGATTTTCGCTGCAATCGGGCCAGTACTTACTGAATGGCTTATTATTAAAAATACATCACAGTGCATCGCTGCGTACGATTGTTATTTAAAAGCAATTACAAAATTAAGTATACGCCTCTTATACAATTTTCAAGGTATTATAATTGTAATAATATAAATAAAATAACCGAGCTCGAGGTCTGTTGTTGTTGTAAATAATCTTTACAACAACAACAGACCTCGAGCTCGGTTATTTTATTTATATTACAAATTAAAGGTCGAATAAATACAACATTAAATTGTAATAATAGTTTACCAACTTCTAATGCGTGTAAAAGAAGATCTTGAGGTTTTTTTTTATGGAAAATGTCAACTTTTTTTTTGCTTTTGGTTTCATCCTATTTCGATTTTGGTTGTTGCACTGTGTTATTTTTGTTTTGTTAGCTTTTTGTTTGTATAAAAATTTTTATTTTTTATAAATTTTTCTTTTTATACCCTCTTAGTGGTAGAGTTTGTCATTCCGTTTGTAACTCATCGAAATATCGGTCTGGGACCCCATAAAGTATATATATTCATGATCCCCGATCGATTTTAAGACATTCCAGGGATGTCCGTCTGTCTGTGGAAATGGTGATCACGACCAAAATACTACACGGATATGACTGAAACTTAACATATTTATTGGAATTTCTCCTGAGAAGTTTGGTATTGCAATTTGAGCGATATCGGTTCAGCGGTGCAAAAGTTATGAACGAAAATACAAGGACACCTCAAAAATTTTTGTACATTCAACATAACCTAAAAATACGAAATGCTTTAATTCAGCTGCTGGTGGACAAATGTGAACATAATTGAACACCAAATGGTATTTAAACAAGAACGAACATATTTTTTGACAAAAAAAGAAAAAAATCGCGGATTTTTTTTTCGTGGAAATTTTTTTTCAAATTTTTTTTTTCTTTTTTCAAAAGTAATTTCGTTTCAAAAAAAGTTTTTTGCAATAATCTTTTTGAAATTCGGCAAGACTGAATTTAACTTTTTTACTTGTTTTCTAAAATTTTTTGCTTTATAATTTTTGTTCATAAAAAAAAAAAATTTATTTATTTTTTTCATAATTTTTGTTATCATTTTTTTCATCAAAAAAAAAATTTTTCATAAAAAAAATTTTTACCCATTTTTTTAATTCTTTTTTTTTTACATAAAATCTTTTAAAATGTTTTTTTCATCAAATTTTTTTTTATGAAAAAGTTAAATTTTTAAGTTGTCTGGGTCCAAGTTGGTGTTTTTTAGATGTTGTTTTGGTTCTTTTAGGGGAAGCTTGTTCCCCCTGGTCCGATTTCGTCATTTTAAAAACTTTATCAACCGAAACCTTGTAAAATTACAAGAAAAGTTTGTAACTTTTTTTTTAAATAACAATTCCTTGTTATTTACAAGCTTTTTACCAATAATTTTGTAATTTTACAAGCTTTTTGCCAAAAAATTTTAAATTTACAATTTTTTGACGCGATAAAACTTACAAGGAGGTTTCGTAACCTTACTAGATTTTTTGCTACCTCCTAATTTGCGAAAGTTCCTAGTAAAAATTACGAGCTTTTTTGTAATTTTGCAAGATTTTTAAATTTACAACTTTTTTGTCGAAATAAAACTTACAAGAAATTCTCGCAAATTTAATAGATTTTTTTTTGTAAAAAACCTTGGAAATTTTTAAAATTACAAGAAAAACTGTAAAATTACAAAAAAAATGTAAATTTAAATCGAAAATTATTTGTTAAAAAAAGGAAAATTGTCAAATATTGGTAAAATGGTATTAAGAGACTTTTTCTAATAATTTGGCAAGGTTTTTTTTTTAATTTACTCGTGCCAAAAGAGTCTAGCTCTCTTAGTTTAGACTACAGTGTGCTTTCCACAGACGGGCCGCAGACGGAAATAGCTAGAAACTCTTAAATTAAATTATGCTGATTTATCAAATTTATAGACAGGCGGATCTGATTTCTTAGTTACCAAATTTACAGCTCTTTTAGTTTGAACTGCGTTTTGTTTTCTAAAGACAAACGGACGGATGGATAGTGTAGTGTTCCTATTAAAGCGGCATTTTTTTTTTTTGTCTGGCAAAAAAAAATTTCTTCCGATTTTAAATGCTTGGGCATTTAAAAAACTTATGTGGTATAAATTTGGGGATAATCGGATTAAATTAACCCATGGGGCCAGGCAATAAAAGTTATGGATTTTTGAAAAAAAAAAATTAAATAAAAATATGTCTTTTGATACAATTTTGATTCTCTTTACATGAATATCAAAAAAAAATTAAAATCGGTCGAACGGTTTTCGAGATATCGCTACTTAAAACTTCGTTTTTGTTTCTACGTTCATGAATTTTAAAAAAAAAAATCTCAAAATTTCATTCCCCTGACTATTTCATAGAGCTTTGAGAAAATCTTTGACTCAAAACTTAATTTGAGTCAAATCCAATAATTTTAACCATTTTTGATCATAGTTTTGGATTTTTTGAAAACCTTGCTTTCGTATTCGAATATCAAAAAAATTCTGAAATCGGTCAAGCGGTTTTCGAGATATCGCTTTTTTAAATTTGTCAGATAAAAATTTTAAATAAGTTGTTTTTCTAAAGTTCAAGAAATTTTTTTAAGAAAATCTCATTTTTTTTTTCATTAACAACTTCATAGAGATTGAGACAAACTTTCTTTTAAACTTTTGTATATAAGTTTTCTACAGAGCCAAAACTTTGATCGAAGGGCCCCACGGGTAAAAATTATCTGATTTGGTTCAAATTAATTTTAAATGAAAGTTTTTCCATAAGCTCTATGAAATTGTTAAGGTAAAGAATTTGGAGATTTTTGTTAAAAATTTCTTGAAAATTGAAAATAATCCCAATTTTGAATCAAAAAATTCAAAAAAAAACAAATCTTAAAATTTCTTTTCCCTTAAAATTTCTTTTCCCTTAACCCTATTTTAGAGATTAGAAAAAGAGTTATCAGAATTTTTTTTTTAAATTAAACATATTTGTAGTTAAAACAACTTTTACTAATTAAATTCCCAGCAACAGTAAAACTTCTCTGAGTGTAGTAAATTTTTACAAAACTTTTGTTTAAATATTTTCAATTTTTTTTTTTTTTTTTTTTTGAAACAAATTTCAAAAGTGTGTATCATAGTGTGAGTTATAACAATTTTTCCTCCTCTTATAGATTGCACTGTGCAACAAGAAAAATGAGCCTCAATGGCTTCAACGCCATATGAAAGTAGACCATCAAATGGACAAAATCACCAAAGGGTTTTGCAAAGTCAGTTCGGATTTCTTTTTTATAGCCCACTGAAGTTTTCATTTTTTTATCAAAGGCGTTTGGAAAACGTCAAAAATACTATAATAAGAACACATCTGAGCTTCAAAATATGATTTGATGTCTTCAGTGAAATTTTATGGCAGTTCTTTTCTTAGAACATTTTAACCCTCTAATTTTAAGGGGTCATTTTAGTCCTTTTTCAAAAACTAAACACAGAACTCTAATAAAATGTCCATTTAGAGGATTAAAATGTTCTACAAATATTTTCCTCATAAAATTTCACTAGGGGTTGTCAAATGTTTAAAGTTTGTGCGACATGTGAAAAGTGCTTAAAAAGGGTCAAGTATAAATAATCAATGTTTGTTATTTTTTTTTTTTACCAAAGCAGTGTTAAAAAATATAGACAAAAAACAGTGCAAATATACTTTTGAGCTAAAAATTATGTTCTGATGTGTTTTATAAAATTTTATGATGATTCTTTTCTTGGACCAAATTAACCCTCTAGCTCCCGTTTTAAAGGGTCATTTTTGTCCTTTTTTTTGAAGAAATACAAAAAAGTCTATAAAAAGGGCAGTTAGAGGGTTAAAATGTTTTACAAATATTTTCTGCATCAAATTTTACTAGGGCACGTCTAAGACAGAAAGTTCGCCCAGCATATAGAAAATGCTTAAAAATTTTAAAGAATTAAAATTTTTTTTTAATATTTTTTTTGGGCCGAAATTTAAAAAAAAAAACAAGTCGAATGTCGAATGAACAAAAATATAAGAACACCTCGAAAATTGTGGTACATTCAACATAACCTAAAAGCACAAAATGCTTTCATTCGGCTGCTGGTTGACACATGTGAACAGAATTGATCACCGAATGGTATTTAAACAATTGCAAACATATTTTTTTACAAAAAAAAATATTTTCGTCGAATTTTTTTTTACCATAAAATTTTTTTGTCAATTTTTTTTTTAATGTTTGTTTTGTTTTCTAGCAAGTAAACTTTTTTACATTGTGGAGGGTATCAGCACATTCGACAAAGTCGAATATAACTTTTTTATTTGTTTTTTTTTTTTTATTTCGGCCCAAAAAAAATAAAAAAAAAAATTTAATACTTTAATATTTTTAAGCATTTTCTATATGCTGGACGAACTTTCTGTCTTAGACGTGCCCTAGTTAAATTTTATGCAGAAAATATTTGTAAAACATTTTAACCTTCTAACTGCCTTTTTTATAGACTTTTTTTGTATTTCTTTTAAAAAAGGACAAAAATTACCCTTTAAAACGGGAGCTAGAGGGTTAATTTGGGCAAAGAAAAGAATCATCATAAAATTTTATAAAACACATCAGAACATCATTTTTAGCTCAAAAGTATATTTGCACTGTTTTTTGTCGATATTTTTTAACACTGCTTTGGTAAAAAAAATAACAAACATTGATTATTTATACTTGACCCTTTTTAAGCACTTTGCGCATGTCGTACAAACTTTTGCCATTTGACAACCCCTAGTGAAATTTTATGAGGAAAATATTTGTAGAACATTTTAATCCTCTAAATGGACACTTTATTAGAGTTCTGTGTTTAGTTTTTGAAAAAGGACTAAAATGACCCCTTAAAATGGCAGTTAGAGGGTTAAAATGTTCTAAAAAAAGAACTGCCATAAAATTTCACTGAAGACATCAAATCATATTTTGAAGCTCAGATGTGTTCTTATTATAGTATTTTTGACGTTTTCCAAACGCCTTTGAAAACTTCAGTGGGCTATAAAAAAGAAATCCGAACTGACTTTGCAAAACCCTTTGGTGATTTTGTTCACTTGATGGTCTACTTTTGTATGGTGTTGAAGGCATTGAGGCTCAATGCGATGACCCAAAATTTGTTGCACAGTGTTGTTAACAGCTTAAATGCAACTGAAAAAAATCACAACTACCACGATCAAAAACATTGATAAAGTATTGTTAAAACACAGTAGTAGTACATGTTAAAATGTGACTTTAAATGAAAATCAACAAGAAACTTGAAAACAAAAAAAAAAAAAACAGAAAAAACATAATATAGATGTTTATCATTTGAAAATGTTAAAAAAAAAAAAAAAATTTTATATTGTATTTAATTCAAATAGTTTAATGCCTATTAACTTTTTTTTGAATACAATTTTTGAATTGAATTTTTGGTTATTAGTTTTGAATGATATTTTTATTTTTTTTTTTTTTGTAAGAATTTTAATAAATCTTGTCATCATGTGAATTAAACTGATCATCTGTTGAGTTTTTAGTTGTTTGTGGCATTTATAAATTTTTTGAATTTTAATTAAATATCATGAGGCTATTTTACATTTATGGCTACTGTAAGCCAATTATCTAAAATTGGATAATGGGATACCATAAAAAATAATAAAAATATTTAAATAAATATTTGAAATCAATGGAGTATATAATAAACTGCATTAAGTCTGTAAGAAGCCAATTAAGTCAACTCCCTTATACAAATTTTTTTTACCGGTTTACCGGTTTTTAAATTTTCCAAAATGACTTTATGTAGAAAATATAAAATTTTTGAACACAGCATTTAACAGTAAATGTACACACAAATGAAATAATCCATCAATAGGTTCAATGCGATAGAAAGTAACTGAGATACGGCTACTCAAAGTTAAACTTGTACAATATTCCACTGAATTTGGCTTTGATAAAAATTAAAAATATTTCCGAAGTACAAGAAAAAATATTTTTCATATAAGTTGTAGGCGACAAATTGAGCAATCCTTTGCCATAAAACGGAATTCAGAAAAAAAATGGTTTAGCTCAATTGGCTTCTGAAAGACTCATTTAATGATTTAATGTTAGACAATTTTACTACAAAAAAATTCTTATAATATTTTTTAATAGAAACATCGTCTTAACATTTTTTACATGCAAAAATATGTTTGTAAAATTGCTAGAAAAGAAGTTTAATGAAAAAACCTTAAATTAAAAAAATAATAATAATCACATGAGAAGCTAAGTAATCCTAAGCCGTAACAGGGAAATTGGGAAATACAGATTTGGCTATATTGGCCTCTGAAAGACACATTTTGTGGTTTACTGTAAACAAAAATTTTATTATAACAAAAATTTTATTAAAACAAAAATTTTTAGAATATGCCAGTTTTTCAATCGTCTTAGAATGTTTTTACACTCAAACATTTTTTTGTATAATTGCTATAAAAAGGCTTTTCAAAAGGCATTTATGTTTAAATAAAAAAAATTGTAATTATACATACAGATGCAAAAATCCAGCAATTGGCTTTTGACTTTGCGATAGAAAGTGACCACACCACATAAATAGTTTGTGTAAAAGTAATCCTAAGCTATAAAACCGAAATCGTGAAAAAATGGATTTAGCTTATTTGTCCTCTGAAAGTCTCATTTTATGATTTACTGGTAAAAAATTAAAAACTTTTTAAAAGTACAAATATAAATAGGTTTAATAGGTTTTAAAGAAAATTAAATCAAAAAGATTTTTCAAATAAATAGTTCTTGAAAAATAAAAATTTCTAAAAATGGTAGTTTTTTCCTACGTTCAAGAAACCTCAAAATTACTTTCGTTACTTTCGCAGAACTTGAGACTGTTTTCATTTAAACTTAATTTGAGCCAAATCCGATACTAAATTTAAGATTTTTTTAAAAAATTTCTTCTGACCGATTTTAAAAATTTTTTGATATTTGTGTTCAGTGCATCAAAATTAATAAATATAAAGTATCGCAAGACATATTATTTTTTTTATATTTTGCCCCATTTTTGATCTCACAAGCTACAATTTGTATGCGGCACGGCACTAGGCTCTGATTATGAATAATCGAAATTATGCAAAATAAGGTCCACCTTAATATGGATGAAATCATCCATCAATTATTCCGGTGTAATAGACGGTGTAATAGATGGTGAATGAGATGCAGCTACACAAATTTTAACCAGTACATCATTCTATTGGATTTGACTCATTTGGCTTCAGAACAAAATTAATAAATTTTTTTGAGATTTGGCTCAATGACCCCTGACTCATTTGAGCCAAAACTAAAGAGGACCTTTGTATGGGGGCTAGGTCTAAATATGGACCGATTTCAATAGCCTCCGTCCTTGGGCCAAAAGAGGCTTAAGTTCAAATTTCAAGTCAATTGATTAAAAATTGCGACCTGTATCGTGTTTATACCGTTTACATGGACAGACAGACGAACGGATGGACAGACGGACGGACGGACATCGCTAAATCGACTCAAAAAATGATTCTAAGTCGATCGGTATGCTCAAAAGTGGGTCTAGGACCAATATTTCGGGTAGCACACTCATTATACCCTGTACCGCTGTGTGGTGTAAGGCAGCGGTTACCAATCTATGGTACGCGTACCACTAGGGGGTACGCGAAACTGTCAGCGGGGGTACGCAAAATTTTAGTAATTTAGACGTTTGTTTTAGATTAATCTTTTAATGCTGGTTCCGCATCTGGCTTCTCCATAACGTCAGATTTTTAAGAAAATTGAGGTCAAAGTTTACAAAAAACGTATTTTTGTGCAATTTAGAAAGCTTTTTTGATATTTTGAGATCTGACCACTTATTTTCGATTAACCTTTCGATGCTGATTCCGAATATGGTTCCCAAATTTTTCTAAAATGCCAGGTTTTTGAGAAAATGTATGTCAAAGTTCTCAAAAAACGTGTTTTTTTTTTTGTTTTTGAGACAGTTTCTGATAGAGTAGAAATGTTGGTACCATTTTGTTAAGCTCAAAATGTCCTTTCATTTGTACATATATACGGGGGTGTTTCATTCGAAAAGTAACGGAATTGTTGATGTGCCCTTGTATTAAAAAAAAAAAAAAACATTTAAAAAAATCAAAAACGTTATATTTCCGCCCTCTGTGACGTGTTTTTGGAACTTTTTTAAAGAGTTCAAACGTCCGTTGTTTTAAATTTTGGTGTAGAACCGACTAGTGAAATCAGATTTGCAATATTTTCAGCTGTTTTTGTTCTGCGGAAAAATCAGCTCAAAAAAAAGATGCATTGCGAAATGCAAGGAGCGAAAATTTTCCCCAAAAAATACCACCATTGTTTTGATCTCTGAAGCCCTAAAGCCTTCAAAAAAAAGCCTTGAATCCCCTAAAGCCTTCAAAAATGAGATAATACCCGCAGATAAAAAATTTCAAAATTAACTTTAATATTTATATGAGAAGTTTTTTAACGAAAACAAAAAACTCGTTAGGGGGTACGCGGCTGACAAAATTTAAAATTAGGGGTACGCGGCTGGCAAAATTTAAAATTAGGAGTACGCGAGCCAAAAAGGTTGGTATCCGCTGGTGTAGGGTATAAAAATGCGATAAAAGTGACTGATTGTGAGATCTGGCTATGCAGAAGTACACAAATTTATAGAAATCTAGCAAGATTAAAGAAAATTAAATTACAAACATTTTACACATAAAACGGAAATCAGGAAAATGGATTTGGCTCAATTGGCCGTTGAACGGCTCATTTTATGGTTAACTGCTACAATACCTTCACTACAGAAAGTTTCTCATATGCGAGTTTTTCGAAAAGAAAATCGTCTAAGAATTTTTCTTAATTAAAAAAATGTTTTTAAATTTTTTTAGAAAATCAGTTTATTAAAAAAAATACTACTATTAATTTAAAAAATAAAATATAGTGGTGATAAATTAAGTAAACCTCCTAAACAAAACGAAAATCATGGAAAATGTATTTGGCTCTATAGGCCTCTGAAAGACTCATTTTATGGTTTACTGTAAAAAAAACGTCTAATTGTAAGTGTTTTTCTGCACTCACAAAAAGGTTCGTAAAATTTTTAGAAAATTAGTTTTAAAAAAAAAAAAAAATAATTAAAAAAAAATAATAAAAAATCCTGGGTTAGCCTAAAAACGTAACCGTAGCGTAGACTCTATACAATATTCAGTAAGCAAGAAAAGTACAGAACATTTTTATTTATGTCTTGTTTTTTTCCAACGCATGGTATTTTATGTCACGTTAAAACGTAGAGAGAGCCTGTTGAGAATAGGTTACGTTTTTAGGCTAACCCGGCCTTAATAGTGAAATATTGAGTAATCTTCAGCCATTTAACGGAAATCGGAAAAAATGGATTTGGCTCATTTAGCCTCTGAAAGACTAATTTTATGGTTTACTGTTAAAAAAGGTTTACAAAAAAAATTCTCATAATATGCGATTTTTTTCGAAAAAAACACAAGTCTAAGAATTTTTCTACACTTAAAGAAATTTGTATAAAATTTCTAGAAAACGAGTTTATAAAATAAAATCATTAAATTTAAAAAGATAAATAACAACCAATCAAGATTGTGACAGTTTGAGAAATTCTCAGCCATAAAACAGAAATCTAAAAAAAATTTATGGTTTACGGTTAAAAAAAATCGTCTAAGAATTTTTCTACACTCAAAAATATGTTTGTAAAATTTCTCATTTTATTGTATTGGATATATTTAAAAAATAACACTCACCATCTTAGATAAATCGAGTAAACCTCAGCTTTAAAAAAAAAAATCGAAAAAATGGAGTTGGCTCAATTGACCTCTGAAAGACTCATTATGGTTTACTGTTATAAAATGTTGCTTCAAAAAAATTTCTCATTATAAACACTTTCATCAAAGGAAAAAAATCTTGGAATTTTTTACACTCAAAAAAAAATTTTGTAAAATTTCTAAGAAAAAAATATATTCAAAAAATTATTTTTTTCAATTTGAAAAAAATCTTGGAATTTTTTTACACTCAAAAAAAATGTTTGTAAAATTTCTAAGAAAAAAATATATTCAAAAAATTATTTTTTTTCAATTTGAGGAAAAAAGTAAATCATACGACATTTCCATTATAATTTTAAATATCACAATTATTTGCAAAAAAAGTATTTAAAGTTCCTCCCATAATATTTTTTTATTATGCAACAAAATTTTGTTTTATTATTCTAATTTGTTAAGCACAACAAAAAAAAAATCCAACAATCAAAAAAAAAAAGTCCTCCAGAAAAATTACCACAATTTGGCAAATAATAACAAATACCATAATATGATAAAAATCACAATTGACATTAAAAACAAAAAAAAATCTACAAATAAAATTAAACTGTTGCTAACAACAATAACAGAATCATTTACAATGCTAACAATATCAAAGACACAGACAGCAACAATAGCAACAACAACAAAAAATAATAATATAAAACAAAATGCTTGCAGGTGCAAGCTTTTATTAGAATTTTTTTTTCTTCTATTTTTTTTTTACCAAAAACCAAAAAAAATTTAAAAGGGCATTTAAAATGGCAATTAAATTAAATGAAACAAAAAATTTACGTAAAAAATATCTTTAAAAAAATTATAATGTATTTAATGGGAATTTTGTCTACAAAAAAAAGTTCTACATTTAAAAATAACATTACATCGATTTTTGTTAGTATAATGTTAACCCCTTTGTGACCGGAATGTTATATGAATCGATTAAAATTTGATTTTAACAAGTCTTTCATATGCAGATTTTGTTTTTTTTTTTAACTTTTAATTGGCATCATTTACAAACAAGAGAGTGGTCGATTTTGAAAGCAAATATTGCACAGATTTATATTGTGCTCTTTCTTTATAAATACACGAAATGTGAATACACGAATAAAAATAAAAGAAAGCAGTAATAAAGAAGAGCACAATGTAAATCTGTGCAATGTAAGCTTTCAAAATCGACCACTCTCTTGTTTGTAAGTGATGCTAATTAAAAGTTACAAAAAAAGGCGCATTAGAAAGTTAAGACTGTAAAATCAATAGCCCGTACCATAGAAAATAAAAACGTCTATTTTAAAAAAGGTTTTATTTTAAATTTCGAATTTTCCACACAATTTTTGAGGTCGATTTTAAAAAACAAAAACAATTAAATTTATTTTATTTTTCTTTGATAAGGCTGAATGTCTTCGTATTTGTTTTATGTCTCTTCAAAAATTACATTTGTTCTCTAGATATAGAAATTGTTATAAATACATTTTTTCATTTAAGCAAAAATTTAGAGATAAATAATTGTAGGATAAACTGTTAACAATTACCATATAGTTCAACAACGTTTTTAATTGTATCAACAACATATTTTGTTAATATAACAAAAATCTAGAGAATATTGTAATTACATATGTTGCACATCAAAATATTAGTCTAGTACCTAAATTAATGAATAATTCCTCATCGATTAAAAGTCGATCCATTAAAGTCGGTCTGCCCGTTTAACTTTCTGTGGAAATCCAGTTTTTTCTCCACTAATAATCCGAGAGATGAAGTATACATTTTTTCGAAATCAAAAGTTTGTGAAAACACACCTTCCCCCTTGCG
This sequence comes from Pegoplata infirma, assembly GCA_963921195.1. Classification (NCBI taxonomy): domain Eukaryota; kingdom Metazoa; phylum Arthropoda; class Insecta; order Diptera; family Anthomyiidae; genus Pegoplata; species Pegoplata infirma. The sequence continues at coordinate 231,433,964 of OY992538.1, read as the reverse complement.
ATTGATGTTTAAAAGTTAATTTATTATGCCTTTTGCACTTTAGTAATAAAATTTTATAATTATTTTAAATAATTACTTTTATTAACGACCACAAAAGGGAGCGGGATCAAAAAAAAATAATTTTCTGGTCCCCAAGCGCATTACTTTAAACTTTTTCTGACATAAAAATGTTTAATTTGTTTAACAAAAATACAAAAAAGCATGTAAACAAAAAGGAGTTTTTTAGAGGTTGTTTTAGTTCTTCAAGGAGAAACTTTTTCCCCCTAGGCCGATTTCGCTCATTTACGAACTTAACAGGCTGTCGATCAGAAGACATTTTCGTGCTAAACTTCAGGATTCTGGCTCTTATATTTTGTACTGAATCGTGTTCAGACGGACGGACATTCAGGGAATATCTTAGAATCGATTGCGGATCAATAATATACATATATACATACTTTATTATGTCCCCGAACAATACTTCGATGCGTTACATACGGAATGACAAAGTGAGTATACCCCCCATATTAAAGTTGGAGGGTATAAAAAATTTAAGAAAATTTAGAATAAATCAGAAAATAAAAAAATTGACTGGCAAATTAAAAAAAAAATCAAAAGATATTGGAAAAAATCAGAAAAATTAAGAAAAAATCCGAAATTTTCGGAAAATTTAAGCAAACGAAAATATTCGAAATAGGGAAAAAATTTGAAGAACTCGAAATTAAGATCAAAAACAAAAAATGTTACATTTGTTGAGCAAAATTTAAAAAAAAAACTGTAAATAAAATGTATTTTGTATTTTTCAGGGATTGTTTTAGTTCTTCAAGGGGGAAGTTTTTTCCCTCTGGTTCGATTTGGCCCATCTTCGAACTTAAACTAACATTAGAGATATTAGAGATTTTTTGCCAAACTTCAGGGGTCTAGCTCTTTTGGTTTGGACTGCATCGTGGTTTTTACAGACGGACGAACGGACATCGCTAGAATGTCTTAGATTCTATCATGGGTCAATAATATATGTATATACTTTGTACTAGAGATGGGCACGTGAGTGATTTTTGACTCACACTCACTCACGCTCACGACAGGAATTTTTGAATCACGCACACTCACTCACGAGCATATTTTTTCTACTCACACTCACTCACAATCACGTGAGTAAATTTAATACAACTCACACTCACGTGCACTCACGCAAGCTTCACTCACACTCACATTTACTCACACTCACGAAACTCTTTTTTACACAAAAAAATTTTTCGAAAACTAAAATTTCAAAAGTCTTTCAAAATTTTCTGCAAAATTTAAAGTTCAGCGAAACTACATTTTTTTGCTTTTTTCGGGACGAAATCTTAAGTTAAGCAAAATTTGATAATTTTTTTTGTTGTTTTTTTTGGTACGAAAGGAAATATGAAGAGGAAATAAATCACGCAAACGCACGCAAAAAAATGGACTCACGCACACTCACTCACGCAAAAATCTTACTCACGCACACTCACTCACGCAATTTTTTTCTGCACTCACAATCACGTGAGTAAAATTGAATTCAGTCACACTCACGCGTGATCACGCGTGAATCACGTGAATCACGCTCTAATCTGCTCATGTGCCCATCTCTACTTTGTACCCGACCGATATTTATGATTAAATTAAAAATAAAACTCAGAAATATTCTGAAAATCTCGGGCAAATTCAAAAAAAACTTTTAAATTTTTAAAAATTCAGAAATATATGAAAAATTTATGAATACTAAAATAAAAACCATAAAAATAAAAAAAACAAGGAAAATTAATTTCGAAAAATTCTTAAAATTTCAGGAGAGTAAAAAATCGGTAATAGTCTAACAAATTTAAAAAATATGAAAACTTTAGAGAAATTTAAATTGCGTCGCGCAAAAAAACAAAAACAAACATTAAATTTGCAATTTTTACGTCGTATTGGGCGTAACGCCACGTAATTTGATTCAGGTTGGACGCTGAAACTTTTAAAAACTCAAAAAATCGAAAAAGGTTTAAAATATTTTAGAAAAATTGTGATTAAAACAAAAATAAAATTTATAAAAAAATCTATAAATCTCAGAAAAGAAAAAACAATATCAAAAATTTTGGAAAACTTAAGGAAAGTCATAAAAGTTCGTGGAAATCAAAGAAAATGTCTGAAAAACAAAGAAAAAATTAGACAAATACTAATAAAAAGTTTAGTAAAATTTAAATGAAATCAAAAATAGAACTCAAAAATTATCTAAAAATTTTTGAAAAACTCGAAAATCTAAAAAGTTCAGCAAGAGGCAATTAAGGAAAAAAATAAGAAAGGGTATCTTACATTCGGCACATGGGTATGATTGTCCCCATAAGTTAATTAAACAAAAATAAAATTCAAAAAATATCTAAAAATCTTAGAAAAATATGGAAAAATCTAAAAAGTACTTAAAAATATGAAAAAGTCAGAAAAAGTCCATTAAACAAAAAATAGGAAAATATCGGGGTGGAGGGTATGATTGTCCATTTAAGTTAATTTGTTAAATATGCCACTGCCGTACATGGGTTAATTGATTTAAATAAAACATCTAGAAAAAATATACACACAAAATAAATAAATTCGCCGTTTTAATTGACAACAGCATTTAACAAAGTTGAGCTCATCAATCAATAACTTAATAATGAATAGTAGTTAGTTTTTCTGTACTATGTTGTTAAAACATATAAATGTATGTGTGCAGTGTAATCAACAATCACCGGTGGAAAATTTATAGAAAAAAAATATAATTTTATTCAGAATCTTCTGCATACATGTGTGTAAAGTAATGTCATATTATTAAGTCTGTCTGTTTGAAAAATGTTACGGTATAAAAACAGCTGGTAACTGTTTTTTGTATCTAATTTAAATATGTAAGAGATATTCATGAAAATATTTAATTTTTTTTATTCATAAAAACATAAAGATTTATTTATAAAGATACATATTAAACAAAACTTATATTTATGTTAGCATTTTTTTGTTTTTTTTTGTTTTCTATTTATTATTAACTAATTATATTATTAACGGAAGTTGTTGAAGGTTAATTAACCATTAAATTTGTTAAAACTTTATTTATTTAATTTGTTTAATTAAATAAGTGTTGCAATACATAAACATCAATTGCATTTTATTAAACCAACACAGTTTTAATGTAGAAGCATCTATTTAAAAAAAAAAAATTATTTAGTTTGTGCAGTAATTAATATATTTTTTTTTAATATTTTTAGAGTATATCACTGGTGGGTTTGGCGTGTGTATGTGCACAAATAGCCCCCGGCTCAAACCAATATTTACCTCCCAAAAAAAATGGTTATGATTATCCAGGACCAGATAAACCATTCGTAAGTATTTAAATATGTATTAGTGAATTTTTTATATATAACACCGTCCGACAAAAATGAAAAAAGGCGTTAAACACGAAGTGGATAATATAAGTTTGAAACTAGAGACTAAATGTAGTAAAACTGGATTTAAAATTTTTCATTTCGTGATCCTGTTTCCTTTAAAAGGACTTCAAAGTTTTAGAGGGTTAAATTTTATAAAATATTTTTGTAATATTTATACTTGTCCTAGGATGCCACTTTTGAAAGCAAATGAAAGAGGAAGATTTGCCCTAACAACAAATTGGCAAGCACTTAAAGCCTTTGTATGCAAAAGGTGTCCCACTTTATGGGCCCCTGGAGGAGCCCTTATTGCACATGTGGGGTCCTCCGTCCAAAATTTAGCTCGAAATTACGTTACCTATAACCGGTATAAATTTCACTGCAAAAGCTATTATAAACCACTGTGCGGTGCAACAGACAAGAAAAATTATTTATATCGAGGGCCTATATTCAAAACCCTCTATCTTCCATTTTCACGAAAACGACTTTTTGATGGCAAAATATTCAGTAAAACGGTCCTCATCTGTGGTGTAAAATTCAAAACAAAAATATTTTTTATTTGCATTTTTGGTTTTCTCTATCTCTTATACAATTAATTTTTCTGAATGCAAAACCCTCTATCTTTCCAAATAATTAATTTATAAATATTTTTTTTTAATAATTTCATCATGAATACCATGTTGTCAAACTAATTTTTGCATGCTAAACATGAATTTGTCAACAAAATTCCAGAATCACGATTTTGGTCCACTGATGCTAATTTTTTTTCCAAATTCTTGTTTGACTTTCTTTGAAAAATATGGCTCAAAATTTAGATGTCTTGTGTACATTATGAAACAAAACTTTAGTCTTAAAAATCGCGATCAGGTCAGCACCTGTGGACCAAAACCGCGTTAATATTTTTTTAATATTTTTTTCATAACATACTTAACATTTATCATATTTTAAGATGAATTCGGTAAAAAAAATATTTTTGTATCAAAAATCAGCACCTGTGGACCAAAACCGCGAATTTTAATTACTCTAACAATACGCGAAATAAACAGTTTTTTTGCTGTCCTGAAAAGTTGTGTTTTTTAAGATAGAGGGTTTTGAAAATAGGCCCTCGATATTCATTTTTTGATTTTTTTTTTAACAAGCTATTTAAAATTATTAAATGTTTCCGATAATTTTTGTATTTAATACAGTGGTCGGCATCCATTGCACATGGATCCCGGACACATTCGGCTATACACATGTATTCAACACGAATGTCAACAAAACTCACAACTAAGAGCATAAAAATACAACAACAAGCTGGTTGATGTCGCTTTGTTTAAGAAATATACTAACTCATGCATATTTATATTCATACAACAATGCATTCATATACTCTCTTTCTGCCGACCACTGATTTAATACGATATACCAAAGCGTATGATTAATATTAACCTCACAATGAAAATTTATCATACGCCTTAGTACTCTATTAAATTTCTTTCTCCGTGCTAAAAAATTAAATCATTTAAATGAGACACACCAAAGCGTATGATTAATATTAAACTCATAGTAAAAATTTCTTATACGCCTCAGTGATTCACTTAAAAATATCTTCTTACGAGCAAGAGCCCTAGATTTTATTAAAAAAATATGAAAATTCCAAAAAAAAATCAAAAAATTTAGGAAAATAAGAAAAATTAAGAGAAATCATGCCAATTCGGAAAAATGCTGTAAAATTCAAGCAAATAAAAAAAGGATAGTTGATAAATTTAAAAAAAAAACAGAAAAAATATAAAAAAAAAATTACGAATTATTCGGAAAAATTTAAAAAATCATAATAATAATGGAATATTTAGGAAAATAAAAAAAAAAATTTAAAATTTAAATTTGTGGAGTTTAAAAAAATTATGGAATTAAGAAGATTTAACCCATTTTGGACCAAGATTTAATTTTCATTTTCTTCTTGGAAAATGGTCTTGTCAAAAAATGTTCAATGTTCCCATATCCCAGAAAAGCATGTATCCCAACTTTTTCTGCAATTTTAATAATTGGATTTATTTGCAATTTTATTAATTTATTTCATTATTTTCAAAAAAAAAATAGTTTCAAAATAATTCAAATAAGTGGAATTTGATAATAAATTAAACATAACAAATTCAAGATTAATTTTTCATTCATAAATATTTTTTTTTTTTGATAAATGTTTCTCTAATGTTAGAAAAATCTCAGAAAAATTAAAAATTATTTTAAAAAACGACAAAAAATAAAATCACTAACAAAAATTCCAAAAAAATCAGAAAAATTATAGAAAATTTATGAAAAAAAAGAAAAATTTATAAGAAATTTAAGGAAAATTGAAAACAAATCTTAAAATCTCGGAAAATTTTGGAATAAATGAGAAAAGGAGAAATTAAAACAAATAACAAAATTATTGTCGGTCAAGACCAACCATATGATAACCAACACCAGTGTTTTCCGGAAAATGGGTTTCAAGTGCAAACATGTACCGATTGGAACTATCTTTCGTTAGATCTTAACTCACAATCAGTGTAGAAAACATACATATATACATAAACCAAATTTGATTGGTATTGAATTATCGGGTGAAATTTTTATATGGAGACTAAAGTCCAAAATTGGTTCAATTATGTTAAGATTTGATTAGGCTACCAAAGTACACAATTAATACCTACAAACAAAATGTATATTAATTACACCGCTCAACACTCATTTTCCGGTTTGAATTCTGGTGATCAATTTTAGTAGACTTCGATCTCCTGATTACAAATCTGTTCCCCAAATTTTGCCATCACGTCCAGATTTTTAGTTATTCACGGTTGAAAATGCGAAAAATTACGATTTTTGCATTATTTGAAAGCCTGCACAGCAGCCATTGAGTGGAATACAAATCTGGTATAAAGCGCAAAAGTATAATTTGTCTTTGGTCTCCAACATAGAAAACAATTTTTTCCAATTATTGCGTTTGGTTGGGTTACAATTGCGTTTTAAAATGACTCTGTTAAAATTGTCATTTTTGTAAAAAAGATAAGGTTAGTTTTTTTTTGATATTTTTCAAAGAAAAACTAAAAAAAAAATAGTTTACATATTTAAGTTTTCTGTGTTATTTTTCGTACAAACCGGAATATATCTGGGCTTAAAAGTCTATAAGAAAGAATGAACTTTTGCCTAAATTTTAAGCTCATCACAGTAAAGATTGATCAACTGGTTTTTGTTTTAGAGCCTTTTAAAAATGGTGCTTTTTCTAATTTTTTTCACAGTGTTTTTTTAAAATACATGTTTGGCCAATAATAGTGCAACAACTTCAAATTTTTTCGATCAAATATTTGAGATCATAGTTAAATTCTACTCTAACGCTTTATACCAGATTTTTATTCCACCCAGTGGCTGCTTTGCAGGCTTTCAAAAAATGCAAAAATTGCGTTTTTCGCATTTTCAACCGCGAATAATTAAAATTCTAGACGTGATGGGAAAATTTGGAGCACAGATTTGGAATCAGCGAGTCAAAATCTGTTGAGCGGTGATATTTACCATTTTTATTAATTTTGAGGGAATTATGTTAATATCAAAAGGGTGGTTTGTATTGGGGCTACAAGAAGGACTGACCCGATACCTTTGAAATTTAGAATGATGATTCGTGTATAAAAAATGTCATTACCTGTTAAATTTCAAAACGATATTTTTTTATAATACGGTTTTAAGAGTCATTTAAGCCAAATTCAAAGGGGGCGTTTGTAGGTGGGGGCTAGGTCTTAACATTTTCCAATTTCAATAGGATTCGTCCTTGGGCCAAAAGATGTTTAAGTTTCAAATTTCAAGTCAATTGCTTAAAAATTTCGACCTGTATCGAGCTTAAACCGTTAGATGGTCAGCCGGACTGACGGACATCGCAAAATCAACTCAAAAACTTATTCTGAGTCGATTGGTATACTTGCAGGTAGGTCTAGAACCAATATTTTGGGTTGATCCCAAAACATCAGCACAAACTCATTATACCCTGTACTACAGAGTGGTGTAGGGCAGCGGTTACCAACCTATGGTACGCGTACCACTAGGGGGTACGCGAAACTGTCCGCGGGTAATTGGGACATTTATTTTATATTAACCTTTCAATGTTGTTTCCGCATCTGGCTTCCAAAGTTTTCCATAACCTCTGTTTTTAAGAAAGTTGAGGTCAAAATTTGCAAAAAAAACTTATTTTTGTGCAATTTAGAGAGCATTTTTTGCAATATTTTGAGATCTGACCACTTGTTTTCGATTAACATTTTGATGCTGATTCCGAATATGGTTCCCAAATTTTTCTAAGATGTCAGGTTTTTGAGAAAATGTATGTCAAAGTTTTCAAAAAACGTGATTTGGGAATTTTTGAGACGGTTTCTGAATTTTTGGTGGAAATTTTTGTACCATTTTGTTAAGCTCAAAATGTCCTTTCATTGTACATATGTATTAGGCTGGGTCGTATTCCAACAAAGTGCTCAGATCAACTATTAATAGTGAAAAAAAGTTGGTACAAGTAAATACAAGCAATTTAAAACCAAAATGAACAAAATCGGTCCATGGCTTCCGTTCTCGCATCGCGGGTCAAAATTGCGGTTTTTGAAAAAATGGACATAATTACAAAAAAAAAATTAAATATTTAAAAAAAAATTATTAAAAAAAAAAAAATTTTTTTTGTATCGCATTAAATCAAAGATATTTAGAAAAATTTTGTTTGTTTTTTTCGGATATCGATAACCCACCCAAATGTGAGGCCAAAAAAAACTCACATTTTTAACATGGAGCTCAAAACTACTTTTTCACTATTTTAAAAATTTAGTGAAACAAAATTTTTAAATATATTAGTTTATCCACTTGATATCATTGAATACATCTTAGGGATTGTAGAAAAAAATTCTTAGTTAAATTCCTTCGTCCAGTTGGTGTGTGGAGCGATTTGAATTTAGCGGATTTCCAGAACATGTGTTTTTATCGACATTTTTGACTAATTTGTAGTTGTTAGCAACATTTTACTTAAATTAACCAACTTTTTTTGTTCAAATGGTTGTTTTGGACCATAGTAACTCTGCTTTGAAATAATAGGCTTTTTGGACAACGTTAACCCTTGCTGACACGAGGTTAAAAATTCCTCCAATGAAATTTTCGAAAATTCCTCACTCTAAAATCGTGTATGTGTTTAAATAATAAACAATTACAAATTTATACAAAGTTTTCTTGAAGGACATCTTTAACCCTTGTTGAACTAAATAAAATAAAAAAAAATGGCATCCGAAATTTCATTACGTCTTCGTCGTTTTTAGTAAAAACTTTTTACTGTGTTTTATTATTTAATATGTCAAAAAAGTGCATTTGAGCAAAAAAACAGCTGTTTGAAATTTTTTGGGCGTTCGTTCAACAAGGGTTAAAGATGTCCTTCAAGAAAACTTTGTATAAATTTGTAATTGTTCATTATTTAAACACATACACGATTTTAGAGTGAGGAATTTTCGAAAATTTCATTGGAGGAATTTTTAACCTCGTGCCGGCAAGGGTTAACGTTGTCCAAAAAGCCTATTATTTCAAAGCAGAGTTACTATGGTCCAAAACAACCATTTGAACAAAAAAAGTTGGTTAATTTAAGTAAAATGTTGCTAACAACAACAAATTAGTCAAAAATGTCGATAAAAACACATGTTCTGGAAATCCGCTAAATTCAAATCGCTCCACACACCAACTGGACGAAGGAATTTAACTAAGATTTTTTTTCTACAATCCCTGAGATGTATTCAATGATATCAAGTGGATAAACTAATATATTTAAAAATTTTGTTTCACTAAATTTTTAAAATAGTGAAAAAGTAGTTTTGAGCTCCGTGTTAAAAATGTGAGTTTTTTTTGGCCTCACGTTTGGGTGTGTTATCGATATCCGAAAAAAACAAACAAAATTTTTCTAAATATCTTTGATTTAATGCGATACAAAAAATTTTTTTTTTTTTTTAATAATTTTTTTTTAAATATTTATTTTTTTTTTTTGTAATTATGTCCATTTTTTCAAAAACCGCAATTTTGACCCGCGATGCGAGAACGGAAGCCATGGACCGATTTTGTTCATTTTGGTTTTAAATTGCATGTATTTACTTGTACCAACTTTTTTTCACTATTAATAGTTGATCTGAGCACTTTGTTGGAATACGACCCAGCCTAATATGTATGTACGGTGGTGTTCATTCGAAAAGTCACAGAATTGTTGATCTGCCCTTGTATTAAAAAAAATCAAAAACATTATATTTTTGCCTTCTGTGATGTGTTTTTGGAACTTTTTTTAAGAGTTCAAAAAACGTCCGTTGTTTTAATTTTTGGTGTAGAATCGACTGGTGAAATCAGATTTGAAATATTTTCAGTTGATTTTGCGCTGCAGCTCAAAATCCGCGTTTTCAGATGCATTGAACCACCCCAAGGAGCGAAATTTTTTCCCAAAAAATACAACCATTGTTTGGTCTCCCCCAAAGCCTTCAAAAAAAATGATAATACCCGCAGATCAAAAATTTCAAAATTAACTCTAATTTTGTATGTGAAGTTTTTTTAACGGAAACAAAAAACTCGTTAGGGGGTACGCGGCTGATAAAATATAAAATTAGGGGTACGCGAGCCAAAAAGGTTGGTAACCGCTGGTTTAGAGCATTTCATGTCATTTCGGAAAAAAATTCAAAATAGTGTACGAAATTTTATATAAAAATGTATTTCGCTATCTAAATTTTCAACCAAAACCATAGTAAGTTCTACGCGAAGGTGGTACCGTAGACGTTATCATACTGCATTTTTAGTATCAATTGTCGTTTTTAAATATTTTGAAAGTTTTAGTAATATTTAAAAATTTAACTTTGTCTTAAATTTCACTAATTTTTTTTTTTGTAAACTTTACTAAAATTTTAGTTCACCTTATCAATTGTTTATTTCAATTTTATGAACAAGTTCATAAATCAACAAGAAAACAACAATGAAAACCAAAGTTACATAGTACATATTTCGTTTCTTTTTGTTTTTTTGATATGCAATCATTTTATTAAAATGAAACTACAACAGCAACAATTACTTAAATAACTATAAAACAATATTTTGGCAACAATGTTCATCAATAAACATACCAGAACAGCCAAAATAAAGTAAAAAACTGCAACTACTTTGTGCTACAACTTGCACTACTGTTAACCTATATTTTTGTATTAAAGCCAACAATACAAACAAAAAACACACCAAAAATATAAAAAAAAAAAAACATAAAATAATAAAGAAAAAGCACAAAACTACAAACAAACAAACTTACAAACATACAAGTAACCTATAAAGCACGTGAATTGTACATTTTTTTTTGTATACTGCTAAACATTAATGACATGCTGACTATGATGACGGTGATGATGATGATGACGGTACTGTGATGATGATGTTGGGGAGGATGTTTAGTTTGAAGTTGAGCGAACGTACAATATAATAAAATAACACAGAAACAAACATTTATACTATAGGTTAGTGGAACAAAAGTGAATTTGTAACGGTTTTTGCACATTTGCTACAAAAACAAAACTAGATATTTAACAAAAAGTGGGAGATGAATAAAATACAAGTTTACTTTAAAAATGCAAAATAACAAAAAAAATATTAAATTACTAGTAATAAAATGCAACCATATCAGAAAAGGTAAATTTAAGGTAAAAAGAAGTTAGAAAAATCAAATCAAACTATGGGGGTATACTAACTTTGTCATTACGTTTGTAACTCATCGAAATATCGGTCGGGACCCCATAAGGTATATATATTATTGATCTAATTTCGATTCTAAGACGTTCTATGAATGTCCATCCGTCTGTCTGTGGAAAGCACGATGCAGTCCATTCTGAAAGAGCAAGACTCCTAAAGTTTGTCACGAATATGTCTTATGGTCATAGGCTGATTAAGTTAAAAAATGATCAAAATCGAAACAGGAGAAAAACTTCTTCCTAGAAAAACTTAACCAACCTCTGAAAAACAAATTTTTTAAGTGTTTTTTTTTTATTTTTGCTTAACGATTGAAGCATTTTTATGCTACACTGATAGAAAAACGCTTCATATTACTAACGAATGGAATTCATTAACGTTGTATCATTACAGCAATGAAATGTTTTATATGCTGAATGAAATTTCAAACATACTTTGCAAAATCTTCATTAGTTTTAATTCATTAGATTTCGTAATTTCATTAAAAAATTTCATTAAGTTCTGTTTATAAAATTTGATATTTTTTGACACCTGCCGTGTCGCTTCTGTTTAGTCTGTTAGTTTACGCGCGTAAAAAGGAGCTGATCAGAGCGGCATGAAATAATTTGTGATTTTTTCTAGAATTTGTATACGATATTATAATGAAATGTTATTGATTAATTATAAGTATTTATTAAACTCGCGTTGTTTTATATTATTTCGTGGTTTTACTTGTGTATTAAAAGTAAATGTTATAGTAAAATTTTTTGTGAGAAAACCGAGTGAAATCTTTAGATAAAATTAAAAAATATTTGAAAATGTTTTTTAACTTGGTTATTTTGTGATTTTTTCAGACTTTTTTATTAAATTTAAAATAAAAAGTAAATTATTAATTTTATATTTACTAAATTCGCGCGTTTTATATAACTTCGTGGTTTTAATAATGTATTACAATTTAAGGTTGGAGTAAAATTTTGTGCGAGGAAACTAAGTGAATACCATTTTTTATTATTTTTAATTCTATAAAAAGATCTTTATACATATATTTAATTTTTAAAATAAAAGCAGCATTTATTCAATGAAAGTATTTCATTTCAAAAACAAAAAGTAGGATTTATTTAATGAAAGTATTTCATAAGAATTAAATAATTTTTTCATTAAAGTAATGAAAAATGTTCATAAAATACAATTTATATTTTGTTAATTATTTATTTTATATATCATTAATTTGATGAAACTTGTTCTTGCAATTACATTTTATGATACCTATTTCATTATTTCAATGAAACCCTACACAGGTTCCTTTTTAACGTAATTTTTCATAACACTAATGTAGATTTTCATTATTGTCATGTACAAATTTCTATCAGTGTAGAAGAAGTTCAAAGTTCTGCACTCGGACCTGGGGTATTTGAAAATGGCAGTTTTTCCCTTTTGAGGGCGTGGATAAAAAAGTTTAAATAATGATAAAATTGTATTAAAAAAAATAAATAAAAAAAATAAATAAAAAAAATAATAAAATTGTATTATAAAGATCGAAAACGTGCAAAATCGGATCTGGGAGAAAAAATTTCCCCTTGAAGAACTAAACCAACCTCTTAAAAAACCATTTTTAAAGTTTTTTTGCATTTTTGTTAAACAAATGAAGAATTTTTTTGGCAGAAGACGTTCAAAGTGCTATGTTATTTGGACACAGGGGGCTAAAATATATGGGGCATTCCAGGCCAAATCTCCCACTTTTAGACCCGATCCCCTTCGATTAATTTTTATTTATGTTTTAGTTACGTATTAAATGCAACTTTCTCTCAAATTTTCAGATTTTTATACCATGTTGGTGTTGAGTAATCAATTTTTCAAAATGGCGATTTTTTCAAAAAAATTAAAAAATTAAATTTTAAATTAATTTTGACCAGTAAAAAATATAGATATCTTTAATTTAAATGTTTAAATGTAGTTTTAGAAAAAATGTTTAAATGTAGTTGTTTAGGGACAAACCTTTTTTTGTTTTTGAGTCCAAATAAAAAAACACTCTTTTTATTTTTAATTTTAAATTTAGGTTTATTTGTATGTAAATTGTTTTGTAATGTTTTTTAAAGTAAATGTACAATTGGTTTTGTTAGTATTTTTCACAATTTATATGTTTGGTTGTTGTTAGTTTTCACTGTTTGTTGTTTTTGTAATTTATGTTCGAATTGATTTGTAAGTTTGTAAGTTTTGTTCTTCTCGTTTGTAATGTAAAAACTTGAGTGTCCGTTGTCAACTCAATTATTATTAGCAAAGGGTCAGTTTCTAATAATTGTGTGTCACAACAACAACAACAGAATTATCTTAATCGTAAACAAACGGATTAGTGAAAGAGAAAAGGAGATTAAGATAATTACAGCCACGATCATTTAAATATGGGTACAGTGAGGGTCATTAGTTTAGGGGCATCTCTAAACAGTAGTTTTAGAAAAAAAAATGAAAAAAATATTCGAAGTAATTATCACTTTTTTTTAACGTTTAAAAAAAGTCGACTTTTTGAAAAAGTCCGGAACCTTCGATTTTTTTTAAAAAAAGTTTAAAAATTCTAATCTACATTACGCAACTTTTAAGCCATAATTCGAGATGTGATCACAATTCGTTCTATTTTTTTTTTTAAATTTTTAAAATTATATTGTTCTCCAAAAAAATTAAGTTGTAAGATATTGACCGCAACTCCACGTAAATGTATTTATTTGGATGTGGAAATGTGTTTTTGAGGAATAAGTAAGAGAGTTCTGCATCCTTAAGAGCAATGTTTAAGCTTTACCCAGTGGGTATCAAGTTGGTTGGCTACCATTTAATTTCCTCTCTCAAAAAGTTGGTTCTCTTAGTGTTGCCTATGCTATTGCATGTAAAAACTCTCTTAAACATTAAGAGAACCAATTTATATAAAGTGACATATTGTTTTGGGGCCTATCAAAATCTCTGATATTATTCTTTACTCTATGGCTTTACCCTCGACTTTTTTTTAGTTGCTATCACATTGGGTTCATCTGCCTTGAGTTGCCGAAATACTTAAAACGGCGAGTTTTTTTAACATTTACCTCAATTTTCTCAAAAACCTGATGGGATGATATGTTTTGGAGACTATATTTGTGATCACTAGAACATTTGCAATTAGCTGCAAATAACATTAAAGATTCAGCACCAGAACCATCAGAATTGAACACTTTCAGTAATTTTGTTTATTTATACCCTCCACTCTAGTGATAGAGGGTATATATACTAGACTGCCCAGAAAAAAAGCGAAGTTTTTATTTTCTTGGGGGATACCTGCAAATTTTGTTCCTTTTTGTGCAAAAAAATTTCGGTTTTTTTTGGGGATTTTTAAAATAATATCTAGAGGTCGCGATCTCGCGTTTTATAACGATTTATTTTTTTTGAGTTTTTTATTATTTTAAATTGTTAAATATGATTAATATGATAAAATATTAATAATTTCAGACAAAAAAAAAATAAATTAAAAATTAAATATCGCTCATTCCATGAGATGTCTCCCAGCATCTAATCAAATGTTCCTTAATTTATTTGAAATTTTGCACACATGAACACTATGAAGCTATTAAAATAAATCAGTTGTTAGTTCCGAGAAAATCCGTGAATTCGCGAATATATTCGCGTTCGCGAATTCGTGGATTTTCGCGAAACTAAAAACGAATTTATTTTAACTGCTCCATAGTGTACCTGTGTGCGAAATTTCAAATAAATTAAAGAACATTTGATTAGATGCTGGCAGACATCTCATGGAATGAGCGATATTTAATTTTTAATTTATTTTTTTTTTTGTCTGAAATTATGAATATTTTATCATATTAATCATATTTAACAATTTAAAATAATAAAAAACTCAAAAAAAATAAATCGTTATAAAACGCGAGATCGCGACCTCTAGATATTATTTTAAAAATCCCAAAAAAAAACCGAAATTTTTTTGCACAAAAAGGAACAAAATTCGCAGGTATCCCCCAAGAAAATAACAACTTTGTTTTTTTCTGGGCAGTCTAATATATACGTTTGTCATTCCATTTGTAACACATCGAAATATTGGTCTAA
This sequence comes from Pegoplata infirma, assembly GCA_963921195.1. Classification (NCBI taxonomy): domain Eukaryota; kingdom Metazoa; phylum Arthropoda; class Insecta; order Diptera; family Anthomyiidae; genus Pegoplata; species Pegoplata infirma. Next base: position 231,418,803 of record OY992538.1, on the reverse strand, counting down.
GACCCCATAAAGTATATATATTCATGATCCTCGATCGATTTTAAGTCGATCTAGCGATGTCCGTCCGTCCGTCTGTCTTTCCGTAGAAAACACGGTAACTTTTGAAAGACTTTACAGAGGCTACTGAAGTTTGGCATATATGTTGGTCATTTACATCGTGAGGTTGGTATTGCAATCCAGCCAAATCGGTCCAGTGGTTCAAAAGTTATGAGCAAAAGAGTAAATTTCGGCAAGGGTTTTTCGCGAATTTGCGAGATAAAAAACATGATAACTTTCGAAAGACAATAATGAGACTGCTGAAACGTAACATGTATCTTTGCCGTTCTCCAGGTCTGTTTGATTTTGAATTTCAGCTCAATCGGTCCAGTGGTTCAAAAGTTATAAGCAAAACCCCGAATTTCAGATTGGGTTCATCTTAAATGCCACTTGGTAAACAAGTTTTAAAAGCATTGGTGGTAACTTAGCAATGCTTTTCAAACTTGGTTAGTTTTAAAGCAATGCTTTTTAAACTTGTTTAGTTTTAAAAGCATTGGTAACCTAAAAAGTACACTCGAAAAAAATTTTACGCTCAAAAAAAATTTTACACTCAAAAAAAAATTTATACTCAAAAAAAAAATTTTGTTCTTTTTTACAAAAATTTCATTATTTTGTGTACATACGTACGTGCATTCACCCAGAAATATTTTACAATAAAAAAAAACATTACACTCGAAAAAAGTTTTACACTCAAAAAAAAAAATAGTAATTTTTTTTTTTTTTAATGACAAAAAAGAGTTTTTTACTCAAAATAAAATATTTCTAATCAAAATTGATAATTTTTTCTCGTTAAAAATGTGCTATCCTTAAAAAAAGGCATTGTGGAGGGTATTCATAGATTCGGCAAAGTCGAATTTAACTTTTCTACTTGTTTTTTAATTTTGTTGAATTTTTTTTTAACTTTTCTGATTTTCATACTTTTTTGTAGTTTTCTTGAATTTTTTCTGATTTTTTTTTTAATTTTGAAGAATTTTTTAAAGGTATTGGAGTTTTTAGAATTTTTCTTGTATTTTTGTTTTAATTTTTCCGAGTTTTTTTGATTTTACATTTTCTTCTGAACTTTTCTAATTTCTATAATGTTACCAAAACAATAATAAACTCAAAATGGCCAACTTAATTCCAAGATGCAGTAGCTAAACTTCAAACAACATCAGCATAAAAAGAGGTGTTTGTTCACTTTAATGTTTGTTAGGTGTTGCAAGTCATTTGTATTTTATGTGGCATGCAACTTCATTAAACAATTTCTGTTTAAAAAATATAAATGTAATACTCTTATAAATATACAAGCAAACCAAAGTTGCCAATTAAGGGGATTAATTCCTAATCAGGGAGTTTTTTCAAAAGTGCATCAAATTTGGGGACATTTAGATTTTTTCAACAACACTTTGAATTCAGAAAATTTGTATTTCAAATAAAGTTATTTTTCTCGTCATCATTGTACAATGTGAAGGGAATTTCATATATTCAATATATTTTTTATCAACATTATTTGTTACTAAAATTTTTTTCAACAAATTTTTTTCTTTTAATAAATTTTTTTCCCCAAAAAATTTTTTACTAACATTATTTCCTCCAAACTTTTCTTTTTTCCCCTTATTTTTTTATCAATTTTTTTTTTCAAAAAAAAATGTTTTTATGTTTTAAATTTCTTTTTCAAATAAAGTTATTTAGTCCACAATTTGAGGGTTGTTAAACATTTTATTAACTTTGTTGAATATTCTGTTGTTATATTCTGGTGTAAGAAATCCTATGTTGGAGATATCCTGTAAAAAAGTTTCTGGCAACCCTGAACTCAAAATTTTAAAATAAAACAGAACTTCTCACATTAAAGTTTTTTTTCTTCTTTTTTTACAAAAATAATAATATTTATTGTGTATGGCAGTAGTTGTTGTAGTGGTGGTGATGATATGGAGTAAAAATTATTGTGGCATGACATGAAAAATTTATTAAGTTGACATGCGGTTGCATGTGGCAAATGACAATGTTCAAGTGCTAGTTGCTGCTGCTGCTGCTGGTGTAACATTGCTAAAAGCATGCAATATCAGCAACAGTTTTTTGCACAAAAAAAAATAAAATTAACATTCAACATTAACATCATATTCAAAAAAAAATGCATATTCTAACAAAATTTCATTCGGATATATTTGTTTGTACGTCTGAACACATCTGAGCATGGAAGTCTGTTAATGAAGTGCATTTATTTTGTTGGTATGTATGTTCAAATCAAATGTGGTGTGTTGTACATGTGCATTTCATGAGATTCTGTTTTTATTTTGCAGATTTTTTTTTTTATTTTTCTCAAGGGAAATTATGTCAGCAAATGTAATTTAGATTTTTTTTCAGCAAAAGGGTTTGTGTTTGTTTTAATTAATGATATTATAATTGAGTTTTTATTTTTATAATTCAATGCTTTATCAAAGAGATTAATTGGGAAAAATATATATGTTTGTAAATAATTTTATAATAACACTACTCTACATAGTTTTTTGCACATATTTCACAGCCCCACAAAAAACAGGTTTTGACACAGAAACCAGACCAACAAATCTTAATGTATTTCGACTCGAATATGCCATCCAAAAAAATCTATCGTTGGGTTTTTCTGTAATCTTATAAAGAATTTCCCCAAAGTGAGCATCACAGATTTCTTTGAAATTTATACACAAATTAGAGAAAAAACCTGCAAATTTTGTACTTCTGCCCAAAGATGAAGATTTGGCTGTACCTGCCAGAAACGAATTGAAATATCAGCCTACACTTAAAATGTTTTGTAAGTAAATCCGACTGAAAAATCGTTTAAAACAATCGTTTTTCCTTTTAAAAAACGGACCACTTATATTTCATTTAAAACAACATACTTTTTCAGTTATTTTTAAACGTTAATAAGTGACTAGCCATTCCGTAAAAACAAATGATATTTCAGTTATTTTAACTATTTACAATTATTTATTTTGTGGAGTAAAAATATGTTTTCAGTCACAAATAATTTAACTGATAAAAAATATTTTTCCGTAAATTTTGTAATTCATTTTTTTAACAACTGTATAAATCATTCCATATTTTAGCTTCGTTGAAAAACAAACGATAAATCGTTTAAAACAACTTTAACTAAAAACTTTTTGAATAACCGAAAATAGTTACTGTAAAATTTTTCTGGGTGTAGGACCCCATTAAGTTTATATATTATTGGTCCATTTCTAAGACACTCAATCTATATACGTCCGCCAATCTTTATGTGAAAGGTAAGATGCAAAACCAAAAGAGCAGTAAATTTGGTAAACGAGTGTAGTACCTAAGTGCAAAGAACTGTTTTTACATTTGAGAGAGTAGAAAAAATTCGGCACAGAAGAATTTAACGCTCTCACCTGTTTTTTGTACATTTGTTAAACAAATGGAACATTTTTATGTCAGAAGCTTAGAGTTGTTGGAAAAAATAATAAAAAAAATTTTGGTGAAAAAATGAGATAAAAAAATATATTTTTTTTTTGAAAACAAAATTTTAAAGAAAAAGATCTTTGGTGAAAAAAAAATTGATAAAAAAAAGTTTTTAATGGAAAAAAAATTATATTAAAAAATTATATTTTTTTTTAATTAAAAAAAATATTTTTTTTTTATGAAAAAAACAATTTTTTTTTATAAAAAAAAATTTTTGATGAAAAAAAAAAATTTTTAATAAAAAAAAATAAATGTAAAAAAATTGAAAAACAAAAAATTTTTAATGAAAAAAAACTTGATAAAAAAAATATTGATGAAAAAAAAGCTTTGATAAAAAAAAATGTTGCTGAAAAAAATGTTGCAGAAAAAAAAAATTGATTAAAAACAAATTGATGAGAAAAAAAATTTTGATGAAAAAAAAATTGATGAAAAAAAAATTGATAAAATAAATTAATAGGAGAAAAAATTTTCACGTTTTATTCACCAGCTGGTGAAAAATGTTTTTATTCACCAGCAGGTGAATTGTTATCCAAGTTATAAATGGAAGTTACAAACCTTTTTGGTTTTAAGAAAATGAAAACAGTAATTCCTATTTTCTTTTTTTTAGTCGGTAGCTTATATAGTCAAACTGAGGTGGCGTCCTGCATCATTTTTAAAATTAGACACCAGCCAAAAAATTGTCGTGTTAAAAAAAATTAAATTAAATCTTTATGTATTTTGACCTCCTGAACCCTCAGACAGGTTGATCTTATTTTGTTTCTCTATCTTGTGTATAAATTTTAAAGAAGGCAGTTTTACTTTGGGGGCTTTCCTTGTAAGATTGCAAGAAAATCAAATCGCATCCTCGAGGTATAGGCCATTTTATTTTTTTGCAGACCAAGCCCACAAAACAAACAATAGAATTAATATTTAAAGATAAATTTTAAAGTTCTCGGCGATTAAATTTTTGGATTTTTGAAAATTAAAAAAAAAATATTTTTAAAAAATATTTCTTGCGACACTTCGTATTTTTTATACCCTCCAACCACAGTATGGGGGTATACTCACTTTATCATTCCGTTTGTAACGCATCGAAATATCGGTCGGGGACCCCATAAAGTATACACTAAGAAAATTATGTCATTAACTGTTTGTAGGTTATTTTAAAAAGTAATCAGTAAAGTTATTTTAAAAGAAAAATCACTTATTTTATAAAGGATTTAATTTTTTTACTATTTCTGTAGTTTAAAAAATATAATTTACTGTCTTAAAAATGAATTTTCTGTTACATTTATTTTTGGCAGTAAAAAAATTCTTTTATAGTTTTACTGTTTTTCAATACAAAATAAGTGAATATTCCGTAATTTTTTATTGTTTTGGTTAGTCATTAAATTAACATTTAAAATTGACTGTAATGTGTTTTTATTTTAAATGAAAAAAACAGTGGAATGGTTTTTAAATAAAATTTAATTTGTTTTAAGTGAATATTCACTGGAATTTACCTACATAATTTTTTGAGTGTATATATTATTGATCCATGATCGATTCTAAGACATTCTGTGAATGTCCGTCTGTCCTTAAATGAAACATTTGGTATATTTATCGCGATGGGAAGTTGCTCTCAAAGTCCCCCACTGCCCCCCCATCACACCGCCCCCCCCCCCCCCCAAAAAAAACGCCTCTGATTTTTTTTTACATTTTGGAGGGTATAAAAGATTCGGCACAGCCGAATTTAACACTCTCACTTGTTATGATACGCTGATAACAAATACATATGAGGCTTTCCACACCAAATGTCCAGCTACAGAAAAACATGTGTGCTACATGCCCTTTATGTAACTAAGAAAATTGCGTTTTTGGTTTTTGAATTTTTCGAAAACTGGGCTTAGGAGGCGTGGTCAAATATTGGAAAAATGGTCAAATTTGTGTTGCCCTGCTTAAATATTTATCAAATTAAAACGGAATGCAACACAATCTTAAAAATTTACATCTTGTATAGTGTTGTATGGGCTATTGATTAAATTTTTTTTTTTGAAAATTTTCAGAACCCGTTCTGAAATCTTTCATTTTTTAAAAAAGTTAATTTATCAAAAACCCGGCCACTTTTGTTTTTTTTTTTTAATTTTTTTTTTAGTTTAGATGTTTGGCTATCCAAACAAAACAATTCAGACATGTGTTTTTCGTTTTTTTTTTCGAGAAAATCGCATTTGAATTTTGAATTTCATAACAATTAAGTAATTTGCTTGTATTCTTGTTTCAACATAGCGTATGAGTAACATTTATGCAAATATTTAATACTCATTAAATATTTAATTATAATACTTGATAACTGAGTGCATAATGAAATAATAATCAGAACCTGATAATTTTTATTAAATGATCGGCACTAGAAAAGTTTGCAAAAAAAAAAGGTTTTTTCTATCTATATATCATCGCCCAGCCAAAACCGCTGAAGCTAGAGACTTGAAATTTGGACTGTAGGTTCACCTCCTGGAATGTAGATCCACTAAGGCTGGATTTTTGCCAGTGTTGATTCTAAGGGGGTAAAAAGGGTAAAAAACTGTACTTTTGGTACTTTTTATATCTCATGAAATAATGGTCATAGAGACTTGAAATTTGGACTGTATGTTCACCTCCCGGAACGAAGATCCTGTAAGGCTGGACTTTTGCCAATGTTGATTCTAAGGGGGTAAAAAGGGTAAAAAACTGTACTTTTGGTACTTTTTATATCTCCTGAAATAATGGTCATAGAGACTTGAAATTTGGACTGTATGTGCACCTCCCGGAACATAGATACACTAATGCCGGATTTTTGCCAGTGTTGATTCTAAGGGGATAAAAAGGGTAAAAAACAGTACCTTTTATATTTTCTAAAATAATTGTCACAGAGACTTGAAATTTGGACTGTATGTTCACCTCCCGGAATATGGATTCACTAAGGCTGGATTTTCGCCAATGATGATTCTAAGGGGGTAAAAAGGGTAAAAAACTGTACTTTTGGTACCTTTTTTAGTTCCTTAAATAATGGTATTAGAAACTTGAAATTTGCAATGTAGGTTTACCTCCCGGAAACAAAAATCACTAAGGCTGGGTTTTTGCCAATGTTGATTCTACGGGGGTAAAATGGGTAAAAAAGTGTACTTTTGGTACTTTTTATATCTCCTGAAATAATAGTCATAGAGACTTGAAAATTGGACTGTATGTTCACTTTTCGGAATAAAGGATTTTTGCCAATGATGATTCTAAGGGGAAAAAAGGGGAAAAAACTGTACTTTCGGTACCTTTTACATTTACTTAAATAATGGTACTAGAAACTTGAAATTTGTAATGTAGGTTCACCTCCCGGAAAAAAGATTCAATAAGGCTGGGTTTTTGCCAATGTTGATTCTACGGGGGTAAAAAGGGTAAAAAAGTACCTTTTATAAAAAGTACCTTTTATAAAAAGTACCTTTTATAAAAAGTACCTTTTATAAAAAGTACCTTTTATAAAAAGTACCTTTTATAAAAAGTACCTTTTATAAAAAGTACCTTTTATAAAAAGTACCTTTTATAAAAAGTACCTTTTATAAAAAGTACCTTTTATAAAAAGTACCTTTTATAAAAAATACCTTTTATAAAAAGCACCTTTTATAAAAAGGACCTTTTATAAAAAGTACCTTTTTTAAAAAGTACCTTTTATAAAAAGTACATTTTATAAAAAGTACCTTTTATAAAAAGTACCTTCTATAAAAAGTACCTTTTATAAAAAGTTCCTTTAATAAAAAGTACCTTTTATAAAAAGTACCTTTTATAAAAAGTACCTTTTATAAAAAGTACATTTTCTAAAAAGTACCTTTTATAAAAAGTACCTTTTATAAAAAGTACCTTTTATAAAAAGTACCTTTTATAAAAAGTACCTTTTATAAAAAGTACCGTCTATAAAAAGTACCTTTTATAAAAAGTACCTTTTATAAATAGTACATTTTATAAAAAGTACCTTTTATAAAAAGTATCTTTTATATAAAGTGCCTTTTATAAAAAGTACCTTTTATAAAAAGTAACTTTTATAAAAAGTACCTTTTATAAAAAGTACCTTTTATAAAAAGTACTTTTTATAAAAAGTACCTTTTATAAAAAGTACCTTTTATAAAAGGTACCTTTATAAAAAGTACCTTTTTTAAAAAGTACTTTTTATAAAAATTACCTTTTATAAAAAGTACCTTTTATAAAAAGTACGTTTTATGAAAAGTACCTTTTATAAAAAGTACGTTTTATAAAAAGTACGTTTTATAAAAAGTACCTTTTATAAAAAGTACGTTTTATAAAAAGTACGTTTTATAAAAAGTACGTTTTATAAAAAGTACGTTTTATAAAAAGTACCTTTTATAAAAAGTACCTTTTATAAAAAGTACCTTTTATAAAAAGTACCTTTTATAAAAAGTACCTTTTATAAAAAGTACCTTTTATAAAAAGTACCTTTTATAAAAAGTACCTTTTATAAAAAGTACCTTTTATAAAAAGTACCTTTTATAAAAAGTACCTTTTATAAAAAGTACCTTTTATAAAAAGTACCTTTTATAAAAAGTACCTTTTATAAAAAGGAATGTAGGATTTTTCGGTGAAGAAAAAAACCTTCTGGAAGAAATACTTTTTTTGAAATTTCGTTTCTAACGGGGGTAAGAAAGTGTACTTTTGGTACTTTTTTTTTTGTTCCTATAATAATGACCGTTGAAGCTTGAATTTTGGAATGTAGGGGACTTCGGTGAAAAAAACATTCTGCTAAAGTATTTTCATAAAATTCTGTTTCCAGAGCTGTAAAAAAGTGTTATTTGATACTTCTTATATTTCATGAAATAATTATCCTAGGCACTGAAATTTTGAATGCTTTAAAAAGTTATTTTTGGAAATTCTGTTTCTAAGTGAGCTTGAATTTTGGAATGTATTTTCCGGTGAAAAAAACATTCTGCTAAAGTATTTTCAAAAAATTCTGTTTCTAGAGCTGTAAAAAAGTGTTTTTTGATACTTTTTATATTTCATGAAGTAATTATCCTAGGCACTGAAATTTTGAATGCTTTAAAAAGTTATTTTTGGAAATTCTGTTTCTAAGGGTCGCGACCGATCGTAAGGGGGATAAAAAGTCCAAATTTGGTTATTCTTATATTTCTTGAAATAATGGTTCAGAAACTTGATGTTTTAAATAAAGGATCACCTAGCACAAAAAACAGTTTTTGGAAAATATAATTTTACGGGAAAAAGGGGACAAATGGTTATTTTGAGATATCTAACTATTGAACTAAAAGCCGCAGAAATAACACCCAAGACAAGGACATATTTTAAAATAATAGGGTAAAAATGGGTACCTGGTAACAGTGGTGTAAAATGGTACTTTTCATATCTACAATATAAAGACAACAGAACTTTTTATTTTTTTAACGCATATTATACGGAGAGGAATGAAACTTACATGGAGCGAAAGGAGATGGACTTGGAAGTGAAATGGAATAGAACGGGGAACGAAGTGGAATAGAGCTGGGAACAATATGGAATGATACTTTTTACTTAAATTTTACGTATTTAACTTTTTTGACTCTATATTTGTTCTCTCTATATGTTTTTCCACTTAAACTTATTATTATTTCAATTTTTTTTTTTTTTCACTGAAGTATTTATTCACTCAAAATCGTAAAACCCGATATAAGGGCTCGAAAATTGTCAATATATTTTTTCACCGAAACGAGCATGATGACGTACCAGCGAAGTTATTCAAATTTTATTGTTTAAATTATTCATTAAAATATTATTTTATGAAAGACTTAAACGTCCACAAGTAAATAAAACAAAAACTATGTAGAGGATTTTTTTTTAAATCGATAGAGTAATCCTGATCTTTATACTATCCGGTATTCAATACAACCGGTAACGAAGTACCGGGATGGTAAGCTAGTAGAAAATATATATCTGCACGTGATTCTTTTTATATCGATAAATCGACTTAAAATCTGTGTAAAAAAACTACTTTAACAATTTTTTTTTTTAGAAATCAGAATTTTTAAATTTTTCTTCAATTTTTTTTTAAGTTTTGATGATTTTTTGTGAAAAATTTACTAAGAATTTGGTTGTTCGAAATCAGTTACATTCAGTTTCAGAAACAGATTATTGAGAAATTTTTAGATTTCAAAAAACGTAGTCTCTTAAAAATAATTATAAAAGAGTTTTTACAGTTTTTTATATGTGTTTCCTGACTAAAAATTTGGGGATTTAATTTTTGCGTGAATTCCCGGGATCCCGGGAAATTTTAAAATGTATCCCGCTTTTCCGGGAAATAAAAAAGTCCGGGAAAAGAAAAACTGTAGTCGCAACACATACTATTTTATTTTTAAATTGTTTTTTTTTTTTTAATTTTCAAAAATCTAAAACTTTGATTGTTGGGAGTCCTGGGTTTATTTAATCCGTCTAGTAAAATAAAAATTTCCCCTGACACTTGGGAAAATCAAAAGTTGAAGGAAAAATATCAATATAATGCTATACTAGTATGCATGACAAAGTATTTTTAACTCTTGCTTTGACAACAATAACAACTACAAAATGCACTCATGGACACAAAAAGGCGTGGTTTATATTAAAACTTATCTCAATTGCTCATAGCTTCTTAACCCCTTGACCGATTTTGCCATATTTAATACCAAAATAACCAGAAAAATATTAAGAATAATAAAATATGTACCTATTTCTAATTTTAACATGCGCTTTTTCAATAATAAATTATTTGTTTGTTTTAAAGGCTTGATCCGCAAAAAATAAAAAGACATATCTAAAGAAGTTGATTTCTGATGACGATTCATGTTTAGGAGACTAAATACTTAAAAAATGTGAAAAAAGTAGATTTTTGTAGAATAGTGTAATTTAACCACACTTAAGATTTTTTTAACATACATTGTATTTAGCTCAATAATATCCATGTCAAATAAAAATTTACCACAAACCCCAAAAAATATGCTTAATTCACCTTGATATGTTAGCATCATGAAATTAATACCTTATAAAAAAAATATACTTTATTGTTGCAACATGCTATTAAATTGTTACAATTTTTTAACTGAGAATATCTTCTTTTATATTATTTAAGTTATAAGATTTTTTGTCTTATTTTCTGTTATTTTTTTTTAAATTTTTTTAATATTAAACATATTTAACTTTTTGTTATATTGCACGAAATTTCTAGTAAATAAAACAAAAACACAACTTGAACTTTAAAAACAGCATTTTGATTTTTAAACATGTTTCTCTACCCACTTGTGCTAGAAGCCATCGTATACATTCTTGGCCGCACCTCAACTTGACAGCATTAAATTGGCATTAACATAAATATCGTCACCTTAAAGAAAAACTAAATTATGGGTCACCTTTTTATTTAGAGCTAGTGCAGATTTGAATTACGCCAAATCATTAAATATTTAAATGTTTTCTTTTATTTCAGACACCTCCTGGAGGCCGTCCTGCTGGACCAGGTCCACAACGTCCAGCAGCACCTGGTGGTCGACCATCACCACCAAGAGGAGAACCTGGACCAGTAAGTTTTTAATACACATTTTTTTTATATCAATTACTTACCGTTAGATTAATGTTAATACGCGCAAAGTCCACATTTTTTTCAAAAATGCAGCTTTTAACATTATTTATGGAAAAAGCTTTCACATGCCCTCAAAAAATTATGTTAGTAAAATCAACTGAAAATGTCAGTTAAAATAACTACTTTGTAAGTTGTTTTGGGGTCAACTACTTTTTCAGTTAAATCAACTAACAATGTTAGTTATTTTAACTGACAAAAAAAAACTGACTTATGTAGTAAAAATTACTTACATTTGTAGTCAAAACAACTAACATGTAGTAAAAATAAACAATGCATAATTTTTTTTTTTCAAAAAATTTTTCAGAAAAAAAAAATTTTAAGACCAAATTTTTTCCAAGTTTTTAAAAAAAAAAAAGTTGTGAAAAATAAAAAAACGAAAATTTATTTTTTTGAAAAAACTTTGAAAATTTTTCAGAGATAAAAAAAATTAAATTAACTACTTTAAATAACTGTTACTACATTACAGTACTTTTTTGTTAGTTATTCAAAAAAAGGACTTAAAATAACAGAAATAGTTGTTTGATATTTTTCATACAAAAACAACTGACTTTCTAGTTGAAAACAACTATCTACGGTAAAATATACAAACAACTAACATGTAGTAACTTACATAATTTTCTGAGTGCAAAAATTACTACAAAACAAATTGACAGGAGCGTTTGAGGAGGCTGGGTCGGCGGGGAACTTTGGGAAAATTTCAAAAATAATATATTTTGCGACACATCATATATATTAATATTGATGCGCTGAACACGAGTACTAAAAAATGTTCGAGATATCACTATTTTAAATTTGCTAAAGCTGACAGTCTTCCCTACACTCAAAAAATTATGTTAGTAAAATCAACTGAAAATGTCAGTTAAAATAACTACGTTGTTAGTTGTTTTGGGGTCAACTACTTTTTCAGTTAAATCAACTAACAATGTTAGTTATTTTAACTGACAAAAAAACAACTGACTTATGTAGTAAAAACTACTTACATTTGTAGTCAAAACAGCTAACATGTAGTAAAATTATTATTATTTTTTTTTTTTTTTCAAAAAATTTTTCAGAAAAAAAAAATTGAAGACCAATTTTTTTTTTAAGTTGAATAAAACGAAAATTTATTTTTATTTTTTGGAAAAAAACTTTGAAAATTTTTCAGAGATAAACAAAATAATATTAACTACTTTAAATAACTGTTACTACATTACAGTACTTTTTTGTTAGTTATTCAAAAAAACGACTTAAAATAACTAACAGAAATAGTTATTTGATATTTGTCATACAAAAACAACTGACTTTGTAGTTGAAAACAACTAACTACTGTAAAATATACAAACAACTAACATGTAGTAACTTACATAATTTTCTGAGTGTACGTTCAAGATATTTTTTTTAAATCTTAAAGTTTCTTTTCCTTGACTCTTTCATAGAGCTAAAGACAGTTTTGATTTTAATATCAAAAAAATTCTGAAAGCGGATTTCGAGATATCATCATTAAAAATTTGTCAAAATATTTCCAAAAATTACGATTTTTTCCTACGTTTAAGATTTTTTCCGACACATCATATCATATTAATATTGATACGGTGAAAACGAATATTAAAAAAATTTCGAGATATCACTATTTGAAATTTGCTAAAGCTGACGGTTTTTCCTACGTTCAAGATTTTTTTTGTTAAAAATCTTAAAGTTTCTTTTCCATGACTCTTTCATAGAGCTTAAGATAACTTTGATTTTAATATCAAAAAAATTCTGAAAGCTTTCGAGCGGATTTCGAGATATCGTCATTTAAAATTTGTCAAAAAATTTCCAAAAACGGCAGTTTTTTGCTACGTTTAAGATTTTTTCAGGCACATCATATACATATATTAATAGTGATGCGCTGAAAACGAATATTAAAAAATTTTCGAGATATCACTATTTGAAAGTTTCTTTTCCTTGAATCTTTCGTAGAGCTTAAGACAATTTTAATTTTATTATCAAAAAATTTCTGAAAGCTTTTGAGCGTATTTCGAGATATCGTCATTTAAAATTTGTCAAAAAATTTCCAAAATGACGGTTTTTTCCTATGTTTAAGATTTTTTGAAATAGAATCTCAAAATTTTTTTTCCAATGACTATTTCACAGAGCTTGAAACAGATTTTAATTAAAATTTAATTTGAACCAAATCAGACCATTTTAAACCATGGCGCCCTTTGACCAAAGTTAAGAGTTTTTTGGTGAGAATTTTTTTACGGGCTTAAATTATAAAAATTGACTAAAATTAAGTTTAAATTAAAGTTCTTTTAAGCTCTATGAAACGATTAAGGAAAACAAAAATTTGAAATTTTTTTAAACCCTGTAATTTTTTTGCAAATTTCAATTTTTTTTGCAAATACACTAAAAAAAAACCTTGTAAAATGTCAAGAAAAGTTTGTAACTTTTTTTTGCTACCTCCTATTTGACAAGAATTCCTTGTTGTTTTACAAGCTTTTTACTAATAATTTTGTTATTTTACAAATTTTTTACCAATAAAATTGTAAATTTACAATTTTTTTGACGCGATAAAACTTACGAGAAGGTTTCGTAACTTTTCTAGATTTTTTGCTACCTCCTATTTAACGAGAATTTCGAGTAAAAATGACGAGATTTTTTGTATTTTTACAAGATTTTTATCAATAAAACTGTAAATTTACAACTTTTTTGGTGAAATAGAACTTACAAGGAATTCTCGTGAATTTACTAGATTTTTGTTGTAAAAAATATTGGAAATTTGTAAAATTACAAGAAAAACTGTAAAATTACAAAAAAAAAATAAATTTCGATCAAAATGTTTTGTTAAAAAACAAGGAAAACTGTCAAATATTGGTAAAATGCGTTTTTTTTAGTAATTTGACAAGTTTTTTAGTGTATATATCTATAAATCCGTTCGACAGATTTTAAAAAGTTTTTGATATTCGCAAGACTGTTTTTTTTATTTTTTTATTTTTAAATTTTTTACACTCAGAAAATTATGTAATTTCCTACATGTTAGTTGTTTGTATATTTTACAGTAATTAGTTGTTTTTAACTACAAAGTCAGTTGTTTTGTACGAAAAACATCAAACAACTATTTCTGTTAGTTAAGTTAAGTTGTTTTTTTTGAAAAACTAACAAAAAAGTACTCTAATGTAGTAACAGTTATTAAAAGTAGTTAAATATATTTTTATTATCTCTGAAAAATTTTCGAAGTTTTTTTTCCAAAAAATAAAAATAAATTTTCGTTTTTTTTTTATTTTTCACAATTTAAAAAAATAAAAAAAACTTGGAAAAAATTTGGTCTCAAATTGATTCCCGAGTAAAAATTTTTATATAATGCAATATATAATGATATATGACACAATATATATTAATACGCAATTTGATCCGAATAATGGTGGATGTTTTTGCATTAAAAAAGATCAACTTGTATAAAATATGATTCGATTTCATCCGAGTTTTGACCAGATATTGCCTTATATTGGTGGATCTAATTAGATCTAATTGCACAAAAACATATAAAATCCTGGTGTTTTTTGGTTTGGGTTGAGATACACCACAGGTCAACGATACATTCACCAAACATATAATTTTCAAAAACAAAAAAAATGTTTGGGTACGCTTCGAACCAGATAGGTGATATACATACATAACCCTAACAAGAAATGTTTAGGAACATTTTAAAAAGTTTCTTATACTTTGCCTAAAAAACTTAGAAAATTGTTGGTTAAATGGAAACATATAGTGTTATATATGGAACAGAATAGGATATATATAATTTTATATTAAATTATACAGAAAAACAAATTTTGTATTGACCCTCATATAATTTTATATAATTATATCAACCGTACACCTTTTAATCCGAATCATGATTCAATTATTTATAACTACATATGACTACATTTAAAAAATTTTGAAAATATCTCACGCGATGTATAATCATATATGATTTCCCAGGCAGAAACTGCCAACCGTTCCAAAGAAAAAGGCTCGGCAAAGCACTTAATTTTTTGTGTAGAAGGTAGTATGAATTCGAAAAAGTGCTTTCCAAGCGCTTTGCCAATGTTTTTCTATTTAAATCCGTCCAAAAAAAAATGTTTATTAAAATTTATTAATTTTCATAACAATTTGAATATTTTTTATTTCCCTGCAGGATTAGTGGCTGGTCCTTGATAGTTCTCATGATATGTCACTTATACACAATGACCCACATATTACAAACTTGACACCTTTTATATAAAAACACCTGTTTCTTTCGTGAGGAAGTGTCTTAAACTTTGGATATGAAATGTCACTGGGCCTATCCCTTTTGAACACAACCCTTTTCGGTTCAATACACCACTTTTTTCGGGACTTTTCCAAAATTTTTCCTAAAAGCATTTTTAATAAATTTTTTATTCCAAAACGCAAAGAAAACGGAAAACAAAATTTTCCAGGAAAATATTTCAAAGTTTGTCGAAATTTTTTTTTTATCCTAATAAATTAGTCAATCAATTTTTTACACCAAAAAAAGTTGTGTCTTATGGACTTATACAATTTAGATACGTCCCATTTTTTTGTTCCAAAAGTGCTATAATAGTACCATATTTTTTGTTTTTAAAGCGCTTTCAAAGCGCTTTATAATAGCAACGGCATACCGTTTACCGTGGTTATCATTTTGGACGCTGGGAGAGTACTAAACTGTGATGCTTTCCCAGCACTCAAGCGACCATAAAAAGTACTTTGCCAGCGCTCTCCCGTTCGTATTTTTCTGCCTGGGTTATTATGTTTGCATCAAGTTATATATTGTTATATACATATGTTTATTTTTACTCGGGTTAGTCTATTTTTACTACATGTGAGTTGTTTTGACTACAAATGTAAGTAGTTTTTACTACATAAGTCAGTTGTTTTTTGTCAGTTAAAATAACTAACATTGTTAGTTAATATAACTGAAAAAGTAGTTGACCCCAAAACAACTTACAAAGGTTTAGGAAAATAACAATTTGCCTGGACACTTGGGAAAATCAAAATTGAGGAAAATAACCTCAGACAGGTCGATCTTTGATTTTTATTCCAACCAACGCACTGTGGGCCAGGATTTCCATTTTTTGGCCAATAAGGTCTGTAAGGCAACACACATTTAAAAATATTTTTTCGAAATGTCGACATCTTGAATTTTGTCCACCTTTAATATCTTTTTATTATAGCTCAAAGTTTTTTTTTTGCATGAGGTTAAAGTCAAAGTTTGAGATTTTTTTTATATTTTTTATTTATGAAACAAATAATTTTTGTTTGTACTTCGACACAATATTTTTTCAAATTTTCGGCGAAGTTCTCCTAAAGACATACCTGTTTGTCCAACACATGAGATAAACTGCCAAAAAGTAAGCAAAAAGTATATATTTTTTTAAATAAATTATGGAAATTCATACTTTTGTTGAAATCCGCCTTTTTTCAACACCAAAGTCCAAAAAAGTCCAAACGATATTGACAAACCTCGAATTACGATCTGTCTCTGATAATGTATTCTATTCACATTTTTGCGACCCTGTGCGACCGTTCATAAACTTTTGATCTAGAGGCAATACACCAAAATATGACGTTTAGAAATGCCCTAAAATGGAACTTCAAAATTTTTTTTGATATTTTTGTTTTTATTGATTACTAATAAAAAATGTCCCACTTTGACAACATTGGCGTGATAAGTGGTGATGGGCACGTGAGTGAATTTAGACTCACGTTGACTCACGCTCACGCAAAAAAACATAATTTACTGAATCGTTTTTTTTTCTCACACTTCCTCACTATTTACGTGAGTAAACAAAACACCACTCACGTGTGACTCACGCTCACTCGTAACTCACGCTAAACATTTAAAACGCGAAAAAAATTGTAACAAACTGAATCAATACAATTAAATAATTTAGACTCACGCAAAGAATTGCACTCACTACGAATCACTCACGAAAAAAATTGTCTCACTCACTTATCACTCACGAACAAAACATTTTATTCAGGCTTACTTTCGATCACGCGTAATTTACGTGACCAGCGTCCATCTCTAGTGCTAAACATTAAAGCTGGTAACGCGTTTAAGCGGGCATATTTTGGCAATAGAATTTTTAATATTTTTTTCCGAAATTGCATTATTTGTACATTTAGGATGGCAAATGCTAATTGGAAATAAAAAAGTTCTCCCTTAAATGAGCCACTGAATATATGAACTTTTTGACGCATTTAAAAGAGAAATATTTTATTAAAATCTTCAGATAAAAGCAAAAAGAGGGATTTATAAAAACTTAGAAATGCAAACATTGTACATTTTATTGAAAAGCTATGATCTAAATTTTGGATCCGCCATTTTGATTTCAAAAAATCTAAGTTCATATTCGTTTTGCGCAATCATTTCCTAGTGATATTTTGAAAAATTAATCAATAATTTAAATATCTTGTCCGCCATATTGAATCCGCTATTTTGAATATTTGATTCTAAAATCATATTTTGCATTCCAAAAACCATCAAAATCAGACAACATAGAAAAAACGTAATATTTTATTTGACGCCATATTGGATTCGCCATTTTGAATATAAAAAATCGTTGCTCATATTCGTAATTACCGACCCTAAATACATCAAAAATTACTAATTTAAGTACAATTAGCTAAGAATTACAAAAGCATATTCGTCATATTGGATCCGCCATTTTGAATTTCAAATCTTTAATTCCAAAATCAGTTCTAACATCCGAAAAACCATTAAAATCAAAGTTTTTGTCCAAAAGAGACAACATATAAAAAATCTTAAATTTAAAATTTGTCGCCATATTGGATCCGCCATTTTGAATATTAAAAGTCTGAGCTCATATTCGTTATAAACGACCCCAAATACATCGATAACGATTATATTAAACACAATAAACAAAGAATTAAAAAATCATGTCCGCCATTTTGGATCCGCCATTTTGAATTTTGAAATTTTTTTTCCAGAATCGTAATCAGCGATCCTTTAACACTCATATGCAATACTTTTTTGACATATAGGTTAAGCGGTCTATTTATGGCCAAAATTCAGGGATGCTGGCCCACAGTGCAACGTTAGAATTCAATTCTGATCACGAAATCGAATTCAGGAAGTCAAAATACATAAAGATAAGTGGATCTACTTTCTGGGTCAGTTCCTTTGTTTTTTTATATCCACACGTTTTGATGAACCTAGGTCGGCGGAGGACTTTGGCGAACACCTTCCTCATTACGATAAATTTTATCAAATTAATTTTAAAATTTGATCATTATTTAAATTATCCACGCTTCCAAATTTTGAGGTTATGTGCAATGTACCAATATTTTCTAGGTGTCTTTACACTTTCGTTCATTTAGTTCCGCTCAACCGTTTTCGCTAAAATTTTTAAATCTATTAGAACTGCTTAATAAAATTTAATTATTTCAAAAATCATATCTTTACTTATATTTTTTTTAATTTGTTTTAGGATCATGTCCATATGCCCGGCAATCCATACGATTTTGAATATGCCGTCAATGATATTGAGACTGCCAATGATTATGCTCATAAAGCATCTAGTGATGGTGATGTAGTTACCGGTGAATATCGTGTAAATCTACCCGATGGTCGTACACAAATTGTACGTTATACAGCCGATTGGAAGACTGGTTATCATGCAGATGTTAGTTACGAAGGTGAACCTCAATTCCCTCAGGGACCTGGTGGTAGACCAGGCTATAAATACTAATCTCATTATTTTTATATTGTTGATGTTGATGATGAACGAATGCAGGATAATACATAAAAAAAAATAAAATTAAGCTTAAACGTACAACTTGCTTAAGATTTTGTAATTTAACTGATGCGGAATAGAGTAAAAAAGAAAAATCTTTCATCTTTGTTGATTTGTTAATATTTTTTAATTAAAATTATACCATCTACTTTGTTTTTTTTTTTTTTGTTTTTTGGTAAGATTAACTTGTAAAAAGAAAATAAATAAAAGAAAACGAATAAAAAGTCTCTGAAATAATATTTAGTTTTAAAGAAGTTTGTTTTATTTAATAACTATTCACTCACAAGGGAAGTATCTCAACCCTTATGAACCGATTTGCATGAAACGTAAAATATATACAAAAGAGACAATTCTAAGGTTGGGGTGTCTCGGCTTATCGGCCATATCGGGGATTTAGGGGTTCAAAACATGGGTCAAAAAATGGCAAAAAAATGGTTTTTTGGATTTTTCAGCCATTTCTTTCTAAGAAACTATATGATGTTTACATATGAGAAGAAAGGGTTTTTTAATGCCTATCCAACGGTGGCCTAACCTTGTAAAAGTTTGGATTCGTTAAATACTTTTTTCATGAAAATGTGAAAATTTTGGGGAGTATTTATATGAAGACATAGAGCTACGATGTCCATATGAATACGAAATAATCTTTATTAAATTTAAGTCGACACGTATTTTTGCTCTAGAGGATATTCCTGTTAGTTCGTGAGTTATCGAAATTTTCCCGGAGGTCCATAAGGTTTCATAAGGGGACAACGAAATTTTGAAACACTGATATGGACGAAAAGCCGAAACACCCCAACCTTAAAATCGTCTCATTTATATATATTTTAAGTTTCAGGCAAATCGGTTCATAAGGGTTGAGATACTTCCCTTGTCAGAAAATTATGTAAGTTACTACATGTTAGTTGTTTGTATATTTTACTGTAGTTAGTTGTTTTCAACTACAAAGTCAGTTGTTTTTGCATGAAAAATGTTAAACAACTATTTCTGTTAGTTATTTTAAGTCGTTTTTTTGAACTACTAACAAAAAAGTACTGTGATGTAGTAACAGTTATTTAAAGTAGTTAATTTTATTTTTTTTATCTCTGAAAAATTTTCAAAGTTTTTTTCCAAAAAATAAATATAAATTTTTGTTTCTTTTTTCAAAACTTTTTTTTTAAAAAAAACTTGGAAAAAAATTGGTTTTCAATTTTTTTCTGAAAAATTTTTTGAAAAAAAAATTATATATTTGTTATTTTATTTTTACTACATTTTAGTTGTTTTGACTACAAATGTAAGTAGTTTTTACTTCATAAGTCAATTGTTTTTTGTCAGTTAAAATAACTTTGTTAGTTGATTTAACTGAAAAAGTAGTTGACCCCAAAACAACTTACAATGTAGTTATTTTAACTGACATTTTCCAGTGATTTTACTAACATAATTTTTTGAGTGTTGCACAAAAATACATAATTTGTGTGGGTCAAAATATCATAATGAATAAGTAAACTTTTTTTGCAGAACAAATGCAGAATCTTAATTAACATTAAAAAAAAAAAGACACATAACTTTTATTTGAAAACTCCACCTTTTTTAGTTTTCAATATCAAGTGTCACCAACTATTTTCATATACTTGCAGTACCATAATGTGGCACACAACATTAATAACATGTTTTTCTTCTTCCTCACTATTTCTGGCCAAGACACTGACCACCAGTATTTTTTGTTATTAATAGTTGTTTATTTAATTTTTTTTGTCATTGCTGTAGATGACTTTGCAGTGTAAACTTGGCTTACTCAGCGACTACATATAGGGCATTTCATGCCAAATCGCACAATTTCGGTTTCGCAAATTTTTTTTATAGGTTTCGGACTTTTTCAAAAAGTTGATTTTAATTTTTAAACGTTAAAAATTAAGTGATACTTCCCACGAAAATTTGGAACGAATTCCTGTTTCAATAGATTCTTGAATATATTCTACGGTAATATCAGCAAAATCCTGGTTGGCAGCGTCCTCGAGCCATCCTCAGTGACGGCGCGATGACATGTCAGAGTCACTGCTGACATCTACAAGACATCTCTATGTACTGAGTTGAGGATAGTTTCATATAAATTTTCAAAATGTCCTCACTCAAAGTCAGCAGTAGTCAGAGCATGCTGACTTTCTGGGGACATATCACCTAAGGCCATGTTCACACTACAAGAACTTACCATGGTAAGTTGAGATGATTTTGCAATTTTTCTTTATGCTATTACAATTTGAGATGATTTTGTAAATCACTATGTGATTTTGTTCAAAGGAAAATCACATAGTGATTTTAAAATCACGCTAGTCTGTATAAAGTATAAGACTTCTTTTGAGAAATGTCTGATGTAGGTCATGCGATTTTCTATGTAAAATTATTTAAAAAAAAAAACTACTTGCTCTAAAAAACGATTGCTTTCAAGACAATTTCGGACAAAAATCACTAATTTTGAAATGTTGAGTAGAATCGGTTGCAGGGTAATAATATGCGTTCTGGCACCGATTATTTCGAACTGAAAATTGTGCTGAATTACTTCGAAAGATTTTTATATATCTTTTTTTCTAAAACTAAATTTAAATACCAACAAAATGTTGTCCAAATTTTTTTAAGATACCCGAGTAAAAAAAATTATGTGACGCTATATATAATTTTATATGAGTTCGTGTCTATTTTGATATAATTTTATACGAAAAATGGTTTCATAAGATTTGATCGAATATTATCTAATAATATCAGTTTATATAACTTTATATCGACTTTGATACGAGTTTTGGTCTAATCCAATGATATAAAATTATATCCAATTATATTAAAATTTATAAAATTTTATAAATCGGATGTTTTTTTATATTTTTTTTAATAAAAAGTTGAAAAATTAAAATTTCAACTTTTCAAAATTTTCAAACAAACTTAGAAAAATTTCAAAACATGGAGTCATGTTAAATTTTATATAAAACACTTAGAAAATATTCTCATAAAAAATTTGTCCTTTGAAAAACTTAGAAAAATTTTTAAAAATGGAGTCATATAAAATTTATATAAAACACTTAGAAAATATTTGCGTAAAAAAATTTTCTTGAAAAAAACGTAGAAAAAATTTAAAAGATGGAGTCATGTAAAACACTTAGAAAATATTCGTGATAAAAAAGTTGTGCTTGGAAAAATATAAAATATGGAGTCATATGAAATTTTATATAAAACACTTTGAAAATATTCGCGATTAAAATAAGTTCTTGAAAAAAACTTTGAAAAATTAAAAAATAATGGAGGCATATAAAACTTTATATAAAACACTTAAGAATATTGGAATGATACATGGGACCAGATGTTACAACATATAGTTATGTATGGCGATATCTTAAAAAAATCGCACATAAAAATTTATTATATAAATTTATCTCGCAATACATAGTGTCACACATGCTCATATATGAAATAATATGACTATATAAAAGTATATAAGATCATATTAAATTATTTTTACTCGGGTATCCATATTTTAACTGGTCAAAATTAATCTAAAATTTTTCTTGGAATAAAAGGCTGAAAATTTGTGTACAAGTTTTAGTTAATACGTACTAAAACATATCAAACAAATCAAAAAGGGTCTTGTCGGAAATTGTGCGATTTGGCATGGAATGTCCATATATTGGTAGAATAACTTAAAAAATTATTTAACAAAAAAAACCTACGTGAACGTTGGGGCAGATATTAATTTAAAACAAGTAAGAAAACTATAGTCGGTCAAGACCGACCATATGATACCCTACACCAGTGTTTTCCAGATACTGGACCGGTTGGACATGTCTTTCGTTAGACAACAAAATTTGCACACCAAAATTAGCACACCAAAATTAGCACACCAAAATTAGCACACCAAAATTAACAGGTTTTTCAACACATCATTTGGCGGTAACCACCGAAAACTTTTTATACCAAACATGAATTTTTTGTCAATAATTGCATTAATATGTACTACTATTATTTTTCATAACTTTAAACTTTTTTGTCAAATATCCCACTGTGCAAGCAGTATTGAAATAAATATTTAAGGTGCAACAAACCTTTAGTGCATGTAAAAATATGCGCGGCCTCTGTTAACGCCTAAAAGTATACTATTACTATATTATTATAAAGGTTCGTGGCTGAGCTAAAACAGAATGTATGACAGTTATAATTAATTTAGTACAGTTACGGACCATTAGATGACGCTAGTCGAGTTTAATGCCAGACGCCTACAATTAGGATGCGCTTACGGAAGAGAAGAAAAAAATAAGTATTAGTAGAAAAATAAAGAAAAAAAAACAAAGTGTAAAAACGACTTGTTTTTATTTGCTTTATCATAGAGAAATAAACTAAAGAGATTGTAATTGATTCAACTCTATTTTTTTCGTTCACACGAAGTCTGTCTGGGATCAAGTAAAATTTTTGTTTTTTTTTTTAAGTCATGAAATTTGTACTTTATTTGCACTTTTAATAATTTTTTTTTAATTGTAATGAATCATTAACCTTTTAAGAACGTAAATTTCATAAATTTCTTTTGTTTAAAACCATATAAAAGTACGGATTTAGAATAATTAGTTAACTTGTGAAACACAAAAAAAATGTTTTTTTCAGAAAGAAATCACTTTTAAAAATCAAAGTGGAATTGAATTGCATAGAAGTGGTTTCATTCCGAAAAAATATTCGTTTTGCGTTTTACGAGTAACTTTATCGATTTTTATGTGGTAATCAAGATTTCAGTCATTAACAAATGATATTAAGAACTTTTTATAAACTGCCGGAAACAGTTAAATGAGCGATATATCTTTGGTATTTATGGATTCTGTGATAACACTGTGCAACAAATTTTGAGTGTATCTTAGATAGAAGCAAAAAATAATAAAAGTATACCAATAGAAGACCAAAACCCCCGAGGGTTTTGAAAACTTCCTTGAAATTTAATAGCGGTTCTTTTCTTAGAACATATTAACCTCCATTCTCCCATTTTTAGGGGTCATTTTTGTCCTTTTTCAAATACATATTCTCATAGAACGCATAACTTGACCCAGACAGAAACTGCCAACCGTTCCAAAGAAAAAGTCTCGGCAAAGCACTTTATTTTTTGTGTAGAAGGTAGTATGAATTCGAAAAAGTGCTTTCCAAGCCCTTTGCCAATGTTCTTCTATTTAAATCCGTTCAAAGCAATGATGGGTACCAATACCTTTTCGATACCAATACCCGTTAATACCAATTCAAATTGAAAACCAATACCAAATAAAAACCAATACCTTTATTTGTGCGATACCAATACCGATAAAAAACCAAAACTGATTCCCCACTACCAATACCAATTAAAAACCAATACTTTTATTCTTCAAAACCAATACCAATAAAAAACCAATACCAATTCATTTTTTTCTACTTTCGTATCGGTTTTGTTTCGGTTTTTTGTATTCTTATTTTCGTTTGTTTAATTGTGACGTCAAAAATTTTCTTTCCATCACATTATTAGGTTTTACCTGACTAACGAATTGCAAAAGATGTTACATCGATCAGTAATCCTTTGCATGCAATGTCACATAACAGAAAGGAGTTAGCTACTTGAATTTTAAAAGCCATAAAAACATAAAAGAAATATTTTTTGTCACGGTTTTTATGACCCCTAATAAAAGTAGATCTTAAAAAATGTAGACCTTTTCTGTGATGAAATTTTTTCTTTTGCAAACATTGTTAATATTTGATATATGCACATTGAATGTCACTGCACTCTTCTTTGCGTTGTAAAAAAAATACTAATGTCCTTTTTTGGAAATTCCAAAATTTTAATCAAGCAGACGTTACAAAATTTTATGTCACAACACCAGAATCCAGAAAAAAAATTTTATTGTTTTATTAGAGGCACAGTCATATTATATAAGAATTTAAGAACACATAATGTGCAGTTCACACTTGCTATTTTAGAGAGTTTAAGGGCTACGTGTTTCAAAAATTATTTTTTCTGTATTCATTACGTTTTTATTCTGTTACTGGTGTTTTGTTAAACAACTTGTTTAAGGTCGTAAGTGTGAACGCCATATAAGCAAAAAAATTTACCAGTGTAATCGCAATTGGCAAAAGATCTAAAATCGAAAAAGGGGCCCCCTGCATGATAGCCCATTTCGATCACCTTTTTCAAAAAAATATTTATGTATGAAAAGGATGAAGTTCAGGTATATTTTGTTACAAATGTTAAGTCTCATCTTTCTGCAATTAAAAAATATCTCCCCTTGACCACCGGAATTTATATGTGCATTAAATGCAATGTGCATCAGCACAGAAATTGTTTCAAGCAAAAACGAAAAATTTGCATTTTTTAGTTTAGGCTTTTAATTTTTGAGAAAGATTTTTCTAGCTCAAGGTCATATTTCTTTTACTAATCGTTACGATGATATTGTCAAAGTAACAATTTTCAAGAAACTTTTTATAAAGTTGTTTGTTTTAAATTAATTGGTTTGGTCATTTTGCAAGACTTACTCGACACGTGTTTCGGAATTCGTCAAATTCCATTATCAAGAGTATTTAGCAAATTGACAATCGTTTGTGGCAAAACATAAAGACTTATATTCGTATGTAAATAGTCATAACGAGAAATGTACTAAATACACAACATAATACAGCTCTAAATTTCAAACGAAAAGTCAAAACCAAACCATCACTATTTAATTCAAACATACCTTCATATATACAGCTTGTATTACAGGCTAGTATATACATACAGACAGTAGATTTCTTACGCGAGTAAGATGTTCACTGCTTTTGTTGTATTCCTTCTTATTCATAATATGAACAGAAGTGAGGCGTGCTATACTTTTGTTTAAATTCTGTTTTAATTTTTAAATTAATAAAAATTATTTATTATTCGACCTTTAAAATTCTATTTTTGAGAAAGATTATTCTAGCTCAAGGTCATATTTCTTTTACTAATCGTTACGATGATATTGTCAAAGTAACAATTTTCAAGAAACTTTTTATAAAGTTGTTTTAAATTGATTGGTTTGGTCATTTTGCAAGACTTACTCGACACGTGTTTCGGAATTCGTCAAATTCCATTATCAAGAGTATTTAGCAAATTGATAATAGTTTGTGGCAAAACATAAAGACTTATATTCGTATGTAAATAGTCATAACGAGAAATTGTCAATTTGCTAAATACTCTTGATAATGGAATTTGACGAATTCCGAAACACGTGTCGAGTAAGTCTTGCAAAATGACCAAACCAATCAATTTAAAACAAACAACTTTATAAAAAGTTTCTTGAAAATTGTTACTTTGACAATATCATCGTAACGATTAGTAAAAGAAATATGACCTTGAGCTAGAATAATCTTTCTCAAAAATAGAATTTTAAAGGTCGAATAATAAATAATTTTTATTAATTTAAAAATTAAAACAGAATTTAGGCTTTTAATTTTTTTATTAATTAATATTACTTTTTTTAGATTTAATTTATTATCAAATTCCACTAATTGAAACATTTGAAACTAAATAATCTTGACAATGGAATCTTGACAAATTCCGAAACACGTGTCGATTAAGTCTTGCAAAAATGACCAACATAAATAAATTTAAAACAAAAAATAATTTTTCTTGAAAATTATGCTATGAGAATATCATGGTTTTAATTAGTAAAGAAAATAATGACCTCGAGCCAGAATAAACATCCTCAAAATATAATATTTTAAAGGTCGAATAAAACAATTTTTATTTTTTAATAAAAATTAATCAGAATTTGAACATAATGGTTGGCACGCCATGTGATGAATAACCCTAATATGGAGTATTTGTTACAACAAAAACACAAAAAACATATTGTTGTAGTCCAATGGACTATCGTATGTATAATTGTTTTAAATATTTTTGTTGGTTATTGATAATCGTTGCCTTATTAGTATGGTACAATTTCTTCGTCGTTCTAATTCTCATTGCGAATAGAGGCGAATATGTATTAATTTGCTAGTTTGTGCACTAAACGATTTGTCATTAGACTCGTTTGCTACTTTGTAGTAAATCGTTTCTATTTTTGCTAAATAATCTTGACAATGGAATCTTGACAAATTCCGAAACACGTGTCGATTAAGTCTTGCAAAAATGACCAACATAAATAAATTTAAAACAAAAAATAATTTTTCTTGAAAATTATGCTATGAGAATATCATGGTTTTAATTAGTAAAGAAAATAATGACCTCGAGCCAGAATAAACATCCTCAAAACATTTGAAACTATTTATTTTAAAAATAACGAAATAAATTAATAAAATAGCAAATAAATCCAAATATTAAAATTGCATAAAAAGTTGAAATACAGGCTTTTCTGGAATAACGGAACATTAAAATTTTTTTACAAGAGTTTTGAGATCAGCCGGTGCTAATTTTACTAAATAGGTACCTTTTTCCAAAAAAAAAAAATGAATCTTTGTCAAAAATTGGTTAAGCATGTACTATTTAGTTTAAAGTTTGACTTCATTCTGAATGCAAATACTGCTAAAAAATATATATTTTTTTTTAAAGAGGCTTTTCAAAAAAAAAAAAAAACATCCCTCACGCAAAAATTCGACTCACTCTCTGGACACTCAATCAGAATTTTTCAACTCACTATCACGTGATTTAAATGAAAATCACTTTTTTGAGTCACGCAAATCACGGGACCAGCGACCATCTCCAATTCAAATACATAAACAAGAGACAAGTGTCTTTTCATTTGTTCAATCTATAACATCTGTAAATTTTATTTAAAATGAAGTGTCCACCCTTGAAAAAGTTTCCTTGTAGGTCTGAATCCAAAAAGTTTCAAGGCACTTATTAATTACCTTAATATAGTTACTTGACTTAAATGAAAATCACTCTATAACCAAATGATTTAAATGAAAATCACTCACGCTCACGCGTGAATCACGGGACCAGAGACCATCTCCAATTCAAATACTTAAACAAAAGGCAAGTGCCTCTTCATTTGATTCATCTATAACATCTGTAAATTTTGTTAAAAATTAAGTGTCCACCCTGAAACAGTTTCCTTGTAGGTTCGATTTCAAAAAGTTTCAAGTCACTTATTTATTACCCTAATATAGTACTTAATTTAAATGAAAATAACTCTATAACCACGTGATTTAAATAAAAATCGCTCTCGCCTGAATCACGTGGTTTTTTGAGTCACGCAAATTACGGGACCACAGACCACCTCTAATTCAGATACATAAACAAAAGACAAGTTTCTCTTCATTTGTTTCATCTATAACAATGGTTCCCAACCTTTGATTCTCGCCCCACTGGGGGGCAATTTGAAGGTTCCAGGGGGGCAACGAGCAAATTTTCAAGATTTTTTTTAGTCAAATTAACCACAAAAACTCTTTTTTTTAGCAAAATTAACTACAGAAATTTTGTAAATTGTTAAAAGTTTTTACTAAAAACTCAGTTTAAATGCTTATTTTACAAAAACTTTGCTAAACCAGTAGTAATTTTTCATTAGAAACAAAAATTAGAAAAATTATTAAATTTTTCTTTAGTGTAGGGGGGACAAGGCATTTTTTTTAACTTAAAAGTGGGGCGTGACGTAAAAAAGGTTGGGAACCATTGATCTATAACATCTGTAAATTTTATTTAAAATGAAGTGTCCACCCTGAAATAGTTTCCTTGTAGGTCCGATTTCAAAAACTTTCAAGGCACTTATTTATTACCTTAATATAGGCTTATATTCTGAATTTCAAAAAAATTGGTTAACATTTACGACCTGTAGAGACTTTTGGCCAAAAAACCTACCATCTCGCCCCAGTGTGCACTGTGGGGGGTTAATATTAATAATACGTTAAATTAATTAATATTAACGACAAAACCTTTTGCATACAAATACCAAAACCGATATAAGATAAATACCAATACTTATTAAAAACCGATACCGATTCGAGGCTAAAACCAATACCAATACCCAATACCTAAATAATTCAAAACCAATACCGAAACCTATACCAATTCAACAAAAAATGAAAACCAATACCTATACCAATACTAATATAATTTTAAAAACCAATACCAATACCAATACTTTTATCGAATTGGTACCCATCCTTGGTTCAAAGTATAAATTTTTTATTAAAATTTATTAATTTTCATAACAATTGGAATTTTTTTATTTCACTGCAGGATAAGTGGCCGGTCTTTGATAGTTCTCATGATATGTCACTTATACACAATGACCTACATATTACAAACTTGACACCTTTTATGTAAAAACACCTGTTTCTTTCATTATGAAGTGTCTAAAACTCCGGATACATCACCCTTAAACTCCGGATACATACCCGTTTCGGTTCAATACACCAGGGACTTTCCAAATTTTTTCCTAAAAGCATTTTTAATAAATTTTTTATTCCAAAACGCAAAGAAAACTGCAAACAAATTTTTTTCGGGACTAAGAAAATTGTTCAAAGTTTGTTCAATTTTTTTTTTTCCTAATAAACGAGTCAATAAATTTTTTATCCTAATTTAATAAATTTCTTTATTCAAATAAACACCAAAAAAAGTTGTGTCTTATGGACTTATGTATACAGTTTAGATACGTCCCATTTTTTGTTCTAAAAGTGCTATAATAGTACCATATTTTTTGTTTTTAAAGCGCTTTCAAAGCGCTTTAAAATAGTAACGGCATACCGTTTACCGTGGTTATCATTTTGGACGCTGGGAGAGTACTAAACTGTGATGCTTTCCCATAGTGATGCTCGACCATAAAAGGTACTTTGCCAGCGTTCTCCCATTCGTATTTTTCTGCCTGGGGAGTTTCTACCCCCCAATTTTAACCTCATCTGTCCCACTCCCCATTTTCCAACCAAGAATTTGGTGTCAAATTCTGGTATTTTCGAATGAAAAATGATTATATCAGTTACTATTTTAGTTGATTTTGCACCTATCATGAAAATTACTAAAATTTGGGAAATCAATTAAAAAATGTAATTACAGTTGAACCTCGATTATCCGGGTTGCACGGGACCGGACTTAGCACGGATAATCGAAAAACTCGGTTAATATAGGTTATATATTTTTCTACATTTGTATATGTTCGTGAATATATTGCACGGATAATAGAGGTAAAGCACGGTTAATAGAGGTAAAAACAATAACAAAAAATACAATATGCTCGTACATGTATGAATTGCACGGATAGTAGATTTAAAGCACGGTTAATAGAGGTAAAAAACAGGTTCAACTGTATATCAATAAAAAATATGATTAAATGAAATGAACTTTTTAAAATTTTGAATTAAAAGTTTTTCTCCTAAAATTGTTTTCTGTGTAGAGCTAACCCAGCAAAACTCAGCGATACGAAATTTTTTTTTTCACCGATATAATTTTTTCCGGTAATTAGAACCACCGCCGATTTGGGCTGTCGCACAGTGTATTTTTCACTAAAATAAGGGCGAATGCCCTTACAAAAGCGTGATGGTATTATTAGAGATTCTGCCGTCATTCAGATGTTTCACAAATTGCATTTGTTTCCAGTGTTCTCAACTGCAACGTCTTAAATAGTTGTCTTTGTTTATCTATTAACCTCCTATTAACCAATTAAAAAAATGTCCCTGTTGTATTTAATTTAAACAAAGTTTAATTTAAAAATACGTTAATAAATTAATTTTACATAGCAAAATTTGTATTAATTAAAAGATTTTTAATAATTTTTTTTTTTGTTTTTATTGTTTTTTTTTCTTACGTTTGTTTCGTTTCTCTCAAACTCTATAAATATAATTTCTATAAAAAATAATTATAACTAAACTAAAAAAGTAATCAATTTTTAATTGATCAATAATTTTAAATTTATTGAAAAAAATATTTTTTTATTTTCTTGTTTAATTTATAATATATTTTGTTTTTAAGTTTATTAACGCAATCAAGTCTAAAAGTTAATTACAATTAAAAAAATTGTGTTCTTTAAATAAAATAATAAAAAAATCGCTGCATATTTCCTCAACATATAATGCAAAAATTTCAATAAAAAGAGTAGTAAAGTATATTAGCGATACTGAAGTGAACTCTAAAAAATATGTATTTTAATACAAAATATTGCCTAAAAATGAGTAATTATATAGAGTTTATTTTTTAAATTATTTTATAATGAGGAGCTAGCTGTGTGTTCAAGTATTTCAGCAAAAATGAAATTACTTAAAATAAAAAGAAAATATAAAAAAAAAATAATAATAAAACTATAAAAAATTTTAACAGTATTTGCATAATTTTTGTTGTGTTTATAATATTAATGATATACAATATAATAATAGTATGTATTATTGTTGCCATTTGAATAGAAGGGGGTTTTAATTTTGTGTATGTGTTGTTTATGTTCAATGATTGCTATCACCCCCATTACTGCCACCATTTAATCTTACTGATCTTCGTCGGGTCATAATACGCTGGGCAACAACACCTTCGACCGGAACAGTGGAAGCAGCATCATTATTTGTGGCATTATCATTTATAGACGATAATTCTTCATTAGCCATACCATCTACGGCATTGTCAACAATATTTGGGTTTACCTGGGTCATTAAAATATCATTTTCATCAATTGTTTGCACCGGGGGTCTTATCACTGGTGCTACTACTCGTAACTTTGATTTTTTAGGCGGCAAAGTTCTAGGCGAAGCAACCACAGCAACAACAGGTGTATGTGTTATATTGCTACTACTATCTAAGGCAGTCTCACATTCATAGTTACGTTTTCTTGAGGCCACTGTTCGTAATTTTGCTCCTATAGCGCCACCATTTCCTTCATGAGTTATTTCCGTTGGTGTTTCTTCGTTA
The DNA here is from genome assembly GCA_963921195.1 of Pegoplata infirma. Lineage (NCBI taxonomy): Eukaryota > Metazoa > Arthropoda > Insecta > Diptera > Anthomyiidae > Pegoplata > Pegoplata infirma. The sequence continues at coordinate 231,387,176 of OY992538.1, read as the reverse complement.
CCATTAAAATATGCCGTTGTCGTCGCTGTTGTTGTTGTTGGAATTATGTTGGTTCGTATACATGCATTATCTTCTTTTGGTTCTAATGATATTAATTTCTGTTCATTAACGGCTGTTGGTGTTATAATCGTTGGTGTTATATTACTACTGTAGGTGGCGGTGGTGGTTGTACAGCCATTTAATGCTGCTATTTTATCACTTTCCAGACATTCTGTAGCAATGATTTGTTCTTCTTCTGTTTTGACTTTAGTGGTTTGATCTTCATCTTCGTTTGTATTTGTTGTTACACCCGTCTTTAATTGATAATTCTCTTTTTCCAATATTTGTATTTGATCTTTAGTAGTTTTTAATTCTTGTTGCAAAAATAATATAGTACTTTGCATACCCTCAACATCTTCATCAAGTTCCTGAAGAAAATCGTCAAGTTCTTCAAGAGAAACAGATAAAAAGACATTTTAATTTGTTTTTTGTTATTAATTTTTTTTTTAATAATATTTACCTGATTGTGATTTTTTAACTTCTTCACTGAAACTTTTTTGCATAGCCAATTCAGTTTCCAATTTGGCCAAACGTCCATTAGAGGTCATTTTACCTAGTTCTTCATTTTCTTGATACAATAAGCGACATTTTGCCATTAGACGTTTGCCGGTATTTGAATCAGGTGTAAATTTCCAGGCTGACAATTCATTTTGGGTTTCTTCCAACTTAGCCTTTGTGGCTTTAAGTTCTTTTTTGAGTTTCTCAAATAATAAATTAACAGCCGGATCTAATAAAGCCGATCTCAAGGCAACAGCAGAAGGAGCCTGAGCTGCTTTATATTCAGCTATTTGACTCTGTTCGGAATGAAAGAAAATAAAAATTGTTAACAATTATATTTTCTGCAAAAAAAAATAAATAAAACTTACCACATAATCTTGAAATTCTTGTTCCTTATTAGCCAATCTTCGCATGAGTATCTTTTCACGTCTCTGAGCATCAGCACATTGTTGTGTAAGGCGAGTTTGTTCCAATTTGAGACTCTCAATTTCATCTAATTTGTGAAAAAGAAATTTTAAAAATTAATATTAATATAAATTTAAATGCATAATTAATCGACAACACACACATAAATTAACATTGCAAAAAAAAAGCATTACAAACAATTAATAATATTTATTAATGTGTTTTTGTATTGCTTTTTTATTCAAAAAAGTATAATAAATTGGTTATAAACATAAATATAAAAACAAATATAGTTTGATTTTTTTTTTTGTGGGTTAAAAACATAATACGAAATCATACCAATACTATGCATTCATTCGCATTCGTGTTGTTGTTGATGTTGTTAAATCGTGTCATTTTGTGCGATTTTTTAGAAATCTTGTTATTTGGGACTGTTGCTTGATGATAAACACCTGTACGAACATTTAACGTAATTGATTTTTTTTATGCGTACCAGAGAGTATTAATATTTTCTTAATATTAATATGAAATCGATTTTGTTATTTTTTTATAGAAAATAAACACTTGATTTGACTCTTTCTCATTTTTTTTTTATTTTTTGACGATCTCTTCTATTTATCACTTTTTTTTGTGATTTTAATGAGATTTTTTTTAATAGGATTATAAAATTTTGATTTTTACACTATTAAAAAATATATTTTATTTGATGAATTCTAAATTTTTCTTTTTAAATTTATTTTGCTGAATTATGGAAACACTAGAAAGATATTAAATATTTTTAATAAAAAGACACTCATTATTGACGCTTTGAAGAACTTTTAAATTATATTATTTATAAATAATTATTTATTGTATTATTTGAACAAAACTTTTTTTAATTTTGAAATTTTCATTTTTATAATATATAAATAATATGCATTTTTCATCTGAACTTGTTAGTACAGAAACAGATTAGTTTTTTAAATATCACTCTTTATTATTACTGAACATAAGATTTTCTGATTGTACAACTTATAATTGAAACCATTGAGATAACTGTATTTATTTGTGTATGTTACTTTCTTAGTGGTTTTCTATAAGAATTTTAAGAAAAAAAAAATAGAAAAAAACACCTTTCAAAGTTTGTATAGAAGAACCTTAATAAAGCTACGTAAAAAATTAAAAAAAAAAACGGACAGACGGACATCGATAAAAAATATAAAAAGTCTCCGTTTTTGATACATTTTTCGATCAATTCAAAAATATTTTTCTTATGGAAAAAGTCTCAGACTCTAAAGGTACCTACAGACGACGCAATATTATGTACAATATTCAATTATATTGATGGTGTGTGGGTTATATTGTACAATGGTCAATCTTACCCACACACCATCAATATAATTGAATATTGTACATAATATTGCGTCGTCTGTAGGTACCTTAAGACATTTTTCGTATAGAAAAAGTCTCAGATTTTGTTACATTTTTCGTATAGCAAAAGTCTCAGATTCCGAGATATTTTTTGTTTAGAAAAAGTCTCAGATTCTGACATTTTATGTATATAAAGTCTCATATTCCGAGACATATTTTTATACCCTCCACTTAGTGATAGAGGGTATATATAAGTTTGTCATTCCGTTTGTAACTCATCGAAATATCGGTCTGGGATCCCATAAAGTATATATATTCATGATGCCCGATCGATTTTAAGACATTGTAGCGATGTCCGTCTGTCCGTCTGTCTGTCTGTCTGTCTGTCTGTCTGTCTGTCTGTCTGTCTGTCTGTCTGTCTGTCTGTCTGTCTGTCTGTCTGTCTGTCTGTCTGTCTGTCTGTCTGTCTGTCTGTCTGTCTGTCTGTCTGTCTGTCTGTCTGTCTGTCTGTCTGTCTGTCTGTCTGTCTGTCTGTCTGTCTGTCTGTCTGTCTGTCTGTCTGTCTGTCTGTCTGTCTGTCTGTCTGTCTGTCTGTCTGTCTGTCTGTCTGTCTGTCTGTCTGTCTGTCTGTCTGTCTGTCTGTCTGTCTGTCTGTCTGTCTGTCTGTCTGTCTGTCTGTCTGTCTGTCTGTCTGTCTGTCTGTCTGTCTGTCTGTCTGTCTGTCTGTCTGTCTGTCTGTCTGTCTGTCTGTCTGTCTGTCTGTCTGTCTGTCTGTCTGTCTGTCTGTCTGTCTGTCTGTCTGTCTGTCTGTCTGTCTGTCTGTCTGTCTGTCTGTCTGTCTGTCTGTCTGTCTGTCTGTCTGTCTGTCTGTCTGTCTGTCTGTCTGTCTGTCTGTCTGTCTGTCTGTCTGTCTGTCTGTCTGTCTGTCTGTCTGTCTGTCTGTCTGTCTGTCTGTCTGTCTGTCTGTCTGTCTGTCTGTCTGTCTGTCTGTCTGTCTGTCTGTCTGTCTGTCTGTCTGTCTGTCTGTCTGTCTGTCTGTCTGTCTGTCTGTCTGTCTGTCTGTCTGTCTGTCTGTCTGTCTGTCTGTCTGTCTGTCTGTCTGTCTGTCTGTCTGTCTGTCTGTCTGTCTGTCTGTCTGTCTGTCTGTCTGTCTGTCTGTCTGTCTGTCTGTCTGTCTGTCTGTCTGTCTGTCTGTCTGTCTGTCTGTCTGTCTGTCTGTCTGTCTGTCTGTCTGTCTGTCTGTCTGTCTGTCTGTCTGTCTGTCTGTCTGTCTGTCTGTCTGTCTGTCTGTCTGTCTGTCTGTCTGTCTGTCTGTCTGTCTGTCTGTCTGTCTGTCTGTCTGTCTGTCTGTCTGTCTGTCTGTCTGTCTGTCTGTCTGTCTGTCTGTCTGTCTGTCTGTCTGTCTGTCTGTCTGTCTGTCTGTCTGTCTGTCTGTCTGTCTGTCTGTCTGTCTGTCTGTCTGTCTGTCTGTCTGTCTGTCTGTCTGTCTGTCTGTCTGTCTGTCTGTCTGTCTGTCTGTCTGTCTGTCTGTCTGTCTGTCTGTCTGTCTGTCTGTCTGTCTGTCTGTCTGTCTGTCTGTCTGTCTGTCTGTCTGTCTGTCTGTCTGTCTGTCTGTCTGTCTGTCTGTCTGTCTGTCTGTCTGTCTGTCTGTCTGTCTGTCTGTCTGTCTGTCTGTCTGTCTGTCTGTCTGTCTGTCTGTCTGTCTGTCTGTCTGTCTGTCTGTCTGTCTGTCTGTCTGTCTGTCTGTCTGTCTGTCTGTCTGTCTGTCTGTCTGTCTGTCTGTCTGTCTGTCTGTCTGTCTGTCTGTCTGTCTGTCTGTCTGTCTGTCTGTCTGTCTGTCTGTCTGTCTGTCTGTCTGTCTGTCTGTCTGTCTGTCTGTCTGTCTGTCTGTCTGTCTGTCTGTCTGTCTGTCTGTCTGTCTGTCTGTCTGTCTGTCTGTCTGTCTGTCTGTCTGTCTGTCTGTCTGTCTGTCTGTCTGTCTGTCTGTCTGTCTGTCTGTCTGTCTGTCTGTCTGTCTGTCTGTCTGTCTGTCTGTCTGTCTGTCTGTCTGTCTGTCTGTCTGTCTGTCTGTCTGTCTGTCTGTCTGTCTGTCTGTCTGTCTGTCTGTCTGTCTGTCTGTCTGTCTGTCTGTCTGTCTGTCTGTCTGTCTGTCTGTCTGTCTGTCTGTCTGTCTGTCTGTCTGTCTGTCTGTCTGTCTGTCTGTCTGTCTGTCTGTCTGTCTGTCTGTCTGTCTGTCTGTCTGTCTGTCTGTCTGTCTGTCTGTCTGTCTGTCTGTCTGTCTGTCTGTCTGTCTGTCTGTCTGTCTGTCTGTCTGTCTGTCTGTCTGTCTGTCTGTCTGTCTGTCTGTCTGTCTGTCTGTCTGTCTGTCTGTCTGTCTGTCTGTCTGTCTGTCTGTCTGTCTGTCTGTCTGTCTGTCTGTCTGTCTGTCTGTCTGTCTGTCTGTCTGTCTGTCTGTCTGTCTGTCTGTCTGTCTGTCTGTCTGTCTGTCTGTCTGTCTGTCTGTCTGTCTGTCTGTCTGTCTGTCTGTCTGTCTGTCTGTCTGTCTGTCTGTCTGTCTGTCTGTCTGTCTGTCTGTCTGTCTGTCTGTCTGTCTGTCTGTCTGTCTGTCTGTCTGTCTGTCTGTCTGTCTGTCTGTCTGTCTGTCTGTCTGTCTGTCTGTCTGTCTGTCTGTCTGTCTGTCTGTCTGTCTGTCTGTCTGTCTGTCTGTCTGTCTGTCTGTCTGTCTGTCTGTCTGTCTGTCTGTCTGTCTGTCTGTCTGTCTGTCTGTCTGTCTGTCTGTCTGTCTGTCTGTCTGTCTGTCTGTCTGTCTGTCTGTCTGTCTGTCTGTCTGTCTGTCTGTCTGTCTGTCTGTCTGTCTGTCTGTCTGTCTGTCTGTCTGTCTGTCTGTCTGTCTGTCTGTCTGTCTGTCTGTCTGTCTGTCTGTCTGTCTGTCTGTCTGTCTGTCTGTCTGTCTGTCTGTCTGTCTGTCTGTCTGTCTGTCTGTCTGTCTGTCTGTCTGTCTGTCTGTCTGTCTGTCTGTCTGTCTGTCTGTCTGTCTGTCTGTCTGTCTGTCTGTCTGTCTGTCTGTCTGTCTGTCTGTCTGTCTGTCTGTCTGTCTGTCTGTCTGTCTGTCTGTCTGTCTGTCTGTCTGTCTGTCTGTCTGTCTGTCTGTCTGTCTGTCTGTCTGTCTGTCTGTCTGTCTGTCTGTCTGTCTGTCTGTCTGTCTGTCTGTCTGTCTGTCTGTCTGTCTGTCTGTCTGTCTGTCTGTCTGTCTGTCTGTCTGTCTGTCTGTCTGTCTGTCTGTCTGTCTGTCTGTCTGTCTGTCTGTCTGTCTGTCTGTCTGTCTGTCTGTCTGTCTGTCTGTCTGTCTGTCTGTCTGTCTGTCTGTCTGTCTGTCTGTCTGTCTGTCTGTCTGTCTGTCTGTCTGTCTGTCTGTCTGTCTGTCTGTCTGTCTGTCTGTCTGTCTGTCTGTCTGTCTGTCTGTCTGTCTGTCTGTCTGTCTGTCTGTCTGTCTGTCTGTCTGTCTGTCTGTCTGTCTGTCTGTCTGTCTGTCTGTCTGTCTGTCTGTCTGTCTGTCTGTCTGTCTGTCTGTCTGTCTGTCTGTCTGTCTGTCTGTCTGTCTGTCTGTCTGTCTGTCTGTCTGTCTGTCTGTCTGTCTGTCTGTCTGTCTGTGGAAAATGCTCTCGCGGACAAAATATTGCACAGAGATGACTGAAACTTAACATATATATTGGAAGTTCTCCCGAGAAGTTTGGTATTGCATTTGAGCGATATCGGTTCAGCGGTTCAAAATTTATGATCGAAAATGTAAGCACACCTCAAAAATTTCAGTACATTCAACATAACCTAAAAATACAAAATGCTTTAATTCGGCTTCTGGTTGACATATGTGAACATAATTGAACACCAAATGGTATTTAAACAAGTACGAACATATTTTTTGACAAAAAAAGAAAAAAATCGCGGATTTTTTTTTTACCAAAATTTTTTTTTCGCGGAAATTTTTTTTCAATTTTTTTTTTTTTTCAAAAGTAATTTCCTTTTAAATAAAGTTGTTTGCAATAATCTTTTTGAAATTGTGGAGGGTATCACTACATTCGGCAAGGCCGAATTTAACTTTTTTACTTGTTTTGTTTTATTTCATCGCATGTTTTTGTTGTAAAAATTTTGTATTTCGCAATTTTACAAGGGTAAAAACTGCTGACGTGAAAACCACTACTATGAGACGTTTTTTCTATGATTTTTTTTTAAATATAAAAGGTTTCAGATTGTAAAAATTTAAACTCCACTTTTAAGCATTAATATTCATAATGTTATTTTTAAAATTTAAATTTTCAACGCGAATATCTCGAAAATGGAACATGATAGACAAATTTTAATGGCATTTTTTGAATCAGGAGGTCTATTTATATACAGTGACTCGCAGCTTATTTCGTGTGTTCGATATCAGTTAGCAATTCATTTAAGACAAAGCTTACAATAATACACCTAATTATTATCAAACACGTATTTCTGTTAAAAGAGCTGTGTAGATAATTTATCAAGTTTTTATTTAAGCTTAATTGCGTCCAGATTGAGCAAATGTTAAACGTGCTACGAGGGTCGAAATGGAAATTGAAATTATTGAAAGATCATTTTTAGAAAATTTCTTAAAAATACCTTAAGGCCGATTTTGTCCAAGTTCAAACAATAAAAATTTAAAAAATAGTCCAATAATTTATATTTATTTATTAAATAAATTTTCCAATGACCCAAACGAAAGTCAAAATTTGTAAAATGCAGTGGAAGAAATTAGAGTTTGTTGACCTCCAATTGTTTCGAACACCAATTTTTTGTAAACAAAGAAAATTTTCAATTATTTTCATATCTCATTACTATACACTTAGGTGTACCAAAATTGTTAAACAGTTAAATCTTTTCTTTGTTTACCAAAAATTGGTAGTCAAAAGGAGGTCGAAAAATTCGGATTTCTTCTATTGTGTTTTAAAAATTTTGGTTTTTGTTTGAGTCTTTGAAAAAATTATTTAATAAATGAATATTAACTATTGGACTATTTTTCAAATTTTAAATGTTTGAACTTGGATAAAATCGACCTAGAAATATTTTTCAGAAATTTTCTAAAAAAGGTCTTTCAATAATTTCAATTTCCATTTCGACCCTCGTAGCATATTTAATAATTACACAATGTGAACGCCATTAAGCTTTAATTACAGCTTGATTAATTACATACACAGGACTTTTCACAAAAATACTTATTTTATAATAGTTAGGTCTATTTTTGGTAAACTTTGACTTGCATGGATTGCTAACTAATATCTTTCACACGAAATAAGCTTCGAACCACCGTAGTTTAAAGTTTTCCAATTGTATTTTAAAAGTTTCCAATTTTTTTTTTAAAGAAACAACACTCAGGCAATTCTGCCTATCAATTACTAATGTAACCGTGATGCTTCTTTCGGAAAGGGGATAGAAAAGAGATGAAAGATTTTGAAAGCACTTCAGTATGGCTACACTGTAATTGCGCGTGTTGGTAATTTTGAGTACAGTTGTTGTATCGCAACAATATAAGCTATTTAGTGCTATTAATCAACGAAGAAGTGTGCTGCAATAGATATTAGTTATAAATAGAAACTAATAAATATCTGAAAAAAAATGTTATTCTGCCTAAGCTGAGAATCGAACCCAGGCTTGCTGGCTAGTAGTCCAACGTGCTAACGACTAAGCCACAGCACCCTCTGTATGTATTTTAAAATTTTCCAAATGTATTTTAGAATTTTCCAAATGCATTTTAGAATTTTCCAAATGTATTTTAAAAATGATCAAATGTATTTTAAAATTATCTTTATATATTTTAAAACATAGATGGGCAAAATGTATACAGAATTTTTTAAATATTTTATGCATTACTAGTATTAGAAAAAAATCAAATAAAAGACTACAATACTTGTACTTGAAAAAATTCAAGTACAAATATATTACAATGGTCTACGATACTTGTAAAGTATCTGGTACTTGTCAAGTATCATCGTACTTGTCAAGTAATTCACTACTTGTCAAGTACTTTGGTTCTTGCCAGTACGTCGACATAACCAAACTTGGTTATCCAAATGTGTTTTAAAATTGTCTAACTGTATTTAAAAATTTTCCAAATGCATTTCAAATATGGTACGTAGAATTTACATAAAATATTTAAAAAATGCATTTGGAAAAATTTAAAGTACAATTGGACAATTTTATATTACATTTGGACAATTTAAAAATATATATATGGAGAATGGGGTTGAGCAAATTTTCCTTTTTCGAAATCTTCAGGGTCGGGAAATTTGCCTTTTAGGGCCAATATTATTACAAAAAAAAATATTCGACGTGTAGGGAGTGCAATGTCTTTGGGTACTTTTTTTTTTTGACTTGAATATCGGAAAGTCCCTAACAAAGTTAAAAAAAAAAACTTTTTATTTTTTTTTTAATATTAGTTAACATTTGGACATTACTAAAAAACTGTTTAAACTAAACCAGTTTACCGAAATCGCGATTTTTATTTTAACTTTTTACCTTGGACCTCACAGAGTAAAAATGTGCAGTCAAACTTTAGGGGTCATGCCCTCTTTCGAGTGGGCGGGTGGGTCGTTAAAGTCAAAATGTTTTTCTTAAATATCTTAAAAAGCACTTTTTAGATTTTAATAAAATTGGTGTCATTCGAAAGCTTGAAGAAATTTTATTCAAAAGTTTCAATATATGGATTAATTGTAATAACCCGTTAAACGCTTAAACACGATTTTATTATATTTTTTTAATTGATAAATATCTCAAAATAGTATATACGTGGGCTACACATATAGGTATGTAGCCAACGTCTTAAGCTTTAACTTCGATTTTTAAGGGTTTTCTAATCGTTCTTGTACCAAAGATATTAAGTATTAAAGTTTAAGTACTCTTTTCTTAACTTTTTTTTGCCTCAAAAATGTTTCTGCGTTGCCTGCCCTTAGGGGTTTCAAACTCCATGCATGAAACCCATCCTCTCCACCTTATAAAGCCTTTTTGCATAGCAGGACTTAAAGTAATTGATTTCGTGTGCTTTGAAAATAATCGCTCGGCTTGTGCATTTTTTTTCCTTATAAGTTTTTTTGCGTTGACAGCCTTCGGCCGGGCTAAGAGATTTCAAACTACATATCCTCTCTCCGTCTTATAAATTTTTTTTCTTAGCAGTTCTTTAAGCGATAAATTTTGATTTTAATTTTTAGATTTCCTTCGAACGACGTTAATTTCATCAAGTACTTTTTAAGTCAATTAAACAAATGTAAAAGTAAGAAAATTGCTGAGAAAAAGTTAAAAAGCATCAAGATTTTAACCTTTTATAGCTCTAGAGTTAGAAGAGCCCAAAATAAGTCCAAATGAAAGCTTTGGACCTTGGCTACATACATATGTGTACTTTCTATGACCTCAACCAAAAATATATTTTGAAATTTTTAAAATACATTTGGAAAAGTTTAAAGCACATTTGTATAATTTTGAGTACAACTTTTAAAGACATTTGGAAATTTTCAAAAAACAATTGGAAAAAAAAATTGGGGCTAGAATGGGATTTGTCCCCCCCCCCCCCCCCCCCAAAACGATTTAAAAAAAAGAAAGGAAATGAAAGGAAAGAAAAAAGGAAGGGAAAAGAACAAAGATAGATAGAAAATTACCAGGATGTAAAAAATCCTAAGAAGTATAAATGCCAATAATTTTCTTACCGAATAACTTTCCTTATCATTTTCTAAGGGAAAAGTATTATCTCAAATATTTTTTATAAAAAAGTTTCAGAGTTTGTCTTTAGAAAATATTTTGATATTTATTTGACGCTGAATGTAAGAACTTTTTTGAATGAAAAATTACCTCAAATGTTAGGAAAAATGCCTTATAACTTTGCTATAGAAAAAAATCCTCGGCAACTGAGAATATTTTAGAATCTGCCAAAAAAAAATCTGCAAGAAAAAATGTTTTAGAATCTGCCAAAAAAAAATTCTGCAAGAAAAAAAATTCTGCATCTCAGAATCGGATCACATTTCTACAGGAAAAACGTCTCAGAATCAGAGTTAAATATACATATATCCTAATTTTTTAATTTTTTATTAAAATAATTTGAGAATTTCTTTGTTTAACAAAGCTTTTAGAATATGTGAGTTTTTCTATAGAAAAAGTTTACAAAAATCTATGTTTTATTGTAGGAAAAAATTTTCTATAGAAAAATATATCAAAACCTTAGATTTTTTTTGCGTGGAAAATCTCTCAGAATCTGAAAATTTTTATGTTGGAAGATTCTGAGAATTTCTCTATAGGAAATGTGTTTCTGAATATGTAAGTTTTTCTTTTGAAATAGTGTCTAAAAATTTTCCTTTGAAATTTGTCTAAGAACCCAATAATTTTTCTATATGAAAAATTTTTTAGAACCCGAGTAAAAAAAATGATATGACGCAATATATAATTTAATATGGGTTCGTGTCTATTTTGATATAATCTTATACGAAAAATGGTTTCATAAGATTTGATCGAATATTATATAATAATATTAGTTTTTATAACTTTATATCGACTTCGATACGAATTTTGGTCTAATCCAATGATATAAAATTATATCCAATTATATTAAATTTTATACAATTTTATAAATCGGATGTTTTTTTTGTTTTTAATAAAAAGTTGAAAAAATAAAATAATAAAAATTAGTTGTTCTTGAAAAAAACTTAGAAAAATTTTAAAAAATGGAGTCATGTTAAATTTTATATAAACCACTTAGAAAATATTCTCATGAAAAGTTTGTCCTTGGAAAAACTTAGAAAAATTAAAAAAAAATGGAGTCATATATAATTTTATATAAAACACTTAGAAAATATTTGCGTTAAAAAAAATGTTCCTTGAAAAAAACTTAGAAAAAAATTTTAAGATGGAGTCATATAAAATTTTATATAAAACACTTATAAATTTGCAATGATGCATGGGACCACTTGTTACAACATAAAGTTATGTATGGCGATATCTTAAAAAAATCGCACATCAAAATTTATTATATAAATTTATCTCGCAAGACATAGTGTCACACATGATCATATATGAAATAATATGACTATATAAAAGTATATAAGATCATATTAAATTATTTTAACTCGAGTAATAAAATGTTATAGGAACTGATACTTTATTAGAATCTGATAATTTTCTTTCCGCGTGAAATTCCTGGATCCGCGCCTGTATTTGATACAACCATTTTACGGATCAAATTAGATCTATTTAGTAAAATTAGTATAATATTTTTACTAGGGTTTGGACAATTTTAAATTGTATTTGGACAATTGTAAATTACATTTGGAAAATTTTAATATATACATATTTGGACAATTTTAAAATAATTTTGGACAATTTTAAAATACATTTGGACTATTTTAAAATTCATTTGGAAAATTTTAAAATATATTCAGACAATTTTAAAATAAATTTGGACAAAATACATTTGAAAAATTTCAAAATACAATTAGAAATGGTGTAGTTAATGAATGGTTTAACAATTGGAAATAGTGTAGATATTGCATACATATTTTCAAATAAACCTACTTTAGTTATACTTCGGTTATTATGAATAAACCTCTATATATTTTAAAAATTACTTAAAAAAAATCAAACTGTAAATAAATTTTAATATCAATCTGTCTCTAACAGGCATTGGTTCTATGCCAATACCCGAAAAAAATGTTTCTACTTGTCTAGAAATTAAAAATTTCATAGTTAACTAAGCAGTATTTCCTGAGTTATGTGAGCTCTTATTAAGTCCTTGACCTTCTAGAGCTGTTATTAGGACAGGCGCTTCCTAGAAGTCAGAAGCAGAAATAAATTGGTCATAAGACCATCTCTATCTTCAATATATTTTATTAAAAATCTTGCATAATGGTAAAATTTTAAAGAAATTTATTATGTCTCCTAACAATTATGTTCAAAAACAGGTTTGTAAAATATTTTTTTCTTTTTCTTTTTTAGTCATGTGGTAGTCATGGTTAAGAATCAGTATCAATGTGTAAATTAATAACTTAAAGTGATATTTTAAACTAAACTATCTGTTGTTATGCATAAAGTTATTCACTAATTAATAATTTATGGAAATTTATGCAATAACCATAATTTTGCACTATTTAAAAATAAACGCGTAACACATTTTTTGAACAATTATTAAAAACATGATTTTTGTTATATTTTAGCTTAATATTTTTAATTTTATATATGCTTATTTGCTTATTATTTAATTATGTTTTATTTTTTTACGTATATATTTATTTTAATATATTATTTGCTATTTAGCTTATATTTTTGTTATTTTTTTTTTTTTTTACTTTTTTTTTATTAAAATACAAGAATAAGAAAATTTCTTGTAAGTATACACACAACACGTTTAACGATTATAACCGGGTTATAAAAAAATGTATAGAGAACGTCGTGTTTACGAAGTAGAAGTAAGGGGAAGTTTTGTATATATAAATAGGGCTCTCTAAGCAAATGTGTAGAGAGGAAAAACAGCACATTGAAATTTTTTTCTTGAATTTGATTAAAATACTTGTTATTTTTAATTTGGATTTTGTTAAAAACTATATTTTGGAATTTTTTTATCAAATGTTTTTTTTAACCATTTTTATTTATTTTTTTTTATTTTTCACTTTATAAATTGTCTTTATTACACTTCTATGTATTATTTATGATTTTCTTTATTGTTCTTTATATATTTTTTCTGCCTTTTTAGCTTTTTTAATATTTTTTTTTTCATTATTATATTTTATACCATTTTATTTATTTCTTATTTAAAAATAATATATATTTTTTTTTGTAAAATTAGTAAATTTCGAAAAGCAAAACACTTCACTACTTAAAACTTAAATATACGAAAAATATTTGTACAGTTTATTTTTTCAGAAAAGTTCTTAAGAGTCAATAAGAGTGTTCGCTGTCTGAATGTTTTTCAAATCAAATGTCTACAACCGATATCATCTCAGTAACAGTCTAAGCAAATTAAAAAGAAAATAACCACAACACCCAAAAAAAATTAAATGTGAAAATAAAATTAAATTTATGAAAAAAGTTACAACTTTTTTTTTAGAAATTATTAAATATATTTTTTTTGTATATTAAAATTTTGCGCACAAAACACACACAAGAAAACACAGTTTATATTGAATTCTTTAAGAATTTCATACTTTTAATGAATTTATCAATAAATTTGCATAATTTTTTTTTAATATTTTAAATATTTTTTTTTAGATTTTATTTTTATAAAAACTTTTGTTTTAAAAATATACCTTCGAGTAAACGTTGGCGCTGTTCGGCTGCAGCGATAGCGGCAGCAGCAGCAACTGTATCCTGATGATGAGGTGGTAGTAAAGGTGGCGAATCAGGCCTTGAGGCCGGTAGTTGAATATGTTGCTGCTGCTGTTGTTGCGTAGAATGATGCATGTGATGCGAATGATGATGGTGATGATGATGGTGCGAACCATGGTGATAGCCCGCATGATGGGAGTGGTGGGAAGTAGTTGGTTCTTCAGAACCAGATGGTGTGGGTGAAGCTGGTCCCGACAATATACCAGCGTTGTTAACCGCACCACCAATACTACTAACACCCTGTGACGTATTATGTAAATTTTGTTCATATTGTTTGGACATTTTGTCGTAAGTGTTCATCAAAGGTCTCTGATCGTCCATTGTCATTGCAGCGACACTCATTACAATTATAAATAAAAATAGGCCAAATATTTATGCCGTTTTAAAAATCCTTAATTTTAAGACAAAGACTAATTTTTTTATTATTCGTATAGAGGGGGTCTTTGCTTGCTTGTTTTGTTGTTTTCTTTTATATTATGATTTTTGGTATATATTTTTTGTTACGTTTTATACAACAAAAGAAAAATTTTCTGGTTGTCGTCAGAGATTTATATGCTTCTTCTTTCTTCTTTTGATATATATATTTTTTCGCTTTAATTTTTGAGACTCCGCTAGACACACCAACACTTTTTTTTCAATGGCAAATTACACTTACTTTCCGCATAGATTTTTTGTAAATTTTACACTTTTAATGGAAAATGTTTATTGGAGAACACTTTTTTTATAAATTTTAAAGGAAATTTGCACTTTTAACGCGTTAAAATATAAATTTTCACAAGCAGTGAAATTTCGTCGCGTCACAACTTTTTTTCAGAAAAATCCAATATGGAGGACAAATATTAGGGTTGCATAAATGTGTATGATATTCAGCTAAACCGAAATCAGAGTTGTATTTTTCAAAAACTCACCACAAAGATGCCGAAATGTAACTGATGCCAACTATTTTTAAAACAAAAATGGCTAGATCGTTTTAAAAATTAAATTTTTTTATATCATAAATTTAAATTAATGAATTAGTGTCTCTTCACAATACAGCAGTAAACAGCAGACAGCAAAATTTTTACATGTACATGTAAAAACATGTAAAAAAACAACAACAAAATACATGTAAAAATTTTTCTTGTGCAATTTTAAAAACTTTATATTTCAATTTTTTTGTCGTTTTACCCCACACAGCAAATAATAATTGTACAGTCAAACCCGGTTATAACGCACTCCAAAGGAACAAGTAAAATTTGTGTGTTTTAAGCGAAGTTCGCTATAAGCGGGGTACATTTTATATCAACCTACACGCAAAAAAAAATCAGTGTCGGAGTGAGCAAAAATCTGGCATAATTTTACCAAAAATTATATTCCGATGAAGTAGTTTTCGTAATTTAGCCAAAACGCTTATGTAAAAAATTTTGAAGAAAATGCTAATGCTATTTAAGCAAAAACTTGGTAAAATATACCAAAAGAAATATGGTGAAATATACCAAAATTATTTGAAAATGTGACTAAAAATAATACAAAAAATTACCACATTTATGCTAAAATAAATTTTCTAGTAAATTTTTGTAAAAATTTGTATATTTGTTGAATTTAAAATTTTCACAAAATAAATAAATATAATAAATGTTGTGCAGGATTTAATTTACCACCGACCAACTGACCCTTTATGTACAATTTTCTCCAGTTACTGCTGCCTACGCTTTTTCTTGAAGGATCCGCTATAGCTTCACGAATTTATTTAAAAACATCCTGTAAAAATAGAAAATTATTACAAACATAAATTTTTAATTTAAAAAACTAGTAAACCTCACTAGTCTCTTGGTATGGAGGAACACTTACTTTGTCATTCCATTTGTAACTCATCAAAACAGGTCTGAACGCCCTTGGCTTTGCGTTTTTAATTTTATAATTAAAGGCAGGACTGGTGCCCACGCTCTTTATTGTAGTGAAGGATTCGCCATAGTTTCAAAAATTTATTTACCAGTACCCTGAAAAAATAGAAAATTATTACCATACACTAATTTTTAACTAAAAATCTATTAAACCTTATTGGTGTCTTGGGAATGGTGGTATACTCACTTTATCATTCCATTTTTAATTCATTGAAACATACGTCTGGGACTCCATTGGTTTTGCAATTAATCGTGTTTTAAGTTGTGACAGCAAAATTAACATATGCATTTTTTGTATCTTACATTTATTTATCTTTTAAAAAACTTATTTTTTATTTTTTTTTATTTATTAATTTATTTTAATTTTATTTGTCAATTTCCTTTTTACGTTTTTATAACACAAAAAATAAACGAACCACGCACACTAAAATACAAAATGAAAATGGCGGTCTGTATTTGTTTTTTCTGTTTTCTTTCGATAATTGTTTTTTCAAGTAATTTGCGTTATTGTGCAATTTACTTGGTTATTTTACAAAAAAATTAATTATGTTAAAATCTGTGTCAGATTGTGCAATCCTACTTGGTAAAATTTCTTTCATACCAAAAATTTTTTTTACCAAATTTTTACTAAAATTATGCTTGTTGATGTTAAAGTAACATAATTAATTTTTTATGTAAAATAACCAAGTAACTTGCACAATAACGCAAATTACTTGCAAAAAAGATTATCGAAAGAAACCAGCAAAAACAAATACAGACCGTCATTTTCATTTTGTATTTTAGTGTGCGTGGTTCGTTTATTTTTTGTGTTATAAAAACGTAAAAAGGAAATTGACAAATAAAATTAAAATAAATTAATAAATAAAAAATAAGTTTTTTAAAAGATAAATAAATGTAAGATACAAAAATGCATAAGTTAATTTTGCTGCCATAACTTAAAACACCATTAATTTAGCAAAACCAATGGAGTCCCAGACGTATGTTGCGATGAATTACAAATGGAATGATAAAGTGAAGACACCAAAAAGGGTTAAAAGATTTGTAGTTAAAAATTAGTGTTTGGTAATAATTTTCTATTTTTACAGGGTACTGCTAAATAAATTTTTGAAGCTATGGCGAATCCTTCACTTCAATAAAGAGCGTGAGTTACAAATTGAATGACAAAGTAAGTGTTCCTCCATACCAAGAGAAAAATGGGGTTAACTAGTTTTTTAAAATTAAAATTAGTGTTTTGTAATATTTTTCTATTTTTACAGGATGCTTTTAAATAAATTCGTGAAGCTATAGCTGGTCCTTGACTTCAAGAAAAAGCGTAGGCAGCAGTCACTGGAGAAAATTGTACAAAAAGGGTAAGTTGGTCGTTGGTAATTAAATCCTACACAAGATTTATTATATGTGGATTTTTATATTATGGACTTATTGTGTAAAGGTACATACAGACGACGCAATATTATGTACAATATTCAATAATATTGATGGTGTGTGGCATAGGCGTAGAAAGGGGGGGCTGGGGTGGGCAAAGCCCACCCTAGACCCGATTTAGCCCACCCCAGACATTTTTCCATTTAGCCCACCCCAGACAATTTTCCTTTTTTTTAATTGATGAAACTTTGAAATGCTAAAATCCAAAATTGACAGGAATATTTATCTAAACTTTTACAAATAGCAATAAACCTTCTTATTAGTGCTAGTTGTGAACGAAGTTTTTTAACTACATATGTGTTGAATAAAAACATGGTTACGAAGTGCAATGCTTCAGGAACGATTTTCAAATTTTTAAGTTTTTAATATTAAAAATGAAATAGTTAAATATAAAATTGCTTCAGAAGAAGTATTAAACGTTATTTTGTGGAGAAAAAAAAATAGAAATAAATGGATTTTAATATACTAATTACACTACTCAACAAAAATCTTTTTTTTGCATAGAGTTCTAGGGTACATTTTCTAAATTATTTTGGCCTCCTAAACATCAGAAAAGTGGTATAAATTCGCCTTCTCGAGATAAAGGTATTTTTATTTTTTATGGACCAAGCCCTCAAAACTGACAAATGTATTTATATCTCAAGTAAAAATGTGAAGGATCAGTACTGATTCGAAAAATGGATCGCTTAGATTAGATAAGTTTTAATCGGACGGCCTGCAATTTCATCCGAAAAATGGGTTTATATAATAAGATAAACCCATTTTTCGGATGAAATTGTATCCGTTCGATTAAAACTGATCTAATCTTAGCGATCCATTTTTAGGATCAATACTGATCTTTCAAATCTCGGATCAGTACTGATCTTACTCGGATGTGTGTTGATCTTTTAAATCTCGGAGCAGGTGTGATATATGAGAAGATATCTAAACATTTTTACTCGGGATTTGAAAAGTTTTTATATTTTTTTTATTCGAACTCCCAACAAAATTACCTAACTTTTGCCTGAAACCCGGTCTCAGTACGATCAAGGATACCATCAGGACACAATAAGAAAATTCAAAATGTACTTTTTATTGTAATATCATTATAACTATCCAAATTTTGCAAGAAATTTCCTGTTCAAAGCAGATATGTAAAGAAGACACTTCAATAAAAAGAACCTGTGGTTAAAATCCATTAAGTATACCCAGAAATATTTGGAAAAGAAATCAAAGTTTTAAACATATTTTTTTTCATACATTTTTTCGTACTAATTTTTATGATTTTTTTGGTAAAATAAAAAAAAAAAAATAGATTAAAACAAATTTCCTAAAAATGCTTGCCTCCTAAACAAGAATCTGACTTCAGAAAAATTGTATCAAATCGCCTTCTCGAGATATAGAAATTTTTAATCTTTGTAGACTAAGTTGAAATAAAAAAATATGAATAACTTTAACATACACTTTTTTAATATTAAAAAATTTTTCGGTTTTGAGGGCTTGGTCCAGAAAAAATGAAAATGCCTACATCTCGAGAAGGCGATTCGATAAAACTTTTCTGATGACAGATTCGTGTTTAGGTGGCCAAAATACTTTAGAAAATGTATTTAACATGGCTGTGCATAAACCGTGTAGAGTAGTATTATTATTTATATATTTTTAACGGAAATAGTAGTTACGATTAAATTCCTTAAATACTTTTTTGCGATTTCTTGTTATATATTTTTTAATTTTGTTTTAATATTTTTTTTTATAAAAAAAGGGTTTTTTTTTGTTTGGAAGGGGGGGGGGGCTTTTGCCCACCCCAGAATAATGGTCTAGCTACGCTTATGGTGTGTGGGTAAGATTGACCATTGTACAATCGTCAATATTACCCACACACCTTCAATATAATTGAATATTGTACATAATATTGCGTCGTCTGTATGTACCTTAAATATTTTATGGATTTATTGTGTGTAAATTCAACAAATATACAAATTTTTACAAAAATTTAATAAAAAATTTATTTTAGCATAAATGTGTTAATTTTTAGCATTATTTATAGTGACGTTTTCTAATCATTTTGGTATATTTCACCATATATCTTTTGGTATATTTGATCAAGTTTTTGCTTACACACAAAAAAAAATCGAGGTAATATTACCTAAAATTATAGTATAAAAATACCACAGACTAAATACAGACTCGACAGTAGAGTTTTATAAGAAAAAATGGGGAAAAACTAAGCGATTTTAGGAGAAAACACAGCGGTTTTTAGTCCGTTTTACGGTAACATGGCAACACTTTCTACGACTTAGGAGTGAGTGAAACAACAAAAACCGATCTGGCATCCATTTTTCTTATGGCGCGTTATATCAGTTTTCTCTTTCTAACCTAATTCGTAGAATAATTTGAAAAAATTAACCATATGGTTCAAGAATACTTTTTTGACACCTGTCACTTATGTCGAGTCTGTATTAGTCTGTGAAAATACCTTAGCGCCAGGCAAACGGGGCATTTGCTAAGTTAAAAGGTAATGTTACTTAAAAGCTAAGGTAATTCCTATGTTCGAAAATTTATTATGGTTGACAGAAATATACCTTAGCTTTTTAGGTAAAATAGCATTGATAAATAGGTGATATTACGTAAATAATTTGGTAGTATTACCTTGCATTAGTAATAGCTTTTTTACACCATTTCCTTTTAAAATTTAAATAAAAACAACGAAAAGTTTATTATTTTTAATTAATTTTTTGAATTTTTTGAATGTTTACAAATTTTAAAGAAAAGTTGATAATAAGAAAAATGTCTCAGAATTTTATGAAGGATCTGAAAATTTTTTGCTATTAAACATTTTTTCAATAGAAATACTCTCAGATTCTAAAACTTTTCTACAGAAAATACTCAGTTTCTGTATATTTTTTCTTTTGAAAAATCTGAAATCTCAGAATCTGAAAATTGTTCTATAGAAACATGTATCACAATTCAGAATATGAAAACTTTTTATAGAAAAATGTGTTAGAATCTGAGAATTTTTCTAAAGAAAAAATGTATCAGAATGTGATAATTTTTCTATAGAAAAATGTCTCAGGATCTGAGAGTTTTTATATAGAAAAAATGTCTCAGAATCTAAGAATTTTTCTACAGAAAAAATGTTTCAGGATCTGAGAATTTTTCTAAAGAAAAAGTTTTTCAAAATCTTATAATTTTTCTATAGAAAAAATGTCTCAGAATCTGAGAATTTTCCCATGGAAAAAAAAATGGCTCAGAATCTGTGACATTTTCTATAGAAAAAATGTCTCAGAGTTTGAGAGTTTTTCTATAGAAAAAATTTTTCAGAAACTAAGACTTAGAATCTGACAATTTTTCTATATAAAAAATATCGGATTCTGACACCTTTTTCAATAGAAAAAATCTCAGATTCTGAGACATTTTTCTACAGAAAAAATCTCAGATTCTGAGACATTTTTCTATAGAAAAAATCTCAGATTCTGAGACATTTTTCTATAGAAAAAATCTCAGATTCTGAGACATTTTTCTATAGAAAAATCTCAGATTCTGAGACATTTTTCTATAGAAAAAATCTCAGATTCTGAGACATTTTTCTATAGAAAAAATTTCAGATTCTGAGACATTTTTCTATAGAAAAAATCTTAGATTCTGAGACATTTTTCTATAGAAAAAATCTCAGTTTCTGAGATATTTTTTTATAGAAAAAATCTCAGATTCTGAGTCATTTTTCTATAGAAAAAATCTCAGATTCTGAGACATTTTTCTATAGAAAAAATCTCAGATTCTGAGACATTTTTCTATAGAAAAAATCTTAGATTCTGAGATATTTTTCTATAGAAAAAAATCTCAGATTCTGAGACATTTTTCTATAGAAAAAAATCTCAGATTCTGAGACATTTTTCTATAGAAAAAAATCTCAGATTCTGAGACATTTTTCTATAGAAAAAATCTCAGATTCTGAGACATTTTTCTATAGAAAAAATCTCAGATTCTGAGACATTTTTCTATAGAAAAAATCTCAGATTCTGAGACATTTTTCTATAGAAAAAATCTCAGATTCTGAGACATTTTTCTATAGAAAAAATCTCAGATTCTGAGACATTTTTCTATAGAAAAAATCTCAGATTCTTAGACAGTTTTCTATAGAAAAAATCTCAGATTCTGAGACATTTTTCTATAGTCAATTTTTTATAGAAAAAATCTTAGATTCTGAGACATTTTTGTATAGAAAAACTCTCAGATTCTAAGACATTTTTCTATAGAAAAAAATCTCAGATTTTGAGACATTTTTGTATAGAAAAACTCTCAGATTCTGAGACATTTTTGTAAAGAAAAAATCTCAGATTCTGAGACATTTTTGTATAGAAAAAAATCTCAGATTCTGATAAATTTTTGCATAGAAAAACTTTCAGATTCTGAGAGATTTTTCTATAGAAAAAATTTCAGATTCTGACACATTTTTCTATAGAAAAAATCTCAGATTCTGAAATATTTTTCTATAGAAAAAATTTCAGATTCTGAGGCATTTTTCTATAGAAAAAATTTCAGATTCTGAGACATTTTTCTATAGAAAAAATCTCAGATTCTGAGACATTTTCCTATAGAAAAAATCTCAGATTCTGATACATTTTTCTATAGAAAAAATCTCAGATTCTGAGACATTTTTCTATAGAAAAAATCTCAGATTCTGATAAATTTTTGCATAGAAAAACTTTCAGATTCTGAGAGATTTTTCTATAGAAAAAATTTCAGATTCTGAGAGATTTTTCTATAGAAAAAATTTCAGATTCTGACACAATTTTCTATAGAAAAAATCTCAGATTCTGAAAGATTTTTCTATAGAAAAAATTTCAGATTCTGAGACATTTTTCTATAGAAAAAACCTCAGATTCTAAGACATTTTTTCCTATAGAAAAACTCTCAGATTCTATGACATTTTTCTATAGAAAAATTCTCAGATTCTGAAACATTTTAGAAAAATTGTTTAGATTCTGAGGCATTTTTGTCTTCAGAAAAATTTTCAAACTCTGAGACATTTTTTCTATCGAAAAACTCCCAGATTCTGAGACTTTTCTATAGAAAAGTTCTCAGGTTTTGAAACATTTTTTCTATAGAAAACTCTCAGATTGTGAGACATTTTTCTGTAGAAAAAATCTCTAAATATCTGAGTATTTTTCTATAGAAAAACTCTGAGATTCTGAGATGTTTTTCTTTTCAAAAGTTTTCAGGATCTGAGGCATTTTTTTTAATAGAAAATTATTCAGATTCTGTGAATTTTTTTTTATACACAAATTCTCAGATTCTTTTCTATAGAATATCTTGAAAAAATCTCTGAATTTTCTATAGAAATTGAGACATTTTTTCTGTGGAAATTATAAAAAATATTCTTATATATAAAAGTTGATTTATCTTGAATATGTACATAAATCTTGATGGATCGAATAAACATCTTGATGGATCGCATAAAAAATCTTGATAGAATCTCTTGTTCACACGACATTTTTCTCTCAATGTATTGATGTTATAACAATTAAATAAATATGTGAATCTTGATAAATCTGCATAAAAATCCTTGAGTCTTGTTTTCTCCACATCATAATTCACGATATCTAAACAAACGGAAAACAATAAAATTTGCACTAATTTTTTTCGCAATGATATAAGAGATAAACTTACTGATTCTATTTCTTAAGATCCGTTAATTTTCAGCTAGTTTTATTATTCTGTACAATTATAAAAAAATATATATGTATGTATGTACATCAATAAACAAAATGTTGATGTTTTATTTTTTATTTAATTTTTAATAATTGTCAACAATTTCTAATTTCGAATTTTTACCTAAATTGAAAAGTAAAAGTTGCATAGCCAATAGGTATTTAAATTACGTAGTGCTAAGGTAATAAACCTTATATTTTTGATTTCATAGAAAAAATAAATACCTATGCCAGCTAAGGTGTTGTTACCTCGAATATTTTTTTGTGTGTAAATAGCATAAGCATTTTCTTCAAAATTTTTTATATAAGCGTTTTGGCTAAATTGCGAAAACTACTTCGTCGGTTGTAGCTTTAGCATATTTTTGGTTAAATTATGCCAGATTTTTGGGGTTAAGTTGAGTTTACTGGCATTGGTCAGATTGATCCCAAATTTTTACCAGAGATAGATCTTTTGATTACAAATCGAAAATATAAGGGTGATTTTTTGTCGGCGAAATCTGGTTCGCGAGTTATGTCGACTTGAAATTCGAATATTATAACAGGAAAAAGGCTTAATACACAAAAAAAAAACTTTATTTAGCGAAGCCGCTAAACTATTTTATGGAGTTTGTAATCCCTAAGCCCGGCCGAAGGCCGCTACGCAGAAAAGCTTTTTTACGAAAATTCTCAAACAAAAACAAAAACTAATTTTTTTTTTTGGCCTTTTATGGGTTTTTATTTTTTTTTACCAAAACGAAAGATATTTCAATTACCTTTCGAATGACAACAATAATTTTGAAATCGAACAATAAATAACGAAGATATAAGCAAAAAAATTCAAGTCGATATAACTCGCTAAATACGTGTCGCCGACAATTTTTTTTGGAAATCATCGCTAAAAGGGCTATTTTCATTTTTTTTTTTGACCAATGCCAGTAAACTCAACTTGTTCCGTGGAAACAGTTCGAAGTGTTTTGCTCAAATTATGTGTTTTTGATCTCAATGGAAACATCGTTTAAGGAGCTAGTAATGAGCGGCTGGTTACACATTCAAAACGCTGCATTAACCTATAAAATAGCAGAATTGGCAGCATTGAACAAGTGTTGAATTTCCGGAATTTCGCCTAACCAGAGATGCCAGTATTCGAAAAATTATATGTTGTTAATTTCATGTGAATGACTTATTAAACGAAGAAGAAATAAATAAATGTGTCCAAAACTTTGTAAACAATAGATAAATAATTTACAATTTATTTTAAAATGTCTTCAAAAATCGCAATTAATAAACGAATTAAGGGATTACCCAGAGAAGAATTAGAAAAGCTTACGCAAACCGAATTAATTGACAAAATAATACAATTAGAAGCCTATAATTTTCAATTAAAAAATATTTTGCATAAAAAGCTCAATGAGAATGATGAACAAAATGATGAGTTAATAAAAGAGCTCAATGAGTTACAAACTTATTGCACTATACAACAAAAGGAGCAAATAAGTGATACTGATGCAAAAGGAAGCCAACCAATCGAAGAGGCTTTAAACAAAAAACATAATAAACGACAATTTGATTTTAGCAAGTACTGAAAACTTAAAACAACTCATTAAAAATTGTTTACTAATAACTATAATTCCAGATGCCCTAAACGCCATCTTTTAATGAAATTTCTATATTTTGGTTGGGATTATCAAGGATTTGCCTGTCAAGAAAATTCAAATGCAACAATAGGTATAATTTTTCATTAAATAATGTTAGAAACACGTAAACACAAATTTGTTTTTCAGAACATCATTTGTTTAAAGCATTAACACGCTGTTGCCTGATCGAGTCCCGGACCACTTCCAATTATCACCGCTGCGGACGTACAGATAAGGAAGTCAGTGCTTTTTGTCAAGTTATTTCTATAGATTTACGTAGCAAGTTTCCGATTGATAAACAGTTTGATGAAGAGTGTTTACAGCAGGAAATTGATTATTGTGGGTTATTAAATAGAATATTGCCTAAAAATATACAATGTATAGCCTGGATGCCATTGAAAACTTCGGTATATAGTGCACGTTTTGATTGTATAGCAAGGACTTATCGTTATTTCTTTCCAAAGGCTGATTTAAATATTCAGGTGAGTATTACTTTATGTGGAAATTAAGAAATATATCGGGGGTCTATATTCAAAACCCATCTTCCATTTTCACGAAAATTACTATTTAATGGCAAAATATTCAGTAAAACGGCTCTCATCTATGGTGTAAAATTCAGAACAAAAATATTTTTTTTTGCTATTTGCATTTTTGGTTTTCTCTATCTTACACAATTAATTTTTCTGAATGCAAAACCGTCTATCTTTTCAAATAATTAATTTATAAGTGTTTTTTTTGGAATAATTTCATGTTGCAATATATATTTTCATACTAATTTTTGCATGCTTAACATGAATTTGTCAACAAAATTTCAGAATCACGATTTTGGTCCACTGATGCTAATTTTTGCTGAAAATTCTGGTTTGATTTTTTTTTAAAAAATATGGCTCAAAATTTGGATTTCTTGTGTAGATTATGGAAAAACAAATTAATCTTAAAAATAGAGATGCTGATCAGCACCTGTGGACCAAAATCGCGTTTTTAATTTATTAAAAAACTTAGGCCTCGAGCTTGAATATCGTTTACTTATTGAAGTTAAACAAAAGAGGTCGGAAAAAACAAATTAAATAATTTGAAATAAAAAAACTTTCCAACATATTACTATTTTTCACATAATATGTTCAAAAAAACGTTTAAAACATTAGATAGAATTACTGTTGCCAACTAGGGTTTCCCGCTAAATCTGGGGCTTTTTGTGTGTATTTAGTGGGAGAAAATTGGTTTTAGCGGGAAAGTCTATAGCTTTTTGTTTGGAGTTAACGGGAGAACACGTATTCCTAAAACACTCAAACACCCGTATTCATAACCAAAAACGAGTGGCTATCATCGAGCTGCTAACTTTTTTACTCGCAATATTCAATAAAGGAGAGTAAGGCTGTTGATGTAACGCATTCCTTTTATCATTATAATGAAGATAAAAGTGACTGACATCGGGGGACAAGCATTCCCTTTCAGAAACTTGTGTTTATAAAAGTTTGCAGCTCGATGATAGCCACTCGTTTTTTGTTATGAATACGGCCGAAAGTCGCTAAGTGTGAATTCCCCAAACAGTAAATTTGCGTGGAAAAATTAATTTGGAGGTTTTTTTTCTAATTTTTCAATAAAAAAAGCCAAGTTTGGAAATTTTGAGCGCTTTGTTCGTAATATAGCGGGCTAATTTGAAATTTTCTCCGCAAAATTTTTTTTTGGCGGTTTCTAGCACCATTTTAGTGAAGTCAATTTGCGTGAAAAAAAAAAAAATAATTTGGGCCGCTGTTCCCAAAACAGTTATTCACATGAAAAAAGTGATAATGAAAATTTCCGATTTTTTTTTTGTGTTCTAGATTTCACATCCAATTTTTTTTTTCGTTTTAAATAAAATTTGGTGAAAGTAAAACGAATGCACTTTTTTCCTTATAATTTTTTAAATTTTAATTGATTTCAACTTCTAATTAAAACGTGAAACTTGATTTCATGTGACTCGGAAATTTTCATGTGAATTGAAAAGTTGTGAAAGACAGAACAGAGGCCTTGGAGGTATTTTTTAATTTTGTTTTCAATCAAAAACGCCAGGTTTTTTGGGTTTCAGCACTTTTTTCGTAATTAAGCGGGAGAATTTAAAATTTTTCCTGCTAAATTACTTTTTGGCGGTTTCTAGCGCTTTTTTAGTGAAATTTATCATGCGCTAGCTGACGATTTTTTTCCGTGTAGTATTATTGGCAAATTTACCAAACACCACACTAAAATGCCAGAAATCGTGAAAGCCCCTCCTGATATCAATTTTCTGTGAATGCTTATAAACTGGTATACAACAGAGTTGCATTTGAGGAAGCTGTGTAGAACAGACTGGCTAAAAACGGTTTGAAACCCTGCTAAAACAGAGTTGTTTTATTTACCAAAAATTTAACAGGATTGTTATATTTCTATACAGAGTTGTATTTTTATCGCAACGATTTATTACCCGCATATCCGCTTTCCGCTAATTTATTATTTTTGCATTTTTATTTAAAGGCTATGCAAAAAGCTTGTTTACTTTTGCAACGCCATGCTGATTTTCGTAATTTCTGTAAAATGGATGTTCACAATGGTGTAACCAATTATATGCGTAATCTGCAATCTGCCGATATACAATTATGTCCCAATGAAATTGAAAAAGATGATAAAGGTTATAACATGTATTACTTACAAATTAAAGCTAATGCATTTTTATGGCATCAGATACGTTGTATAATGGCAGTACTTTTACTAATTGGACAAGAAAAGGAGCAACCTGAAGTTATAACAGAATTACTGGATGTAGAAAAAAATCCTTGGTAAGGAAAGGGGCAAAAAAACAAACTGAATTGATTTCACATATATTTTATTTATGAAATAATAATTTTCAGTAAACCACAATATACTCCTGCTATTGGTTTACCCTTAAATCTATTTCACTGTGAGTTTCGTAATAAAACTTGCAGAAAATCGAACGATGAGACTTTGGAGGAAGATGAAGATATAACATCGACGACTGATGATTTGGAGACTAAAGAGGAGGCCGATATTAGTAATTGGATTTACAATGAAGAAAATTTACAAAAACTTATAGAAAATATACAAAGTGAATGGTCGCAGTTTAGCATTAAGTAAGTTGTTTAAATATAACGCGACCTAAGGACAACAAGGTTCTATTTGCTTCTATTTCTTGGTACAAATAGAACCTAATTTCCTAAAGTCGCTAAAAGTAGCATCGATTGATATCCGATTTTTTATTTTCATTTAGATCTACTATGATTCGCAATGTTTTATACAATTTGGAAAACACACTCCAGAAAGAGTTTAATCCCCCCCAACACATAAAGTCACAAATTATATTATTACAAGATTGTGTTAAACCAAGACAATATCAAAAATTATTAAATCGTAAAAGATGTGGTAAGTTAAAATTACCCTGCAGTACCTCAGAGTTTGTGTGTGTGTGGACGTTAAATGTCAGCAGTCACTAACAAACTAACCATGCAGGAAAAAGGTAAAGGTCGATCCGGAATTTCATATCCTGTGACTAGTGAAAACGCTACATATCATCTTAAAATGCTTATAACGTTACAGGTGAAAATTGAACTTTGTCTCAAAGATGCCAGCGAAGAATCAAAGCATCAAAATTTACTAACAAGGGAAGTCTCCCTGGTGTCACCCTCCGATCATCATGAAATTTGGATATATTGTTAAGAACGAAAATTAATTCGACACATATTTTTTTTAGCGGCCCAAACTCATTTTTAGGGGGGGGGGGGGTCGATTTGTATGGGTGGAAATTGACCTTTTTCAGTTTTTTACGATTTACGCCTATTTAAACAAAATTAATATAGGCATGTGTGGCATCAGATTAAAGGTATTAAAAATACATATCTCGTGGTGCTAACAACGGGCCAAAGAATTCAATATTGTTCGACTTATTAACAAAAATGTCCTAAAATTTTGGTATTTTACTCAATATGACGAAAAGTTGTGCATGTTTGGACACGTTCTTAGCACAATTAGATAGGTTTTCCAAAGACCTTTCATTTGGTATGCAACATGACTAGGTTTCTTTGCATAATATTGGAGATAAACGAAAAAAACTGAAAAATGGCCTTGTCTTCCCCCCTCCTTTTTACCCCCTTAATATGAATTTGGGCCGCTAAAAAAAAATACGAGTCCCTTTATTTTTTCTGATCTACAAAATAAAACCAATTCCATAAAGATCCGCGGGTGACACTAGGGAGACTTCCCTTGTAAGTCCCGTATTTTTTTTTTAAATATTTCTAAGTCCTTTAAAATTGTTTGTTATTGCGATTTTTAGCAAATTTCTAAAAATTATATTTTAAAAAAATGTTGACAAATTTTTCAAGTCCAGAAAAAATTTTTCCAGACACAAAAATATTTTGGCAATTTTTTTTCACTGCGTATCCCATAAATAAGGAATTGAATTTTTAATCGAATATATCTTTTTAACGAATAATTGGATTATAGTTATTTTTTATTCGACCTTTCCAATTTAATAAATAAATAATTAAATAATGAAATAATTAAATAATTAAATAATTAAATAATTAAAAAAATATAAAAAATCACTTTTTAAGACCATTGTCTGCTAATAGCACTTTACAAAGGACTAAAGTCCGACGGACTGTACAAAAACACACATAATCAACATTTTGAGATTTTTGAAAACTGTTAGCGTGAAATTTGAGGGAATTCTTAAAATTTTTGTCAATCTTGTTCTATCGTTGCCATTTTAGTGCGCCCAGTTATGTTTTTCCATAGTACTTTACGTTATTTAGATCAGAGCTTCTCACTAACTTTTTCTTTGCGACCCCTTTTCAATATTTAAAATTTTTCGCGACCCCCCAATATAAAACAAAATTATTAACGTGAACTTTGACCTCAGTTTTTTCAAAAACCTAATGTAATGGAAAAATTTGGAAACCAAATTCAGATTCAGCATTGAAAGATTAATCGAAACCGTGAGGTCAGATCCCAGACGCATACCAAAAATTTCAAGTAAAAAACACAATTTTTGTGAACTTTGACCTCAATTTTCTCAAAAATTTGGAAACCAGGTGCCAAACAACGGCATTTTATATCGAAACTTACTATCTTCATCGATTTTTTATTTCCGAAAATAAAAGAAAAACACCAGTTAAACCTGAGCAGAAATGAAGAAATGTTTACCAAGAAAGCATTTAACGTCCAATTTGGAGTAATGATTGTTCTTTTTTTCAAAGTTATCTACCAATGTTTGGTAGTGATTGAAATTTTATTCGATCGCGAATCTAGATCCGTTATTCGGATTCAGATTTGGAATCAGCATTAAAAAGTAAATCGAAAAAAGTGGTCAGGTCCCAGACGCATCCGAAAATTTCACAAACAAAGCTCTTTAAAATGCACAAGAATACGTTTTTTTGAACTTTGCCTTTAATTTTCTCAAAAACCAAACGTACTAGAAAAATTTAAAAAATTCATAAAAAATGCTTTAAGGAACTTTGAAAATTTTGTTATTGCAAGTCCTATACCTGTTTATATGAAAGGTTTCAAAGTTTGTGATGGGTCATTTGGTTCCGTGTGACATGTCACGTGATATATCAAGGACCGGTTACTTTTTGTGCAGAGGAATTTAAAATTTTTATGATTACGAAATATTTTCGTATGTTTCGTAAATTTACAAAAGTCTGGACTAATTTTTTTTTCGTAATATAAAGTAAATTTTCGTATATTTTACGAAACAAGTAAGTACGAAATTTTATTTCGTAAAATGTTGCATGGATTTTTTTCGGTGTAGTGCGTATTGATATATTTTCCACTTATTCGTTAAAAAGATAAATTCGATTAAAAATAAAAATTGTCGATTCCTTATTGATGTGATTCGCAGTGTAAGTGTTGGAGTAAAAAATTCTTTTATGAGAAACATTTTTTTTTTTAATTTCCTAAGTTTCGAAAAAAGTCCCGGGAAATTTTCGGGAAAATTTTGCGTTTTGAATTGTTAAATTGTTAAATTGAGGAGTTAGAAGGTTAACATATTCCACAAAAATGTTCTACGTAGCATTTTACATAAATTTGCTGAGCACACCATATACTTTAAACGTAAGCTTTACTCGATATTCAATGACGATTGACAATACAACATTTGCAATTGGGGGAAACTTTACCTCCCCCTAAAATGAAATGTAAACTTTCAAAACGCTGATACACGTATATTTTTTTTTTGTCTCTTCTATCAAATTTTTTTGGTCTGACCTTGTAATTTTTTTTTGTGTTGTACAGTGTAATTGGTCGATATCATTTTTAGACTATCAACAAAAAACATGCATTTGCATGGAAATTACATCCCTACTTATAAGTTATTTTCAGTTATTAGCACAGACATTTATGTTGAAAATTTTCCTAAAACTTGAATCCTAAAAAAATAACGTTTTTTTATATCTTTGCAGAAAGTTTAGAAAATCGTATCGATCATTTTGTCAAAAAACAACGTTTGATAGTGAAACCAGAAACAATATCTTTATCACAGCCGGAATAATGAAAATCTTAAAATTTTTTAAAAATATTTGGAATAAAACCAATGCAGATGTTTAAATTACACATTCAACTTGTTTTAAATATATTTATATTTATATTACAATTAAAATATTTGTATTTACTTAAAATAATTTAAATTAACAAGAATAGTTTTTTTTTGTGTTTAACATGATTTTAAATTTGTTTTTTTTTACATTTTGTACGTTTTATTGTAAAGATTTTTGTTTTAATATAATTATAACAACGAGACTTTAATAAATTACCACTAATGTCTTTGCTTTTCCTTTTTTATGTATATTTAGTTTAAAAAATACAATATTAAATAATCTATATAATTTTGATAAATAAAAACTATAGTATAGCTCTGCTTACTATTTAAACTTAAAAGTAAAAGAATTAACCATAAAGTAATTTCAAATATTTTAACAATATTTAACAAGTTACACAATACAATTTAGCTTTACCATACAACATGCATAATAATTATATTAAGGGTATATAATATAAATTTTATATTAAATTCTTAAAATTAAATTTAGTTTTAAGCTCCCATCGATTTAGCCTTTTGTAGTCTGAAAAGAAAGTTTTGAAAATTGTATATTTTTTGCTTTAGAATTATTTTAAGTCTTGTAACTTACTTTCTTCTTAATACATTTAATACTATAGCTCCTTCTCGCACATTTTTAAACAATGCTATTGTTTCAGCATGACTCATACCCTGGACAGAATTGCCATTTATTTCTATAATTTCATCACCTAAAAAAGAAAATTGTTACAATTTACAAAAAAATTAAAGCTTTTACAAATTTTTGATTTAATCAACTTAAAATTGTGATTCAGAAAACCTAAATTAAGTAAAAAAATCTAAATTAAAATTCTGAAAAGTCCAACTGAAATTCGATTTAAAATAAAAAAAAAAAGTTACATTAAAATTCAGAAATTCCATAAAAATTTAAATCAAATCATAAAATTATAAAAAACACATTTAAAATTTTTTATTGGCCTTTTCTCAATTGTAATTTTGATTTTCAATAGGGCTTTCCTAAATTTCAGTTGGTTTTTTTTTGAGATTTTTTTCTGGATTTCAGTTTGACTGTTCCAAAATTCAATTTTTTGCCTAGACTTTGAAAATCAGATTTATGTTTGATAATTACCTGCTTGTAATGAACCATCATCAGCTGCTTGGCCTGTAGGGAATACTGTTTTAACAAAAATACCCATATTTCCTTTAGGTGAATCACGACCACCAACAATACTGAAACCTAAAGATTTCATACCAGGTCCCTTAAAGAAAGTAACAGTCTTAGGAGTGCCACGACGAGAGCCTAAATTGAAAATGTATCGATTTAAAATTAAATTGCTAAAAACAATTTTAACGTTTTTTTTTTTTAAATAAGTTGCTGTTAAATCCAAAAACCACCCAAATTCTAAAAATTATTACTCTCTTTGACTTACCATCACTCATCGAAGCTCTTATAACTTCAGCCATTTCTTCATCTTTTATGGTTAGTTTAACTACTGGTAAGGATGGACGATGAAGTTGTAACATTGCAGCTGATGGCGTTGCCATACCTGGTGTTAAATATGTTCGATTACCCACTGTAGTGGTAGAAGGTAAATTTAATTGATGTTGTTGATGATGTTTAGTTAATTGATTAAATGTTAAAGAAGAACAAGAAGAATTAAAATTGGAAGTAGAATTTGTTGTACTACAATATTTTGGTTGTTGTTGTTGATGATGTATTGATGTTGTATTATTGAGATCATTTCTACAATCTGTGTGTTGCTGTTGTTGAGCATTTACTACAGATTTCATACGTTTATTATTATCACCACCATTATCAATGTCATTATTAACTAAAGAAATTGTTGGTTTTGTGTTATTATCATTATTAGATTGATTGTGATTAGTATTTGTATTAGAATTGTGATTATTTGTATTGTTGGTGTATTGATTATTAGCATTTGTTGTTGTAGTAGTAGTGTTATTAGGCTGCAGGAATAAACTTAAACGTGACGAACTCAGGCGAGAGTGTGCAAAACGCAACGAACGATAATGCGAATTTGAGAGATTAATTGAATTGCGGGTATAATGAGTACGTGGTGGAAAAGGTGGTGGTGGTGTCTGAGCACCACCATCTACACTATCTTGACTAACTAGACTAGCTTTACGTGTTTCTATACTCAATGAAGCACTTCGATTACCCGTTGCATGACCACTTTCTTGCCGTTCTGCACTGGCAAAGGGAGAAAGTGAAGCAGCTCCCTCTGAGCAACGTTTACGATGTAACAATTGCCATTTCTCATCATCGCTTATCGTATTAGTTGCTAATGATACACTCGCCGAACGATTATTGTATACCGGTGTATATTCATTTGTATAAAGCATAGGAGATAATTCCAAATTACGCTGACCTGAAGAAGAGCGGGCTCGACGTCTTAAATGCTCCATAGCAGCAGCATCCATCGAATGACGTGGTGTTGAACAACGTCTATGTTGCATTAACGGCATAGATGGTGGCATACTGCCTAAAACTACAGGAGTAGAAGTAATATCAACAGCCGAATTTATTGTAGAATTACTGGCTATTGATTCGGTATCATCGTCACGTTCATGTTCTAGGGCCAGTTGTAAACTATGCAGATCATAGCTATTAATACTATCCGTACTTTGTGTGCGTTGAGTATAACTCAAATGTTTTCTAGCTCTAGCCAAATAATCATTTCGTGTTTGGGTTGCGGGAAGGGGTGGCGTATCTGCTGTCAAAGACTGCATGGAACTATATAGATCACCTTGTTGCTGTTGTGCTAATGGAGTTTCTGGTTTTTGTTGATAGTTTGTGCAGACAGAGGAGCCGTCAATTTTAATTTTTGTATAGAAATCTGTAATTGTGGTTACTTCATCGTGCGCTATTACCAAATCGATACAATTGTCTACAAAAGAACTTAAAAGACGTTGTACTTCCTGAAACGATTGTATACCTCGTAAATGATTGCCATTAACATTGACTATTTCATCTCCTAAACGAAGGCGGCCATCCCTAGAAAAGAAATTTGTTAAATAAAGAAGATGCTAGACTTTAAAGGTTTCCTTGAGGGTTCTCTTTTATTTTCTTGAAACTTAACCAAGTTGTGGAATACCTTTTAACACGAATTTTTTGTTAGCGACCCAATCTCATATTAAAACAAGTAAGAAAATTATAGTCTGTCAAGACCGACCATGTAATACCCTACACCAGAGTTTCCCGCAAAATGTGTCCCGGAAAATAGGTCCCATGGACCGATTAGATCTATACTTTGTCAAATCTTTAATAAGTGTAAAAAACACTCACAAATCAAATTTGAGTGAAATAGGCTTCTATTTGTTGACAATAAACCGATTTAACTGAATATCGGTCGAAATTTTCACATTAAATCCAAAACTGGTCCAATGGTAATCAGGTTTGATAAGGTTATTAAAGTACGCGTTTAACATACACAAACAACATTTTAATTAAATATTTTCTATTTTCATGCAATTTGAAAGATTTATGTGAAAGTCGGGAAGGTGGTTTGTATGGGGTCTACAAGAAGAACTGGTCTGATTACTTATTGTGAATACAAAACACGTTTGCCTACCAAATTTTGAAATGATACCTATTATAATACGATAATTAGAGTCATTTGCGTCAAAAATAAAGAGGACCTTTGTATGGGGGCTAGGTCTAAATATGGACAGATTTGTTTAAATTTCGTCCTTGGGCCAAGAGAGGCTTAAATTTCAAATTTCAAGTCGATTGATTAAAATTGCGACCTGTATCGTGTTTACACCGTTTACATGGACAGACAGACGGACGGACATCGCTAAATCGACTCAAAAAGTTATTCTGAGTCGACTTAAAAGTGGGTCTAGGACTAATATTTCGGGTAGTTACAAACACAGTGTGGTGTAGGGTATAAAGAGGGGAAAAGGACAGACTCGATGTTTACCCAAAATGCCAATGTTAATATTTGGGTATTACAGGAGTTAAACAAAAATATTGGTTTAAAAACATAGGCCTGCATAATCGGAATTGTTG
The DNA here is from genome assembly GCA_963921195.1 of Pegoplata infirma. Taxonomy (NCBI): domain Eukaryota; kingdom Metazoa; phylum Arthropoda; class Insecta; order Diptera; family Anthomyiidae; genus Pegoplata; species Pegoplata infirma. The sequence continues at coordinate 231,352,329 of OY992538.1, read as the reverse complement.
AAGAACAGAATTGAAAGAAGATATATGATAAAGCGAGTTCAGAAATTCCTAACCACATCAAGTTTTTAAGTAATTTACGGTCAAAATGTAAAATTGCCATATTTATGAACTAATGGTATTATGTTACACCATTTACAGTTGTAATTAAAAAAACATCAATTGTAACCCGAAGATTGTACTTGTAATTCGAAGATTTATTTGCAATTCGAAAATTCCATTTTTGATTCGAAGATTCTACTTGTAATTCGAAGATAGCATTGGTAATTTGAAGTAGAGTTGATATTTTTCGGAATTGGATTCTTCGAATTACAATTTGGAATATTTAAATTACATGTAGAATCTTTGAATAACAAATGGAATCTTCTGATTGAATTTTCGAATTATATCTGTAAATGGTGTAGTCTTCTGACATAAATCCCATTTTGGATAGCCTCTGTACGATTTTTTTTTATAATAAAATATTGAAGTTTCAGAAATATGTCAAAAACTAAAATTTTTAACCTTTGATAACTCCAAAACCTGACGTGCGATAGAATTTCTGTGAACAATTTCATGTTCAGGTTAAAAAAATCTTTAAGATTAACCTTCTCTCACTTCAGTTACTGAACCTTTGAGGATAGTTTTATTTTAAATCCTCTTCAGCTATGTAAAGTTTCATGACAATCAGAGCTAACCCCAGGGAGACAATCCTTGACAGATCTATGCATATCAAAGGAAAACATATTTTTTTTAAATATCTTCAAACTCTGTAATATTTAAAGAATCTACAAAAATTCGAAATGATTACACTTACTTTTGAGCCATTCCATAGGGATCAATTTCCACAATCAAATATCTGTATTGTTGTTCATTATTGGAGGTCTGCACAGTTTTTGGCGACAACACCAAACCAATATAATCTTCTTGACACTTTCTTTCCAATTTCACCTGCCTAAATCTTCGGCGTATGGTCTCTGTTTCATAGTCATAATTATAGCCACCCAAAGAAACAGGACCACTCATCGTACTACAAATACTACTTGATCTTAAAGCATTACCGTTACTTACAACTCCTCCTCCGAGTCCCTCTGAGGACGTAAGAGATATCAGGGAGTTTCTTTTTAAGGTACCCGAAGCAATTGATTCTGTATCTCCAACGGAGATACCAAGACTATTACTTAGGCGCGTGGTATTATTACCACCATCACTATCATAACCCGATTCATTTGAACTTAGACAACTACTTAATCTTTGGTAAAGTGGTTCCCAGTCCTTGGAAGTAATGCTGTTATTTCGTGATACATCACCACTACCGCTACTGTTGGATTGGTGTGAGACCTGCTGCATGGGTGAACAATTGCCAATAGCACTATCATCCGAGGAATAACGCTTTATTAAAGAATCATTCCGATAAATCATTTTAACAGAATGATTTGGTGTAGAGCTAGCAATTGATAAATTATCAGACATTTGATTAAAGTCTGTTTCCACGGCCGGTAAAATAGTCGAATTGCGATGTTTTGGTATGGGTGAATTGTGGACTTGTAGAAACTGTTGTTGATGCTGCTGCTGCTGTTGTTGCATTGATAGATTTCCTAAATTATGTAGACTTGAGAGAGAAGGTTGTTTCATTACGGAACCATTGTTTTCTTCTGGTAGAACTGATAGCCTGGAACGCAGAAATGCATAAGGAAAAGCTCCTCTCCTATTATTAGCCTCTGTTGTATTTTGAGGAGATGTTAGAGAATTTGGTTCTGAAGAATTTTGCGGCACTGTTATAATAACTTGACCAACTTTTGCTATATCATCACAACTACTAGATTTTATGCTAGACCCAGCTATACTACCGTTGCTAGAGTGAATGTTAGAGTTATTTTTAAGTAAACCACTCATTGACTGCCTCTTTTGACTATTAGCTAAATTCAAAACGTCACTAGGATCATCACATTTGACATAGGAACAAGTAGTCAATTGACTGGTTGAGCTACTACGATACAGTGAGGCTGGGGCATTTTGATTATTAGGCTGCTCAGCGGCTTTAACGAGATTATGAGATTTATGATTTAGCATGCCTGTAGAGCCGATACGAGTAAAGAAATTTTTAATAGCCTTCTGTGGCCTCTGTTGAGCCGAATGTGTAGGTGTATTCGAAGCAGAAACTGAATTTGTTTCTCCAGTTTTATTTTGTAATTTTATACTTTGATGATTTCTTTGTTGCTCTCGATTTTTAACAGTTTCAATTGGACCAGATTTACATTTTTTCAAAGTATTAGTTTGATAGTTACTTTCCTTATTGGTTAAAGTATTGTTGTTGTTGCTGTTGTTATTATTATTGTTGTTGTTGCTGGAGTTTTGATGATTATGGGTAGGAGAATGAAACAAGCTTCTTAGATCCGTGTGAGACTTATGAGTGTTTGTAGTATCACTGCGTTTTAAAATATCTAATTTTCGACTCATACGTTTGCCCCAGGTAAAAACTGTAAAGAAAAGAAAATTTTTAATTTATTTAATTTTTCCTATTTTTTCACACATGCAAAAAATTTTCAAGGGTCGTATAACTTATTTTTATTTAACACTAAACCGTTGTCAAAAATCTGTAAAGTTAATTTACTAAAAAACAAGTAGAAAAGTTAAATTCGACTTTGCCGAATCTATGAATACCCTCCACAGTGCCCTATTTAAGTGATAGTAAATTTTCCAACGTTCAAAAAATAAAATTTTTGATTAGAAATATTTTATTTTGTGTAAAAACCAATGTTGGCAATCGATACCTTTTCAATACCATTATCCGTTTCAAAACCCTTTAAATTGAATACCGGTACCAATACCAATACCGAAACTCAGTTTTGGTATCGGATACCGGTATCCAAAAACCTTTTTCTTCGAAACGGTTTTCCTTAAAAAACATGTTTTTTTACAAAAAAAAAAAATACTAGAAAGTTTGTAAATTTTTTGGTTTTTGTAAATGATAAATCGTACTCCAAATGCCTCACCGAAGTCTCATAAAAATCAAAAAAAAAAAATCTTTTGGCACCCACATCGTGAAATAAGTAAAAATTTCAAAAAAGCCATACTTCAACCGCAATGCGAGAGCAAAAGAAAATGATTGATTTTCACGAAATTTTTATGGATTCATTTTGACTCCCAATAGAAACTTTCCTTACCCCTTTCGTATAGTATAGTTTTTTTTGGGATTTTTATTTAATCCTTGATGTGTGTGTCCAAGGATTTTTTGATATTTACAGGACTTAGGGGAAGGCATTTGGAATACAAGCAGAAGGTTTTCCACCATAGTATAATTTTTTGAAGTGGTTTAACTCGAAGAAATCGTCCATAAAATAGTCCCATAATTCGCGAAAAAATTGTTTGCAATATTTTTGAATGTAATCTTGTCCTAATAGGAAAGACTAATTTTTCCAAATAGATAACACCAACAAAAAAAACTTGGTTGCCTAGAAATAAGATGAAATATGTAATTTGTTGGGGTTTTTACTTTAACCGCGATGCGGGAGGGAAATAAATTAATGAAGTCATTTTGACACCCAGTAGAAACTTATTGGACCCCTTTCAGCTCAAACAAAAAAGAAAGATACAAATCGATACAGCCTTATATTTGTGTACATCCAAAAAAAACGTGGGTATTCAATACTAAAAATTTTACTAAATTTTAGTCCAAAAGACCTAGTGCAGGAATTGGTATTCAAAACCAGTAAAAATTACTAATTTTAGTACTTTGAAGATACTAAATTTAGTAACTTATTAGAAGATTTTGGTACAAAATGACTTAATAAACCTTTTACTGTAGAATTATTTTGAGTGTACCAAAGACATAGGAAAATTTCTAGCACAAGCGATCCAGTGTTTCAAAAGTTATGAGCAAAAGACTGAATTTCGGCGAGGGTTTTTCGTGAATTTCCGAGATAAAAAACCCGCTAACTTTTCGTATTAAATTTCAGCCAAATCGGTCCAGTGGTTCAAAAGTTATTAAGAAAACCGTGAATTTCAGATTTGTTTCACCTTAAATTCACTTGTTGAAAAAAACGTTAAACTCAGCTTTAAAAAAAATTGATGTGTCAGGAAAATATTTTACAAAGTATTCTTGTCACTCACGAAAATTTTTATACTAAAACAAAAAAACTTACAGTCGAAAAAAAAAATTACACTCAAAAAAAAATGTTGTCAATTTTTTTTTTTTTTTTCAAAAATGACTAAAAAAGGTTTTTTACTCAAAATAAAATATTTCTAATCAAAATTGTTAATTTGATTCACGTTAGAAAACTATCACTTTAGAAGGGCATTGTGGAGGGTATTGATGGTTTCGTCCAGTCGAATTTAAGTAGAAAATTGTTTTTACAATTTTTTTTAAAGTTTTTATACGTTTTTTTTTGATTTTTAGAATTTTTTCGATAATACCGGTACGTACCGGTTTTGACGTTTCGGTATCGGTAATACCGTAACCGATTCAACTCAAATACCGTAACCGATACCGATACCGAAATAAATAAATAAACGATACCAATACCGATATCGATACCGTTATTCGTTTCGATTGCCAACCTTGGTAAAAACACTTTTTTTTTAAAGTAATTAAAAAAAAATATATTTTACACATTTTTTTTGAGTGTTAAACTTTTTTTGAGTGTAAATTTTTTTTCGAGTGTATATTTTTTTTTAATGTAAAAATATTTTTGAGTGACAAAAATACGTTCTCAAATATTTTTGTGACTTACCAATGTTATTAAAACGTGTTTAACGGAGTTTCAACACGTGAATTTAATGTGAAGCTAATCTGATATTCACGGTTTTGCTAATAACTTTTTAACCACTGGACCGATTTGGCTGTTATTCAATACCAACCAGGTCTGGAGAACGGCAAATATATATGCCATGCTTCAACATCCTCAGAATTGCCTTTCGAAAGTTAGCGTGTTTTTTATCTCGTAAATTCACGTAAAACCCTTGCCGAAATTCAGTATTTTGCTCATAACCACACAGAAAAAAATATGGGGAAAAACAATTTGAGTAATCACTTGTTTATATTTAAAAAAAGTTTTGAGTAATTTTTTAATTGACGCAATTAATAATTTACTCAAAAATTTAAAAACAAATTGAGTAAATAATTTAATAAGAATTTAATAGCTTTTTTATTTTTTTTTGGAATTTTCTTAGTTTTTTTAATTCTCGTTTAGTTTATAGTTTTTTGTATATATACATGAAAGTTTGTTATCATATTTATAAAATTTTTTTTTGTCTTTAAGACAAAAAATATATTTGGTAAAGTTTGAAAAAACATGTTTTTTTTTTTTGTAAAAAAATATGAAATTTTTTTTAAACTTTGTTTTTTTTTAAAGTAGAAACAGAATAAGCCCGGCACGACTTTTTCCATACGGTTTGGCAGATTAAACCGGTGGCCGGCGCCGATGTGAAATAAAACTTGTTCTGTTTTTAAAAGGTGGTGATTCTTGTTCTGTTCCTGCACTTAATAGTGTCAATTAAAAATTTACTCAAATTTTTTTGGCAAACATTTAATAAATTTTTATTAAAAATTTACTCAATACTATTAAATCGTTTACTGGTGGAAAATTGAGTAATTTTTTACTCAATAGTATTAAAAATTTACTCAAATTTTTTTTTTATTTCTTTCTGTGCACTGGACCGATTTCGCTGGATTGCAATACCAACCAGACCAGGTAAATGCCCAACATATATGCCAAACTTCAGGAGCCTCCGTAAAGTCTTTCAAAAGTTAGCGTGTTTTCAACAGACAGACAGACGGACGGACAACGCTAGATCGTCTAAAATCGATCGAGGATCATGAATATATATACTATATGGGGTCGATGTGTTACAAACGGAATGACAAACTTATATATACCCTCTATCACTTTCGGATTGGATTCATCTAAATTTGCTCCATCCTAGCATTTATGGATTCGTTCAAGTAGAATTTAAAACGGAATTCATAATGACGGAGTACTGTGTGCCAGAGAGTGGATTTTGTTCCTTTCTCTTTCGCACTTACACCTTTTTTGTATGATGTCGTCTCTATTTTTAGAGATGGTGCTCTGTAGTACAGAGTACTCCGACAGAGTATCTCGTATTGAAAAACACACAAATAAAATAAAAACACACTCAAAACTATTTTTTTTACAAAAATTAGTTTGTCTTCAAAAAATTTTTACACTCCATTTTTCAAATAAAAATTTTGTAGTAAAAATTTGTATGATTTTTTACGATAAAAAGTGTTATTTTGGGCACTGTGGAGACTTCTCTCTTTCAGAATCGGAGACTTTTAATATGGGAAAAATGTCTCAAAATAAAAGACTTTTTATGTAACAGAAATGTCTCAGAATTTGCGAATTTTTTTTATAGAAAAAATGTCTCACAATCTGAGAATTTTTCTGTTTAAAAATTTATGACTTTTTCTATAGAAAAAATGTCTTAGAATCTGAGACTTTTTCCCAAGGAAAATCTGAGTCTAATAATCTGGGACTCTCTTCCCACTTTTCATGAATTAAGTTTAGTTTTTTTAGTGTATGGGCGTTACAAAAAAGGGCAATACGAGGTTGGATCATTAAAGTCACGATCTTTGTAATTCGTACGATTTTAGTCGTAGCTTTTGAATGTCCTACTTGCAATATCTTTCATATTTGCTCAAAAAAGTTTACATCACAGTGGCACAAACTAAGGCCTCTGTTCTGTCTTTCACAACTTTTCAATTCACATTAAAATTTTCGAATCACATGAAATCAAGTGTTTTGTTGATCACGTTTTCATTTGAAGTTGAAATCGAATAATTTAAATTTAAATTTAAAAAAGGAAAAATTGCATTCGTTTTACTTCCACAAAATTTTTATTTATGTGAAACAAAACGAAAAAGAAATTCAGATGTGAAATCTACACTCAAAAAAAAACGTGGGTATTTAATACTAAAAATTTAGCTACGAGTACTAATGTTTTAGTCCAAAATGATCTAGTGCAGGCGTTGCTAATCAATACTAAAATTTGTTACTAATATCTAGTACTTGAGAAATACTAACAAAACAGTAAATATTACTGCAATTTACTACAATTTTAGTAAATAATATAATAATTATGTAAACAAGCGCCCCCTTACGGAATAATTACTAACAAAAATAAATTAAAAACCTAATAAATTACTGTATATTAGTACTTTTATGAACTAAAAATAGTAAAAAAATTAGTAAAACCACTACCAACAAAAATTACTCATAAACAGTAAGAAATACTAATTTTAGCACTTTGAAGATGCTAAAAAAACTACTGTAATACTGGTAATTGGTAACTTATTAGAAGATTTGGGTTACCAACGCACTTACTAATTTTTTTACTGTAGAATTATTTTGAGTGTAGAACACCAAAAAAATTCGGAAATTTTAATTTTCACATTTTTTTATGTGAATTACTTTTTTTGGAACAGCGGCCTAATGTTCCTAAAACCGCCTTCTTTGTCCCCGTTTTTCTTATAAAACCATACTGTCGAGTCTGTATTAGTCTGTGACAGTGGCTTAAAATAAATTCTTTAATTTTTATCAGCAATTTCTTTTTGTCCTCAATAAAATTCAGTAAAATTAAATACAATATTTTCTTAATCAATATACATATTTAGCTTAAAGGTAATTCCTATAAATTATCTCTCTCTTTAACTACATATTTATGTGTAATCATAACGCTCTAATAAATTTTGACGCCTTTACAAAAAAAAAAAAATTAAAATAAAAAGAACTACACAGACCACAAGTCGGAAGCAAACTCATTTATAGGTTTTCTTATGAATAGGCAACACCAAGGCGTTGCCAATAAGCTTAACTATCAACACCAATCAATATTGAATTAGCACTGTCTAATAGTATAAAGGGAAAAATCTTATACATACTTTGGCATTTTTTTTGTATTTTTTGCTTTTCCAACTCTTAAGCCAACACAACCACAATATACGATGACGACTACATACATTCATACAACCATCGATGATCAATGCCAATGGCAAAACAATCAACATGAACACGTGCCGTCTTAAAGAAACTATAGACTTTCTTTAAAAAGAATCATAAGAAAAAGTCAAGCTTTAAAGTTAAGAAGGAGTTACAAAAAAAAGACAATTTTTTTTTGAAAATGTTGGCGAAATATGAAAGAAAAATGCAAATAGTTCGAAGATTTGACACTTAAAGTTATAGAACAAGACAATGAATATGTGATAGTTAAAGATGTTCTTACATGAAAGACGACATGTAAAATAATAAATTTTTAAATAACTATTCATGTGAAATTTAAATCAAATTGTATATGAGTACTTGTGGTTTTCTTTTGTTGTTGTTGTGGACTATGACTAGAAGATATCCGGTTGAATGAAGTTTATTTTTGTGGCCATAAGTTATAAAATCTTAGGTCGACATAAGAGCAAACTGAGTTCAAGATTTACATGCAACTTCAGTTTTAAAACTCTTCTTAGATCTAAAGTTAGAACCAATCGTGTTAAAACTTTTTTAACGGGTTTATTTTTTTACAATTTTACAATTTTTTGGTTAGAACGATTTTCATTAAGGTGGTTTTTTCAAAACCCAAATATCTTAAAACAAGGTTTTTCAACATAAGCTATTATAACTTATTAACACAGATTTAATAAATGCTTAGAAGAATAGTTGGTACTCATAAAATTGCAATTATAATAAGCGTCACTAAAAGGTGTTGTTTTTATTGTAAAATTTCTTAAGGAAATATTTTAATACCCTCTAACCACAGTATGGGGTATACTCACTTTGTCATTTCGTGTGTAAAGCATCGCAATATCGGGCAAGGACCCCCAAAAGTATACATATTGAACTGTGCAACAAATTTGGGGTCATCGAGTGTATCTTTAATGGGACAACAAAAAATTAATGTATACTCATAGTAGAACAAAACTTCCAAAGGGTTTTAAAAACTTAGCTCGAGCCCTTTTTTTTTGGCCCACTGAAGTTTTAATTTTTTTTTTCAAAGTTTTTTGAATAAGTAAAAAAAAAATATTAAATCCAATTCTGAGTTAAATAATGTCGAAAGATGTCGTTAGTCAAATTTGATTGCAATTCTTTTCTTAGAACATATTAACCCTCTATCTCCCATTTTTAGAGGTCTTTTTAGTCCTGTTTATAAATATCCTCATAGTACTCCACTATCTTCAATTCCCGTTTTTTGAAAAAAGACAAAAAAGTTTAGGGGAGTTTATTCATAATACCAAAAGTGTAGGCTTTTTTTGACAAATATTTAACACTACATTAGATTTAATTTACTCATTATGAATAGCGCAGTAGATGTTTGCCTATCAACATAAAAAAAATTCAGAATCGCGTTTTTCGTTTTTTTTTTTTGAGAAAATCGCATTTGAATATTAAATTTGATAATCATTTTGTAATTTGCTTTTATTTTCTTGTTTAAACATGGCGTATGAGTTACAAATCAATGAATTTCGCAAATATTGTAACTCATACGCTGTTGAAACAAGCAAATTCAAGAAAATTACAAAATTATTATGAAATTTAATATTCAAATGCAATTTTCTCAAACGAAAAACGCGCGTCTGATTTTTTTTGTGTATTTAGGCAAACATCTTAACCTTAAAAAAAAAAAATAAAACGAAAAAAAGTGTCCGAATTTTTAATAAGTTGACTTTTTTACAAAATTTAAAATTTCAGAACGGGTTCTAAAAATTTTCCGAAAAAAAATTTAATCAATAGCCCATAAAAAAACAAGTAAAAAAATTGTAGTCGGTTAAGACCGATCATATAATACCCTACACCTGTGTTTCCCAGAAAATGAGTCCCAAGTTCAAACATGAACCGATTGGATCTATCTTTTGTTAAATCTTTAATAAGTGCAAAAACACTGACAAACCAAATTCGATAAACCGCTTTAACTGAATATCGGTCGAAATTTTCATATGGTACCCAAGTCCAAAAATGGTCCAATTATAATCAGATTTGGTTAGGTTATTAATGTACGCGTTAAACACACAAAAACAACAATTTTAATAAAATATTTTTTGGTTTCATAAAATTTTAGATATTTATGTGAATATGGGAAGGTGGTTTGTATGGGGGCTACAAGAAGAAAGAAGGTAAGTTACAACCTTTCACAACTTTATCCTTCAATATCGTTCATAATTTTCAACAAAATATTTTGATAAAGTTTTCAAAGGACTTTATTCACATTTTACAAAATGTATCCTTTAAAACTTTGAAGTCCTTTTAAAAGGAAACAGGATCACGAAATTAAAAACTGTAAATGCAGTTTTACTACATTTGATATCTACTTTCAGACGTATATCATCCATTTGAGCTAAACATCGACCGATTTTTTTCCAATTTCAATAGGCTTCGTCCTTGTGCCAAACTTAGCTTTCAAAATTCAACCAAATCGATTGATAATTGCAACCTGTATCGTGTTTACAACGTTTACATGAACGGACAGACAGACGGACGGACATCGCTAGAATGATTTAAAAAGTTATTCTGAGTCGATCGGTATACTTAAAAGTGGGTCTAGGACCAATTTTTCGGCTACCCAAGTAGAAATTCATGACGGTTATAAAAAAAAAGCGTTTTTAAAGCACTCCAAAGTAGAAACTCATGACGGTAATAAAAAAATTGCATTTTTAAAGCACTTCCAAGTATAAATTCATGACGGTAAAAAAAAAGTCATGACTTATCAACAATAAAGCATTTTTAAAGCATTATTTCATAACGCTTTATGAACATTTTGGAAAAGCTTTTTGAGATTACTTTTTCGACAAATTTATGTTGGTTTAGGAATAAAATTTTTTTACAACATTTTTTTACACTACTTTTTAAATTTGGTTTACGACGACCAAAAAGCCGACATTAAAAGCGAATTAACTCTAGACGACCCCATAACAGATTTAGTTAAGTTTGAGGAGTTTGACAACAAGGTTAAAACTGATCAGCAATTTTGCAATTCACTGGTATGTATTTTTCTATGTTTACATTTTAATCAAAATTACTAATTTTTATTTTGTTATTCAGCGTGACCTGATGCGGTTAAAATGTAAGGCCGACTCATTATATGAGGCATACATGGGACTATTTAAATAAATGGACTAATTAATTGACGATTTCATTGGCATTATATTGAAACTAATGCCAATGAAATTTTTAGCATTAGCATTGTTTCAATCAATGCCAATGCCCGTTAAGGAATTAGTAGCATTAGTAATGCCAATTATGAAAAATTTCATTGGCATTAATAAATGTCTTAATGAAAACAAAGCATTAGCAATATTAAAAGTCGTATTTCCAGTCCCGCAGTCCCGAAAGTTTAAAAATTCAAATACCTTTAGCATTATCTTGCTTATTTTTCCAGGTACTGCAATTTAGGGGCCCAATAGGGTCTTGAGAATTTTAGAAACTGAATAACTAAAAAACTATTGCTCTGAGGGTTTTTTAGTATTGGCAGACGAGTTCTAGAAACCAAGAGCTACAAAAATGCTTTTGGACTTTTTGTTGTGTCACCAATATTTACCGAGACATAAGCATTTTTAAATTTTCCGGAATCGCAAATTTTTTGGATTCAAAGTTAGGACCCATTGGGGGTAAACATATGTGAAGAGGACCCGCGAAAGTATGGTGATTCAAAGAACCAAAAACGCCCTCCATTTTGCTCTATCTGGCTTAGTTATCGATATATCGCCATTTTAAGTTTTAAAAAAAAATATATATTTATTGTAAAAAAATGCTTTTTTTTTATCAATTGTAAATAGTTTTTTTAGGCATTTGTGCCGTTTCATTGGCATTAGTACAAATAATGCCAAAGCCAAAAAATTTCATTGGCAATAAATTTTAATGCTTTTTTTTGGCATTGACATTAGTTCCAACTAATGCCAATGAAAATTCAATGCCAATTAAAAATTCCCATGTATGATATAAGGCCATTGGAAGTATCCTTTCCGTTATAATGTCCCCTGGTTTACAGCAAATGTTTAGCGGCGTTGGAAAACCGACTAAAGGAGTTTCGAAAAAAAATTTTAGCACCATTAAAGTTTTTAATGAATTGAAAGGTAATATTATGCTGGCCAACAACTATATATCTTCGACCAAAACATGTATGTGTTTTTCACAAAACAATTTTAGGTATCAACCTAATTTCGTCCCTTCGCGTTATATTTTTAAAGTAAAATTTATGTTAATAGAAACTTTTCAATTTTTTTTTGATATTTGTGAAATTTCCCTTACCGCAAAAGCATCAAATTAAGCAAATTTCTAGATCTTTTCAAAAGATTTAAAATAAAACACATCGCAGTTTTCGTCAGATCAGAAATGCTTTATACCTATTATATTAATAAACTCATTTTGTTTTCCCGTTGCAGAACACCTTCTTCTACAATTTGAAAATGAGTCTGACAAGTCTATCGTGACCAAAACAAGCCGCTGGCTAGCGGCAGCAGAAGAGAGAATAACTAAACGAAATTCTATTTAGTTTTTGGTACAAAAAACAGTAATTTTTTATAAAAAAAATAATATATTTATCTTTTCTTAAAAGGTTTTGTATCTGAAATGCTTGTAAAATGTTTTTTTTTTTGCATATAAAGCACTTTAAAATTGCTTTACATACCGTTTTAAAAGTGATACATTTTGGGTTTTTGCAATGCTTTAAAAGCGCTATAACGAAGCGTTCTAAAATCATTATTATAAATGTCTTTAAAAACGCTTCAAATATACCGTCTAACGGTGTTATCATTAGGACAGTCTGAAAGCGCTCTGATGATGGTTTTCAGTATGGTCTGAGAGCATTCGCACTACCATACAAAGCGCTTTTAAAGCGTTTTAGCGGTTGTATTTTTCTACCTGGGTAGTTACAAACATCAGCACAAAGTCATTATACCCTGTCCCACAAAGTGGTGTAGGGTATAAAAAAAACAGTTATCCTTATAATATTTTAGATTTTATTATTAACATTTAAAATTTATTAGAATTTAATTGTCCTTATATGCTGTAATCTTAATGTTTTCATATAAATTCTATTATACATTTTATATGTTGTCACAATTTTAGTATTAACTATAATTTTATGCTGTTAAAATGCCATTAACTAATAAAAATTAAATTATTTTTCCTAACCAGCACCATCATAACACATTCTAAACTCATAAAATATCACCTCTACAAATGATTGTTGGCTGTGGTCGGGCTGGTTAGAGAACAGACATGATAAACCAAAAAGGCCAAGTTAGTAGGTCTATAACTCGTTAACTACACATATTTATTATGTTAAACTATATTTGATGGTTTTGGAGTTTCTACTTTTCTATTCTTTATTTATCTATTTTTTTTATTTTATAATTTTTTTATTTTGCCTTCGTACTTAGCAATATGACCATAAAATATGTTCCAAATGTGTGGAGGTGTTTGTTGGAATCATTTGAATGGATGTTGTATACAAATGCTTGAACGTAGGTATGGTGGTTATTTCATAGTAGATGGCGTTGGGTTATAACAAAGAAATAAGAAATTCTTTTCTATCATATTACATTTCCTATATCATTATGATGGTAATAATATTTGCTAATATATTGTTAATGCTATGTTAAATGCCTTAAGTGTCAAATAAAATTAAAAAATAAGACGATAATATTTGAAATGCTTATAAATTTTTTAGTGTTGATAGGTAGTGATATTGTTGAGGTACGAAGATCATTGGATGAGTAAGTGGTTATGATAATAATTTAATTTATTATATTTTACACAGTCGAAAACACTTTTTAAAGATGTGGTTCGTAAAAGATCAACTGGAAATTAAAAATTCTATTTTTTTATTTCTATTTTTGAAATTTTTAAATTAGTTTTAATCTTAAAAGATCAATTGAAATTCGTCAAAGATCTATTGAAATTTATAAAAGAACAATTAAATTAAAAAAAAATATCAATCCATAGATTCCGGTAGAAGCTGATTGGACCGGTAGAAGCTGATTATTTAAAAGAAATTAAAAAAAAAAAATAATAAAAAAATGTATTGAAAACGTCTTAAGGGTTGAAAATAGATGGTTGGTGTGTTCTGAGAAAACTTTTGGATTAAAAAAATACTGTGGGTCGGTCATACATATGAGCACTCTTTTGGTATTTAGAGAAGTTAGAAAAAATTTTAAGAAATAACATTTTGTATGGCATCCCACCAAAAAATACTGCTTGCCTATAAGCAGGTTTGTAAGGGAGTGATTTTTGTTGTCTGCTTACAAACCTGCTTACGTATTGCATGATATTTGTTCGCAATGTCCCACTTTAGAGCATTTCTTTCTAGCGCTTATATCGACGCAATGAATATGAATTGAAATCATGCCTTTTCTTAAATATTTTTAGTATTTTTTTAAGTCACTGCCATACTTTACTGCAACCGGTATGCAGGTTAGTATGCCAACAAAATCTCTCCCTTACACTACTGCATACGGTATGCAGCTGTGTAAGCGAATGTCATAAAGAAACAACAACAACAAAAATCATTCGCTTACACAAGTGCATTCTTGTATGTACTGCTTCCAAAATCTCGATTATTTTTTGCTGGGATCCACCTTAGGAATTAGAGCTGGAATACAAGTTTATTCAGAAAAATGTTTCCGAATAATCTGATATAAATATTGGAAAACTGCAATAAATTTAAAAAATAAAATCGAAAAAATAGTAATAATCTGTAGTAGTAATAACTTGTGGGCTAGTTGGTAGCGTGACATCCTATAAAACAAAAAAATTTCGAAAAAAATCAAAGAGTACAAACATTTTCAAAATTTAGATTTTAATTTTAAAAATCTCATAAAAATACATTTTAAAAATTTTTTTTAAAATTTGTTTTTCTATAAAGCACTAAAAAACAAAAAAAAAAAACAAGTAAGAGTGTTACATTCGGCTGTACCGAATCTTTTATACCCTCCAAAATGTAAAAAAAAAAACAATATAAAAAAAATCCAGGGGCGTCTTTTTTTTGAGGGAGGGGGGGGGGGGTGTTGGTTGACGTTAGGGGGCACCTTCCCCATGCGATTTTGAGCTTGTTCTGAGATATGAATGTTGCATTTGCTTAGCAAAAGTAGAAAAAACAATGCAAAAAATGCGGTTTTTCTTCGGTTGGTTTAGTTCTCCAAGGGGAAACTTTTTTCCCCTTGGTCAGATTTTGCCCATTTCCGAACTTAACCTGCCTAGGAATATGAGACATATTCGTGCCAAACTCCGGAAGTCTAGCTCTTTTATTTTGGACTGTATCGAGTCTTCTACAGACGGACGGACATCGCTAGAATGTCTTAGAATCAATCACTGATCAATAAAATATATACTTTATGGGGTCCTAGACCGATATTTCGATGCGTTACATACGGAATGACAATGTGAGTATACCCCCATACTGTGGTTGGAGGGTATACAGTGTTAAATTCGGATGTGCCGAATCTTTTATACCCTCCAACACGTTATTTTTTTGGGGGGGATTCGGCGGTTGGAGACAACTTTCCTGGATCCAACTTCAGGACTTTTAACTTCTTCTGACATAAAAAATGTTTCGTTTGCTAAGCAAAAGTACAAAAAATCTATAAAAAATTTAGTTTTTCAGAGGTTGGTTAAGTTCATTAAGGGAGAACTTTTTCCCAAGTGGTCCGATTTTGCCCATCTCCGAACTTAAGTTCAGGAGTTTAGCTCTTTTATTTTGGACTGTATCGTGTCCTCCACAGACGGACAGACAGACAGACGGACAGACGGACGGACAGACGGACAGACGGACGAACAGACGTACATCGCTAGAATGTCTTAGAATCGATCACTGATCAATAATATATATACATTATGGGGTCCCCGACCGATATTTCGATGCGTTACACACGAAATTACAAAGTGAACCCCATAATGTGGTTGGAGGCTATAATAAAAACAAGATTTTTCAATTTGGACCATTTTTGAAGAAGTTATGAGTAAATGAAGTTTTAGAAAATAAACGGGTTATCAAAAAAATCTGAAAATTTACCAGGAAGGAGTTTTCAAAGGGTACTTAAAACTGTTCAAAATTGTCAAAATCTATAAAAAAAATTAAAGTGTCGGAATTGGCATGAAATGCCCCATATTTATGGATCAGTGATCGATTCTAAGCCATTGTAGCTATGTTCGTCTGTTCAAATGGCATTGACAGCCAAAATATTACGCAGATTTGATTGAGACTTAACGTATTAACTTGTTCACTCAAAAAATTATGTTAGTAAAATCAACTGAAAATGTCAGTTAAAATAACTACTTTGTAAGTTGTTTTGGGGTCAACTACTTTTTCAGTTAAATCAACTAACAATGTTAGTTATTTTAACTGACAAAAAACAACTGACTTATGTAGTTAAAATTACTAACATTTGTAGTTAAAACAACTATAATGTAGTAAAAATAAAATAAACAATATAAATATTTATTTTTTTTTCAAAAAATTTTTGAGAAAAAAAAAATTAAGACCAAATTTTTTCCAAGTTTTTTTTTTTTTTTAAAAAAGTTGTGAAAAATAAAAAAACGAATTTTTTTTGGAAAAAACTTTGAAAATTTTTCAGAGATAAAAAAAAAATAAAATTAACTACTTTAAATAACTGTTACTACATTACAGTACTTTTTTGTTAGTTATTCAAAAAAACGACTTAAAATTACTAACAGAAATAGTTGTTTGATATTTTTCATACAAAAATAACTGACTTTGTAGTTGAAAACAACTAACTACTGTAAAATATACAAACAACTAACATGTCGTAACTTACATAATTTTCTGAGTGTTCTTGTCCTTAGAAGTTTGGTATTGCATTTGAGCGATATCGGTTCAGCGGTTCAAAAGTAATGAACGAAAATGTAGGACATTTCGAAATTTTTAGTTAATTCCACATAAAATATAAAATGCTTTAGGCTGCTAGGGGACATATGAAATCAGAATTGCACTCAAAAAATTATGTTAGTAAAATCAACTGAAAATGTCAGTTAAAATAATTACTTTGTAAGTTGTTGGGGTCAACTACTTTTTCAGTTAAATCAACTAACAATGTTAGTTATTTTAACTGACAAAAAACAACTGACTTATGTAGTAAAAACTACTTACATTTGTAGTTAAAACAACTAAAATGTAGTAAAAATGAAAAAATCAATATATAATTTTTTTTTTTCAATAAATTTTTCAGAAAAAAAATTGAAGACCAAATTTTTCACGAGTTTTTTTTTTTTTTAAAGTTGTGAAAAATAAAAAAACTAATTTTTTTTTTTATTTTTTGGAAAAAAACTTTGAAAATTTTTCAGAGATAAATAAAATTAACTACTTTAAATAACTGTTACTACATCACAGTACTTTTTTGTTATTTGTTCAAAAAAACGACTTAAAATAACAGAAATAGTTGTTTGATATTTTTCATTCAGAAACAACTGACTTTGTAGTTGAAAACAACTAACTACTGTAAAATATACAAATAACTAACATGTAGTAACTTACATAATTTTCTGAGTGTGGATACCGATTTGGGTATCAATACATACGGCAAGGCCGAATTTAACTTCTTTACTTGTTTAATTTTTTATTTTTTACCAACATATTTTTGTGAGTGTGTTTTATTTCCATTTCTTCTTCATGAGAAATAACTCAATTATGAAATTCTTTAGAATTTTATTACTCCAAATAATCAATTTTCTTTATATCCATTTTGTTGTTATTCGAAAAACAATTACAATTATTCAAGAAAAATCCTCACGTACGCATAATTTAATGGTCGATATTATGCAGCAGTATAGTTCATGTTATATCCAGACATTAATAAAACAATCAAGATTTGTAATCTTTTTTTTTTGTTGTTTAACAATCATAAAATATGGTTCACATAACTCATAATTTTACAAAAATAAAGGAGTATTGAAATTTTATTAGGTCACATAGCCTACCATGAGCCCTCAGCACACCTACAAAATTTGTTTGGAACTTTTAAATATTTTTCAATATTTGAGTGAAACAGGAAAAAAATCAAAGGATTTTTGGCAGGGACCAAAAATAACCAAAAATTTTTTGGTTTTAAAATTAAAATTTTGATATTTATAATTTTTAGTAGGTATGTGGTGCCACAAAAGACCCCAGAGTCTATCTGGTCTTAATAATGCAGCTACATCAAACCTAAGCTTCAAACTCATGTTGTATGTCTTAATATGAACCCTTACTGCATGATGTAGCGTACCCCAAATTATATAAAATTTATATTTAATATTATTATCTGTCTGTTTAATTTTCTTATGTTTTAAATTCTAAACTCGTTTTATTCTTATTTCAATCAAAATGCTGAGCTGTCAAAATAACAAAACATTTTTTGGGTATTTGACACATAATGACAGGTGTAAAATATTTTCGGTATTTATACATAAATAGTATATTTGGTAAGCTTAAAGACTTTTTCTGTTGTCTATTCTTAAATATAACAATTCCATTGTGTATTTTGAAATGATTAAAACTTAATTGTTTTATTAAAAGTTTTTGTTATTAATCTTAGATATGTTAAAAGCCTACTAACTAATGACAGTTGATATATTGTGATTTTGACAGTTCAAAAATGTTATATTTATTGTAAGAACAATGAACTTATTTAGTAATTAAGTATAATTAATATGTATACTAGTAAATTAGAAACAAGTTTGTAGGAATATTTATTTTGCTTTAAATTTTTTGCTTCTTTTTATGCCGTCCTTACTCAGTAGTAGAGTGGTATATAAGTTTGTCATATCGTTTGTAATATCTAAAAATATTGGTGTAGGATTCTACAAAGTATTTTTATTCATGATTCCTGATCAATTTTTTACATACACACAGAGGAAAAACATGTTTGGAACATAATTGCAGTGCACCAAATCACCCATACTGGAGGGTCAATATAGTATGGTTGATCAATTAAATCATACACTCAAAATAATTCTACAGTAAAAGGTTTAGTAAGTGATATTGTACCAAAATCTACTAATTCGATACTAATTTTAGTATCTTCAAAGTACTAACATTAGTAATTTTTACTGGATTTGACTAATATTAGTTAAAAATTTTAGTACTGGTTACCAATTTCTGCACTAGGTCCTTTTGGACTAAAATTAGTTAAATTTTTAGTATTGAATACCCACGTTTTTTTTTTTTGGTGTATATATGATTGTGACAATCATACTATGATCATCAAAAATTATAAAATAACAACTTTTTTTATCATACTGTGATCAGCGAAGATCACAATGTGATCGCTTCAATCATATTATGATAAAGTTATGAATTATACACTCAAAATAATTCTACAGTAAAAGGTTAAGTAAGTGATTTTGTACCAAAATCTACTAATAATTTACTAATTTTAGTATCTTCAAAGTACTAAAATTGGTAATTTTTACTGGTTTTCAATAATTTTAGTAAAAAATTTTAGTATTGGTTACCAATTTCTGCACTAGGTCCATTAGGACTACAATTTAATTAAATTTTTAGTATTGAATACCCACGTTTTTTTTTTGGTGTACTATTTTGCACCTCCTTTATGGTTGTCGCAATCATGTTTCTTCTCTGATTGTCACTCAACAAAAATTTAGACTCACTTTTTCGCACTCAATTTTTTTTTTGGTTTTTCCAAAAAATAATAAA
This sequence comes from Pegoplata infirma, assembly GCA_963921195.1. Taxonomy (NCBI): domain Eukaryota; kingdom Metazoa; phylum Arthropoda; class Insecta; order Diptera; family Anthomyiidae; genus Pegoplata; species Pegoplata infirma. The sequence goes on along the minus strand of OY992538.1, from coordinate 231,332,703 downwards.
AGAACATTTTTTACATAGAAATTTTTTCACTCAAAAAAGTTTACACTCCAATTTTTTTTTTTACTTTTTAAAAATAAAATAATAAAAAAATTTTGAGAATTGTTTTTTCTAAATTAAAGTTTTTAGCTGTTTTTAAACTTAAAATAAAATTCCCCTCCATCCTCCCCAAAATATTTTTAATTTTGTGAAGTGTAATCATAGATTCGACCAAGTTGAACTTATTTTTTTTTACCCATTTAATCTATTATTAACCTTTTTTTCATATCATGTCTTCCTGTGTATTACGTTTGTTATTTTCTTCATTTGTTTTTTGAAAAATGTGTCATTTAAAGTATTAAAATACTGTAAATCATGGCTGGTAATTTAATACAATATAATGGGAGATGATATTGATTTCTAAATGACTTGTAAAACTTCCTTGTAATTTTTTACATATTTATGTATATTGTTGTTTAATTCAATCACTGGCATAGATTAAGAAAAAAAAATGTTAAAGTGCTAGTAAAATGTAGCAATTGTCTTCCTGATTGTTAATCAGTGTCTGTTAAATTAAATAACGAAATTTATTTGTTGATTAAAAGGTAAAATAAAAATCCATTTAAACCTTATCTGAATTCCAAAAGGGGTTTTCTGAATTTTAAGCGACCTTTTCGGATTTTCTATTTACATTTTCTAAATTAAATTTTTGCTTGTTTATTGGATTTTTTGTTGTAACAACAAAATATTTTGTTGATACAATTAAAAATGTTGTTGAATTCACATTATTTTTGTTGTTGAACTAAAAGTTCATTGTAAACAATTAATTAAATTACTTGATTTTTTTGATTTTTAATATTATTTTAATTTATTAGTTTATAAACAAAAAAATAATTTCTGGAGAAAGAACTACCCCTAGAAATGTCCTCTTCAAAAAAAAATGTTTTTAATTTTTTTAAATTCTTTTCACATTTTAAAGGGTATAAAAATTAGCCAAATTAAGCAATTTCACTTGAAATTGGTCTTTTATAAATTTCAAAAGACCTTTTCCGAATAAAAAAAATGCGAATTTTGTACGTAAAACAAAAATAAATTTGAGTTCTTGTTTTTGTTTCTTTTTACCTCGACCAAGATAGAGAATCACACAGTAAGTCATGATAATGTTTTGCTGTAGATATGATATGCCAAAGAAATTTTTTTCAGAAAAAATAATGTTATATTCATTAGTCATTCTATACAAAACGAATTTAAATATCGGTGGAGGACCCCATTAAGTTCATATATTATTGATCCATGTTTTCTGTCTGTGGAAAGGAAGATGCAGTCCAAACCAAAAGAGCTGTAAATTTTTATACACTCAGAAAATTATTGCAGTTACTACATGACGGTCGTTTGTGTAGTAAGTAGCAGCTGTTGTTTTTAACTACAATTTCGGTCGTTTTTGTATGAAAAAATCTCAAACAACTTTTTTTGTAGTAGTTTCAAAAAATAACTACAAAAAATATACTACACTTTAGCAATAGTAGATTTATGTAGTTGTTTTTAGTTTTTTTTCTAAAACTCGTTTTTTTCTAGAAATTTTTATTGCAAACGAATGTGTCGAGCGAGTTGGTCGTGCGGGATGCGTAAGAAATTATTTTTATACCAAATAAATAATATCTAAATAAATTAAATTACAATTTATTAAATTTTATTATAACAAAAAATATGTTTTTGGAAAAATATTCTTGAGCGAAAGAAAATAAGTGGATAAATGAGATAACAAGTGTGTATAATATAGCGCTCACATAAGCGTGCGTAAAAACCAATCGGAAAAAACCAAAATAAAATGTGTGCAGTGTTTTGTTTTCTTATGAGCGCGCCATCTTTCTTTTCTTTGTATACACAACAGAACAGGTACATACATACATTGCAAATTAATTCTTTTTTTTTATAAATCAATTTTGCCAAAGCATTTCGATTTTTTTTATTCCAGACAAATTTTGATCAGTAGCGGTGAAAATTTGAAATGAACTATTAAAAAAACAAAGGTAAATACAATCAATTTATTTTGTTTAAAATTCTATTAATATAATTTTTTTCTTCTATAATTCCAGATAAATACATCAAAAAATTGTCATCATGCCGAAATTCTATACAACCAACTGAAATGTATTGCTTTTTAAATAAATAAATATCAATCATTTAAACGTTTAAGAAATTTTTTAAATAAAATTTCAGGCAATTGTAAAAAAAACAACTTTATTAAACAGTTTTGTAGTAGTTTTTACTACATTTTGTAGTTGAAAATCAATAGTTAAAAACAACAACATGTTCAGTTGTTTTTACCGTAATATGTAGTGGACGCCTTTTCAACGACAAAATGTAGTCAAAACAACTGTCTTTTGTAGTAGATTTTACCGACATACTTTTTTGAGTGTAAATACCAAAAACGGTTCTGTATGTCTGTGAAAAGTAAGATGCAATCCAAGAGAAAAGAACTGAAAATTTGGTAAATGAGCAAAATCGAATCTAAGGCGATGTCGGGAGAGCACACTGCAGTCCAAACCAAAAGAGCTACCTTCCCAAAATTTGATACGAACATGTCTAGACTAATAAAGTTATTAAACCCTCAAGCTTCACCTTGAAGAACTAAGCCAACCTCTAAAAAACGACAAATTGGACCCAAAGGACTTTAAAATTTAACTTTTTCACTCTCAATATATTCTTTTAATTTTGTTAAACAAATGGAAATTTTTTATGTCAAAAGAAGTCAAGGCTCATAGGCTGACAAAGTTCTTAAATGGACAAAATCGGGCCGGGGTAAAGAAGCTTCCCATAAGACCAAGTGAGAGCGATAAATTCGACTGTGCCGAATTTTTTATACCTTCCAACACGGTTATTCTTGAAAAAACGTATGTTATGTTTTATTCACCAGGTGGTGGAATTTATTTTAATTAATTTTATTTTTATTCACCACGCAGGTGAATACATATCCAAGTTACAAACCTTTTTGGGTTTTTTCATAAAAAAAAAAATTTTCAAGAAAAAAAAAGGTTTTTGTTGGAAAAAAATTTTAATGAAAACAATCAAAATTTTTATGAAAAATAATTTTTGTTTTAAAATTTCATAACAAAAAAAAAAACATTTTGATGAAAAAAAAATTAGAAGAATTTTTTTTTTATGAAAAAATTTATTAAAACAAAAAAATACATGAAAAAAGTTTATGTTATGTTTTATTCACCAGGTGGTGAAATTTAATTTTATTCACCAGCAGGTGAATATTTTTGGTTTTAAGAAAATGAAAACAGTAATTCTTATTTTCTTTTTTTTAGTCGTTAGCTTATATTAGTCACACTGCATCACATTTAAAATAAGACACCAGCATTAAATTATTATCATTTACAAAAAACATTTCTACACACAAAAAATTGTTTGCCAAGTACTTGGGAGGATATGCGTTTTTAAAGTTTTTTGCATATATTATGCAAAAAATATCATAATTTTTCCAAGTTTTTGATTCTTTCTGATAAACGTTTAGAAAATATTCATAAGAGTATTTAACCTTGTGTAATTTTACAAACCTTAACCAAAATTATGCAAAAACTTGGTAAAATATTACAAAATTTTTCATAATTAATGTAAAAAACTTTAAAAACGCATATCCTCCCAAGTTATTGGTAGAATATTTTTTTGTGTGTAAATTAAGACTAAGCTTTTGGAATTTTAAGTGAACTCTTTTAATTACACGATACGACACTTTGTGAAATATATAGGTACATTAGGGCGTCCCATCAAATTTTATTTTTCGAATTTCATGTCGTAATACCTGCCAAACGATGGCCACGTTAGAGCTGATTGTGGGAAAATTTTTGAAAAAATTTTGCAAAGTCAAAGTTTCAACAAATTACGTATTTCGAACAAAATTCATGTCCAAATTTTTTGACCAAATGTGGTTCAAAAATTCGGAAATTTTGAGTACTTTATTGCAAATTATAAAACCGCGATTTTGGTCCACAGATGCTGGTTTTCAAACATACTATTTTTTTTTATCCAAATTGGTCTCAAAAGTTGAAAATGTTAAGAGTGTTACCAAAAAATTTTAAAACAAATATAACAAGTAAGAAAATTGTAGTCGGTCAATACCGACCATATAATACCCTACACCAGAGTTGGGTCAAAAGTTCATGGGTCCCAAGTTCAAACGTGTACCGATTAGATCTATATTTTGTCAACTCTTTAATAAGTGTAAAAAACACTCACACATCAAATTTAAATGAAATATGCTAATTTTCATTGACAATAACTGAATATCGGGCGAATATCGCTTTAACTGAATATCGGGCGAAACTTTCAAATGGGGCCTGAGTCCAAAAATGGTCCAATGATAATAAGATTTGATAAGGTTATTAAAGTACGCGTTTAACATACACAAACAGAATTTTAATTAAATATTTTCTATTTTCTTGAAATTTGGGAGATTTATAAATCACATATATGTGAAAATCGGGAAGGTAGTTTGTATTAGGGCTACAAGAAGAACTGGTCCGATTTATTTTAAATTTGGAATGGTGATTTGTGTAGACGAAACATTATTACCTGCCAAATTTCGAAGCGATACCTATTATACTTAATCCTGTTATTAGAGTCATTGGAGTAAAAACCAAAGAGGACCTTTGTATGGGGACTAGGTCTAAATATAAATAAATTTCAGGTCAATTGATTAAAAATTGCGACCTGTATCGTGTTTATACCGCTTACATGGACAGACAGACAAACGGACGGACATCGCTAAATCGACTCAAAAAGTGATTCTGAGTCGATCGGTATACTTAAAAGGGGGGTAGGACCAATATTTCGGGTAGTTACAAACATCAGCACAAACTCATTATACCCTGTACCACAGTGTGGTGTAGGGTATAAAAACACGATTTTGGTCGAAAATGTTGTTGAGCGAAAATAGCAGATCAGCATTTTTGAACCAAAATCGCGTTTTTATATTTTTTTATTATTTTTTAATAAATTTTCCTACAATCAGCTCCAAAGTGGCCAACGTTTGGCACACTCAAAAAAATAAAACTGTAAAGTTAGCAAAAAATTTAGTTAAATTTAACTAAAAAAACACCTGATTTTGAACCTACTAAATTTCTAGTTAATTTAACTAAAAATATTTAGTTAACTTTTCGTAGAATGAATGTAGCAAAAACAACGTAACTTTAACTAAAAATTCAGCTGAAAATTTCGTAGCATTTTTATGTACGTATTAACAAAAAAATTAATTAAATTCAGCTAAACTTTTTGTAAAAAAATTGTAAGTTTGTTAAATATTGATTTTATACACTAACACTTCACTTATTTTTTTCTTTTTTTTACAGGATTAAGTTCAGCTTAAGTAGAACTTATGAGATTTGCATAGGAAGCTAAACAAGAAATTTCTAACATTTTTTCACTTGACAAATATGTTTCGAGAAATCAGCAAATTAATTAATAAAAATTCGTAAACTCAGTTTTAAAGTCAACAAAAAAAATTAATTCAAAATTTGTTCAAAACTATAGTATTTTCGTAAATTGAACTTAACTAAAAAAACTAGTTAAAACGCTGATTTTAACTAATAATTTGCTAAAAAGCCAGTAAACTCGAGTTAATAAAAAAAAAATTGTTAACTTTACAGTTTTATTTTTTTGAGTGCAGGCATTAAGACAAGAAATTCAAAAATTTAAATTCCACGGGACGCCCTAATATACATATGAAGGGCTTACTGCAAGAACTTGATAAGCAACATTTTATTTTTTCGTGTTTTTCGCCTTTTGCTGATATTCCATTGACAGATTTTTGGCAGAGTCTTTATTTAAGTATATTGAGAATAAAAGTTTTGCAAAAGTTATATTTTTTACATTATTAAAAAAATTTTTAAGGCAAAAACCACCATAAAATGAAATGTTGCTTATCGAGTTTTTATAATAAGCCCTTCATATATTTTTTATTAATCATTTACTTACCATTTCTAGCACTGGATGTTGCCGAATTTGCTATTGAATTAGTAGAGGAATTATTTGAGGAATTATTTGAAGTCGTAGACACAGTTGTTTTCTGTTCATCATCCAAGACCACGACTGGTACTGCAGTAAAAAGTTTATAATCGGGTAATTGAACTGTAAAGAAGGAAGTTAAATGAAATACACTTTATTAATATTACAATAAAACAAATAATAACGAAATTAAACAGAACTGATTAAAAATTTTAAAATAATTAAATCTCAGCAAATTTTTTTTTCAGTCTTATTTTAAACATTTAACATAAAAGTATATAAATATTTCTTTTTTAACAAATATGTTAAAATTCTTCATAATTTTGTATGGATTACAAATTATTGCTGTAAGCAGTTTTAACCAGGTGGAAAATTTTATGGATAAATTGCAGACTAAACAATTTAAGCAAGCCGAATTAATTTTAAAAACTAAAATGGAAGTAAAAAATTTAACGGAAATCAGCAAAAAAATATTAATATTAAATGAACCATATACAAAATTAATGTTTTTCAACATATTAAATGATATTAACTATAAATGGTATGAAACTTTGGATTTACCCCAAACTATGGATATGCTAAAAGCTGTAAACAACGTCAAAGATTTACAAGAATTTAAAACGTTAAAAAATTTTCAAAGAGACTTGGAATTTTCGTTTATAAAAAAATGTGCTAACGAATTAAAATTAATAATAATGAATAAAAATTTAAAAGCTTTTCAACAATTAACACAAACTTTAAGCAGCTTTTTATCTCCAACAGTTATGCAAAAGTGTGCTAAAGAAAGTTTAATCAAAGTTTATGGTTTAATTTTACACTCAAAATTATTAAAACGTTTGGAATTGCAAAAAAATTTAAATAAATTTAAGATTTTCTTATTTATAGAACTTTATAAAAAACTTAAACAAGAAAAAGCTCTTTCCAACAACTTGTCTCATAAACTAGCTTTAAGCTTACGTTATATATTAGAAAATAATAATTCCAACGAGCTGTCCATTAAACAACAATTAGTTAATATAAAGCAATCATTACCGAAAGAAATTTTATTAATAACTTTTGGACAACAATTATGTTTACAACATAAACTTGGTCCCTACTTCCTACAAAGTTGGCCAGATAATGTATTTAATATATCGATAAGTTTACCAGATAATGCTTTATGGTTAACATATATTTTTGAAAATAAATTAATTTTAGAAAATTATTACAGCAAAGTTAAAATATTTATAAATTATACAAAAAGCTTAGATGATTATTCATTAGAATATCATTTAAAACCTTTTAATGCAAATGAATTTGTTTTACACAATACTGCAACTAATCAAGTATTGTGTTTAAGTGATAAAAATGTATGGAAAAATTCTAAGGAATTTGATAGCAACATTAATTGTTTGTGGTTTATTAACAATTGTACAAGTTTAAGACGTTTATTAATGAATGAATATTAAAAAAAATAAATTTTAAATAAATTTGCAATAAAGTTTTATGATGTTTTTTTCTTATTTTTATTTGATTTTATAAATTTAATTTATTAAATTTAATAATGTGCAATTAGAGTGACATTTTTTGTGTGGCAAACAATTTGTTTTGGAAAATTTTTTTACCTCGTGGCCTAAAACAAATTTGAGGCCAATGATCTAAAAGTTTTGATTTTTGAAAATTAAACAAAAAAATCTTGTAATGCATCATGTTCATAAATTTTGATGTTTAAAAATAAAATCAATTCAACGGTTTCTGAAATATCGCCTTTTCGAAAAACGGCGGTTATTTTCTATAACCAAGAAATTTTTTTACAAAAAAGTCCTTGAGCAAACTTTCATTTGAAATCAATTTGATATAAATCGCATTATTACGAAATTTCTCTTACCGATTTCGAAAGAAAAAAGAAAGACGAGAAAGGAAAAAACAGAATGAGAAATCTTTAGGTAAAACGTCTCGGAATCATAGAATTTGTCTAAAGGAAACAAGCTCGGAATCTTAAAATTTTACTATAGAAAAACCTGAAAATTTTTCTACAGTCACAAGATAGAAAAACAGAGGGAGAAAAGAAACAGAAAAATAAAAGGAATAATCCACAGGAAAAATATTACGGAATCTTAAAATTTTTCTATAGGAAAAATTTAATTTTTTTTATAGGAAAAGTCTGAAAAATTTTTTTATATGAAAAAAATTTTTAGGAAAAATCTAAGAATTTTTTTATTAAAAAATCAGAGAATTTTTTTATTAAAAAAATCAGAGAATTTTTTATTAAAAAAATCAGAGAATTTTTTTATTAAAAAAATCAGAGAATTTTTTTATTAAAAAAACGGTGACATGACATAATCCCCACGGACATAATCCCCATTTCCGTTATGGGGATTATGACCACATTCATTTCGGTCATAATCCCCATAATGGTAGTGGGGACTATGACCGAAAATTATTTGGACATAATCCCAATAAAAAACGGACATAATTCCCAGATTTATGGGGATAATGACCACGTAACAAATGGCCATAATCCCCATTATGGGGATTATGTCTTCTATACTAGTTGGACATAATCCCCAAAATTAAAAGAATTTTTTTTTTTACTTAAAAGTTTTTTTGCGTAGCCGGCAATTCCCAACAAGGAACGAACATAATCCCCATTGGGGTTGTGACCGTTTTGGAAACGGTCATAGTCCCCACAACTATTATGGGGATTATGACCGTAATGAATTCGGTCATAATCCCCATTTCCGTTATGGGGGTAATGTCCGTGGGGATTATGTCCTGTCACCAAAAAAAAAAACAGAGAATTTTTCTATAGAAAAAATCTGAGAATTTTTCTATAGAAAAAATTTGAGAATTTTTCTATAGATAAATATTGAGAATTTTTCTATAGAAAAAAAATCTAAGAATTTTTCTATAGGAATTTCCGTCATAGAAAAAATCTAAGAATTTTTCTATAGGAATTTCCGTCATAGAAAAAATCTAAGAATTTTTCTATAGAAAATTGAGAATTTTTCTATAGGAAAAAATCTAAGAATTTTTTATAGAAAAAAATTTAAGAATTTTTCTATAGGAAAAATCCAAGATTTCTTCTATAGGAAAAATCCAAGATTTTTTCTATAGAAAAAATCTGAGAATTTTTCTATAAAAAAAATCTGAGATTTTTCTAAAGAAAAAATTTGAGAATTTTTCTATAGGATAAATCTGAGAATTTTTCTATAGGAAAAATCTGATAATTTTTTATATTAAAAATTTTTCTATAGGAAAAATCTAACAATTTTTCTATAGGAATTTCCGTCATAGAAAAAATTTAAGAATTTTTTTATAGAAAATGGAGAATTTTTCTATAGAAAAAATCTGAGAATTTTCCTATAGTAAAAATCCAAGAATTTTTCTATAGAAAATTGAGAATTTTTCTATAGAAAAAATCTGATAATTTTTCTATGGGAAAAATCTAAGAATTTTTTTATAGGAAAATAGTTTCTATAGAAAAAATCTAAGAAATTTTCTATAGGAAAAAAACTGATAATTTTTCTATTGGAAAAATCTAAGAATTTTTTATAGGAAAAATGTAAAATAAGAATTTTTCTATAGGAAAAAAACTGATAATTTTTCTATTGACAAAATCTGTGAGTTTTTCTATAGGTAAAACTAATAAGGGAAGTATGCGAACTCTTATAAACCGATTTACCTGAAACTTAAAATGTATATAAAGAGACAATTCAAAGGTTGGGCTGTCTCGGCTTATCGGCCATTTCAGGGATTAAGGGTAAAAAACGGCGAATAAATCGTTTTTGGATTTTCAGCCATTTCTTCTTAAGAAACTTTATGATTTTTTCAGATGAGAAGAAAAGTATTTTTAATACCTATTCAACGGTGGCATAACCTTGTTAAAAATTCTGCTTAGTTAAATATTTTTTTTTTCACAAAAATGTGTAATTTTTGGGGATATTTATATGAAGACATATACCTACAATATCCATATAAATACGAAATAATCTTTAATAAATTTAAGTCTACTCGTATATTTGCTCTAGACCAGCGGTTACCAACCTATGGTACGCGTACCACTAGGGGGTACGCGAATCTGTCCGCGGGGGTACGCAAAATTTTAGTAATTTGGACTTTTTTTTTAGATTAACCTTTCAATGCTGGTTCCGCATCTGGCTTCCAAAGTTTTTCATAACGTCAGGTTTTTAAGAAAGTTGAGTTCAAAGTTTACAAAAAACTTATTTTTTTGCAATTTAGATAGAATTTTTTTGCGATATTTTGAGATCTGACCAGTTGTTTCCGATTAACCTTTCGATGCTGATTCCAAATAGTATTTCCAAATTTTTCTTTGATCTCAGGTTTTTGAGAAAATGTATGTCAAAGTTCTCAAAAAACGTGTATTTGGGCATTTTTGAGACGGTTTCTGATAGAGTGGAAATTTTGGTACTATTTTGTTAAGCTCAAAATGTCATTTCATTGTACATATATACGGGGGTGTTTCATTCGAAAAGTCACGGAATTGTTGATCTGCCCTTGTATTAAAAAAAAACAAAAAAAAAATCCAAAAATCTGTGATGTGTTTTTGGAACTTTTTTTAAGAGTTCAAAAAACGTCCGTTGTTTCAAATTTTGGTGTAGACTCGGTAAATCTGATTTGCAATATTTGCAGCTGTTTTTGCTCTGCAGAAAAATCAGCTCAAAATCCGCGTTTTCAGATGCATTGAACCACCCCAAGGAACGAAATTTTTTTCCAAAAAATACCACCATTGTTTTGATCTCCCCTAAAGCTTTCAAAAACATAATAATACCCGAAGATCAAAAATTTCAAAATTACCTCTAATATTTATATGAGAAGTTTTTTAATGAAAACAAAAAACTCGTTAGGGGGTACGCGGCTGACAAATTTTAAAATTAGTGGTACGCGAGCTAAAAAGGTTGGTAACCGCTGCTCTAGACGATATTCCTGTTAGTTCGAGAGCTATCGAAACTTTCCCGAACATTATTTCATAAAGAGGCAACGAAATTTTTAAACACTTATATGATCGATAAGCAGACACCCCAACCTCCTTTACATACATTCTAAGTTTCAGGATAATCGGTTCATAACGGTTGGAATATTTGCCTTAGATTTGTAACTTGAATAATAATTTACATGCTGGTGAATAAAAAAGTTTTTCATCAGCTGGTGAATAAAACTTAACATAATTATTTTCAGCATTTCTTTTTCAGATTTGTTTTTTTATTAATTTTTTTTCCATTAAATGATTTTTCATCAAATTTTTTTTTTTAATCAAAAAAAAATTTTATAGTTTTTTTGTTTCATCAACATTTTTTTTATGAATTTTTTTTATCTTCAAAAAAAATTTTTTTTTCATAAATTTTTTTTTTTCATGACATTTTTTTCATGATTTTTTTTTTTCATGAAAAATTTTTTTTCCATCAAAAATTTTTTTTTCATTAAAAATTTTTATTTACAAGAAACAAGTTAGAGCTTGCAATTCATTCGTTAAATCAATCATTATTTTGTTGGGCTTCAAATAAAAAATATATTAAATTTGTGATTAAAATCAAAAAAATGTTTCACTGAAAAATATTCAATTAATCATCTATTAATTGTGTGATTGGTATAACAATTTTCTTCATCGGAGGAGTTCCAATAAGAAAATTGATTGAAACCGCGTTTTTCGTGATTAAATTCTTTTTAAATTCTCTCTGTGTATTTTCAGCAAAACATTATCATGATTTAATGTTTTGGGCAAGAGAAAAAAAACTTGCATGAATTTTTATGTGTCGCATTGCAAAACGTTCTACCCTACGCTGCCCTTTCCGAACCATTCTTATCAAATTCTGTACCGACTTTAAGCAGTCATACCATGCAGTTACATCTCTTTAAACTTACCATTTGATCCCATTAATGACAATGGACTTTGTTTATTACAACCATTAGGTGTTATCGATAGACTTCCGCCGGCTTTGCTATTATATGCACTACCTCCATGTCCACCATTCGATTTATCATATATACAACTACTTGATGATGAAGCATTACGATGATGTTCTCCCAATAAACCTCTCGATAATGTACCATGATTTGAACTTTGGCTATATTTTTGATATTGACCATTTGATCCGGTAACATCATGGCTACTGCCACCATAATTTACTAGCAAAGAATTTGCTTTATGATTAAATAAATGCACACTAGCCGGCCTCTGCTGCTGCTGTTGCTGCTGGAGAACAGCATCATTGAGAGACGCTACCGATAATGCCGATGGTGTTTGTCTACCACTTTGATAGTTGACATTGTGAAATTGTTGATAGTGTATGCCCGGTGTGGAACATTGTTGTGGTGATAGAGAATCATTGCTTTTGGGCGGTGTGGAATGCGAGGATACGGACGATGTTGCATTGTTGGTTAGGGTAGTAGGCGGTAAACCGCTAGTACTTAGATTAGTACAACTTAAAATCATAACGGGTGAGTTATCATGCAAATCGGGTAAAGATGATGAAATGGTCGAAGAACCACTTATTGATTTGGTAAATTTTGAAGCACATGTTGCCACAGGTGAGTGATTATTGCTGTGAGTATCTTGTGATAATGGATTCTGTGATGTATCTATAGATTTGCGCGTTTTAAATAGGCGCATACTTAAAGTATTGTTGTAAAAGTTCCAGCAGAACTTAATAGAGTTTTAATATATTGCGGAATTTTTGTATTGAAAACATAATCTAAAATGAAAAAAAATATTTAAAAAAATAATGATTAGTCAAGATAATTACAGATAAATATGTAAGTATGCAAATTATTTACAAAACAATAATTATGTGGCAATTATATTTAATTTTTCTATAAATGTATATTTGTGTTTTTTTTTTAAATTAAAAGAAATAGAGAACTTCAACTCCAATTGATTGGCAGGCAGTAAAGTAATTATGGTGTTGTAATTTAACATGACATTTTAGATAGAGGTATCAAACAACACCTCAATAATTGTTCATTTATCTATTTATTTACATACTATAGTAAGTCTTTACAGTGAACGTCAAAAGTATGCTAACAGGGTTTTAGTGGATCCAATTCGTTAAAGACAAAGTTAACTATACTAAACCGTAGTGCAGGAACTTTATTAAGCTTTAATTTAAGCTTGATAGTGTCCAGAATGAGTACTAACACTAGTTTACAAATTAAAAATGCCTGCGAATTTTTTACTCTTGCCCAAAACATTAAATCATGATAATGTTTAGCGGAAGATATGGGTGTACTTGCCAAAACAAAGTTTTTTTTAAAAAAATAATGTTATATTACTTTGCTTTTTTACATTTTGGAGAGTATAAAAGATTCGGCACCAAATAATATAACACTCTCACTTGTTTTATGTACATTTGATAAACAAATGGAAAATTTTTATGCGAAAAGCTTAGACTTGGTGAAAAAGTAGTTTTGGTAAAATAAAAATGATTATTTTTTCACGAAAAACAAAATTATGTTAAAAAAAATTTGTGAACCCAAAATTTTTGGTGAAAAAAAATTGGATGAAAAAAAGTTTTTGATGAATTTTTTTGATGAAAAGAAAAATTTTTTGATGTAAAAAAAATTGATGAAAAAAAATATGAAAAAAAAAATTTTTTTGGTGAAAAAAAAAATGATAATAAAAAATTTGATAAAAAAATTTATGAAAAAAAATTTATGGAAAAAATATGATAAAAAAAAATTTATGAAAAATAAAAATTTGATGAAAAAAAAAAAATAATGAAAAAAAATTAATGAAAAAACAAAAAAATTATGAAAAAAAATTTTAATGAAAAAAAAAAAAAAAAATTTTGATGAAAGAGAAAATTAATGAAAAAAAAATTTGATGAAAAAAAATTTGATGAAAAAATAAATTGATGAAAAAAAAATTGATTAAAAAAAAAAATTGATAAAAAAAAAAAATATAAAAAAAATTATGAATAAAAAAGTTTGATGAAAAAAATAAATTGATGAAAAAAAGTTTGATGAAAAAAAAAATTTATGAAAAAAAAAAAATTTGATGGAAAAAAAATGATGAAAAAAAAAATTGATGAAAAAAAAATTATGAAAAAAAATATTTTTGTTGAAAAATAATTATGTGTCTTTTTATTCACCAGCTGGTGAAAAACGGTTTTATTCACCACGAGGTGAATTATTATCCAAGTTACAAACCCAAGTTATTAAAATTTTTGGTTTTAAAAACTGCAAATAGTAATTCTTGTTTTCTTTTTCGTTAATTGTTAGCTTATATAGTCAAACTGTGGTGGCGTCCTGCTACTTTTTTAAAATTAGACACCAGCCTAAAAATAAAAACATTATCATGTTAAAAAAAAATTTTGAGATTCACGACATTTTGCATTTATTTTCCACGTAAAATTTTGCGCTGCATCCAGAAATGAAGTTTTTGATGAACAGTTTTCGAGATATTGGTAACTTTTCAAATTTCAAATTTTTAAAAAAGTGCTTTTACTTCAGTAAAAGTTAATTTTTTTTGCTTTTAAATTTAATTTTTTAATTTAATTATAATTATCGCCTTAGATTTTATTAGAATTTTACCGAAATTTGGAAAAAATGTAAATTCTATTGTTAATATCAGAAAGAAAAATAAATTTTAAAATGCATTTCTCTGATTACAGTTTAAGTCTGATATTTCGATGAGTTACACACGGATTGACAAGCTTATATATCCCTCTACCACAGGCGCGGATCCACGGGGGAAAAAAAAGGAAATGTCACCCCCAAACCAAATTCGAAAGAAAAAAAAGGAAAAATGAAACAAAAGAAAAGAAGAGGAAAGAAGAGGAAAAAAGGAAAGCGAAAAAGAAATAATCTGAATTTTTTTTCTATAAAAAATACCTAAGAATCTGAAAATGGTTCGGAGTGTTGAAATTTTTCTGTTTTATGAAGAAAAAGAAACTTAAAATTTTTCCAATGGAAAAATGTCGTGAAATGTTAGGATATTTCTATATAAAAAAGTCTCGGTATATTAAAATTTTTCTTGAGAAAAAAATTAGGATTTTTGCAGACGAAAAATTTGGTAATTTTTAAAAATTTTTTATAGATGAAAAATTTCGGAATTTTTCTAGACGAAAAATTTTTAAATTTTTTTATAGGAAAAATTTGAGAATTTTTCTGAAGGAATAATTTGCGATTTTATTTTGAATTTTTTTAGGACAAAATCTGATAATTTTTCTATAAGACAAATCTGTGTATTTTTTATTAGAAAAAATTGACAATTTATCTATTGAAAAAATCTAGAAGAAAACGGTTAAAAAAGAAAGAGAAAAAGAAAAGCAAATTATGGGGAGTTGCTTTCAGGAAAAGTGTTTTAGAATTTTAGAAATTTTTGTAGGAAAAAGTCTTTAAATTTTTCTATAGGAAAAATAGGAAAATTTTCGTCTGGGAAAATTTGAGAATTTTTCTATAGAAAAAATTTATAAGAAACTGAGACTTTTTCTAAAGAAAAAATTACACAGAATCTGTGACTTTTTTATAGGAAAAATTAGTCGGAGTCTGAGATTTTTTGTATTTAAAAATATCTCAGAATCTAAGACTTTTTCTCTATGAAAAATGTCTCAGATTCTGAGATAGTATCATAGAATATGGAATAATTTTTTGTATTTAAAAATGTTTCAGAATCTGAGACTTTTTAATAGGAAAAGCTGGACATTTTCGGAGGAAAAAAGTCTTAGAGTCCAAGAAAAAAAGTTCTCAGACTTTTTTAATAGCAGAAGCTGAGACCCTTTCTATGGGAAAAATGTCTTAAAAGCTGAGACCTTTTGTATAAGAAAAATGTTTCAGAAGCTGGAACATTTTTTTATAGGAAAAATATCTCTGAATCTAAGACTTTTTGTAGAAAAAATTTCTTAGATTCTACGACTTTTCAATAGGAAATATGTCTCACAATCAGAAAATGTTTCAGAATTTTAAATGTTTTTCTAAGTAAAAGTGTCTCAGAAAACTACACTTTTTCTATAGAAACATTTTTCAGAATCTTGAAAATTACCACCAAACATTCTAAAAAGCATTAAGGTCTTTAATTCTTCTCATCTCAGGTACTTTTTATAGAATAAGATACGTTCTGGTATCTTAGAACTTTTTTTGTGGAAAAATGGGGAAAAAAGTCACTAAATATGAAATTTTTTTTATACGAAGAATTTTTCTAAATATACATATTCCTATAGGAATTTTTTGGTGCGTAAATTGCTTAATTATCTGAGATTTTTCTATATAAAAGTGTATCAGAATATAAAAATTTTTATATAGCAAGAACTTTAAAAATTCTGAAAGCCTTTCTGTTGCAAAATGACTTAGAAATTCGGGAAATGTGTCAGAATCATAAACTTTCTCTTTATGCAAATGACTCAGAAAAAAATTTCAAAATCAGGAAACTTTTTTGAAATAAACCTGTTGGAAATGTTGAAAATTTTTTAAAATCTGTGTCTTTATCTGTCAGAAAATGCTTTAGAACCTGAGCATTTCTTGAGGAGACATTTTTCAAAATACCAAACATTTTTTTATGTTCTAAAACCTTTTCTACAGGAATACGTTTTTAAAATTTGGAAAAGTTTCTATAAAAAAATTAAAATATGAGTTTAACACTTAAAAGCCTTAATGATTCAAATCCGGCTCGAGGTTCCTGCAAAAAAAATTGTTGAGAAAAAAAAAAATATTTAATAAATATTACAGTACAAAATTGTGAATTTGAAGCAATCATCTTAAAAATGTTTTAAAAAAATTTCTAAAAAATGTCTAGAAATAATTTTATTTTCCAGTTCGACCTTCGTGGCACATTGATTACTTACTCAATCTGGACGCTATTAAGCTTAAATTAAAGCTTTTTAAATTACCTACACAACACTTTTTTAGATAATACTCGTTTTGCTAATAAGGTTTGGTTTGTTAACTTTGTCTTTAATGAATTGCATGTACTATAGACCTGTATCTATACTTTTGACACTCACTGTATTTTACATACAGTATACATACAGTATAAGATGCTTGTCTCTGTGTATATTATGCTAATATTTTTTTTTTAATGTTTTTTATAAAAGACTTTAACATACGTATGTTAAAGAATGTTTTTGTTTTCTGGTATTTCTTTTTCTATTTTACAAATGCAGGTGTTAATTGCGAATATAAATGCAAAATATTTGAAGGTTTTTTTTTCCTATACAATCTAATGAGTTTTTAATAACGCATGTGGATAAATTTATGTACTCATATTACCAAAATATGTATAGGGGATTGTTAAAAGTAATCAATATTATTATTTTTAGTAAATAAGATTAATTGGCGTAAACGCCTTTAATTGTTAATCAATTAAAATGACGACGCAGGCGCTGCCTTAATCTGATTATATAATAGGACGTCCTGTCAAATCTAAACTTTCAACTTTCGTGTCGTAATAGCTGCAGAACGATGGCCACGGAGTAAAATTCATGTCCGAAATTTTTAACCGAATCCGGCTCAAAAATTATGAATTTTTGCGTACTTTAAAAAATTCTAAAATAGCGATTTTGGTATACAGATGCTGATTTTTAAATATAAAAATTATTTTTTTTAATCAAATTGATCTAAAAAATATAGAAACAAATAAAAACACGATTTTGTTCCAAAAATGCTGACCAGTATCTGTGGAACAAAATCTCTAATCAGCAAAATCGTGCTTTAATTTTTTTTTTGAATATTTTTTAGATAACATGCTTAACATTTTCCAACTTTTGGGACCAATTTGAAAAAAAAAATATTTTTATGTTTAAAAATCAGCATATGTAGACCAAAATAACTTTCTTGGAATTTATTAAATATTTTTCTCATAGAGTGCGAAAAAATCCTAATTTTTGAGTTGGATGTGTTTAAAAACTACTGACCAAAATTCATGTAATTTTGGTCAAAAAACTTAATTTTTTCTCACTTTAACGACTGGTTGCAGACTGAAGATGCCCTTGCAAAATTTTTAACATGATAATGTTTTTAGGCTGGTGTCTAATTTTAAAAAAGTTGCAGGACGCCACCTCAGTTTGACTATAAAGGCTAACAATTAACGAAAAAGAAAACAAGAATTACTATTTTCATTTTCTTAAAACCAAAAATTTTTTTAACTTGGTTTTGTAACTTCGATAATAATTCACCTCGAGTTGAATAAAACCGTTTTTCACCAGCTGGCGAATAAAAAGTAACATAATTAGTTTTCAACAAAAAAAATTTTTTTTTTCATCAAACTTTTTTTCATAAATTTTTTTTTTCATAATTTTTTTTTTTGTCATTTTTTTTATCAATTATTTTTATTTATAAATTTTTTTTTTTTCATGATTTTTTTTTTTTATTAATTTTTTTTTCATCAATTTTTTTTTTAATAAAAAAAATTTTTTCATCAATTTTTTTGTTTTTTCATCAAATTTTTTTTTTATAAATTTTTTTTTATAAATTTTTATTTTTTATTTTATTTTTTTATTTTTATAAATTTTTTTTCTCACCAAAAATTTTTTTTTTATATTTTTCTTTTTCATAAATTTTTTTTACATCAAAAAATTTTTCTTTTCATCAAAAAATTCATCAAAAACCTTTTTTCATCAAAATTTTTTTTTCACCAAAAATTTTGGGTTCATTAAATTTTGTTTAACATAATTTTTATTTTCGTGAAAAAAAATCATTTATTTTTAACAAAACTACTTTTTCACCAAGTCTAAGCTTTTTGCATAAAAAATTTCCATTTGTTTATCAAATGTACATAATACAAGTGAGAGTGTTATGTACTTTGGTGCCGAATTTTTTATACTCTCCAAAATGTAAAAACACTTTTTTGCACTTATTTTTGCATTCACTTTCGAAATGTACAGCTCTTTTGGTTTTTTAATGGGGTCCTCGACTGATATTTCAATTCGTTTTGCATGGAATAGCAAAGTAATATAACATTATTTTTTCTAAAAAAAACTTTGCTTTAGCAAGTACACCCAAATCTTCCGCAAAACATTATCATGATTTAATGTTTTGGGCAAGAGTACAAAATTCGCAGGCATTTTTTCATATATTTTCAGACAATCAACTATTCTGTAGCCATCGTTCGACAGGTATTACGACACGAAATATAAGCTAACGACTAAAAAAAGAAAATAAGAATTACTTTGATTTTAAACTTGGATAATTATTCAAGTGCTGGTGAATAAAACGTAGCATAATAATTTTTTAGCTAATTTTTTCATAATTTTTTTTTTTCATCAAAAAAAAAAAAAATTTTATATTTTTTTTTTCTTGTCATTACATTTATTTTTTCATCAAAAATATTTTTTCATTAAAAATATTTTTTCATAATTTTTTTTTTTTCATAAAAAAATATATTTTTTCATCACAATTTTTATACCCTCCAACCACAGTATGGGGGTATACTCACTTTGTCATTCCGTTTGTAACGCATCGAAATATCGATCGGGGACCCCATAAAGTATATGGGGGTTTTCGTGTCAACTGACACAACTTTTGAAACCGATGTCTTCTGATCGGGATGAAATTTGCACCAAGGTTAGTCCTATTGGATAGTAGTTCAGACACAATTTTTCAATGAGATCGGTCAAGAACTCTCTGAGTTAAAGGGGGTCGAAATTTGACATTTTGGCCAAAGAGGTGTTGATTCTCATCCATGTAACTTCTTACCTATTGTTTTTAGCAAAATGTGTCCCAAAGAGTTTAGATAGCTATTTTTTCAGTCTTTCGAAAAAAAAATATAAAAAAAATAAAAAATAAATTTTTGATTTTTTTTCTTAAAAATCCAAAACTTTTTTGACTTTTTCCTCAAATTGGGCCCTTTTTTTTTTTTTTTTTGATTCAAAAGGAAGCTTAGGTAATTTTCTTTAAGAGCTGTGGGGTCGCTTAGTAGGATGCGAGTGGGATATCTATGAAATTTTTTTTTTTTTTAACTTTGGAACACAAAAAACGGTTCTTCAATTTACACTATTAGACGTGGGATAGCTAACCAGTTTTCGATTTCGATCCGCGATACCCTCTAACTTTTTTAGGTTCGAAAAAGAAAGCACGAGCCAAAAAATGTTGGCGGTGGGGAGGGGCCATATGGCCCCTCATTGGGGTCAAGGGCTCAATTTGAGGAAAAAGTCAAAAAAGTTTTGGATTTTTAAGAAAAAAAATCAAAATTTTTTTTTTTTAATTTTTTTTCGAAAGACTGAAGAAATAGCTATCTAAACTCTTTGGGACACATTTTGCTAAAAACAATAGGTAAGAAGTTACATGGATGAGAATCAACACCTCTTTGGCCAAAATGTCAAATTTCGACCCCCTTTAACTCAGAGAGTTCTTGACCGATCTCATTGAAAAATTGTGTCTGAACTACTATCCAATAGGACTAATTTTGGTGCAAATTTCATCCCGATCAGAAGACATCGGTTTCAAAAGTTGTGTCAGTTGACACGAAAACCCCCATATATATTATTGATCTAGAGTTTGCAAATAATCGAGATATTTCATAATCGCGATTACGATTAAAAAAATTGCCGTTAATCGCGATTACGATTAATCGAATTTTTTAAATAATTTGAGTTGCAATATCTTTAAAAAAAAATATTTTGAAATTTACATTTTAGAACGTATTTTTAGGAACAAAAACTGTTATTTTTAAGAAATAAAATTAAAAGCTTTCGAACTTCCCAGTAAAAATTATTCGAGATTTTAGCACCGGTCTCTTTTTTTAGTATTACATTGCGCTCCAGCGTCCTTGAGAATTTTTAGTTAAGATTTTTTTTAAACTTATAATTAAAATTCTTTGTTTATAAAATTTCATACATACTTTAATTTTTGACATCTTTAACTCTTTTTAAATGACCAAAAAGATTTTGGGAGAAAAATACTAGATTTTTTTACATCTTTATTGCGGTTAAATAAGCTCTACAAAGAGTTCTTCAATTAGCGCTGAAAAGTGACATGATTTTACTGGGTCTTAATAGCTTTTTATCTTTGCTACTAAAGAGTACTCTAAACTGTGACTGATTTAGATTCGCTCTTTGGATCATGATTTTTTTCCAAAGCTGCTTCCAGTTTACCAAAATTTCTGCGGGGTCGTGTCAACATACCTGCCGATGGCCAGTTAGCTCTTGTGAGGAAATTTATTTAAAAAATTAACAAGGCATCATTAGTCAACCAGCGGTAAAAGTATGAAAAAATAAAGTTTTTTACAAAATTTCATGCCCAAATTTGTTGACCAAAGTCTTTTGAGTATATTTTAAAAACAAAACTCTTTAAAATTTACTGAGATCAGAATTTAAATTTTACCATAAATTTGAATGACTTTTACGAGAAAAGGAAAGAAAAATCACAAACAAGTTAAATGAACCATGGGTCAACCCATCAAAACTTTCCGGGTTTCTTAACATTCCAGAATTAATGATTTTTGTTTGAAATTAACCCGAAGGTAATCGTTTTTAACACTAATTAAGTTTTTTTGACAAATAATTTTAATAGACACTTTAAAATTGGTTTCAAAAAATTTTGGAACTGATTTAAATTCGTTATAAAAACAGTGTATTTCATAAAAAAATTTTAATCGTAATCGCATGATTTTTTTGTCGATTACGATTACGATTAATTGGTGCGATTAATCGCGATTACGATTACGATTTTAATCGTTTTGCAAACTCTATTATTGATCTATGATCGATTCTAAGACTTTTCTAGAATGTCCGTATGTCCGTCCGTCCGTCCGTCTGTATAAGACACGATGCAGTCCAAAATAAAAGAGCTAGACTTCCGAAGTTTGGCACGAATATGTCTTTTGGTCCTAGGCATTTAAAGTTTGTAAATGGGGAAAATCGGACCAGGGGGAAAAAAGTTCCCCTCTGAAGAACTTAACTAACCTCTGAAAAACGCCATATTTTCTCAGGTTTTTTTGTATTTTTGTTAAGCAAATGAAACAATTTGATGCCAGAAAAAGTTCAGGGTCCTGCACTTGGACTTGGGAAATACGAAAAATATTTTTTTTTGCCCGCCCCCCTTTTGTGGGCGTGGATTTTAAAAATGTTTTTAAATAATGATAAAATTGAATTACTTAAGCTCAAAATGCATAATAAATTAATTTTTAAACATTTATCGCATTGGTTTATGTGCCCCCAAATGACCCCTTCTGACCCCCTCCCCCCAAAAAAAAGCGCCCCTGCAATTTTTTTTATTTTTTTTTTATCTGTTGGAGGGTATTATAGATTCGGCACAGCCGAATTTAACACTCTCACTTGTTTTTTATAATTTTTTTTCTATCTAAAAATTTTTAACTCAATTTTTTTCATCAAAATAACTTTTTGATCAAGTCCCCAGTTCTTCTGACATAAAAAGATACCATTTGTTAAAGTTCGTAGTTTCCCGATTTTCCAGTTAAAGAATAACCCCAACGACATTGCAACACAAGTCAAATATTTTTGTGTGTTAATATTGACCGTAAAAGGCAACTGTTCCGACCTCGACGCTAAGCGAAATTAAAATCGAAAATAGCTTCACTATATTAATTACACAAAATGTAGTATTAAATAGATACAATTTTGAATATCCCCAAAAAATCACAGAAATGTTATTTTGAAACCCCCATAAAAATGATTTTTCTTTTAATTTTTGCTTTTATTTAATTCCAAACTTTGTGAATAAATATCACTTGTTGCTTAAAGGCAAACCCGATTATTAGCTGGCATTTTTCTGTTCAAGAAACTGGCGCCGTCAATATACTGAATGCAGTCCCTAATTGGCTCTAAATTTTTGTTTCTTTAGTGTAGACTAAAACCCAATTTAACAAATTAGGTTTAAACAATTATATTCATAAAACACCTAAAAAACTAACTCTAATTTGTTAATTTGTTTGCTTTTTACTATAATTTTAAGTTTATTAATGATGATTTAAAAAAAAAATATTTCTCACCAAATAATTTGCCAAAATAATAATTTTAAAATTACCATTCATGTCTAACAAGCTAAATTTGTTTAATGTAATTACATGCACAAACCTGACTTTTGAAAAACTTGAAAAATGTTTTAGTTTATTTTTAACTTGGTTTAACGTTTTAAAACAAATATTTAATTTGTTTATTGCTACCGGTTTACTTAATAAGAAAGTATGTAATTTTTATTTTATATATAATTAAATATTTTTTTTTATAATATGCATATAAAAAAAGTAAGTCACCGGGTTTAATTTTTCATAAAAGAAAAGCAGAAAAAAAATTATTTGACCGTTACACATTATTGAAATGTTGACCACAATAACCAAGAAAATAGTTTAAAAATAATTTTTTTTATGATTTTTTTTTTTTATAAAGTGAAAACATTTTTTCCACTATGGTTTTAAAACAATATTTCTTCCTCTTATTTTCTATTTTGATTTGTGGTTAAAAATTTTTTTGTGATTTGAATTATTATTAATGTTATACATATTTTTTATTTTTTTGTTTTGATTTGGCAATTATATGCTCTACTGGATGTGGCAAAGTAGCAATAAACTATTGCAACTTGTAAATTTATTATTTGTTTTATTTTTTTGTTTATATTTCAAGTGTATAAATTAACAATTAGCTGTTAACAACATTATTAAAATTATGAAAATATAAAATTTCAAATATACAGCCCTAGGCATTTATTGGTAAAATGATCTCTAATGATGTTAATATGGAATTTTCGTAAATTCATGCATAACATACTGTCTCGTTTTGAACGAGATTTCAGTATAAAATAATACAGTGATACATTATCGAAATCTGTTTTTGCATATTTGATTTAGATTAATTTATTTTATCATTTTTTTAATAATATTTTTTTTTTGAAATATACAATTTATTTGATTATTATTTTTTATAATAATATTTTTTTTCTATAGATTTGATTTATTTGACGATCGTGGTCTTACTAAGAGATTGTACAATTTGCATTTCCTAATTCTCAATGAATGTAGAGTTTAATATGTTTTAATATTTTTGTTTGAATATAAGCGATTTGTCATTTAAATTCGCTTTGTTATTGTCTGATAATGGAAAATTACCAACATAAATAAATTAAGGTGCGTTCACACGAGAAAGAAATCTCGAAAGAAAAATCGAAAATTTGTCAACTCTAACATTTTTAAATATAGGGATTTGAAAAAAGTGGTTTACTCGTAAAACGCAAAACGAATATTATTTTTTTCGGAATGAAATCACTTTCAAAAATCAAAGTGGAATTGAAATGCATAAAAGTGCCCCATCATCTCTAAAAAATATAAATTTTGTTTACGTTATAATTTTTTTATTAAACAAAATACAGACTTCAAATCAAAAATAATATCAATATCTTCCAAAAATCTGTAACAGTATCAAAAAAAAAGGTAAGAAATAATACGTTTTAGAGGAATTTGATTTGACACAATTATTGAAAAAGTCAAATTCACAGGTACACAGAGTCGTTTTTTAGTCTTTGTCTAGCAGTTTTCTCTCCCGTGTAAACGCACCTTTAAAAACTGAAAAATAATTTTCTTGAAAATTATTCTATGAGAATATCATAGTTTTAATTAGTAAAGGAAATAATGACCTCGAGCTAGAATAAACTTAAAATAACACTTTAAATGTCGATTAAAAATATTTTAATTTTTTAATAAATATTAATCAGAATTTCGATTAATGTTTAATTTTCAACAGAATAAAAAATATATATTTTTTATCATTTAAACCATTTTTAAACATTTTAATTCAAATTTTAATAAAATATAAAAACAAACAAAAATTGCAAATATTTATGCTTTATGCTATACCTTTTAAATTTTTTTAGCTATAAAACAAAAACAAAATATTTTTGTATTTATTTTTATACTCTCCCCCTTCAATATGCATTTATTTTTTAACCACATTTTAAACCAAAGTGTGATTTTAAACCCAACCACAACAATTTCATGCAAAGAACTGCACATAAAAACAAGTAAAAAAGTTTAAGATGACTTAGTCGAATCAATGAATACCCTTCAAAATGTGAAAAACATTTCAACTTATTTTTGGTGATTATATATTTTTTTTTTAAAGAAAATTCTGAATGGATAAAACCGGATCAGGGATTAAAAAGTTCCTTTAAATAACCCAAGCTCTGAAAACCCTATTTTTTATTTTTTTTTGTACTTTTATTAAACAAATGAAACATTTTTATGTCATACGAAGTTTTTCATTCCGTCCCGTTTTGTGGTCGTGGTAACACTTTTACTTGTTTTTTGTATTTTTGTTAAACAAATGAAACTTTTTTTGTCAGAAGAAGTTAAAACTTGGTGAAAAAGTAATTTTGGTTGAAACAAATGAGCAAACAAATTTTTGATAATTTTTTTTTTTTTTTTTTAAATATGTTTTTTGATGAAAAAACAAGTTTTTACTAAAGAAAATTGATAAAACAAATTAAATAAAAAAAAATTGTGATAGCAATTTTTTTAATAAAAAAAACTAATGAAATTCTAAAAAATTTTGGTGAAAAAAAAAAAAATTTGGTGAAAATAAAAATATTGGTTAACAAAAAATTTTTATGAAAAAATTTTACCAAAAGCAATAGTTTTCGAGAGAAAGTAGTTTTTTAGAAAAAATATTTTACATGGAAAATTTTGTTGTGATTACCGTTAAATATATTTAAGAATCTATTGTAATAAAAATCTGTCCAAAAAAAAATTTCCTGGGATAATTAAAACAGTAATTGTTATTTTCCTTTTTTTGGACGTTAGCTTATATAGCAGCTAACCATAACATTTTTGCTTGTATGGAAGTAGCAGGCGAAAAGTCAAAAGAATTTAATTGTGTACATGTGTCGACGATGCACAAGCAGCAATTTTTAGGCAATGCCCGCTGACGTAGAAATTTCATAAATGTCCACTACTGCTGTATATAGGGTGACCATTTATTCAGAACTCAAATCAGTACGCCCAGGTTTGATGTTTTTTTTTTCTCTAGAAATAATTCTCTGAAAACTTTTTTCTATGGAAAACACTGATGATTTTTTTAACACTCAAAAGATTTCGGTGAACTAACAAACTTGCCATAAACTGTTGTCATTATTTTTCAGAAAATAGGGTTGACTTCAAACAACTTCATTAGAATGTATTGATCGTTTTAGTGCAGAAAAAGAAAATTTCTAAGATTCTGAGGACTTTTTAACTTTGTAATCATGCAATTATATTATATTAAAAAAAATATAGAAAATCTATCATTCCGTAAACCTTTCTTTATAGAAAACCTCACAGATTTTGTGCGCCTTTTCATATAAATTTATGAAGATCAAAACTATCTCATGCTCAGATATATTTTTGCGTTAAGGAACCTCTTGGCTCATAAACTCTAAGCTCCTTAGAATTAATTCATTATAAATTGTCTCATTGTCCGACTTATGTTTTGAAAAACTACTCTGACGACTTACGAGTGTTTTATGGAAACTCAAGTTTTTGTATAGAATTTGGGAATAAAATGATTTTTTTATGTTGAAATGTTCAAAAATCAGTACATTCAGTACATATATAAAAAATCAGTACAAATCAGTACAACGTTGTTTGATCAGTGCACTTTTTAGAAAATCAGTACGAATGGCCAGCCTAGTTATATAGCCAAACTGAGGTAATGTCCTGTGTCCTGTAAAAACATTATAATGTTAAAAATTTTTTGAGATTCTGAGAGTTTTTTTGACTCTTGGATATTTTTTTCTATAGAAAAACCCTCAGATTCTCAGACATTTTTTTGAATCGATTTGCCTGAAACTTAAAATATATTATATAATCATTTTTGACCGCATGATAAAATGTTTTTATTTATTGTTAAAATTTTTTAATTACAAATCATAATAATTTCAACCTAACCGAGAACTGAAAACAATGTATCGTTGCAGCAAAATCGGGTTCTGGTGGGAATCGAACCCACGACCCCCTGCTGCACGCTAAAAACTAACCTACAAGGTAGGGGTATAACGTTTTTTAACATTTTTTGAAAATATCAAATCGGCCCTAAGGAGGAAGTATACAGCATAAAAAATTATAAATAAGAAAAAAATGTGGCATCAATATTAATATAAAAACACAAAATTTTTTTTGGTTTCAATATTTTTTTCTTGTTAAAAATGTCATTTTCCTACCAAATATCAAAAAAAAAAAAAATAACAACAAGTAAAAAAGTTAAATTCGGCCTTGCCGAATGTATTAATACCCTCCACAATTTCAAAAAGATTATTGCAAAAACTTAAAAAAAAAATAATTTTTTGAAAAAAAAAATTTCCGCGAAAAAAAAAATCCGTAATTTTTTTCTTTTTTTGTCAAAAAATATGTACGTACTTGTTTAAATACCATTTGAATTATGTTCAAATATGTCAACCAGCAGCCGAAATAAAGCATTTTGTATTTTAAGGTTATGTTGAATGTACTAAAATTTTTGAGGTGTGCTTACATTTTTGTTCATAACTTTTGAACCGCTAAACCGATATCGCTCAAATGCAATACCAAACTTCTAGGGAGAACTTCCAATAATTATGTTAAGTTTCAGTCATCTCTGTGTAGTATTTTGGCCGTCATCACCATTTCCACAGACAAACTGACAGACAGACGGACATCGCTAGAATGTCTTAAAATCGATCGGGGATCATGAATATATATACTTTATGGGGTCCCAGACCGATATTTCGATGAGTTACAAACGGAATGACAAACTAACATCGAAAAAACTGAATACATTATAAATTTTAATAATATGTATGAAAAAAAATTATTTCCAAATTTTTTTTATTGGATAGGATTTAAGAAAAAGAGGTTTATGCGGAAGGTTTTTATTTCGAAATGTCCCAAGTAAAGTGGGTTCGGTATCAGTACATCACTGACCATTACGTAAGGATAGGTCCGAAATTCGGTTATACCCCTACTACAAGGGTCCCCACTTATCGGCCATGTCAGTTTTTCGTTGCCACCTTATGAAACAATATTCACCTTCTTGAAAATTCCGAAAACTTCCGATGAGAATAAAGTTTCTTAAAAAAAAATTCCTCAGAAACCCAAAAAACTATTTTTTCACCCATTTTTTTAAACCCTAAATCCCCGATATGGCCGATAAGCCGAGACACCCCAGTCTTAGAATTGCCTCTTTTTTATGTATACCCGAGCAAAAATTTTCTGGTCTAATCATATATAATTTGATACAATCTTATATGAGTTAATATGCTTCCGTATAAGTTTATATAAAATTTATCTATCTATCACTTTGATACGGTTGATCCACGTTATATGGTTAGATATTGCTCCATATATGATTAGATTCGTATTTTGGTTTTGCTTATCAAATTATATAAAAATAGATATTATAAGATCAATTTGATCTAATTAGATTTGACCAAATTCAGGATCAACTTGTATCAATTTTTATATTTTTTGATCTAAAGTAATACAATTAGATATTATTTGTTACAACCGTTTTACGGATCAAATTAGATCTATTTAGTAAAATTAGCATAATATTTTTACTAGGGTATTTAAAGTTTCAGGTAAATCGGTTCATTAAAGTTGGAGTATTTTCTTATGAGAAATTTTTCATATAAAAAAGTCTCATATTCTGAGACATTATTCCTATAGAAAAAGTTTCAGATTCTGGGACATTTTTCATAACGAAAAGGTCTAAGATTTTAAGACATTTTTCTCTTAGTCTTTCCTGAAAAAATAAATACTCAGATTTTTCTATAGAAAAGTTCTCAGATTTTTCGAATAGAAAAATTTTAAGATTCCGAGACGTTTTTGTATAGAATTTTTTTTCTTGCAACATCTTGTTCCAAAGCGACTTCTAAAGTTTCAGGTTGTATAAGAGTTAGGGCAGTCATATTACCAATTCCCTTATTAAACGGGTCTGGAAGACCACACTGCTATTTCGATGAGTTGCAAACGAAATGTGAAACTTATATTATAGAATGTAGGGTTAACAAATAAGAAACATAATAAAACCTTAAAGGAGCACATGCCTGCATGGCTGGCTGGCTAGCTGACTCTACACATGCACAAACAGAATATAAGCCACAAAACTAACAGAAACTTGAAAATAAAAGGCGCTTAAAGCCAGAGTTTTTTTGTGTTCTTTTTTTTGTGTAACTGCTACAATTCTTGGATATTTTTTTAAGGCTTTTTTTTGTGTGTGGAGTTGTTATTATTAGTATTTTTTTGTAATTTTTTTTTTATTATTAACAGAGGGAGGTAGGGAGGGAAGGAAGGTTATATACATATACTACGTTAATAACTGACAGACTGGCAAGTCCGCATTCTTTTAAAGGTTGCCAACTTTAAAAACCAAAAAGGCTTGCTTGCCTTGCAACTCTTAACTTGTTACAATTTTTTTGTTGTTGTTGTCTATAGGCAAATTGTGTGTTGTTAAGATTCTTTTACATTCGTTTTCTTCTGGGCATTCTTTTGAACGATCTACATATAATATAGTAAAACTTTAAACACACACTAAACAAAAAAAAAGAAAAAAAAAAAAAATAATAAAAAAATGTAGGCGTGAGGTTTGCACTGAATAACTGAACAAAAAAATAGCCGGCATATAGAGTTTTTATGCTGTTATATTACTTGTAGGTTAGTTCTTGATTTTTTTGATTGGTATTTTACTAGTTGCAATTTATGTTAGGAATTTGTTTTTGTTGGACGGTTTTTTTTTAAATTTTTTTTTTTTATTTTTTTTTAGTTTGGCCTGCTGCTTGCTGTCTCATGCATAAGGAATTCCATTTTTCCACAATAATTGATAAATGCTTTAAGACATTTAGAGTAGCTTCTGGAAATGACGTTTTTTTTTCTAAATGGGCTTGTTAAGATATTCTTTTTTTTTTTCTTTATGTATTTTATGTAGTAAGATACGTATGTTTGTTAGTTTGCAATAGAGATGCGCGCGTGACACGAATTTGTCGTGATTCACGTGATTCACGCGTGAATCACGCGTGATCGTGAGTGAAATTTATTTTTACTCACGTGATCGTGAGTGCGCGTGATTAGAAAAAATAGTTTCGTGCATGAGCGTGCGTGAGTAATTTTTGTTTCGTGAGTTTGCGTGATTGTTTTGTGTTGTTTGAAACAGAAAACAAGTAAAAAAATCGTCATTATATTGAATTTAGAGGGTAATTTAAACAAAATTGTGATTTAAATAAATTTTTATTATTGTTTTAAGGAAAATCAATACTTTTTATGCAAGAAATCGAAGAAAGTAAAATAAAAATTTGTTAATTTTAATTTCGTGAGTCTCCGTGAGCGTGATTATTTCGTGAGCGTGAGAAAAGTTTTAGTTACTCACGTGAGCGTGCGTGAACGTGAGCAGAAAAAATTATTTCGTGCGTGATCGTGCGTGAGCAATATTTTTATTTCGTGAGCGTGAGCGTGCGTGAGTCAAAATTCACTCACGCGCCCATCTCTAGTTTGCAATAAAAAAAATCTTATGAAAGGATTTTTTTTATGGATTTTTAATTAATTTAAAATGATTTTTATGTATTCTAGGAAGACTTTAAGATACACAGTTTAACAGTCATATCTAGATCTGTTAAGAAAGGTTTACACCATTTGGTAAAGTAGTGGGAAAAAATTTAATAAAATTTTGAAAATTCCATTTGAAAATTGAAAATTTTAATTGAGAATCAAAGATTGCAAATGAGAATCGAAAATTTGATTTTATAGTCGAAGATTTCATTTGAAATTTAAAAACTACAATGTAAAATTGGATAAATCGAGTTTTTAAATAAGATCTGTTGAAATAACACTCATTTCAATTTAAAAATTACACTGTGCTACAAAAGTGAAGAAAAAACTTATACAGAGGTTCTCATATAAAAATTCAGGTTGGTTGTAATCCATATAGTACGGAAATACTTATAGTTTTTATCCATCACTTCGTTTAGTACTTTTTATACCCTCCACTTACAATTAGTGATAGGGGGTATATATAAGTTTGTCATTCCGTTTGTAACTCATCGAAATATCGGTCTTTGACCCCATAAAGTATATATATTCATGATCCCCGATCGAGTTTAAGACATTATAGAGATGTTCATCTGTCTGTGGAAATGGTGATCACGGTGAAAATATTACACGGAGATGACTGAAACTTAACATATTTATAGGAAGTTCTCCCGAGAAGTTTGGTATTGCATTTAAGCGATATTGGTTCAGCGTTTCAAAAGTTATGAACGAAAATGTAAGGACACCTCAAAAATTTTTGTACATTCAACATAACCTTATAATACAAAATGCTTTAATTCGGCTGCTGGTTGACATATGTGAACATAATTGAACACCGAGTGGTATTTAAACAAGTACGAACATATTTTTTGACAAAAAAAGTAAAAAAATCCGCGATTTCCTTTCATATAAAGTTTTTTGCAATAATCTTTTTGAAATTGTGGAGAGTATCACTACATTCGGCAAGGCCGAACTTGTCTTGTTTTTTACTTGTTTTTATTACCAAATGTCTTAAATGTCTTGCATTTTACAAACCGACGGACGGATGGATATCGCTAGAATGACTTACAAACAGTGGCGGGTACAGCTTTTGGGTTTGGGGGGGATTTTTTTTTTTTACTTTGAATAAAAAAAAAATGATTATGATTTATCGGCCGAGCAAAAACAACTGTTTCTTTTGCAAAAAAGTGATGGGAATCATCAAATTTATTAGCATTTTCGAGATATTTTTACTATAAAAAAGGTCTCATAATGTTAGATTTGCTCGTACTGAAAAAATTTTAGATTCTGAGACTTTTTTTTTTATAGAAAAAGTTTCAGATCTTTTTCCTACATAAAAAATCTCATATTATGAGACCTTTTTCTTAAAGAAAAAGTCTCAGATTCTGCGACCTTCTTCCAATTGAGAAAGTTTTAACTTCTGAGACGTTTTTTCAACAATAAAAATTATTAGACTTTGTGACCTTTTTTAAAAAAAAATAATGATTCAGATTTTGAGACCTTTTCCTTAAAAAAGTCTCACATTGTTAGACCCTTTTCCTATCGAAAAAGTATCAGATTCTGCGACCTTTTCCTTAAAAGAAAGTCTCAGATTCTGACACTTTTAGAATTCGGGAATTATTATAGAGTTTTTTGTACCTTTTTCTATAGAAAAAGTCTCAGATTCTGTTAGTAGATAAACACTTTTTATGCAAATCAAATTAAGATCCTGTAAAATTTTTTATAAAAAAAAAAAAATATTCTAAGTCATTAGTTTATACCAAAATTCAAAAAAATATTGTCAGATATTTTTTCATAGAAAAATTTTCAGATTATGTCACATTTTTCCTTT
Source organism: Pegoplata infirma (assembly GCA_963921195.1). NCBI lineage: Eukaryota > Metazoa > Arthropoda > Insecta > Diptera > Anthomyiidae > Pegoplata > Pegoplata infirma. The sequence continues at coordinate 231,300,481 of OY992538.1, read as the reverse complement.
AAAATTTCCCCAATAAACATTTTCAGATTTTTTTTCTACGATAAATTTTCGGATTTCGAGATTTTTTTCTTTCGGAAAATTTTTTAGAAATTTTCCTTCTTCCTTCTTTCTTATGTTTTTCTTCTTTTTCTTTCTTTTTTTCTTCTTTTTTCTTTTTTTTCTTTTTTTTCATTTTGAAATTTGGTCTGGGGGGGGAAATTTCCCCTTACAAGGGAATTATCTCAACCCTTACGAACCGATTTGCCTTAAACTAAAAATATATATAAATGACACGATTTTAATGTTGGGGTGTTTCGGCTTATCGGCCATATCAGTGTTCAAAAATTTCGTTGTCCTCTTATGAAACAATGTGGACCTTCGGGAAAATTTCGATAACTCCCGAACTAACAGGAATATCGTCTAGAGCAAAAATTTGTGTCAACTTAAATTTAATAAAGATTATTCCGTATTCATACGGATATCGTAGGTCTATGTCTTTAAAGAAATACTTCTAAAATTTACACATTTTCATGAAAAAAATATTTAACGAATCAGAATTTTTACAAGGTTTACAATCAAGTTTTTGTACAACAATCACTAAAAAAGTTTTTTACAAAAATAACTAAAATTTTTTATTTTACAAAATAAAGATAAGTTTTTATACCCTCAAACCACAGAATTGGGGTATACTCAATATATTGTCATTCCGTTTGTAACGAATCGAAATATCGGTCGGGACTCCATAAAGTATATATATTATTGATACATGATCGATTCATAGACATTCTCTGAATGTCCGTCTGTCCGTTCGTCCGCCCGTCTGTCTGTAGATGGCAGGATGCAGTCCAAAATAAAACAGCTAGCCTCCTAAAATTTGTCACGAATATGGTCCTTGGCAGGTTAAGTTCGTAAGGCAAAATCGGACCAGGGGGAAAAAGTTTCCCCTTGAGGAACTAAACCAACCTCTGAAAAATACGATATTTTTTACGTGTTTTTTTGTATTTTTGTTAAAGAAATGAAACAAGTTTATGTAAAAAGAAGTTCAGAGTACTGCACTAGGACCAACAAATTTATTTTTTTTTTGCCCGCCCCTTTCATCACTTTAGTGTAAAAAGCATAATAAATAAATAAGTAAAAATTTTTCGAAAGGGGGGGGTGTCCCCCACTGCCCTCCCCCAAAGCCCCCTCCCACAAAAAACGCCCATGTATTTTTTTTTACATGTTGGAGGGTATAAAAGATTCGGCACAGCCAAATTTAACACTCTTACTTGTTTAACTTAAAGTTTTTAAAACTTTAACAATGGCTGAGAATTTCATTCTAAAAACTCAATAAAAGATGTTTTTAATTTTTTGTTTACTTTTAACAAAAGTAGCTTTAAAAAATGTTTCGTTTGGCGGACACGTTCCTGTTACAGAACCAAGGGGTTTGCATTTTTTTGACATAATTCTAAATAGTCACGTTGTTTAAATTGGTATTTAGGTCGGTTTACATAATTTTATTTACAATTTAGTGTTATGAAATTTTGTTGACAGTCCAATATGACTTGTTTTTTTAATATTTAAAAAAATTAGCATGTTATAAGATCCGGGATGTTTCTTTAACAAACTGTTTTAAATCGGGATTTTGTACACATTTTTTTGTATACAAACTTTTTGAATGATCACGGTTATGTAATGCATTGCCAAGTAATGCATAGCAAAAAAAAAAAAGTCAAAAATATGCATAATTTTTTCCCCACCGCTTGCCATAGGCATTACTTTTCTGTATTTTTCATGTATTATGTAAACCTCATGCATTACTTTAAGTCTCATCCCATACAAAAATCATCAATCGAGTAAAGGGTTAAGTAGGGTAATATTATATTACTTTACCCTACACTGGATTGATCATTTTTGCTTGGGATGAGACTCAAAGTAATGCATGAAATTGAAATAATTCATGAAAAATACAAAAAAGTAATGCCTATGATAAGTGGGTAGGGGAAAAATAATGCATATTTTATCATTTTTTTTTAAGATGCATTAAATGGTAATGAATTATATAACCGTTACCATTTGTAAGGTTTTGCTGGGATTTTACCAGCTTAAAATCTAGCTTCGAATTTCAATTATCTTTTTCGCAAAAACATTGTAACAATAATAGGTTCATTGATTTTTACTCTCAAAAAAAAAATAATATATTTGTTATTACGCAATTAAGTTCATTAAACCTCGTAGTAACATTTGCACAATTTTTTATTTATTTTTGTTATCATTGTTTATATTATTAATATACAACATTCCGCAATTGTTTAAGTACTACATATTTTTCAATACAGTTTCATAATAAAATGCAAATAATTACAAAAAAATGTGATAATTTGAATTCAGAAATATTAAATGGACAAGGTCATTTATTTATTTCAAAATTCCTAAGTAGTCGTTGTATGTAGTTTTTTTTATAATTTTGTTTAAATACATTTAAAAATTTTATTTAAAGTTCTAATGAGTTTAGTGAACTTTTTTTGCCAGGTGTCAAACTAATTAAGTAAAACTAATTATTTAAAAACTATAAAAACTTTAATGACTTAAAAAAAAATTTAATGACTTTAAAAAATAAAGACCAAATAAAAATATTTGGTCTTTTCCCTTTTAGTTTTTGTGTGAGTCATACAGTTTATATTTAAAATGCATGCTAAGATTGCAAACGAGCTACTGTTTCTTATCTTTATACTAAAGCGACTTTATGGAGACTGTATTAAAAGTTTTTTTTTTTATAATTTGTTGCTTTTTATAAAAATCCAATAAAATGGGTACATAATTAGGGTTTGATATGTTTTTTGAAAAATTTTGTTAAAGAATTTTTAAAATAAATTTTTTAAAAGAATTTAATATTTATTTATGTAAAAAAAAAAAAAATTTTTAGCCTGGGCCCTAATTTTGGCATTAGGTATCAACATTTTACTATCAAAATCAATTTTTAATTTTCCCCCAAAATAAAAGAAAAATTGTAGTTAAAACTAACCAAAAATATCAAAACAGCAAATTTGGGGTAACGATCGCTCGATTTTTCAAAATTATTTACCAAAGTTCGGAATTGATCGAAATTTCATTCGATAACAGATGCTGTAATTTGGTCCCTGATTTGATTGGTATAATTTAATTCAGTTTTGTATATCAACTAGAGATGGGCGCTGGTCACGTGATTTGCGTGATTCACGTGAATCACGCGTGAATCACGCGTGAGTGTGAGTAATTTTCATTTCAATCACGTGATTGTGAGTGAGTGTGAGTTGAAAAAAATCTGAGTGAGTGATTAGTGAGTGAGTCATTTATTTTTTGCGTGAGTTTGCGTGATTAGATTTTTTGATTTGCCCAATTTTTTTTTAATTTTTTGTAAAAAATTTTTTTTTGGATTTTTTTTCTTTTTGGTAAGAAAATTTTATTGCGTGAGTAGATTTTGCGTGACTCACGCGTGAGCGTGATTGAATCTGGCGTGAGTAACGCGTGAGCGTGAGTAAGTTTTTTATTACTCACGTGAATGTGAGTGAGCGTGAGTAAAAAAAAAATTGCGTGAGTGATAAGTGAGTGATTCTTTTATTTATTGCGTGAGCGTGAGTGAGTGTGAGTCAAAATCCACTCACGCGCCCATCTCTAATATCAACTAATGTTTTAAAAGTTTCAAAATAAATTTTTCATTATTCTCTTCTCAAAATCCAAGTATTTTACTTGAGAGGAGGGCCTATCTAATGAATTAAAAATTATTTACTCTAGCATGTGTCAAAAGATTAATTTCTTTAATTTCTTTTAATTTATTTAATCAAAAAATCTAACGGTTTTTTTAAGTTTATTATTAATTGTTAATAATCTTTTCAAAACATTAATCATATAATTTCCTAGAAAAATTTTCCACTTTAAATTAAAAATTGTACACTTTACAAAAAAAATTAAATAAAAATTAATCAAAAAAATAAAAAAGAAATCTATAAAATTCATTTCCCTTTTTTTGTTAAAGAAAAAACGATAAACAATAATCTCACAAAACAAATCAAAACAACACGAATGGCTACTGCTAACTTTATAATCTCTCTACAATTATGGCTGTTTATGGCTCATCAACTGCATATTGTTGTATGTAGCAACCAATGTTGACAGGTTGATTTTTCTATGTCCCAAAACAATAATAAAGTATTCCCAAAATTTCCCATGTTTATTTTGCTTTCTGGGAGTTTAAACATTTTTTTAACGCAATGGAGAAAACCCTAATTTTAATTTGGAATCCATAATTAAAATCCAGAAAACACAAAAAAAAAATTAGGAAAAACCCAGAGAAATTTAGAAATGCACAAAAGAAATTTAAACAAGTAAAAAAGTTAAATTCGGCCTTGACGAATGTAGTGATACCCTCCACAATTTCAAAAAGATTATTGCAAAAAACTTTATTTAAAAGGAAATTACTTTTGAAAAAAAAAAAATTTTTTTGAAAAAAAAATTTCCGCGAAAAAAAAATTTCGTAAAAAAAAAAAAAATCCGCGATTTTTTTCTTTTTTTGTCAAAAAATATGTTCGTACTTGTTTAAATACCATTTGGTGTTCAATTATGTTCACATATGTCAATCAGAAGCATTTTCAATTAAAGCATTTTCTATTTTTAGGTTATGTTGAATGTACTGAAATTTTTGAGGTGTGCTTACATTTTCGTTCATAACTTTTGAACCGCTGAACCGATATCGCTCAAATGCAATACCAAACTTCTAGGGAGAACTTCCAATATATATGTTAAGTTTCAGTCATCTCTGTGCAATATTTTGTCCGTGATAGCATTTTCCACAGACAGACAGACAGACAGACGGACAGACGGACATCGCTAGAATGTCTTAAAATCGATCGGGCATCATGAATATATATACTTTATGGGGTCCCAGACCGATATTTCGATGAGTTACAAACGGAATGACAAACTTATATATACCCTCTATCACTAATTGTAAGTGGAAGGTATAAAAAATTCGCAGACTCTGTGATACTTTCTGTAATAAAAAAAACTCTTCTCAGATTCTGTGATATTTTTCGTGCAGAAAAATTCTCAGATTCTGTGATATTGTGCGCTTAGAAAAATTCTCAATCTGTGATATTTTTTCTTTGGAAATATTTTCAAAGTCTATAATATTTTCGTATAGAAAAACTCTTAGATTCTGTGATATTTTTCACATTTCAGAGCATGTGATACTATCTGTATTTAAAAACTTTTACATTTTGTATTATAATTCCTATTAAAAATTTTAAATTTAAATGATATTTTGCGTACATAAATTTTCTTAGTTTCTGCAATATTTTTGGTAAAGTGAAATCTGAGATTATGTTATAATTTCCATGCAGGAAAATTCTCTAATTCAGTGATATTGTGGGTTCGGACATATTTTCAATCGTTTCTAAATTTTTTTTGTAGAGAAATTCTTAAATTCTGTGATATTTTTCGTGCAGAAAAATTCTCTGATTTTTTTGTAAAGAAAATTTCGCAGTTTCGTTGATATTTTTGGTATGGAGAAATTCTTAGATTCTGTGATACTTTTCGGGCAGAAGAATTTTTAGACTTTGTCGTTTATTCTTATAGATTTATCTTAGATTTATCCATTAATTAGGCTGGTATGACATCCCCTGCATTTAAAATAAACTCTTCCCAAGTCTGGTAGCACTGACAATAACAAAACATTACCAGTAGAAAATCATAATGTTGTCAAACAGGTGCAGCAGCAACAACTACTAATAACAATCAGAACAAAAACAACAACATTAACATCAAAAAAAACTATATAGAGACGACTGTTTACGAACAATCAAAGCAGCCAGCAGAAGCTTCATCATCAATATTATAAAAGTTCTTTACTGATTTGTTTTTTGTTGTTTTTATTATTGTAGTTGTTGTTGTATTCACTGGGCCACACTGTGAAGGTCAGCAACTTTTCACAAAAAAATGCAAGATAAAAGCAACAACAACATATACCCCAACACTCACAGTCGCCGTACATAGTCAACGTCATCGTATGGTGTATGGGCTGTACACATGGATGACTAAATGGAGATGGTGATGGTTGTTGGTTGTGATTATTTTATTTTTTTAAATAAAATATATATGATAACATATGGTAGGTACTTTTTTAAACAAAAATAAAAAAACATTTTGTTGGTGTAAAAATATTCAAGTATATCAATTATTTTTTATGTTTTAATAATTATTTATACTTGGTGAGCATAACGAAATTAACTACAATAGCAATAATGATACAAAATATTTAAAAATAAATTGTTAAGCACATGCTGTTCATTATATATATTTTTTTTACAGTATAGAATAAACCTTATATTGGTTTATAATTTTATTTTGTTTAATTTATGGTAACAGCTGTGCTTAACGGTTTGTTGTTAAAAATGGATTACGATAACTGATTTTAAATAAAAAAAGTTGAAAGTTTTTAAGTACAGATTTTGCTGACACAATATGACTATTTCTAGTTAAAAACTATCCCCAATTCTTAAAGGGCCAAGTTATAAATTTGAGAAGTGTTTTAAAAGTATGTATTTACCTTGATTTTTGAATTTTTTTACTTTTTGGGGGTGGGAACAGTTTTATGAAAAGTGGGAACAGTTCATAAAAATGTTCGAAAATGGTATAGAAAGACAATTTTACTTATAAAGCGTGTTATGACGCATATTGCCGGTCAAAATTACATGTATTTTAGCATTCTCTTAACTTTTTAACCGTAAAAAGAGAGTATTCTGGACCATTTATCATTAATACGCTATAAAGAAAAAAAAAACAATTCAAGTTTCTTAAAACGAAAATGAGTTCGATGTATACTTAAAATTATACGAATTTAAAATAAAACAAGTAAAAAAGTTAAATTCGGCCTTGCCGAATGTAGTGATACCCTCCACAAAAAGATTATTGCAAAAAACTTTATTTAAAAGGAAAATTACTTTTGAAAAAAAAAAAAAAAAAAATTTGAAAAAAAAATTTACGCGAAAAAATTTTGTTAAAAAAAAATCCGCGATTTTTTTTTTTTTGTCAAAAAATATGTTCGTACTTGTTTAAATACCATTGGTGTTCAATTATATTCACATATGTCAACCAGAAGCCGAATTAACGCATTTTGTATTTTTAGGTTATGTTGAATGTACTGAAATTTTTGAGGTGTGCTTACATTTTCATTCATAACTTTTGAACCGCTGAACCGATATCGCTGAAATGCAATACCAAACTTCTCGGGAGAACTTCCAACAAATATGTCAAGTTTCAGTCATCTCTGTACAATATTTTGTCCGCGAGAGCATTTTCCACAGACAGACGGACAGACGGACAGACGGACAGACGGACAGACGGACATCGCTAGAATGTCTTAAAATCGATCGGGCATCATGAATATATATACCTTATGGGGTCCCAGATCGATATTTCGATGAGTTACAAACAGAATGACAAACTTATATATACCCTCTTTCACTAAGTGGAGGGTATAAAAATTGTGAAAATACACTTATATTTCAATAAATAAAACTGTTCTCACTAATTTGTAAATCCCATTAAATTAAAAGCTTATAAAGAAATTGAATAAATAATATTGCATTGCTTTTATTAAAGATAATAAATAATAAAGATACAGCAATGGGGAGAGTTGCTAGAGTTCGAAAAGGTAGTTAGAAACTATCGAATGTGTCTTTCGAACATTTTTTGGTAAAATAGAACATTATGGCCATCAATAACAGTATGTTTTAATGGAAAATAGTGTTTAGGAAGGCTTATTGTCAACAACATAAATTAGAAAAGATTTAATTTAGTTGAAACTAGAAATTAATTTACAAAAAAGAAGTAGGATGGGATGAGATTTTTTCGTACGTGTTCCTATTGCAGAAGGTTTGGCTTTCATATGCTTTTAAAACTTACGATTTGAAAATAATTAACTTTTTTTAGAAGATAAACTATAATTTACTCAAAAACTATAACTTAATTTACTCAATGCTCTTTATTATCATCAAGAGAACAATTAATACAGTGAAATAGTTTTATAGGCTTAGCCCTGCTCATTTTGGAGTTTTACATCTCTAGCTATATGGGGTAGCTTATCAACAATTTCGTGTATAAAAATAAAAAGTGACATTTTTAAACCGAATTAAGCCCTTTATTTGGATTTTAATTCAGTTCTGTTCCTTGTTGCGCTCAATAAATTTTTTTTATAGATTTTTAGAACTAACGACATAAGTACGTGAGAGTATTATATTTTCTTACTAGACTATTTTGGAAAATTTTTACAAACTGTTCCCAGTTTTAATAAAACTGTTCCCACCCTTGAAAGTATCAAAATTTAAGAGGAAGTAAATAAATATTTGTTAATATTTAAATTTTACTAATTAAAAATTAAAATCAATTCTAATATTCGATAGTAACCTGCAGTAAGCCTTTAATACCGACTTTTTTTGGATGTAAACTTTGGTTGGAACTATCAACTACTTTTGGATGAATTTCATAAATTTATTGTTGTACCAAAAATTGTAATAGTGTCCGGAAAATTTGTGTCCGGAAAATTTGAGTTTGATTTGCAAACTGGTAGTCAAAGGGTTAAAACATTTTAATTTTTAGTAAAAATCTCCTTGGAACAATTTATAATTCATAGAATTTGATATAAAAAACCTTAAGATGGTTCAATAAACTTTACAAAAACAAACATACAGTGTAATTAAGTTTTATTTATCAAGACAACAACTACAAAAAAAGACAAACGTATAAAAATTCTTATGTAATGACACAAACAAACACAACTAAATATAATATATATACCCTACAGCACAAAACTAATACTATAATATTTTAAAATTTTTGCTAAAGTAGTTAACACATGTTTACTTTCAAAAATATCAATGTCATATAAGGTCCAATTAATTTGTTAATTGTCTTAATTATAAGATTAATTAAAAGCCAGTTTATATTAACTAGGAACAGATTGTTGAATCGTTTAAACAATATTTTTTTTTCAGTTTAAGCATAAAAGTTATATTTAATAAATGCGAAATTCATATTTTAATGTGTAGGTTACTTGATTATCTTCTTTAAAACAAAAAAATATAATTAATATTTTCATGATATGATTTTTAGGACCAATTAAAAACCAATATAAACGAAGAAGAAATTGTTAAAACAACATATTTTCTAATTTAAGCATGAAAGTTTAGTTTAAAAAGGAAATAATGGGAATTTCAAAGTATGAACAGTTTTTGTGCAGGTAACTTTACTCCCTTTTTCTCGTTTAATTCTTAAATTCATAAAAAATAAATTTAATAACCTTATTAGTTTTTAAAATATTTTGGATGAGAACAGTTCATAAAAAGTAGGATTAGTCTATAATATCAAACAATTGATAAATTACAAATGCTTAAAAAACAAAATTTTTTTTATATCAATTTCTAACTATTCCACTATTATAGGGTATTCTTAAGACAACCGTGACCGTCTATATTTTTTTTTGCATCAAACTAAATATCTTTAATATAGGTGTACGATATTAGTAAACATTAAATCGTAGGCATGCATCTTTAATATGATGTTAAATCATCAGTGTAAGTAAGATTTTTTTTTTGCTCGCTTCATTCTGACTTTTCATACATAAGTATTTTAGTTTTTGCCAAGCAGTCTAACCGCTTTGCGGCAGCAGCATCATCATCATCAACCAGCATAGTTTTTCCTAGTAAATATGATGTTATGTTGCTGTTTTTGTGTTGTGTATGTATGTGCAACCAAAGAGTGCAACAAAATATTGTAATTGTCATTACAGATCAGTGTCGACACCTGGTTAAATGAAGCAACACTAACAAATGTTGTTGTTACTGTATGTATGTTTTTCTGCTTTAGTTAAAGTTTCTGTATTTTTAAGTTTTGTATCACTATTGTTGCATGCTGCAGATGGTTCCTTAAAAAAAAAATCATTTTCTTTTCTTATTTTTGTTGTTGGCTGTTTGTGGTAGTTTGGTTGCTGGAAGAAATTGTAGAAGAAGCTGAAGAAAAAAAAAAGTATAGAATTACAACTTATTGCTAAAGCATGACTGTCGTTTGAATCCTTGAGCCGACAACATGTTAAAGCGCAAGGCGCACCTTTTAAGACAATGTCAATGTTAATGGTCAACATATGTTCATTTGCAACAATATACAAATATAAAAAAAAAAAAATAACTAAAGTAACAGCATTAAAATGAACACTCCAAATACTTATAATAAACCTTTTTTATTTAACCCTAGCATTACCAAACAAATTAACCAGAAAACGTTTTTAAAATTTTGTAAAATTTTAAGGTTTAAAAGGCGCTCTCCATTGGGGGAAAACAAAAACAGCAAGAAAGTGCAATTTAAATAGTGGGAACAGTTTTATATGTACGACATTTTTAATACTCTTTACTGCTTAATTCATAAAAAAAATATATTTGAAAGGTTTTCAATTTTTCTTTGGTGAGAACAGTTTGTAAAAATAGATTTTCAGATTTCAAAAGGCTTTTTAGTTCAGTATTTAAAATAATTGCAAGTTTTCTGTCGATTCTTGCAAAGAATTTTTGGTGTGAATAGTTTAAAAAAAGTAGAAAGAGTCTGCAAATAATTCTAAAAATATTAAATTATTATGATTTTGCATTAAACTTAATTTTTTACCTTTATAAAATGCATATTTAAATGTGGAACAGTAAGAAACTCAAAAATATTTTATTTATTTAATGAATTTTTAACATACAATTACAAATCATATCACAAAATCCACCAGAAAACACATAAAAAATGCTATTTTCTGACCTTAGGTCCTTCGATTTTCTTTATATTAACGGTATGTATTCTCAATGAAGCCAATAAAACATATCCATTTTAAGTTTTTTTAATTTTAAAAAAATCGCGATTTTTTCGCGAATTTAATTTTCTTCAAAAATTTTAAAAATCAAAAAAGTATGTTAATTTGAAGAGCCATATCTTCTAAAGTATCTATCGGATTTCTACGATTCAAAAAGCATTTGATTCAAACGTTCGTCCTTTTTTATACCAATGGAATAAAAAAAAGTGCATTTTTGATGCAAATGTAATTTTTGGATGCATTTTTCAAAACTTTCTCCCCCTTAAATTTTTTTGAAACCTGCATAATTCGAAAATATGTCATTTTTTACACAAAATTGAGTACCGCTTTTTTTGTGACAGCGTTTCAAAAAATTTTCGTGATTTTTTTAAAACTACTTATTTGATTTTTTCCATACAAAAAATCAATTTAATGTTTATTTTATCAAAAAAGTATGTAACTTTAAAAAGCCATTTCTTCGAAAGTATCTATCGGATTTCTACGATTCAAAAAGCATTCGATTCAACTGATTATCCGTTTTTATACCAATGCACTAACAAAAAATATTTAAAAAAATGCATTTTTGATGCAAATGCAATTTTTGGATGCATTTTTTAAAACTTTCTCCCCCTTCAATTTGTTTGAAACCTGCATAAATCGAAAATATAACATTTTTTACATAAAATTGGGTACATTTTTTTTTGTGACGGCGTTTCACAAAATTTTCGTTATTTTTTTAAAAACGCTTATGTAGTTTTTCCTTAGACTAAAATTTTTTTTGTTATTTTATGAATTTTATGAAAAAATTGTATGGAAAAACCAATAAGGTATTTTTAAAAAAATTACAAAATTTTTACGAAACTCCGTCACAAAAAAAGCGGTACGCAATTTTGTGTAAAAAATGCCATATTTTCGATTTATGTAGGTTAGAAAAAAATTGAAGGGGGAGAAAGTTTTAAAAAATGCATCCAAAAAATGCATTTGCATCAAAAATGCACTTTTTTTTTAAAAAATTTTTTTTTATTACATTAATAAAAAGTAAGACTATCGTCTGAATCGAATGCTTTCTGAATTGAAGAAATCCGATAGATGCTTCCGAAGATATGGCTATTCAAAGTAGCATACTTTTTTGATTTTTTCAATTTTTGAAGAAAATTAAATTCGCGAAAAAATCGCGATTTTTTTTAAATATAAAAAACTGAAAATGGATATGTTTAATTGGCTCTATAGAGCACATGTGTACAAAAAATTAGATAAATTTGAAGACCCTCGGTCAGATTTTATAAAATCTTTGCTGGATTTCATGATATACTAAATTAACCTAACCGAGACGGGAGACGATGACCATTGTCTCGTTGTAGCGAAACAGACCAAAGCCTCTGGTGGAAACTCAAAAATATAAAATTTTACACAGTTTTCTAAACATACATTGTTGAATTTAACGATTAAATTTTAGGTAAAAAACAAAATTAAATAGTGGGAACAGTTTAATATGTATGCTTTATTTCCTCCAAAAACTTAAACTCGTAAAAAATTTTTTTAGTTTAAAAAAACGACTTTTCAAATTATGTAACTATTAAATATTTAGGCTAAGAACAGTTTTAAAAAAGCTTGTTTTCTATGAGTTGATGTAGTGTTTGGTATAACAATTAATTAAGTTTATAAAAACAGCACTTTTGTATATTTTATTGCAAAAACCTATATATTTTATTATAAATATAGAATTTATAGCTGGGAACAGTTACTTTATCAAACCATATCATTTTAAACGACTTTTAAATACCTATTTTATATGATTCAAAAAGTAACATTAAAAATTTAAAGTTTTTAAGATTGGGAACACTTTAATAAAAACTAGGAACAGTTTGCAAAAGATTTCAAAACATTAAATGCTGTAGATTTAAGCATTAAAAGTAATTAGTGGGAACAGTTATAAAAGTAAAAAGCTTCAAATACCTTCCATTAGTCTTCAGTCGTAAATTAATGAAAAAAAATAGATTCTTGATTAATATTTTAAAGTATATGGAGTGAGAATAGTTTGAGTAAATGTGAAATATAATTGTAAAAAGCTCAAAAGTTTGGTAGATTAGAGGTTTTTAACATTTTTGTTTAAAATTTTGGGTAAGAAAAATTATAAAAAGTAAGAACAGTGTGCAAAATGTTTATAAACAAAGCACTTTTGTATATTTTATTATAATAATTCATAAATTTATTTATAAAATTAAAATTAATAGCTGGGAAGAGTTAATAGCTTAGATTATAACATTTAAAACGACTTTAAAAATCCAATTTTGTATGTTTCCACAACTTCGCATTAAAAATTTAAAGTTTTTATGAGTGGAAACACTTTAATAAAAACTAGGAACAGTTTGAAAAATATTTCAATATATTAAATATTGTAGATTTAAGCATTAAAATTCAATTGTGCATTTAAAAAATTAATAATTAACAGTGGGAACAGTTAGAAACTCAAAAACAAAATACTTTATTATTCATTCTTACTTAATTTTTTTAATAGGAAAACCTCAAATACAAATGAAAAAAAATTTACATGCTGAACTACTTCCGTATTTAAAAAAATTTGATCATTTTAGGGTTAATTATAAAAAATCTTAAGAAGGAAGAAATGGGCGCCAACGATTAACATAGCAAGCATAAGTAAAAAAATGTATAATAAACTATATGGTCACTGGTCAATGTTTGTGCTTTAATGATAATGAACATGAAATAGCATTAAATTTAATGTTTTTTTAAAGCTATATCTACAACAATTAAATTTTTTGTTAAATAAATATTTAAAGAAATGTAATAAATCGTTTTATTTTCCTACATAAAATAATTTTAAAGTTTTTATTTTACAAATTAAACACGACAAGTCTTTGTTTTTTTTATAATTTAATACATCGACGATTTATTAATTTCATTTTCAAGTTAAATGACAAACTCTTTGTGACATGTTGTTGTCACATTGCATGTCAAAAAATGTTTTTGATAACTAAACAACAGAAAAAAAGCGAAAACTCCAGTCAATAGCTGTGATTAGTAGTGTCACTGATGGTGTCATTGTTTTGTTTAAAAAAATCGCATGTGATATTTATCACTTTTTATGCACACAAATAATATTAACAATAATAAAAAAAAAAAAAACTAAAATAATAAACAATTTTTCATGTTTGTATACAAAAATACCAGAAATGTATAGTGTTAGGTGGCTTATTGCTATAGACATTGACATCAAGGTACCATATTTTATAGTTTACTTGTAGTATTTTTGTTTGAGATTGAGAGAGTTATAAATACATTGTTGGATGAAAAGAAAAAAAAAAATACGTGTTATATTCGGTTGTCTGGAATATTTAATACCCTTCATCATTTAAAATAATCGGAGGCCACATTTTTTTCTTAGGGTCCAGCTCCAAACAATTTTGCCAAATTGTTATTTTTATTAAACACTCTTAATTTAAAATATTTCCAATAAAAAAAAACTGTCAAAAGAGTTTTCAGAAAATCAAAGGAGACCACTCGGAAACCCTACCTTGTAAAAACCGGAGAAGTTTTCTGCCAACAAAAAATTATCATCTTAAAATTGTTCCGTACAAATCTGACAAACTGCTGGTAAGTCTTTTAAATTTAAACACTTTTTTAAAAGTGACTTAAGTCAAAGAGTTTAAATAACAAATTTGGCGCCCAACGTGGGGCCTCAGCAATTGTTAAAAACCACCTTGTTACAAACTAAGAAATTTTCTGCCGAATAAATTTTTCACTACCCCTTAAGATTTAAATACGAATCTGACAAATTGTCACATTCATTAAACTCGCTTCTTTTATCAAACTTTTAAAAATGTTCTTTAAGAAAATCGAACAAAAGTGTTTAAAGAAATTTAAAGAAGGCCACTCGGAAGATTTCTTATCTTAAAATTGTTCCGTATGAATCTGACAAACTGTTGGTAAGTGTTTTAAATTTTATTTTTTTTTTATTTTTATGTCTTAAGTCAGAAAATTTAAATACCAAATTTGGCGCCCAACGTGGGGCCTTAGCTTTCGTTAAAAACCATCTTGTTACAAACTAAGAAATTTTCTACAGAATAAATTTTTTATTATCCTTTAATTTTTCTGTACGAATCTGACAATTTCTTACTTTCATTAAACACACATCATTTATCAAATTAAAAAAAAAAAATCTTTAAGAAAATCTGACAAAAGAAATTCAAAGGAGGCCACTCGGAAAACACATCTTGTAAGAACCTGAGAAATTTTTTTCAAAAAAAAAAAATTTATCTTAAAATTGTTCCGTACGAATTCGTCAAACTATTGGTTAGTCTTTTAAATTTATTATTTTTTAATGTCTTAAGTCAGAGATTTAAAATAACCATTTTGGGCGCCCAACGTGGGGCCTTAGCTATCGCTAAAACCACCTTGTTAAAAACTAAGAAATTTTCTGCCGAATAAATTTTTCATTATCCTTTAATTTTTCTGTACGAATCTGACAATTTCTTACTTTCATTAAACAACCATCATTTATCAAAATTTAAAAAAAATGTTCTTTAAGAAAATCTGCCAAAAGAGTATCAAGAAATTCAAAGGAGACCACTCGAAAAACGCTTTTTATAAGAACCTTAGAACTGTTCTGTCAAACTAATTTCTTATCTTAAATTTGTTCAGTACGAATCTGAAAAACTGTTGGTAAGTCTTTGAAATTTAATTTTTTTAAATGTCTTCATTCAGAGAGTTTAAATAACAAATTTGGCGCCCAACATGGGACCTTAGCTATCGTTAAAAACCTTTAATTTTTCTGTACGAATCTGACAATTTTTTACTTTCATTAAACACACTTTATTTATCAAAATTAAAAAAAAAATATATAATTTAAGAAAATCTTACAAAAGAAATTCAAAGGAGGCCACTCGGAAAATCCATCTTATCTTGTAAGAACCTGAGAAATTTTCTGCAAAAAAAAAAAAATATCTTAAAATTGTTCCGAACGAGTCTGACAAACTGTTGGTAATTCTTTTAAATTTAATTTTTTTTTTAATGTCTTAGGTCAGAAAGTTTAAATAACCATTTTGGGCGCCCAACTTGGGGCTTTTGTTATCGTGAAAACCACATTGTTACAAGCTAAGGAGTTTTGTTCCGAAAGAATATTTTATTGCCCTTAAATTTTTCTGTACGCAGCTGACGAACTGTTGGTGGTTTTTTTCTAAGAAAATCAGAGAAATTTATACAAGAGATTTGGCGCCTAACTTGGGGCCTCAATATTTAAAGGTGTTACATACGAATTGTGAAAGAAAGCATACGAAACATTTTTGATGTAGGGCATAAAATCAGAAAAAATGTATACATTGTATGTTGTATATTGTTTAATTTATGCTGTGTTATATGTTATGACAATAAACGATGACATTAATGTCGTTTGTTTGTCTATATATTAAGAAATACGAGTCAAGATCATCGTCACCTAAAGAATTTCACACTTTTATTGTGTGTTTTAAACTAAAGAAAATTAAACAAAATGTTTAAAAAAATATAACAATGTAGGCAAAGACTTTTAGAACAATATTAATTAGTTGTATAGAAATGTATTTAAAAATTATGGTTTTATAGAAAAATAAAAGTGAAATTATGTAAATGTAAAAATTTTAGGAGCTAAAGAAATTTTGGAAAAACAACCGTCGCGACGTGGTAGGGATTAGATATAAAATTGTTATTCCGTTGGGACCATAGAAATTGTATATATTTTCCATCCTCGGTCGATTTTAACACGATAAAGCGATATTCGTCCGTCTGCTCGTCTGTTGAAATCACGCCAAATTTTGAAAGACAGATTTTAGGTGTCTAATTTTTGGCCTAAGTATTTGTCATAATCGTAGTCAGGTTGGTATTGCATTTCAAAGAAGTTGGTTCAGTAGTTAAAAATTTATGAAGAAAAATGCCACATCAAAATGTTAGTACATTTTATTACGATTTTAAAATAGTTTTGTTATTACGACGTAGAAGGTCACAAAAACATATTATTAAGATTTTGTTACTAAAATAAAAAATTCAAATTTAAAAAAATTTTACTCAAAAAAAAAAAAATGTATTTTTAAATTTACATCAAAACTTTTTTAAATCTTTTTTATTCGTTTTTTTTTTAATTTTTTATTTTAAATTAAATATTTCGAACCTGTAAGATCATTTCAAGTTAGACGGACAGGTGTAGAATACAAAAAAAAATATATATTTTTTTAAATATTTCAAATCTATAAACGTTTTACCGTCTGTTCCCAATTTTATGCAAAAAATATGTTAGCAACATATATTTAAAAATTGTTGTTATTGATATACAATTAACTAATACTTGATGTATGAGCTATTAAAAAATTCTTCCTTTTCCTAAGAAAAACTAAAATCACATACTATAAAACTCCTTCTAAAAAAAAAAACAAAACTGAGTTGTTTTTTTTTACTGAAAAACCGGATTTTTTTTTGTCTTTCAAACAAACGATTGCTTTTAAAGATCTAATCAATAACAACAAACAGACATACATATAACAGAACAAGGAAGAATTTTATGAAACAGCTACTGTCCACCTATTTAAAAAAAAAAAGAAAATGTTAATATCCATATGATGTTGTCTTTTTTAGAATATTTCTCTTGTCTTTTTGTAGGGGTTTTCTACAAAAATTTTTAAATTTCTTTAAACAAATTAGAAATTTGAAAATTGTTTATATAAAACCCCTACAAAAAGACAAGAACAAAATTTCCAAAAAGACAACATCATATGGGTATAAAAAGAATTTGAACAAAATACTGATTCTCTAACAAGTAATTTCATTTAATTATAACTAAACTTTTATTACAGTTTTAAATACAGTGATAAATCTATTTTTTTTTTTGTTATAAAAAGGGTGTATCTATGGGTAAAATTACACCATGATTACACCATTTAAGTGGAGTTTTTAATACAGAACTACAACAGCAATACAAGCTTATAAGAATTTTTGTACTGTCCCTGATGATGTTATTCAATGAATAACGAAATATTGGAGGAATGAAATTAAGATTTTTAAATAAAACAAAGACCTCAAGTTTAATAATTTACTATTATCTATATATGCAAGAATCACAAAAAAAATATTTGGCAACACCTATCGCAAGAGGGTGGGGTTTTTCAAAGTCGCCCAACGACTTCCACCGACCCTCCCCAAAAAACAGCCCCAGGAATTTTTTTTTATATTTTTTTTTTACATTTTAGAGGGTACAAATAAAAGTTTTTTACTAAAACAAAAGGAGTAAAAATTTAAATTTAAAAAATTTTTAGACTCCAAAAAATTTTAACACTCAAAAAATTTACCAACCAAAAAAGTTTTTATTCCAAAAAATAATAGTTGTTTTTTGTAATTTTATTTGTAATTAAAAAAAATAATCAAAGTAATAGAATAACAAGTAAGAAATTTATAGTCGGTCAAGACCGACAATATGATACCCTACACCAGTGTTATTCGGAAAATGGGCCCGAGTCCAAACATGTACCGATTGGATCCATCTTTTGTTCCATCTTAAATTAGTGTAGAAAACACATACATACCAAATTTTAGTGGAATTGGTTTATTTTTGTTGCCAATAGACCGACTTAACTAAATATCGGTCGAAATATTCATTAGGGGGAATAAGTCCAAAAATGGTCTAATTATATTCAGATTTGAGGGTGGTTTGTATGGGGACTACAAGAAGGACTACTCCGATTCCTTCAAAATTTGGAAATTTTTTTGTCCATACAAAATAAAATTACCTGCCAAATTTCAAAACGATACCTATTTTAATACGGTCATTAGAGTAATTAAAGTCAAATTCAAGGGAGGCGTTACAAAAAGTAATTCTGAGTCGATCGGTATACTTAAAGGTAGGTCTAGTACCAATATTTCGCGTAGTTACAAACATCAGCACAAACTCATTATACCCTGTACCACAGAGTGGTGTAGGTATAAAAACAATACTAGTAAAAATTTGCCCATTTTTCGTATAAAATGAGATCTAATTCTAATTTTTTTTCTTAACTTTAAATCTCCATAACTTTATGAACAATATTGCCACCAAAATTTTTTTCGTACAACTTACGGTTTCGGAGTAAAAAAATGTTAAGAGCAAACTACGAGTATTTATATATATTAGAGTTCGTTTGGCGACTATGTCACTTCATCTGTTTATCGGATATCATAATTTTTTTAAAGGATTCAGGGGAGCTAAAAAGAATGCCGGTATTTTTCTGGAAAAATTTTCACTCCTTGGGGAAACGCGGATTTTGAGCTGATTTTTCTGCAGAGAAACAACGGCTGAATATATTGCAAATCTGATTTCACCAGTCGATTCTAGAGCAAAAATTAATACAATAGCAGTTTTTTGAACTCTTAAAAAAAGTTCCAATAACCCACAGCAGGGGGCGGAAAAATCGATTTTTTTTTAAAAAAATTTAAATTATTTTTTTAATCATGCACGATGAAGAGGCAGTTTTTGCTAAGAAAATTGGTACAAAAAGCACCTTTCTATCACAACCCATTAACAAGTTATAAAGCTTCAAAGTTTTTTTTCTAATGGCAAAATTATAAAACACTGACCTAAATTTGAAAATTTTTTGGATGGGTCAGCGGTCTGGACACTCATTTTCGATTTACCTCTTAATGCTGATTCCAAATCTGGTTTCCAAAGTTTTCCATAATGTCAGGTTTTTGAGAAAATTGAGGTCAAAGTTCACAAAAAACGTATTTTGCTGCATTATTGAGAGCATTTTTTGTGATATTTTTGGATGATGTTCTAAGATCGTTCATTTCGTTTTCGATTAACATTTCGATGCTGATTCTAATTATGGGTTTCAAATTTTTTTATCACGTTGGGTTTTCGAGAAAATTGATTTCAAAGTTCTCAAAAAACGTGTTTTTGGCCATTTTTGAGACCTTATAACTTTTTAACGGGTTGTGATAGAACGGAAATTTTGGCACCATTTTGTTAAGCTGAAAATGCCCTTTAATCGTGCATATTTAAAAAATTAATTAAAAAATAAAATGGAAAATTCTTATATTTCCGCCCTCTGTGGTGGGTTTTTGGAACTTTTTTTAAGAGTTCTAAAAATGACCATTGTATTATTTTTTGCTGTAGAATCGACTGGTGATATCAGATTTGAGATATATTCAGCCGTTTTTGCTCTGCAAAAAAAGCAGCTCAAAATCCTCGCGCCATTCTTTTTAGCTCCCCTAAATCCTTCAAAAAAATTATGATACCCGCAGATCAAATTTTCAAAATTAAGTCTAATATATATATATTTTTTTTTTAAATTTCCAAAAAATCAAATATTTGGCTCTCCAACAAACTTTGAAAATTTATTACTCGAAAATACACAAAAAACACCTCTATGAAATTTTAACAGCGTTAAAAGGACATTCTAAACTTTAATACAAAATTTTGGTTTTGGAAATCTATGGTGCCCTAGCTAGGAAAAACGGACATTTAATTTTTTGGTTGATATTTTTTAATTTATTTGTGTTGTAAATTTTAAATCTTCATAATGTTATCTACAATATTGCCACAGAAAATTTTTTCCGAGTAAAAAAATACAAAAATTCAAGGAGCCAACTATGTGACTTTTTAAAAAAATTCCTATAAAATCAAATATTTAGCTCTCTAACTAATTTTGAAAATTTATTACTGGACAATACAAAAAGGCACCTCTCTGAAAATTTAACAGTGTTAAAAGGACATTCCAAACCTTAATAAAAAATTTCTTTATTGGAAATCCATGCTGCACAGAAAAAAATATGGAGGAAACAAATTTAAGTAATCACTTGTTAAAATTTAAAAACAAAAATTGAGTAATTTTTTAATTGACGCAATTAAAAATTTACTTGAAAATTTTAAAAACAATTTTCTTTTCTTTTTTTTTGTAAAAAAATTTAAAACTTTTTTAAACTTAAAAAAAAAAATAGATAAATTTTGAGTAAATTTTTAATTGTGTCAATTTATATTGTTGGACTGTATATTTTATAACTGAATTTTTATTTAGTTCGGTTTGAGCCCATATTAATTATTTCTGAGAAATAATAACACCGCTCAACAAATCGAAGGTTTTTGGCTCCGGTTTGAAGTTTGATATAAATTTTTTAAAGATTTTGAATCGCTGATTCCAAATTTGTGCTCCAAATTTTTCCATCACGTCTAGAATTTTAATTATTCGAGGTTGAAAATGCGAAAAAAAACGCGATTTTTGCCTTTTTTGGAAGCCTGCACAGCATCCGCTGGGTGGAATAAAAATCAGGTATAAAGCGTGAGAGTAGAATTGAACTATGATCTCAAAAATATGATCAAAAAATTTCAAGTTGTTGCACTATTATTGGCCAAACATGCATTTTAAAAAAACACTGTCAAAAAAATTAGAAAAAGCACCATTTTTAAAAGGCTCTAATACAATAACCAGATGATCAATCTTTACTGTGATGAGCTCAAAATTTAGGCAAAAGTTCATTCTTTCTTATAGACTTTTAAACCCATTAAATATATCTTCCGGTGTATGCGAAAAATAACACAGAAATCTTAAATTTGTAAAATATTTATTTTTTTAAGTTTTTCTTTGAAAAATATCAAAAAAAACTAAGGTATCTATCTACCTTACCTTTTTTACAAAAATGGTAATTTTAACAGTATCATTTTAAAACGCAAGTAAAGCCCAACCAAACGTAATAATTTGAAAAAAATTGTGTTCTATGTTGGAGACCATAGACAAATTATACTTTTGCGCTTTATACCAGATTTGTATTCCACTGAATGGCTGCTGTGCAGGCTTTCAAATAATGCAAAAATCGTAATTTTTCGCATTTTCAACCGTGAATAACTAAAAATCTGGACGTGATGGGAAAATTTGGAAACAGATTTGGAATCAGGAGATCAAAGTCTACTAAAATTTATCATCAGAATTCAAACCGGAAAATGAGTGTTGAGCGGTGTAATTGTTGTACAATGAGAAAATCTGAAAAAAATCAAGTGACAACACAGGCTAAGTGGAGATGTCGACAGCTTTCGGAAGATGCCACCCTTCCATCATCAGCACTTCTTCGATTGCCACACACTTAATGTGTGTCAGATTAAAATTAGCCATTTAAATGAATTTTTTGAAGAAATTAAGAATTGGAATTACTCCTCTTTGTGTTGAATAACCCGTATTCACCATTAATTCGTGTTGTATTCATTTGGCAGAAACTTAATCCATCTTAAGTGTTGTTAATATCAAACTCGCGTAATAAAATGAGAACAGTTTCCTGCTAAAAATTGGGCAAATTTCAACAAATCTCGATTAGAGACAAGTTTCTAATATAAATTGAGTAAATTATAATATATTGAGTAAATTATCCGAATTCAAATTTATTGAAATTTACCCATTTTATATTAGTTTAACCTTTTAAAATTAAATATTTTCAATGTAAACGGTGTTCAAAAGAAAACTAACCACAAAATATATTTGTCAACTTCAATTAATAGCTAAGATTAATGACATTAAAACGATATATCAAAATTTAAAACAACATAAATCGAAACAAAAAAAAAAAAAACAAATTGGTGGGTTGTTAAATAAACTTTAATTAAACCAAACATTAGTAATTTAAAGAAATGTCTTAACAAACGGCAATTTAAGGAAATTATCTAATAATATTTTGACGAGTAGTTTTGAAAAATTTGTAAATATTATTAACATAAAAAAATTAATTCATAAAAAAAATACGTTATTAGCTGAAAATTTTATGGTGCCACTTCAGTAAGTTTCAACATCTCTTTATATCGACTCCACCATTTAAAACATGTCATAATGATCGATGCTTTTATGGCATACAATTTGTGTAATGCAGATGTTGCACTTGTGTAACATTTAATGTTAAAATTTTATGGATTGTAGCTTTTTATTCGCTTTTTGGTAAAAAAAAAAATATTACAAAATGTTTTTACATTAATGTAATATTTATATGTATGTATGTAAAGATAATTAAGTAAAGATAAAAATGCTATAATCTCCTAATCATGAAATTAAATGAAAGAATACATAAAACAAAAGACTTAAGCAACAAACTTGTAAGGCTGAATGAAGAAAAAAAAAAAAAAACAAATTGATTAATTGGTTAATAAATTTAATGAATAATAATGAAATAAATTCTATTATATTTAAAAAAATTAAATCATCTTATAATCTTAACTCCATTTCATTTTGTAAAAATTCAAATTTATGAAAAAATATTTAAAAGCAAAAAACAAAAGACTTAAGCAACAAACTTGTATAGCAGAATTTAAAAAAAAAAAAATCAAAAATTAAAAAAATTAAATTAAATTAAAAATTTAATTGTTACAAATAAAAAATACATATTAATGTAAATATTAACAAATACGAAATTTCAGCTACACTCAAAAAAAAAAAAATTCGCACAATTAGTGAAATTTATCAAAACCTCTTTTTATAGCTAAATGAAAAAAAGCCGTTGAACTAGCAGAAAAATAGTATTAAAAAAAATTTGCAAATATAATTGTCTCCCAATAAACTTCTAGCAATTATATAAATAAACCACATATTTCTAAAATTTCTTATAATAACAGACTTCCAATATATTTTTTGAGAACTATTTCTAAACATTTAAAACTTTTACCATTCATTAATAACTTTCATTCAATAATTTTTATTTATCTAAAAAAAATTTTTAACACAAACAACAAAAAATAGAAAGTAAATTATAATTGTCATTCTTTTAATTTATAGATATTATCTGAACAATTCTGTTATTTTCAATTTCATTTGATGATTTTTGTATTTCTAAAAATACAAAAAAAAACAACCAAATCACTTAATCTACTAACATCAATGATTTCTTTGGATAAAATCTGTAGTTTTTTTTGGTTAATAACCATTTAAATATAAATTATATAGAATATTGTTAAAAAAAAAAATACAATAAAAAAAAAACATGCCTTTAGCTTAATATGGTATTGCCAGACTGGTAGCAAAATTTTAAAGCAGTAGCAACGTTTCAGATATAAAGAAAAACATGTTTAATCATAATAATTAAGCGTGACATAGCAAAATATAAAAAAAAAACATGTTTAAAAAAATAATCAGAAAACTCTTAAATAAATATCAAAAGACTATTAACAAATAAAAACTTAAAAAAAATATTTCCAAAATTACGTGTGAAAATAATTGGAAAAATATTTGTTACAAAAATGTGTATAAGCATGATGAATCATATAACAAAAAGATGCATCATTGATGGGTTAACTCAATGGTTCCCAACCTTTTTTAAGCCACGCCCCACTTTTAAGTTAAAAAAATTGCTTTGTCCCCCCTACACTCAAGAATTTTTTTTTAATTTTTATTTTTTTGGTTTCTAATGAAAAATTACTACAGATTCAGCAAAGCTTTTGTAAAAAAAGCATTAAAACTAAGTTTTTAGTAAAAATTTGAAGCAATTAACAAAATTTTTGTAGTAAATTTGGCTAAAAAAAAAATAGTTTTTGTAGGTAATTTGACTAAAAAAAATCTTGAAAATTTGCTCGTTGCCCCCCTGGAGCCTTCCAATTGCCCCCCAGTGGGGCGAGAATCAAAGGTTGGGAACCATTGGGTTAACTGGAACATGTTTAAGAATTTTTTAAATTTTGTAATAAAAAAAACAACAATGAAAAGGAAACACACTCAAAATAATAACTCTGTAAAATGAATGTAATCTCAATTCGATAATCTTACAAATTTTATACAGATTTTAGCTAAATACCAATTTGAGGTAGAAACTTTTTAAATCACGAAACGAAGGTTTTTTGTTTTGTAATTTTACAAAAACGAAACTGTGAAAATCTTTATGTTTTTGTTTTATGACAGTATATTCTACACTAAAAAAAAACCTTGTAAAATTACAAGAAAACTTTGTAAATTTTTTTTGATACCTCCTATTTGAACAAGAATTCCTTGTTATTTTACAAGCTTTTTTCCAATAATTTTGAAATTTTACAAGCTTTTTTCCAAAAAAGTTGTAAATTTACAATTTTTTTGACGCGATGAAACTTACAAGAAGCTTTCGTGACTTTACAACATTTTTTTGCTGCCTCCTATTTTACGAGAATTTCTAGTAAAAATTACGAGCTTTTTTGTAATTTTACAAGATTTTTACCAATAAAATTCTAAATTTACAACTTTTTTGGCGAAATAAAACTTACAGGAAATTCTCGTAAATTTACTAGATTTTTTTTTTTTTTAAATCTTGGAAATTTATAAAATTACAAGAAAAACTGTAAAATTACAAAAAAAAAATTTAAATTTCGATGGAAAATTATTTGTTAAAAAACAAGGAATACTGTCAAATATTGGTAAATTGTGATTACGAGACTTTTTCTTGTAATTTGACAAGGTTTTTTTTAGTGTTTTTTAACTCAGCTCTGTTAATTTACACAATTTTTCTCTGTGGTCCCATTTAACAAATCTTTTACTAGAAAGTCTGTAAATAAAAAGTATTTCTCTAGTTTTGGAGAAAAGTAAAGCATTAAAAAACTTAAAATGTTGTTTCCATGTAAAATTATTCAGATTCTGAATTTTTTTCTTATAAAAATTCATTGACAACGTCTTTGATTATGAGGTATTTTTTCTGTGGAAAAGGTCTCAGATTTGAAGATATTTTTATAGCCTCCACTCTAGTATAGAGGGTATATATTAGAGATGGGCGCGTGAGTGGCTTTTACTTACACTTACTCAAACTCACAACAAGAAATTTCCAAGCACGCACACTTACTCACAAGCATATTTTTCAACTCACATTTACTCATAATCAAGAGAGTAATATGAAAAAAAAAAAATCTCGCAAACTCACGCAAAAAAATCGGTTCACGCACACTCAATTAAGCAAACATCTTTCTTAGTCAGTTTTTAGTACCCTTTGGATTTTTTGGGTTTTTTTTAAGTACGTAAAAACCCCATTATTGAAGAAGTTATGTGTAAAAGAAGTTTGAGTAAAGGGACAAACTACCAATTTTTAAATATTCAATATCTTTTGAACGGGTCATCAAAAAAATCTGAAAATTTACCACCAGGGAGTTTTCAAAGGGTACTAAAAACTGTAAACAAATTGGGAAATCTAAAAAAATTTTGTTCAAAGTGTCCGATTTGACATGGAATGTCCCATATATAAGTTTGTCATTCTGTTTGTAACACCTCGAAGTATCGGTATTATTTGAAGTCACATGTATTTGTCGTCCTCGCGGTTCTGGTTGGTATTGAATTTCAACAAAATCAATCCAGTGGTTTAAAAGTTATGAGTAAAAATGTGAACTTCGGTTTGGTTTCATCTTTTATTCACGTGTTAAAAAACCGTTAAACACGCTTTAAGTCACAACAATATTTTACAAAGTGTTTTTGTCACTCAAAATACAATTTACACTAAAAAAAAAAAATTAAACTGAAAAAAATGTACACTCAATTGTATATGGGGCATTCCATGTCAAATCGGACACTTTGAAAATTTTTTTTTTTTACAGATTTTAGTACCCTCCGAAACGTACTTCGTGGTAAATTTTCAGATTTTTTTGATGCGGGTAGTTGATGTAGTTTGTCCCTTTACTCAAACTTCTTTTACTCATAACTTCTTCAATAATAGACCAAATTTAAATTTTTTTTTTCAAAATTTTTGTTTTTTTAAGTACTTTTTAAAAAAAAATCCCAAAAAATTCTTAAAAGCGCTTAAGTATGCGATTTTTAAGTTTTAAAATTTAAATCTCATTTTTGAAAATGTTTGTACTCTTCGATTTTTTTGAAATTTTTTTGTGTAAATCTTCTATCATTTCTACAAATTTTTTGCCCAGGAGGATAGTGGGATAACGATTATTACTATTTTTTAAAATTTTTTGAAAAAATTTTCAGATTATTTTGATGACCCGTTCAAAAGATATCGAATTTTTAAAAATTGGTAGTTTGTCCCTTTACTCAAACTTCTTTTACTCATAACTTCTTCAATAATGGTAAAAATTTAAATTTTTTTTTTCAAAATTTTTGTTTTTTTACGTACTTTAAAAAAAAAAATAAATCCAAAAAAATTGTTAAAAGCGCTTAAGTATGCGATTTTTAAGTTTTAAAATTTAAATCTAATTTTTGAAAATGTTTGTACTCTTCGATTCTTTTGAAATTTTTTTGTGAAAATCTTCTATCGATTCAACAAATTTTTTGCCCAGGAGGATCGTGGGATAACGATTATTACTATTTTTTAAAATTTTTTGAAAAAATTTTCAGATTTTTTTGATGACCCGTTCAAAAGATATCGAATTTTTAAAAACTGGTAGTTTGTTCCTTTACTCAAACTTCTTTTACTCATAACTTCTTTAATAATGGTCCAAATTTCAAATTTTTTTTTCAAAATTTTTGTTTTTTTTTACGTACTTAAAAAAAAAAAATCCAACCAAATTCTTAAAAGCGCTTAAGTATGCGATTTTTAAGTTTTAAAATTTAAATCTCATTTTTGAAAATGTTTGTACTCTTCGATTTTTTTGAAATTTTTTTGTGTAAATCTTCTATCAATTCTACAAATTTTTTGCCCAGGAGGATCATGGGATAACGATTATTACTATTTTTTTAAATTTTTTGAAAAAATTTTATTGTAATTTTCCAATCTTAAAATCATTTCTACTGCTCCAATGGTGCGTCATAGAGGGGTCATTTATAAGACCGACCCCCAATGATTTTTACGTCTTAACATTTCTTTGGAACAAACTAATACCCTATCTCCAATTTCTAAGGGGGCTCCCACACAAAACGACATTTTTTAAAATTTGCTCCAACCGCTCTAACTGCCCTAATAGTGCCCTTAGAGCAACAAAATGTATGACCGACCCACAATATTTTTTTTTAGTCCAAACATTTTCTCTGAACACACCTACCCTCTCCCATACAAATAACAGTTGGAACAAATTTTGTAAAAATTTAATTTTGAATGGAAGCCTACTTAGGGAGTGGAGATAGGGCGTAGGTATGTTGGAGGGTAAAAATAAATGGGGGTCGGTCTCACTAATGACCCCTCTCGGACGCACCATTCTACCGGTAGAAGCTGATTAAATAAAACAAATTTACAAAAAAAAAAAAAAATTGTATGTGGACCGCCATAACAGTTAGAGATAGAGAGTAGTGTTTAGAGAAGATGTTTGGACTAAAAAACTATTGTGGGTCGGTCATACATTTTGTTGCTCTAAGGGCATTATAAGGGCAGTTATAGCGGTTGGAGCAAATTTAAAAAAATGTCGTTTTGTGTGGGAGCCCCTTTAGAAATTGGAGATAGGGTATTAGTTTGTTCCAAAGAAATGTTAAGACGTAAAAATTAATTGGGGTCGGTCTTATAAATGACCCCTCTATGACGAACCATTGGAGCAGTAGGAATGATTTTAAGATTGAAAAATTACAATAAAATTTTCTAAAAAAATTGTAATAATCGTTATCCCACGATCCTCCTGGGCAAAAAATTTGTAGAATCGATAGAAATTTTACACAACAAAATTTCAAAAAATCGAAGAGTACAAACATTTTCAAAAATGAGATTTAAATTTTAAAACTTAAAAATCGCATACTTAAGCGCTTTTAAGAATTTACCCTTTTTCCCAAATAGTATTGAATTTCAGCAAAATGGGTCCAGAAGTTATGAGAAAAATCGTGAATTTCAGATAGGCTTCCCCTTAAATTCCCATGTTGAAAAACCAAGCTTTAAAAACATTGGTAAGTCAGAAAAATATTTTAGAGTGCATTTTTGTCAACAAAAAATATTTTTACACTAAAATAAAATTACGCTCAAAAAAAAAAAAAAAATTTACACTCAAAAAATATTTTACACTGGAAAAAAAAATAAAGTAATTTTTTTTTTTTTTTACAAAAATGACTAAAAAAATTGTTATTTTTTTCACGCTAAAAGAAAATTTTATCACTTAAAAAGGGCAAAGTGGAGCACATTCATGGATTCGGTTAAGTCGAATTTAACTTTTCTTCAAACTAAAGATCTCTTAAAATATAGATCCAATCGATCCATGTTTTGGCTTGGTACAAATTTTCGAGGGGTAAAACTTGAAATGATCCCTCTTCTTTATCTTCAGATTTTTAGACCTTTTTTTCAAAAAAAGGTTTTGATATTCTTGAAAAATTCCTTCCTTAAACTCCAAAAATATCTAAAATTTGTTGATTAACAATTCCTGAATAATTTTTTATGCCATAAAATTTGTTGAGTTATTAAAGCCAAACAACATTAAATTAATCATATTTCAATATTTTCATCATATTCAATTCGCTGACTCTATAAATTATTTTTGTAATATTTTAAAAATTATAATTTATAATACAGTTGCGTTCTGGTATCTAACTGATGATACCAAAAACATCAATATTTTAAATTAAAACATCTGTTTCTTTTAGGCCATAAAATAAATTTTAATTTTTTTGTTGTTCATAAAACAAGTTTGTTTCCTAAGTCTTTTGTTTCTTTTTTTAGAAAAAATAGAAAATTTTCTTAAGAAAATTATTAGAAATTATGCTAAATATATATATAACAAAAATAAATTATAATTTTAGCATAAAGAAAAAAAAAAACTAACATTTCTATAATAGTTTTGCCATACAACCAATATAATGTTGTTGTTATACCAGTAGACAGTCTTTAAAAAACACACACAAAGCCAAGCAACCATTAGAAGAAATCTGGTAAAAACTGAAGCACGTTTAGATGTTTTTTTTTAATTTTTTTTTTAAAAGAATAAGATTGATTTGCGTCATGTTACCAAACATGTCTAATAAGTGGTCATGTTAAAAAATTACTTATAAAAATACAGTAGCCAAGATAACACAGGCTGAGGCCACTCCTCTGGCATAAGGAGGCAGAAAAGAAAAAATATGAAACGAAAATAACAACAACAACAAAAAATTAAAACACTTATAAACAACAAAATAAAAACATACCCTTTGAGAGTTAAAACAACAACATGCAACAAGACAGTACAGCAAAAAAAATAAAAAAAAAATCAATACTTTTAAGAGTTCTTTAGAATCTAACTAAAATCCTTTAGTGAGTTGAACAACAACATCGAAGAATAACAAAAAAAAAAATCAATATACACATTCAATATGAAAGAGACGTATTTGGTTTGATAACTCCATTTGTGGTCAAATTCACCTAAGCACGCTTGAATGATGAATTCCCGCGAAATTCACTCTTACATATAGAAACACTTTAATAATGTTTGAAAAGTAAAAAAAAAAAGAAAAAAAAATATTGTCAACAAAATAACAATATACTGGTTGTTTGATAAGTAATGTCAATTATGTGGTTAATAAACGCGAAACTGAGTTTTGCAAAAAAAAAATTTCGGTTTTGCAAGGATCATGAATTTATATAATATAATTTCAACAAAAATGCTCTTTTTTGTTGGGAAGGACACCATGGATTTCCAAAAGCAAAATTGTATATTAAAGTTTAGAATGTCCTTTTAACGCTGTAAAAATTTCTGAGAGGTGTTTTTTCCTATTGTTGAGCAATAAATTTTCAAAGTTTGATAGATATCCAAATATTTGATTTTTTTATCAAAATTTTGGCAAAAAATCAAAAATTCAACTTTATCACCAACTTTGAAAATTTATGACTCGACAACACGAAACAACACCTCCCTGAAATTTTAACAGCGTTAAAAGGACATTCTACACTTTAATACAAAATTTTTTGTGTCCGACTGAATATTCGGCTTCGGCCAAAAAGCACTATTCGGCTTCGGCCACATTTTTGGCCGAAAATGGCCGAATACCGAATAATTGTATAAAATTTGTACTCGCGTGTTGAAAAACCCACTAAACACACTTTGAATCACATTAGTAAGCCACAAAAATATATTATTAAGTGTTTTTGCAGCTAAAACAATATTTTACACACAAACAAATTTTTCGATCGAAAAAAAATTACTCTAAAACAAAAATTTATTTTCAAAAATGCCTAAAAAAAGTTTTTTGCTCAAAATAAATCCTTCTGAACAACATTTTTATACATTTGTGTATTCCGCCAAGTCGAGTTTTATTTTTTTCTTGTTTTTACTAAATAAATTTTTTTTTTTTGGAATATTCGGCTTCGGCTTCGGTTTCGGCCGAATAGTGAAAATTTTGCCGAATATTCGGCTTCGGCCAAAAAAGGTGTATTCGGTCGGACACTAAAAATTTTGTTTTGGTAAATCCATGGTGTCCTTCCTAGGAAAAACAGACATTCAAATATGGTTTTAAAATATTTTTGCTGAATTTTTTTTGAAATTTTTTTTGTTTCTAAATTTTAAATCTCCATAATTTTATCAATAATATTGTCGCACAAAGCTTTTTCGTACAACTTACTGTTTCTGAGTAAAAAAACACAAAAGAACTGTCTAAAGCCAACTATTTGATTTTTTGCCAAAATTTTGAAAAAAAAATCAAATATTTAGCTATTTGCTCAACAATAAGAAAAACCACCTCTCTGAAATTTTAATAGCGCTAAAATGGTACTCTAAACTTTTAACACAAAATTTTTCGTTTGAAAATCCATGGTGTAGTTGCCAGGAAAAAAGGACATTCAAAGATCGTTTTCAAAATTTTTTGTTGCAATTTTTAAAAAAGAATTTTTTTTCTAAATTTTAAATCTTCATTATTTTATCTACACTATTATTTTTACATGTTTTTCGGCACGACTTATGGTTTCCGAGTACAAAAATTTAAAAAAACTGTCTAAAAGTCAACAGTAAAAAAAAGCTTTTTTAAACGCCCATATTTTCCAAGGTACTGATCTAAAAAAATATGATTTTTAATCATTTATGAATTTCTTTCAAATAACCAAAAATTACTAAAATCGTTGGTCCGTCAGTAAAATTTCCCATGGATTTGCTCTTACACCCTCCAACAAGTAGAAAAGTTAAATTCGACTTTGCCGAATCTATGAATACCCTCCACAATGCATTTTTTTAAAGGGTATTACATTTTTTAACGTGAAAAAATTAACAATTTTGATTATAAATATTTTATTTTGAGTAAAAAATTTTTTTTTTTGTCATTTTTTAAAAAAAAAAGAAAAATTACTAATTTTTTTTCGAGTGTAAATTTTTTTCGAGTGTAATGTTTTTTTACTGTAAAAATATTTCTGAGTGAATGCACGTAAGTATGTACACAAAATATTATCATTTTTGTAAAAAAAGAACTAAATTTTTTTTTGTATAAATTTTTTTTTGAGTGTAAAATTTTTTTTTGAGTTTAAAATTTTTTTTGAGTGTAAAATTTTTTTTGAGTGCAAAATTTTTTTCGAGAGTAATTTTTAAGTTACCAATGCTTTTAAAACTAAACAAGTTTAAAAAGCATTGCTTTAAAATTAAACAAGTTTGAAAAGCATTGTTTAGTTACCACCAATGCTTTTAAAACTTGTTAAAACACGTGGCATTTTAGATGAAACTAATCTGAAATTCAGGGTTCCGCTTATAACTTTTGAACCACTGGACCGATTGAGCTGAAATTTAAAACCAAAAAGACCCGGGGAACGGCAAAGATTCATGCCAAGCTTCAGTAGTCTCATTATTGTCTTTCGAAAGTTATCGTGTTTTTTATCTCGTAAATTCGTGAAACACCCTTGCCGAAATTTACTCTTTTGCTCATAACTTTTGAACCACTGGACCGATTTGGCTGGATTGCAATACCAACCTGACCAGGTAAATGACAAACATATATGCCAAACTTCAGTAGCCTCTGTAAAGTCTTTCAAAAGTTAGCGTGTTTTCTACGGACGGACAGACAGACGGACGGACGGACGGACGGACATCGCTAGATCGACTTAAAATCGATCGAGGATCATAAATATATATATTTTATGGGGTCCTAGGCCAATATTTCGATGTGTTACAAACGGAATGACAAACTTATATATACCCTCAATCACTAGAGTGGAGGGTATAAAAATCTTAGATTCTGAGACATTTTTCTATAGGAAAAATTACACTAAATCTGTGATTTTCTTTAGATTCAAAAATATTTTTCCTGCAGAAAAATTCTAAAATTTTCCCGGAAAAAAATTTTCTTATTTTTCCTATAAAAAAATCTATAGATTCGAGACTTTTTTACTATAAAAAAATTTAAAGATTAAAAAAATATCATTTTATTTTCTTTTTCTCTTTCCTTTTTACCCATTTTTTCAGATTTTTTTGAAAGAAACATTATCAGATTTTCTCTTTAGAAAACTCTCAGATTTTTTCAATTAAAAAATTCTCAAATTTTTCCTTTAGAAAAATTGTTAGAAGTTTCTTAAAAAAAATAAAAAAAAAAAAATTATATAGAAACATTCGAAGAAAATCTTAAAATTAAAATTTAAAGATAAAAAAAAACAAAAAAAATATATAGAAACATTCGAAGAAAAATTTAAAATTTTTCTATAGAAAAACTCCCAAAAATATCTAAATTTTTTCTACAAAAAAATTCCCAAATTTTTCCTATAGAAAAATTCTCTTATTTTTTCTAAAGACAAATTTGTATACTTCGAGACTTTTTTCATGTAGAAAAATTTCAACATTCCGACACATTTTGTTTAGAAAAATTTTAGGATTCTTAGACATTTTTTATACAAAAAATTATCAGATTATTTCCTTTTCTTTCTTTTTTTTTCAAATTCGTTTTGGGGGGGGCCCGAAAATTTCCTTTTCTCTCGTGGATCCGCACCTGATAACATGATAAAGTTTTTAGGCTGTGTCGGATTTCTGTATTTTTTTTTTTTGTTTCTAAATTTTAAATCTCCATAATTTTATCAATAATATTGTCGCACAAAGTTTTTTCGTACAACTTACGGTTTCTGAGTAAAAAAACACAAAAGAACTGTCTAAAGCCAACTATTTGATTTTTGCCAAAATTTTGAAAAAACAAGTTGAAAAGTTAAATTCGACTTGGCCGAATCTCTGAATACCCTCCACAATACCCTTTTTTAAGTGATAGTAAATTTTCTAACGTGAAAAAATAAAATTTTTGATTAGAACTCACAAGTCGAAAGATTTCTCGCATGTGAAATGAAACAAAAACGTTGTAAATCAGCACAAAAACTGACTTTTCGCATTTTACTGTCCTGCAACTTTGTTCTGCGAAAACTTGAATAACAAAAACGGGAATGGTGTCTAATTTTAAAAAAAGTTGCAGGACGCCACCTCAGTTTGACTATATACGCTAACGTTTAACAAAAAAGAAAATAAGAATCACTGTTTTCATTTTCTTAAAACCAAAAATTTGTAACTTGGATAATAATTCACATCGTGGTGAATAAAACGTAACATAATTTTTTATAATTTTTTTTATCAATATTATATTTTATTTATTCATCAATATTTTTTTTTCATCAAGATTTTTTTTTCATCAATATTCTTCATCAATATTTTTTTTTTCATCAATGTTTTTTCCATAATTTTTTTTTTTCTTCAAATTTTTTTTCCATCAATATTTTTTTTTATCAATATTTTTTTTTTATCAATATTTTTTTTCACAAATACTTTTTTTCATCAATATTTTTTTCATTATTTTTTTCATCAATTTTTATTCATCAAAAATTTTTCTTGATTAATAATCTTTTTTCATCAAAAACTTTTTTATCAAAAACTTTTTTCATCAAAAACTTTTTTAAACGACAAACACATACAAACAGAAATATGTATATCACTAGAATGTTATAGAAACCTTTACGGATCAATAAAGTATAAACATAATGGGGTCCAATCCGTAAATTTGACATTTTTTAGTGTGGGGACTACAAACAGGACTTGTCCGATTCCTTTTGAATTTGGAATAATGATTTGAGAATACACGAAAAATTTTTTGTGCTAAAGTTTAAAAGGATACCTATTAAAATAAGGTTTAAGTAAGAGTTATTTGATCCAAATTTCAAATTAAGGTCCAGCGAAGCTTACCCAGAAAAACCATAAAAATGGTAATGGTTATTCGATGCATTACCATGTAATGGTTCGCCAAAAAATGGTAAAATATGCATTATTTTTCATTACCGCTTACCATATGTATTACATTTATATTTAATGCATTTATATTTTTCATGCATTACGTAATACTCACATATTATTTTGAGTCACAGCCGTTTCTTGTATTAAAATCTTCAAAAATCGCTAAATCCTTAGCCAAATCCGCAAATTTGACATTATTGTCCCATGGCAATATATAAAAAGAAGTGCAAAAAACGTACAGAAAAAAAAGAAGAGGTAGTTTAGAGTACAACAAGTACAAAAAAAAAACAGAGCAACGCACGTGTTGCAATGTTGACCATATGTCAACATTGTTGCAGTTTAAATTTTTATATATTGATTTGTTTTATTGACGTCTGTTTATTGCTTATTTACTGGGAACTGTAAATACAACAATTTTAAACCAAATTTGGTAAATTTGTTTTGTTTTATATATATTTTATTTTTTTTTGTTGCTGTTTGTTAAAAGTTTTAAACCACAGAGGTTGTTTGCATTAATGGTTAAGTTAAGTTGTTGTTGTCGATTTTTTTTTGCAAAGTGTTTTTTGTTTCGTTTTACCTTCTTGAGTTTTTTTTTTATAAAAGTAAATTCTACAAATATGGTCTGAGTAAGTGTACAATGGTGAGAGTTGCATACTAATCATGGACTGATGAAAGAAAGAAAAAAAAGAAGGTTAAACAAAAAAATTATGTAAAGAAAGTTTTTTTAAAATTTAACAAAAAATTACTAATAAAATAACAATAATATTAAAAAAATATTTTAAATATTTTTGAAGTTTATTTTTTTAATAATATATTATGTTTTAAAAATATTTTTATGAAAGCATTAAAGAAGTTTTATGTACAAAATAAACAATTAATGCCACACATTGTCAAGTTATAAAAAAAAAATATGGGTGCGTAAGCTTTAAATTTTAAAATGAAACATAAAACCCATTTAGAGAAAAAAAATCCTATAAAATTTTTAAAAATATAAAAAAAGGTTTGAATTATAAATTATTATATATAACATCATAAAAAAATTGATAATAAAAAATATATAGACCTCATGCCATCATAAAAAAAACTTACAGCTATCCAATAACAATAAAAATAAATCTATTTTTTCTGTTTTATTTTTTATTAGATTTATATATATTTTTTTTTGTTTAATACTAGTATTTGGTATGCAATTTATCTGGTTAATTTTATGTTTATTTTTTAATAACATACCAATCGTAGCACGTAGAAATTATAAAAAAAAAAATAATCAGGTGTTCGTTCTATTATATACCAGATTTGTTTGGCTAGTCAGACAGTCAGTCAGCCAGTCAGTCAGTCAGTTATTTGGTAAGTCAGAGTTAGCTTTTAGCCGGTGTATAGACAATTGATACCTTATAAGCCACAGTTTTAAGAAAACTAATAATGATAATCAAATAATAATAAAATAAAACTTTAATAACAATTGCATAAATAAAAATTCCTATTACAAAATATTTGAATTTCATATTACAAAAATTATGAATGATAATACATAAAAATGTGATTAGCAAGTTTTTGTCTTAAGTCTTTTGTTTTAGAATATTTAAGAAAAGTGGAAAAATTAGTTAAATTGGAAAATATAATCCCCATATTGCTGAGACTTTTTTTTTATAGAAAAAAGATATTTAGAATCTCACTTTTACGATTGGAAAAATATTTTAGAATCTAAAATTTTTTTATTAAGCAAAAATTTCTCAAAATCTGAAGAAAAAGTGTCAGAATTAGATTAAAAACAAGTAAAAAAGTTAAATTCGGCTTTGCCGAATGTAGTGATACCCTCCACAATTTCAAAAAGATTATTGCAAAAAACTTTATTTAAAAGGAAATTACTTTTGAAAAAAAAAAAAAATTGAAAAAAAATTTCCGCGAAAAAAAATTTTGGTAAAAAAAAAATCCGCGTTTTTTTTCTTTTTTTGTCAAAAAATATGTTCGTACTTGTTTAAATACCATTTTGTGTTCAATTATGTTCACATATGTCAACCAGAAGCCGAATTAGAGCATTTTGTATTTTTAGGTTATGTTGAATGTACTGAAATTTTTGAGGTGTGCTTACATTTTCGTTCATAACTTTTGAACCGCTGAACCGATATCGCTCAAATGCAATACCAAACTTCTCGGGAGAACTTCCAATATATATTTTAAGTTTCAGTCATCTCTGTGCAATATTTTGTCCGCGAGAGCATTTTCCACAGACAGACGGACAGACGGACATCGCTAGAATGTCTTAAAATCGATCGGGCATCATGAATATATATACTTTATGGGGTCCCAGACCGATATTTCGATGAGTTACAAACGGAATGACAAACTTATATATACCCTCTATCCCTAAGTGGAGGGTATAAAAATAAATGCCCCATATTGCTGAGACTTTTTTTATAGAAAATAATATTCAGAATCTCACTTTTACGATTGGAAAAAAATCTTGGAATCTAAATTTTTTTCTATAGCAAAAATTTCTAAAAATCTGAGCAAAAATTGTCAAATATTGATTTTTTTTTAAGAAAAAAAAATCAAAATCAGAGAAATCAAACAAAAAACTATAACTAAAAAAAATAATCAAAAAAAAAAATTTTTTTTCTACACTAAAAAAAAAAAAAAACTTCTAATATATTTTTTAACACGATAATTAGAATGGAGCAAATGTAGTTTTTTTTTACTTCGGGTTAAAAAAAGTTGCCTTTAGGGTCGATATCAACGCACAAAAACATTAGACCTGTAGGACATTACTGAAAAAGTGTTTTTATGTACAATCGCTTTGTTTTTCTTTTTTGATTTAAAAATTGGAAAGTTTCAAACAAAGTAAATTTTTTTTTGCTTTTTTTTACTTAAAGCTGTTTTGCAATTGGCGTTGCCAGGGTTGAAAAAAATATAATATAATGAATGATAGTTTGTAATGCACTATGGTTCCATCCTCTGTTAGCCATATATCGCGCTGATATGGCCCATTGTTCCCGCCTCGGTTAGTACTCGACGTTTAAGCGTGATTACCGAATAGGCAGAAATAATGTTCAATATTTGTTCGATCGCACGCTGATATGATCCCGCATCGGTTAGTCAGTTAGTAAAAATCGGCTCAGCCATTTTTGCGTGATTGCGGAACTGGCAAAAATAATTTTCAAATAGGGGGCGCAGCATTTACAACGCCCAATCACGCGCTAATATGGCATACTGTTACCGCCTCGGTTAGTACTATATGTAGTGAAATGTTTGTTAAAATCAGTTTAGGTGCTTAAGCGTAATTACGGAACAGACAGAAAAAACTTTCAGTGTGGTGCAAAGGGACGTGGCAACTTACGCCTCGAGATCTATTATGGTTTATAGTTCCCGCTTAGAGATACTATTTGTGATGAAAATTCCATTAAAATCGGTTAAAGCGTTTAAGTATGATAATGGAACAGGCAGAAATAATTTTTGATGTAATACAAAAGAGCGTGGGATTTTACTCCCCTTTGTCAAATCTCACTCATTTACGGCCTATAGTTCCCGCCGCGGTAAGTTTCATCAAAATCAGTTTAGCCGAATAAGCGTGATTTTGAAAAAGGTGGAAAGAACGTGCAATAAGTTTAATATGGGTGTCATTTTATGACTCTTTGTCTGATCGCTTATTTTATGTCCTATTGTTATAGCAGGCAAAAAAATTTAAATTAATACAACGCCTTTGCTCAATCACGTGCTGATATGGCATATTGTTCCCGCTTCGGTTAAAATGTTAAAAATTTCAATAAAATCGGTTTAGACGTTTAAGAGTGATTACGGAATATGCAGAAATAACTTTCAATGTAATACAAAGGGGAGTGGACTTATACGCCCATCCGTCGGAGCGCCCTACTATTATAACCTATAGTGCTCGCCTGGGTTAGTACTATGTGTGGTGAAATTTTCATTAAAACCGGTTATGACGTTTAAGCGTAATTACGGAACAGGTAGAAATAACTTTCAATGTAATACAAATGGGCGTGGCATTTCCACCCCTTTGTCTGATCGCCGTCCTATTATAAACTATATTAACCGCTTGGATTAGTATTATATATGGTGAAAAGTTCTATAAAATCGGTTCAGCCGTTTAAGCGTAATTGATGAAAAGGCAGAAATAACGTTCAATATAATACAAAGGGGCGTGGCATTTTACGCCCACTTGGCCGATTGGTCTCTCTTTTGGCCTATAGCTCCCGCCTCGGTTAGTACTATCTGTTTATCCATGATTGTGGAGCAGATAGAAAGAAAAACCAAAGGATGCCACACCCCTTTGAGAGGAAATTATATTTACAAAAAGTGGGCGTAAAAGGAGGCGTGGGTTTCAATCAAGATTGGATGGCCTATATTTCCTTGCAAAAAACACCCTCTTAGTATGCCAAATTTCATGCTAATCTGTAACAAAAATCCAAATATAGTAACAAATAACCAAATATATTGAAAAATCTGAAATTCACAAAAAGTGGGCGTAAAAGGAGGCGGGGCATCCAATCAAGATGCCTCTTGGCCCATTTTTCATTCCAGAAAATTCTTTATCTACATGCCAAATTTCATTTCAATCTGGTTCAGTAGTTTTCTTCTGAAAGCGACACAAACAAACAAACAAACTAACTGGTCCGATTTTGCCCATCTTGCAATAATAAGTTAATCTAATTAGGTAAAATCAGTCAAGTTATTAAAACTTCCCCAGGCATCTAACGTATGGCAGACCACTTGATTAAGGAATACGGGCCCCATGTCCAAAATTTATTGAAATTATCTACTGTAATACATTTTTTTTCTTCAAGTTCCAATGTAATTTTTTTTTTGATTTGTTAAATTTTTTTTTTTGGATATTCGTGTTCAGCTCATCAAAATTAGTGTATATGATGTATTGCAAGGCATATATTTTTTTTAAATTCTCAAAAATCTAAAATTTTGATCGCCGGGGGTTACGGGTTAATTTTATTCGATTGGCCTCAAATTTGAACCACATAATTTTTAGGTCTTGTAAATAAAATTTTTCTCATATTAAAATATTTGATTTAAAATTTTTCTCATATCAAAATATTTGATTTAAACTTACTTTTTTTCCCAAAATATTCAACAAATTCTCTCGATAAAGTTCAACAACTGCAAAGAAAAGAAGCAAAAAAAAATATGTAATTAAATTTTTATTTTATGTAAAAAAAAGGAAATGATTAAAATATTATAAAAAAAACATAATCTATAAAATTAACCAACGGAAACTAACTTAAATCTAACTAACTAATCAGTTAACAAACCCATAAAGAACCAAACAAAATTTTAATAAGTTTTTCAAACAATTTGTGCTAGAATTTCACTAACTAGAATCTGCAGGAAATCCGTAAAATAAATGTATAATAAACAAAAATTTACATAAAAATATAAAAATGTAGAAATTTTGTATAATAATTGTAAGCATATAAAATATGAAAAATAATAACTAACCTGCCTTAAAGAATATTAGGTACTTACTACTGCTATTATGTTCAAAAAACAGGCAATAAAAAGAAACGCAGAAAAAAATTAAAAAAAAAACGGAAATAAATCCACATGTAGGTATGTATAATATTATTAAAATTATTTTAACAAACGTTCATAGAAATTTAAATACAATTCCAGTCATGGGGAGTTTATTGAAAATAATGTTGTAAAGAAGAAATTTATAGATACACTCAAAAAATGTTGTGGGTAAAATTTTTAGAAAATGACAGTTGAAACAATTCTACAACTAATAGAATCGAGTTAACTAAAGTTAAAAAAAAGAGCTAGACTTTCGAAATTTCGCACGAATATGTCTTATATTTCTAGGCAGGTTAAGTTCGGAAATGGGCAAAATCGGACCAAGGGGAAAAAAGTCCCCCCTTGGACAACTAAACCAACCTCTAAAAACTGTATTTTTTTGCAGGGTTTTTTGTACTTTTTTTAAGCAAATGGAAAATTTTTATGTCAGAGGAAGCTTAAAACCCTGCATGTGTACCCAGCGGATAAAAAAAAAATATATTTTACCTGCCCCTTTTGTGGGCGTGGATATAAAAAAAGTATTTTAATAATGATTAATTGGATTAAATAATTGCAAGAATAATAATAAATCCATTTGATAACAAGGTGTCCCATAATGTCTCCCACCAAATCCCACCCCCCCTTACACAAAAAAAAGACGCCTCTTAAAATTCTTTTTTATGTTTTTTTTACATTTCGGAGGGTATAAATCAGAGATGGGCGCTGGTCACGTGATTTACGTGAATCACGCGTGAGTGTGAGTGATTTTCGTTTCAATCACGTGATTGTGAGTGAGTGTGAGTTGAAAAAAAATCTGAGTGAGTGATTAGTGAGTGAGTCATTTATTTTTTGCGTGAGTTTGCGTGATTAGATTTTTTGATTTGCCCAATTTTTTTTTAATTTTTTGTAAAAATTTTTTTTTTTGATTTTTTTGAATTTTGTTGCGTTAGTAGATTTTGCGTGACACACGCGTGAGCGTGATTGAATCTGGCGTTAGTCACGCGTGAGCAAGTTTTTTTATTACTCACGTGAATGTTCGTGAGCGTGAGTAAAAAAAAATTGTGAGTGATTCGATTACATTTTGCCTGAGGGTGAGTGAGTGTGAGTCAAAATCCACTCACGCGCCCATCTCTAGTATAAGTGATTCGGCATAGCCGAATTTAACACTCTCACTTGTTTTTTTTTTAGTTCATTCATCAAAAGATTTTTTTTATACCCTCCACTTAGTGATAGAGGGTATATATGAGTTTGTCATTCCGTTTGTAACTCATCGAAATATCGGTCTGGGACCCCATAAAGTATATATATTCATGATGCCCGATCGATTTTAAGACATTCTAGCGATGTCCATCTGTCCGTCCGTCTGTCTGTCTGTGGAAAATGTGATCACGTCCAAAATACAAAACAGGGGTGTCTGTTAGTTCTGAAGTTCTCCCGAGAAGTTTGGTATT
Source organism: Pegoplata infirma (assembly GCA_963921195.1). Lineage (NCBI taxonomy): Eukaryota > Metazoa > Arthropoda > Insecta > Diptera > Anthomyiidae > Pegoplata > Pegoplata infirma. The sequence continues at coordinate 231,258,705 of OY992538.1, read as the reverse complement.
GCATTTGAGCGATATCGGTTCAGCGGTTCAAAAGTTATGAACGAAAATGTAAGGACACCTCAAAAATTTTAGTACATTCAACATAACCTAAAAATACAAAATGCTTTAATTCGGCTGCTGGTTAGAGTATTCAAAAAACCGCCGATTTTCAAAAACCGGTTTTCGGTTTATTCGAAAAATCAAAATTTTAAAAAACCGGTTTCGGTTTCGGTTTTTATATAAAAAACCGGTCAACCGGTTTTTTCCGGTTTTTTTGATAATTTTAGATTTTTATATAAAAAAATCGAAATTTGTTAATTAAATAGAAGAAAATAAGATACAAAATTATATTATTAACTTCACTTACCTTAAAATATAAAAAAAACGTTTGGTTTTATATTCTAAAATAATGTTTCAGACATAAAAAGCAATTTTTGAGTTCTGGTTGTGTTAAGAGTTTTTGATTATTTTCAATAAAATTTGATTTTGATTGAAAATTCACGTTCGTTTTTGGTTTTGCAAAATATCGATCAAAATTTTTGACCAAAATCGCTGCTAATTTTTTATATAAATTCTGTGGCAAAAAGGGAGAACTGCATAAGTCGAGTTATGTTAATATTGTTTAGATATTTTTATTTGATTACTCTTTACATATTAACCCCTATCATGCAGAAATAATCTACAGCATATTTTTTATTGAAAATGTTAATTAACAGTGATTTTGTATTAAAATATTTAATTTAAAAGTGCTTTCGAAAAAAATTGCTAAAAAACACTTATGCAGTTTTTCCTTTTTGCCACAGAATTACAAAGTGACACCAATGTTATTGGTTATTTATAAAAAAAAAAAATAAACCGGTTAAACCGACCTAAAAACACCGGTTTTTCGAATAACCGAATTTGAATAAAAACCGAAACCGGCCGGGTTTTTGAAAATAAAAAAACCGGTCCACCGGTTTTCGGTTTCGGTTTTGGATACTCTACTGCTGGTTGACTTATGTGAACATAATTAAAAACCCAATTGGTATTTAAACAAGTACAAACATATTTTTGAACAAAAAAAGAAAAAAATCGCGGATTTTTTTTTTGTCAAATATTTTTTTCGCGGAAATTTTTTTTTAAATTTTTTTTTTTTTTAAAAGTAATTTCCTTTTAAATAAAGTTTTTGCAATATTTTCTTAGAAATTGTGGAGGGTATCACTACATACGGCAAGGCCGAATTTAACTATTTTACTTGTTTTTCAATAAATTTTTTTCATAATTTTTTTTTTTATAATTTTTATGTATAAACCCTTTTTTTCATTTTACTACTTTTTATATCCACGGCCACAAAAGGGGCGGACGAAACAGGTAAAGTTTTAAGTCCTCTGGGTCCAAGCTGACGTTTTGCAGAGGTTGGTTAAGTTCTTCAAAGGAAAGCTTCTTTCTAGAGATGGGCGCTGGTCACGTGATTTGCGTGATTCACGTGAATCACGCGTGAGTGTGAGTGATTTTCATTTCAATCACGTGATTGTGAGTGAGTGTGAGTTGAAAAAAAATCTGAGTGAGTGATTAGTGAGTGAGTCATTTATTTTTGCGTGAGTTTGCGTGATTAGATTTTTTGATTTGCCAAATTTTTTTTTGGATTTTTTTTTTTTTTGGTAAGAAAATTTTATTGCGTGAGTTGATTTTGCGTGACTCACGCGTGAGCGTGATTGAATCTGGCGTGAGTCACGCGTGAGTAAGTTTTTTATTACTCACGTGAATGTGAGTGAGCGTGAGTAAAAAAAAAAATTGCGTGAGTGATTAGTGAGTGATTCGATTATTTTTTGCGTGAGCGTGAGTGAGTGTGAGTCAAAATCCACTCACGCGCCCATCTCTACTTCTTTCCCTTTACTTTACCAGCCTATGAACACAAGACATATTAGTACCAAATTGCGAGAGTCTAGATCTTTCGGTTTGGACTGCAGTGTGTTTTGCACACACGGTTCCTCCTGCCTCTTTTGGGGGCGTGGATATTTAAAATTTATTTAAATAATGATAAAATTGTATTTCATAAGTGTAAAAAGCATAAAAATGGATTTTGTAAATACTTACCGCAAGGGGAAAAGGGGTCCTCCACACACCCCTACCGTCCCGCCAAAAAAAGTCCCTGGCATTTTTTATACCCTCCAACCGCAGTATGGGGGTAACTCACTTTGTCATTCCATTAGTAACACATCGAAATATCAGTCGGGGACCCCACAAAGTATATATAATTTTGATCCATGACAGAATCTAAGACATTCTAGCGATGTCCGTCCGTCCGTCCGTCCGTCTGTAGAAATAACGATGCAGTCCAAACCAAAAGAGCTAGACCCCTGAAATTGGGCAAGAATATCTCTAATGTCACTGGTAAGGTTAAGTTCGAAGATGGGTAAAATCAGACCAGGGGGAAAGAGTTCCCCCTTGAAGAACTAAAATGACCCCTGAAAAATACAATATTTTTACGAGTTTTTTTTAATTTTTGCTCAACAAATGTAACATTTTTATGCCATATTATGTTCATAGACCTGCGCTTGGACCAAGGGGGATAGGAAATTCCTTTTTTTCAGGACGCCCCCCCCCTTTGGGGGCGTGGTTATATAAATTAATTAAAAATAATAGAGTCCGACCGAAACCAGTTTTCGAGGCCGAAACGAAACCGAACCGAATATTCGGCTGAAAAAGTAATATTCGGCCGAAACCGAACCGAGGCCGAAACTTAAAAAAAAAAATACCGCCTGGTATGAATAAAATTATTTAAAAGTTGTTAAAGATAAATATACAGCATAAATTGATTTTAAACCACCCAGCAGAAATAAATCGAGATTTTGGCGACACAGCATCTGTTTATAGCATACCGTAGCGCATCTAAAGAGCGCTCTTAGGGATGCAGTAAAAGGAAGGGGAAAAAATTTCAATTTTTTTTTAAGATTTTTTATATAAAACTTATAATGTGTAATTATTTTTTGATAAAATTTCACACTTCCTTTCCTTTTTAATATTTTTAACACTTTTTGAATAAAAAAACATGAGTTTTAGACAAAGACACATGATTTGACTGCATCATTATTGCGCATTAATCAGCGCTGCAAAGAGCGCTTCAATCATAGCATCTTTGACCGCTGTTCCCAAAAAAAATCCCATAAAAATGTGAAAATGAAAATTTCCGATATTTTTTTGATGTTCACTTCCGATTTTTTTTTTTTTCATTTTGTTTCACATAAATAAAGTTTTGTAAAGTAAAACGAATGAATTTTTTTGTTATATTTTTTTAAATTTTAGTTATTTGATTTCAACTTTGAATTTACAGCATCTTTATTCTGCTTAAATCAGCTCTACAAAGATACATGAATTCACTGCATCTTTAATCTGCTTAAATCAGCGCTAAAAAGATACATGAATTTACAGCATCTTTATTCTGCTTAAATCAGCGCTCTAAAGACACGTGATTTCAGTGTATCTAAAGAGCGCTGTTTCTGTGTATCCAACTAGCGCTCTAAAGTGGGACATCGCCTTAGGGAATCATGCATGAATTCAGCGCAATTGGATGCGCTCCTTTACTCAAGTTCCCCTTCCAAAAGCTGCTGAACGTTCAGCAAAATTTCTGCTGGGCATAGGAATTGTTGTATTTTTGATAAAAAAATATGTTTTTTAAAAAACTTGCAAAAAAATTGTATATTTCGTTTGTAGATTAGGAGAAAATTATTTTTTGAACTGAAACAGTTTTACATTTTTTGCATAAACTTGTAACATTTTCTTCAATTGAACTAAAACAAGTGTAATGAAATACGAAATCAAAAAATTCAGCGACTTTTTCACATATTTTTTAAAATACCAAAAAGTTTCGGTTTCGGCTAATATTGGGACAAAATTTTGCCGAATACCGAATAGAGGCCGAAACCCCATTATTCGGCCGAAACCGAGACCGAAACCGAATATACGGTCGGACTCTAAAAAATAATGATAAAATGTATTATTTAAGCGTAAATATCATAAAAAAATAATTTGTAAACATATATAACGGTGGTAAAGGTGTCCCCCACAGATTCCGCCGACCCCCCCCTCCCCGCAATAAGAAAAGACGCCCCTGCGATTTTTTTTTTTTTTAATTTTAAACGTGTTGGAGGGTACAAAAGATTCGGCACGGCCGAATTTAACACTCTTACTTGTTTTTTCCATATTGGAAAAGTTTTTTACTCAAAATAAAATAATTCTAATCAAAATTGTTAATTTTTTTACGTTAGAAAATTTACTATCTTTTAAAAAGGGCATTGTGGAATTTTGTAAAATTTTGTCCATGTTTTTTTTTTTTTTTTTATTTCTGATTATTTTAAGTTTTTTTGTGAGTATTTTTCTAAATATTTTTTGATTTTCTCTTCGTTTTTCTTAACTCTTGCCAGCATTTCCCGAATTAGTTCTAAATTATTTTATTTTTTTTTTTTGTTTTTTTTAAGTGTACATATGTATGTATTTATATAATTGTTTTGGTTATGCTTCATGGTATAGAAAATTATATGAATGAAAGCTAAAAAAAAATACTCAATAAAGCAAAAAATAATAACAATATTAAAAAGTATAGAGAAAAAAATAATAAAAAAAATAATTAAAACTAGATCAAACAAAATGGTTTAACAATATAATAATTTTTTAAATATAGAAAAATGGGGTAAAATCAACACGGAAATTATATACTTTTCTGTTAGAAACCACACTTCACAAAAGTGAAGAGGAAGAGGAACTAATGCAAAAATTACTATAACAAAAATTAGTTATACATAAATTGTGGTTTGTTTGTTATTAATAAATTGTCATGGCTTCCTTTTGAAGTAATTCCATTATCAGTTTAGCATTCTTAGATACACTTTATTAAGGGGTTTTATTTGTTTAAATATTTTCATACAAATATTTTTGTAGAAAAAAAAACATTTTATCTCAGCTTAGGTTGTGAAATAACTTAAAACCAGTTTTTTTATTTATGTTTAATAATAATTTTTGACTGTTTACAATTTGTTTTTTTTTGGTGTTTGCTGGTTTAGTCCGCCTGTCTGCCGGTCTATACAATAATAATATAAAACTAAAACTACCGTTGACATATATATTTTTTTGGTGTTTTTTTTAACAATCTTAAATATGCTGTATATATTTTTTTATTAGTTACTAACAAAATTAAAATATTTTTTTTTATTTTTTTTTGTTGTTGGTTTTGGTGTTAAAAAATACCTAAGATAACTGTTAAATTTTTTTTATCAGCTTAAAGGCATTTGACATACATTAATACATTTATTTTTATTGGTTAATAAATAATTAAATTAGAGGCATAAAAATTATTGTATAAAAATTTGTTGACAAACAAAAAAAAAATTGCAATTCGAATTATAAATAAAGTTTTAGCAAGTTGTATAATAGTTGTACGTTAGCAATTATTTATTAAAATAATTAACAGGAATTTATAAATCCCACATGTTTGTAAATAGTTAAAAAAAACAAAAGATTTAAGCTACAAACTTGCTTAACTACTTTACCTAGCATCAAGTATATAATTGCAAAATAAATTATTTCATAAACATTATGAAAAAAAACTAGCCTTAAGTACTAAGAAAATATTTGGAAATTTTTGTAGGATCCCCAAAATGTTTAAGAAAATAAAAAGTAGAAAAGTTAAATTCGACTTGGCCGAATCTACGAATACGCTTCACAATGCCCTTTTTAAAGAATGGTAAATTTTCTAACGTGAAAAAATTAACAATTTTGATTAGAAATATTTTATTTTGAAAAAAAAACTTTTTTTTTTGTCATTTTTGTAAATAAATTACTAATTTTTTTTGAGTGTAAAATAATTTTCTAGCGTAAAAATATTTTTGAGTGACAAAAATACTTTTTAAAGTAATTTTGTGGCTTTGCAATGTTTTTAAAGCTTGTTTTTTTAAGGCTCGGTTTTTTCAGTACGTAAATTTAAGGTGAAGCGAATCTGAAATTTACGGTTTTGCTAATAACTTTTGATTTGACTTTTGACCGATTTGGCTGAAATTCAATATGAACCAGGCCAGGGGAACGAGAAATATATATGCAAAGCTTCAGCATCCTCAGAATTGCATTTCGAAAGTTATCATGTTTTCTTTCTCGTAAATTCGCGAAAAACTCTTATCGAAATTCACTCTTTTACTTATAACTTTTGAACCACTAGACCGATTTTGGATTTTGTAGGATTGCTATACCAACCTGACCAGGTATATGCCAAACATATATGCCAAATTTCAGGAGCCTCCGTTATGTTTTTCAAAAGTTAGCGTGTGTTCAACAGACAGACGGACGGACGGAAGGACGGACATCGCTAGATCGTCTTAAAATCGATCGAGGATCATGAATATATATGGGGCATTCCATGTGAAATCGGACACTTTGAAATTTTGTTTTTTTAGATTTTCCCAATTTATTTACAGTTTTTAGTACCCTTCGAAAACCCCTTCGTGTTAAATTTTCAGATTTTTTTGATGACCCGTTCAAAAGATATCGAATTTTTAAAAATTGGTAGTTTGTTCCTTTACTCAAACTTCTTTTACTCATAACTTCTTCAATAATGGTCCAAATTTAAAATTTTTTTTCAAAAATTTTGTTTTTTTGCGTACTTTATAAAAAAAAATCCCAAAAAATTCTTAAAAGCGCTCTAGTATGCGATTTTTAAGTTTTTAAATTTAAATCTCATTTTTGAAAATGTTTGTACTCTTCGATTTTTTTGAAATTTTTTTGTGTAAAACTTCTATCGATTCTACAAATTTTTTTACCCAGGAGTATCGTGGGATAACGATTATTACTATTTTTTACTGCTCCAATGGTGCGTCATAGAGGGGTCATTTTTGAGACCGACCCCCATTAATTTTTACGTCTTAACATTTCTTTGGAACAAACTAATACCCTATCTCCAATTTCTAAGGGGGCTCCCACACAAAACGACATTTTTCAAAATTTGCTCCAACCGCTCTAACTGCCCTAATAGTGCCCTTAGAGCAACAAAATGTATGACCGACCCACAATATTTTTTTAGTCCAAACATTTTCTCTGAACACACCTGCTCTCTATCTCTAATTATTTAGGCGGTTCCCATAAATTTTTTTTTTATTTTTTGTAAATTAGTTTTATTTAATCATCTTCTACCGGTCCAATGGTGCGCCCGAGAGGGCTCATTAGTGAGACCGATCCCCATTTATTTTTACCCTACAACATTTTTTTAAAATGTACCTACGCCCTATCTCCACTCCCTAAGTAGGCTTCCATACAAAATTACATTTTTATAAAATTTCCTCCAACTGTTATTTGTATGGGAGCCTACCAACAAAATAAAAAAATCGACAAAAGTTTCGTCAGGTACCATGTTTTTGTTATAGAAAAAGGTGAAACGTTTGCGAAATGTAAAGAAATTCTAAAAACTAGTGGTGGTTCGACATAAGGGCTTTTATATTTATTCCTTTTACTCTTACACTCAAAATAATTATGCAGTAAAAATATTAGTAAGTGATTTGGTACCAAAATCTACTAATAAGTTACTAATTACCAGTAGTACGGTAGTTTTTTAGTATCTTCAAAGTACTAAAATTAGTAATTTTTACTGGTTTTGAATAATATTAGTAAAAAATTTTAGTATTGATTACCAACGCCTGCACTAGATCATTTTGGACTAAAAAATTAGTTCATTAGTAAAATTTTTAGTATTGAATACCCACGTTTTTTTTTGGGTGTACAAGAAGAATATTGCCGTAAATGGCTTTAGACACATCTTAACTCCTTAAGTTGAAAACTTTTTCAATTTTATGTTTTACTAAAAAAATTTTTTAAAGGCGTAGGTGGGTTTTGACTCACACTCAGTCACGCTCACGCAAACAATAATGGAATCACTCACTTATCATTTACGCTCACGCGTGAGTCATGCAAACTCTACTCTCGCACTCTCACTAACACATTTTTTACAAAAAAAACATTGCTAAAATTTTTTTTTTTGCCAAAAAAAAAAAAAAAAACAAATAAATTAAAAAAAATCAAATAATTTAAACAAAAATAAAAAAATTTGCAAAAAATGAATCACTTATGCAAAAATTTAAAAATTCATTTATTTTTTTTTCAACTCGCGCTCACTAAAAGTTGATAACGATGAGCCACGACGAAAGATAAGAAAGATAACCGAATACGGATATTCTTCACAGGAGGAATCCCGACCTTTTTTTGAAGTTCACAACATCAACAAAACTTTGCTAATTTTTACTAACGCGTGAATTTGTTAAAGTGACAAAAAATACAAAAAATTTTTGAAAATCCCGAAAAATCCCGAAAATTTCAAAAAAATCCCGTGAATCCCGGGATTCAAAATATCCCGAAAATCCCGGGATCCCGAAATCGGGATCCCAAAAATTTTTATTCAATCCCGAATCCCGGGATTCAGAAAAACCAATCCCGATTGGAAGCCCTAGTTATGAGTAAAAGAAGTGTAAGTGTAGAAGTGTAAAGGAACAAACTACCAATTTTAAAAAAATTGATATCTTTTAAACGGGTCATCAAAAAAATCTGAAAATTTACCACGAAGGAGTTTTCAAAGGGTACTAAAAACTGTAAGCAAATTGGGAAAATCTAAATTTTTTTTTTTCAAAGTGTCCGATTTGACATGGAATGCCCCATATACTTTATGGGGTCCTAGACCGATATTTCGATGCGTTGCACACGGAATGACAAAGTGAGTATACCCCCATAATGTGGTTGGAGGATAAAAAAAATTTTATGAAAAAAAACTGAATTTGAAAAAAAAAATTAAAAAAAAAAAATTTACGAAAAAAATTAATTTTGGGTGGAAAAGCTTGATGAAAAAAAAATATGAAAAAAAACTTTTGTTGGAAAATAAAATATTAATAAAAATTTGATAGATAAAAACTTTTCTGATGAAAAAAAAATTTGATAAAAAAATATGAAGAGAAACATTTAAATAAAAAAACAAGAAAAAAATAGTTTGTTGCAAAAAAAGTTTAAAGAAAAAAAAAAGTTTTCATAAAAAGAAATAATGAAAAAATTTTTTTACGAAAAAAAAATTTTGTTAAAAATTTTTTTTTGATGAAAAAAATTATTTTCATTAAAAAAACAAAATAGATAAAAAAAAGAATTGTTTTATGAAACAAAAAAAGTTTGATAAAAAAGAAAAATTTTAATGAAAAACATTTTTTGAGAAAAAAAAATTTGATAAAATATAAAATTGCTGAAGAAAAAAAATATGGAAATTTTTTTTTTTTTGTTGAAAAACTATTATTGATGAAAAACATTGAAAAAAACTTCATGAAAAAAAAATTTTGCTGAAAAATTATTATGTTACGTTTTATTCACCACCTGGTGAATTATTCAGGTTACAAACCTTTTTATTTTTAAGAAAATTAAAACAGTTATTATTATTTTTTTTTTAGTCGTTAGCTTATGTAGTCAAACCGAGGTTTGAACCTTAGATAATAATTCACTTGCTGGTGAATAAAACACTTTTACACCAGCTGGGGAATAAAACGTAACATAATTATTTTTCAACAAAAACTTTTTTCATCAATTATTTTTTTTTCATTTTATTTTGTAATCAAATTTTTGTTAATTAAAATTTTTTTTTTAATAAAATTTTTTTTTTCATCAGTGCTGATGTGCATTATAATTGGGCAAAATAAAAGTTTTGGGCATTTCAAAGAAACAGTTTCAAAGAATCTTAATGTTTTCCCATAGAAAAAGAATTTACAAAATCATAAATTTATTAATATTCAAAATATGTGTAATATTACTTATTTAAGGTGTAAAATTGCACAAAAATATTTTTTTTTTTGGAACAATTGTCAGACATCAATTTCTTAGAAAAATTTGGCCAATTTTTTTATAAATTGAATCTATTTTGAAATTTTTTAGAACCAGTTCTTTAAAAACAGTTTCATTTCATCATGCTTGCAATTTAAATAAAAATTTATTAGAGTGTAGTAATAATTTGTTTATAATAGCTAGCTAATATTACAACACATAATCGCCATTGAGTCTTGTATTTTGTGTTTACCCAAATCTAAAAGTATTCATACTTTTTTTGTTAAACAATTTTCTGTCATTAACTACTTTAAAACCGTCATTAATTAAAATGAAGCCTACTATAATTACAACCTACTTAAAAAATTTTTATTTTTTAATACCAAATTTGTCGTTACAATTTTATTTCTTTTAATTTTTTTCTAAAGAGTGAGCACCACTTAAACGAGGTTATATATATTTTTTTTAAAACAATTTACTTTTGATTTTATTTTTGTAATGCAGTTAAAATATTATGAAATGTTTTAACACTCACGCATAAATTTGTTTTTTGTTTAATATTAAATGGCAAATGAATCCTCTCACTTTCACTTAATTATGATTTTAGTTTGTTTTGTTGTTGTTAAAAATGCTATGGCTGGTGTATTTTTTTTTTTTTTGGTTAACTTGAATATAAATGTTAAAGAGGAATTAACAGCATAATTAAAAATTGTTAATTAAACAGTAATAATGGCAAAAAAATATAAATGAAAAATGATATTAAAGCATAATTAGCAGAAATTATTAAAACTGGGTAATAAAAAGAAGAAAAATAAATTTAACGCATGATAATAAAAAAGTGGATGTATACAGACTTAAATTTAACCCTACAACTGGAATATTGGTGACAAATGGCGCACTGTAGAAAAATATATATATTTTTTTCCAAAAAGGTATTAATACACTTTTGTGTCTCTTTTCTCGTTTAGAATATCACACATTTTCATAATAAACAAAAGGGCAAAGCTTTTACGATGATTTTTTTAAAGTTCGTGTTTTAAGTCTTTTGTTTTTTAGATGCAATGTTTTTTTAAAAAATGAGAAAAAAATATATTTGTTTTTCCTAAAATGGTACCAATAGGTTAGGTTAGGTTGTAAGTGGCTGCTGACGTTTTACGCCAACACACGTAGACTCTGAGGTCCATTGTGATACCACGGGACCGTAATAGGTTTCCCTACTAGTCCCTGTCGTTAAACCATTTTGAGCTTCTTATAAAACTCCTTAGATGTTGAATTTTGACATCCAACAATTCAGAAAGATCGTACAGCTCCCTAGATTCCAGTGAAGCAAGTCTCTGACCAGAAAGTGCCGGGCAATGGCAAATAAAGTGTTCGATAGTTTCCAACTCCTCTTCGTCCATGCAACTTCGGCAAAAGTCATTCGACGGCACATTTACCGCTCTGCGTGCTTCCCTATAAGACAGTGTCCGGTAATTATAGAAACCACCGTCGAAATCTCTCCTCTTGGAAGCGATATCAGCTCACTAGTGCGCCCCTGATTAAGAGAAGGCCAAATCAGTCGTGTTGTCTCACACGTCCATCCATTTGCCCATCTTTGATTAGTCTCCGTCGCAGAACAAAGCCGTAGGTTTTGCTTGCAAGTTTCTAGAGGCATACCAACACATTCCAATTCTGTTGGAACCTGTAAGGTAGTTCCTAGTCTTGCAAGCTCATCGGCTTTGCAATTCCCTGGAATGTCTCTGTGCCCTGGGACCCATATGAGTCGTATGTTAAACTGCTTGGCCATCTCATTGGTACCAATACTCTTTTGCCTCTCTTACCTCGTTCAAATTATCACACTTTTTTATAATACACAATTGGGCAAAGCTTTTACGTCGATTTTTTAAAGAATCTTAACAAGATCGTGTCTTAAGTCTTTTGTTTTTAAGATGCAATTTTTTTTTTAAATGAGAAAAATGTATATTTTTTCCAAAAAAGGGACCAATACTCTTTTGCCTCTCTTTCCTCGTTCAGAATATAGCAAATTTTCATAATAAACAAAAGGCAAAATCTTTTACGACGACTTTTTAAAGACTCTTAACACGTTCGTGTCTTAAGTCTTTTGTTTTTCATATGCAATGTTTCTTTAAAAAAAAACAAGTGTTGTAAATAAAATTTTCTATAATTCTTAACATTTTAATCGATTTATTGCGTATTAACTACAATAGTGACATAACTAAAAAAATTTTATTTTTTTAGTTAATGATGCAGAATTGTTCTTTGTGGTATGATTTATATTGTGTAAAGAAATCGTTATAATATCTCTTTAGCAAAGAATTAATAATTTTTCTGCAAAATTAGGTTTTTTGAGTTATGTCACTATTACAGTAAATGAGCGAGATGTATTCTGAAATTCTAAAATATTTTATTAGTTTGAGTATTAAATACCTTTCCAGTATCTGAATAGTACAACGACTTTAAAAACAAAAAAAAAAAACATTATGTTTACTCAACCTAGAGTTGCTATTTTATTTCTGCATATGTAGAAATCTTGTACCATGCGTGTAGACACTAGGCAGACAACAATGTTTACTTTAAGCAAAAAAACAAAAAAAAAAAAAAGCAACACCACCACCAAGATTTCATAAAAAAAAAATACTAAAAACTACATTTTACAACATTATTTACTTGTTAGTTCCTTTTTACATGAGTTTGAAGTAGAAATGTTGATTTTTTTTACCATTTCGTTAATGTAAACGTGTGTTAAAGAAGCGTTTAGATTCAACCGAAAGTTAAATAAACTTAAAACAATAATAACAACAACAACAACACCAACAACAATTGAAAACTAAGGAGTTTATTAAACGCTTTCATTTGTTTTCGCACAACATACAAATATTGTTGCTGTAACACTACTAACTACCATTAAAAACAACATCAACAACAACAGCAACTAGCATATGTGTGTGTGTAGTAAGTATCAATGTTTGAAATGAAAAGTAGTTTTTCTTAAGAGGTTTTTCACGCAATCCCCAAACAACACTTCTCAACTTACCGTTAGAGTTTATAGTCACTGTAGTTAATGGGGAAAGCATTCTTACTGTGCAATTCGCTATCTCGGTCGAAGTGAGTGACTACAAAATTTGTACGTAAAACAAAAACAAAAAACTCAAATTTGTTTTTGTTTTACGTACAAAATTTCTATTCACTCACTTCGTACGACATACTGAATCAGGGCATTAGAGTCATTTGACTGAAGCACTTTACTAAAAAAAAACTGTGAAAATACTAATTTTAAGAGATAGGTTTTGAGAAAATTCTAGAACCAAAAACACTTGTAAAAGAATATTTATAAGGCTTGTTATTTTCATTTTTTTATAGAAAATTTTATAGAATATTTTTTGTTATAGAAAAAGCTTAGACTCTGAGACATTTTTTCTATAAAAAAGTCTCAGAATCTGAGACATTTTTTCTATAGAAAAAGTCTCAGAATCTGGGACATTTTTTCTATAGAAAAAGTCTCAGAATCTGAAACATTTTTTTTTAATAGAAAAAGTCTCAGACTCTGAGACATTTTTTCCATAGAAAAAGTCTCAGACTCTGAGACATTTTTTCTAAAGAAAAAGTCTCTGAATCTGAGACATTTTTTCTATAGAAAAAGTCTCTGAATCTGAGACATTTTTTCTATAGAAAAAGTCTCAGAATCTGAGACATTTTTTCTATAGAAAAAGTCTCAGAATCACAGACATTTTTTCTATAGAAAAAGTCTCAGAATCTGAGACATTTTTTCTATAGAAAAAGTCTCAGAATCTGAGACAATTTTTCTATAGAAAAAGTCTCAGAATCTGAGACATTTTTTCTATAGAAAAAGTCTCAGTATCTGAGACATTTTTTCTATAGAAAAAGTCTCAGAATCTGAGACATTTTTTCTATATAAAAAGTCTCAGAATCTGAGACATTTTTTCTATATAAAAAGTCTCAGAATCTGAGACATTTTTTCTATAAAAAAAGTCTCAGAATCTGAGACATTTTTTCTATAGAAAAAGTCTCAGAATCTGAGAAATTTTTTCTCAGTCTCAGAATCTAAGACATTTTTTCCAAAGAAAAAGTCTCAGAATCTGAGACATTTTTTCTATAGAAAAAGTCTCAGAATCTGAGACATTTTTTCTATAGAAAAAGTCTCAGAATCTGAGACATTTTTTCTATAGAAAAAGTCTCAGAATCTGAGACATTTTTTCTATAGAAAAAGTCTCAGAATCTGAGACATTTTTTCTATAGAAAAAGTCTCAGAATCTGAGACATTTTTTCTATAGAAAAAGTCTCAGAATCTGAGACATTTTTTCTATAGAAAAAGTCTCAGAATCTGAGACATTTTTTCTATAGAAAAAGTCTCAGAATCTGAGACATTTTTTCTATAGAAAAAGTCTCAGAATCTGAGACATTTTTTCTATAGAAAAAGTCTCAGAATCTGAGACATTTTTTCTATAGAAAAAGTCTCAGAATCTGAGCAATTTTCTATAGAAAACATGTCTCAGATTCTGAGCAATTTTCTATAGAAAACATGTCTCAGAGTCTGAGCATTTTTCTATAGAAAACATGTCTCAGAGTCTGAGCATTTTTCTATAGAAAACATGTCTCAGAGTCTGAGGATTTTTCTATAGAAAACATGTCTCAGAGTCTGAGGATTTTTCTATAGAAAACATGTCTCAGAGTCTGAGCATTTTTCTATAGAAAACATGTCTCAGAGTCTGAGCATTTTTCTATAGAAAACATGTCTCAGAGTCTGAGACATTTTTTCTATAGAAAAAGTCTCAGAATCTGAGACATTTTTTCTATAGAAAAAGTCTCAGATTCTGAGACAGTTTTTCTATAGAAAAAGTCTCAGATTCTGAGACAGTTTTTCTATAGAAAAAGTCTCAGATTCTGATACAGTTTTTCTATAGAAAAAGTCTCAGATTCTGAGACAGTTTTTCTATAGAAAAAGTCTCAGATTCTGAGACAGTTTTTCTATAGAAAAAGTCTTAGATTCTGAGACAGTTTTTCTATAGAAAAAGTCACAGATTCTGAGACAGTTTTTCTATAGAAAAAGTCTCAGATTCTGAGACAGTTTTTCTATAGAAAAAGTCTCAGATTCTGAGACAGTTTTTCTATAGAAAAAGTCTCAGATTCTGAGACAGTTTTTCTATAGAAAAAGTCTCAGATTCTGAGACAGTTTTTCTATAGAAAAAGTCTCAGATTCTGAGACAGTTTTTCTATAGAAAAAGTCTCAGATTCTGAGACAGTTTTTCTATAGAAAAAGTCTCAGATTCTGAGACAGTTTTTCTATAGAAAAAGTCTCAGATTCTGAGACAGTTTTTCTATAGAAAAAGTCTCAGATTCTGAGACAGTTTTTCTATAGAAAAAGTCTCAGATTCTGAGACAGTTTTTCTATAGAAAAAGTCTCAGATTCTGAGACAGTTTTTCTATAGAAAAAGTCTCAGATTCTGAGACAGTTTTTCTATAGAAAAAGTCTCAGATTCTGAGACAGTTTTTCTATAGAAAAAGTCTCAGATTCTGAGACAGTTTTTCTATAGAAAAAGTCTCAGATTCTGAGACAGTTTTTCTATAGAAAAAGTCTCAGATTCTGAGACAGTTTTTCTATAGAAAAAGTCTCAGATTCTGAGACAGTTTTTCTATAGAAAAAGTCTCAGATTCTGAGACAGTTTTTCTATAGAAAAAGTCTCAGATTCTGAGACAGTTTTTCTATAGAAAAAGTCTCAGATTCTGAGACAGTTTTTCTATAGAAAAAGTCTCAGATTCTGAGACAGTTTTTCTATAGAAAAAGTCTCAGATTCTGAGACAGTTTTTCTATAGAAAAAGTCTCAGATTCTGAGACAGTTTTTCTATAGAAAAAGTCTCAGATTCTGAGACAGTTTTTCTATAGAAAAAGTCTCAGATTCTGAGACAGTTTTTCTATAGAAAAAGTCTCAGATTCTGAGACAGTTTTTCTATAGAAAAAGTCTCAGATTCTGAGACAGTTTTTCTATAGAAAAAGTCTCAGATTCTGAGACAGTTTTTCTATAGAAAAAGTCTCAGATTCTGAGACAGTTTTTCTATAGAAAAAGTCTCAGATTCTGAGACAGTTTTCTTATAGAAAATTTCTCACCTTTTCTTTCGTTTTTTTCTTTTCTTTCTTCTTTTTCTATCGAATTCGTTGGGGGTGGTAAAATGTCCATCCTTTTTATACCCTTTACTCTAGTGATAGAGGGTATATATAAGTTTGTCATTCCATTTGTAACTCATATATGGGGCATTCCATGTCAAATCGGACACTTTGCAATTTTTTTTTTTTAGATTTTCCCAATTTGTTTATAGTTTTTAGTACCCTTCGAAAACTCCTTCGTGGTAAATTTTCAGATTTTTTTGATGACCCGTTCAAAAGATATCGATTTTTTAAAAATTGGTAGTTTGTTACTTTACTCAAACTTCTTTTACTCATAACTTCTTCAATAAATTTCAATTTTTTTTTTTTTTAATTTTTTTTTTTTTAAATTTTTGTTTTTTTACGTACTTTTTAAAAAAAAAATCCCAAAAAATTCTTAAAAGCTTAGTATGCGATTTTTAAGTTTTAAAATTTAAATCTCATTTTTGAAAATGTTTGTACTCTTCGATTTTTGTAAAATTTTTTGTGTAAAACTTCTATCGATTCTTCAAATTTTTTGCCCAGGAGGATCGTGGATTAACGATTATTACTATTTTTTAAAATTTAAAAAAAAAAATTTATTGTAATTTTCCAATCTTAAAATCATTTTTACTGCTCCAATGGTGCGTCATAGAGGGGTCATTTATAAGACCGACCCCCATTATTTTTTACGTCTTAACATTTCTTTGGAACAAACTAATACCCTATCTCCAATTTCTAAGGGGGCTCCCACACAAAACGACATTTTTTAAAATTTGCTCCAACCGCTCTAACTGCCCTAATAGTGCCCTTAGAGCAACAAAATGTATGACCGACCCACAATATTTTTTTTAGTCCAAACATTTTCTCTGAACACACCTACCCTCTATCTTTAACTGATAAGGCGGTCCCCATACATTTATTTTTTATTTTTTGTAAATTTGTTTTATTTAATCTGCTTCTACCGATCCAATGGTGCGTCCGAGTGGGGTCATTAGTGTGACCGACCCCCATTTATTTTTACCCTAAAACATTTTTTTTAAACATACCTACGCCCTATCTCCACTCTCTCTGACCCCTCTCGGAAGCACAATTGGACCGGTAGAAGCTGATTAAATAAAACAAATTTACAAAAAATAAAAAAAAAAAATGTATGGAGACCGCCTTAACAATTAGAGATAGAGGGTAGGTGTGTTCAGAAAAAATGTTGGGACTAAAAAAATATTGTGGGGCGATCATACATTTTGTTGCTCTAAGGGCACTATTAGGGCAATTAGAGCGGTCGGAGCAAATTTTAAAAAATGTCGTTTTGTGTGGGAGCTCCCTTAGAAATTGGAGATAGGGTATTAGTCTGTTCCAAAGAAATGTTAAGACGTAAAAATTAATAGGGGTCGGTCTTATAAATGACCCCTCTATGACGCACCATTAGAGCAGTAGAAATGATTTTAAGATTGGAAAATTACAATAAAATTTTTTCAAAAAATTTAAAAAAAATTTAATAATCGTTATCCCACGATCCTCCTGGGCAAAAAATTTGTAGAATCGATAGAAGTTTTACACAAAAAAATTTCAAAAAAATCTAAGAGTACAAACATTTTCAAAAATGAGATTTAAATTTTAAAACTTAAAAATCGCATACTACTGCCCTTTTAAGATTTCTTTTGGGATTTTTTTAAAAAGTACGTAAAAAAACAAAAATTTTGAAAAAAAAAATTGAAATTTGGACCATTATTGAAGAAGTTATGAGTAAAAGAAGTTTGAGTAAAGGAACAAACTACCAATTTTTAAAAATTCGATATCTTTTGAACGGGTCATCAAAAAAATCTGAAAATTTACCACGACGGAGTTTTCGTAGGGTACTAAAAACTGTAAAAAAAACTGTGGGGAAATCTAAAAAAAATTATTCAAATATATAAGTTTGTAATTCCGTTTGTAACTCATCGAAACATCGGTCTAGGACCCCATAATGTATACATATTATTGATCAGTGATCGATTTCAAGACGTTCTAGCGATGTCCGTCTGTCCGTATGTGGATATGGTGATTACGGCCAAAGTATTAAACAGGTACGACTAAGACTTGGCGTGTATACTATACGTGCGGTTGCCCTAAGTAGCTTGGTATTGTATTTGAGCAAAATCGATTCAGCGGTTCAAAAGTTATGAAAGAAAATGTAAGGACACGTCGAAAATTTTGGTACATTCAACGTAACGTAAAAATACAAAATGCTTTATTTCGGCTGTTGGTTGACACATGTGAACAGAATTGATCACCGGAATTTTTTTTTTTTTGAAAATAAACTTTTTTACATTGTGGAGGGTATCAATACATTTTTTTTTTTTCAAATAAATTTTTTTTGCAATAATCTTTTTACTTGTTTTCTTAAAGGTTTATCTTTTTCAAACGCATACCTTCCCTTTAAAAAAAATAAGTAAGCAGCTAGACTGGCCTCTATACAATTCATGCTGTTTTAGTTTTGGTTCACAAGTGGAAATTTTGTTGCAAATTTATGAAAATGGAAAGTTGTTGTCGTTTATAGCTAGTTTCTGTTTAATATTATTTTCATTTAGTTTTCATTTTTTTTTATATTTTGAGAGGATTTTCCAGTTTCGCTTTTATTATTTTTTTTTGGTTAATCCACACAGCAAAATGAAATATTGACACCTTTACCAGTTAACGTTTTAAAAAAAATTTAATAAAATAAAAAAATAAAAGCATTTTATTTCTAAAAAATGTTAAACAAATTTCTTAAATGTCTTATAACAAACCGTTAAAAATTTGTTAATTTATATTATTTTTTTTTTATATAACTGTATCAATTTTTAATTTATTACATTTTATAATTTATTATAATTTGTATTGCTGATAACCTAAGAGACCGAGATTATATTGGAATTCTGCAAAACAAAAAATAAATACAAAAAAAAAAAACATAATAGCAATAATAAAACATGATTATTTAACTAGTTGATAGTATTTTATAATAAATGCAAATTATATGTAAAATCTCCATATCTTTCAGACTACAACATTTTCAAAATGCCACTCTTTTTATTTAGTTTTGTCTTAAGTTTCTTTGGAATCGTAGTATGGCTAGAGATATATGCGGAAATTATATGAGTATGTTAGTTTTTTTTGAAGTATTAGCATAATGACCTCAAGTGGTTTCGTTTAGTATGTGGTATAGAAATGAACAGAGCTGTGGGACAGATGTCACAAAGGTACCCTAGAGAATTGGAATAATAATGTGGGATACTTGCCCCAAAAGATTAGAGATTTGGAATAATATAAATGCAATCAACAATGAGGCTATCATAGATGAAAACAAAGCTATATTAGTCCAATAAAACTTTAATTGATTCAATTAAAGAGTAATCAGTATTGTAACGTTCAAAAGTTACAAATAATGAAGTTGATAAAACAATATCAATTTAGTACTTTTTTTAATGTTGCATTATTGATTATTTTTATGATTGAATCAATAAAAATATTAATTGACTATAAAACATTTTTCAACAAATGTTATAATCAAGATTAAAAAAAAAAAAATATAAACCGATGTCTGAGAAAAATACTTCGGGTGTATTGGCCGCAAAGGATAACCAATGAGAGGCTCTGGTTCGAAACGCAGCAATCTCCTATATATGAAGTACGTAGACGAAAGTGGAACTGGATAGGTCATACAATAAGAAAAGCCCATCCAGACATTGCTAAAAGTGCCATAGTAGTCGTAGAAGAGGACGTCCAGCCCATACGGCTGGAGAAGACGACATACGGAGACGACAAGTCATAGCTGAAGCAACAACTCTGAACACCAGTTGGAGCGAAGTGAAAAATATTGCGATGGACAGATCAAAATGGAGAGATTTTGTTGGGGCCCTATGCTTCTTATAGGAGCTTCGGGAACATATATAAGATTAAAAAAAATAATACTTCTAAAAATATTAATTGTGTGTTGTTTTTCAATAATTGATTATTTCCTTAATTGAATCAATTACAAAAATTAATTGACTATAATATTTTTTTAATCAACATTTTCAAAACTTTTTTTCCTCTACAAATAGTAAGTTTGTCTCTCATAAAAAAATACTCAACTCTAAACCCTCCACATTTTCAAAGACTGCCCACCACCGATTTTAAGTGTTATTTAGAAATCATCAAATGAAGATGATTTTTTATAACAAACTTTACGCAAAATTATATTGTTTAATCGAATCGAAAACAAACTGTTTGGATAAATATAAAAGATAACAAAACAAAAAAACATAAGACAAAAGATGAAACGATATCAGTAAAAAATCAAGCAAAACATAACGAAAAAACAATAAACACGTATAAATTGAAAACCAATTTTTCGATTTAAAAACTACCACAAAACAAAAATTATACAATCTAAACACATAATGGACCATAAAAATAATATTTAAATAAAAAATATTTAATAAAAATCTGCAGAAAATGTGAGCCAGACTACACCATATTCATACGTAATTTAAAAAAATCTTTTTTTTTTTGAAAAATTATAAAACAAAAAATTTTAAGCAAAAAAATTTCTTTGAGTGTAATATTTTTGGAAGTTTTTTTTAGAAAAAAAAAATATCAAAAAAAAATTCCTTAAGTCTGAAACATTTGACTTTGACTAAAAAATTTTGTGGCCAAGATTTGCTTTCAGTGCAAAGATTATTTTATAAATTTTGAATTTTATTTTTTGTAGTTATTTTTTTTTATGAAAAAAAAAAAAACAAAATTTAGTAAAAAAAATTTCTTTGAGTGTAAAATGTTTTTAGAGTTTAAATTGTTCCACTCATGTCAATCAGCTGGACCCATTTTACTTAAATGAGTACCAAACTAACCGGGACTCTAGCAAATATAAACACTTGGCATCAGTAACCTCCAACTTGTCTTTCTTACATTCGAACGGAAATCTCCAGATCGTCTAAAAATTGATCGGAAAGCATGAATACTTAACCTCCATGGTGACACAAAAAAAAGAATTGTTATATTGACCCCAATATTTGTGAATACAATTAATTTTTTCACTGAAAGTGCTCCTACGCTGAAATTTGTAATATCAACAAACGTTTGTAAATTTTAATTGTTGAAAAAAGAATTTTATTTTTTTCAACAAAGCAATTCAACAATCACAAACACAATTTGTTGATTTTTTTCAACAAAGAAATTCAACAAACACAATTTGTTGATCTGACAAATGATTTTTTTTTTCAACAAAGAAATTTAACAAACACAAACACTATTTCTTGACATGATAAAAGAAATTTTAAATAAAATTAATTGGCTGAGTTTGTGGAAAACAAAAAGTTTTGTATTATGGATTAACAGGCGGCCGTTTTTGCTAAATTTTTGGTTGATATTACGTTTGGTTGATTTAGAATTGATGTTTGTTGATTTAAAGTTTACGATTTTATTTTCTGTGCGACTTAGGACCAATTGAAATTCGAAAAAATAATTCACGTTTGAAAATTAACAATAAAAGTTCGTAAAAGATCAATTGAAATTTAAAAAAGGTAAATATTAAGTTTGAATCGGCCGAATCCGCAATGCCCAAAACATTTTTTTCAGTGATTTTTGATTTTTTAGTGTAAATTTTTTTTTTGTTAAATTTTTTATTTGAGTGCCAAAAACTTTTTCTACAATTTTTTATACTCTACACAAAAAAATATTGGATAACAATTTTTAATTAAATCTATTGATCAACAAAACATATATGAGCCAATCAATGTTTTGATTAAAATTATTGTTTTTTTATTAAACTGTCGAATTACAAATTTTCAACATACCAAATTTGTTTTCGCTTTAATTAATTTGAAGACATTAATTCAAAATTATACAAAATAGTCGGGGTTTAATTTTTTTATTGTTGGCAACATATTGGAAAGCAAAAAATATGCATTTTTTGATAATTTTGTCATAAGGTTACAATTCATTTGGTAAATCAATCATTATTTTGATAGACCATAAATAAAAAATTGATCAATATTTTAATCAAAATCGAAAAAATGTTTGATTGAAAAAATTTTCAATCAATCACCTACAATTTGATAATTGGTATAACAATTTTTTTAATTGGAGGAATTTCAATAAAAAAATTGATTGAATCCGCGTTTTTGTTGATTGAAATTCTTTTCAAATTTTTTCTGTGTACCTAAACCACTCTGTGGTACATGGTATAATGAGTTAGTGCTGATATTTGTAACTACCCGAAATATTGGTCCTATACCCACCTTCAAGTCTACCGATAAACTTAGAATAACTTTTTTTAGTCGATTTAGCGATGTCCGTCCGTTTGTCTGTCCATGTTAACGTTGCATAAACGATACAGATCACAATTATTAACCGATCAGTCTATGTTAAGACCTAGCCTCCATGTAAACGTTTTCTTAGAATTTGACTCAAGTGACTCTTATTACCGTATTATAATTGGTATCCATTCGAAATTTGGCAGGTAATCGCATTTTGTGTTCACAAAATCATCATTTCATTTTAAAGGAATCGGACCAGTTCTTCTTGTAGTCTCCATACAAACCACCCTTCCGATATTCACATAAATCTCTCAAAATTCATGAATAAAGGAAATATTTGATTAAAATTTTGTTTGCAAGTGTTAAACGTGTACTTTGGTAGCCTAATCAAATCTAAATATAATTGGACCATATTTGGACTTCTTGTTAGATCCCATTAAAAAATTTCGCCCGATATTTAGTTAAATCGGTCTATTGGCAACAAAAATTAGCCAATTTCACTCAAATTTGGTTGTGTGTGTTTTGTACACTAAATAAAGATCTACCGGAAGATAAATCTAATCGGTCCATGTTTGGACTTTTCAAGAAAACACTGGCAAAGGGTATGATATGGTCGGTCATGACTCATGACCGACTATAATTTTCTTACTTGTGTTTTTTTGGTCCCATTCAAGATACACTCATTTCACCAAATTTGTTGCATTGTGTAATTAAAAAAAAATTCAAATAAATTCGTAAAAGACCAAATAAAACTTGAAAAATTTAAAAAACTTAATAAAAATTCGTGACGAACTAATCAATGATTAAAATTTGAAAAATTTTCTTTCTTCTTTAAATTGAACTTTTACGAATTTCAATTGACTATTTTTAATTTTTTATTTAGTTTTCATTTCAGTTGATCTTTCTCAAATTTAAATTGAACTTTTCCGAAATTTTATTGACCTTTTTCGAAATTCATTTAATCTTTTACGAACTTATATAAAAACTATTCCAATTTCTTATGATCTTTCAAGAATTTCAATTAATATTATTCCAAACACAAAAATTGCCACTTAAGATCAATTGAAATACGAAAATACAAATTAAAGGTGATCTTTTCCAAATTTGAAATTTCAATTAATCCATTTTTATTGCAGTATTCAAATTACAAATTAAATTTTCAAATAAATATTGTGGTTTTCAAATTTCATGTGAAATCTAAGTTGCACTTGATTCTTTTTAAAAGTCACTAGAAAACGGTGTAAATAAAATAACACCTGTTGTAAAAATTTTAATAATTTTTTTTTTTCCAAAAGAAAAGTAGCAACAAAATATATTTTAAAATATTTAATAACAAAACAGATTTAAATTATGTTTTTTTTTTTTTTTCAGAAAATGGGAGGAGTCAAATCGTTTATGAACTCTGTTGTTAAATTATGCTAAAAATTTTGTATTGCCAATTTGAATAACTATTCAAGTGTTGCAAACGTTTAATAGCATTTATTGTATGTTTGGTGACTTGCTGTAATTTTAGGGCTTTACTTTTTAACTTTCTTTTACCTTAAGCTGTAAAAAAAGTATAATCAACGTTTTACTATACCCTACAACAAATGTGGGAATAGATTATTTATAAAACTGTTATAATGTTTTGAATGCAACGAATAAAGAGATCTTTTACAGTGTAAACAGTTATAATTCGTGCACTGAAAAAATAAAAAACAAAAGTCAAAAAAATTTTTAAGAAGTTTTAGTAAATATGGTAATAATTCTAAAGAAATTAAAAAGTGTTTAATTCTTGGACAACAACTTTTAAAATATTTTGTTCAGTGTATCACACAAAAAATTAATGGCTTAAAATTGTAAAATAAATCTATTGAGCATCAACTTTAAAATTAATTGCTGCTCATTGTTTTGATTAAAATTTTTATTATTTTTTACTTTCGAATAACAATTTTTCAACATACCAGATTTTTTCGCTTTAATTTATTGAAAAAATATACAAAATAATCGGTTTTTACTTTTTAATTGTTGTCAACATATTGGAAAGCAAAAAAAATAAGCATTTCTTTATAATTTTGTCATAAGCTTACAATTCATTCGTTAAACCAACCATTATTTTGATTAACTACAAATATAAAATTGATAAAAATTTGTGATCAAAATAAAAAAAATTTTGATTGAAAAAATATTAAATTAATCACCTATAAATTTGGAGATTGATATAAAAATGTTCTTCATTTAGAGGAGTTTCAATCGAAAAATTGATTGAAATCGCTTTTTTCGTGATAAAATTTGTTTTCTATTTTTTCTGTGATTGTTTTATTTATTAATTTAATTTGTTTTTCATTTCGTAGGGCATCATTAGATTCTTTTAAACCGAACTTACCACTTTTACTTGTTTATTATTATTTTTTTTTCAATAAATTTATTGAATATTAATTATGACAAAGATTAACCACAAATTTATTTATATTCATTACACGTTTCGTTTTCTTAGGCTTTTTTATTTTTGTAATGTTACTTCTTTAAAGTTTTTAATTAATATTTAATATACACATTTAAACATAACTTATGGCAAACATCATTAGCTATATTTTTTGTTTTAAGTTTATAGAAATCAAGGTATTCTAAACCAAAAAAACTACTTCTAGCTTTTTATATTACAGCGGTAAGACTTTATATTTTTGTTTTTACATATATGTATTTAGGGGCCATAACGGCAATTTTTATAAAAAAAATATTATTACACATTACAACCCAGTAAGAAAAAAATATTAATTTTGGAAGTATAGATAGGAATAAAACTAAACACTTTTTTAGTCTGAAGCAGAGCAATTTTAATGATTAAGCAGTTTTACGCCACTCTTAATAGCATATTTGCAAGGGTAGCATTAATGCAATGGTCTTATGCTATAAAGCATGATCGTATTTATTTGTTTGTATTGCAAGTTTACAAACCAAGTATTTTAATGCTGTTAAAATAGATAATTTCTTTTCTATATATTTTAAAGTAGAATCTAGCAATTTTTTTGAAGAACAATTAAAAAAAGTAAGAAATAAAAAAAATTAAATCAAAATAAAAAAATATTTTTTTTTATTTCTATAAAAAACATAATTTTTTAAACCAATAAAAAAATTATTTAAAAAAAAATTATAAATCAATTAACTTTTTTATTGAATCTTGAAATTTCTTCATTGCCATTATTTTCAGCAAATGACTTACAAATGCATTCATTGAATTCATGAAAATCTGCAACGTGGCTTTTTATTGATTTTTTTTTTGTGTGCAGGCTTGTCTGTGGAAAGCACACTGCAGTCCGAACCTAAAAAGGTAGACTACCAAAATTTGGCATATATAATGGACGAAATCGGAAAAGGGAGTGAAGCTTCCCTCCGAAGAACTAAACCAATCTCTGAAAAATTCCCACTTTTGCCCAGAGAACATAAAAATTTTACTTTTTCAGTCCGCCCCATTTGTGTGGGATATAAAAACCCAGTTGGAAAATGTGTCACTGAGGAAATTTCGACAGTGATTCCTTGAGGAAATGTCTTCAGGTTCTGACAAATCATAGGTAATCCTTGATGACATGTCCTAACATTGTCAGCACTGAATGTTTGCTTTAAGAATGTGGAAAATTCCTCCAAGAAGTCTACAAGGAAATGTCTTCAGAATAGCAGTATATTAAATTAGAATTTTAAATCTGGGCAACTCTTCAATTTTCAAGAAAAAGATGGCAATATTTATATATAGATTTAATTAAAATAAAATCAAAATCTAACAAGTAGAATAAAAGTAATAAATAGACAAACAATTTTAAAAATAAAGTTTGGAACAAGTAGTTAGGTGTGGGACTAAGAAACTAGAGGTTCCAGGTTCAAATCCATTTGGGACTAAAAAAGGCGAAAAGTTTTTTCTAAATATGAGAAAGATAATTTATAGAGGAAAATGGATAAAAGTAAAAACTAAAGGAAATACGAAAATTTTTTATATTTTCGCATGACCTACGTCAGACATTTCCCCAAAGAAGTCTTAGGTGACATGTCCCCAGAAGGTCAGCCCTGACCACTTCTGACTTTGAGTGAGGACATTTTGAAAATTTGTATGAAACTGTCTTCAACCCAGTACATAGAGATGTCTTGTGGATGTCAGGTGTGACTCTGACATGTCACCGCTCCGTCACTGAGGATGGCTCGAGGACGTTGCCAACTGGGAAGTGATAAAATTGTATTACTTAAGTGCAAAAAATCGGTTTTACATTTTGTAGGGTTTAAAAGATTTGGCTCAGAAGAATTTAACTTTATACTTGTGTTAAACACAAGAAACATTTTTATGTCAGAAAAAGTTCACACTTGGGGGGGGGGGGGGGGGGGGGAATTGAGAAAAAAATTAAAAAAAATTTTTTGGTACTAACAAATTTAAAAAAAAAACAAAAAATCCAAAAAAAATTAACAAGTAGAAAAGTTAAATTCGACTTTGCCGAATCTATGAATACCCTCCACAATGCCTTTTTTAAAGGACAGTACATTTTTAACGTAAAACAAATTAATAATTTTGATTAGAAATATTTTATTTTGAGTAAAAAACTCTTTTTTTGTCATTAAAAAAAAATACATTTTTTTTTAGTGTAAAACTTTTTTCGAGTGTAATGTTTTTTTTACTGTAAAAATATTTCTGAGTGAATGCACGTACGTATGTACACAAAATATTGAGATTTCCGTAAAAAAAAACTATATTTTTTTTTGAGTGTAAAATTTTTTTTGGAGTGTAAAATTTTTTTGAGTGTAAAATTTTTTTCGAGTGTAATTTTTAAGTTACCAATGCTTTTAAAACTAAACAAGTTTATAAAGCATTGCTTCAAAACTAAACAAGTTTGAAAAGCATTGCTAAGTTACCACCAATGCTTTTAAAACTTGTTTACCACGTGGCATTTAAGATGAACCCAATCTGAAATTCGGGGTTTTGCTTATAACTTTTGAACCACTGGACCGATTAAGCTGAAATTCAATACCACACAGACATGGGGAACGGCAAAGATACATGCCACGTTTCAGCAGTCTCTTTATTGTCTTTCCAAAGTTATCGTGTTTTTTATCTCGTAAATTCGCAAAAAACCTTTGCCAAAATTTACTCTTTTGCTCATAACTTTTGAACTACTGGACCGATTTGGCTGGATTACAATACCAACCTGACCAGGTGAATAACCAACATATATGCCAAACTTCAGTAGCCTCTGTAAAGTCTTTCAAAAGTTAGCGTGTTTTCTACGGACAGACATACAGACGGACAGACAGACGGACGGACGCACGGACGGACATCGCTAGATCGACTTAAAATCGATCGAGGATCATGAATATATATACTTTATGGGGTTCTAGACCAATATTTCGATGTGTTACAAACGGAATGACAAACTTATATATACCCTATATCACTAGAGGGGAGGGTATAAAAAAGATTAGATGGAAAAAACTATTTTTTTTTTATTAAAAATTTTTGATGACAAAATTTAAAAAAATATGAAAAAAATTTTTGATGATAAAACAAAATTTGATGAAAAAAAATTGATGAAACTAAAAAAATTTATGAAAAATATTGATTAAAAAAAATTTATAAAAAAAAAAATTAAAAATTTTTGTTTTTTCAAAAAAATTATTATGTTAAGTTTTTCACCATCTGTTGAAAAACTTTTTTATTCACCAGCAGGTGAATTATTATCCAAGTTACAAACTTTTTTGGTTTTAAGAAAATGAAAACAGTATATCTTATTTTCGTTCTGATGAAAACAAAACTTTTTGATAGAATAAAGTTTGATGTAAAAACAAATGTGAAAAAAAAATTGGTGAAGTTTTGATTTGATGCAAAAGTTTGAGAAAATTTTTTTTTTTTTTTTTTTATAGAAAAAAAAGTTGAAGAATCATGCGCCCCAGTAAGCTAGTTGGTAGCGTGCTAGCCTATGAGTCTTGGGGTCGTGGGTTCGATTCCCACCAGAGGCCTTGGTCTGTTTCGCTACAACGAGACAATGGCCATAGTCACCCGTCTCGGTTAGGTTAATTTAGTATATGATTTGTAATTATATGTAAATAATTCAATAAAAAAACAAGTAAGAAAGTTATAGTCGATCAAGACCGACTAATGATACCCTACACCAGTGTTTTCTGGAAAATGGGTCCCAAGTCCAAACATGGATCGATTGTATCTGTCTTTTGTTAGATCTTTATTTAGTGTAGAAACACACACAGATCAAATTGTAGTGGAATTGGTTTATTTTTTTGTAAATAGACCGATTTAACTGAATATCGGTCGAAATTTTTATTTAGGGGATAAAGTCCAAAAATGGCCCAATTATATTCCGATTTGATTAGGTTACTAAAGTACACGTTTAACACCTAACAATAAAATTTTTATCAAATATTTCCATTTTTATGAGTTTTGAGGGAATAATGTGGATATCGGGAGGGTGGTTTGTATGGGGACTACCAGAAGAACTGACCCAATTCCTTTGAAATTTGGAATGGTGATTTATGCATACAAAATTTGATTACCTGCTCAATTTCAAAGCGATATCTATTATAATACGTTATTAGAGTCATTTAAGCCGAATCCATTAGTATAAGGGGCTAGGTCTTAACATGGACCGATTTTCTCCAATTTCAATAGGCTTCGTCCTTGGGCCAAAAGATGCTTAAGTTTTAAATTTCAAGTCAATTGATTGAAAATTTCGTGCTTAAACCAGTAGATGGACAAACGGAAGGATGGACATAGCTAAATCGACTTAAAAAGTAATTCTGAGTCGATCGGTATACTTGAAGGTAGGTCTAGGACCAATATTTCGGGTAGTTACAAACATTAGCACAAACTCATTATACCCTGTACCACAGAGTGGTGTAGGGTATAAAAAGGTTTGATTGAAAAAAATATTTTTTTTTTTGATAAAAAAATTTTTGATGACAAAAAAATTAATAAATTTTAAAAAAAAATTTTAATGAAAAAACTAAATTTGATGACAAAAAAATTAAAAAAAAAATTGATTAAAAAAAATTTTATGAAAAAAAAAACATTATAAAAAAAATTTTGAAAATTTTTGTTTTTTCAAAAAAATAATTATGTTAAGTTTTTCACCATCTGGTGAAAAACTTTTTTATTCACCAGAAGGTGAATTATTATCCAAGTTACAAACCTTTTTGGTTTTCAGAAAATGAAATGAAAATTCTTAGTATCGTTTTGATGAAAACAAAATTTTTTGATAGAAAAAGTTATACTTTATGGGGTCCCCGACTGATATTTCGATGCGTTACATACGGAATGACAAAGTGAGTATACCCCCATACTGTGGTTGGAGGGTATAAAAAGATAAAAATTAATTTTGAAAAATAATTATGTAATGTTTTATTCTCCAAATGGTGAATTATGTTTTTTTATACACCAGCGGGTGAGTTATTATCCAAGATACAAATCCAAGTTACAAACCTTTTTGGTTTTGAGAAAATGAAAACAGTAATTCTTATTTTCTTTTTTAAATCGTTAGCTTATACAGTCAAACTGAGGTGGTGTCCTGCGTCAATTTTAAAATTAGACACCAGCTTAAAAAAATTATCATGAAAAAAAAAGAAATTACATTAAAAAAAATTCTAAAAAATGTTTTCCAAAAAATAAAAAAATTACTTTTAAAAAATTAAAAAAAAAATTCTATAAGACGCAATTTTTGTTATTCGAAAAAAATATGGAAAAATATCACTAAAATTTAATTCAAACCTGTTAAGTTTTTAGTCTAGATATTTAAAAAAATGTTAAAAATTTCTTATACATTTCGATATTATTTGTTCCTAATAAATCTCTTAGTTACGAATTTCATACTGTTAACAGTCTTTAAAATCTTAACTCTTTTAAAAAGGTTTTTTAAAAACTTCATTAAAATCATAATTTCTTGCTATTGTCCGATGATTCTAAAGGTACTTTTTAGTTTGGCTACTGCTGCTATTTGTGTGGTCTTTGTGGTCGGATAAATTCTTTTAAACCCAATGCAACCTTATACCAAAATATTTAACCAAAAAAAAAATCTTAACGTTTAATAAATTTTTAAATTAAATTATGTTATCGACCCTTTTATTAAACACTATTTTGGTTTTTGTTTTGGTATCTGTTGGGTGTAAACGTTTGTCTTTTCACTGACATTTTTATATAGAGATTTTGATTTAAACTTTGTTGTTATTGCTGTACCTTGTAATGATAAAGTAATTAATAAAGTTTTTTTGTATTTTGTACAAAAAGAAAATCATTAAAAAATGCGGTAGCAAAACTTTAAGACATAAATGTATGTGTGTGGCAGAGTGAAAAATGATTAATAACAAATTTTCAGTTATTTTATTTAACCTATAAAAAATAAGGTTCTAAATGGTGTAATTAATCAAAAAAAGAAGAAAAATTTAAATGGTTTCAGTAAGTACACTTTCAAAATGAGAAGTTTTGATACATAAAGATTACTTAGTTTGTGATGTCACTATTACATACACAAGTCATAACTTCTTCAGCTGGTTTTCACCAGCTGGTAGTAAAATGTAAAATAATTGTTTTTCATCAAAAGAATTTTTTTTTCTTCAAAAAAATTTTTTTTTAGATTTTTTTAAACAAATTTTTTTACATGAATACTGATCCGAAAAATGGATCGCTAAGATTAAATAATTTTTCGGATCAGTATTCATGAAAAAAAAAAAATTGATAAAAAAAATTATAAAAAAAAAAAATTGATGAAAGAAAAATTTTTTTGAAGAAAAAAAATTTTTTTTTGACATTGGGGGCACCTTCCCCCGTTGCGAAAGATGGATTTATAATGATTCTTGATATTAATTAAAAAGATACATTTTTTATATACACGCCTACAAAGAGGGGAGGGGGGCGGTAATTTTTCTTTTTTTAAGTTTGTTTTTTATCCGCTGGGTACAGATGTAAAATTTTGAACTTCTTTTGACACAAAAATGTTTCATTTGCGTAACAAAAGTACAAAAACCCTGCAAAAAAGGCAGTTTTTCTGAAGTTGGTTTTGTTCTCCCCTTGGTCCGATTTGTATCATATCCTTTACAGACGGACAGACGGAAGGACGGACATCGCTAGAATGTCTTAGAATTGATCAATAATACATATACTTTATGGGGTCCTAGACCGATATTTCGATGCGTTTCATACGGAATGTCAAAGTGAGTATTTTTTGATGAAAAAAAAATTTAAAAAAAAAAATATGAAAAAAGTTTTTTTGATAAAAAAAAAAAAATTTTTTATGAAAAAAAAAAAAAAATTATGTTACATTTTTTCACCAGCTGGTGAAAACATTTTTATTTACCTGCAGGTAAATTATTTACACCCACTTAACGCAAGTTTAGGTTTTAAAAAATTGCGACAAAATTTCCTCGTTATTTAGAACTTTAGAAATCCTAAGTCTAGCTGATCCCGTTTTCGAATTTACTAAATAATTACACTATTCGACAACAAAAACCAGCCAGTGAAATAACTAAAAAAATGAGTCTTATAGATTTTACCCTCCTGATTCCAAATCTGCCATCCAAATTTTTCTAGCACGTACCGTTTTTGAGATATTCGCTGAAAAAAGGTGAAAAACGATAATTTAGCACTTTTGGTGGTCTGTTACTGTTACATTAGACTGGCATTTTTTTTGTCAAATTTTTAATCTAAAGTGTCCGTGCAAATTTTTATTTTCCTAGGTCTAAAACTTATTGGTATAAATTAGAGGTCAATCGGATTAAATTAAACCGTGGTGCCCGGCGGTCAAAGTTTTGGGATTTTAAAAAATTAAAAAAAAAAAAAAATCAAAAAAAATATATATCTTTCGGCACATCATATTTGTTAATTTCGATGCGCTGAGCACGAATATCAAAAAAATTTTAAAATCGCTCGATCGGTTTTCGAGATATTGCCATTTCAAATTTGTAAAAAATGGCGTTTTTTTCCTACGGTCAAGAATTTTTTTAAAAAAGTCTCAAAATTTCTTTGCGTTGACCGTTTCATAAAGCTTAAGACAATCTTTCATTTAAACTTAATTTGAGCCAAATCCGATCCTTTAAATCTATGGCGCCCATCGATCAAAGTTTTGCCTTTTTAGAAACTTTTTACCAAAAACTCTAAACTTTGATCGAAGGGCGCCACAGGTTAAAATGATCGGATTTGGCTCAAATTAGGCTTAAATGAAATATTGTATCCAACTCTATGAAACGGTTAAAGTAAAGACATTTTTAGATTTTTTTAAAAAAATTTCTTAAACGTAGGAAAAACCGCCTATTTCGCAATTTTTTTTGACAAATTTTAAGCGGCGATATCTCGAAAACCGCTCGACCGTTTTTATAAATTTTTTGATATTCGTATTCAGCATGCTAAAATTAATAAAAACAAGTAAGAAAATTATAGTCGGTAAAGATCGTCCATATAATACCCTACACCAGAGTTTCCCGGAAAATGGGTCACAAGTTCAAACATGGACCGATTAGATCTGTATTTTGTCAACTCTTTAAAAAAACACTCATTAAACAAATTTGAATGAAATAGGCTTCTTTTTGTTGATAATAAACCGCTTTAACTGAATATGGGGCGAAATTTTCACATGGGGCCTGAGTCCAAAAATGGTCCGATGATAATCAGATTTGATAAGGTTATAAAAGTACACGTGTAACATACACAAACAGAATTTTAATTAAATATTTTTTATTTTCATGAAATTTGAGAGATTTATGTGAAAATCGGGAAGGCGGTTTGTATGTATCGATTTTGAAACGATACATATTATAATGCGGTTATTAGAGTCATTTGATTCAAAACTAAAGGGGACCTTTGTATGGGGGCCGATTTTTTCCAATTTCAATAGGCTTCGTCCTTGGGCCACAAGAGGCAGACGGACGGTCGCTAAATCGACTCAAAAAGTGATTCTGAGTCGATAGGTATACTTAAAGGTGGGTCTAGGACCAATATTTCGGGTAGTTACAAACATCAGCACAAACTCATTATACCCTGTACCACAGTGTGGTGTAGGGTATAATAATGTATCGCAAGATTTTGTTTTTATTTTTCATTTTTAAAATTTTGGTGGAAATTTTTCAAAAGCCCAAAACTTTGATCGAAGGGCGGACTTTCTGATTCCAAAATTGCATTTTAAATTTTGTTAGCGTTTTCAAGATATACGCGTTCGAGATATTCGCACTAAAAAGTTTTCAAACGCGAGTATCTCGAAAATGGAACATGCTAGAAAAATGTGAATTGCTGTTTTGCAATTAGAAGATCAAAATCCATAAGAATCGAGAAAACGATATTATTTTTTAAATACGTCGGCAGTTCGAAAATTTTACTGCACGAAATCGGGCCTATTGTTGCAATAGTGTTTGATTCACCGAAAGTTTAACTGTGGTCCAACAGGTTGACGGCATTTTACATTTAAAAGTTAAATAAATTTAAAATTTGTAGAACACCTATATGAAATTTCTCTAAAAAATTTCTCAAAGTTATAACAGCGGTTCAAAACATTTAAATTTTTTTTTTTGTAAATCACCTTTCATTAGCAAGCACTTGCTTTCTTACCATAATATAATGAATAGTAGCTGTGGTCACATAAAAATGTCAACAGAAATTATGATAATTTAACAAACAAAACCCACACTTTGTTTTATAAACAAAAAACAACAACAAAAAAATATAAAAAAAATAACTGTTAAATACCCATTATTATGGCAACACTGACAAAAAGGTCAAAAAACCCTAAAAAAAAAAGCATGACCACTATGAAAATCGTAAATAAATACAGACACACACATTTATTTTTTTATTTTTAAAAATATGAGAAAATTTATGTTTAATAAGCAATAATTTTCTTAACAAAATTGTTTTCGTATCGTAAACTATGGTGACAATAATTTTTAAAAAATAATATTTTAAGTTGCATGATCTAAGGTTTTTTTTGTCGAACAGAGATTTCTTTGTTGCACATATTTTGTATCGGTTTTGTGATTATGCTCACTCATGTAATAATGATGAAGATTCCACCACCAATCTGTCTGTCTGTCTGACTGTCCCACCATTCTTTATGCAATTTTCATTTCAGTTTTATTCATTCATTCATTGATTCATACATATTTAGTATCAAAGTGTAACCAACCTAAACAGTCATCATGACTGATTTTTTTTTATTATTTTTTATAAAAAAAACGTGATTGTATAGTTAATTTTTTTTATTTTTTTTTATATCAGGTTAACATTTTTTTATTAATTTTATAATACTGTTTTGTTGTAATGCATAAACTATGCAAACGGAAGTTTAAACCGCTTACAATCGTGAGATTAATTTAGTTTTTTTTCATTTGATTTATTATAAATCAAAAAACAGGGGTGTTTGGTTGTTAGTTTGGTGTATTAAACCAAATAAAGTGAACTCTTTAATTTTTCAATTATTGTTTGTTTTGTTGAACTCCCCGGGGGTTTTCTATTATCTTAATCTTTAATTAATTCACCGCTTGTCATTTTTTTATTCTTAAGATTTCAAGATACTTAAGTTCTATGCAGACCAGAAATACTTGAAGTCGCATTAGTTGAGAGTTTTGTTAACGCTATACTTATGATTTTATTAAAGCTCTTTAAAAACTACTTAATCTTAAATAAACACCATACAAAAGTAGTTATTAACACTTTAAAATCAATATATTTTTTAAAGTAAATATTAAAACAAAGTTAAAAGATATTTAAAATAAAATTTTTAAAGAAAAGCTTTTCAAAAAAAAAAGTTCGTAAGACTTGGATTTCCACACATTTTGCACAAGAATTTTATTTAAACTTTAAAATTTTCTAATTTTAATTTTTGTTTCAAAATCACGACAATAGCCATTTTTAATTTTTTTTTTTTGAAAAAAAAAACGCTAAATTGACAACAGTGTTTTCCATTTTTAGCTGAAATTGAATAATTTTTAATTCAAAAATTTTAAAAAATTGGATTGAATACTGCATTTTGAGTTTAACAAAAACAGTAATTGAGCAAAAAATTAAAAAAAAAAAATATTTTCAGTGAAAACAAGTAAAAAACTTAAATTCGGTCTTGCCGAATGTATTAATACCCTTTACAATAAAAAAAGAATATTTAAAAAAAAAAAAACTTGGAAGAAAAAACTCCGGGGAAATTTTTTATGTTTGTAAATATCATAAGCAAGGAAAGAACTTTCATGCAAATGCATGTTTTGCCCCTTTGGTCATAGAACAGCATAACGAGGGCCTATATTCAAAACACTCTATCTAAAAAACAAAATTTTTCAGGAGAGCCAAAAAACTGTTTATTTCGCTTAATGTTAGAGTAATTAAAATTCGATATTCTACAACATTTTAACATGATAATGTTTTTAGGCTGGTGTCTAATTTAAAAAAAAGTTGCAGGACGCCACCTCAGTTTGACTATATAAGATAACAATTAACGAAAAAGAAAACAAGAATTACTATTTTCATTTTCTTAAAACAAAAAAATTTAATAACTTGGGTTTGTAACTTAGATAATAGTTCACTTCGTGGTGAATAAAACAGTTTTTCACCAACTGGTGAGTAAAAAGTAGCATAATTATTTTTGAACAAAAAAAACCTTTTTTTTTCATCAAATTTTTTTTTTATCAATTTTTTTTTCATCAATTTCTTATTTTCATCAAATTTTTTTTTTTTTCATCAATTTTTTTTTTCCATCAAATTTTGTTTCCATAAATTTTTTTTTTTCAATAAAATTTTTTTTTTTTCATAAATTCATCAAACTTTTTTTTCATCAATTTTTTTTTCTTAATTTTTTTTTTTTTTTTCATCAATCTTTTTTTTCATCATTTTTTCAAATGGTCAAAATCAAATTTTTTTTATCAAAAAAAAATTTTTTTTACATCAAATTTTTTTTCGTCAAATTTTTTTTTTCATAAATTTTTGTTTCATCAATTTTTTTTCATTCATTTTTATACCCTCCAACCACAGTATGGAGGTATACTCACTTTGTCATTCCGTGTGAAACGCATCGAAATATCGGTCTAGGACCCCATAAAGTATATATTTTATTGATCAGTGATCGATTCTAAGACATTCTAGCGATGTTTGTCCGTCCGTCCGTCTGTCCGTCTGTAGAAGACATGATGCAGTCCAAAATAAAAGAGCTAGACTTTCGAAGTTTGGCACGAATAATGAAGAACTAAACCAACCTAAGAAAAACCGCATTTTTTGCAGGGTTTTTTGTACTTTTGCTAAGCAAATGCAACTTTCTTATCTCAGAAGAAGTTCAAATTCGCAAGGGGGATGTGCCCCCTAACGTCACCCACCGACCCCCCCCCCCAAAAAAAGACGCCCCTGATTTTTTTTAGATGTTTTTTTTTTACATTTTGGAGGGTATAAAAGATTCGGCACAGCCGATTGTAACACTCTCACTTGTTTTTCATTAACTTTTTTTTTTTATCAAATTTTTTTTTTTCCATTAAAATTTTTTTTTTCATATTTTTTTTTTATAAAATTTTTTATTATCAATTTTTTTCTCACCAAAAATTTTTTTTCATATTTTTTTTTCATCAATTTTTTTACATCAAAAAATTTTTCTTTTCATCAAAAAAATTCAAAAACTTTTTTAATCAAATTGTTTTTCACCAAAAATTTTGGGTTCATTAAATTTTTTTTTAACAAAATTTTGTTTTTCGTGAAAAAAAATCATGTTTTTTTTTACTAAAACTACTTTTTTACCAAGTCTAAGATTTTCGCATACAAATTTTCCATTTGTTTATCAAATGTACATAAAACAAGTGAGAGTGTTATATTCTTTTGTGCCGAATCTTTTATACTCTTCAAAATGTAAAAACTCTTTTTTACATTTATTTACGAAATGTGCAGCTCTTTTGGTTTTTTAATAAGGTAATATAACATTATTTTTTCTAAAAAAACTTTGCTTTGGCAAGTAAGACCAAATCTTCCGCAAAACATTATCATGATTTAATGTTTTGGGCAAGAGCAAAAAATTCGCATGCATTTTTTAAATCAACTACTGAATCTCACATATAATTCGTTTATAAAGTTTTGGACTGTTGGGGATTTTATAATTGAAGAGGGTTTTGTTTCTCAAAAATATTCAAAGTACATGAATGAAAATGATCAGATAGAGGGTTTTGTATTTTAATAAAAATTAATTATTATGATTTCATTTACGACATCGGTAAATTTTTAACGTGATTTATTAATGATAACGGCTTATAAAAAATACCGAAATCTCGCGGTTTTGGTTTACAGGTGCTGATTTTTAAGGCAAAAATTATTTTTTTACCGAATTGATCTCAAAAATTGACCAACTGTTGAGTATGTTATATAAAAAATAGTAAAAAAAAATTAAAAACGCTATTTTTTCCACAGATGCTGATCAACAACGCGATTTTTAAGATTAAAATTTTTGTTTCATAATGTACACAAGACGTCCAAATTTTGAGACATATTTTTCAAAAAAGGCAAACAAGAATTTTCAAAAAAAAATTTGCATCAGTGGACCAAAATCGAGGTTCTGGAATTTTGTTGACAAATTCATGTTCAGTATGCAAAATTTAGTATGAGAACATGTATTGCATGATGAAATTATTCAAAAAAAAAATATTTATAACTTAATTATTTAAAAAGATAGAGGGTTTTGCATTCAGAAAAATTAATTGTGTAAGAGATAGAGAAACCCAAAAATGCAAATAAAATAGCAAACAAAAATATTTTTGTTCTGAATTTTACACCATAGATAGGGCCGTTTTACTGAATATTTTGCCATCAAAAAGTCATTTTCGTGAAAATGGAAGATAGAGGGTTTTGAGCATAGGCCCTCGGTATATATAATTGATCAGTGATTGATTTAAAGACATTCTAGCAATGTCCGTCTGTCTGTCTGTGAAAATGGTCATCACGGCCAAAATATTATACGGAGATGACTGAAACTTAACAAATTTATTGGAAGTTCACCCGAGCAGTTTGGTATTGCATTTGAGCGATATCGGTTCAGCGAT
Organism: Pegoplata infirma; assembly: GCA_963921195.1. Lineage (NCBI taxonomy): Eukaryota > Metazoa > Arthropoda > Insecta > Diptera > Anthomyiidae > Pegoplata > Pegoplata infirma. The sequence goes on along the minus strand of OY992538.1, from coordinate 231,220,524 downwards.
TCAAAAGTTATGAACGAAAATGTAAGGACACCTCAAAAAATTTGTTACATTCAACATAACCTAAAATTACAAAATGTTTGAATTTGGCTGCAGGTTGACATATGTGAACATAATTGAACAAAGAATGGTACTTAAACAACAACGAACATATTTTTTAACAAAAAAAAAATCGCGGATTTTTTTTTTACCAAAATTTTTTTTTTCAAAAGTAATTTCCTTTTAAATAAAGTTTTTTGCAATAATTTTTTTGAAATTGTGGTGGGTATCAATACATTCGGCAAGGCCGAATATAACTTTTTTACTTATTATTAAAATTTTTTATCAAAATTTTTTTCATAAATTTTTTTTTCTACATTTTTTTATCATTTTCATCCAAATTTTTTTTTTGGTTTTTTCATTAATTTTTTTATTAATTTTTTTTTTATCAAAATTTATTTTCATAATTTTTTTGTTTTTATCATAAACGATTTTTTTATCAAAAACTTTTTTTTTCATTAAATTTTTTTCTTAATAAAAATTTGTTCATCAACATTTTTTTTCAATTTTTTTTTCCATTAAACATTTTTTTCACCAATTTTTTTTACAAATTAATTAATGTTGCTATACATTTCTTTTATCCCCGTAAGCAATGAGCATTAAACAACTATCACTGTTAAATTTACAGAAGCATATCGATCAGTTTCATTACTTATTTATTATGCCAATATTGTACGAATTGCTTTTTTTTTATTTGTTAAATAAATAATTGTAGTTAATTTTCTACTCTTTTTCTTTACCAGTGACCTACTACCATTTAAAATAATATTTATTATAAATTCCCAGCAAAAATTGGCATTACTAGTAATGGGTTTTGTAATCCGAAACAGATGTTAATAAGTAGTTACTTATTGAATGAAACACTAATTATTTTAACAAGGGCGTGAGACAAAAATAAGTAGTGAAGAGTATGGAGATAAATAAGTAGTTACTGACTCGGATTACTAATAAGGAGTAAAAACCCATTACCAATAAGAAGTAAAATAATTAGTTAATTAAAACATTTTAAATTTAACTTGTTTTTACTAAAACTTAAAAATTGCGTAATTTTTATTAAATTTTTAATTACTTTTTAAGTTAATTGATGTGTAAAGGTTAAAAACTGCAAGTGCAAGGAGATATTATTACTTAGAAGTGCTTTTATAACATATTACTAAAAAGTAGGTACTTTTGGGCTTAAAATAATGTTAATGGTAATGGGTACTCATTATAAATAATGTGCTTGGTAATGATTACTTTTCACAACTCATTACCATGTTTTTGCTGGGTTGCTGCTGGCATCTTTTTAACAAAACTAACGACGTACGTAACGAAATAAAGAACATGATTAAACAATAAATCTTAAAAAAAAAAAGAATGAAAGAAAGAAATTTCTCCCGATATTTGACCAAAATGAGCGTTCTCATTCAGCTATTTATCTGTAAAATATTATTGTTATAACAACAACTCCTAACTGGCGAACAACATACAACAAAAGAGTAGCAACAGTTTCAGCAAATAAAAGAAAATAACAATATTATGCTTTGTATGCATTATGTTTTGCTAATGAAGCAAACATCTTTATTTTATTTTTACGGTTTTTATAACTTTTAAATATAGAACGTATTAAATGTTAAAAATAAAGTAAAAAAACAGCTATACCTCGAATTACAGCTATACCAAAGATTTAAGATAGTACAATTGTTTTTATAATTTAATTAAACTAAGCTAAAAAAAGCATAGTTTGTTTTCCACAGTTTTTTTAAAAAAATTAGTATAAATTTTTTCTTCCCACCACATAGTAGTACAAGACATAATGCGCACAGAAAAAAATAAAAATTATTTCAATAACGAAATTCGTTGATTCAATTACAAAATTAATTGATTTCGGACCTATCACAAAAATGAGTATAATTAATCATTTCGTTTGAAAATAGTTTCAACAATTAAAGTTTTTTTGATATTTTTGCTTGTTTATGCGTATTTGTGTGCGTTGGCTGCTAACAACCATGCATACAAAACCAATTAATTTTTATTTTATCAAAGTTTAAAATTCAATTAAAACATTATTTGAATCAATCACAAAGTTTAGTTGAAATGTTTTAATTAAAAAAAAATACGGTATTTTTTCAAAACACATTTATAATCCACTATTTTAATCAAACGATCCATCTATAACATATTTATTGATTCGAGAAGATTGGTATTGCATTTGAGCGATATTGGTTCAGCTGTTCAAAAGTTATAAAAGGAAATGTAAGGGATACCTCGGAAATTTTGATACTTTCCACACAACCTAAAAATGCAAAGTGCTTTAATTTGGCTTTATTTGAATGTTAACAGTATTTTAACAAGTAAAAGCGTTTCTTTTTATATTTTTTTTTATCAACATTATTATTTTTCATAAGTTTTTTTTTCTTAAAAAAAAAAAAAATTCGCCAAAAGTTTTTTTTTTCATCAAAATTTAGCTTTTTCATAAAACTTTTTTTTTTATCAATTGTTTAATTTGCCATAAAAAAGTTTTTTAATCCAAATAAAATATTTCTAATCAAAATTGTTAATTTTTTTCACGTAAGAAAATTAACTATGACTTAAAAACGGCATTGTGGAGGGTATTCGTGGATTCGCCCAAGTCGAATTTAATTTTTCTATTTGTTTTTCTTTTATCAATTTTTTTTTTTATCAAAAAAAATTTAATTTCTTCGTCAAAAACTTTTTTGCATCAAATTTTTTTTTCATCAGAAACTTTTTAATAAAAATTTTTTATCAACATTTTTGTTTGTTCATCAAAAACTTTTTTTGCATCATTTTTTTTAACAAAAATTTTTTTGTTTCATGATATTTTTTTTTATCAAAATTTTTTTTTTTATATTTTTTTTAAATCAAAAAAAATTGTATCAATTTGTATTTTTTTCGTTAAAATTTTAAATTCTTCATCAAAAACTTTTTTGCTTAAACATTGTTTTTATTAATTTTTTTATACCCTCCAACCACAGTATGGGGGTATACTCACTTTGTCATTCCGCGTGTAACGCATCGAAATATCGGTCTAGGACCCCATAAAGTATATATTTTATTGATCAGTGATTGATTCTAAGACATTTTAGCGATGTCCGTCCGTCTGTAGAGGACACGATACAGTCAAAAATAAAAGAGCTAGACTTCCGAAGTTTGGCACGAATATGTCTTATATTCCTAGGCAGGTTAAGTTCGGAAATGGGTAAAATCCGACCAAGGGGAAAAAAGTTCCCCCTTAGAGAACTAAACCGACCTAAGAAAAACCGCATTTTGTGCAGGGTTTTTTGTACTTTTGCTAAGCAAATGCAACATTCTTATCTCAGAAGAAGTTCAAAATCTAAAGGGGAAGGTGCCCCCTAACGTTTCCCAACAACCCCCCCCCCAAAAAAAAGACGCCCCTGGATTTTTTTTATATTTTTTTTTACATTTTGGAGGGTATAAAAGATTCGGCACAGCCGAATGTAACACTTTCACTTGTTTTTCTTTAAAAAAAAATTTGTTCATCAGATTTTTTTTTATCATTTTTTTTTACCAAAAAAAAATTTTTTCGTCCAAATTTTTTTGTCATCAAAATTTTGTTTTTTGATCAAAAAAGTTTTTATGAACAATTTTTTTAATAAAAAAAAATATTTAAAATTTTTCAATAACACAAAAAATAAGTGAGAGATTCGATTTTGCTTATTTACCAAATTTACAGCTCTTTTGGTTTGGACTGTATCTTACTTTCCTCAGATTTACCAAATATACAGCTCTTTTGGTTGGACTGTATCTTACTTTCTTCAGACAGAAGGTTTCGATTTCTCAGTTATCAAATTTAGAGCTCTTTAGTTTTGACAGCTCTTTAGTTTTGACTGCATCTTGCTTTCCACAGGCAGACGGACGGATGGATATGGATAGAATGTCTTAGAAAACAACAATACCTGAGTAATATTAAAAAACTAATGGGGTCCTCGACCAATATTTCATTTTGTTACTTTTTCCAACAAAAAATTTTCTTTCGGCAAAAGTAAAAAATATGCACGCATTTTTTAATTATTTTTGTCAAAATATTTTTCTTATCAATTGTTTTTAGCGACATTTTTTGACAAGAAATTTTTAAACAAAAGTTTTTTTACCAATTATATTTTTTCAATTAAGTTTTTGCAATAAATCGTTTTAAAACTGTGGAGAGTATCAATAGAGATTCCCAAATTAAGGCTGTTGAAATCAGCCTGCTAAAATAACCATATTTTGCTGCTGGAATCATATTTTTCTTCCTAAATTAGCTAATTTTTCAGATAAAATCTATTTTTTCACTTTTTCTAAGACTTTTAACGCCTATAAAAATAATTTGATTTTTACATACCAGTAACAGAGTATCCTAATATTGTTGTTGTTTTGTAAACTTTCTGTAAAATATATAAAGAAATTCTGATTAATTTTTATTAAAAAATAAAAATTGTTTTATTCAAACTTAAAAATATATTAAGAATAGGTTTATTCTAGCTCGAGGTCATTATTTAGAATAATTTTCAAGAATGTTATTTTTCTTATTTAAATTATTTATGTTGGTCATTTTTGCAAGACTTAATCAACACGTGTTTCGGAATTTGTCAGATTTCATTGTCAAGACTATTTAACAAATATACTACAAGTAAAAAATGGAACTTAACTGACAAAATCGCTTATGATACCAATTTTGTAGCATACCTAGCAAATAAATTTGAAGTATTAATTTAAATTTGTTAAAAGTGTTAATTAAACCAATTAAAATTTTTGTCAATTGTATGAATTTTTTTTCTAGTGCAAAATCAATTAATTTTTAAATTGCATCAATTATTGTTTTTTTCTCAAAACAACTATTTTATTTTGTTTTTATAATAACGGGTGATATTTTATGCAAATATTTTTATTTATAGTCTAAAATGATTTCTCAAATAAGTTTTTGTTTTTTATTTTTTGTATCGAAAACAATTTTTTTCTGTGTAAATTCCCCAAATTAATTTGTACTCAAAATGTTTGTTTTTTCTCTCTTATTTATTTTGAAATATTCGCTATTAATTAATTATTTCGCGTGTTTAATTATTGTTTAATTTGTTAATTCAGTTTTGTTTTTCATATTTTTTTAACACTTCATTTAAGTAAAGTTAAAAATAAAACTCATAAATATTTGTGTTATGGGTAAATACTGGGTATTCAAGTCATAGAGAAAGTAAACCTTGACCATCTTTTATTCATTTAATTATGGGTAAGAAACATTTAATTAGTAGGCTGCATTAAGAGCCATAAATAACACTTAAATGCTCATTAGGTGTATAATTAAAATTAAAGTTTTACAAACAATTTCAAGAGGTTTTATTTTGAAAAAAAAAAAAAAAACATTCTACAAATTGAACTATAAAAACTGAAATCAGAGCAATTTCAACAAATGATAACCCAGCAAAAAGTAAGGGAAAGGTTTTTGAAAGTTTTCCAGAGGGGAAACCAATATTTTATTAATTTCTAAATATGAGTCCCTGCAGAGTGCAGGGACTCATAGTAGCATTCAGTTTTTCTGGATGCTACGTTTATGCTGGGATTTTTTTATCTTTTATTTTATATTTTTCTATAACAAGTTTTTCCTACATTTTTCCTTTGTATTGTTTAGTTTTTTCACATTTCTTAAAATTATATAAAATATATATATTTTTTTAATTTGATAAAAATATGCCTCTTTGAACAGAAAAACAGTTTACAATACGAACCACATTCTTAAGTCAATAATGTGGTACTTGCAGTAAAACTAACATTCCATCAACCATCTCTTGCAATGAGTAAAAACATTAAATAATGTTTGTTTTTTTCTCTATTAATACACTCACAAAAAAAATTTAAACTACAAAAACATAAAACTTTCGCTTCCAAAATTATAAAAAAAAATTTTAAATTTACAATTTTATAACTCAAGAGTTTATTTTCCAGCAAAAAGAAATAGGTTTAAATTTACAAAAACAAATGTTTAATTATCCTTTTTTTGTAAAATTACATTTTTTGTTGTAAAATTACTTTAAAATTTAAGGAAAAGTTGTAAATTTACATAAAAAAGTTGCAAACAAATTGTAAAACTACAAAAAAATATCCAAATACTTGTGGTGTTATGAAGCTTTCGCTTCAAAAATGATTAAAAAAATGTAAATTTACACACTTCTGGTATTATGAAGCTTTCGCTTTCAAAATTTTGAAAAAAAAACTGTAAATTTACAATTTTATAACTCAAGTGTTTATTTTCATTCAGTTAGAATTTCAAAATGGGTTTAAATTTACAATAAAAAGTGAAAAATATACAAAAATTTCAAGAAAAGTTGTAAATTTACAAAAAAAAACAAGTAAGAAAGTTATAGTCGGTCAAGACCGACCATATAATACCCTACACCAGTGTTTTCCGAAAAATGGGTCCCAAGTCCAAACATGGACCGATTGGATCTATCTTTTGCTAATTATTTTATTTAATTATTGTAGAAAACACACACAGACAAAATTTTAGTGGAATTGGCTTATTTTTGATTCCAATAGATCGATTTAACTTAATATAGGTCGAAATTTGTATAAAGGGGACCAAGTCCAAACATGATCTGAATATATTCAGATAAAAGTAAGTTACTAAAGTACAGCTATAGCACCTAAAAACAAAATTTTGATCAAATGTTTCCAACTTTTTTTTGAGAGCTTTATGTGAATATCGGGAGGGTGGTTTGTATGGGGACTACAAGAGGAACTGGTCCGATTCCTTTAAAATTTGGAATGATAATTTATGAATACAAAAAACGATTACCTACCAAATTTCGAAGGGATATCAGTTATAATACGCTAATAACAGTCACTTGAGTCAAATTATAGGGGACGTTCGTAAGGGTGCTAGGTCTAAACATGGACCGATTTTTCCCAATTTCAATAGGCTTCGTCCTTTGGGCAAAAGAAGCTTAAGTTTCAAATTTCAGCCGAATCGGTTTATAATTGCGACCTATATAGTGTTTACATGGACGGACGGACAGACAGACAGACGGACGGACATCGCTAAATCGACTCAAAAAGTTATTCTGAGTTGATCGGTATACTTAAAGGTGGGTCTAGGACAAATATTTCGAGTAGTTACAAACATCAGCACAAACTCATTATACCCTGTACTACAGAGTGGTGTAGGGTATAAAAAGTGTAATATGTATTACATTTTTTTTTGTAAAATTACTTAAACATTGACAATATATCGATTACAATAAATTTGTAAAACATTAAAGGATAGTTGTAAATTTATAAGAAACATTTGTTAAATGTTTTTTAGTTGTAAAACTAGTAAAAATTTAATGAAAGTAAATTTACATCAAAAAGTTCTAAATTAAAATAAATACAAAATTGTAATATTACACCATTTTTTAAAAAATTAAAAGAAAGCATTTAAAGGAAAATGTACATAAAAAAGTTGTAATTAAAAAAAATGTAATATTACACTATTTTAGTTTGTTAATTTACTTAAACATTGGCGAATATGTCTTTTAAAATAAATTTGTAAGAATTTAAAGGAAAGTTGTAAATTTATAAGAAACAGTTGTTAAATGTTTTTTAGTTGTAAAACTACTTGAAAATTTACTACTTGTAAATTTACATAAAAAAGTTGAAAATTAAAAAAAAATAAAAAATGTAGTATAACACAATTTTGTTTGTAAAATTACTAAAACTATTATGAATACATCTATGCAAATAAATTTGTAAGAATTTAAAGAAAAGTTGTAAATTTACATTAAAAAGTTGCAAATTTACAAAAAAAAAATGTAAATTTTTTTCACGTAGACATAAATTTTTGTTTTTTTAAAATTACTTAAAAATTTGGAAATTTAATTTTACTTATTTTAAAATTTTAGTATTGTGAGATTACAACCCCTTTTGCAAGTTTTTTTACACGTTTTTTTTAAGTGTAACTTAACTTGAAACTCAACATCATCATTATTATTATAATCGTAATCATCATTATTAATATTACAGACAATGTAAAGATGTGCATTTACTTACACTTTACTGTAAGTAATATAACATTAAACGCTTTCATGTAACACTACCTTTTTACAGAATTATAAAAGAATTAAAACATTTGTTAGAATTTTTGTTAAAAGTAAATAATATATTAAAATTCTGATTAATTTTTATTAACAAAAAACAAATTGTTTTAGACAACATTTAAAATATTATATTTTGAGTAGATTTATTCTAGATCGAGGTCATGTTTCTTTCATTTACTGATTAAAACTATGAAATTCAAATAGAATAATTTTCAATAAAATTATTTTTTTGTTTTAAATTTATTTATGTTGGTAATTTTTGCAAGACTTAGTCGACACGGGTTTCGGAATTTGTCTGATTCCATTGTCAAGACTATTGAGCAAAAATAAAAACTTTATATTACAAGTAGCATAAGAAATTTAAATAACAATTGCCAATGTTCAAACATTTTTTTATACATATTCAACTCTACACTCATTCAGCCTTACCATAGAAAAATAAAATATATTTAAAATCAAATTTTAATTTTATTTCCATACAAATTGTTTTTGTTTTTAAAATCGACTTTCAAAAAATGTATTGAAAGTTTAAAATAAAACTTTTTTTAAAATAGACTTTTTGTTTTCTTGTGGTAAGGGCCATTGGGTATAAGAAGAAAATTGTACATTAGGGTTATGACTTTTTGGATTTTTTTGCAAATATCAAAATTAACCTGCCCTAGCCAAAAAGGCCATACAAAAATATTATGAATTGCATTTTTACTTTTTCGCTTCCGCCCAAAAATTTCCCGCACCAAACGAGATGAAATTTGGTCTATATTTTCTTAGTTTAATAAAAAATTAGAAAACATGAGACGCAAACGATGCGTAGGAAAAGCTATTTACGGTCAAAATGACAAATGCTTTTGGAGGGACATTTTTGATTCCTTCAAGATTAAAATTTGGCTGTTTAACCCTTAACTGCATAACGTTAACTATTTATAACGTCAACTTTGGCAGCATGTAGCTCCAAAAGTAAAAGTCTGGGCGGCTTTATTTTTATTCGTAAGGGTTCACAAGATCTTTTTTTATATAATTCATTCATTGGAAGGACTTAAAACAAAAAATATCTGTGACTTTTTAGAAATTGGGATTGGTGCGGAAGGTTTTTTTGCCAAAATGACCCGCAAATACGAGTTTTAATATTAATTTTGTATTGCACATCACGTGGTGGTAGGTACAAATTTTGTCAAAAATGAGTCATAACCCTAGTGTGTATGTTTATTGTGCTTAAAACTAAGACAACAGCAAGCACAACACGAAGCATTTTTTTCTTTGCTTTACTTTAGCAACAACACTTTGTTGTTGTTGTAGTTAAAGAAAGCAAGCAAAACAAAATGAGAGCAAGTGGAATATATTAAAAGGCGTATGGATTTAATTTGATCATATCTTCTTAACCCCTGGACCGATTTTGTCATATTTTATACCAAAATTATCAGAAAATTGTCAACTATGAAATATGTACTTATTTAAAATTTTGTTCAAATATGTTTATCATAAGCCGAGATAAAACATTTTGTGTTAATTTTTACGCTAGATGGACTTAAAATCGATATAAAAAAAATCTTTCAAAAATAGTTTATTCCTTTAAACCTCTGATATTTAGTTTAAAAAAAATACCTTAGTATATATTAATGTATTTGTACTTAAACATTTTACACGTAAAATTGTTGGGGTCTGAAATAGAAAAAAAAAAATAAACATCGCATCAAGCGACAATGACAACAATAATACTTATTGCAACAACAACAACTAAATACCTACAAACAACAACAACAAAAATTACAAACAAAAGCAAATATGTGACTTGTGTCGTTGATCTTTATATACACATAGAAATGCATACATGTGTGCATTAGGGTGGCAAAAATAATGACTTTTTCCGAATTTCGTCGATCGCCGGGAAAATTACACCGTCCGACTGCCAATATTAAACATGAACTGGATGATATATGTCTGAAAGTAGAGATCAAATGAAATAAAACTGAATTTACAGTTTTTCATTTCGTAATCCTGTTTCCTTTTAAGAGGACTTCAAATTTTTATAGGATACATTTTGTAAAATATTTTTAAAAAATTTGAACTTGTCCTAAAATGACACTGGTGACGGCAAATGAAAGGAAAATTAGGGGAGATCCTCCTATTTCATTTGCTAACACTAGTGGCTTCCTAGGACAAGAACAAATGTTAAAAATATTTTATAAAATTTAATCCTCTACGACTTTGATTAACCAGTGCCGCTGAAGGGTTAAAGTTTTTCGTACAAACAAAAAAAAAAAAAGTTCGGGGCCGGGTTAAAATTGTCAGATTTGACTAAAAATTTAAATATAATTTTTTAGACCAAAAGGAACCATAATTTGCCCGTCAATCGACAAAAAAAGATAAAACATAAAATTTTAAAACAGCCCGTGTAAAAAAATAATTATATCAAAACATATCTCCTTTGATAAAAACGTATATGGATTATATATAAATAGATGAAATCAGATCTACTCTATATATATTCATATCTGCTTCAGATATGTTTTGATCCGTAAATTGAGTCTATCTGACAGTTTTACATAAGAACATATCTGATCATATATGCCAGATAGACTCAATTTACGGATCAAAACTTATCTGAAGCAGATATGAATATATATGGATGGAGTAGATCTCATTATATCCATTTAGATATGATCCATATACGTTTTTATCAAAGGAGATATGTTTTGATATAATTACTTTTTTACACGGGAGGGTAAAAAAACGCATTTTTTTACTGTTTTTTGATACATTTTAGAACACGATAAAGATGTCACAGATAGGAATAATATTTTTTTTGTGAATATGTATCATTAAAAGCAATATCTCAAATAAAATCCTTGCTTGTCAAAACTAAAAAAATAAAAAAGGAAGAAAGTTAAGTCGGTCAAGACCGCCCATAAGATACCCTACACCAGTGTTTTCCGGAAAATGGGTCCCAAGTCCAAACATGGATCGATTGGATCTGTCTTTTGTTAAATCTTTATTTAGCGTAGAAAACACACACAGATCAAATTTTAGTGGAATCGGTTTATTTTTTGTCAATAGAGCGATTTAACTGAATATCGGTCGAAATTTTTATATGGGGGACTAAGTCCAAAAAGGGTCCAATTATAAAAAATAAAATTTTTATCAAATATTTCCATTTTTATGCATTTTGAGGGAATTATGTGAATATCGGGAGTGTGGTTTGTATGGGGACTACCAGAAGGACTGACCCGATTCCTTTGAAATTTGAAATGATGATTCGTGCATACAAAATTTCATTACCTGCTAAATTTTAAAGCGATATCTATTAGAATACGGTTATTAGAGTCATTTAAGCCGAATTCAAAGGGAGCGTTTGTATGGGGACTAGATCTTAACATGGACCGATTTTCTTTAATTTCTATAGGCATCGTCCTTGGGCCAAAATATGCTTAAGTTTCAAATTTCAAGCCAATTGCTTTAAAACTGTATCGTGCTTAAACCGATAGATGGATAGACGTACAGACGGCACAAACTCACTATACACTGTACCACAGAGTGGTGTATTTAGAGTAAAACCCCAACGGCCCTAAATTTTTTTTGAAGTCAATTAAAAGCGGAAGGTTTTATCCCTCCAAAATGAAATTTTTTGTCGTTAATAAGCTAATCAAGTTAAATAATAATTAAAAAAAATTAAAAAATTGAAAAAAAAAAATGTTTTAGTTTGTATGGGGGCAAAATTTTTTTGAGGGCAAAAATTAAAACCCCCAAAGGCACAAGTTAATTTTGTCCAATTTGGCTAAAAATTTCGAAAAAAAGTAATTTTTCGTGCCACCCTAATATGCATATATGTATGTACGTAATACTTACATATGTACAAACCGTGTAAAGTACTCCAACTGGAGTAAATTACTACAAATACAGCAAAAAACTAACTTGGTACAGAATGTTTGTTAAAGTCCTTATGACACCTGCTTTTTTGTATATTATTGCAATAGAAGTTTTAAAACGAAAGTATAACAAGCAAAAAAGTTATATTCGACTAAAATTCAAAAAAAAAAAATCGTTTTCGAAAAAAAAAAATTATCGTGAAAAAAATAAACAATTTCGATTATAAATACTTTATTTTGAGTAAAAACTCATTTTTTAGTAATTTTTGTAAAAAAAAATAAAATTTTTTTTTGAGCGTAATCTTTTTTTTGAGTGTAAATTTTTTTTCTGTGTATTTTTTTAGTATAAATATATTTTTGAGTAATAAAATAATGTTTATTTCAGTTCGAGGCCAATTTCCCCATTATGAATTAACATAACAAGTACTTATGTTAACTCTACTTTCTTTATTAGGATATTCTCCCATTAAATACTCGATAGAGTTTCTTGCTTTTAAAAAATTTGGAAATTTTCAGGAATGAATTGACGATCGTTTCGGGGGTTTTCCAGTTCCCCCATCATCAGAGTGACAAAAATACGTTTTCATGACTTAACAATGTTTTTAAAATTTGCTTAACGGTTTTTCAACAAGTGAATTTAAGGTGAAAACAATCTGAAGTTCACGGTTATGCTAATTATTTTGAAGGCCTAAACCGATTTTGCTGAAATTTAATACAAAACAGGTAAGGAGATCGACAAATATATGCTAAGCTTCAGCACCCTCAGAATTGTCTTTCGAAAGTTAGCGTGTTTTTAATCTCGTAAATTCGCGAAACGAGATTCTATCAACAGTAAAAACTTTGTAAGTATCTAATTTCCATACGCCCTATTACTGGGGCGCCTTCAGTCAATTATATAATTTATTAAAAAATCAATTAAATCGTCATAAAAACAATTTTTTTGGATGAATCGCTCAATTGGCAACACTCCAGAAATCATCTAGCAATATATTTATACTGCTCTATTAAGGTCAATAATACACGGAAATTAGAGACTTACAAAGTTTTTAATGTTATAGAATTGATAGAATGGAACAAAAAATAAAAAATACAGTAAATTAACTTCAAAACTAAATAAAACTGGTGGTAAATTACACCTTTTTTGGGAAAATCGATAAATTGACAACACCAGCATATTTCATAAACTCTGCCAATATATTTGCACTTGTCTATAAAACTTCAGTAATGCACAAAAAAAATCAAGTGTAATAAGAGCTTTACAAAAATTGAGTGGTATGTGTCACATCAAGCTGAATCTATGGCTTATTTTGCCAAGAATTATCACATGAAAGATAATTTGAGTTTTCAAATGACAAACTTACAGAAAACTGAACATAAAGTGAAAAGTCGGTGGAAATTCCATTTTTTTTAGATCTCTTTTCAAATCTAAAGATTTAGATCATTTTCTATTTAATCGACTTTTTTACCGGGAATTGTTTCTCCCAATCTTACTCTAATCTGAAACCGTCGGCAGTGCCGAAGAAGAACATCAGAACATGATTTTTAATACTACTTTTATGTAGTGTTGATCTAGATTCTTCATTTCCTTTGACTTGCTAAAACCGTACACAAACAATTGCATCCTTAATCCCTATAGATATTAATCGTTGTTGTCAAAATAAATACCTTTATCAAAATAAATAAATATTGTATGTACCCCAAAATTTCCGTTGGTATTTTAACGATCTGCCAGTTATTTTAAAATATCTCAAATCTACAATTATTTCAATACCTTTTAACCCAAATACTTTGCTTCAATTTAAACTTTAAACTATGTTGCTGACATGTGGGGCTTTTTGTATTCAACCACAACTAAACAACATTGCAACAATTTGTAAACGTTTAAGAAAGTAAAACATGCACTTTCATGTTGTACCCCAGTTTACAAAAAAATAAAACAAAAAAACAAAAAACATAAAAAAATAAAATACTACATAAGTATTAACGAGCATACATTAAAAACAATTAAACAACAATTTAAAATGTCTTAACATTGAAAATGCGGCAAAGAAATATAAAATAACAATTGCATTTTACAAAAAAAAAAATTGTTATAAATTTATTGATTTACCTTTCCCCCGGAAGCAAAGAAACAAATGGACTTTTACCACAAAATGAATTGTAAATTTTCCGTTAAAAAAAAAATTTTCAAATAATAACATTTTTAAAGAATTGCAAACTAAAGTAGGCTGAATGGCAAAAACCATTACCAACTTTGCTAACACCAATTTTAAAGCCTCAGTTGTAAACACGAACTTAACTGTATTGGATGCAAGGATTCCAAAACTGGTATTAACTTTTTTCTGATAGATTTGGTTTTCGAGTTATAACGCAGGCAAGCTTCGAAAAATCGTTCTCATTGTTCCACCCAAACCACTCGTCTGATTGACTTCATACTTACATCATGTGACAATTTGTTTTCGGGAATTGTTCTTAGCAAGTTCTAAAGTTGCTAAGCAAATGCTAATAAAAACATAAAATTTTTCAATTACATGATGAAAAAATATGTTATTTCGTTGCTTCATAACTCGAAAGCATTTGCCTGCCTAGCATTTTTTAAATCGGCGGGCCAGATTTATGTCCAGTTTCTCTATTACGAATTTTCATTTTCGTTCGTCCAAATGACATAAAAAAATCAATTTGAGGTTCTGTATTGCGGATGTCATTTTAGTCGAACGAAAACGAAAAAGTTGTCATTTTTCTTCATATTTTTCCGTTTCTACAACACGAATTGAAATGTCAAAAACGCCAAAACCACACGAATGAAAAATACCATCCGTTAAGGAGTTTTTTTGTTTAATATTTAACAAAATAAGTGAAAAATGTGAATTTATAACAAAAATAAGTAATATTAATTTATAAAATTAAAAAATGTGAATGTTTTATAACTAAATGCTTTGAAAAAAATGTGTATTAAAACAAATCACTGAAAAAAAGACGGATTTGACCAATTTATATTAACAATTTAAAAGCCACGGGTCATCATACAAATTATTGTTTTCATTTGTTTTTTATTAAAATTGTGTTAACTTTTTAGCTATAATAAATAAAAAAAATCTGATTTGATTATAATTGTGTTTTTTTTTAAACATGAAATTTGATCAGCTGTTTTCTTTAGCTGATGTGTTGATGTTGCCACTTCGTTTAGTTTAGATAATTTTTGTATGAAAAAAATAAACAAAAACTAAAAAAAAACTTTGTGGCAATACTGTAATTTGACAAATGGTCAAGACAAACGTAACTAACGAAAAAAAATAACGTAATCAAACGAAAATGTTATGGAAACTGATGTCATTACGAATTCGTACGGGTAGCGGTCGTTCGTGTATTGTTTCGTCCGTTTAACAGAAACACCATATTAGTCTAAATCGTGACCTTACACTTTATAAACTTACACCTGATAAACGTGATCAGATTTAAAAAGGGCATGAATAAAAATTTTTTAAATTTTATTTTAGCGATATCTCAAAAACTAAAGATGACTCAAAAATGGAAGATCATTTTTGGAATCAGCATACCCGAGTAAAAAAAAATTGTATGGTAAAACATGTTATCTTATAAAATTATATATAATTTATTGGATCTGATTTTGCTAAATTTCATCCGAAAATTGGCCGCGCCAAAGTTATCTCATAACATCTTATAATATATGAAGTTACAGTTTAATATTTGATTGTATGTGATTTCATCCGAAAATTGGCCGCGCCAAAGTTATCCCAAATTATCTATTATCATGATTTTGTATTAAATATGATATGATATGATGTAATTTCATCCGGAAATTGGCCGCGCCAAAGTTATCTTAAAATATCCAATATCATGATTTTATATTAAATTGGATATTATATAATGTAATTTCATCCGAAATTTGGCCGCGCCAAAGTTATCTTATAATATCTGATATCTTGATTTTATAAAAAAATTATTGGATACATTTTTATCCAAAAAATGTTTCTGTTTTTAGATTTATTTTTAGATATAATAATGTCAAACTGAAAATAAAAAAAAAAAAAAACTTCGAACGGACGGGGATTAGAACCACAAGTCTTCCGTTTTGTAATCGCAATCTCTACCCTCTAGACCAGCGGACGCTGTTAGCAAATAACAACTTTAAAAGACTTAGTTTTAAATAAATTTATCGTATCTAATTATATCAAATTGATCTAACATATAGTAATATATGATTATATCCAATTAAATATGTTATTCACTTGTACACAATTTTCAAAAAGACTTAGAAAATTTTTGATAAAATTTGAAAAAAAAAAAAAATTGGAATGACGATCAGCGCTATTAGGGGCTTCCATGGTAAGCTTAAACAATAATTTTAATGTAGCAATATGCCTTATTTCCAAGTCATAGGCTTCCAAAGTGAAATAAGACTTTGGCTTATAAGTTTGAAATTTTTCATGGAATCAGGAAATCAGAATTAGATTTGAGATCGGGTTCCAAAAATCATTGATAATTTGATAATTTAAACCAAATATAGCTATTATTAACTATATAAATGCAATATAAATTTTTAAAAATGATTGGAAAAGTTCAAAAAGTAAAATTTTTTAAGTTCTAAAAAAACAAATGCAATAAAAAAGTGTTTTCTATTTTAAAAAAAAAATAAAAAAATATATTTTTTTCTGGAATCGAACTCGGGTTCCTAAAAATGATAGATAATTTTATAATAAATTAAATACAGTTATATATAACTATATAAAAGCAATATAATTTTTTAAAAATGATTGCAAAAATTCAAAAAAAGAAAAATTTTTAGTTCTAAAAAAAATAAATGCAATAAAAAAGTGTTTTCTATTTAAAAAACAATAAAAAAAAATATTTTTTTTTTCTGGAATCGAACTCGGGTTCCCAAAAATTATAGATAATTTTATAATAAATCAAATATAGTTATATATAACTGTATAAAAGAAAAATAATTTTTTAAAAATGATTGCAAAAAATCCAAAAATGAAAATTTTTTAGTTCTAAAAAAATTAAACGCAATAAAAAAGTGTTTCCTATTTAAAAAAAATAAAAAAACTTTTTTTTTCTCGACTGGGCCGGGAATCGAACTCGGGTTCCCAAAAATTATGTGTAATCTTATATGATACAATACAAAGTTTTGTATAACCATATATGTTGACACACAAAAATAAATTTTGAAATACTGGCATATATAATTATATATGGCTAGTGGTTTGGTCAAAAAAATATTTTTTTTATACATGATTATATCAAAATATATATTCCATTACATATGCGACCATTTATTAATATATATTGAGTTTAGACGAAATTTGCGTATATATAGTACCATACAAACACAGATATGTTATCGTTTAAGACACATATAATTATATATATTATTTTTGTTTGAATTTTTTTTAGTATGGAGTTATATATTATTATACATAAATTGATACTGGATTTTTTGTTTAGTAAAGTCCTATACATAATTAGATATAAAGTCACGTATAATATTGAATGAAATCGGATTAAGTTTTATGTGCAACGTATGATTACATCTACCATTTATATTAATATATTATGAACAATATAATTAGATATGATTTTATATGACATCATTTAAAAAAATTGGAAAATTTTAAAGTGAGATATAATTTTATACTTTGACTCATATAGTTGTATATGGTTTTATGAAAACATATAAAATAATATACATTTATATAAATTCCTTTTTACTCGGGTATTCAACATACATTAAATCGTCATTCACTTTTTGGATGTGTAGGTAATTATAGACTTACAAACATGCCAAAAATAGCCTATTTTCAAAGTTTCCTTAGGCTATATCTCGAAAACCAGAGCTGATTAAAAAAAAAACGGGAGCCAGATTTGAAGGCAGCGTTTTTGTTTTTGTAATGGTCGTCCAACAAGCCCATACACGATCGAAATCACATTTCCATCCAACAAATTGTACAACAGTATCGTGTATTCCCCCTTATGACATTCTAGCTAAGTCTGTCTGTTAAAATGGCGATCACGGCAAAACTATTAAACGAATTTAATTGTCAGTTAACATATTTACATGTTGTTGCTTCGAGAAGTTTGGTATTGTATTTGAGCGATATCTGTTGAGCGGTTCAAAAGTTAGGAACAAAAATGTAAGGACACCTCGAAAATTTTAGTAAATTCAACATAACCTAAAAATGCAAAATGCTTCAATTCGGCTGCTGGTTGACATATGTAAACAGAATTGGATACCGAAATGTATTTAAAACAAGTAGAAAAGTTAAATTATGGCGTTTTCTTTTCTGGAAAAAAATGTTGCACTTTCTGCACTTTTTTTTCTTTAATGACTCCTTGTGGACAGTAATAAACAGTAAGTATAGACATATTTGATACCAAAGAAAAGGTATTTTCGAGTTCTATCTAACTGTTCATAATAAAATGTCGAAACACGCTTATTTTATTGAAAAAAAAAAATTCAAAAACCCATAAATTTTTACATTTATCGGATCAGCTTAAAAACTGAGTATTGTTTTCAAATGCTTGATATAGCATTTTATAATCCTTATAAATACCTTTCTTTTGGTACCAAATACGTCTATATTAACTCTACATAACTGTGCACAAAGAGTAATTAAAGAAAAAAAAGAGCAGAAAGTGCAACATTTTTTTCCAGAAAAGAAAACGCCATTAGACTTAGTCGAATCTATTAATACCATCCAATGCCCTTTTTAAGTAATAGTAAATTTTTTAACGTGAAAAAATTTAAATTTTTGATTAGAAATATTTTATTTTGTTTTTTTTTATTAATTTTTGAAAAAAAAAATAGTAGTAATAATTTACAATTTTTTTTGAGTATAAATTTTTTTTTTGAGTGTAAAATCTTTTTCGAGTGTATTTTTTTTTTTTAGTGTAAAAATATTTTTGAGTGACAAAAATCCGTTGTAAAATATTTTTGTGACACCAATGTTTTTAAAACATGGTTGGTTAACGGGTTTTCAACACGTGAATTTAAGGTGAAGCTAATCTGAAATTCACGGTTGAACCACTAGACCGATTTGGCTGAAATTTTAAACGGCCAGGGGAACAACAAATAAATATGCCGGGCTTCAGCATCCTCAGCATTGCCTTTTGGAAGTTATATTGTTTTTTATCTCGTAAATTCACGAAAACCCTTTGCCGAAATTCAGTCATTTGCTCATAACTTTTGAACCACTGGACCGATTTCGTTGGATTGCAATACCAACCTGACCAGGTAAATGCCCAACATACATGCCAAGCTTCAGGAGCCTTCTTCAAAAGTTAGCGTGTTTCCAACAGACAGACAGACGGACGGATATACTTTATGGGGTCCTAGACCAATATTTCGAGGTGTTACAAACGAAATGAAAATCAATTCTGAGGATGCTGAAGCTTGGCATATATATTTGTCATTCCCATGGCCTGGTTCGTATTGAATTTCAGCCAAATCGGTCCAGTGGTTCAAAAGTTATTAGCAAAACAGTGAATTTCAGATTAGTTTCCCCTTAAATTCACGTGTTGAAAACCCGTTAAACATGTTTTAAAAACATTGGTAAGTCACAAAAATATTTTACAACGTATTTTTCCCACTCAAAAATATTTTAACAATAAAAAAAAATAAACTTTAAAAAAAATTTTACGCTCAAAAAAAATTTTTGTAAGTTATTTTTTTTTTCAAAATTTCTAAAAAAGAGGATTTTTTACACAAAATAAATTATTTCTAATCAAAAATGTTATTTTTTTCACGTTAGAAAATTTACTATCACTTAAAAAGGGCATTGTGGAGGGTATTCATAGATACGGCAAAGTCGAATATAACTTTTCTACTTGTTTTACATTGTGGAGGGTGTCCTTCCTTCGGCAAAGCCAAATTTAACTCTTTAACTTTTTATTTTTAAAATTCACTCAAAAATTGTTTACAAAAATTTACGCAAAAAATGTCTGTTGAAATCATGATATCTATTGAAAGAAAACTTGGATGTTGTTGATAATTGGCTCATATATTTGTTATAGTTATGGTCTGATTGGTATTGCATTTCAGTCAAATCAGTACAACGTTAAAAAATCTATGAGCGGTTACAGAACACCTCGACAATTTAAATGAATTCTCGAAATTTTTTTTTTAACGTCTCAAATTTTTTTTTAATAAATTCGTCTGAAAAATATTTTTATTTCCTTTTTACAATAAACAGGACATTCAATATCTCAGCCCACTCTAATTGGTACACTCATAAAATTGTCCTTCGTAAGAAAATGCTTTAAGCTTAAATGTTTTTGTGACCAATGTTTCAATTTATATTTACTACAAAACTCTCCAGGGGGTGTTTATTAGGCAATACAACTTTCATTTACAACAAGTTGAATGTACCAGAAAAAATAAAAATCCACAAAAAAAAATATTATTGTTAATGGACTTTTTTCTACAGATTTTGTTTTTGAGATGAAATAAGAAAATCATTTTACATTAATTTGTAATTCAATTCATTCGATACATGAATGAAATGTACGTACAACATTTTCATTTCATTTTCGTTTTTAATGAGTTTTAATTTGATTAATGATGATAAGTAGAACAGAAACTTACAGTGTATATTTTTTTTTTATTTTGGTTTTTGTGTGTTAATTTCTGTTTTATTTTTTCAGTTTAGTAAAGTGAAGTGGAGTTGAGTTATTATGTTTCATTTTATGATCTTGATTATGCTGATAATGATAATAACTTTCATTTAATCACTAAACAGCCAACAGAAAACAAGTGCTGCAATCGGTAGCGATGAATGAAATGTACCCTTTAAAATTGTTTAAATTTTGTTTAATTTAATTTTTTTCTTAATTTTTCCGAGTTTGCAAAAAATGTTCAACTTTTTCTTTATTTCCAAATTTTCTTCAATTTTCTCAATTTTTTTTTTTTTTAATTTTCCTAATTTTTTTAGAGTTCAACTGAAATTTTCTGAATTTTTTCTAAGCTTTCAGGATTTTTTAAGCTTTTTTTAATTTTTCAGAACTTTTCTGAATTTTTCAATTTTTTTTTAGTTTTTCTAAAATATTTTGATTTTTTCTTAATTCTACTTTTGGAATTTTCTGAAATTTTTCTGAGTTTTTTAGTTCTGCTCCAAAATTTTCCCTTTATTTTCAATATTTCTCTCATAAGTTACACATTTAACCATGCATATTTTAGGAACACCGAGTTTATCACACACAGACGGACATATAAATATTTCAGTGTGTCACATAAGGAACGACTAACTTATATATACCCTCTATAACTACGCGCATGGTAAAAAAACATTTAAGATTGTATACTTGCAAACAACAAACAAGTGTTTTTATTGTTCTTTTTTTTTAATTACATACTTAACGAGTTTTCATTTGTTCGTTAAATATTTTACTATTAAATTTGATTTAAAAAGAGGTTCAGTATGACCAAATGTAATCAAACCCCGATAGGGATACTTAAAGTGTTTAGCCGAAATTAATTTCAGATAGATCTACACCATTTCCAATAGAAATTAATAAAATATTGATATTCTGAAAAATTTTAATTTAAGTTCAGAAACTCAATTCACATTCAGAAAAGCTCAATAAACTCAAACTCGTAAAAAAAAAATACCCAGTTGGAAATCATAATTAATCCCGAAGCCATATTAAAAATTCAAAAAAGCTTACTTAAATTAAAACTAGGAAAGATTAATTAAAATTAAGAAAAAAGTTCAACGGAATTTCAGAAAAGGCCAATTAAAATTCAGAGAAGGCCAATTGAAATCAGAAAATCTCAATTAAAATTGAGAAAATTCAGAAAAGCACAATAGAAAATTAATTACAAAAATATAAATATTCAAAATTGCACCAATAAAAATTCAGAAAACTCCCCAAATTACGATTGTCCCCTTGCGATTTTGAACTTCTTCTGATATAAAAAAGTAGCATTTGCTTAGCAAAAGTACAAAAAACCCTGCAAAAAATGCGGTTTTTCATAGGTTGGTTTAGTTCTCCAAGGGGAACTTTTTTCCCCATGGTCCGATTTTGCCCATTTCCGAACTTAACCTGCCTAGGAGTATAAGACATATTCGTACCAAACTTCGAAAGTCTAGCTATTTTATTTTGGACTGTATCGTGTCCTCTACAGACGGACGGACGAAATGTCTTAGAATCTATCACTGATCAATAAAATATATGAGGAGTTCCATAACAAAACGCACCAATTCCACTTTTTGATTTTTTTGTTTTTTTGACTAAATACTATTGTACACATTAAAATCTATGTAACCATTACTAAAAAACATCACAAAGCTCAATAATTGTACATCAATTTACTACTGACTTTAATTATGAAACATCCCAAACCTCAGTACTTACACTCATACTCAGTACTGACTTTGTTTACATTTATGCGTTTATCTAAAAAACTGTTAAAGTGGAATTGGTGCGTTTTGTTATGGACCTCCTCATATACTTTATGGGGTTCTAGACCGATATTTCGACGCGTTACACATGGAATGACAAAGTGAGTACACTCAAAATAATCACTCAGTTAAATTACAGAGATACTCTGCTGAGCCAGCAGAAAATACCATAGATTTCCAACCAGCAAGATTTTTTGTTATTTTACCAAGAAAACCCTATAAAATGATTTCGATAAAAAAAACTGTAAATTTACAGAATTATCTGTAAAATATTGATTAAACCGAAAAGAATTTTACCAAAAAAACTCTGTAAATTTACAAAGTTTTAGTTAAGTTCATTTTTTGAGTTCAAAATTTTACAAAAAAAAACTCTGTAAATTTACAAAGTTTTAGTTAAATCCATTTTATGAGTAAAACTTCTTTGCTTCAAAAACATTAATTAAAATTAAAAAATTTAATTTATTAAAATTAAAATTTTGTTAAACTTTCCCACCTTAATGCATCCAAATTGTAAATTTACTTTTTAATTTTTGTGAAAATTACGAGTTTTGAACGAGTAACTCCAGTTTTACAAAATTATATTTTTCGGTCACAAGAAAATACAAAGTATTTTTTTAATCTGTATTTCGACAGATAACTTTGCCAAATATCTGTCGAATTGAGATTACAGTCATTTTACAGAGTATTTAACAGAGTAATTATTTTGAGTGTATACCCCCATACTGTGGTTGGAGGGTATAAATATAAACAAAAATTTACATACTTTAAGTAAAAGTGATAAACTCGGCTGGGTCGAATCATTTCAAAATTTTTTTTTTGGGGGTGCATATGGGTGATTGGGGGGGGCCCTTCCCTGTTAGGTAAATGTTTACACATACATTTATTATGCTTTTTGCACTAAAGTAATGCATTTTTTTTTATTATTTGAAAAAAATTTTATACCCAAGCCCGCAGAAGGGGCGTGCCGAAAAAACCAAATTTTCTAATCCCCTGAGTGCAAGGCAGGACCATGAAACTTTTTTTATACCCTCTAACCACACTATGGGGGTATATCTACTTTTCTATTCCGTCTGTAACGCATCGAAATATTAGTCGGACACCCCATAAAGTATATATATTATCGATCAGTGATCGATTCTAAGACATTCTAGCGATATCCGTCTGTCCGTCCGTCAGTCTGTGGAAAGCACGATGCAATTTTAAATAAAAGAGGCACTTTCTTAAAGTTTGCCACGAATATTCCTTATGGTCTTGGGCTTTTTAAGTTCGGAGATGGTCAAAATCGGATCAGGGGAAAAATTTTCCCCCATTAAGAACTTAATCAACCTCAGAAAAAAGTAATTTTTTACATGTTTGAGAGTGAGACCGAAAAAATGCCTACGAATTGGTCTGTCTGTGGAAAGTAAGATGCAGTCCAAACCAAAAGAGTTGTTAATTTGATAAATCATTTTAAAAATTTAATATCAAATCTAAGGTATTCTACCAATATTCGTCTGCCGGTTCGTCTGCCGGTCCGTCTTTGAAAAGCACACAGCAGTCCAAACCAAAAGAGCAAGTCTTCCGAAATTTGGCACGATTGTCTTGTGTTCATAGGCTGTTAAAATTCTTAAATATACGAAATCCGACCAGGGGAAGAAGCTTTCCTTTGTAGAACTAAACCAACCTCTAAGGAACCACAACTTGGACCCAGAGGACGTAAAAATTTAACTTTATCAGTTCGCCCTTTTTGTGGGCGTGGATATAAAAAGTTATAACAGTATTACGTAAGTGCAAAAAAGCGTTTGTACATTTTGGAGGGTATAAAAGATTCGGCACAGAAAGTTTAACACTCTTTTGTTTTTTTTTTACTTTTGTTAAACAAGTGGAACATTTTTATGTCAGAAGAAGTTCAGACTTTGTAAAAGAGTAATATTGGTGAAAAAATTTGAAAAAAAAAATTTGAATAAAAAACATTTTTGATAAAAAATTTTTGATGAAAGGAAAAACTTTTTGATGAAAAAAAAAAAAATATTGGCAAAAAAGTTTGATAAAAAAATTTTTGATAAGAAATGCTGAAAACTAATTATGTCGTGAGAATTCGCTAAAAAGCTCATAAAAAGAGCTCTCATATGAAATTTATTTGGGCTTCTACCGGTAAGGATTAATGAAATCAGTGGTTAAGTAGTGTTGTTTCAAATTGGAAGGTGGCGAGTTTGATGCTGGCTGGCGCCGTATGTTTTTATACCCTCCACTTAGTGATAGAGGGTATATATAAGTTTTCCATTCCGTTTGTAACTCATCGAAATATCGGTCTGGGACCCCATAAAGTATATATATATAAATGATCAGTGATCGATTTTAAGGCATTCTAGCGAGGTTCGTCTGTGGAAATTGTGATCAATGCCAAAAAATTACATGGAGATTACTGAAACTTAACATATTTATTGGAAGTTCTCCCGAACAGTTTGGTATTGCATTTGAGCGATATCGTTTCAGCGGTTCAAAAGTTATGAACGAAAATGTAAGAACACCTCATTCAACATAACCTAAAAATACAAAATGTTTAATTTGGCTCCTGGTTGACATATGTGAACATGATTGAACACCGAATGGTTTTTAAACAAGTACGAACATATTTTTTGACAAAAAAAAAGGAAAAAACCGCGGATTTTTTTACCAACAATTTTTTTTCACGGAATTTTTTTTTTTTTTTGCAAAAGTAATTTCCTTTTAAATAAAGTTGTTTGCAATAATCTTTTTGAAATTGTTGAGGGTATCAATACATTCGGCAAGGCCGAATTTAATATTTTTACTTGTTATACCCTCCACTCTAGTGATAGAGGGTATATTTAAGTTTGTCATTCCGTTTGTAACACCTCGAAATATTGGTCTAGGATCCCATAAAGTATATATATTCATGATCCTCGATCGATTCTAAGACGATCTAGCGATGTCCGTCCGTCCGTCCGTCTGTCTGTCTGTTGAAAACACGCTAACTTTTGAAAGACTTTACGGAGGGTCCTGAAGTTTGGCATAAATGTTGGGCATTTACCTGGTCAGGTTGGTATTGCAATCCAGCGAAATCGGTCAAGTGGTTCAAAAGTTATAAGCAAATGAGTGAATTTCGGCAAGGGTTTTCTGGAATTTACGAGATAAAACACACGGTAACTTTCGAACGGCAATTCTGAGGGTGCTGAAGTATGGCATATATATTTGCCGTTCCTTTTGGGCTGAACCGTATTGAATTTCAGTCAAATCGGTTCAGTGGTTCAAAAGTTATTAGCAAAACCGTAAATTTCAGATTCGCCTCACCTTAAACTCACGTGTTGAAAACCCGTTAAACATGTTTTAAAAACATTGGTAAGTCACAAAAATGTTTTACAACGCATTTTTGTCACTCAAAAATATTTTTACACTAAAAGAAAAAAAAAATACACTCGAAAAAAATTTTACACTCAAAAAAAATTTTACACTCAAAAAAAAATTTAGTAAATTTTTTTTTTTTTTTTCAAAAAATAGTTAAAAAAAAGTTTTTTTACACAAAATTAAATATTTCCAATCAAAAATGTTATTTTTTCACTCTAGAAAATTTACTATAACTTAAAAAGGGCATTGTGGAGGGTATTCATAGATTCGGCCAAGTCGAATTTAACTTTTCTACTTGTTTTTTTTTTTGTTTTCTTGTTTTTATCACCTCTATTTTATTTTAATTAACCACTTGTGGTCAATTTATTTAATTTACACATGCAGAGTAGAATTACCGAATTTATAGTAGGAGTCCAGTTTCCTACACTCAAAATAATCACTCTGTTAAATTACAGAGATACTCTGCTGAGCCAGCAGAAAATACCATAGATTTCCAACCAGCAAGATTTTTTGTTATTTTACGAAGAAAACTCTGTAAAATGATTTCGATAATTAAAACTGTAAATTTACAGAATTATCTGTAAAATATTGATAAAACAAAAAAGAATTTTACCAAAAAAACTCTGTAAATTTACAAAGTTTTAGTTAAATGCATTTTATGAGTTCAAAATTTTACAAAAAAAACTTTGTAAATTTACAAAGTTTTAGTTAAATCCATTTTATGAGTAAAACTTCTCTGCATCAAAAACATTAATTAAAATTAAAAAGAAAAAATATTTAAAATTTTAATGCTTCCAAATTGTAAATTTACTTTTTAATTTTTGTGAATATTACGAGTTTATAACGAGTAACTCCAATTTTACACGTCATCTTCGTAAAATTTACCAGTTTTTATTGTAATTTAAGACACCTTTTAAAGAGCGGTTTATCTGTCATATTTGGAAGTTTTTTGAAGTGATTTTTATTTAAAAACTGTATTACAGAGCAATAAGTAAAATTACAAATGAAATTTAGTATTTTGGTTACGAGAATAAAACAAAATATTTTTCTAAAATCCGTATTTTAACAAAAAAAAACTCTGCTTATTATCTATAAAATAGAGATTACAAAGTAAAAAGTAAAATTACAGATAAAATTTTGTTTTTCGGTCCAAGAAAACAAAGTATTTTCTTAAAATCTGTATTTCGACAGATAACTTTGTAAAATATCTGTCGAATTGAGATTACAGTCATTTTACAGAGTATTTAACAGAGTAATTATTTTGAGTGTACTATAAATTGGGTAAGTTTCAACAAATTTTGATTAGTGTAGGTAATCACTTTAAATAATTTTGACTAAATGACTAAATTCAAACTTTTGTTTTTTTTATCCCAATCCCTAACGAAAGTTGTTTTTATTAAAATATTCCATCAGCCAATTTAAGAAAATTTTCCATTGAAAATAGAATCCATTTACTATCCATTTTAAACAGTTTAAAAAATAATTCTTTAACATTTTCCTGCTTTATTTCAATTTTATATCGTACATTTAATTGGAAAAAAAGAAGAATAACTTTTTTCAATTAGATATCAAGTATGAAAAAAAAACTAGAAATCATTTAAGTAATTTTAATAATTTACAGCTGCATTTTGAGTTGCATCTTTTATAAATCACAAACAACAAAGTAAATTTCCTATAAATCTCAATGCATCATCATTTCCAACTTTAAATACTGCAGCATCCTCATCTTCATCATCATAATAGTATATTATACATCAGTTAAGCTCGATTAACAAGTGTTTTATTTCATTTGGTTCGAGTTGCGATTTATTTTTTTCATTTTTTTTCATTTTTTATCTCCAGAGATCAACTTTTTGCCATAGAACGAATAAACAAATGAATGTATCTATCTGTTTTGTGAATATTATAACAATTTGATTCACTGTTATTGTTGCTTTTTTATTTTTTTTGCGTGTTCTAAATGCATTTTCTAGATCATCTTTAATACTTGAAAACAAAACAATAACAAAAATGTAATTTTCAATTTATTTAATTGGATTTCAAAAGAATGAATGATATATATTTTCTGATATCATCTTGTATGTATGCAATTGAAGAGATATTTATAATATAACAAAAAAAAAGTTCATTGAAATCTTTTAAATTTATAAAATTTTTATATACTTGAAAATTTAAGTAGATAGGGTATCCCTTTAAATATTAATATACCAGTTTGCTTGTTGGGTTTTAAATTTTTTTGATAACCTTCTGTGAAACTTCAAAAAATTTTATCAAAACTTTGAATGTTTTAAATTCAAAATAAATAATTAAGATATTTTAATTTTTTGGAAATATTTTCCTCAAATACCAAAATGTTTGCTATAAATTTACTAAAAAGACAATTTATGGGAATTAATCGAACCGGTAAGCAGCCACCCAACAAAAACTCAAATTTATAGCATTTTATAACAATTCGTTCCAAATCTTATTATTCCAGCTTATAAATCAACAAGATGCTATAAAGCTAAATTTAAGGATGGTGGTGATCACGCTACATTTAATGATATGCCCCTACCAAAAGGAAGCTGGCACGAGGCTAATGCACGTCAACAGAGCCGTTATATGATGGTATTGCTCAGTGGTATAGGATCACATATTGCTTCCGTTATATTTGTAAGTCATAAAATGATGGTGGTCTAAAAGGAGGAGGATTTTTTTTATAAGTTTCTTTGCCATTTTCTGTTTCTTAAAGGTTATACAGTCTGGTGAAATGGAATTTAATTGTACGGTACCAGATTATCCTTATGATAAAAAAGAATAACATTTTATTTTATCTTAGTGTGTGGTTTTTATTGTGTTTTTCTTTTTAAATATCTAAATTTAAATCGTAAACAAATGCTTTAATAAATCAATAAAATTCATTAATTTGCTATGCAACATAACGAGGAGATCAACAAAAAAAATACTGAAAAATAACCGTTTCTTCCCCTTTATTAACTCCCTAATATGAGTTTGATTTTCTGTGTTTGGTTTTTAAAAAGGGTTCACACAAAATTTTTTTTCCATGAACAATTTTAATAGTATTTATGAACAAATTCATACAATTTATTAACTTTTTCATAATATTTATAAACTTTTTCATAGTAATCATGAATAAATCATAATATGTGAAATTTAAGAATTTTTAACATTTTTCATAAATACTATGAAAAAGTTTATAAATATGAAAAAGTTAATAAATTGTATGAATTTGTTCATAAATACTATGAAAATCGTTCATGGAAAAAAATTTTTTTTGTGGTTTAAATGATCCCTTAAAATGGCAGCTAATGGGTTAATATATTCTATGAAAAGAACCTTGATATAATTTCACTGAAGACATCAAACCATATTTTAAACCGCAGATGTGTTTTGACAAAACATTAAAAACTTCAGTGGGCCATAAAAAAGAAATCCGTTATCCATATGCAAAAATCTTTTAAGTCAGCAGAAATATCTGCTGAAATCCGTTGAAAAAACTGCTGATTTTAGGAATAATTCTGCTGATTTTAGCAGACAAATCTAATTTAGATGTATTTTATTTTGGTAAAAAATAATTAAAGAAGATATTGAGCATCATTGTTTTCTAAAACTTATAGCAAAGCGATTGTTGTTTTTTAAGAATTTTTTATGCTGTTTTTCAAAAAATTTATTACTTTTTTCAAAAAATGAATTGTTTAAAAAAACCTTAAAAATTTTGTTAAAAACATGACAACTCAAAATTTCTGTAAAATAACACCGCTCTACAAATCTGAGATTTGTCGCTGCGTTTTGGATGAAACCAAAAAAAGTTGATAGGGTTTGGGGCCCCGATTCCAAAACGGTCACTCAAATTTTTTATTACGTCACAATTTTGAGAAAATCGCGGTTAAAGTGTCAAAAAATGCCCATTTTGACCATTTTTGAACGCATATAAAATAAGATCCTGACATGCAAATGATTTGGTATCAAGCTCATTCGAAAGTGTGTAATTTTATCTTCCAGACAAGATCAAATCTTCTTGGAATTTAATTTTCTAAAATGGTAAAAAAATCATTAGCCGCAAGTGCTTTAAATCTTAAATTTACATATGTATGAATTTGTATGGAAATTTGTTCAAAAACACTGTGTAAATAAACTAAATATTGAAAAATGGAAGGTTCTTGCTTATGATTTTTTTACCATTTTAGAAAATTAAATTTTTATAACATTTTATCTTATCTTTAAGAGAAAATTACAAGCTTTCGAACGAGCCTGATACCAAGTCATTTGCATGTCAGGATAAAATTTTATAAGCTTTTAAAAATGGTCAAAAATTCCCTTTTCCGGCATTACTCAAAATCCTGACGTTTTAGACAAATTTGGGCTCCGGATTTGGAATCAGCGCAACAGACACTATCCAAATCAATAACCAGAATCCAATACGCATTTTATTGTTGAGCTGTCTAATCTGCAGATTTCTGTTATTTTCTAAAACTAAATGACACAGAATTCTAAAACTAAATGACACAGAATATCCCTTTCAACAGAAAAATCTGCTGAAAGTCTGCAAATTCAAATTGAAAATTGTTTTACAGATTTTTCGACAGAGTTTTTTATCTCGTAAAGCTTCGACACAATGTCGGAGTACTTTGTACTACAGAGTATCATCTCTCAAAATAGAGAAGACATCAACAAAAAATGTATAAGTGCGAAAGGGAAGGGAACAAAATCCACTCTCTGGCACAAAGTGCTCCGTCATTGTGAATTCCGCTTAAATGATTTTTTTTCGAACTGTTGTTGAAAAATCGGCTGCGGAAAAATCTACTTAATTTTGATGTTTTTATAGCTTGCACATCACATTTATTTTCCAAAAAAAAGTATCACTGTTTTTGCTCGTCCGACAACGGTGAATCGATGATTTTTTTTATTTGAAGTAAAAAAAAATTTCCCCACTGATATTTAGGTGTTCTTTCCAAAGCAAAATTTTTATAGAAAATATAACGCTATATTAATTTTCATTCCATGCAAAACGCATTAAAATATCAGTCGAGTACTCCATTATGTTTATATATTATTGATCCGTAAAGGTTTCTAAGACATCCCAGCAAAACTTAGATTACCAAATAAGGTATAGGATATCTTATTTTATACATTGCAGCATTGATGATTTTAACAGGCGATGAGACTCAAAGTAATGCATCCACATTATCACAAAGAATACAAGTAAGGTATAAAATAAGTCATAAATTTATAACGAAGAATACGAGTAAGGTGTAAAATATATGATATTTTATAGGTTACGAGAAATGAAATAATATAGCATACCAGAAGATAATATGTAAGGTGTTACGAGTAGTGAAAAAGTAATTTTGTTTAAATTTACTCACGTGATTGTAAGTGAGAGTAAGTAGATAAAATATGCTCGTGAGTGTGTGTCGTTAGAAATTTCCTGTCGTGACCCCATCTCTAGTTTAAACTTATGCATTTTTTTATAAAATAATTATTTTTTATGTTATTGTAATACATTATACATCCAATTATAAATAATGCATTATTTCAAACTTTCAAATAATACATAATGTAACCAAATATAAGTCATCCATGATTTAATGTTTAGAAATAACAAATATGAAATACATTTTTTCCAATAACGTAGCAAATTATTAGTAATGCATTATTTTTCACTTGAAAATAATACGTTGTGGAACAAATGTTTGGTAAGACATCATAAAATAATGCTTCAAATAAGTTGTATGCATTACCTGGTAATGTGTTATATAATCCCATTACCAAAGTTTTGCTGGGATTCTAGTGATATCCATCTATCAGTTTGTCTGTGTTTGTCGATAAAATAAAAGTTTTTAATGAAAAGAAGTTTTTAATGAAAAATATTTGATGAAAAAGAAATTGTTGATTAGATAATTTTTTATGAAAAAAAAAAATATTGATGAAAAAAAAAATATTGATGAAAAAAAATATTGATGAAAAAAAAAAAATATTGATGAGAAAAAAATATTGGTGAAAAAAATATTGATTAAACAAAACCATTGTTAAAAAAAAAAATATTGATGAAAAAAAATATTGATAAAAAAAAATATTGATAAAAAAAATTATTCATTAAAAATTTGATTAACAAAAAACATTGATGCAAAAATAAAATATTGATGAAAAAAATGATGAAAAAAAATCATGAAAAAAAATATTGATGAAAAAAAATATTGATGAAAAAAATATTGATGAGAAAAAAATATTGGTGAAAAAAAATATTGATTAAACAAAAATATTGTTAAAAAAAAATATTGATGAAAAAAATATTGATTAAAAAAAAATATTGATAAAAAATAATATTGATGAAAAAAATTATTCATTAAAAAATTGATTAACAAAAACATTGACGAAAAAAAAAAACATTAATGAAAAAAAACTGATGAAAAAAAATCATGAAAAAAAATTGATTAAAAATATATTGATAAAAAAAAATATTGAAAAATAATTTTGTTACGGTTTATTCACCAGCTAATGAATATTTTTTTTTGTTCAACACGAAGTGAATTATTATCCAAGTTACAAACCCAAGTTACTAAAAGTTTTGGTTTTATGAAAATGAAAACAGTAATTCTCATTTTCTTTTTTGTAAATTATTAGCTTACGCCGTTCGAAAAAAAGCCGTTAAATACGAACTGGATAATATACTTTTAAAACTAGAGAGTAAATGAAGTAAAACTGCATTTACAGTTTTTCCTTTCGTGATCCGGTTTCCTATTAAAAGAACTTCAAAGTTTTAGAGGATTAAATTTTATAAAATATTTTTTTAACATTTGTACTTGTCATAGAATGCGACTGGTCATAGCAAATGAAAGAAGAGGATCTCCCCTAATTTTCCTATTTAATTATTTTGACATATCAGGATAATGGAGGTAGTTACGGGTTTTTAAAAATTTGTCCGTCAATATCATTTAAAATTTTCAACAAATATTTTGATAAAGTTTTCGAATGACTTTATTCACATCCATTTAACCTGATATGGCAAAAAAAAAATATAAAAAATTAGGGGAGACACTACTCTTTCATTTGCCATCCCCAGTATCATCCTAGGAAAAGTACAAATATATCAAAAATATTTTACAAAATGTATCCTTTAAAATTTTCAAGTTCTTTAAAAAGAAAACAGGATCACGAAATGAAAAACTGCAAATGCAGTTATACTCCATTTTATATCTATTTTCAGAAGTATATCATCCGGTTCATGTTTAATATTGGCTGTCGGAAAGTGTTATATAGTCAAACTGTGCCACCTCCTGCAACTTTTTTAAAATTAGACACCAGCATAAAAAAAAAATATCATGTTAAAAAAAAATATGTACTATTTTTTTTCTTACGTGTAAAATTTTTTTCGAGTGTAATTTTTTTTTGAGTAAAAATATTTTTGAGTGACAAAAATACGTTGTAAAATATTTTTGTGACTTACCAATGTTTTTAAAACTTGTTGAACGGGTTTTCAACACGTGTGAATTTAAGGTGAAATCAATATGAAATTCACGGTTTTGCTAATAACTAGGGATGAGATTTCCATGCAAATGCATGTTTTTTGTCGAAAGACTAAAAACGATATCGACTTATTATCTTTCCGAATCAAGAAATTTGCGTTAAAATGGCATCGATTTGTTTTTGCATATTTTTGCATATTTTGGTGAAAATGCATATTTTTGCATATTTTGATTTTTAATGCATATTTTGTGCATATTTCCAACTTTTAAGTGCATATTTTTGCATATTTTGACATAAATTAGCAAAAACACAAATTGAAATTTATTTTTTTTTGCAAAATTTTTTAAATTTTAAAAATTTATTTTGAAAATTATAAAAATTATTTTTTTCTTCTTAATTTTTTTTTATAGATTTTCTTAATTTCTAACAAAATAATGCTTGTATAAAGTTTTGAATGTTAGTGTTAAAACCTGGCGTTATTTTTTGCTTTTTGAGAAGTTTTTCCAATGAAAACAAGATTTTTATTGTACACATTTTATTTTTTAGTGCATATTTTATGGTTTTTAAGTGCATATTTTGAATTTTTTAGCGCATATTTTCGATTTTTTAGTGCATGAAAATCTCATCCCTAGTAATTATAATAAAAATAAAATAAATAAAAAACCAAAGTTTTCGAGGTGTTCTTACATTTTCGTCCATAACTTTTAAACCGCTGAACCGATATTGCTCACACGCAATACCAAACTTTTCAAAGCAACAACAAGTAAATACGTTAAGAAACAGTCAAATCTGTGTATTTGTTTGGCCGGCATCACGATTTCAACAGACAGACATCGCTATAATGCCTGAGAATGGATAATTGGTCAATAATATACATACTTTAAGTGGTACCAGACCGATAATTTGATCAGTTACAAAAGAAATGACAAACTTATATATCAGTCAAAAAATCTGTTTTGTTTTTATCAATTATCTTACAGTCATTTTCTGTTGACAGTAAATGTGCCCAAAAATGGTTAATAAGAATCCTTATCAAAAAATATGTTTCTTTTTTTCTAAATAAGTAGTACAAAGATCTGAAAACAAATTTTAATTAGAACAAAATTTGTAAAATTTTGTACGTGTAATAAAGTTTATGATATTATCTAATCTTTTAAAACAACCCTAATGTTTCTATTTAAAATTGGTTAAACTTAAGTTAACAAAAAAAAGCGTTTTGTCTTTTTTTTACAACAAAAGTATCATAAAATTCTTAGAAATTTATAAAAGGCAGCATTTTTTTTGTTGTTTAATAAACAAGAGCAGCAGTAACAACAACAATGACTAAATTAACATCATAATGCATCCATCACGTGCATTAAAACACCAAAACTGAAAAAAAAAAATAAATAAAACAAAAACAATTTATATTTGTTGTTGTTGTCTCCCCATATACTACTTGTACAAGAAACTCTTAGAAAGAAGTTAAAAAGAGTAAGAGTTGGAGTTGGCCAACATATATATTGAAGAAATACAAAAAAAAAAGCCAAAACAAACATAAGACCCCATTTAAGAAAGAATGACAAGTAAAGCTTAAGTAGCTTTAAGATATTTCAAATGTCAACATAAAAATACAACAACAGCAATATCGTCGTCATCATCATCAACATCATTGACAACACCAACATTACTAACGATCATATATTTTAAAGAAAAGTGTCATAATTTTGAAGCATAGAGACCCAACACCACCAACATCACATCACGAACGAACAACCAATATATCTTTGAACAAATTCTTAAAAAAAAAAAAAAAAATTAAAGATAAATTTTACAACAACTTTAACAAATAACCATAACAGTTCCAACAACGACAACAACAACATTAATATTATCATAACATTTTTACAGCAATAAACTTTATGTTCAGAAAACTCTGTGTCAGAAACCAAAAAAATAAATAAAAAAACTTATTCATACAAATACAGAAAATAGTTATAAAAAAATTAAAAAAAATACAAACAACACCATAACCAAAATGCGGTCAACAAACTTGTTAAGTTGCAACACGCGCTTTTTTAAATTGTTCATAAAAAGTAAAAAAAAAAAAAACAATTTAACCAAAAAAGCTCTCTAAACATTTAAACAGATGCACTCTACTGTAGTAAAAATATTTTAAAATTGTAAATTTTTTAAACATATATTAGACAAAGAGATGCCAATTGAGAAATTTTGACACTTGTTCCCTTTTTTACTTAAAAGAAATATCCATTATTGATCCGTAAAGGTTTCTAAGACATTCTAGTGATATCCATCCATCTATCTGTTTGTCTGTGTTTGTCGATAAAAAAGTTTTTGATGAAAAAAGTTTTGATAAAAAATGATAATTGATAAGATAAAATTATGAAAAAAAAAAATACTGATGAAAAAAATTTTTTTTGATGAAAAAAATGTATGACAAATAAATATTGATGAAAAAAAAAAATATTGATGAAAAAAAAATATTGATGAAAATAATATGGATGAAAAAAAATATTAATGAAAAAATAAGCATGAAAAAATTTTTTTTTTTGATGAAAAAAAAAATATTGCCGATAAAAAATATTAATGGAAAACAAAATATTGATGATAAAAAAAATATTGATGGAAAAAAATGTAAATAAAAAAAATTGACGAAAAAAAATATTAATAAAAAAAAATATTGATGAAAAAAAATATGGATGAATAAAAAATTGATGAAAAAAAATATTGATGAAAAAAAATATTGATAAAAAAAAAATTATGATATATAATTGTTACGTTTTATTCACCAGCTGGTGAATATTTTCTTTTACTCACCACGAGGTGAATTATTATCCAAGTTAAGGAAACGAAAACAGTAATTCTTATTTCCTTTTTTGTTAATCGTCAGTTAAACTTAATAAAAAAACAAGTAAGAGTGTTAAATTCGGCTGTGCCGAATCTTTTATACCCTACAATACGTTTAAAATAAAAAATAAATAAATCGCAGGGGCGTATTTTTTTTGGTGGGGGGCCGGAGAAGTTGGTGGGGGACACCTGTATCCCCGCTATATATGTTTACAAATTATTTGTTTATGATATTTCGCTTAAATAATAAATTTGTATCGTTATTTTTAATTAATTTCTATAACCACGCCCCAAAGGGGGGCGGCCTGAAAAAAATTTAATTTCTAACCCCCTTGGACAAAGCGCAGGTCTATAAACATAATATGGCTTACAAATGTTACATTTGTTGAGCAAAAAATAAAAAAAGTTCGTAAAAATATCGTATTTCTCAGGGGTCGTTTTAGTTCTTCAAGGGGGAACTTTTTTATCCCTGGTCCGATTTTGCCCATCTTCAAACTTAACCTTACCAGTAAAATAAGAGATATTCTTGCCCAATCTCAGGGGTCTAGCTTTTTTGGTTTGGACTGTATTGTTATTTCTACAGACGGACGGACGGACATCGCTAGAATGTCTTAGATTCTATCATGGATCAATATTTTATATACTTTGTGGGGTCCCCGACCGATATTTCGATGTGTTACACACGGAATGACAAAGTGAGTATACCCCCATACGGTGGTTGGAGGGTATAAAAATCCAAGAAAAATTCAATCAAAATTCCAAAAAGTTCAATTCAAGTTCAAAGAAAATAAGTTAAATTTCAGAAAAACTAAATTGAAAAATTCCGAAAACGTCAATTGAAGGGCTTACTGCAAAAACTTGATAAGCAACATTTTATTTTTTGGCGTTCTTCGCGTTCTACTGATGTTCCACAGGCAGATTTTTGGCTGAAGTCTAGCTTAAACCATTCATACAAGTATCTTAAGAATGAAAGTTTTCCAAAGTTATATTTTCTACATTATTTCAAAAGTTTTAAGGCAAAAATCACCATAAAATGAAATGTTGCTTATCGAGTTTTTACAAAAAATTGTATTTATATAAGACGAAGAGAGATGCCAATTGAGAAGTTTTGTCACTTGTGTGTGCTCTTTCTTACCTAAAACGAACTTCCAATACGGAAAACAACGATACACTAAAATTAAAAGCCTGGTGAAAGTAATGAATATCGACATAAGCTTCGTCCTTGGGCCTTAATAAGCTTAAGTTTCAAATTTCAAGTCAATTTATTAAAAATTGCAACTTGTATCGTGTTTAAACCGATAGATGGACAGACGGACGGACGGACATCGCTAAATCGACTCAAAAAATAATTCTGAGTCGATCTGTATACTTGAAAGTAGGTCTAGAACCAATATTTCGGGTAGTTTCAAACATCAGCACAAATTCATTATACCCTGTACCACATAGTGGTGTAGGGTATAAATATTCATAGAACTTCTTTTAAACATTTTATGAAGTTTTTCATAAAATGTATGAAAGTATTGTACTTTTATTTTGTGTTTATATACATACTTTTATTTTGTGTTTGACGGGACCAAAAAGTTTCTATTGGGTGTCAAAATGACTCCATAAAATTTTCGTGAAAATCAAAAATTTCGTTACCATCCCGCATCGCGGTTAAAGTAAATGCCCAAAAAATTACATATTTTATCTTATTTCTAGACAACCAAGTTCACATTTAAAAATATTGGATTTTTTTTTTGGCGATTTATGAGACTTTTTAGTAGGGTATTCAATCGATTAACCGTTAATCGGTTAACCGATTAATTTTGGTCGATTAACTGTTCGAATAATTTAAATTTGTCAATTTTCAAATAACAAATAAACCGATTAATTTGTGTCGATTATCCGATTAACCGAAGTTACTTTTTTTTTGGTACTTTTACCAATTTTTTTGCTTTATATTGTGTTTTGATGTTTTATTTTTAATTTAAATTACGGTTCTGAGTTTAAAAAAAAGGTCTACAAAAAATTATCAAACTCTCTTCTAGCAATGTGTAAAGACGTCGTCAAGAAAATATTTATCGAGGTCCTAAAAAGATATTTCGGTAAAAAAAAAAAACAAACTTAGTAACCCTAGCCAATTTTTTTATACATTGTCAACAGTATATCCAAATCTGGCCTAAGAACTGATCTATCTTATCTTGAGATATTTAGATTTATGATTGACAATACTGAATAAACTTAGATTTTCGCAATGTTCGTGACCCTATAAAACCGCGAATTATTTTATGATGTATAAGTAGTTCAGCACATCTGAAAATACTACTATTTTTCTGCAAAATACTTTTGGAATCACTTATTCTTAAATATCTTTTCTCATTACGGAGATATCGACCGATGAAATTATTACAATAAAA
Organism: Pegoplata infirma; assembly: GCA_963921195.1. Taxonomy (NCBI): domain Eukaryota; kingdom Metazoa; phylum Arthropoda; class Insecta; order Diptera; family Anthomyiidae; genus Pegoplata; species Pegoplata infirma. Next base: position 231,182,083 of record OY992538.1, on the reverse strand, counting down.
TAAAAGAAAACAAATTTGGAAACCAAACATTTTTTTGTTGATATTTTTAGTACCGAATTCGAAACTCTTTAAGGGGTACATCAAAGTCCGGCAGCAATTTGGGTCAGTTTTTCCTTTTTATAATAATTGCTTTGTTTTTTTTACATTTTTTTTTCATTGAATTGGGCCCAATTTAAATTGGGCAAATTTTTCAGGGTGCCATACACAAATTCTTTATTTGAGCTAACATATAGAGGGTATTTAAAGCTTCGCCATAGCGGGTATAGAATTCTTATTAATAAAGTTCTTAAAAGTATATACAGTTCGTGGTTTTATATTCAATTTAAATTTTAAATTGATATTATTCGGTTAACCGAATAATTTAACCGATTATTAACCGATTAAATCTCAACCCTGATTAACTATTTGCTCGATTAACCGATTAAACCAAAACCTCGATTAATTGAATACCCTACTTTTTAGTAATAAAAAATCGCGAAATCGTATCTTTATTAACGATTTCTCCGAGTTAAGCCACTATAAAAAATTATGTTATGGTGGAAAACCTTCTGCTGGAACTTTAAATGCCTCCCCTGAAGTCTCATAAAAATAAAAAAAAAAAAATCGTTGGGCTCCCACATCGCAAATTAATTAAAAATTTCCAAAAAATTCATACTTCATCCGCGATGCGGGAGTAGAAGGAAATTATTGGCTTTTACGAAATTTTTATTGTGTCATTTTCACTCCCAATCTTTCTGGACCCGTTTCAGAGCAAACAAGTAAAAAAGTTAAATTCGGCCTTGCCGAATGTAGTGATACCCTCCACAATTTCAAAAAGATTATTGCCAAAAACTTTATTTAAAAGGAAATTACTTTTGAAAAAAAAAAAAATTTCCGCGAAAAAAAATTTCGGTAAAAAAAATCCGCGATTTTTTTCTTATTTTGTCAAAAAATAAGTTCGTACTTGTTTAAATAACATTTGGTGTTCAATTATGTTCACATATGTCAACCAGAAGCCGAATTAAAGCATTTTGTATTTTTAGGTTATGCTAAATGTACTGAAATTTTTTAGGTGTGCTTACATTTTCGCTCATAAGTTTGGAACCGCTGAACCGATATCGCTCAAATGCAATACAAAACTTTTTGGAAGAACTTCCAATGAATATGTTAAGTTTCAGTCATCTCTGTGCAATATTTTGTCCGCGATAGCATTTTCCACAGACAGACAGACGGGCATCGCTAGAATGTCTTAAAATCGATCGAGCATCATGAATATATATACTTTATGGGGTCCCAGACCGATATTTCGATATATATAAAATATTTTTTTAACATTTGTTGTTGTCCTAGGATGACACTAGTGACAGCAAATGAGAGAATCTCCCCTAATTACGTCCTTTAAAAATGTATCCTTTTATATCATTCAAAATTTTCAACAAAATATTGTGATAAAATTTTTAAATGACCTTATTCACATCATTTTGTCCTGATATGGCAAAGTAGAAAAATTGATAAATTAGGGTAGATCTTTCTCTTTCATTTTCCGTCACCAATGTCATCCTAGGAAAAGTACAAATATTTAAAAAATATTTTACAAAATGTATCCTTTAAAATTTTGAAGTCCTTTTAAAAGGAAACAGGATCACGAAATGAAAAACTGTAAATGCAGTTTTACTCCTTTTCATCTCTACTTTCAGACGTATATCATCCGGTTCATGTTTAATATTGGCTGTCGGTGTTATACATTCGGCAAGGCCGCATATTTTAATTTTTTTTTCCTTATTATAAATTTACCATTTTAAAAGCTTTCACCTTTTCAACTAAAACTTTCAAAGCTATATGGCATCACTTCTCTAAACACTTAAAGCTTATTGTAAAAATTCTTAAAATACAAATAAAGAGTTGTTTGTGACTTTTAGTGCAACCCAAAACCAATAACAATGAAAACATTAAATCAATGTTTATAGGAGTCTTTTTAGAGATTTTTATTTTATTTTTTCATTTCATTTTTATGATGGTCATGTCATAAACTTACAAATTTACATTTAATATCTTAAGTCAATATACATTTATGTTTGTAGCACGTGGGTGAGATAGTTATGATTATGTTGATGGTCGGATTTTTTTTTATTATTTTTTTGTAGAGAAGAATAGTACATTTAGAGTCTGGTTAGATGACTCAGCTTATTAAGATTATAATTTAGTCTTCTAGCATGTTTTTTTTTGGAGGTGTTTTAAACCAAATTATAAAATTAACACAAATTTAGTTCAGCATTAAACTAGAAATTGTTCCACAAACTAATTTTGAGTTTTAAAAAGAATTTACATTTAAAATTAGAGCAAAACGTGACTTGTTTTGGTATGCTTTTAATAATTTTAAAGAAAAAAATATTTTTGTAAGGGGTGAGGGTAGCTATGAATGGGAAAATTTGTTTTAAAAATAATTTAAAAAAAATGCAAATAAATCTTTATAAAAAAAATACCTTAAATCCGAACTTTGAAATATACTTAAAGTAGGTTTATTCTAGCTCGAGGTCTATTTTTATTTACTAATTGAAACTATGATATTCTAATAGAATAATTTTTAAGAATTTTATTTTTCTGTTTTAAATTTATTTAGGTTGGTAATTTTGCAAAACTTAGGCTGGATTACTTAATGATCCGTTATTAAATAACTCTCCGTTAAATTTAACTTTTTCATACACATTTTGGCATAAGCCTCCGTAAAATCGGCAGTTAGCAGCTAACTTTTCATTGAGAAATCCGCCCTTAGCCGACACGTGTTCCGGAATTTGTCAGATTCCATTGTCAAGACTATTTAGCAAATATAAAAAACCCTTAACTAAAACTAGCATAGGGAATTTAAATGACAAATCGCTAATGATAAAAAAAATATTATTACATAGGGGGACTAGGGGGAAGCAGCTTCCCTTTAAAGAACTAAACTAACCTCTAAAGAAAGCCAACTTGGACCAGAGGATGTAAAAATGTAAGCTTCTCAGTCCGTCCCTTTTGTAGGTGTTGATAAAAAAAGTGATAAATTTGTGGAGTATTGCAAGTGCAAAAAAGTGTTTTTTACATTTTGGAGGGTATAAGTGATTCTGCACAGACGAATTTAACAGTCTTACTTGTTTTTTGGTACTTTTTTTTAATACATAGAACATTTTTATGTCAGAAGAGGTTTAGGCTTTGTGAAAAGTAATTTTAGTGAAAAGCAGTAAGAGTTAAATTTGGCTGTGCCGAATCTTTTATACCCTCCAACATGCAAACAAAAAAAAAAAAACTCAGGGGCGATTTTTTTTGGGAGGGGGGTCGGTAGTGGTAATGGGGGGGGCAAATTTCCTTTCGAATATGTGTTTAAAAATTTTTTCTTAAGCTTTTTGTACTAAAGAAATAAAAGTTTATCATAATTAAAAAGATTTTTTTTATTCCACGCCCATAGAAGGGAGGGGCGGACCGAAAAAAACGACATTTTCTAATTCTCAGGGTCCAAATGCAGGAATGTAAACTAGTTGTAGCATAAAAAAGTTGCATTTGTTAAACAAAAACGCAAAAAATCATGTAAAAAAATAATATTTTTTTTAACTTTTTCCCCCTGGCCCGATTTTGCTCATTTACGAACTTAACCTGCCTAGGAACATAAGACATATTCGTGCCAAATGTCGGGAGTCTAACTCTTTTATTTTGGACTGTATCGTGTTAACTACAGACGGACAGACGTACGGACATCGCTAGAATGTCTTAGAATCGATCACTGATCATAAATATATATACTTTATGGGGTCCTAGACCGATATTTTGATGCGTTACACACGGAATGACAAAGTGAGTATACCCCCATACTGTAGTTGGAGGGTATAAACAAATTGAGAAAAAACAAGTGAGAGTGTTAAATTCGGCTGTGCCGAATCTATTATACCCTCCAAAATGTAAAAAAAAAAATTAAAAACAAAAATTTGTCAGGGGCGTTTCTTTTTTTTTTTTTGGGGGGGGGGGGGTTGATAGGGCCAGTGGGGGACGTTGAGAGCACCTTCCCATCGCGATAAATATACCAAATGTTTCATTTAATTAACAAAAATACAAAAAAAACATGTAAAAAAGTGTATTTTTTTAGATGTTGGTTTAGTTCCTCAAGGGGGAACTTTTTTCCCCCTGGTCCGATTTGGCCAATTTCCGAACTTGACCTGCCTAGAAACATTAGACATATTTGTGCCAAACTTGAAGGGTCTAGCTATTTTATTTTGGACTGCATCGTGTTAACTACAGACGGACGGACAGACGGACGGACGGACGGACGGACGGACGGACATCGCTAAAATGTCTTAGAATCGATCACTGATCAATAATATATATACTTTATGGGGTCCCCGACCGATATTTCGATGCGTTACACACGGAATGACAAAGTGAGTATACCCCCATACTGTAGTTGGAGGGTATAAAAATTTTTTATGTAAAAAATTTGATAAAAAAAAATTTTTTCTTTAAAAACAAAGGCCCTTACCACAAGAAAACAAAAAGCCTATTTTAACAAAAGTTTTATTTTAAATTTCAAATTTTCAATACATTTTTTGAAAGTCGATTTTAAAAACAAATACAATTTGTATGGAAATAAAATTAAAAGCTTGTTTTATTTTTCTATGGTAAGGCTGAAAATTTTGATAAAAAAAATTTGATAAAAAAAATTTTTTAATGAAAAAAAAAAATTGTTGATAATGACAAAAAAAAATGTTTAATAAAGAAAAACAAATTTGACAAAAAAAAATCAATGAAAAAAATTTTTCTATATAAATAAAAATCAATTGTCGTTCGTTGGTAACCGCATCAGTTGAGAACGGCTTGACCGATTTGGACATTTTTTTTAAATGTTCGGCATAGTCCAACTTAGGTTTTTACGTAAAGAAAAATTGGCCACGCCCACATTTACGCCCACTTTTTTCGATTTATCTATAATCGGAAAACGGCTGCACCGATTTGGGTAATTTTTTATTTAAATGTTCGTAGTAATCCAATTTAAGTTCTTACTGAAAGAAAAATCGACCACGCCCACTTTTTTCCACTTTTATATAAAATCTGAGATTGGCTGGACGGATTTGACTAAATCCCAGTCGGCAAAAAAAATCACACCTGACATACTGCTGACTCTCCCTTTATGAAATCGTTGACATCTTCATACAATTTTTCAAAATGTCATCAATGACATGTCAGCAGTTGGTCAGCGGATGTGTAAACGAATTGTTAGTGTCCACCGATACTGGTGGACACTGCTGACCAACTCCTGACATGTCATTGATGACATTTTGAAAAATTGTATGAAGTTGTCAGCGATTTTATAAAGGGAGAGTCAGCAGTATGTCAGGTGTGATTTTATTTTGCCAACTGGGATTCTTTTTTAATGAATTTTCATCATATTTTTTTTTTAAATCTTCGGCATAGTCCAACTTTGGTTTTTACGAAAAAAATTGACCTTGCCCACTTTGTCTAATTTTGGTTAAAATGTTCGTCAACTAAGTTTTTTACGGATAGTAAAATTTCCCACACCCACTTTTTTCTATGTATCGAAAGAACAATAACGGCAAGACCGATTTGGTTATAGCCCGTAAAAGATTTTTAAGAAAAGAAAAATTGTCCACGCCTACTTTTACGCTCACTTTCCCGATCTTTATATTTTAAATCATTGAATGGCTGGATGAATTTGTCTAATTTTGGTTTAAATGTTCGTCATAGTCCAACTAATGTTTTTTGGAAAGAACAATTTTCCATTTCTACTTCCAACTTAGGTTTAAACGGAAATAAAAATTTTTCACGCCCACTTTTATTTCGATATATATAAAATCGAAGAACGGCAGGGCCGATTTGGCTATTAGTGGTATTTGCTGACGTTCGTGATAGTACAACTAAGCTTTTTACGGAAAGAAAAATTGTCCACTTCCACTCTTTTCAATATATCTAAAATCGGAGAACGACTGACCTGATAAGTTTTGGAAATATAAATGAGAAAAGTGTCCCGGAAAATTGAAAAATTCGGTAAAACTATAAAGATTTGTTTGAACTCAAGGCAATAGCTCGCGATAAGAACAAGGATATGCGTAATTTATTTTTGTGTTGTTCGTAATGATATTAAAGAAGTTTTAAATTTGTATAGTTCGCAAAGTCGAATGGTAATTTTTTTTTTTAAATAAAAAATATAATTTCACAATGATTATCGCCTATTCGGGTCTCTAAAACCGCGTCCACAAATTTTTCCAAGAAATTCATTACATTTTTTGCAGGGCTATATATATGAAGCGAGACTAAGTAAAACACTAACCATATATTTGGGCCAGCAACGCGGACCGGCCAGCTAGTTATTAATAAAAACAAATTGATAAAATTTAAAAAAAAATTATAAAATTTAGAAAAAAAATGTATAAAAAAAACAATGAAAAAATAAAAAAATAGTCTAAGATTTTGTCATTATGTTTAGAATCAAAAAGTCAATTACAATTTTCAACGCATTTTAGTAAAGTCTAACCCCTTAAAAATGTTTAATGCTAGTAACATTTTCTTAAAGTTGGTATTAAATTGCAATTTGTTATTGTAGTTTAACTAAAATTTTTCCACTTTGTAGTTGACACTGTTTTGTTTAATTTTTTTTTTATTTTTTGCTCTTAAATCGCTTTTTAAGGTTGTAAGAATCTCATTAAAGACAAGTTCAGAGTCATGTCAAAATTTGTCATTAGCTAAAGTTATACAAGTGTTTCGTTGCTGCTGTTGCTGTTTATAATTTTTTTTATTTTTTGTTTTAGCCATGGTAATTTAATGTTGACTTGTTAAAAACACTATTTTATAGTATTTACAACAAGTGTTTTTTCAGTTTAGTTTGACTGTATGTCAGCAGTTGCCTTTGTAACGAGTTAAAAACAAAAAAACATTATTGTAGTTTTAAGAAAAGAAAACCAAAAAGAAACTTGAACTCCTACTTAATAATACATAGATACTGTAAACTTGTTTGGATAAATTATAGTTAATGTTGACATAATTTGTTTAAAATTAGAATATTTTAATAATAAAAGATTAACAGTTAGATGGAATATTGTTTAAACAAAACAAAAAAAATTAAGAACAATAGACGGTTTTATATAAAATTTTTAATAGAACGAAAATAACGTTTTGGTATTATAAAATTTTCATAAAAAATAAAACAAACTATAGATAATTAAAACAAATAGGTTACAATTAGAGAAATAACTTGGTAAACCTAAGGAAAATTATTATATTTTAGGAAAAACTTATTGGAAAAATTGCAGACAGGAAAGAAATGCAACAAATAATCATTTTAAATTCGACCTTGCCAATTTTGTAAACAAAAAAAAATTGGAGAAATAAAATGTGAAAAAATAACAATTTTGATTAGAATTTTTTTTTATTTTGAGTAAAAAACTTTTTTTAGTCATTTTTATAAAAAAAATACTAAATTTTTTTTTTGAGTGTAAAATTTTTTTGAGTGTAATATTTTTTAACAGGATAATGTTTTTAGGCTAGTGTCTAATTTTGAAAATGACTATAGCTAACAACTAACAAAAAAGAAAATAAGAATTACTGTTTTCGTTTTCTTAAAACCAACTTCGATTTGTATCTTTGATAATAACTCACCTGCTGGTGAATAAAAGCGTTTTTCACCAGATGGTGATTTAAACTTTACATAATTTTTTTTTAACAAAAACTTTGTTTCATCATATTTTTTCATAAGTTTTTATACCCTACACCAGCGGTTACCAACCTTTTTGGCTCGCGTACCCCTTATTTAAAATTTTGTTAGCCGCGTACCCCCTAACAAGTTTTTTCTATTATTTTTCTATTATTTGTTTCTTTTTAAATTTGTCAATTATTTTCAATTATTTTTATTTGGATTGTTGAATATTTAAGAAGGGTCAACAAATGTGAGTTTCTTTTTGTAAATTTTATTTTTGTAAATTTGTAACGTTCTAAATTCTTTGTAGTGAATAAACAAACCGTTAAAACCGTTTATCAAGGCCCTTTGAATTTTCCATTTTCAACAACGGACGTTTTTTGAACTGTTAAGAAAAGTTCCAAAAGCACATCACAGAGGGCGAAAATATAATGTTTTTTAAATGTTTTTTTTTTTTTAATACAAGGGCAGATCAACAATTCCGTGACTTTTCGAATGAAACACCCTCGTATATACAATGAAATGGCATTTTGAGCTAAACGAAATGGTACCAAAATTTCCACTCGATCACAACCCGCCTCAAAAATGCCCAAAAACACGTTTTTTGAGATTTTTGACATACATTTTCTCAAAAACCTGACATCATAGAAAAACCATATTCGGAATCAGCATCGAAAGGTTAATCGAAAATAAGTGGTCAGATCTCAAAATATCGCAAATAATTGCTCTCTAAATTGCACAAAAATACGTTTTTTGCAAACTTTGACCTCAACTGTCTTAAAAACCTGACGTTATGGAAAACTTTTGAAGCCAGGTTAATCTAAAACGAATGTCCAAATTACTAAAATTATGCGTACCCCCTCAGACAGTTTCGCGTACCCCCTAGTGGTACGCGTACCATAGGTTGGTAACCGCTGCCCTACACCACACTGTTGTACAGGGTATAATGAGTTTGTGCTGATGTTTGAACCTACCTGAAATATTGGTCATAGACCCACTTTTAAGTATACTGATTGACTCAGAATCACTTTTTGAATCGATTAAGCAATGTCCGTCCGTCCGTCTGTCTGTCCATGTAAACGTAGTAAACACGATACAGGTCGAATGACTTGAAATTTTAAACTTAAGCTTCTCTTGGCCCAAGGACGAAGCCTATTGAAATTGGAAAAAATCGGTTCATGTTTAGATCTAGCACCCATACAAAGGTCGCCTTTAGTTTTGGCTCAAATGACTCTAATAACCGTGAGGACAAAACAGGTAAACGTGTTTTGTCCTCACAAATCACCATTCCGAGTATTAAAGGAACCGGACCAGTATTTCTTGTAGCCTCCATGCAAACCATGCAAATTTTCACATAAATCTCTCAAATTACATGAAAATAGAAAATATTTAATTAAAATTTTGTTTGTGTCTGTAAAACGCGTACTTTAATAACCTTATCAAATCTGATTACTAGGGATGAGATTTCCATGCAAATGCATGTTTTTTGTCAATAGTCTAAAAACGATATCGACCAATTATCTTTCCGAATAAAGAAATTTGCGTTAAAATGCCATCGATTTGTTTTTGAATATTTTGGTGAAATTGCATATTTTGGTTTTAAATGCATATTTTGCGCATATTTCCAACTTTTAAGTGCATATTTTTGCATATTTTGGCCTAAATCAGGAAAACACAAATTGAAATTTAATTGTTTCAAAAACTATTTAAAATTTTAAAAATTTATTTTGGAAATAAGAAAAAAAATTTTTTTTCTTTAATTTTTTTTTTTATAGATTGTCTTAATTTATAAAAAAATCTTGCTTATATAAAGTTTTAAATGTTACTATTTAAACCCAGCGTTACTTTTTGCTTTTTAAGAAGTTTTTCCCATGAAAACAAGATTTTTATTGCACACATTTTATTTTTTGGTGCACATTTTTCGGTTTATTAGTGCATATTTTCAGTTTTTAGCGCATATTTTAAGCGCATATTTTCGATTTTTTAGTGCATGAAAATCTCATCCCTAGTAATGAGCTTAAAAATCGGGCTGCATAAGTCGATGCAAAATTTAATAAGCTACAAGCAGCAAAAAACAAAATTAAAATCGGTTAAGAATTGAGGGCTGCAGAGTAATTATGACAAAAAAGTGCATCTCGCCCCACTGTGCACCGTGGTGGTAAAGCTAATTCGGGTACGCTGAATTAAATGGTGCTACACACAAAAAAAAACTTTGTCAAAATACTAGGAAAAGTCTCGTAATCCCATTTTACCAATATTTGACAGTTTTCCTTGTTTTTTAACAAATCGAAATTTAATTTTTTTTTGTAATTTTACAAATTTCCAAGATAATTTTACAAAAAAATCTAGAAAATTCACGAGAATTCCTCGTAATTTCAATTGCGCCAAAAACCTGTAAATTTACAATTTTATTGGTGAAAAGCTTGTAAAATTACAAAATTGTTGGTAAAAAGTTTGTAAAGTTACTAGGAATTCTCGTAAAATAGGAGGTGGCGAAAAATCTAGTAGAATTACGAAACCTCCTTGTAAAGTTTATTGTGTTAAAAAATTTGTAAATTTACAATTTTATTGGTAAAAAACTTGTAAAATTACAAAATTAGTGGAAAAAAGCTTCTAAAATTACTAGGAATTTTTGTCATATAGGAGGTAGCAAACAAAAAAAAATACAAATTTTTCTGGTAATTTTACAAGTTTTTTTTTTAGTGTAGCCGTTTTTCGAAGTTAGCGCTCGTATTCGCGATTTAAAATTGTAAAGCCTAGGTACTACAAAAACGAAATGTTTATGCTTTTAGAATAGTTTTTAAATATAAATTTAGAAAGTGCATTGTTTTTCAAAAAATTGTGTATCTGTAATGTATCGTATTCTACTCATATTCATAAATTTTCAAAAAATTTTGAAAAAAAAATTTCGCAAAAAAAATTCGCGAAAAAAAATTTTTTTTTGTTAATTCAATAGAGTTAAGATGATAAAAATTCAGCATTTGTCAAAAAAACATAATTTTTTTTTTACTAAAAAATAAAAATTAATCGCGAATATCGCTAATATTACGCCAACTTTAAAAACTGATATTACAATGGGATTTAGACTACACGAACTAGCTTTGCCATATGGCTGTCGTAAATTCAAATCAAACTAAAAATATTTGTATTGAACCAATTTTTTCACGTAAATAAAGATTTTTCGCGAACAAAATTGTTTTTCGCGAAAATAAAATCACTGTATTATAGTTTGTTATGTTAGTTTAACAGACTTTAATGGTTTTAAATTTAAAAATCATCGCAAAAGTTTAAAAAAAAATTAAATTTCAATTGAGGGGGTTAGAGCACAAGGGGTTCAAGTGCCTTATATTTAATAATGAGAAAAAAGACGTTAAAGTTAAATTGCAATACAAAATGTTAGATGCTATCTAGAATATTATTTTTTAGTTAATAGAGATCCAGAGATATATTCTAATCTAACAAGTTAAAAAAATACCATCTTTTGCGAATACAATCACCCAAAAATTGCCCTTAAAGTAAGTAAGTCGCACTTATACCCCTTGTGCTCTAACTTATTTTATAAGTAAATTTCTAAATTTATGAAAATAATGTTGGTTATACGTAAAAGAAAAACAACATTTTGTTACGAAAATCTTTAATGGTTCTATGTTTCATTTTTAAGTCGTCACAATCAGGTTCCATGACATCATCGGGATCATCTTCATCTTCATTAGAGCGTCCCGTCAAATCTAAACTTTTAAATTTCGTGCTGTAATACCTGCAGAACGATTGCCACGGAGTAGCTAATTGTGCGAAAATTATGAAAAAAATTTTCAAGGTCATCTTTAGTTTAGTCGGCAACCAGCTGCCAAAGTTTAAAAAACTGACGTTTTTGGACCAAAATTCATATCCGAATTATTTAACCAAATCTGGCCCAAAAAATATGGAACTTTTAGGTACTTTATTAGAAAAATATTTAGAAAATTCCAAAATAGCGATTTTGGTCCACAGATGCTGATTTTAAAACATAAAAAATATTTTTAACCAAATTTGTCTTAAAAGTCGAAAAATGATGAGTATTATGTGTAAAAAATATAAAAAAATAAAAACACGATTTTGGTCCAAAAATGCTAATTTGCTAATTAGTCTGTGGACCAAAATCTTTGATCAGCACTTTTGAACTAAAATCGTGTTTTTTAAATTTTTTTAATATTTTATAGATTACATGCTTTACATTTTCCAATTTTTTGGACCAATTGGGAAAAAAAAATATTTTTATGTTTAAAAATCAGCATCTGTGGACCAACATTTATTTTTTGTATTTTTTTTTTTTTTATATTTTTCGTATAAAGTAACAACATTTCCTAATTTTTGAGCCGGATTTGGTGAAAAAATTTGGACATGAATTTTGGTCGAAAAACGCCATTTTTTCATACTTTGACCGCCGGTTGGCGACTTAAGATGGTCTTGCAAATTTTTATTACTATTAATACACCAACTTCTCGGAATTCAACCATTTCGTCCACGTGAAAAATTAAATTTTAATAATTGCTTGGAGCACAAGGGGTTTAAGTGCTTATTTAAGCACTTAAACCCCTTGTGCTCTTCTTAATTTTAATTGGGCTTTATTGAATTGCAATTGGGCTTTACTGAATTTCAATTCGGTTGATCTTTTTTGAATTTCTATTGGAAAAGGTGTAGATCATCTTGAAATCGATCGGGATGACAAACCCTTTACTACTAACATATATAAGTAAAGAATATAAATACAGGAAAGTATGGAGGTTGTTTTTGACACAGCCGAATAGAGTTCTTAATTGTGACTACTATTACTTGCAAAATATTTTCGAATGCATATATTCAATCAAGTTAATTAATTGAATACAAATTTAATAATATCTTCTAAATGATAGCATAATTTCATTCACATTCAAACTGTTCTTTTGCAACAATGTGAAAGTCAAAAAGCCGCCAAAAGCAACATTTTGAATTTGATCGTCGGCATCATCATCAGCATCATCATCACTGGCGGAAAATTCATCGTATACAATCGCTGGCTAGACAAACGTTTATCTTAAGAATGTAAATATATATCTTAAGAAAATGAACATATTTTCCTTTACACAATAGATATGATATCTCTTGTTTTTACTCTATATTACGAACAAATTTTGTTATAATTTTCTAACATTTTAACTGTTAATTTTAAATAGCAAAAAAAAAAAAAACGTTAAACAAGTTGGTTGATAAATATTTTTTTTTTTAAATATGTAAGAAAAGTAGTGGAAAAAATAGAGAATGGGGCTTTTTTTTGTTTGATTTGGCATTAGCAGCGAATTTTTCTTTTCTTCATACACAATAACGATAACACTTCTTCAACTACTTCTACTTCCCATCTACTTTATGATATAAATGAAGATTTTCTTAATGTATGATGATGTCTTTAGTTCTATTAGAAGGAAAACACCTGTTGTTTGCCACTGACTGTCATTTTGGCTAAGAATCTTTTGTTTTTTTATACATTTTTTTTTTTTGTAAGTTTGGAGTGTTTTGAAACCAGTAGCTTAAGTCTAACACCCTCTTGGGGTACAAGATGTATGATGTCTTTTTAAGCCTGTTGCCTGTTTACATTTTTTTGTTGCCGCCACAGGATGTTGATGTTGCTGCTGCTGATGATGATGCTGCTGATGATGATGCTGCTGATGATGATGGTGGTGGTGATGTTGATACGCTGACTAGTTGCTGTTGTTGTTATTATTGTTGTTATTGTGGAAAATACTATGGTTAAATGTGGGTTTTCAAAAACATGTAATCAAGCGTGAAATGTTACGTTTGTAACGCTTCAATGTACAGCAAATGTTTAAGCTACAAATTACTATGATTTTAATACACATTAAACAAAAATAGATTAATTTTAGCATATTCAACACAATTTAACATTCATCCGTTTATAGGAACAGATTCATGGTTATGTGTAACATATGAATTTACTTGTATGTATCTTTCTTTGCATATGAAGGGTTTCGTAAAAAGTTATTCAGGCGTTTAGGTATTCAGTTGACACATTATCATAGATTTATTTCATACAAAATAGCTAAACTATTTATAAACAACAAAAAAAATTTATGGGGTTTGGAGATCGATATGATAGATGATAGAAATTATAACAAAATAATCATTGAGGCGCTTCATTTGTTAAAAAAAAACAAGAGTCTAAAATAATGTAATGGCGAAATTTTAAATAAAAAATGTAACTAATATACGAGATATCACTATTGCAAATTGCCAAAAAAATAACGTTTTTTTCCTATGTTTCAAGAAATTAAAAGAAAAAATCTCAAAATTTCTTTCCTTTGATACTCATATAGAGCTTAATTTGAGCAAAATCCGCTTATTTTCCCCGTGACGCCCATTATTTTGGATTTTTTAAAAAAGAAAAAAAAAAACAAGTAAAAAAGTTAAATTCGACTTGACCGAATGAATACCCCCCACAATGCCTCTTTTAAGTGATAGTAAATTGTCTAACGTGAAAAAATAACATTTTTGATAAGAAATATTTTATTAAAAATATAAAAATCTTTTTTTTAGTAATTTTTGAAAAAAAATAATTTACTAAATTTTTTTTGAGTGTAAAATTTTTTTTAAGCGTATTTTTTTGTTTGTTTTAGTGTTAGCATATTTTTGAGTGACAAAAATGCATTGTAAAATATTTTTGTGACTTCCCAAAGTTTTTAAAACATGTTTAACGGGTTTTCACACGTGAATTTAAGATGAAACTAATCTGAAATTCACGGTTTTCTTAATAACTTTTGAATCACTGGACCGATTTTGCTGAAATTCAATACCAATCAGACCAGGGCAACGGCAAATATATATGCCAAGCTTCAGCAGCATCAGAATTGTCTTTCGAAAGTTAGCGTGTTTTATATCTTGTAAATACGCAAAAAACCTTTGGCGAAATTTACTCTTTTGCTCATAACTTTTGAACCACTGGAGCGATTTTGCGGGATTGCATTACCAATCTGACCAGGTAAATAACAAACATGTATGCCAAACTTCAAAAGTCTGTGTAAAGTCTTTCAAAAGTTAGCGTGTTTTCTACAGACAGACAGACGCACGGACTTAGAATCGATCGAGGATCATGAATATATACTTTATGGGGTTCTAGACCAATATTTCGAGGTGTTACACACGGAGTGACAAACCTATATATACCCTCTATCACTAGATTGGAGGTTATAAAAAAAATATCATGCGATACATAATTTTTATTAATTTTGGCATTCTGAATATGCATATCAAAAAATTCTGAAATCGGTCGAGCGGTTTTCGAGATATTGCCGTTTGAAGTTAGTAAATATTTTTTTTAATCGCGATTTTTTTCTACGTTTAATATTTTTAAAATCTCGATTTTTTTTAAAATCTCGAATTTTTTTCTCTTGAAAATTTAATAGAGCTTGAACCAAACTATCATTTAAACTTAATGTGAGCCAAATCAAACGTTTTAACCCATGGCGCCCTTTGATCAGAGTTTAGAGTTTGTAGGCAAAATTTTGCTAAAAATCGCAAATTTTGATCAAAGAGCGCCACTGGGTAAAATGGCTTAGGATTTTCGAAGTTAGCGCTCGTATTCGCGATATTCGCGATTTAAAATTGTAAAGCCTTTGTACTACAAAAATTAAATTTTCATGCTTTTGGGATAGTTTTTAAATATAAATTTAGAAAATGCATTGTATTTTTTTTTTTTTGCGAAAAAAAATTTTTCCGCGCAAAAAAAAAAAAAATTCCGCGAAAAAAAAATCGCGAATTTTTTTTTTTTTTTTAAATTTTGTGTCTGTAATTTATAGTTTCTACTCATTTTCATAAATTAATAGGAAAAAAAAAATTGGAAAAAATTCGGGAAACAAATTTACGCGAATAATTTTTTTTTGTATATTCAATAGAGTTTTTTAACAAAAAATTTTTTATCACATTCTTTTTGTCATGAACAATTTTTTTTCATCATCTTCTGACATAAAAATGTTCCATTTGTTTTGCTTTGGCAAGTACAATAATGTTTTGGCCAAGAGTACACAATTCGCAGGCATTTTTTCTTTTCTTTCAAACTTTCCGATTTTCCTATGCAGGGGACAGTAAAACATCTTGCAATTTAACGAGATAACAATTTTTGACACGATTTTTTGATTTTTTTTGATACCATAATTAAACAAATGTTTCCAAAACACTGTCGGTCTATATTGATTATCTTAATTGTTTTGTGAATATAATAAAAAAAAATACTCTTATTTGTGTTAAAATTTAAACATTAACAGGTGTTTTATTTTTTTATAATTGTCTTAAACCAACAAAATGTTATTTATGATTTTTTCAAGTGAATTATATTTTTTGTTTACTTGTTTAATTTTTCACTATGGTTGGTTATATGAGACCGCAAAACCATTAATGCAGACACAAACAGATTTTGGCAAAAAAAAAAAAACAACAAGTAGAAAAGCTCAATTTTACTTGGCCGAATCTGTAAATACCCTTCAATACAAAAATATTGGAAAAAAATACAAAAATACAATACAAAAATTATTTTTTCACGAAATATGGGATTTTAAGTAATAAAAATCGCGAAATCGTAACTTTATCAGCGATTTCTACGAGTTAAGCCATTTAAAAAAATTATACAATAGTAGAAAACCTTCTCTTTGTATTCCAAATGCCTCCCCCGAAGTCATATAAAAATAAAAAAATCCTTGTGCATCCATATCGCGGATTAAGTAAATACCCCGAAAATACCCATACTTCATTTTATTTAAAATCTAAAATTTATATTTTTTTGATGAACTTAATCTGAATATTACTATGCATGTAGATTAAAAGACACAAATTTATAATTTTTAATCCGCTATAGAGACCGCGAAACATTAAAATTTCGCGAAAATAAATTTTTTTAGTATTTTTTTCTAGTTAACTTGATTAAATATATTAGTTGTGAATATAAAACTTTTTCTTGAACCTAAAATTCTATTAAAAATTATTAAAACACTAAAAAATCGCAAAAATTAAAAATTCCCGCAACATTGAAAATCCGCGAAAATATGATTTTTTTTTAAATTTTCTAAAATACTTAAAAAAAATAGCAAAAACAAATATTTTCCCGGATTTTTAATGTAAGTTAAGTTCCAACCGGAAGCTTTCTGTACAGAAATACTCTGTTTGAGAAAACTGAAATAAAAATATTTCCGCGGACTTTAATGTTTCGCGAATATTCCATAAAATTTTATATCCAACAAAAAAAATTTAATTCAAAAATATTCCTGTTAAGAAAGTTTATGGAATTAAAAAAAAATATATATTTTCGCGGATTTTCAATGTTTCGGAAATTTTTAATATTTGCGATTTTGAAGTGTTTGAAAATTTTTTGATAGAATTTTAGGTTAAAGCGATTTTTATGTGTTTTGCTAATTTCACTGTGCTAGTCGTAAAAATTTATAAGCTGGGCACCATGCTTATTAGGGTACGCAGAATTCAATGGCGCTAGCAAAAAAAAATTTCCGCAAAAAAAAATTTCCGCGAAAAAAAAATCTGCAAAAAAAGTTGTTTTTTCGAAAACTTTTGTGTCTGTTATGTATGGTATTCTACTCATTTTCATAAATTAATATCAAAATAAAAAAAATTCGCGAAATAAAAAATCGCAAAAAAAATTCGCGAAAAAAAATTCGCGAAAAAAAAAATTGGCGAATAATTTTTTTTTTTTTGGCATATTCTATAGAGTTTATATAATAAACATTCAGCAATTGTCTAAAAAATATAAAAAAAAATGTTTTTTTAGTTAAAAATAAAAAAAAAAATAATTAATTAAAATTAAAACTTTGAAAAAACTGATATTACAATGGGATTTAGTGTACACGAGCTAGCTTTACCAGAAAAAATAAAACTAAAAATATTTGTATTAAACCAATTTTTTCACGAAAATAAAGATTTTTTGCAAAAAATTCACGGTTTTATTGTTTTTTGTGTCAATTCAACTGAGTTAAATGATTTTAACTTTTAAAAATTATCGCAAAAGTTTAAAAATATTGTTTTAATTGTAGTTGAACATCAAAATTTTAAATCGCGAATATCGAATACGAGAGCTAACTTCGAAAAAACGGCTAGCACCATTGAATTCAGCGTACTCGAATAAACTTTACCAGTAGGGTGCCCATCTTCCCAGCAAAAAATAAACGAAGTGGTTCAAAAAGAATTAGTAGTTTCACTACATACAAAGTAGCGATAGGTGCCGAACTTCATATTCCGTAGGAAGTACTTTTAAAATCACTTCCAAAAATGCTACAAAATAACAAAAAAAACATCTTTTACCAGTTCTTTACTTTATGATTTTGAAGTACCTCTTTCATATCGTCACCTAAAATGCAAAACGCCCTATCTAACATTTTATAAATTTTACAGGAGAAGCAAAAAACGTGTTTATATAAAAACTATAAATGTTTTCATTACAAATTTCCTAAATATTAGTAAAAACACACAAACAAATTCATTTCTGTTAAAAAAAATTATAAATGTTTAATATTTGAAAAGTTATGTTAGTAACGCCCTTTTGTATTGTAATTTTCAGAAACACAAAAAGCCCTAACTGCACTGAAGATGTTTAAAAACACCAAGCAGATGTGCTATAAAATGTAACAACATGCTAACAAAACTTTATACTGAATGTTGTTTTATCATATAGAACTCTAACAAAATGTGGGCTGCATTGGAAAAAGGGGCGTGGCACCTGCTATATAACCTAACACTGCAAAATGTCTCATTTTGGATTCTGTTAAACACATGCTAACTTTATTCGATACAAAATATCAGTTTACCATTTTAAAGCTCCATGTCAAATGAGGGTGGACTGGACAAAGGGTATGGCCCGAAATAACCTAATGCATCAAAATGTTTTAACCTTTTAACGACCACAGGCAACTATACTTCCCAAATGATTTTTTTTTTGTTCAAGTAAAAGAAAGGATAAATGTGCTAAAAGATGAATTATAGAAGAGTTTTAGAGAAACAAAAGTTTTGTTTTCATTAAGTCTTTAAATGGGTCCACTTACTCACTATAAGTTCTCAAAGTTTGCGAAGTAATAATTGTATTAGGGACAAAATTATATTTACTTGACAGGCGAAATAAGGGTCAAGAAGGGGGTTCAGAAATCCAAATTCTTGTAGAATAACTATTATTAAGTTGCATTTCTTAAAGATCACAGCGAGTACCAAAACAGCGTAATAAGGGGGAAGGAGGGGCCCAATTTTTTTATGCGTAACTATTATTAGGTCAGAAATTACGAAAATTGAAAGAAAATCAAAAACACTTCGGTCAAAAATGTATGGTCGCCAAAGCGTTTACTCGGCTTCTGGAAATCTTCTTAAGATCTACATCACAATGGACCTCAGAGTCTATGTGTGCTGATGTCAAACGTCCGCATCCACTTACAACCTAACAGTAAATATTGGGCAGTTGATAGATATCTCACTCGCATCCCACAAAGCTCCTAAAACAAAATACCTTAGATTTATTTCGAGTTAAAAAAAGGGCCGGTTTTAAAAAAATGCCAAACAAGCTTTTGATTATGCAAAAAAAAAAGTAAAAAAAAAAATTTTTTTGAAAGATTAAAGAAATAGCTATCTTAAACTCTCGGGACACATTTTGCTAGGAACATTAGGTAATCAGTTACATGGATGCAAAAACCACCTGTTAGACCAAAATGTAAAATTACGGCCCCTCTAACTTTTTTACCTATCTTGCTGAAAAATTGTGACTAAACTACTATTGGTTTTAAAAGTTGTGTCACTTGAGATGAAAACCCCGACATGTAACTTGATAGTCGTCAATCGTATCGTTTCCATCGTTATTCCATTACCATATAGTACCATTTTATGGTAATAGAATAATGAGCTCACGATGACGATTATCAAAATACATATATTTTTCCTATTGGTGGACATTGTGAAGAAGAAGCATCAAAAAAATGTTTAATCTTAAAAAATAACAGTTGCGTCGGCAATATTATGTATACAAATGTGTAGTTGGGGCTTTTTGGTTTAACATATATCAAAGCATGTAGTTAGGGCTTTTTGAATTTTGTTAATAAAATCCCAATTTTTGATCAAAGGAGCCTAAATTTGTTTGTGGACATGTATTTTGATCCAATACATAAGAATCAATTAAAAACGAGATTTTCAATTTGTTGTTAGTTAGGGCGTTTTGCATTTTAGGTGACGATATGTTATACTTAAGTGTCAATCTTTCGCCACTGAAAAGTGGCGAAAAAAAAAACACATACTTTGTGTGTCACGCCCATATTAAATTCATCAATGTTTCAGTTGAAGAAGAAGTACATCTGGTTCATAAGTTGTGGTGAATTTTGTAGTGAATGGTAAGCTCTTTTTTTGCTGGGTTGTTGAAAAATAAGTGTTAAATTCGAGCACAGTGTTTTTAATAGAATTTAAGGTGCCAGATGGGGTCCTAGTCTGATATTTTAATGTGTTGCAAACGTAGTTACAAACTTATAATACCATCATTTTCATTAAGTGTAGGGTATAATTATATAGTGTTTGATTTTTTTTTAATTTTTGGTTTGTAATAACATAACCTTGAACGAATTTTAATGACATTTGAGAGATAGATTTGTTTTAATGAATACTTAATACAAATATAAACAAATTATTAATTTTCTCATAGGAATTTTTACATAATTTGTTTATAATCTCTAATCTCATCACAATTGGTATAGGCTTAAATCTATTGAGTATTTACCTTTTTTGATTAAGCAGCTACAAAATTTGTTTATAATTTAATCCCATCATAATATTTTAATATTTGTAATTCATTATTAACATAATCATTAATATATTTTTTATGTTGTTGTAATTTAACAGAAGCTTTTTATGGGTTTCTTAATTTGTTTTGGTTTTTTTTTTACAAAATTTTTACAACAAAACCACTGTATAATTTAATAAGCTTGAATAGGTTTTTGTTTTTTTTTTTTTTTTATAAATGAAACAATTAATTAATTAGCTTCATTATTTCAATAAAAAAATGTTACAAGTTTTTTTTATTTATATAAAAAATTTATATATAAAAAACTATAAAGAATCGTTTAATACCACCATATAAAGTTATAAATAATTTATTTTAATTAACTTTTATTTTTTTTTATTTTTTTTTGAAATTCAAGTTTTCATCATTATTAAACAATTAATTATTTGATATTTGCAATTTTTTGTAATATTTTTTTTTTTTAATTTGTTTCTTATTTTGTTTTTGCTTTTATTTTTTTTTTTAATTTATGTTTTTATTATTTTTTGTTTTGTTTTTATTTTTTTCTATTTTTTAATTTTCTCTTTTTTTTTTTGCTTTTTCTTTTCACTAATAAACTGTTTAAATGATTAGTGATTGAAAATTAACACTTTTGTAGATTTATTTTCTTTCTAAATTCATTTATTTTGTTGTTTTATTTTTTTATTTTTTTGTTGTTTTTAAGTTTCAGCTCATCTGAATTTGTTTTTTGAACTATCGTTGGTTTTTGAAACCATTGAAAATACCATGCGTGTTGTAACGTCTTTAAAGCTCCACCGCGCGTTTACTTCTGACATTTAGTTTTTGTGGAGAATTTGTTTAAAGGCCTTCGTTTATCACTTTTTAGTTTCATACACGTTGTATTTTGTTTGATATCATACCAAAACAAACTATGCATGGATGGGGAAGGGGGTTTTACATTTTTGTATATGGTGTTGTGAACTGTGGGACAAAAGTAGTAAAATTTTAGCAATATTCCTTGTTTTTTGTAAACAAAAAATTGCAAAATTACAAAAAAATGACTGCGAATTTTGTACTCTTGCCCAAAACATTAAATCATGATAATGTTTTCCAGAAGATTTGGGTTTTGCACCCAAAGTTTTTTTTAGAAAAAGTAATGTTATATTTTCACGAAAAACAAAATTATGATATAAAAAAAAACTTAATGAAAACAAAATTTTTGGTGGAAAAAATTTTTTGATGAAAAAAGTTTTTCATGAAGAAAAAAATTTTTCATAAAAAAATAAAAAAAAATATGAAAACAAAAAAATTTAATGAAAACAAAATTTTTGGTGAAAATAATTTTTGATGAAAAAAAAAAATTTATAAAAAAAAAAATTATGAAAGAAAACAAAATTTAAAAAAAAAAAAATTGAGGAAAAAAAATATGAAAAAAACATTATGAAAAAAAATTGATGAGAAAAAAATATTATGAAAAAAAATTGATGAGAAAAAAAAATTTATAAAAAAGATTTGATGTACACTCAAAAAAAAAAGAAACTGCAATGTTAGCAAAAAAAGCTTGTAAACCTACAAGAAAATTTGCTGATTTTGAACCCACAATTTTTTTGCTAAAGTTAGCAAAAATGTTTTGCCAATAATTAGTTAACTAAAAGTTTTTTTTTTTTTTTGAACTTAGTTCATACACATCTGAGAACCCCATTGGGTTCGGACCCGATAGGTCCAAACCCCGATGGGCCTAGACCTAGTTGGGTTCCTTTAAAATCGTCATAGTTTTTGATCCAAAATTTGTGTCTGTTTCGCTCTACCTTGCTTAGTTTTTGAGATACGTGATTATAGGGGACCACTGGGGTCTTGAGAATTAAAAAACTCGATAACTTCAAAAATATTACTCGGAGAGCTTTTGACTATTTTGAGGTCTTGTTCTACGTGTTGAGAGCTACAAAAATGCTTTTGGACTTTTTGTTGTGTCGGCAATTTACCGAGATATGAGCATTTTAAAATTTTCGGGAATGCTAACTTTTTTGGATCCAAAGTTAGGGCCCATTAGGGTCCACACATGTGAAGAGGACCGGCGAGAGCCCGAGAACCAAAAATGGCCTCCATTTTGCTCTATCTGGCTTAGTTTCCGAGATAGCGCTATTTTAAGTTTTCTGAAAATAAAAAAAAAATTACCATATATTTTGCTAATAAGGAGTGAGATCATAAAAATGTTAACACACATAAAGTTAAATAAAAAACAGACTACTGAATTTTAAGACTTCAAACCAAATTTTTATTAAATAAAATTTAATACAAAATCATAACAAAACAAGTGAGAGTGTTAAATTCGGCTATGCCGAATCTATGATACCCTCCAACATGTTAAAGCATATAAAAAATCCAGGGTCGTTTTTTTTGGGGGGGGCTCGGTGGGGGTGGTGAGGGATACTTCCCCATCGCGATAAATGTTAACTAATTTATTTATTATGCTTCTTGCAATTTAGTAATACCATTTTCTCATTATTTTAATGGTTTTTTTAAATCCACGCCCACAAAAGGGGGCGGGTAGAAAAAAACTAAATTTTCCAGCCCCCTGTGGGTACTGTGGCTTAGTGGTTAGCGCGTTGGACTACTAGCCAGCAAGCCTGGGTTCGATTCCCGGCTCAGGCAGAACAACATTTTTTTCAGATATTTATTAGTTTCTATTTATAACTAATATCTATTGCAGCACCCTCCTTCGTTGATAAATAGCACTAAAAAACGTCAACGAAGTAAAATAATAAAATAATGGCTATTAAACACAGCTTTAAAAATAATTCGCCAGATCAATAGCAGATGGCGATGCAACAACTGTACTCAAAATTATCAACACGCGCAATTACAGTGTTGCCATACTGAAGCCCTTCTATCTTTCAAATCTTTCATCTCTCTTCTATCCCCTTTCCGAAAGAAACATCACAGTTACACTAGTAATTAATAGGCAGCATTGCCTGAGTGTTGTTTCTTTTTAAAAAACAAAAAAAAAAAAAAAAAAAGAGGTTTTTTAGTTTGTTAAGGGGGAACTTTTTTCCCCCTTGCCCGATTTTGCCCATTTCCGAACTTAACCGGCCTATGAACATTATACATATTCTGACCAATTTTCAGGGGTCTAGCTCTTTTATTTTGGGCTGAATCGTGTTTTATACAGACGGACGGACGGACGGACGGACGGACGGACATTCATAGAACGACTTAGAATCGATCATAGATCAATAATATATATACTTTATGGGGTCCCCTACCGATATTTTTATGCGTTACAAACGGAATGACAAAGTGAGTATACCCCCATACTGTGGTTGGAGGGTATAAAAACCGCATGGAACTCTAACCACTACGAACAAAGTTATCCACTTTTTCCGGAAACCCTCCCATTAAGGCTTTTATGGTAGTTTCTGTCACCTTTTTAGAGCAGGTGGTCCATCTACGTTTGAAATCTTGCATGTCCTGGGAGACCTTTTTTGTGCCCTTTAATTCTTTTTTAACAAGAGCCCAATATCTCTCCACTGGCCTGAGCTCCGGGCAGTTTGGTGGATTTGCCTCTCTTGGTACAAAAACCACATTATTATCATTATACCACTCCAGCGCTTTCTTGCTGTAGTGACAAGATGCTAAATCGGGCCAAAAGTAAGTGGATACATTGTGCTGACTCAAGAACGGAAGAAGTCTCTTCTGCAAACACTCCTTGATATAAATTTCGCTGTTTATAGAGCCAGATGTCACAAATGACTGGCTTCTTTGGCCGCAGCTACATATGGCTTGCCATACTAGGAATTTTTTGGGGAATTTCGTTTGCTTTTTTGACCGAAATTTTTCCGCAACATTTCCTCGAACATCGGAAACATAAAATTCTTGACCAGGGAGCTGCGCAAAATCAGCCAGGACATAAGTTTCGTCGTCCATTACACAACAGTTGTATTTTTTTATAAAATTTGATTTCAATTTTCTAGCTCTGGTTTTGGCCTCCAAATTTTTAAAAGCGTTTCTATCGGGAACTTTTTGAACTTTGTAGGACTTTAGTCCCGCCTTACGTTTCACTTTACGTACAAAAAAGTCTGAGCATTGGGCTAACCGAGCTGTTTTTCTGCCAGATGTGTTAGGAGCTCTCTTAAGGATGCTTTTAACTTTATATGCCTTACCAATGTTACGATAACCAGTCGTTGTTCCTGTTCCCGGCTTCCTTTCAATTGTTAGGTGTTCCAGATACCTTTTTACCACTTTTGAAACTGTTTGGCGGCATACATTAGTTTCTTTGGCAATCTTTTTGTATGTCCATGTTTGGTTTTGTTGAAAATATTTAATTATTTTTGAACGCACTTTTCTTTCATCGTCCATTGTGTAAAAAATTGCAAATTAAAACTCATGATGTAAATTAATTTATTAACTGACATATTTTTAAAATGGAAGCTTTACACCAAAGTTGTAGGCAAAAATGTGTGTTAACATTTTTATGATCTCACTCCTTATTAGCAAAAAATCTTGTAAAAATGTTGTCAACTCAATTTCAAATTTAGCAAAAGAAATTAGTTCAAAGTTTGTTTAAAATTGCTAATGTGCTAAATAAAGTTTACAAGAATTTTTTGCTACCATGCTAATCTCAACTAAAAATTTGCTAAAAGTTAGCTAACTTGCGTTAGCAAAAAAAAATTAGTAAATCTTCTAACGTATTTTTTTAAGTGTAATAAAAAATGTGATAAAAAAATTTGATGAAAAAAAAAATTGATGTAAAATAAAATTCTTGAAAAAAAATTAAAACAAAATTTATGAAAAAAAAAAATTGATAAAAAAAAAAAAAAATTTGGCGAAAAAACAAAAAAAAATTATAAAAATGAAAAATTTTACAAAAAAAAAATTTTTGATGAAAAAAAAAATTTTAAGAAAAAAAAAATGAGGAAAAAAAGTGATGAAAAAAAAAATTGATAAAAAAAGTTAGATGAAAAAAGATTTTTTTTTTTTTTTTTTAAATTAAGTTACTTTTTATTTACCAGCTGGTGAAAAACGGTTTTATTCACCACGAGGTGAATTATTATCCAAGTTTTAAATCCAAGTTACTAAAATTTTTGGTTTTAAGAAAATGAAAATAGAAATTCTTATTTTCTTTTTCGTTAACTTTTAGCTTATATAGTAAAACTGAGGTGACGTCCTGCAACTTTTTTAAAATTAGACATCATCCTAAAAACATCATGTTAAAAAGCTCATAATTTTTACTAATTTTAAAAAAGTTGCAGACTTCACCGTACATAAGCTTAGGATAAACAAAAAAGAAAATAAGTATTACCGTTTCTTAAAACCAAAAATTTTAGTAACTTGGGTTTGTAACTTGGCTAATAATTCAACTCTTGTTGAATAAAAAATATTCACCAGCTGGTGAATAAAACGTAACATAATTATTTTTCATAAATTTTTTATTAATCAGTATTTTTTTTTTTCAAAGATATTTTTTTCATCAATATTTTTTTATCAATATTTTTTGTATCAATATTTTTTTTTTTCATAAATAAATATTTTTTCATCAATATTTTTTTTATCAATATTTTTTTTTCATAAATATTTTTTCTATCAATATTTTTTTTTTCATAAATATTTTTTCATCAACTTTTTATTCATGAATATTTTTTTTCATCAATATTTTTTTATCAATATTTTTTTTTCATAAATTTTTTTTCATCAATATTTTTTTCATCAATAGTTTTTTCATCAATATTTTTTTGTCATCAATATTTTTTTCATCAATATTTTTATCATTAATATTTTTTTTCATCAATATATTTTTCAATATTTTTTTTTCATAAATATTTTTTTCATCAATTTTTTTTTTCATCAATATTTATTTTATCAATATTTTTTATCAATATTTTTTTTTCATAAATATTTTTTCATCAACTTTTTATTCATGAATATTTTTTTCACCAATATTTTTTAATCAATATTTTTTTTTTTCATAATTTTTTTTTCATCAATATGTTTTTTTGTCATTAATATTTTTTCATCAATATTTTTATCATCAATATTTTTTTAAATTAATATTTTTTTCATCAATATTTTTTTGATCAATTTTTTTTTCATCAATATTTTTTTTCATCAATATTTTTTTTTTAATCATTTTTTTTTTATCATCAATATTTTTATCATTAAAAACTTTTTTTCACCAAAAACGTTTTTTATCGACAAACACAGACTGGAATGCCTTAGAAACCTTTACGGATCAAAAATATATAAACCTTATGGGGTCCTCGACCAATATTTCAATGCGTCTCAGAATCTGAGACTTTTTCTATACGAAAATGTGTCAGAACTAGAGATGGGGCGTGAGTGGATTTTGACTCACACTCAATCACGCTCACACAAAAAATAATCGAATCACTCACTAATCACTCACGCATTTTTTTTACTCACGCTCACTCACTATTCACGTGAGTAATAAAAAACTTACTCACGCTCACGCGTGACTCACGCCAGATTCAATCACGCTCACGCGTGGGTCACGCAAAAGCTACACACGCATAAAAATTTTCTTAAAAAAAATCAAAAAAAAAATCAAAAAAAAAATTTTTTTACAAAAAAATAAAAAAAAATCAGCAAATAAAAATATAATCACACAAACTGACACAAAAAATAAATGACTAACTCACTAATCACTCACTCAGATTTTTTTTCAACTCACGCTCACTCACAATCACGTGATATGAAAATCAGAGTAAAATCTTGAATGGTGAAAAATAAGGGTGTTTGATTTACCAAAGGTAAATAAACAAATTTCGTACTCAAGATGTTTGAAGCTTGATATGCGAAATCTGTTTCAGAAACAAGCCCGTGAATTTCGAATTGGTTTCACCTTAAATTCACGTGTTGAAAGAACCGACAAACAAGCTTTAAAAACAATGATAAGCCACAAAATTAATTTACAGAATATCTTTGTCACTCTGAAATATTTTTACACTAAAAAAAATTTACACTCGAAAAAAATTTTACACTCAAAAAAAAAATAAACAATTTTGATTAGAATTATTTTATTTGGAGTAAAAAACTTTTTTTAGACATTTTTGTAAAAAAAATTTTTTTTTTTTTTTAGTGTACAAATTTTTTCGAGTGTATTTTTTTTTTTGTGTAAAAATATTTTTGAGTCACAAAAATGCTTTGTAAATAATTTTTGTGGCTCACTAACGTTTTTTAAGGTTTTTTGACGGTTCTTTCAACACGTGAATTTAAGGTGAAACCAATTTGAAATTCACGGTCTTGCTCATAACTCAAAATGATTCCATAAAATTTTCGTGAAAATCAAAATTTTTTCTGTACTACCACATCGCGGTTTAAGTATGGGGGTTTTGGGGATTTTTAATTAATCCGCAATGTGGTTGCCCAAGATTTGTTTTGGGAATTTTTAAAGATTTCGGAAGTTTTTAATACCAAATACACCTATGCTTATTGTTAATAATTATTTATTAATTATTCGTTCAGTGTCTTTTGCTTGATAATTAAAACTCAAATTTGTATTATTTCTATCAAGTTTCAGTCAAAATGCATCTATACGTATACTTATTGTTAGAGTAAATTGAAAACTGTTTATTAATCATACGCTCCGATGCCTTTTAATAGATAATTTTAAATTTCAAAACTTTTTCTGATTTTAAAAATTCGTTTTTTGTTAAAAAACTTGCAAAGAAAATTCAATTTGTTTACTTATTGTAAAATTACATTGTATTAAAAACAAAATTTTAAATATTTATTTTGTCTCCACTTACCTGTTGATGTTTTAATCAAACGTGTTGGACGGTTTTAAACCCATTCCAAACATGTTTGTTGGCAACAGGTGAGTGGTTTAAAACGTTAAGTATGATGATAATATCATAAATTCCCCCCACATTAAATTTTTTTTTAAACATATTGAACTCGAGTATGAGGTATTTTCATATTTTTATTGTTGTTGTTGTTTTAAAGACATCTATCTCCCACTTGTTGTCATTTGTATGTTGTTCTGTACAGTTCAGTCTATGCTGAATTAATTGACTAAACGACTGACTAAACGCCTTCACACAAAAGTGTACAAAAAAAAAAGTAGGAAAATTATAAATTTACACAAGAAGCACATACAACACAAATAGATTCTGGTTATACATCTTACTTACTAGTAGTACTGATGATTGTTGTAAAGTGGTAACGAGTGCATTGAAGTTAAAGTGATAATAAAGTGATAAGAATATTCACAAACAACCAACCAACTGGCTAAATGGACAACCAGCCAGCCAGTTAACCAGGCCAGAAACCAGGCAACTTACCACCAGTTGCCAAGGGTTCATTCATATTGTTGGGTATGAACTTTATAAATATTTTATAATGAATTTTGTTTAATGTTCCCAGCAAAACTTAGATTACCAAATAAGGTATAAAATAAGGTATAGGATCTCTTATTTTATACATTGCAGCATTGATGATTTTAACAGGCGATGAGACTCAAAGTAATGCATCCACATTATCACATAGAATACCAGTAAGGTATAAAATAAGTCATAAATTTATAACAAAGAATACGAGTAAGGTATTAAATATATGATATTTTATAGGTTACGAGAAATGAAATAATATAGCATACCAGAAGATAATATATAAGGTGTTACGAGTAGTGAAAAAGTAATTTTGTATTAAATTTACTCACGTGATTGTAAGTGAGTGTAAGTAGATAAAATATGCTCGTGAGTGTGTGTCGTTAGAAATTTCCTGTCGTGAGCCCATCTCTAGTGTAAACTTATGCATTTTTTTTTTAAATAATTATTTGTTATGTTATTGTTATGCATTATGCATCCAATTATAAATAATGCATTATTCCAAACTTTCAAATAATACATAATGTAACCAAATATAAGTCATCCATGATTTAATGTTTAGAAATAATAAATATGAAATACATTTTTTCCAATAATCATGCATTACGTAGCAAATTATTAGTAATGCATTATTTTTCGCTTGAAAATTATACGTTGTGGAACAAATGTTTGGTAAGACATCCTAAAATAATGCTACAAATAAGGTATATACATTACCTGGTAATGTGTTATATAATCACTACCCATTACCAAAGTTTTGCTGGGTTGTTGTTTTACAATGCGAAAACCAACTACAACAACAACATATTTTACATGATAAAAATGCCAAAGTTGAAGGTTGTATTTATAGTTATCGAGCTAAATAGAACAAACATATGGGTGGGAAACAATATTCCCAGAATATAAAAAAAAAAAACATAAATATGAATTATAAAAGGATTTCAATGTGTATTGGCTGAAATATATATGGGGCAGTCCATGTGAAATCGGACTCTTTGAAATTTTTTTTTTTAGATTTTCCCAATTTGTTTACAGTTTTTAGTAGCCTTTGAAAACTCCTTTGTGGTAAATTTTCAAATTTTTTTGATGAACCGTTCTAAAGATATCGAATTTTTAAAATTTGGTAGTTTGTTCCTTTACTCAAACTTCTTTTAATCAACATTTCTTCGGAACAAACTAATACCCAACCTCCATTTTCTAAGGGGGCTCCCACACAAAACGACATTTTTTAAAATTTGCTCCAACCGCTCTAACTGCCCTAATAATGCCCTTAGAGCAACAAAATGTAAGACCGACCCACATTATTTGTTTAGTCCAAACATTTTCTATGAACATACCTTCCCTCTATCTGTAACTGTTATGGCGGTCCCCATACATTTTTTTTTTATTTTTTGTAAATTTGTTTTATTTAATCAGCTTCTACCGGTCCAATGGTGCGTCCGAGAGGGGTCATTAGTGAGACCGACCCCCATTCATTTTTACCCTCCAACATTTTTGTAAAACATACCACAGCCCTATCTCCACTCGCTAAGTAGGCTTCCATTCAAAATTACATTTTTTATAAAATTTGCTCCAACTGTTATTTGTATGGGAGCCTACTTAGGGAGTGAAGATAGGGCGCAAGTATATTTTACGAAAATGTTGGAGGGTAAAAATCATCAAAAAAATCGGAAAATTTACCACGAAGGAGTTTTCAAAGGCTACTAAAAACTGTAAACAAATTGGGAAAATCTAAAAAAAAAAATTTTTTCAAAGTGTCCGATTTCACATGGAATGCCCCATATATATGAAGGATTTCATTCAAAATATTCTGTTACAAAATTACAAATTAAACAAGTAAAAAAGTTAAATTCCACTTGGCCGAATCTATGAATATCCTCCACAATGCCCTTTTTTAAGGATAGTTAAAGTTTTAACATGAAAAAATTAACAATTTTGATTAGAAATATTTTATTTTGAGTAAAAATCTTTTTTATTGTCATTTTTGTAAAAAAAAAAAAATTACTAATTTTTTTCGAGTGTAAAATTTTTTTCGAGTGTAAATTTTTTTTCTTATTGTTAGTGTAATAATATTTCTGAGTGACAAAAATACTTTGTAAAGTAATTTTGTGGCTTACCAATGTTTTTACAGCTTGTTTTTTTAAGTCTGGTTTTTTCAGCATGTGAATTTAAGGCGAAACCAATCTGAAATTCACAGTTTTGCTAATAACTTTGGAACCACTGGACCGATTTGGCTGAAATTGAATACGAACCAGAACAGGGGAACGACAAAAGCTTCGGCACTCTCAGAATTGTCGTGTTTTTACTCTCGTGTTTTTAACTCTCGTCGTGTTTTTAACTCTCAAATTCGCGAAAACCCCTTGCCACTCTTTTGCTTATAACTAGGGATGAGATTTCTATGCAAATGCATGTTTTTTGTCGATAGTCTAAAAACGATATCGACCAATTATCTTTCCGAATCAAGAAATTTGCGTTAAAATGGCATCGATTTGTTTTTGCATATTTTTGCATATTTTGGTGAAAATGCATATTTTTGCATATTTTGGTTTTAAATGCATATTTTGTGCATATTTCTATCTTTTAAGTGTATATTTTTGCATATTTGGGCATAAATTAGCGAAAACCAAAATTCAAATTTATTTGTTTCAAAAACTATTTAAAATTTTAAAAATTTATCTTGGAAATAAGAAAAATTATTTTTTGTTTGTAATTTTTTTTATAGATTGTGTTAATTTCTAAAAACTCTTGCTTAAATGAAGTTTTAAATGTTACTATTTAAGCCCGGCGTTACTTTTTGCTTTTTAAGAAGTTTTTCCTATGAAAACAAGATTTTTATTGCAGACATTCTATTTTTTATTGCATATTTCTAGGTTTTTTAGTGCATATTTTGAATTTTTTAGCGCATATTTTCGATTTTTTAGTGCATGAAAATCTCATCCCTACTTATAACTTTTGAACCACCTGGCCGATTTCGCTGGATTGCAATACCAACCTGACTAGGTAAATGACCAATATATATGCCAAACTTCAGGAGCCTCCGTAAAGTCTTTTAAAAGTTAGCGTCTTTTCAACAGACAGACAGACGGATCGCTAGATCGTCTAGTAATCGATCGATGATCATGAATATTTATACTTTATGGGGTCCTAGACCAATATTTCGAGGTGTTACAAACGAAATAAAAACTTTTTCTTTTATCAGAATTTATTTTCTTAAAAAAATTATTTTCTGAAATTTTTTTTCTTATTCACTAACGTTGTACAACAATTTTATAATAATTTAAATTAATTCTTTATATCCACGCCCACAAATGGGGCGGGTCAAAAAATGGCATAATATAGTCCCATGGGTCCAAACGCAGTACTTTGAACTTCGTCTGATATAAAAATGTTTTATTTGTTTAATAAAAATACGAAAAAAAAAACATGTTAAAGAAAAGTTCTTCAAGGGAAAACTTTTTTGCCTTGGGCCGATTTTATCCATTTTGTTCAATAATATTTATACTTATGTGGTCACCGACCAATATTTCGATACGTTACACACGGAATGACAAATTTGAGTATACCCACACTGTGGTTAGAGGGTATAAAAAAATAAGTCCTGAAAATTTGTTGAAAAACCTTTTTAAGTCCCGGACACAAAAATTGTTTAGCAAACTTTATTGGTAATTGGGTAAAAATTTCGAAAAAAAGTCCCGATCGCAAAAACTTTTTTCCAACTTTTTTTAAAGTTTTGGAGTAAATAAAATTTATTCAAAATACTTTTCGGAAAAAAAAAAATTAATTTTTTTAAATTTTTTGAAGTTTCAAAAAAAAAAATTGGATTTTTTTGGGAAAATTTAAAAATTTCGAAAAAAAGTCTTGCGACCGGAACTATAGAAAAAGTTTGGACAATTTTTTTATAAATTTCGAGAAAAGTGCCCCGAACACAAAAACTTTTGGCCAAACTTTTTTTTAGGGTTTTGGATTAAAAACATTCATTAAAAATACTTTTGGAAAAATTTTTTTTTAAAGTTCCGAAAAAAAAATTCGGATTTTTTTTTTGGAAAAGTTTAAAAAGAAACAAGTAATAAAGTTAAATTCGGCCTTGCCAAATGTAGTGATACCCTCCACAATTTCAAAAAGATTAGTACAAAAAAACTTTATTTAAAAGGAAATTACTTTTGAAAAAAAAAAATTTTTTGAAAAAAAATTTCCGCGGGGAAAAAAATTTGGTTAAAAAAATCCGAGATTTTTTTCTTTTTTTGTCCAAAAATATGTTTGTACTTGTTTAAACACCATTTGGTGTTTAATTATGTTGACATAAGTCAACCAGCAGCCGAATTAAAGCACTTTGTGTTTTTAGGTTATGTTGAATGTACTAAAATTTTTGAGGTGTCCTAACATTTTCGTTCATAACTTTTGAACCGCGGAACCGATATAGCTCAAATTCAATGCCAAACATTTCGGGGAACTTCCAATAAGTATCTTACATTTCAATCATCTCTGTGTAATATTTTGGTCGTGATCACCATTTCCACAGACAGACAGACGGACATCGGTAGAATGTCTTCAAAGCGATCACTAATCACTTATATACTTTATTGGGTCCAAGAACGATATTTCGATGAGTTACAAACGGAATGACTAACTTATATATACCCTCTATCACTAACAATAAGTAGAGGGTATAAAAATGTTAAAAATGCTTTTGGAAAAAAAATGTCAAAAGTTTCAAAAATTTGTTGGAAAAATTTTTAATTGCTAATTGAGTAAAAATTTTGAAAAAAAAATCCCGAACATAAAAGCTTTTGGCCAACGTTTGTTTTGGGGTTTGGAGCAAAAAAGCTATTAAAATACTTTCAGAAAAAGTTTGGAAATTTTTTTTTAATTTCACAGTCAAAAAATTACTTTTTTACAAAAAACTCTGATACAATAGTCGAAAATAAGAACTAGTTTTGCATGTGTTCATTTATAATTAGTTTCTCAATTAGTGCGAAATGTCCCATATAAATGTAGGTTACAATTTTATTTATTTTTAATTTTACACATGTTGACATTTACAATATAATTAAATTAAACTTCGATAAAAAAATAAATTGTAGCTGTACGCCCCGTGTAAAAAAATAATTATATCAAAACATATCTCCTTTAATAAAAACATATGTGGATTATATATAAATAGATGTAATCAGATCTACTCCATATATATTCATATCTGCTTCAGATATGTTTTGATCCGCAAATTGAGTCTATCTGACAATTTCACATATATGAACATATCAGAAAATGTCTGATCATATATGCCATATATGCCAGATAGACTCAATTTACGGATCAAAACATATCTGAAGCAGATATGAATATATATGGAGTAGATCTGATTATATCCATTTAGATATGATCCATATATGTTTTTATCAAAGGAGATATGTTTTGATATAATTATTTTTTTACACGGGGTATGTTTTTATTTTTATTTTTTCTTTTATATTCTCTCTATAATTGGGTTAAATAACGCAACCGAAAATGAAAGTTCTTTCTCATTTTAGAAGTAGAAGAACAAAAAGATAAAACGAACTTTAAGAACATTTTCAGGTTAATAGAAATTTAATGATTCATGTTAAAGTTAATTGATTAATTTTAGCTGCTGTTGCTGTTCGACTGGCTACCACCACACCACTTTGGGCATTAGACGTCTAAGAAAATTTAAACAGTTAAAAAGAAAATATTGAATTTCATAAATGTCATGTCAAGATGACATGTTAGTCAAACCGTTAGTATCAAATGTTAAGTTTTTTATAGCAAATTTGTTTTTGATAATTAAAAAAATTTCTTATTTATATAAAAGAAACTTAAGAAGCCTGAGATGATAAAATATATATATGATGAAAAGATGTCAACAATTTTGAAGAATGATATTAGAATGTCCTTTAAAAAATTAAAACGGAAACAAGATTTTTTATAATTTTTAAGAATAATAAAATCACTAAAACAAATCAGCATATTTTTTTACTGATTCGACCTAGATTGTCTAGACTGAAATTTAGCTAATCGCGTCTGCATAAACCAGCAGATTTCTCATATGGCTCAAAATTGGTGTATCAGCAGATTTTTCTGCTGATTGGGCAGAGGTTTTACTTGATTGTATAACACAGGTTCACAAAATTTGAGCTTTTTCAATTTGCCTGACCTTTGACACCTGATTTATATGGATTTTAGTGTGCTGATTCCAAATCTGTTATCCAATTGTTTCCATCAGCTCGCGTTCGCGAGCAAATCGCTGTTAAAGAGTCGAAAAAGTGCGTTTTTGACCAATTTTGCTTGGCTATAATTTCCAAAAAAAATTTAGTGCATCAGTTTTAAACACGAACTTAACTATATTGGATGCCAGGATTCCAAAACTGGTATTAGGTTTTTTCTGACAGCTTTAGTTTTCGAGTTATTAAAAAGGGCATAAATATTCAGACAAAAATACAGAGGTCATAAATTTAAAATTTTTATTTTAGCGATATCTCAAAAACTAAAGATGACTCAGCAAAAGTAAGAGCATTTTTGGAATCAGCATATCCAACATACCTAAAATCGTCATTCACTTTTTGGATGTAAGCTAGTGTTGGTAAATATAGACTCACAAACATGCCAAAAATAGCCTATTTTCAAAGTTTCCTTAGGTTATATCTCGAAAACTAGAGCTGACCCAAAAAAAACGGTAGCCAGATTTGAAATCAGCGTACCCCTATTACCCAAAATTAGTTATCAGAACCCGGGAAAAAAAAGTGTTGCCCTGTGTAATCGATGTAAATTGGCAAAATCAGACTTGGGAAAAAAGTTCTTCAATACCCGGTGGAAAATGTTGATATATGCACATTAGGATGGCAGCGAATTTCAACATTGGATTTTTAACCATGTCTGGTCGGAATATTGTGCCACATGGTCACAAACTGATGTGGACAAAATATCACCCAAATCGGATAACTTTAACCCGTGCCCCTTTGAGGTCAAAGTTCAAAAGGTAAAAAAAAAAAAATCCATACAAGCAAAAAAAAATTTTTCGATTTTTTTATTTTTGAATGTTGGTGAGCTTTATTAGCTTATTAACGGCAAAAAAGTTCATTTCGATCGGACAAGTTTTTCAATTCCAAAATGGACTTCGAAAAATGCCTGCGAATTTTGTACTCTTGCCCAAAACATTAAATCGTGATAATGTTTTGCGGAAGATTTGGGTGTACTTGCCAAAGCAAAGTTTTTTTTAGAAAAAATAATGTTATATTACTTTGCTATTCCATGCAAAACGAATTGAAACCCATTAAAAAACCAAAAGAGCTGTACATTTCGTAAGTGAGTGCAAAAATAAGTGCAAAAAAGTGTTTTTACATGTTGGAGAGTATAAAAGATTCGGCACCAAAGTATATAACACTCTCACTTGTTTAATTTACATTTGATAAACAAATGGAAAATTTTTTGGCGAAAAGCTTAGACTTGGTGAAAAAGTAGTTTTGGTAAAAAAAAATGTTTTTTTTTCACGAAAAACAAAATTATGTTAAAAAAAATTAAATGAACCCAAAATTTTTGGTGAAAAAAAAATTTGATGAAAAAAAGTTTATGATGAAAAGAAAAATTTTTTGATGTAAAAAAAAAATTGATGAAAAAAAAAATTTTGGTGAGAAAAAAATTGATAATAAAAAATTTTATAAAAAAATTTGATGAAAAAAAATTTATGAAAAAAATATGATAAAAAAAATTTGATGAAAAAAAATTAATAAAAACAAGTGAGAGTGTTAAATTCGGTTGGGCCGAATCTTTTATACCCTCCAAAATGTAAAAAAAAAATTTGTCAGGGGCGTTTCTTTTTTTGGAGGGGGGGGGGGGGGGGGTTAATGGGGTCAGTGGGGGATGTTGAGAGCACCTTCCCATCGCGATAAATATACCAAATGTTTCCTTGATTTAACAAAATTACAAAAAAACATGCAAAACAAGTGAGAGTGTTAAATTCGGCTTTGCCGAATTTTTTATACTCTTGGTTCAGTTCTTCAAGGGGGAACTTTTTTCCCCCTGGCCCGATTGTGCCCATTCACGAACTTAACCTGCCTATGAACATTAGACATATTTGTGCCAAACTTCAGGAGTCTAGCTGGTTTATTTTGGACTGCATTGTGTTATCTACAGACAGACGGACGGACGGACATTCACAGAATGTCTTAGAATTGTTCATGGATCAATAACATATATGGACTTTTGTCATTAACTTTTAACGCTTGTGATATTTTACTAATTTCGCAATATCATTTTTATTTGTAAACTAGGTGGTACCTGTGAATGTAGATATGTTAAGGGAACCATAATGAGTAATTCTGCAAAGGCACAGCGCAAATCCCAGCAAAACTTAGATTACCAAATAAGGTATAAAATAAGGTATAGGATCTCTTATTTTATACATTGCAGCATTGATGATTTAAACAGGCGATGAGACTCAAAGTAATGCATCCACATTATCACAAAGAATACCAGTAAGGTATAAAATAAGTCATAAATTTATAACGAAGAATACGAGTAAGGTGTAAAATATATGATATTTTATAGGTTACGAGAAATGAAATAATATAGCATACCAGATGATTATATATAAGGTGTTACGAGTAGTGAAATAATAATTTTGTATTAAATTTACTCACGTGATTGCAAGTGAGTGTAAGTAGATAAAATATGCTCGTGAGTGTGTGTCGTTAGAAATTTCCTGTCGTAAGCCCATCTCTAGTTTTAACTTATGCATTTTTTTATAAAATAATTATTTTTTATGTTATTGTAATGCATTATGCATTAAATTATAAATAATACATTATTTCAAACTTTCAAATAATACATAATGTAACCAAATATAAGTCATCCATGATTTAATGTTTAGAAATAATAAATATGAAATACATTTTTTCCAATAATCATGCATTACGTAGCAAATAAAATAATACGTTGTGGAACAAATGTTTGGTAAGACATTCTAAAATAATGCTACAAATAAGGTATATACATTACCTGGTAATGTGTTATATAATCACTACCCATTACCAAAGTTTTGCTGGGATAGTCTCATTATCTCATGGTAAGGAACGTGCAAAGTTGAAAAATGTAAAAAAATCGCTTGATACTCTCATGAAATTTTTCGTTCAAAGTTCCATATTGTTGGGTGCGTTAAAGCTATTGGCTCCAAATTTAATATCGCTTAATCAGTAGACTTGGGCAAGTATTTGGAGTAGGTTCAGTGGATGTGCCATCAATAAGAAAAAAGTTACATGGACCTAAATCTTTGATACCAATTTTTTTCAATTTTCAATTTTTCGAGGTTTTTTGATTGTAGCTTTTGGTGCAAACTGTAATTTTAAAATTCAAATACACGTGGTAAAAGCCCTTGTAAATATGCACAATCTGAGACTGATTCGAGTGATGTGCTCGCAATGGTTACGAAGCTGCAGCTCTCCAAAGATGGGAAGAAAAAACGTGAATTTTTTAAAAAGTCTGTTTTTTGCGAGGCACACTCCCAGTTTTATTCCGAATTGTTCCGAATGCTTTGTGAACTTTATAATTTACCATTTCCCACTTGATTTACAAACGCACCCAAAAAATATTCAATTGCAAAAATTTTATGAACTTTTTAAATTTTTTGCAAAATTTCGATATTTTAGTTTTGCATTATTTGACAGCCAAATGTGCATGGCTAAAAGTTGAACATGTAGAAACAATGGTATGTGCAAATATAATATATCATGGAAAGCAACATTGATCAAAAGTTAATATTGGCGAATTCCGCGGCGTTTTTCTGTTTTTCGTTTTTTGTAAGGCACATCGAGGCCGCTAATCGAAATTGGTCAGTGAAAAGCGCGTTTGGTAGTATTTTTAATGCTTTATCTTCAATCCATTCGCACCCAAAAACAATTGACGTTTTAGTGGTTTTTGGTGGTTTTAAATTTTTGATACTTTTAAATTTAATGGTTATATAAAATCTTACATTACTTAAATAAAGTAGAAAAGAAATGTATTTTGATAGATTTTTACATGTCTTATTCAAATAATATTTCAAAATTAGTCCATTGATTTTTGCAGTCGCGAAAATCGCGAAAAATCGCTAAAATTTTTTTTAACTTTGATAAAATTAGTAATAACGTTAAAATATTTCGTAATAACCTTAATATTAGCATTATTAATCATACTTTGAATAGTTTCAATATTCAGTGAAGGACAACACTGTAAAATGAGACATTTAATATAAAAAAAAAAAAAAAAAATTAAAAATTATTAAATTTTTTTTTCAAAAATGTTGCCTTTAAACCACTGCAGTTTCTTACCTATTAGAGATAAAATAATGGTGTTAACTAAGAATTTGTTGAGATTTTGTTAATGCATTTGGTAATATTTTTCTAAAAAAAATAAAACCGCTGGAAACATTTTTATTTCCAAAATATTGGAAAATGTGCCGAAAAAAAAATTGGTTAAATGCAAATATCTCGATATTTAGCAAAGATTTTATGCATGTTTGAATATGTATTTTAGCTATGGGTAAGCATAATACAAAATGGTACGTTTGGTTAACTTCGGATAAAAAATGTAATTTTGACAATTTTTTTAAAAATGTTAACTTGAAACCGCCATAGTTTTGGGTGCGACCGCTCAAATTAATGCACGCGGACGGATTTGATTTACTTACTTATAATGTAATTTACCTACAAAGTCTTATCAATGTGCCACGAAAAAAAAAATCGCAATTTTTTTTTCTTAAATATTAAAAGTTAATGACAATTGCTCATATACTCTTTGGGGTCCCCGACCGATATTTCGATGCGTTACAAACGGAATGACAAAGTGAGTATACCCCCATACTGTGGTTGGAGGGTATAAAAAGTGTATTTTTTCAGAGGTTGGTTCAGTTCTTTAAGGGGGAACTTTTTCCCCCCTTGCCCGATTTTGCCCATTCACGAACTTAACCTGCCTATGATCATGAGACATATTTGTGCCAAACTTCAGGGGCCTAGCTTTTTTATTTTGGACTGTATTGTGTTATCTACAGACAGACGGACGGACGGGCGGACAGACTGGCATTCATAGAATGACTTAGAATCAATCATGGGTCAATAATATATGGGGCATTCCATGTGAAATCGGACACTTTGAAAAACTTTTTTTTTAGATTTTCCCAATTTGCTTACAGTTTTTAGTACCCTTCGAAAACTCCTTCGTGGTAAATTTTCAGATTTTTTGGATGACCCGTTCAAAAGATATCGAATTTTTAAAAATTGGTAGTTTGTTCCTTTACTCAAACTTCTTTTAATCATAACTTCTTCAATAATGGTCCAAATTTCAAATTTGTTTTTTCAAAATTTTTGTTTTTTTACGTACTTTCTAAAAAAAAATCCCAAAAAATTCTTAAAAGCGCTCTAGTATGCGATTTTTAAGTTTTAAAATTTAAATCTCATTTTTGAAAATGTTTGTACTCTTCGATTTTTTTGAAATTTTTTTGTGCAAAACTTCTATCAATTCTACAAATTTTTTGCCCAGGGAGATCGTGGGATAACGATTATTACCATTTTTTAAAATTTTTTGAAAAAATTTTATTGTAATTTTCCAATCTTAAAATCATTTCTACTGCTTCAATGGTGCGTCATAGAGGGGTCCTTTATAAGACCGACCCCCATTAATTTTTACGTCTTAACATTTCTTTGGAACAAACTAATACCCTATCTCCAATTTCTAAGGGGGCTCCCACACAAAACGACATTTTTTTAAATTTGTTCCAACCGCTCTAACTGCCCTAATTGTGCCCTTAGAGCAACAAAATGTATGACCGACCCACAATATTTTTTTAGTCCAAACATTTTCTCTGAACACACCTACCCTCTATCTTTAACTGTTAAGGCGGTCGCCATACATTTTTTTTTATTTTTTGTAAATTTGTTTTATTTAATCAGCTTCTACCGGTCCAATGGTGCGTCCGAGAGTGGTCATTAGTGAGACCGACCCCCATTTATTTTTACCCTACAACATTTTTCCAAAATATACCTACGCCCTATCTCAACTCCCTAAGTAGGCTCACATACAAAATAACATTTTTATGAAATTTGCTCCAACTGTTATTTGTATGGGAGCCTACTTAGGGAGTGGAGATAGGGCGTAGGTATGTTTTAAAAAAATGTTGCCCTTTTTTGAATTTTTTGGGATTTTTTTTTTAAAAGTACGTAAAAAAACAAAAATTTTGAAAAAAAAAAAAAATTGAAATTTGGACCATTATTGAAGAAGTTATGATTAAAAGAAGTTTGAGTAAAGGAACAA
Source organism: Pegoplata infirma (assembly GCA_963921195.1). Lineage (NCBI taxonomy): Eukaryota > Metazoa > Arthropoda > Insecta > Diptera > Anthomyiidae > Pegoplata > Pegoplata infirma. The sequence goes on along the minus strand of OY992538.1, from coordinate 231,141,024 downwards.
ACTACCAATTTTTCAAAATACGATATCTTTTGAACGGGTCATCAAAAAAATCTGAAAATTTACCAAGAAGGAGTTTTCGAAGGGTACTGAAAACTGTAAACAAATTGGGAAAATCTAAAAAAAAAAGTTTTTCAGTGTCCGATTTCACATGGAATGCCCCATATATACTCTTTGGGGTCCCCGACCGATATTTCGATGCGTTACAAACGGAATGACAAAGTGAGTATACCCCCATACTGTGGTTGGAGGGTATAAAAAGTGTATTTTTTCAGAGGTTGGTTCAGTTCTTCAAGGGGGAACTTTTTTCCCCCTTGCCCGATTTTGCCCATTCACGAACTTAACCTGCCTATGAACATGAGACATATTTGTGCCAAACTTCAGGGGCCAAGCTTTTTTTATTTTTGACTGTATTGTGTTATCTACAGACAGACGGACGGGCGGGCAGACTGACAGACTGACATTCATAGAATGTCTTAGAATCAATCATGGATCAATAATATATACACTTTATGGGGTTTCCGACCGATATTTCGATGCGTTACAAACGGAATGACAAAGTGAGTATACACCCATACTGTGGTTGGAGGGTATAAAAAATTGATGAAAAAAAAATTTATGAAAAAACAAAAAAATTATTAAAAAAAAATGTTGATAAAAAAAACAATTTTTGATGAAAAGAAAATTAACGAAAAAAATTTGATGAAAAAAAATTGATAAAAAAAAAATTTTGATGAAAAAAAAAATTTTTTATGAAAAAAAAAAATTTGATGAAACAGAAAATTAATGAAAAAAAAAAAAAATTAAAAAAAAAAATTTATAAAAAAAAATTTGATGAAAAAAAAAAATGAATAAAAAAAAAAATTGATAAAAAAATGATGAAAAAAAAAGTTTGATGAAAAAAAAAAAAATTTATGAAAAAAAAAAATTTATGAAAAAAAAAAAATTATGAAAAAAAAAAATTTATGAAAAAAAAAATTATGAAAAAAATTGATAAAAAAAAAATTGCTGAAAAAAAAAAATTTGATGGAAAAAAAAATTGATGAAAAAAAAATTTTTTTTTTTGGTGAAAAAAAATTTTTTTGGTGAAAAATAATTATGTTACTTTTTATTCACCAGCTGATGAAAAACGGTTTTATTCACCACGAGGTGAATTATTATCCAAGTTACAAACCCAAGTTATTAAAATTTTTGGTTTTAAGAAAATGAAAATAGTAATTCTTGTTTTCTTTTTCGTTAATTGTTATAGTCAAACTAAGGTGGCGTCCTGCAACTTTTTTAAAATTAGACACCAGCCTAAAAACATTATCATGTTATAAATTATCGCCTCGAAACTGTGGATACTGGGAGATATTTAATTTTAAATAAGATATTATTAATTTTCGTAATAAAAATAGAAAAGTGGTTTAAGTTTTTATCAACATCTGTTAAAAAAAACTGTTAAATCAAACTTTTAATTATATATTATCCACTTTGAAATCTCTTTCAACATTACTTTACATTTTTTATTATTTTTGTTTGAAAAAGATTAAGTTTAGTATAAAAAAAACAAGATATTACATACTGTATTACAAACTAATTTATGTATGGAAGTAACAATTGTCATTAGTTCCACTTAATGCTTGAGTAAATTTTACAATTCCAAAAAAAAAAAAATATTTTAAAAAATCCGCAAAAAAAAAATCCTAAAAAAACTGTATAAAAATCTTTTAAAAATAATAAATGTATTAAAATTAGCAATAAAATATTGAAAGTAAAACTGGTTTAAAAGAAGTTAACAAAAAAAAATTCCTTATTAAGCCAAAAAAAAAAAACTTTATAAAATATCTAAGTTAAACATTACAAGTAGTTTTTATAAAAATGCAAATTAATTATATAGATTTGGTTTAAACAATTTACTACTAATATTTAATAAGCTTAAGTTTGAAACAATTTAAACAACAAAAAAAAAACTTTCAAATATTTATTTTAAAAGCTTCCAAATATGTTTTGACCATATTTGTTAAGAATCTGCTATAATTTGTATGCTTAAATTAAATTTATGCGTTGAAAATGTTGTTAATGGTTTTAAAATTGTTATTGTATGACCATTAATAGATTTGCTCCAAAACCCATAAATGGAATTTTTCGTAACCAAAAATTTATAGATTTTCAAAAAAAAAAATTTAAATAAATTATGTGATGATGCCCTTTAAGGTAATCAGACAAACGCCAGTATTCGTTTTCACGACAACCTTGAAAAATTTATAATAATTTTTGTTGATGCCAAAATTGTTATGTATTTTTAATTGGCTGTTAGAATTTTTAAAGAGGAAGTCAAAGTAATCCTACACAAATAAATGATCTAAATTTAATTGTGAGTTATCGACTGACAAGAGTTTTAAATTTTTATATATGAGTTATTCCATAGAAGTCGAAAACACTTTTTAAATATTTTTCGTATAGAAAAATTCTCAGATTCTTAAAAATTTTTCCTATAAAAAAGCTCTCAGATTCTAAGTTATTTTTCGTATAGAGAAATTTTCAGATTCTGAGACATTTTTTGTATCAAAAAATTCTCTGAATCTGAGACATTCTCAAAAAATTTTCGTATAGAAAAATTTACTGATTCTAAGACATTTTTCGTATAGAAAAATTCTCAGATTCTGACAAATTTTTCGTTTCGAAAAATTCTCAGATTCTGAAACATATTTTGTGTAGAAAAATTTTCAGATTCTGAGACATTTTTCGTATAGAAAAAATTTTTGTATAGACAATTCTCAGATTCTGAGTTTTTTTTCGTAAAGAAAAATTCCCAGATTCTGAAACATTTTTTCGTTTAGAAAAATTCTCAGATTATGAAATTCTTTATATAGAAAAATTCTCATATTTTGAGACATTTTGGGGATAGAAAAATTCTCAGATTCTGAGACATTTTTCGTATAGAAAAAACTCCCAGATTCTTAGACATTTTTCGTATAGAAAAATTCTCAGATTCTGAGACATTTTTCGTATAGAAAAATTCTCAGATTCTGAAAAATTTTTTGGATAAAAAATTCTCAGATTCTGAAAAATTTTTCGAATAGAAAAATTCTCAGATTCTGAGACATGTTTCATATCAAAAAAATTCTCAGATTCTGAGTTATTTTTCGTATAAAATAAATCTCAGATTCTGAGGCATTTTTCGTATAGAAAAATTCTCAGATTCTGAGACATTTTTCGTATAGAAAAATTCTCAGATTCTGAGACATTTTCGTATAGAAAAATTCTTAGAATCTAAAAAAGTTTTCGTATAAAAAAATTCTCAGATTTTGAAACATTTTTCGTACAGAAAAATTTACAGATTTTGAAAAAATGTTTGTATAAAAAGTTCTCATTTTTCTAAAGAAAAATTCGCAGATTCTGAGACATTTTTCGTATACGACGTTTTTCGTATAGAAAAATTCTCAAATTTTGAGACATTTTTCGTATAGAAAAATTCACAGATTTTGAAAAAATGTTTGTATAAAAAGTTCTCATTTTTCGTAAAGAAAAATTCGCAGATTCTGAGACATTTTTCGTATGGAAAAAAATCTCAGATTCTGATACAATTTTCTTATTGAAAAATTCTCAGATTCTGAAACATTTTTCGTATAGAAAAATTCTCAAATACTGACAAATTTTTTTTGTATAAAAAAATTCTCAGATTCTGACAAATTTTTCGTATAGAAAACTTCTAAGGTTTTGAAAAAAAAAAAATCGTATAGAAAAATTCTCAGATTCTGAGAAATTTTTCGTATAAAAAAATTTTCAGATTCTCAGACATTTTTCGTAAAGAAAAACTCTCAGATTCTGAAACATTTTCGTATAGAAAAATTCTCAGATTCTGAGACAATTTTCGTATAAAAAAATTCTCAGATTCTGAGACATTTTTTGTATAAAAAATTCTAAGGTTTTGAAAAAAAAATTCGTATAGAAAAATTCTCAGATACTGAGAACCTTCTAAGGTTTTGAAAAAAAAAATCGTATAGAAAAATTCTCAGATTCTAAGAAATTTTTCGTATAAAAAAATTCTCAGATTCTCAGACATTTTTCGTAAAGAAAAACTTTCAGGTTCTGAAACATTTTCGTATAGAAAAATTCTGAGATTCCGAAACATTTTTCGTATATAAAAATTCTCAGATTCTTAGACATTTTTTGTATAGAAAAATTCTCAGATTCTGAGACATTTTTCGTATTAAAAAATTTTAGATTCTGAAAAATTTTTCGTATAGAAAAGTTCTCAGAAAAAAACTTCTTAAAAGACTTACAATGAAATATGACAGTTTTTTTTAATTAGAAAACTGAAATTAGCTGTAATAACCGGGTTTTTTTATAGATTTTATAGACACATTTACCAGTGTAAGGGTATGAGTTCGATTCTCAGCAAATGCCAACTCGCTATTTTGGAATTTTTAAATATTTTTCCCGTAAAGTATGAAAAAATTTATATTTTTTGAGCCGGATTTGGTTAAAAAATTCAGACATGAATTTTGGTTTAAAATGTATTTTTTTTTTTTCAAACTTTGACCGCTGGTTGCCGACTGAAGATGCCCTTGCAAAAATTTTTCATTAGTTTTCCAAAAAACCAGCTATTGCGTGGTCATGGTTCGGCAGGTATTACGACACGAAGTTCGAAAGTTTAGATTTGACGGGAAGCCCAAATTCCCATACTGTGGTTAGAGTGTATAAAAATTCAGAAAAATTTTAAATAAATCAGAAAGAAAATTCAGAAAATAAAAATAACTAAATCAGATAATATTTCAATTATTCACATAAACAAAAGAAAATTGGAAAATCTAAAGACAACTCAGAAAATTAAGAAGAGTTAATTTGGTTTTCTCAAATCCCAATTAAAAATTAAGAAAAGCCCAATTGAAGCTCAATTGAAATTCTGAAAATTCTATTCAAAATTAAGTAAAGCAATTTGAATAGAATTTTCAGAATTTGAATAGGAATTTCAGAATTTCAATTGAGCTTAAATTGGGTTTATCTAAATTTTTAATTGGAATTTAGGAATTCCAAATGTTCTTTTCTAAATTTCATTTTAGATTTTCTGAATTTCAATTGAGCTTTTCTGGGCGACACACAGTGGGAAAAAACACCAATCTGGCAGGAAAAAAATCATATCTTCTAAACTATTGGTCCGATCCGATAACAATACTTGGAGATTTTATAGCTAAGGATGTGAGCTTTTTGCATAATGAATAATAAGAAACTTTTGTTCAATACAGGGTGCCCCAAAAGGTGTTATATACGACTACCTCAGGAGTATTTTTTTTTTGTACCTGTTAGCTGTGGAAAATTATGTTTAAAATAAGAATTTTATACTTTTTGAAAAGTAAAAGGGGTAATCAAATATTGTTAGTGAAATCTGATAACATTTGGACATATACCCTACATCCAGCATATAACTAAAATATGAGTCTTAGCGAATTTTTAGTTAACCTTTTGTCAATGTATAGTGCCATTGCCTCTTCTGGTGTGTATGATGTCGGTGCTTCAGAGGGGTAAAATACAGCTCTTTTCATCTTTGTATCCCTTTTTGGTGTTTTTTTAATTTCATCTAATAATTGGGCTGCATCTCTCTTTTTAGATTTGTACAGACTTACTTTTGTAGCGACCAATAATTATTCCTTGATGTTATTTTGTACAAGATCCGAAACACGACTCTTCTTGGATTTTTTTGTCGTTTTCAAAAAAGTCTTCAAAGGACGCCCTCGAGGTTGTGACGGTCCTGGTTCTTCGTCTTCTACTAGAAAATCTATATTTTCATTCAACCATATATTGTAATGATTTTCAAACCTATATAAATTGCGAGAAACACTGGCCCATCTACATTAAAATTTACTACACAAATCTCGCACACTAACAGTTAGTTAGTGTTATTTCCAAGTTTGGACAAGATATAATTGATAACTGTTGAGTTCCGATCAGAAGCACTGTCGCATTTACGCCAAACTTCAAATATCTCTCTCCGTTGAAATGACATGTCAAACAAATTTAAAAAAAAAAAAGTTTATTAACCAATTCAAATGATAGTAGTGGTGTTTTTGTCGATTCCTATGAACGCTTAGATAAACTGCTACGACAAAAACGACATCTCCGCTTAACTAAGCTAACTTGGCATTACTTTTTGTTTGTGTCAAAAATGGAAATAAAAATAAGACGTTTGGTAAAAAATAAAGAAATTTAAAAATAAATACAAAAATTCCCCCTCACATTTATTGTTATAGTTTTAAAGACAATTTTATCATTATTATTTTTATGACCACACACAGGAAAGGTGCGTGCAGGAAAGAAATTTGCATCCACAAATCCACGTCCAAGTCAAAAAAATGTGAACTTTCTAAGAGATGATGTCATTTTTGCAAAGAGAAAATTGTTTCCCTTCGGTGGGATTTTTCCCGCTTACCTAACTTTACCTGCCTAAGACCCTAAAACATATTTATGCCAAAATTCAGCAAGACTATATGCATACCCAAACCCCCATCATCTTTATGGTACTAACTTTAGTTTTTTTTTTCTGTGGACCTCTGAATGTACGGTTTGTTAGAACCTTATCTTAATTTTTAAGAAAAAAATGCCTCAAACCTTGAGGATGATTAAATATTTTTAAAATTTATATTTATTTCATGTGCTCTTTTCATCACAAAGTAAAGAAACAAGATTTTTATTGTGTAGTCGTCTGGTGACCGCTACCAAAAGCTTCCCCAGCAAAACTTTGGTAATGGGTAGTGATTATATAACACATTACCAGGTAATGTATATACCTTATTTGTAGCATTATTTTAGGATGTCTTACCAAACATTTGTTCCACAACGTATTATTTTCAAGTGAAAAATAATGTATTACTAATAATTTGCTACGTAATGCATGATTATTTGATAAAATGTATTTCATATTTATTATTTCTAAACATTAAATCATGGATGACTTTTATTTGGTTACATTATGTATTATTTGAAAGTTTGAAATAATGCATTATTTATAATTGGAGGCATAATGCATTACAATAACATAAAAAATAATTATTTTATAAAAAATCCATAAGTTTAAACTAGAGATGGGCTCACGACAGGAAATTTCCAACGACACACACTCACGAGCATATTTTATCTACTTACACTCATTTACAATCACGTGAGTAAACTTAATACAAAGTTACTTTTTCACTACTCGTAACACCTTATATATTGCGTTCTGGTATGCTATATTATATACCTTACTCGTAACCTATAAAATATCATATATTTTACACCTTACTCGTATTCTTCGTTATAAATTTATGACTTATTTTATACCTTACTGGTATTCTTTGTGATAATGTGGATGCATTACTTTGAGTCTCATCGCCTGTTAAAATCATCAATGCTGCAATGTATAAAATAAGAGATCCTATACCTTATTTTATACCTTATTTGGTAATCTAAGTTTTGCTGGGTCCTTCCAGCAGCCATTGTTAGCTGCTAGCCTTTAATTTTCCCTTTCCTGTTTTTTAACCCGATGGTGATGTCCTTAAAACTTATTGGAACTTGAAAATTGATAAAATTTATTGTTTCCGTTTCAGTTTTTTTTTTATTAAAAAAAAAAATTTAAAAAAAATAAAACAAATGAAAATATTTTTTGTTGACATTTAAAATAGACGTAGATAATTTAAAAAGATAACAAATTTAGAAACTTGGTATCATTTTTATAAGTGCTTAATTTTTAAGCACTTTTAAATTTTATGTCTTAGCTAAGCGTATACAGAACAAAATTTGTATGAAATATTTATATTCGGATGGACAAAAACACCACTAGTATTAAATTTATTATTATTTAGACACGACTTTTTTAATTACGAAAAAATAAAGTATTTCGTAACAATATTTTTATTAAGAATTTTTCCACCAACTGAATGCGACTTAAATCGGTTATTTAAAAATCATAAAATTAAAAATAATTTTAATTCAGCACGAACTTTATTCAAGATTTCGACGCTCTACTATGTTAAAAACAAATTACTAACAATCCTTCGCAATTCTCAACATATACGTGAGTCGCGTTCATCGCTGCCTAGGTTTAGAATTATAATTATTGAAAGACCAAAATTACAAAAATAATTTTAAAAAATCGCTAAGCAGGCCTACGCAGCTAATTTTTTGAATAGTAATACTTGATTATATGTAGAATAATCTATAATTAAAGATTAAGCAGCATCTGACAGCGTTTTTTTTGTAGCTCCATAAAAATTTAAACAAGTTAAAAAAAAAGTTGTTTATGTAATTCGTTACGAGGGAGCCCTTGCAAAACAGATAACGTATGGAAATTTATACGTAATATACCTAACAGCACCCTTTAAAAGAAAATAAACACTTGGTAGGTAACGGCTTACCCCTTCCGATACACGGCGATGACAAGTTTACTATTATAAACACTTAACTGCGATAGCCCAATAAATTGTCAACATTTGATGGTGTGTATTTCCCTAATGGGTTGACTAAACTTTAAGTTCTTAACGGATAAAAACGCAGCAACTATCCCACTTTAAAATCGCATTATAACTTTGTTAAAAACTGTTAGTTATTTTTTATATTATTTCCTGCTAGATTGGCAATTTTTCCCACTGTGCGACACGAAATAACTCCCACATGAAATAACTCCCACCTAAAAAATGAAATAAGTCCCAAAAAAAAACTCCATACAAAGTTGGGAGTTATTTCATTTGAAATTAAGTGGGACTTTTATCATTTTTGTTGGGAGTTATTTCATAATTTTTTCGGTGGGAGTTCTTTCATATGAAAGAACTCCCACTACAATACCCAGCAAAAAATAAGGGAAGTTGTCCAAATCAAACCACTTCTGAAGTACTCCAAAAAAAGCAGTTAACCCCTGATTTATTATTCAAATGGAAATACTTTTAAACAACTTCCAAAAATTGATATATAATGTCATAAATTATGGCTTGCACCACTTCCAAATATAGACATTAGTATGCACTTCCTCACTAAAGAAATCTCCACTTTAAAACTTCATTAAAAAATTTGGAAATTATCAATAATTATTTAATAAATATTGGTTATTTTACAAATGCTTTATATTTAAAAATTACATGAAATAATTCAATTAAGGAATGTATTAATAAATTATATTAAGCTTCTTACGTATAGTAAGGAAAAATTATGAAAATTCAGAATATTAGGTTTGATTTTTGTTTTCTATAGCTTTTTCCTACAGCTTTTTTTTGGTAATATCCAAGTTTATGACTATTATAAACTCGGTTTTAGCAATAGCACTGTTTTCGCATAACCGTATATACGCCCACCTATACAAATTTTAAACTATCCACGCTTATTTTTAACTTGTATAATTATTGGCATTAAATTTAAGTTTCGATAAAAAGTTCGCATTTGAAAATAAAATGTTTTTTTTTCCGTGTTTGCTTAAATAAACTTTGACATTCAACAAAAGTGGTGCCAAAAAAAATTTTAAATTTTAATGTTAAAATATAAACGGTTACGCGAAAACAGGACTAATGTTTCTTGCTATCAAAAAATATGGTTAAACGAATCATAAAACAATGTTTCAACTAAACCGTGTTTTACCATAGCAATGCGAATGTGCTATAATCCCGTATTCTCATACACGTCTTTTAATTTTAAATTAATCGACTCGTTTAGTATTTATTCCATTACAACGAAATTACACTATATAGTAATAGAATGATGAGCTAAAACGAGTCGTTTAATTTAAAACGAGTCGTATGCGATTCCTACTTTTTTTTTCCTTCCTTTTTCTTTCTTTTCTTTTTGAAATTTTTTCGGGGGGTGGGGGGTAATTTCCCCTTCCCCCCCCCCTTGTAGCCGCCCTTGTTATTTTATTTTTACTACATTTTTATTGTTTTGACTACAAATGTTAGTAGTTTTTACTACATAAGTCAGTTGTTTTTTGTCAGTTAAAATAACTAACATTGTTAGTTGATTTAACTGAAAAAGTAGTTGACCCCAAAACAACTTACAAAGTAGTTATTTTAACTGACATTTTCAGTTGATTTTACTAACATAATTTTTTGAGTGTAGTGTTTAATCACTTCTTAAATATACAATATTATGCATTCGCAATGAAGTGGTTAATAAGTATAGTCAAAAATTCAAAGTTATAGAATAGTATGAAGACCACTTCATATGTACTGAAAAACGAGTTGAAACAACTACTTACTTGCTGCGACAACTATATGAAAATGTAATGAGATATTCAGTAGATATTCACTACTCCAGAAGCAGTAGAAGTCCTTTTTATCATTGTTCTAAGTAATGTTTTTTTTTGCTGGGTAGCGATGAAATAACTCCCACTATTGTTTAATTGTTGGTGGAAGTATCTGGAACATTTTGACTTATAGAATATTATTATTAATAAATTAAAATTCGTTGTGATTTTGGTACCAAAGTTTAGGACGAAGTGCTTTTTTAACAAATTTGTATGTTTTAGAAATTGTGCTTCCAAAACTGGCAAGGATTTTTTAGGTAAGAGCGCACTACAGCCGAAAATATTTTCGTTAGAATACAAAATTGTTATAAAAAAGCGAAGAACGCAAAAGTTATCCAACGTGTTGCGTTTTCGATAACATAGAAAGTTTTTCGATAACATACAAGATTGTTGGAAAAGCACCGCGAATGAAAATTTAAAAGATTTAATTAGAACTTGTTGTAAAAAGCGCCGCAGGCGAAAATTGTTGTAAACTTGTTGTAAAAAGCGCCGCAGGCGAAAATTTGGTACAAAAATCGCGGCGATTTTTTGTACCAAATTTTCGCCTGCTGCGCTTTTTACAACAACTTCTGATTAAATCTTTTAAATTTTCGGTTACTTACAAGTTTGTCGCAATAAGCGCCGCATGCGAAAATTTGGTACCAAAAATCGCGGCGATTTTTGGTACCAAATTTTCGCCTGCGACGCTTTTTGCAACAAATTCTGATTAAATCTTTTAAATTTTCGGTAAAATACAAATTTGTCGCATACGGCGCTTTTTACAACAGGTTGTAATTAAATCTTTTAAATTTTCGGTAACTTACAAATTTGTCGCAAAAGGGACCGCAGGCGATAAATTGGTACCAAAAATCGCCGCGATTACCGAAAATTTGATAACAAAAATCGCCTACATTTTTTCGAATACGGAGCTTCATACAAATGTTTGATGCGATGTTTGAATTTAACCGAAGCAAGTCAAATAGAACACTCAATGTATTTTTGCATGTTTTCGAAAAACTCTGAAAAAAAAAACAAATCAGCCGTCAGTTTCGCATTTCGCAGTTATTATAACTTGTTTGTATTGTACCGAAAGTAAGAACAGGATCCTCGTGCTCGACTTAACTGATATATTTTCCCTTATTGTTTGTTTCATTTTTGTTGAGACTTCTAAATTTTTTTATTGGGACTTCTTTCATTATTAATGGGAGTTATTTCATTGGCACTAATTTCATTTTGTAGGTGGGAGTTATTTCATTGTGGTTGGGACTTATTTCATTTTTTTCTCCATTGGGACATATTTCATTTTTGGTGGGATTTATTTCATTGGGAGTTATTTCGTGGGAGTTATATCATGTGGGAGTTATTTCGTGTCGCCGCTTTTCTGTACTTCAATTCAGTTTTTTCGATTTTAGTTGGGCTTTTCTTAATTCCAATGAGCTATTCGGAGTCCCGGATGATCCCCATTGTTAAACTCATTTAAGTAGTGCTTTTAAAAATAGACTTTAATTAACTAATTATTTAAACAAATATTTCTCATTTTGTTTATATAACTGTTAACATAAATAGTCTTGCAATTTATTAACCTCAAAAATTCTAGACAAACCGTTGGTATGTTTTAACAAAAGTTTGTACCATTTATTAATCGTTTTAAGCATACAAACTATGTTTAATTTGTATTTCTATTATTATTTTGTATTTTGTCTAATACTCGTAACATTATTATTGTTCTTTAACAAATACTTCACTTATATTTATATTTTTTTTTATGTACATAACACAAAAAAAGAGTTTTTTTTTTGTATGAAATGTACGTAGAAATAACTGTGTGTGTTGCAAGCAGCACACCTGTGTATATTTATCTCAAATATACCCACAGTGCACATTAATATGGTGGTAATAATCCAGCAAAAAATATAAGACTGGTTAGAAGAGGTTGCTTATACACTAAGTTTTAAAATCGATTAAACGGTTTTCATTTGAATTTTGCTAAAATTTTCGGATTCTAAAAGTAAAAAAAGTGATTTCAAAGAAGAGCTTTTACAAAAGCTTTAAGCTTTTTTAAAATTAAATCTGTCAAACAGTTTTGTAGAGACTGTCATTTCATTTTGTTAAATTCGCGGGTTTTGGAAGTAAAACTTTAAATTTTTAGGAGAGTTTTTTCAAAAGCTTTAATTTTTTTTAAAAACACATCGGTTGAATGGATTTTAATAGATTATAATTTGAATTACGCTAAAATTAGCGGGTTTGTAAAGAAAAACATGTAATCTCCCAGGAGAGCTTTTACAAAAGATTTAAGCTTTTTTAAAAGTAAATCTGATAAACGGTTTTGTAGAAACTCACATTTCATTTTACTTAAATTCGAGGGTTTTGGAAGTTACACTTTAAAGTTTTAGGAGAGCTTTTTTAAAAGCTTTAAGTTTTTTAAAAACACATCGGTTGAATGTTTTCTTTTTATAGATAATAATTTGAAAAACGCTAAAATTCGAGAGTTTTTGAAGAAAAACATGGAATAGCCCAGGAGAGCTTTTGCAAATGCTTTAAACTTTTTTAAAAGTAAATGTATCACATAGTATTGTAGAGACTGTCATTTCATTTGGGATAAATTCGTGGGTTTTGGAAGTAAAACATTAAATTTTTAGGAGAGCTTTTTCAAAAGCTTTAAGTTTTTTTAAAAATACATCGGTTGAATGGTTTTTAATAGCTAATAATTTGAATTACGCTAAAATTCGCGGGGTTTTCAAAAAGATGTAATCGGCCTGGAGGGCTTTTACAAAAGCTTTAAGCTTTTTTAAAAGTAAATTTGTCAAACGGTTTTGTAGACATTGCCATTCAATTTTGCTTAATTTCGCCGGTTTTGAAAGTAAAACTTTAAATTTTTAGGAGAGCTTTTTTTCAAAAGCTTTAAGTTTTTTAAAAACACATCGGCTGAATGGTTTTTAATATATTATAATTTGTATTACGTTAAAATTCTAGGGTTTTTGAAGAAAAACATGTAATCGCCCAGGAGAGCTTTTACAAAAGCTTTTATTTTGTTAAAAGTTTTTATGTAAAAATTTTTAAGTACCCATTTTTTTTGCTGGGTTAGCATACATACAACTTTAAAACGTTTGTTTTTCAATATGCGGCCAAGTTTGTATAGCGGCTCTCTTTTCTTAATTTTCAACAATTCATACCTAGAACATTAAGTTAACTGCCTGCTGCATACTACTTACAATATTAGCTTAAGCTTCCAAATAAACTTAATAACATTAACAACAAAAAAAATTTTTTTTTTCAATTCTAAGCCGTCTAAACTGTTATTTTTTTTTCTATTCAAAATGAAGTTGCTAAAGTTAAACTGCAACACAAAAAAATATATCCATTTTAGACTTGAGAATTTTTCCATCAATAAAGTCAATAACTTACAATGACTTTGATGAAGAACTATTGTATTTTGTACATGAATGAATGAGTGATTTTTTTTTTTTTTTGCTGTAAATAATAGTACAAAAAAAGATATGGAACATAAAAGACCCGCCTTTTTTTACGGTTTAATTTTTTTTATATTTTTTGCTTAAAAAGAAGTGTTAAAATTGTAGACATGCTTAAGCATGTTATTGATATGAATTGTTAAAGTAATTTGCATAAAAAATCAGTGAAAAAAATTCTTAAAAGATTTACAATGTTATATGACAGCTTTTTAATTAGAAAACAGAAATTAGCTGTAATAATAGGGTTATTTATACATAAATTTACCAGTGTGAGGGTATGAGTTCGATTCTCAGCAAATGCTCTCTGTTGAGAACAGCGTACTAGTACTCGGTTAGGTAAAATTCTATTAGTTAACATATTTATATATATTTTTGAAATAAGTGCGCTTCCATAAAAGGCCCGGCCGAAAAATATGTGTTTCCCAAACCCCACGGTTCAAAGTTAAAAGTCGACTTGGCCGAATCCATTAAATCATGAATCCTTATTAAATCAAGATAATGGTTTGCTGAAGATTTGGGTGTAAGCAAAGTTTATGTTTAGAAAAAATAACGTTATATTCATTTGCCATTCCATGCAAAAACGAATTGAAATATCGGTAGAGGGCCCCATTAAGTTTATATATTATTGATCCATTTCTAAGAATGCAAGGTGCAATCCAAACAAAAAGAGCTGTAAATTTGGTAAATGAATGTATCACTGAAGTGCAAAAGTGTTTTTTCATTTTAAAGAGTATACAAGATTCGGAACCAACGAATTTAACACTCTCACGTGATTTTGTACATTTGTTAAACAAATGGAACATTTTTTAGAATTGATGAAAAAACATTTTGGTAAAAATAATTTTTTCATGAAAAGCAAAATTATGACAAAAAAATTTTTTTTTTTGAAGAAAACAAATTTTTTTGTGAAAAAAAGATCGATGAAAAAATGTTTTTAAAGAAGAAAAAATATTTTTAATCAAAAAAAAACTTTTGATGAAAAAAAAAAAAATTAAAAAAAATTTGATAAAAAAATATTTAATAAAAAAAATATTTTTCGATAAAAATAAAAATGGTCAGGAAAAAAAATTCTTTGATTTAAAAAAAAAATTTAGATGAAAAAATATTGGATGAAAAAAAAAAAATTGATGAAAAAACACTCAGAAAAAAAACTAACTAAAAAATTTGAAAATTAACTAAATCCAAGGAAAATTGATAATGATTTAGCTCCATTGCCATGTGTTCCTACTTTTTAGTTCACATTTTTCCTAACAATAAGGACCAATGTGAACTAGAAAGGGGGAAAAAATTTCCTATTTTTTAGTTAAAAAAAACATTTCTGATGCGGACATTTTTCCTAAAAATTAGTTAATTTCATATTTTTGATTGGTTTATTTATAGACTAGCATGTGAATACACACAGAATTCTCATTATGTACATTTTTTATTTTAAATATAAAAAACGTTTGTTTCTTATGGTCAAGTAATAAATTTCATTAGTTTTTAAAGTCAAATTACAACAAAGACTTTGTATTTAACGTTTGTTCCCAGACTATGGGAAAACACGCCAAAGCCAAGGCCTTTGTTGTGATTAAAATATTATTTTTTCCCTAACACATACATGTGTAGAAAAAAATGTAAACATTAAATTTATTACTTGTTATACAAGACCAAACTCTCTTTTTCATATACTACAAATAATAAACAAAATGTGAACTACAAGCAAGCATGAAAAAAAAAATAAATCAACAAAACAATTTCAAGTTATGAAAAATTTACTAAACTTGTGGAAAAAAACTTCCTCAAATTAAAGAAGATAAATATGATGAACTAATTGGTAGGAAATTAAGTCCTAAAACTGAATTTTTTGAACTAAATTTTGCTTTTAGAAATATGTCTTAAAAATCAAGATTATTTTTCAATTATTTAGGGAAAAATTATTTGACGTTAAGAATTTCTTCCATGTATTTGGGAATTCCATTTAAGGAAAATTATGGCCTATTTAACAGTCCATGAACTAAAATTTTTTCCTAAGTAAAAGTTGGGAAAATTTCCCAAATTTTAGTTAAATTTAACTAAATTGTGGGAAAATTTATAAACCATTTTGAAGAAAATTTTTCCAAAGTTTAAGTTAATGGATTTTTTTGAGTGTAGAAAAGCTAAATTCGACTTTGCCGAATCTATGAATACCCTCCACAATGCATTTTTTTTAAAGGGTAGTACATTTTTTAACGTGAAAAAATTAACAATTTTGATTAGAAATATTTTATTTTGAGTAAAAAACTCTTTTTTTGTCATTTAAAAAAAAAAAAAGAAAAAATACAATTTTTTTTTTGAGTGTAAAATTTTTTTCGGGTGTAATGCTTTTTTTACTGTACAAATATTTCTGAGTAAATGCACCCACAAAATGTATGGGATGTGCAAAAGTGTATTTTTTATCGCTCCCCGCTCATTTTCGGTTGAGTTGGGAGTAAAAAATAATATCTATCCAGAAATTGGACTTCTAGGTTGCAAACAGGCCAAGCGGTTTGAACTTTTGACCTCAAAAATGGGCTAAAAAAACTTTAAAGATTAATTTGGCTGTAACTCTTAAAATAAAAGTTTTTCGCAATTAACTTTCATAACAATTTTTTTGTAGAATCAAAATGCAAAGATTTTTCTCTCATACTGTTTTGACCTAAATATGTCCGATAGCGGTGTTTTAAGCGGTTAAAATCGAAATTTGGGTCAGAACTTTTTTTAAAAAAATTCTCGTAATCTTTAAAATTGGGGAAAATTTGAGCTCTTTGCACAATTCACTAGGGTATTGAATATAGTTTCCAAAAAAAATTTTTTTTTGCAAAAATATATCGACCCTTCCAGGAAAAAATTCCAAAATTCTACTCTGAATCTCATCTTTTTACTATTCAACCTCAATATAGGCGAATATTCACTTTGTAATTCCGTGAGTTTCGCAACGAAACATCTGTCTAGGATTTCCCTAAATATATATGGGGTATTCAGTGCCAAATTGGACACTTTGAAAATTTTTATTTTAGATTTTTTAATGATTTTTACATTTTTTTAAAACCCATTAAAACCCCCATCCAAGTTGGTTTTGAAATTTTTTAAATTACCCGTTCCAAAGATATCGAATTTAAAAAAAAAAAACTATCGTTTTCCGTATTTTTATCATAACAAATTCAAAAATGGTCAACATTTTCTTGTTTTTTTTTTTTAATTTTTGTTTTTTTATTAAAAATTTCTTAAGGTGTTCTAATATGCGATTTTTAAATGATTACACTCTTTGATTTTTTTAATCTTTTCTTAAAATTTTTTATTTGATTTTTTTTTTTTTTAATTTTTCGTGGTAAACTTAATATTTTCTTAAAATTTTAAGCTTAAGTAGATAGTGGGATTATGGTAATTAATATATTCAGCGGTTTTTGAATTTTTTTTTGTTGTCTTCCAATCTTTATTAAAACACTGAAGAAAAAACTAAAATTTCAACAAATTGTTTCGAATTTGGACCATTTTTAAAGAAGTTATAAGTAAAAAACAGACAAACGTGTGATTTTTTTTTTAATCGATATTTTTTGAACGGATTATCAAAAAAGATCTCAAAATTTACTTGGAATGGGTTTTTGAAGGGTACTAAAAAATTTAAAAAATTAAAAATTAAAAATTTTCCAAGCGTCCGATTTGGCACTGAATACCCCATATATACTATGTGGAATCCTAGACTCATCTTTCGATGCGTAAAACACGCAATGACAAAGTGAGTATAGCCCCATAACGTGGTTGGAGGTAAAAAAAATTGTGGTTCAGAGTAGGATTTTGGCAATTTTTCATGGAAGGGTCGATATATTTTTGCAAAAAAAAATTTTTTGGACAACTACATTCAATACCCTATTAAATTATGCAAAGAACTCAAATTTTCCCCAATTTAAAAATTTACTACATTTTTTAAAAAAAAAGTTCTCACACAAATTTCGACTTTAATCGCTCAAAACACCGCGATCGGACATATTTAGGTCAAAACAGTATGAGAGAAAAATCTTTGCAATTTGAATCTACAAAAAAATTGTTGTGAAAGTTAATTGCGTAAAACTTTTATTTTAAGAGTTACAGGCAAATTAATCTATAAAGGTTTTTTAGCCCATTTTTGAGGTCAAAAGTTCAAACCGCTTGGCCTGTTTGCAACCTAGAAGTCCAATTTCTGTATAGATATTATTTTCTACTCCCAACTCAACCGAAAATGAGCGGGGAGCGATAATAAAAACAATTATGCACATATGGGTGCTCTAATGTACACAAAATATTGTATTTTTTGTAAAAAAAAACTAAATTTTTTTTTGTGTAAATTTTTTTTGAGTGTAAAATTTTTTTGAGTGTAAAATTTTTTTTGAGTGTAAAATTTTTTCCGAGTTTAATTTTTAAGTTACCAATGAGCAAAAACATTTAACATCAACGAGTAATTTTTCGATGGTCTCCGATTTTTATAAAATTTTGTGAGTGTGTGTGGTAGTGGACACATGTATTAAAAAAAAATATTTTTTGTTTTTTTTTTGAAAAGTGTGGCAACTCTGAAACTTTAAAGTTTAGTAATTTGCGGCATAGGGACTCCACTCAAAAGGTCATAACTTTTGTTGTGTAAGAGATATTGACAAGCGTCTTTTTGCATTGGATAGGTAAAACTATGGGGATTAATAAATTAATTTAAAAAAAAATTGTAGAAATTTTTTTTTTATAAAAATTTTTGGAAAAAAAAATTCAAAAATGTTTTTTTAAAAAAATGTATTTTTAAGATTTTTTAAAATTTGTATTAAAATGGCCAATGATATGGTCTAAATACCCTGAAAATTTCAGAGTGGGATTCGTAATAGTTTTTGAGATATCACAAAAAATGTAGAAGTATATACGAAAGAAAACAAGAAAAAAATTAAAAAAAAAAAATAAAAATATATTTTTTTTTAAAAATATATTTTTTAGATTCTGTATATTTTTTATACAAATAGCCAAATATGTGTTCAAAACACCCTGAGAATTTTAGAGTGAGATTATTTATAGTTTCTGAGATATCACAAAAATGTAGAAGTGGAAGCTTAGAAATAATGTACAAGAAGAGAAAACTGGTTACCTCCAATGAAATGTCCATGTTTATGTAATGAAAATTGAAATTGGGAAGTTACCCCTTACTGATATTTTTGGTTTTTGTTGGGATGCTACAAGAAAAAGTATAGAGTTCTGTATTTATAGCTTTTGAGCGCAGTTTCTTGTTTACATATTTCATATAAATAATGTTAATTACAGTTTTTTTTTAAATAATTTAAAATTTGTAATATTGTGAAAGTAACTATCAGTAAGGGGTTACTTCCCAATTTCAATATTCATTACATAAACATGGATATGTCATTGGAGGTAACCAGTTTTTCTCTTCTTCTACACTTTTTCTAAACTTCTACTTATACATTTTTGTGATATCTCAAAAACTAAAAATAATCCCACTCTAAAATTTTCAGGGTGTTTGGAACACATAATTGGCTATATGAATAAAAAATATAAAGAATCTAAAAAATATATTTTAAAAAAAAAAAATATTTTTAATTTTTTTTCAACATTTTTTTCTCGTTTCATGCGTACATACTTCTACATTTTTTGTGATATCTCAAAAACCATTTCGAATCCCACTCTGAAATTTTCAGGGTATTTAGACATTATTATTGCCCATTTTTATACAAATTTTGAAAAATCTTAAAAATACATTTTTTTTAAAAAACAATTTTTAATTTTTTTTTCCAAAATTTTTTATAAAAAAAAAAATTATATAATTTTTTTTAAATTAATTTACTAATCCCCATAGTTTTACCTATCTAATGCAAAAAGACGCTTGTCAATATCTCTTACACAACAAAAGTTATGACCTTTTGAGTGGAGTCCCTATGCCGCAAATTACTAAACTTTAAAGTTTCAGAGTTGCCACACTTTTCAAAAAAAAAAAACAAAAAATATTTTTTTTAATACATGTGTCCACTACCCAGGGTTGCAAAAGTTGGTACAATTGTACCATTTTTGGTACAATTCGAAGCTCAAAAGTACAATGGTACACCAATGACTCATTTGGTACAATTTTAAATCCTTCTCAGATTATGTTTTTTTCATGGAATTTACCCAGTTTATAGTTTTGATTGATTTACTGTGTCGACTGGATCCATGTTTGGCCAGATCTGAAATTGGTGTAAAAATACGTACAAACCAAATTTGAGTGAAATAGGCTAATATTGTACCAATGGGCAGGTTTAAGTAAATATCGGGAGGACGTTTAAACGACGGACTGGAAAACATCGCAATATCGACTCAAAAATTGATTCTGCGTCGAACGGTAAATAAAGATAGCTGCCAGTCAATGTGCCAAAAGAGTACTTCATTCAAAAAATACATGGGGGTATTCGGAATTTGCCAGCCCTGTTACTGGTGGTAAAAGAGTAATTTTCTTCATTTTCTTTCTTGAAAAATATATGTATTTTTTGAAAAAAGTAATATTTTGCTACATTGCCAGGGCTGACAGTAAGATTCTGAAGACCTCTCATGTATTCTGAAATGTATTTTAAAAAATTGATCATTGATCACCAGTACTAGGACTCTGAATACCACCTTATACACTTTTAAAGCACAAATAAAGTACAAATGTAAATTTTATAAAAATTGGTTTTTAATCAATGTTTTTTCGTTCCTTTTTTAAATTAAAATAAAAAAAATAAAACAAAAAATTTTGGTACAATTGGGGTCGAAAAAGTACAATTTTGTGAGCTCGTTGGTACAATTTTGATGTATTCATTTTGCAACCCTGCCACTACAACACACACTCACTAAATTTTATAAAAATCGGAGACCATCAAAAAATTACTCGTTGATATTAAATGTTTTTGCTCCAATGCTTTTAAAACTAAACAAGTTTAAAAAGCATTGCTTTAAAATTAAACAAGTTTGAAAAGCATTGTTTAGTTACCACCAATGCCTTTAAAACTTGTTAAAACACGTGGCATTTTAGATGAAACTAATCTAAAATTCAGGGTTTTGCTTATAACTTTTGAACCACTGGACCGATTAAGCTGAAATTTAATACCAAACAGACCCGGGGAACGGCAAAGATACATGCCAAGCTTCAGTAGTCTCATTGTTGTCTTTCGAAAGTTATCGTGTTTTTTTTCTCGTAAATTCGCGAAACACCCTTGCCGAAATTTACTCTTTTGCTCATAACTTTTGAACCACTGGACCGATTTGGCTGGATTGCAATACCAACCTGACCAGGTAAATGACAAACATATATGCCAAACTTCAGTAGCCTCTGTAAAGTATTTCAAAAGTTAGAGTGTTTTCTACGGACGGACAGACAGACAGACGGACGGACGGACGGACATCGCTAGATCGTCTTCAAATCGATCGAGGATCATGAATATATATACTTTATGGGGTCCTAGGCCAATATTTCGACATGTTACAAACGGAATGACAAACTTATATATACCCTCTATCCCTAGATTGGAGGGTATAAAAATCCGCGATTTTTTTGTCAAGAAATATGTTTGTACTTCTTTAAATACCATTTGGTGTTCAATTATGTTCAAATATTTCAACCAGCAGAAGAAATAAAGCATTTTGTATTTTTAGGTTATGTTGAAAGTACTAAAATTTTTGAGGTGTCCTTACATTTTTGTTCATAACTTTTGAACCGCTGAACCGATATCGCTCAAATGCAACACCAAACTTCTCGGGAGATCTTCCAATAATTATGACAAGTTTCAGTCATCTCCGTGTAATATTTTGGCCGTCATCACCATTTCCACAGACAGATGTACATCGCGAGAATGTCTTAAAATCGTTCGGGATATATTTTTGGGGTCCCAGGCCGATATTTCGATGAGTTACAAACGGAATGACAAACTTATATATACCCTCTATCACTAACAATAAGTGGAAGGTATAAAAAAAAAATAGAAAAAATAAATTGTTTACAAAACACAGGAAAATTAAAAAAAAAAATTTGCTTATTGTGGAGAATATTTTGGATTTGGCTCAGCCCTTAAAAAAAATTTACACTGCAAAAAAAAAAATCAAAATTTATTAAATCAGCTGTTTTATTTCAACAACTAAAGTTAATATAACTGCATCCAACCGCTTTGTTTTTTTTTAAACTTTTGTTTTCTTTCCAACAAAGTCAACCACAACTTTCTTAAATACACTTTACTAAAATAAAATACTCGTTAACCATTTGTTTAATATCGCTTTACTTTGTGAAAGGCTGCTTAAGGGGTAAACAAAAATAAACAAAAAAAAAAAATATAAAACAATAAGATAAATTTCTTTAAAAAAAAATAACAACAAATATATATAAAGAAAAACTTTTAGTCAGATGCAAAGTGTCTTTCAAAAAATAAAATAAATATTTAAATAACTAAGAAGAGCTAATAAAGAATTAAAAAAAAAAAAAAATAAACAGATAACCGGAACACAATGTATGCATAGTAAGTTTCATTAAAAAAATAAAAACAAAAAAAAATATAAAAATAATTCTGGAAAAACAATGCATTTGTATTATTTAATAATTTTTACATATTTTTTTTATTTTATAAATTTTTAATGTTTGTTTTAAATGGATTTTGTAAAGCAGTTCTCTTTGCACAAGTGCTATTTTTATTTATAAAGCAGTTAAAAAAAAACGCGCTATTTAATTTTTCACAATTCAGTGAATTTTAATATTTCATTAACTTTGATCTATTATTAAAAAAGTATATTTTTTTCATGGTCAGAGGGCCTATGAAATGAAAAGATAATTATAAATAAGCGCTGTGATTTTTATGCACAATGTATGCTTAAAATATTTATTTAAAATACTAAATATGTGGATTTAAAAAATATTTTTTTTATGAAAATTACAAGTAAAAATTTGGTCGAATCCATGAATACCCCCCGAATGCCCAATTTATAGTGCTGTAATTTTTTAACGAACAAAAAAATTTTATACAAATTTTGATGAGAGTTAAAACACCTCACCTGTTTGTGAATAAAAGAGTTTTTCACCAGCTGGTAAAAACGTTACAAAATTAATTTTGATTAATTTTTTTTTCATCAACATTTTTTTCACCAATTTTTTTTCATCAAATTTTTTTTCAAAAGTTTATTTTTTGTTATCAATTTTGGGTTTTTTCAGCAAGATTTTTCCTCAAAATTTTTCAATTTTTTTTCAGCAATTTTTTTTTTTCTTCAAAAAACTTTCTTTTCATCAATTTTTTTTTATTATTTTTATACCCTCCACTCTAGTGATAGAGGGTATATATAAGTTTGTCATTCCGTTTGTAACTCATCGAAATATCGGTCTGGGACCCCATAAAGTATATGGGGCATTCCAGGCCAAATCACTCACTTTTAGACCCGACCCCTTTCGATTTATTTTATTTTTGGATATGTTTTAGTACTTATTAAATGCAACTTGGACACACATTTTCAGCCTTTTATTCCAAGATGGTGTTGAGTAATAAATTTTTCAAAATGGCGATTTTTTCAAAAAAATTTAAAAATTAAAATTTTCAATTAATTTTGACCAGTTAAAAATATAGATATCTTAAAAAAAGTTGGACAACGTTTTGTTGGTATTTAAATATAGTTTTAGAAAAAAATATTAAAAAAATTATTCGAAGTAATTATCACCTATTTTTTAATGTTTAAAAATTAAAATCGACTTTTTAAAAAAGTCCGAAACCTTCGATTTTTTTTTTACAAACGCCTAAAAGTTCTACTCTAAATTCCGCAACTTTTAAGCCATAATTCGAGATGTGATCGCAATTTGTTCTATTTGTTTTCAAATTTTGAAAATTGCACCTTTTATTTTTTGACTCTGATTTATTTTATTTAGTGCTGCAAAAAAAATAAATTGGTAGATACTGACCCTAACTTACCCTAGATATATTCATTTCGAGGTAAAATACGCCTTACAAAAATTAAGAACAATCGGACATGGATAAGGTGTTCCGCATGGGCCTTGAAGTTTTGAAAACGGATTACAAGGAAAAATATGAATTTTTTTCTGTTTTCTAAATTTTTTTGGTATTTTAAGTTAAGTTTAAATTCCATTGGTTACAGAATTATAATACGGAGTAAAATGCCTATCTAATAAGGTACCAAAAACTGAAATCGGTTACAAATCAGCCAAGTTATTACAACTTCCCCAGGCATCTAACGTATGGCAGACCACTTGATTAAGCAATACAATCCGATTTTTGAAATTCATTGAAATTTCCTACTGTAATAACATTTTTTTATTCTTCAAGTTCAAATAAAATTAGATGACAAGTATTTTTCATATTGTGTTTTGCTAACATTTTTTAAATTAATGCAAAAAATGCCTCCATTTTAAACACCCTTTTGAAATCTCTATTTAAAATTTTTTTTTTTTTTTTTTGTTTTAAACTTTGGAAAAACCAAAAAAATATTTCACTGAAACATGAATAATGAAAAAATGTTATTACAGTAGAAAAATTCAATAAATTTAAAAAATGGGACTCGTATTCTTTAATCAAATCGTATGATACACGCTAGATGCCTGGGGAAGTTGTAATAACTTGGCTGATTTTCAACCGATTTTAGTTTTTAGTACCTTATTTGAAAGGCATTTTACTCTACATCAAATTATGTAATCACTGGAATTAAAACTTAACTTAAAATACCAAAAAAATTGAGAAAACAGAAAAAAAAATCATATTTTTCCTTGTAATCCGTTTTTTAAACTTTAAGGACCATGCTAAGCGCCTTACCCATTGCCGATCGTCCTAAATGTTTGTGAGACGTATTTTTACCTCGAAATGAATATATCTAGGGTAAGTAAGGGTCAATATCTACCAACTAATTTTTTTTTGGATCACCACATAAAATAAATCAGAGTCAAAAAATAAAAGGTGCAATTTTCAAAATTAAAAAAAAAATAGAAAGAATTGTGATCACATCTCGAATTATGGCTTAAAAGTTGCGTAATTTAGAGTAGAGTTTTTATAGTTTTTTACAAAAAAATCGAAGGTTTCGGACTTTTTCAAAAAGTCTATTTTAATTTTTAAACGTCAAAAAATAAGTGATACTTACTTCGAAAAAATTTTTCATATTTTTTTTCTAAAACTACATTTAAATACCAACAAAACGTTGTCCAATTTTTTTTAAAATATCTATATTTTTTAATGGTCAAAATTAATTAAAAATTTCAATTTTTTAATTTTTTGGAGAAAATCGCCATTTTGAAAAATTGATTGCTCAACACCATCTTAGAATAAAAGGCTGAAAATTGGTGTCCAAGTTGCATTTAATAAGTACTAAAACATATCCAAAAATAAAATAAATCGAAAGGGATCGGGTCTAAAAGTGAGTGATTTGGCTTGGAATGCCCCATATATATTCATGATCCCCGATCGATTTTAAGACATTCTAGCGATGTCCGTCTGTCCGTCTGTATGTCTGTGGAAATGGTGATCACGGCCAAAATATTACACGGAGATGACTGAAACTTAACATATTTATTGGAAGTTCTCCCGACAAGTTTGGTATTGCATTTGAGCGATATCGGTTTAGCGGTTAAAAAGTTATGAACGAAAATGTAAGGACACCTTAAAAATTTTAGTAAATTCAACATAACCTAAAAATACAAAATGCTTTAATTCGGCTGCTGGTTGACTTATGTGAACATAATTAAACACCAAATGGTATTCAAACAAGTACAAACATATTTTTTGACAAAAAAAGAAAAAAATCGCGGATTTTTTTTTACCAACATTTTTTTTCGCGGAATTTTTTTTTTCAAATTTTTTTTTTTGTTTTTAAAGTTATTTCCTTTTAAATAAAGTTTTTTGCAATATCTTTTTGTAATTGTGGAGGGTATCACTACATTCGGCAAGGCCGAATTTAACTTTTTTACTTGTTTTTTTTTTTTGTTGTCCCAGCAAAAATTGGAATTACTAGTAATGGGTTTTGTAATCCGAAACAGATGTTACTAATCCGAAACAGATGTTACTTATCCGAAACAGATGTTACTTATTGAATGAAACACTAATTATTTTAACAAGGCCGTGAGACAAAAATATGTAGTGAAGAGTATGGAGATAAATAAGTAGTTAGTGCCTCGGATTACAAATAAGGAGTACAAACTAGAGTTGTCAATTATTCGACTTTTAACTTTGTTCGAATAATTCAAATAATTGTTTTTCCTCGTTCGATCAAACGATTAAAGATCAAAATTTATTCGATTAATCGAAGAGAATAACGAATAAAAAAATAATTTTAAAAAATATTTTTATTAACAAAAAAAATAAGCAATTCATATAAAAAATCTTAAAATAAGAAAGTTAAAATTTTTATTAACGAAAAAATGCATACAAAACTTAAAAATAAAAGAGTTAAAAGTTAAAAAAAAAACTTAAAAATTGAATAACTAAGATCACTTTTAATTAATGGATGTCGATTTTAATACTTGTTGAGAAATAATTCAAATACAAATTATTATTTGAAGTATTCAGACAAAATATATCATAAAGGATTTAAATTTTTGTCAAATAAGACAATTTAAGTTGTTCTTAAGAAATAATCTTTTAAAAATAAAAGTTGACTCAATTGTTTTGCTTTCAAACGATTTTTGGTTTTTGTTTTTATTAAATTATATTTTGAAAACACTCTTTCGCTAATTGTTGAAGTAGGTGATATAGTAAGAAGAGCATAAAAAAGTTTATCTATTTTTTCTGTTCTTTTTTCAGATTTTTCCAAATATACCATATCGTCTGATATATCGCTGAAGTCCTTTTTATTTTCTGAATTTTTAATACTTTGAATTGAATTATTTAACTCGCATAAAAGATTATTATTTTCATTACTAATAACTTCCTCTATTTCAATACTTTTATCTGAATTATTGTGATTACTTTCAACATAAAATAATCTGGAGTATAATTCATTTGCATTTTTCGCTTTTTTTTCGCTTTTTGGAGAATATTTTAAGAAACTTTTATTGCTCGGAAAATTTCCAGAATTTAGAAAAATTATTAACGTATTTAACACTTTTATACGTCTCTCATTAATTCTTATTTTAATACGTTTTAGTAAGTCTGATGCAAAAGAATTATTAATTTTTTCTAAATTATTTATTAAAAACTTGATAACTCCCCCTAATTCTATAATGGATGTGCTATCCAGGGCTATGGCTACAATATATTTTAACTTTCCTACATTTTGTATAAAATCTTTCAAAATTTATGAGAATAAATCAAATTCGAAGCAATTTTTATTTTTTTAATTAAAAAAAAATTGTTCGATTAATCGACATTAATTAATCGATTTATTCGTTATTCGAAAATCGTCATTTTTTAATTATTCGAACAAGAGTTGGGTTTTGTTTGATCGATTAATCGAATTATTCTTAATCGACTGACAACTCTAGTACAAACCCATTAACAATAAGAAGTAAAATAATTAGTTACTTAAAACTTTTAAAATTTAACTTGTTTTTACTAAAACTTTAAAATTACGTAATTTTTATTACGTTTTTAAGTACTTTTTAAGTTAATTGAACTGTAAAGGTTAAAAACTGCAAGTGCAAAGAGATATTATTATTACTACGAGGTGCTTTTATAACATATTACTGAGAAGTAGTTACTTTTGGGCTTAAAATAATGATAATGGTAATGGGTACTCATTATAAATAATGTACTTGGTAATGATTACTTTTCACGACTCGTTACCATGTTTTTGCTGGGGTTTTACGTACTTTTTAAAAAAAATCCGAAAAAATTCTTAAAAGCGCTCTAGTATGCGATTTTTAAGTTTTAAAATTTAAATCTCATTTTTGAAAATGTTTGTACTTTTCGATTTTTTTAACATTTTTTTGTGTAAAACTTCTACCGATTCTACAAATTTTTTGCCCAGGAGAATCGTGGGATAACGATTATTACTATTTTTTAAAAATTTTTAAAAAAATTTTATTGTAATTTTCCAATCTTAAAATCATTTCTACTGCTCCAATGGTGCGTCATAGAGGTGTCATTTATAAGACCGACCCCCCTTAATTTTTACGTCTTAACATTTCTTTGGAACAAACTAATACCCTATCTCCAATTTCTGAGGGGGCTCCCACACAAAACGACATTTTTTAAAAATTTGCTGCAACCGCTCTAACTGCCCTAATTGTGCCCTTAGAGCAAAAAAATGTATGACCGACCTACAATATTTTTTTAGTCCAAATATTTTCTCTGAACACACCTACCCTATCTTTTACTCTTAAGGCGGTCCCCATAACTTTTTTTTTATTTTTTGTAAATTTGTTTTATAAAATCAGCTTGTACCGGTCTAACGGTGCGTCCGGGAGGAGTCATTAGTGAGACCGAACCCCATTTATTTTTACCCTACAACATTTTTCTAAAACATACCTACGCCCTATCTCCACTCCCTAAGTAGGCCCCATACAAATAACAGGAGGAAATTTTATAAAAATGTAATTTTGAATGGAAGCCTACTTAGGGAGTGGAGAT
Organism: Pegoplata infirma; assembly: GCA_963921195.1. NCBI lineage: Eukaryota > Metazoa > Arthropoda > Insecta > Diptera > Anthomyiidae > Pegoplata > Pegoplata infirma. The sequence goes on along the minus strand of OY992538.1, from coordinate 231,112,819 downwards.
AGGGCTGTGGTATGTTTTACAAAAATGTTGGGGGGTAAAAATAAATGGGGGTCGGTCTCACTAATGTCCCCTGTCGGACGCACCATTGGACCGGTAGAAGCTGATTAAATAAAACAAATTTACAAAAAATAAAAAAAAAATGTATGGGGACCGCCTTAAAAGTTAGAGATAGAGGATAGGTGTGTTCAGAGAAAATGTTTGGACTAAAAAAATATTGTGGGTCGGTCATACATTTTGTTGCTCTAAGGGCACTATTAGAGCAGTTAGAGCGGTTGGAGCAAATTTAAAAAAAGGCGTTTTGTGTGGGAGCCTCCTTAGAAATTGGAGATAGGGTATTAGTTTGTTCCAAATAAATGTTAAGACGTAAAAATTAATGGGGGTCGGTCTTATAAATGACCCCTCTATGACGCACCATTGGAGCAGTAGAAATGATTTTAAGATTGGAAAATAACAATAAAATTTTTTCAAAAAATTAAAAAAAAAAAATAATAATCGTTATCCCACGATCCTCCTAGGCAAAAAATTTGTAGAATCGATAGAAGTTTTACAAAAAAAAAATTCAAAAAAATCGAAGAGTACAAACATTTTCAAAAATGAGATTTAAATTTTAAAACTTAAAAATCGCATACTTGAGCCCTTTTAAGAATTTTCTTTAAAGTACGTAAAAAACAAATTTTGAAAAAAAAAAATTTAACTTGGACCATTATTGAAGAAGTTTGAGTAAAGAAACAAACTACCAATTTTTAAAAATTCGATATCTTTTGAACGGGTCATCAAAAAAATCTGAAAATTTACCACGAAGGATTTTTCGAAGGGTACTAAAAACTGCAAACAAATTGAGAAAATCTAAAAAAAAATGTTTTTAAAGTGTCCGATTTGACATGGAATGCCCCATATATATTATTGATCAGTGATCGATTCTACGACTTTCTATGGGGATAAAACTTTCCCCTTGAAGAACTTAACCAACCACTGAAAAACGCCAATTTTTTAGATGTTTTTTGTATTTTTCTTATAAACTAATAAAACATTAATAAAACATCCTCAGAAGTTTAAAGTCTTGCGCTTGAGCCCTGAGGATAAAAAATTTCGGTTTTTTTGGCCCGCCCCTCTTGAGGGCGTGGATAAAAAAAATCTTTAAATATTAATAAATTTATAATATTTTAGTGCACAAAGCAGAATCAAATGAAGTTGTAAAAATATTTCGCGAGGGGAAAGGGGTCCCTCAAGTCACCGCCCCTATCTCCCCTCCCCCAAAACGCCCCTGTCAAATGTTTTTATACCTTCCACTCTAGTGATAGAGGGTATAATAAGTTTGTAATTGTGTATGTAACACCTCGAAATATTGGTCGGGAACCCCATAAAGTGTATATATTCATGATCCTTGATCGATTTTAAGACGATCTAGCGATGTCCGTCCGTCTGTCTGTTGAAAACACGCTAACTTTTAAAGACTTTAAGAAGGCTCCTGAAGTTTGGCATATATGATGAGCATAAATCGGTCCAGTGGTTCAAAAGTTATGAGAAAAAGACTAAATTTTGGCAAGAGTTTTTCGCGAATTTGAAAATTTTTGAAAGGCAGTTCTGAGGATGCTGCAGCTTGACATATATTTTTGTCGTTCCCCTGGCCTGGTTCGTGTTGAATTTCAGCCAATTCGGTCCAGTGGGTCAAAAGTTATTAGCAAAACCGTGAATTTCCGATTAGTTTCACCTTTAATACAAGTGTTGAAAACCCGTTAAAAATGTTTTAAAAACATTGGTAAGTCACAAAAATATTTTACAACGTATTTTTGTCACTCAAAAATATTTGTACACTAAAAAAAATACAGTTGAAAAAAATTTTACACACAAAAAAAAAATACACTCAAAAAAAATTTAGTAATTTTTTTTTTAAAAATTACTAAAAAAAGCTTTTTTTTTACACAAAATGAAATATTTCTAATTAAAAATGTTAATTTACTAAAATTAACATTTTTAACTTTTCTACTTGTTTGTACATGTTGTAGGGTAACAAAGGTTCGGCACGAATTTAACAAAATTCATGAACTATTCTTCAAGAATTTTTCCCCTAAATTTAGTTTTGAGTGAAGTCCCAATACAATACTCTCTCCCAAAAATAACATCTCTCAAAATTTATGAAAATAGGAAATATTTTATTAAAATCTTGTTTTTAGGTGTTAAACATGTACTATGGGGACTTAGTCCCCATACAAAAGTTACGCCAGATATAAAGTTAAATCGGCCGCCAACACAAATGAGCTAATTCCACTCAACTTTGGTTTATGTGTGTTTTTTGCACTAAGCAAAAGTCCAAAGAAAGATAAATCCAACCTATTCATGTTTGGACATAGGGCCCATTTTCCGGAAAACACTGGGGTAGAGTAACTTATGGTCGGTCTTGACCGACTATATTTTTCTGATTTCTTTTTCTTTTCCACAGAAAAAGTATCATAAAATCAAAACAGTTAAGATATGGTTAAAGATTACTTTTTTTACATCTGTCATAAGTGACGCGTCCGTTTAGTCTGTGTCCCTGTTTTGTTTAAAATTAATTTGATTAACGATCAAACACTGTTATCATCCCCTAATTTACTACGCTCTTGCAAAGCTACAGCTAAAAAGTATGCAACCACAATAATTTAACTCATTTACATTAAATCCTAAAGGTATGCTTTAATTTTATAAATCAGTTCAAAAGAAATAATCAATTCAATTAACGTTACTAAAAGTATGCTTTAATTTATACACTACACTAATACAATTGCTACAAAAACTAATTTTAAAATGTTTGTCACGTTTATAAACTTTTATTAGAAGAAAAACTAGTTTTAAAAAAGACAATTGTATCAAGATTTATGATAGTGGATTTAGCAGCGCACATCTTTTGCTGTATTTTTCAAAGTAGTTTGCCTTGAAAGGATGTTTAACAGCCATATATTATGTATCTCAAACGGTTTTAGTTGTAATTAATTGCTGTTTAAATAATATTGATTGCTTCATAATGTTTGTCAGCAGTTTGATTGGGGAAAAAATATAATTTTATTAGAAAAATAATTTTATTTCTGAAAGTAAGACATTATATTAATTTGCAATTACAATTTGTTATACAACATTCTTTGTTAAAACATTTTGGAATTTTCCAAAAACTAAAAATGAATGTTTCCTCTAATGATTTTTATGCTGTGGGTTTTTGTATCCAATTTTTTAATGTTTTTTTCAAATTTAATTTAATTATTCCGACGAACTCATTAAATGTTATTACCACACATCATCGATATATGCATGTATGTATGTTTGATTTGTGCGATTATATTTGCAACAAATGATTTACAATGAAATCGAAATTGTCTAAAAATTTGTTGTTAACAAATGGCAATTACAATTTAAAACAACTGGTCTAGTTTTCCATAAATAAACATTGGAGCCATCTATGTATAAATGTGGGGCGTTATAGTTTTAATGATGGACGGCTATCAAACTCTAAACATTTGAGTATTGACAGGGATGATAAATGTGGACTTAATAATAATGTACTAATTTTAAAGTCCAATTGTCACAAAAAGACTAAAGAATACGATTTTTGATGTTTTGTAAAAAAGAAGTGCATACTTTTAGGATTAAGAAAAATTTTATATTATGTACGATTTTCGATATTTTTAGAAATGACAAGTAAAAGTTTTAAATTCGACTGTGTCAAATTTTTGATACCATCCAACATGTAAAAAAATTTAAAAAAATGGCAGGGGATTTTTTTGTGGGGGGGGGGGGGTCGGCAGAGGTTAACAAAGGTCACTTTCACCTCACGATTTATGTTTATAAATTAATTTATTTTGCGTTTTGCACTTAAGTAACACAATTTTATCATTATTTAAATAATTAATCAATACCCACAAAAGGAGGCGTCCCGAAAAAAAAAGATTTTCTTATCCCTGGGGTTTAGTAGTAGGACCTAGAACTTCTTCCGACATTAAAATATTTAATTTGCTTAATAAAAGTATAATGAAACCTGTTAAAAATTGAGTTTTTTAGAGGTTGGTTTAGTTCCTCAAGGGAAAACTTTTCCCCCCTTGTTCGATTTTGACCATCTCCGAACTTAACCAGCCTATGACCATAAGACATATTCGTGCCATACTTCAGGAGTCTAGCTCTTTTAGTTTGGGCTGTATCGTGTCTTCCACACATAGACGGACGGACATCGCTAGAATATTTGAGAATCGATCACTGATCAATAATAAATATAGACCGATATTTCGATGCGTTACACACAGATTAACAAAGTGAGTATACCCCCATACTGTGGTTGGAGGGTATAAAAATTTCGAAAATCATTCGACACATTGGTTTTATAAAACAATTTTTTTTTGAGTGCAAAAAAGGGAAGGTGATTAAATTTAAGATTTTTATCTCTGCCTAAATATATGCATTAAAGCTTGGTTTTTAACATATACAACATTTTATATTGGCAATTGGTCTAAACCAGTAAAAAGTGCAATTCGGCTTGGCCTTAGAGTCCTGTTTTGACCGAAGCCGAATATTCTCAAATTTCAATTTTAGTGTTCCTTTTTGACCAAAGCCGAATATTCTCAAATTTTCTCTATGGGGCCGAAACCGAAAAAAAAAAATTAAAAAAAAAAAATTTAAAAAAAAACTGGTGAAAAAAAATGCGCAATTTTTTTACACCCTCCACTTAGTGATAGAGGGTATATGTATATAAGTTTGTCATTCCGTTTGTAACTCATCGAAATATCGATCTGGGACCCCATAAAGTGCATATATTCATGATGCCCGATCGATTTTAAGACATTCTAGCGATGTCCGTCTGTCTGTCTGGGGAAAATGCTGTCGCGGACAAAATATTGCACAGAGATGACTGAAACTTAACATATTTATTGGAAGTTCTCCCGAGAAGTTTGGTATTGCATTTGAGCGATATCGGTTCAGCGGTTCAAAAGTTATGAACGAAAATGTAAGCACACCTCAAAAATTTCAGTACATTCAACATAACCTAAAAATAGAAAATGCTTTAATTCGGCTTCTGGTTGGAATATGTGAACATAATTGAACACCAAATAGTATTTAAACAAGTACGAACATATTTTTTGACAAAAAAAGAAAAAAATCGCGGATTTTTTTACCAAATTTTTTTTTCGCGGAAATTTTTTTTTCAAAATTTTTTTTTTTTTCAAAAGTAATTTCCTTTTAAATAAAGTTTTTTGCAATAATCTTTTTGAAATTGTGGAGCGCATCACTACATTCGGCATGGCCGAATTTAACTTTTTTAGTAAGTTTTTCTTGTTAAAATACCATTAGGCATCGAATTATATTCACAAATGTCAACCAGCAGCCGAATTAAAGCATTTTGTATTTTAAGGTTATGTTAAATGTACCAAAATTTTCGAGGTGTTCTTACATTTTCGTTCATAACTTTTGAACCGATGAACCGCTTTCGCTCAAATGCAATACCAAACTGCTCGGGACAACAACAAATAAACACGTTAAGTTTTACATCTGAGTAATATTTTGGCCATGATCGCCATTTCAACAGACAAACAGACATACATCGCTAGAATGCCTTAGAATTGATCAATAATATATTTCTATCACTAACAAGTGAAGTCTCCCTAGTGTCACCCGCAGATCTTTATGGAATTGGTTTTATTTTGTAGTTCAGAAAAAATAAAGGGACACGTATTTTTTTTTAGCGGCCCAAATTCATATTTAGGGGGTGAAAAATAGGGGGCAAGACAAGGCCATTTTTCAGTTTTTTTCGTTTATTTCCATATTATGCAAAGAAACCTAGTCATTTTACATACCAAATGAAAGATCTTTGAAAAACCTATCTACGTGTGCTAATAACGTGTCCAAACATGCACAACTTTTCGTCATATTGAGTAAAATACCGAAATTCTAGGACATTTTTGTTAATGAGTCGAAAAATATTAACTTCTTTGGCCCGTTGTTAGCACCACGAGATAGGTATTTTTAATACCTTTAATCTGATACCACACATGCCTATATTAATTTTGTTTAAAACGGCGTAAATCGTAAAAAATGAAGAAGGTCAATTTCCCCCATACAAATCGACCCCCACCTAAAAATGAGTTTGGGCCGCTAAAAAAAATACGTGACAAATTAATTTTCGTTCTTAACAACATATCCAAATTTCAAGAAGATCGGAGGGTGACACCAGGGAGACTTCCCTTGTAAGTTGTGGGTATAAAAAGAAACAGTACCAAAATAATACTTTTTTTATCAAAAATGTTTGGTACTTTTTAAAGCAAGTACTATTTTGATAAAAAAAAACTTTTGGGTAAAAATTATGTACCAGGATTTTTTAATAAAAAAAACAGTCCCAGAATAATGTTTTTTTTATCAAAATTGTTTGGTACTTCTTAAAACAAGTATTATTTTAATAAAAAAGAAATAAATTTGGTACTTTTTTTTTAAAAAAGAACATTTTATAAAAAGTTTTTTTTTTGTATTTTTTATAAAAAGTAATTTTTAAATAAATAAACTTTTTATAAAAAATAATATTTTGGCAATTTTTATAAAAAAGTAAATGTTTACAAACTTGATGGTAAAAAGTACCAAAAAAGTACTTTTTTATAATAAAAAAAACTGAAATACTACATTTTTATTAATATTTTAAAAAGTACTTTTTTTAATGAGTACAAAAAAATTTAAATTTTGGTGCTATTTTATAAAATACTACTATTTTTTAACTTTTTAAAAAGTATTATTTTGGTTCTTTTTATAAAAAATATAATTTTGTTGGTTAGGTTAAAAATTCCTATTTTGTTAAAGAAGGTACTAAAATACTACTTTTTAACAAAAAAAAAAACGCGCTAAATAAGTACTTTTTGAAAAAGAACAATAAATAGGACTTTTATTTTGACAAATTCTGTAATTTTTTTAGTAATTATTTGTCATTCAAAAAATAAAATTCATATGGAAAAATGTTTTGGTAATATCAAATTTTACATATGGAAACAATTACACATGAGCTACACATGCAGCTTTAAATAAATGTACTTTTTATAAAAAATTAATATTTTGACACTTTTTATAAAAAAGTACTTTTTGCTTTTTAAAAAAAGTGCCAAAAAAGTACTTTTTTATAAAAAAAACTAAAATATTACTTTTTTATTAAAAATACTTTTATTTTAAAAAGTACTTTTTAAAAAAGTACAAAAATTGCAATTTTTGTGTTATTTTATAAAATAGTACCATTTTTTAACTTTTTAAAAGTACTATTTTGGTTTATTTTTATAAAAAAAAATGCAATTTTGTTGGTTAGGTTAAAAGATCGCATTTAGGTAAAAAAGGTATTTTCGAATAAAACAATTTGTATGTTGAAATGTTCAAAAATCAGTAAAATAAGTACAAACGATTTTGGATCAGTACACGTTATCAAAAATCAGTACATGTACTGATCAAATCAGTGCGAATGGTCAGCCTAATCATAATATCTTGATAGCAATAATCAAATTTTTCTTACAATCATATTATGATCCTAAATTTAAGATTATCACGGATCATATTATGATGGCTGCAATGTCGTGGTTGCCACAAACAAGTTATAATAAAATTTTTAATCATAATATAAATAAATAATGGTTGCCACAATCATATCTCTTCTTTGTGTGGGAGTATAAAAGATTTTAATAGTCTCACTTGTTTTTTGTTCAAATCTACTAAAATTATAGATTAAATTTAGTACCATGATACCAAAAAAAGTGCCCCAATACCAACCTTAGCAACTTAGCTAACAAAACTGAAACAATAATCAGCCAAACCCGACTGCTGCTGGCTGCCTGGTCAAAATATCTAAAACATCTAAATAAATATGTAGTCATATCCTCTGCTGCTTGCAACCATTTGTGGTGACTAACTAAAGCAGGGATGGAAAAGTAAGTACTTTAGTACTTTTTTCAGTACTTTTTCACTCTCAAAGATACCGTAGTACCCCCACGACTGATTTAGTACCTTTTCTATACCAGACGATTTCATAAATTTGTTCAACGAAATCTAAAAAAAAATCAAAGTAAAATGCTTTTAAAGCTTTAAATAACAGATTTTTTTTAATTTTGGTCAATTTTTATTGGAGTTTTCTCTAAAAAAATAAATAAATGGATAAGGATGTCCTCAATTTAAGAATTTTTATATTAAATTGTGTTTATTTTCTGTACGACGAACAATATTAGTCTGCGACGAATTTGCATGTATTTTGTAATTGTAACAAAAGACATGCAAATTCATTACAGACGAACACGTTCGTCTTACAGAAACTGGATATTAATTTATTTTAGTACCGTCGAGGGCGAAAAAGTACCTTTTCGGTTAAGCTCCAGTACCATTTCAAAATTCCGATTTTCCATCCCTGAACTAAAGTGAGTCAAGTGTCTACTGGCAACATTAAATTCAACCATTGATAAGTTGTTCTGCACATATTTTGCCAAAAAATACTCACATAATTTATATTTATTTTTTTTTCACAATTTATTTGTGTCTGTGCTACTGTTTTTTTTGTTAGTTTTTATTTTTCGTATGTTGATCACATTTATCTATTAGGTGTCTCTAATTAAAAGTTGTAATTACGAAATTGTTGATTCGTTTCTCTGTGTTCTTTTTTATGTTGTTTCATTTGAAATTTATTTGTCAGTATGTTGCATGAAATATTTTGAATTCCATGTAAAAATAACTGTCAATTCAGGGTTAAAGGCTTAATTATTAAAGCCTAGCGTGAGATTCAAAGCAATTTTTTTCTCTGTTCCACTACATTACAATTTTCGTAAATTATCATAATTTTTTTAAAAAAATATACGTAAACAGATTTATGTTGTAAACTTGTTAGCCAGGTGTATAAAGACTTTAAGAGATTTTTAAGTGCTTCAGTTCAGAACAACGAAATAAATAAAGTTCGTGTATTTTATGACTTCAAGTGCTAAAAGTAAACATATCATGTTAGTTTTTCAGATCTTATTTTATTCTGACAAGGAATGATTGCCAGTTTTTTTAACACAAACAAGTAGAAAAGTTAAATTCGACTTGGCCGAATCCATGAATACCTTCCACAATTTACTTTTTAGGTGACAGAAAATTGTCTTACGTGAAAATTACCAATTTTTATTAAAAATGTTTTTTTTTTTTTATTTAAAAAAATTTTTTAATCATTAAAAAAATTGTCAATTTTTTTTGAGTGTAAAGTTTTTATACCCTCCACTCTATAGATAGAGAGTACACTCAAAATAATTCTACAGTAAAAGTTTTGGTAAATGATTTTGTACCCAAATCTACTAATTAGTTACTAATTTTAGTATCTTCAAAGTACTAAAATTAGTAATTTTTACTGGTTTTGACTAATATAAGTAAACAATTTTAGTATTGGTTACCAATTCCTGCACTAGGTCCTTTTGGACTAAAATTAGTTAAATTTTTAGTATTAAATTTTTTTGGGTTAATATATAAGTTTCTCATTCCATGTGTAACACCTCGAAATATTGTTCTAGGACCCCATAAAGTATATGGGGCATTCCATGTCAAATCAGACATTTTGAAAAATCTTTTTTTTTAGATTTTCCCAATTTGTTTACAGTTTGCAGTACCCCTCGAAAACTCCTTCGTGGTAAATTTTCAGATTTTTTTGATGACCCGTTCAAAAGATAACGAAATTTTAAAAATTGGTAGTTTGCTCCTTTACACAAACTTCTTTTACTCATAACTTCTTCAATAATGGTCCAAATTACAAATTTGTTTTTTCAAAAAATTTTTTTTACGTACTTTAAAAAAAAAATCCCAAAAAATTCTTAAAAGCGCTCTAGTATGCGATTTTAGGTTTTAAAATTTAAATCTCATTTTTGAAAATGTTTGTACTCTTCGATTTTTTTGAAATTTTTTTGTGTAAGACTTCTATCAATTCTACAAATTTTTTGTCCAGGAAGATCGTGGGAAAACGATTATTACTATTTTTTTAATTTTTTAAAAAAAAAATTTATTGTAATTTTTCAATCTTAAAATCATTTCTACTGCTCCAATGGTGCGTCATAGAGGGGTCATTTATAAGACCGACCCCCATTATTTTTTACGTCTTAACATTTCTTTGGAATAAACTAATACCCTATCTACAATTTCTAATGGGGCTTCCACACAAAACGACATTTTTCAAAATTTGCTCCAACCGCTCTAACTGCCCTAATAGTGCCCTTAGAGCAACAAAATGTATGACCGACCCAAAATATTTTTTTAGTCCAAACATTTTCTCTGAACACACCTACCCTCTATCTCTAATTGTTAAGGCGGTCCCCATACAATTTTATTTTATTTTTTGTAAATTAGTTAAATTTAATCAGCTTCTACCGGTCCAATGGTGCGTCCGAGAAGGGTCATTAGTGACACCTACCCCCATTTATTTTTATCCTCCAACATTTTTGTAAAACATACCACAGCCCTATCTCCACTCCCTAAGTAGGCTCCCATACAAAATTACATTTTTATAAAATTTGCTCCAACTCTTATTTGTATGGGAGCCTACTTAGGGAGTGGAGATAAGGCGTAGGTATGTTTTAAAAAAATGTTGTAGGGTAAAAAGAAATGGGGGTCGGTCTCACTAATGACCCACTAATTTCCAAAGAAATGTTTAGACGTAAAAATTAATGGGGGTCGGTCTTATAAATGACCCCTCTGTGACGCACCCTACGAGCAGTAGAAATGATTTTAAGATTGGAAAATTACAATAAAATTTTTTCCAAAAATTTTAAAAAATAGTAATAATCGTTATCCACGATCCTCCTGGGCAAAAAATTTGTAGAATCGATAGAAGTTTTACACAAAAAAATTTCAAAAAAATCGAAGAGTACGAACATTTAAAAAAATGAGATTTAAATTTTAAATCTTAAAAATCGCATTTTTTGGGATTTTATTTTAAAAGGTACGTAAAAAAACAAAAGTTTTGAAAAAAAAAAAATTGAAATTTGGACCATTATTGAAGAAGTCATGAGTAAAGGAACAAACTACCAATTTTTAAAAATTCGATCTTTTGAACGGGTCATCATAAAAATCTGAAAACTTACCATGAAGGAGTTTTCGAAGGGTACTAAAAACTGGTAACAAATTGGGAAAATCTAAAAAAAAAATTTCAAAGTGTCCGATTTGACATGGAATGCCCCCATATTCATGATCCTCGATCGATTCTAAGTCGATCTAACGATGTCCGTCCGTCTGTCTGTCCGTCTGTAGAAACCACGCTAACTTTTGAAAGACTTTACAGAGGCTTTACTGAAGTTTGGCATATATGTTGGGCATTTACCTGGCCAGGTTGGTATTGCAATCCAGCGAAATCGGTCTAGTGCACAGTGGCCGAAACACCCAATCTAGCGGCGCTTAATTCGGAAATGCAAAATAATAAAGCCCAATGCATATTTGTGATTATAAAACTTAAAAAGAATTTAATTTTTAACCATATTTATTTATTTCAGTGTTTTTATGTTTTTTGGGAAATTTATGTGAATATCGGGAGGGTGGTCTGTATGAGGACTAGTAGTTAAAATGTTCCGATTCCGTTAAAATTTAGAGTGATTATTTTTAACTACAAAAAAATTTAACAGTAGAATTTCAAGAGGATATTTTTTAAAATACTATTGTTAGGGTTTATTAAGTGAAACTGGAAGGGGTAATTAACATGGGGGCTATGGGATAACATGGACCGATTTTGTCAAAAATTTTATAGGTTTTGTTATTTTGATAAAAAATCTTAAATTTCAAATTTTAGCCAAATTGATTGAAAATTGTGGTCTGTATCGCGTTTATACTGTTTATTTGGACAGGCAGATGGACCCTAAAAAACCAAACAACTTGCGCGAACTAGCACGCCATACCGAAACGTCACAACAAGAATAACCCTAAATAATAAACAAAACAGGAATTGGACCGAATGCGATCGAATTTCAAAAGTTGCAGTCCATGAAACTATAGTTTATCACAAATGTCAACTTCTATAATGCACTAATAATAAACTAGATACACACAGGCCACAAACATTTATTTTTTAGTTAAAACATACCTTTTACTTTCAATTTAAACTTTTGGGCTCAAAATGTATAAACAATTGACTTAAAAGTGTCAAGAAAAACTCACTGAGTAATTAGGCCCCAAATTGCAGAAAATGTATATTTGACAGCTTACAGCTGTGCGAATATTGAAAGCAAAACAAAATTAAGAACTCAAATTTTTTCTGTGAAGTATAGGTAAACGATGCAGTGCAAAAACATTTATCGATCTTAATATTTTAATTTTTACTTAAGCTCCGCTAGATCAGTGATTTCGGCCACAGTGTAGTGGTTCAAAAGTTATGAGCAAAAGACTTAATTTCGGCAAGGGGTTTTCTTGAATTTACGAGATAAAAAACACGTTAACTTTCGAAAGGCAATTCTGAGGACGCTGACGCTTGGCATATATATTTGTCGTTTCCCTGACCTGGTTCGAATTCAATTTCAGCCAAAAGTTATTAGCAAAACCGTGAATTTCAGATTATTTTAACCTTAAATTCACGTGTTGAAAATCCGTTAAACATTTTTTAAAAACATTGGTAAGTCACAAAAATATTTTACAACGTATTTTTGTCACTCAAAAATATTTTAACACTAAAAAAAGAAATACACTCGAAAAAAATTTTACACTCGAAAAAAATTTACACTCAAAAAAAATGTAGTAAATTATTTTTTTTTTTTCAAAAATTACTATAAAAAAAGTTTTTGTACACAAAATAAAATATTTCTAATCAAAAGTGTTATTTTTTTACGTTAGAAAATTTACTATCACTTAAAAAGGGCATTGTGGAGGGTATTCATAGATTCGACCAAGTCGAATTTAACTTTTTTACTTGTTTTTTGTAATATTAATTGTTTCTAAATTTCCAAGGCAATTTTACAAAAAAAATAGTATAGTTACGAGAGTTCCTTGTAAGTTTAATCGCTTCAAAAAAGTTAAAAATTTACAATTTTATTGGTAAAAAGCATGTAAAATTACAAAAAGCTCGTAATTTTTGCTATTAATTTTCGTAAAATAGAAGGCGGCACCAAATCTAGTAAAGACACTTGAATTCCTTGTAATTTGCATTGTGTCAAAAAATTTAAAAATTTTCAAAGATATTGGTAAAAAGCTTGTTAAATTTACAAAAAAGCTTGAATTTTTTACTAAGAATTCTCGTAAAGAAGGAGGTAGCAAAAAATAATACTACAAGTTTTTTTTTAGTGTAGACCATCATAATTACACACATTTTGAAATTGGCTATACTTCCCTTATAATTGCATAAAAAAATTCTAAACTTTTTATTGCAAAGTTCATACATATTCTAAAACAAAAAAAAAAACTAAATCAAATTTTAAGCAATTACTAGCTAAAAGTGAAATTTTTTTAGATCACCTTGATTAAAAAAAAAAAAAATAATTGTTTAAAACAATGTTGTTTAATTATGCCTAATTTTGTAAAATTATACAACTTAATTACAAATAATTTTAGGTGACAACAAAAAAAAAAAACATTTGTATTTATGTTTGACTTCATGTTAAAAGTTAGACCAAACTAGACGTCAAATCATCGTCCGTCACAGACATCCTTTCCATATATTAAGTAGCATGCTACTTAATATAATTGCTTTAACAAAAAATTATCATTGACAATCTAATGATCTGTCAAGATTATTTAGTTTGATATATTAGGATTAGTAGCGAAAATTTATTGACAATTTGTTATAAAAATATTTTATACAATGATTATTTAACACCAATAATTATTTTTATAAATGGTGGTAACAATAATTTTTCATTAAGACTTGTTGTTGAGCATATTAATTCATACAATATTTATGAGAATGATTGGAAAATTGAACAGTTTTATGAGTTTTAAGTAGATAATAATGGGGATTGGCTTTTGAAAAAAAAGGTGAACAGATTTGAAAAAAAACATTTTGATTAGAAATATTTTATTTTAATTAAAAAACTTTTTTTTTGTCATTTTTGTAAAAAAAAAGAAAAATTACAATTTTTTTTTTTGAGTGTAAAACTTTTTTCGAGTGTAAATTTTTTTTGTAGTGTAAAAATATTTCTGAGTGACAAAAATACTTTGTAAAGTAATTTTGTGGCTTACCAATGTTTTTAAAGCTTCCCTAGTAAAAATATTATGCTAATTTTACTAAATAGATCTAATTTGATCCGTAAAATGGTTGTATCAATTAATATCTAATTGTATTACTTTAGATCAAAAAATATAAAAATTGATACAATTTGATCCTGAATTTGGTCAAATCTAATTATATCAAATTGATCTTATAATATCTATTTTTATATAATTTGATGAGCAAAACCAAAATACGAATCTAATCATATATGGAGCAATATCTGACCATATAAAGTGGATCAACCGTATCAAAATGATAGATATAATTTTATATAAATTTATACGGAAGCATATTAACTCACATAAGATTGTATCAAATGTTATATGATTATATCAGAAAATTTTTACTCGGGTTGTTTTTTTAAAGCTCAGTTGTAAAAAAAAAAGAAAAAATACTAATTTTTTTTGAGTGTAAAATTTTTTTCGAGTGTAAATTTTTTTTTTTGGTAGTGTAAAAATATTTCTGAGTGACAAAAATACTTTGTTAAGTAATTTTGTGGCTTATTAGTGTTTTTAAAGTTTGTTTTTTTAAAGCTCGGTTTTTTGAACACGTGAATTTAAGGTGAAACAAATCTAAAATTCACGGTTTTGCTAATAACTTTTGAACCACTGGACCGATTCGGCTGAAATTCAATACAAACTAGACCAGAGGAGCGACAAATTTATATGGTAATCTTCAGCACCCTCGGAATTGTAGTTCGAAAGAAAGCGTGTTTTTTATCTCGTAAATTCGAGAAAACCCCTTGCCGAAATTGATTATTTTGCACTAACTATTGAACCATTGACCGATTTTGCTGGATTGCAATACCAACCTGACCAAGTAAATTCCCAACATTTATGCCAAACTTCAGGAGTCTTCTTAAAGTATTACAAAAGTTAGCGTTTCAACAGACAGACGAACATCGCTAGATCGTCTTAGAATCGATCGCGGATCATGAATATATACATGTGGCATTCCATGTCAAATCGGACACTTTGATTTTTTTTTTTTTAGATTTTCCCATTTTGTTTACATTGTTTAGCACTCTTCGAAAACTTCTTAGTGGTAAATTCTCAGATTTTTTTGATGACTCGTTCAAAAGATATCGAGTTTTTAAAAATTGGAAGTTTGTTCCTTTACTCAAACTTCTTTTACTCATAACTTCTTCAATTATGGTCCAAATTACAATTTTTTAAAAAAAAAAAAAAAAATTTTAAGAACTTTAAAAAAAAAAAAATCCAAAAAAAATCTTAAAAGTGCTTTAAGCCCTGTTTTCGCATAACCGTATATATGTTAACATTAACCGTTTAACCGAAAACGCATCCACGTTGTTGTGTGTCAAAATTTATTAAGGCAAACAAGAAAAACAAGGTTTATGTCTGTGATATAACAAGAAAAGAAGGGTTGTGTCTATGTTATTTCATTAAATACGTAAACTTGGCTTCACTTTTTATCGAAGCTAAAAAAAAGTCGATAAGTACCCAAGCAGAAATTGACGACGGTTATAAAAAAAAAGCGTTCTGAAAGCACTGTAACAAAAAAAAGAACGTTCTCAAAACGTTATTTTCGAACGCTTTACGAGCGTTTTCGAAAAGCGTTCTGAAAGCACTGTAACAAAAAAAAAGCATTCTCAAAACGCTTTATTCGAACGCCTTGAGAGCGTTTTCGAAAACCGTTTTGAAAGCACTTTATTAACAAAATACATGTTCGTTTCAAAATTAAATGGTTTTAAAGCAGTTTTTGCAAACGTTTTTAAATTTTTTTCGTAGTACATACAAGTATAGTATTTTTTAGATTATACTCAATTTTAAACAAATTGTTATAAAAACATTTTGTTAAATCAAATTAAATAATTTTTCCATACCACCACATTGAAAACGCAAAATTTTGAAAACATAAAACATTTTTTAATTTGTAAATCTATTTTAAGTTTTATTATTATCATTTATGCAAAAGAGTTATAGCAATTGTTTCGTTATAAAATTTACAAATAATGCATTTAACTTCTACAATATGCACACTGACTTCAATAACATCTTCACGTAAATTTTTAACGTTATAAAGTCCTATTTCTTTTGATGGAATTACACTCAGAAAATTATTGCAGTTACTACATGACGGTCGTTTGTGTAGTAAGTAGTAGCTGTTGTTTTTAACTACAATTTCGGTCGTTTTTGTATGAAAAAATCTCAAACAACTTTTTTTGTAGTAGTTTCAAAAAATAACTACAAAAAATATACTACACTGTAGCAATAGTTGATTTATGTAGTTGTTTTTAGTTTTTTTTCTAAAACTCGTTTTTTTCTAGAAATTTTTATTGCAAAGAAATGTGTCGAGCGAGTTGGTCGTGCGGGATGCGGAAGGAATTATTTTTATACCAAATAAATAATATCTAAATAAATTAAATTACAATTTATTAAATTTAATTATAACAAAAAATATGTTTTTGGAAAAATATTCTTGAGCGAAAGAAAATAAGTGGATAAATGAGATAACAAGTGTGTATAATATAGCGCTCACATAAGCGTGCGTAAAAACCAATCGGAAAAAAACAAAATAAAATGTGTGCAGTGTTTTGTTTTCTTATGAGCGCGCCATCTTTCTTTTCTTTGTATACACAACAGAGCAGGTACATACTTTTTTGAAACATTTCAAATTAATTCTTTTTTTTATAAATCAATTTTGCCAAAGCATTTCGTTTTTTTTTATTCCAGACAAATTTTGATCAGTAGCGGTGAAAATTTGAAATGAACTATTAAAAAAACAAAGGTAAATACAATCAATTTATTTTGTTTAACATTTTATTAATATAATTTTTTTCTTCTATAATTCCAGATAAATACATCAAAAAATTGTCATCATGTCGAAATTCTATACAACCAACTGAAATGTATTGCTTTTTAAATAAATAAATATCAATCATTTAAACGTTTAAGAAATTTTTTAAATAAAATTTCAGGCAATTGTAGAAAAAACAACTGTATTAAACAGTTTTGTAGTAGTTTTTACTACATTTTGTAGTTGAAAATCAATAGTTAAAAACAACAACATGTTCAGTTGTTTTTACCGTTTATGTAGTGGACGCCTTTTCAACGACAAAATGTAGTCAAAACAACTGTCTTTTGTAGTAGATTTTACCGACATACTTTTTTGAGTGTAGATAGATAAAATAATCGTTTATTTCATTTAAGATGTTGCCTTTTAAATATCATTAATTCCATGAGAGACCGAACAAAATCTGACCAGGGGTCTTTGAAGTTTTCCAATATTTTGCACACACAAGCGCTATGGAACCATTTAAAGATATCATTTATCAGATCCAAAGAATTTAAAAATTTCGCGATTTTATTCGCGATTTTAAAAAAAAATGCAAAATCTGTTTAACTTTGAACAGCTATATATTTTTAAGTACTCATTGTATCTTTATGAAATAAAGCGCAAAATGATAGTACGTTAGTCTATTTTTACATTTAAAAAGATGGAAAAAGTTGGTGGTTCAAAAGTGCATTTTAAATGCAAATGCAGTTTTGAAGTGCATTGTGCGAAACTTTTATCCCTTTTGATTTTTTTTTTATTTAACATTATTATTTTCTTCATCATTTTTACTAGAAAAAAATGTCCTCATTTGCTGAAAAAGGTTTCGAGTTTCCAAAAAATAGCGCAATTAGAAATGGTTTCGACATGTAAAATGGTGAAAATACTTTGCCCATTACTGACCAAAAATCTTTTTTTGATTTGTTAAATATATCCATGCCATCCACATGAATAATAATTTCGATTTTTGGTTCAGTGAAATTATTGGGATGAATTATTTTATTTAGAGTTTCCTTTATTCCGAAAAATTTAAAAACTCCTAATGTGTCATCCATACTCCTCATTATTTTACTGTCACTTCTAACGCCTGATGTTACAAGTAAGGTTTTGCAACACTTCGGAAGTGATGTATAGCCTTCAGATCTAAATATTATTAGTATTTCATCAATACATTTTTGTTTTTTTATTTTCTAAAATACTTTTATAAAAAAAATATCTACAATTAACGAATAAAAAAAATATCAGCTTTATATGAAGTCCTTTAAAGTACTGTTTTTTCTTATTTCAATCGCTGGAAAATATCTTTAATTTTTGTATTTAAGCTCTTTATAAGTGCTTTACTTTTGGTTTTTAAAGCGCTTTCATGACTTTAAACAAAACGTTCTGAAAGCACTTTTTTAAAACGCTTTTAAAACGCTTTAAACCTAGCGTAGATCGATGTTATCATTCGGATCATCTGAAAGCGCTTTGAAGATGGTATATGGAACGCTTGTAGAACCGTCTACAGCGCTTTCACAGCGCTTTTGCGATTGTATTTTTCTGACTGGGTATACACGTTAAAAATTAGCGTGGATAATTTAAAATTTGAATGGGTAAGCGTATATACGGTTATGCGAAAACAGGGCTCTAGTGTGCGATTTTTAAGTTTTTAAATTTAAATCTCATTTTTGAAAATGTATGTACTCTTTGATTTTTTTTAAACTTTTTTGTGTAAAACTTCTATTGACTCTAAAATTTTTTGCCCAGTAGGATTATGGGATAACGATTATTACTATTTTTTAAAATTTTTTTAAAAAATTTTATAGTAAGTTTCCAATCTTAAAATCATTTCTACTGCTCCAATGGTGCGTCATAGAGGGGTCATTTCCAAGACCGACCCCCATCAATTTTTACGTCTTAACATTTCTTCGGAACAAACTAATACCCTATCCCCAATTTCTAAAGGGACTCCCACACAAAATTAAATTTTTTAAAATTTGCTCCAACCGCTCTAACTGCCCTAAGAGTGCCCTTAGAGCAATCAAATGTATGACCGACCCACAATATTTTTTTAGTCCGAACATTTTCTCTGAACTCACCTACTCTCTATCTCCAACTATTAAGGCGGTCCCCATACATTTTTTTTGCTATTTTTTGTCAATTTGTATTACTTAATCAGCTTCTACCGGGTCCAATGATTCGTCCGAGAGGGGTCATTAGTGAGACCAACCCCCATTTATTTTTACCCACCAACATTTTTGAAAAACATACCTACGCCCTATCTCCACTCCCTAAGTAGGCTTCCATTCAAAATTACATTTTTATAAAAGTTGCTCCAACTGTAATTTGTATGGGAGCCAACTTGAGGAGTGGATATAGGGCGTAAGTATGTTTTAAAAAAATGTTGAAGGGTAAAAATAAATGGGGGTCGGTTTCACTAATGACCCCTCTCGGACGCATCATTGGACCGGTAGAAGCTGGTTAAAAAAAACATATTTACAAAAATAAAAAAAATTGTATGGGGACCGCCTTAATAGTTAAAGATAGAGGGTAGGTGTGTTCAGAGAAAATGTTTGGATTAAAAAAATATTGTAGGTCGGTCATACGATTGATTGCTCTAAGGGCACTCTTAGGGCAGTTAAAGCGGTTGCAGCAAATTTTAAAAAATGACATTTTGTGTGGGAGCCCCTTTAGAAATTGGAGATAGGGTATTAGTTTGTTCCGAAGAAATGTTAAGAAGTAAAAATTAATGGGGGTCGGTCTTGGAAATGACCCCTCTATGACGCACCATTGGATCAGTAGAAATGATTTTAAGATTAGAAAATTACTATAAATTTTTTTCAAAAAATTTTAAAATATAGTAATAATCGTTATCCCATGATCCTACTGGGCAAAACATTTTTAGAGTCAATAGAAGTTTTACACAAAAAAGTTTCAAAAAAATCAAAGTGTTCATACATTTTCAAAAATGAGATTTAAATTTTAAAACTTAAAAATCGCATACTAAAGCGATTTTAAGTATTTTTGGGATTTTTTTTTTTAAGTACGTAAAAAAACAAAAATTTAAAAAAAAAAAAATTTAAATTTGGACCATAATTGAAGTAGTTATGAGTAAAAGAAGTTTGAGTAAAGGAACAAACTACCAATTTTTAAAAATTCGATATCTTTTGAACGGGTCATCAAAAAAATCTGAAAATTTACCACGAAGGAGTTTTCGAAGGGTACTAAACTGGGTACTAAACTGTAAACAAATTGGGAAAATCTAAAAAAAAAATTTCAAAGTGTCCGATTTGACAAAACCCTGAATTTCAGATTAGTTTCATCTAAAATGCCACGTGTTTTAACAAGTTTTAAAAGCATTGGTGGTAACTAAATAATGCTTTTCAAACTTGTTTAATTTTAAAGCAATGTTTTTTAAACTTGTTTAGTTTTAAAAGCATTGGTAACTTAAAAATTACACACGAAAAAAATTTTACACTCAAAAAAAAGTTTTACACTCAAAAAAAATTTTACACTCAAAAAAAATTTACACAAAAAATACATACATACGTGCATTCACTCAGAAATATTTTTACAGTAAAAAAACATTACACTCGAAAAAATTTTACACTAAAAAAAAAAAATTAGTAATTTTTCTTTTTTTTTTTTTAAATGACAAAAAAAGAGTTTTTTACTCAAAATAAAATATTTCTAAACAAAATTGTTAACTTGTTCACGTTAAAAAATGTAGTACCCTTTAAAAAAAATGCATTGTGGAGGGTATTCATAGATTCGGCAAAGTCGAATTTAACTTTTCTACTTGTTTTTACTACAACGAGACGACGGTCATTATTACACAGAAAAAAATAAAAAAAATATTTGAGTAAATTTTTGATACTATTGAGTAAAAAATTACTCAATTTTGCACCAGTAAACGATTTAATAGTATTGAGTAAATTTTTAATAAAAATTTATTAAATGTTTGAAAAAAAATTTGAGTAAATTTTTAATTGACACAATTCAAAATTTACTCAAAATTTATCTATTTATTTTTTTAAAAAGTTTAAAAAAGTTTTATTTTTTTTTACAAAAAAAGATAAAAAACTTGTTTTTACAAGCTTTACCAAACATATTTATGTCCCAAAAACATAGGAACATTTTATAAAGACGATTACAAACTATCATATACATATTAAAAATCTATAAACTAAACGAGAATTCAAAAAACTATGAGAGTTTAAAAAAAAAATTAAAAAACAATTAAATTTTTCGCGACCCCCCCCCCCCCCCAATATACATATAAAAAAAAATATTAACGTGAACTTTGACCTCAGTTTTTTCAAAAATCTGGAGTAATTTGAAAAAATTTGGAAACCAAATTCAGATGCAGCATTGAATGATTAATTGCATACCAAAAATTTCAAGTAAAAAACTTTTAAAAAATAAAAAAAACACAATTTTTGTAGACTTTGACCTACGAACTACGGCATTTTATATCGAAACTTACCACTTCATATATTTTTTATTTCCGAAAATAAAAGAAAAACACCAGTTAAACCTGATCAAAAATGAAGAAATGTCTACCAAGAAGGCATTCAAAGTCCAATTTGTAGTACTGATAGTTCTTTTTTCAAAATTATGTACCAATGTTTGGTATTGATCGAAATTTTATTCGATCACGAATCTAGATCTGTTAATCGGATCCAGATTAGGAATTAGCATTAAAAAGTAAATCAAAAAATGTGGTCAGATCCCAGACGCATCCGAAAATTTCACAAACAAAGCTCTTTAAAATGCACAAGAATACGTTTTTGTGAACTTTGCCTTTAATTTTCTCAAAAACCTAACGTACTAGAAAAATTTGGAACTCAGATTCGGAATCAGCATTGAAAAGTTAATAGAAATCGATGTGTCAGATCCCAGACTCAGCCAAAACACTTCACAAAAAAGCACCCCGAAAAATTAACAACTGCACAGTGATTACTTATGAACCTTATGTGACGGAAAAAATATATTTTTTTTGAATAAAAGTATTTGCATATTTATACAACACAACAATTAAAAAAATGTGTTTTAAATTTACCAAAATTTAAGGTTTTAACAAATTTTTTCGCGACCTCTCTGAAACTCTGCTGCGACCCCCTAGGGGGTCGCGACCCACCGTTTGAGAACCATTGCTTTATGGGGTCCTAGCAGTGTTGCCACCTCATGTGTAATTACACATATCATGTGTAATTTTTTTTTTCATGTGTAGCCCATGTGTAATTGTCTGCATGTGTAATTCATGTGTAATTTGAAATTTTTGCTTTTTGAAGCATTTTTTTTATAAATTGTTTTAAAAAAAACTTTTAGCAGATTTTTTTTTGCAGAAATGGATATTTTAACAAATTCTCTGTAATTCAGTTTTAAAAAATAACAGAAGTTTTTAATTATTTTGCTGATTCTGTTTGCTGAGTTTACAAAAATATTTTTGTGCACATTTTAGCTAATTATTTTAAAATTTTACAGATTTTTATTTCGTGAAATTTTAACGGTTAAAAATTGTCAAAATTAAAAAATAGCAGACAATTTTGCTAATTTTACAAAAATACTTTCTGTTAGTTATCATTAGTATTTTTCTAAATTTTATAAAAAAAAAAAATGACGATTTGAAAAAAAAAAAAAAAAAAATACAATAAACTGTTTCTGTTTTGTCCTTAAAATTTAGCAATATTTTCGTTTATGTTTATGCTTCAAATTTTTTACTTAAACAATAAGTTTAAGATGTTCAGATTTTTCATCAAGTCTGCAGATTTTTCTGCTTTAGGGCGGATTACTCAATGAAAAGTTAGCTGCTAACTGCCGATTTAACGGATTTAACAAAGAGTTATTTTATAACGGAGCATTGAGTAATCCAGCCTTAATCAGCAGGGTTTTCTGTTAAAATGAGCAGATTGTCAGCTGAAATCAATATATTTTTTTGCTGTTTTTCAGATTTTCTTTTGATTTGACTTAGACTATCCAGATAGAAATTTCAAAAAAAATATAAATAGTAGGTTTTTTGAGCAGTAAAAACTAGACTTTGGTTAACCGTTATATTTTGAAAATTTACAAAAAAAAAAAAAAAAACCTTATTAAAAAAAAGCATGTGTAATTTCATGTGTAATTTTGGCATGATCCATGTGTAATTTGTGATTTCATGTGTAATTTTGGCATGACCCATGTGTAATTTACGATTTTGGTGGTGGCAACACTGGGTCCTAGACCAATATATCCAGGTGTTACAAACGGAATGACAAACTTATATGCATATACCCTTTATCACTAGAGTGGAGGGTATAAAAATAATCAAAATTGTAGATACCAGTTTTCTTCTGATTAGGAAGATTTTAAAGTTTATATTCAAAAGAAACATGTTTCGCTCTAATTTTTCGTAACCGCCTAAAAACATGCTTTATTTTTTTATTATAATACAATTGAATACAAACTTTTTCTGTTCGAAGGACCAATAGACAAATAAAGTTCAATGTTTATTTAACAGGCGTCAACGGAAGGTTTACAGAATTCAATTTTACGGTTCATATGAACTTTAGACATTCACACATTAAAGGTTTTATACATTAAAATTTATGAAATTTTTATTTTAACTTTTTTAATATTTCTTAGTTTGACTTTGTAAGAAAAATTGTTATAATCTGGTCATCTTAATACATTAATAGTTAGTTAATTTTGATTGTTATATTATTTAATGACTCAAAATCCAGTTTCTTAATGTTTAAATCCGTTTTTTTTTTCTGAAAAAATACAGGTGTCAAATTATATTCCAAAACCATAAATGGTGACAAAGTGTGGAAATGCGAACACATGCCAATTTGAAATCCACAGGGATTTCAAAATGATAATAAAAAAAAAAAATAAACTTCAAATTAAGTATGTATTGCGAAAAAATCATAAATGATAAAATTAGTCTACTACTTTTAAAAAAATGAATGTATTTAATAAAACATAACTTAAAATTAATTACCTCCAAACAAACTAAAAGTATTTGATAAAAATATTTCAAATAAATCCAAATTTGATTTACACAGAAAAAATCACAAAACTAAACTTAAAAACGTGTAGTTATTTTCAGGTAAATGTAAAAATTTTTAAAATATTTTTTTCCATTTTTTTTTTCAAATTTCATCTAGTTAGGCGTACTTAAAACAAAATGTAACATGGTTTTTTAAAATGTTATTTTTTAAACACTTAAGAATTTTCTCAAACTCCTTATAAGTAATTAAAAAAAAAAATTAAATTTATTTTATTGACCATATAAACAAAAATCAAAATAGTTTGCTTATGATTTGTTCCATTAAATTTATTCAATTTCAGCGGCTTTTTCTTAC
Source organism: Pegoplata infirma (assembly GCA_963921195.1). Classification (NCBI taxonomy): domain Eukaryota; kingdom Metazoa; phylum Arthropoda; class Insecta; order Diptera; family Anthomyiidae; genus Pegoplata; species Pegoplata infirma. The sequence continues at coordinate 231,088,528 of OY992538.1, read as the reverse complement.
AATTACCACCCAATTTTTTGGCCACAATTTTTATGAAACTCATTCATAACGTCATAGTCGCCTTTGTTAACTATGTATACAGTTATGGTGATTCCGGTGTTACAAATCTTCGATCATGTTTGTTATTTTTATTTTTTGAGATCTCTAAACAAGGCAGTTTGACTGAACGACATTAGTAGAACCACTTCAAACAACGCCTCATTGCATCATTTATGCGTTTAAAATAAAATCAATTCAATTTTAATGGGGGAAGGATATCGCAGGAGAATTTCTAAAAGATACAAGGATCTTTAGTTATAAAATTTGTATAGTCCATTTTTATGTAGTCCACTCTAGTGATAGAGATTATAAATACGTTTGTCATTCCGTTTGTAACATCCCGAAATATTGGTTTAGGACCCCATAAACTATATATGGGGCATTCCATGTCGAATCGGACACTTTAAATAATTTTTTTTTTAGATTTTCCCAATTTGTTGACAGTTTTTAGTGCCCTTCGAAAACTCCTTCGTAGTAAATTTTCAGATTTTTTTGATGACCCTTTCCAAAGATATCCAATTTTTAAAAATTGGTAGTTTGTTCCTTTACTCAAACTTATTTTACTAATAACTTCTTCAATAATGGTCCAAATTGCAAATTTTTTTCTTCAAAATTTTTGTTTTTTTACGTACTTTAAAAAAAAATCCAAGAAAATTCTTAAAAGTTAAATTATGAGATTTTTAAGTTTTAAAATTTAAACCTCATTTTTAAAAATGTTTGTACTCTTTGATTTTTTTGAAATTTTTTTGTGTAAAACTTCTATCGATTCTACAAATTTTTTGCCCAGGAAGATCGTGGATAACGATTATTACTATTTTTTAAAATTTTTTGAAAAAATTTTATTGTAATTTTCCAATCTTAAAATCATTTCTGCTGCTCCAATGGTGCGTCAAAGAGGGGTCATTTATAAGACCGACCCCAATTAATTTTTACGTCTTAACATTTCTTTGGAACAAACTAATACCCTATCTCCCATTTCTAAGGGGGCTCCCACAAAAAACGAAATTTTTTAAAATTTGCTCCAACCGCTCTAACTGCCCTAATAGTGCCCTTAGAGCAACAAAATGTATGACCAACCCACAATATTTTTTTAGTCCAAACATTTTCTCTGAACACACCTACCCTCTATCTATAATTGCTAAGGCGGTACCCATAGAATTTTTTTTATTTTTTTTACCTACGCCCTTTCTCCATTCCCTAAGTAGGCTTCCATTCAAAATTACATTTTTATAAAATTTGCTCCAACTGTTATTTGTATGGTAGCCTACTTAGGGAGTGTGTGGGGACATCCCACTCAACTAAATTTCAACTAAGGCGTAGGTATGTTTTAAAAATGTTGTAGGGTAAAAATAAATGGGGGTCGGCCTCACTAATGACCCCTCTCGGACGCACCATTGGACCGGTAGAAGCTGATTAAATAAAACAAATATACAAAAAATAAAAAAAAATTGTATGGGAACCGGCTCAACAATTGAATAGTTCATGCGAATAAAGACGAATAGACCATTTGTAGAATTTTACAGGGGACAATAAAAACGCAGGAAACGGTTAAAAAATAATATTTTTGTCAACTTTTTGGTATTAGCTTAAAGGTTTAAGTCACATCTACCTATATACAAAATTTTAGTAGGGTATTCGAAAGAGAACTTGCCAAAAATTGGACTTAAATTTTTTGCTTAAATGGAAAAAGGGCGAATATCCAAAAAAATGTATTGAAATTTGAATAAAAATGTGTTATTTTGCAGCAGATTTTGACTACATTTTCACGAGACTTGCAAAACTTGACGAACTATGGTTGGTATTTGTTTGTAACACTTTAAGGACTTCGAGGATACACTATTTAAGGATTGCAAGGACATGCAAAAAAAAATTTTTTTTAAATTTTTTTTTTAATATTCCTGCCTTTTGATGCAGTAGTAATTCTTTATGACACTAAATACATTTTTAGGAATTATAATATTAACCCTTGACTGCTTAGACCAAGTATTCGTGGTTATATGATCTTAATTACGCGGTAACACTGAAGATTTTTTTCACAAATCTGGTTAATTTGTTTGTATGTGCTAAGATTGTTTTTTTTGTGTACAATTTCAAATTTTAGCTAATATCAATTTTAAACTCGCAGCTAAATAATTTTTATATAATATTTTGTTAAGGATGGATATTCGCCCTTTTTGCTTTCCACACTTTAAAGTCTTATAACTTAAGAACGGTCAAATTTTTTGCCAATATAATAAGTGTGGTTTGTTCCTCGTAATGTTCTTTTAACACATTGTTACCGAAAGTAAAATTTTTGTATGTTTTTGTGTTGTATTTAATCAAAATTGTGCGTTAGTTCACTCCCAATTTAAACAAAAATATAAAAATATACGAATTATTGCACTTTTAAAGTCATTTTTTTAGCTTTAAAAGTCAAAATTTCCCCAAAATTTCTGCATAGGATTGTAGGGCTCTGCTAATAAAATGCATTTATGCAAAAAAACGTGTTTGCGAAAAAGTGGTCTATTCGTCCTTATTCGCATGAACTATTCAATTAGAGATAGAGGGTAGGTGTGTTTAGAGAAAATGTTTGGACTAAAAAAATATTGTGGGTCGGTCATACATTTTGTTGCTCTAAGGGCACTATTTGGGCAGTAAGAGCGGTTGGAGCAAATTTTAAAAATGTCGTTTTGTGTGGGAGCCCCCTTAGAAATTGGAAATAGGGTATTAGATTGTTCCAAAGAAATGTTAAGACGTAAAAATTAATGGGGGTCGGTCTTATAAATGACCCCTCTATGACGCACCATTGGAGCAGTAGAAATGATTTTAAGATTGGAAAATTACAATAATTTTTTTTTCAAAAATAGGGCAAAAAATTTGTAGAATCGATAGAAGTTTTACACAAAAAAAATTCAAAAAAATCGAAGAGTACAAACATTTTCAAAAATGGAATTTAAATTTTAAAACTTAAAAATCGCATACTACAGCGCTTTTAAGAATTTTTTGGTATATTTTTTTAAAAAGTACGTAAAAGTACTAAAAACTGTAAACAAATTGGGAAAATCTAAAAAAAAATTTTTTGAAAGAGTCCGATTTGACATGGAATGCCCCATATATAATATTGATCCATGATAGAATCTAAGACATTCTAGCGATGTCCGTCCGACCGTCCGTCTGTAAAAATAACGATGCAGTCCAAACCAAAAGAGCTAGACCCCTGAAATTGGGCAAGAATATCTCTTATTTTACTGGTAAGGTTAATAGTGCGTTTACACTGGTCCTCTAAGCTAGCTTAAAGTAGATTGTGGCTCCAATCCAGTTTCAATCTATTAGATTGCCCATACAAATTAATTTTTTTCAATCTAGTAGTTTAGGCTCTAATCGGCAAACGCAATCTGGTAAAGTTAAATACAACTCTGTATTTCTATTATTTGCATTTTCCAACACTGAAAAACCCCGACACAAAGCCTGCCGTTTTGATGACGCCGCCAAGTATGATTATGCCGCCGTCATTGTTATTTGTAAACGCCGTCACTGTCCTTGTTAATCATGCGACGACTAATTACCGTCGCTGCCTTTTGACGCAGTCACACACATTTATTACCAACTTGTTGTTAAAAATGCCAATCTTAATCTTCTCAAATGTAAAAAATGCCAATGTAAACGGTACAGATTGCAAAGTAGATTAAAATCGGAATTTACTAGATTAGAAATCCAATGTAAACGCACTATAAGTTCGAAGATGGGCAAAATCGGACCCCCCCACACCAAAAAAAAAGACACCCCTGCGTTTTTTTTTTCATTTTAAACGTGTTAAAGGGTATAAAAGATTCGGCACAGCCAAATTTAACACTCATACTTGTTTTTATACCCTCCACTCTAGTGATAGAGGGTATATATAAGTTTGTCATTCCGTTTGTAACACATCGAAATATTGGTCTAGGACCCCATAAAGTATATATATTCATGATCCTTGATCGATTTTAAGTCGATCTAGCGATGTCCGTCCGTCTGTCTGTCTGTCCGTTGAAAACACGCTAACTTTTGAAAGACTTTACGGAGGCTCCTGAAGTTTGACATATATGTTCTCCATTTACCGGGTCAGGTTGGTATTGCAATCCAGCGAAATCGGTTGAGTGGTTCAAAAGTTATGAGCAAAAGAGTAAATTTCGGCAAGGGTATTTTTCGAATTTACAAGATTAAAACTACTATAACTTTCGAAAGACAACTCTGAGGGGGCTGAAGCTTAGCATATATATTTGTCGTTCTCCAAGGCTGTGTGGTTTTAAATTTCCGCAAAATCGGTTCAGTGGTTCAAAATTTATAAGCAAAGCACTGAATTTCAGATTTGTTTCACCTTAAACTGTTAAAAACTCGTTAAACAAGTTGTGAAAGCGTGGTGAAATACCAGTTTTTTAAAACTTGTTGTTGTTTGTTGTCTTGTCGTGGGGTGCAGTTTAGTTGTTAGACAAGTAAATATTTGTTATTGTTTTTGTAACTGTATGTAACGGTGTATAGTAAGAATTTTTGAAAAAAAAAATCAAATGAAGTAAAATAAAAAGTGGGAAATATGTGAAATATTTTTTTTTGTATAGGTATAAAACAACAAAAATATTTTACTAAGTAATTTTGTTGCTCAAAGAAATTGTACACTAAAAAAAATATTTACACTAAAAAAAATGTTACACTCAAAAAAAAATGTATACATAGTTTTTTTTTAATGAAATGTCACACTCAAAAAAAATTCTGACAGTCAAAAAAAATTTTACACTCAAAAAAATTTGATTGATTAAAAAAAAGTTTTACTCAAAATAATAGGTACACTCAAAATAATTACTCTGTTAAAAACTCTGTAAAATGACTGTAATCTCAATTCGACAGATATTTGACAAAGTTATCTGTCGAAATACTTTGTATTTTCTTGTAACCGAAAAACAAAATTTTATCTGTAATTTTACTTTTTACTTTGTGATCTCTATTTTACAGATAATAAACAGAGTTTTTTGTTAAAATACAGATTTTATAAAAATACTTGTGTTTTTTTCTCGTAACCAAAATACAAAATTTTAACTGTAATTTTACTTATTGCTCTGTAATAATAAAACCTGGTACATTTTACGAGGATGTCGTGTAAAATTGGAGGTACTCGTAAAAAAACTTTCACAAATATAAAAAAAGTAAATTTCCAATTTGAAACCATTAAAGTGGGCAAATTTACTCGATGTCATTTTCCAATTGTCAACACTACTTGCACATTAAGGAAAGAGAAATTGATCAGAAATCAAATAGTAAATGAAATAGTCAAATTCTGGTCACTTTTATCAATATTTTACAGATAATTCTGTAAATTTACAGGTTTTTTTATCGAAATCATTTTACAGAGTTTTCTTTGTAAAATAACAAAAAATCTTGCTGGTTGGAAATCTATGGTATTTTCTGCTGGCTCAGCAGAGTATCTCTGTAATTTAACAGAGTGATTATTTTGAGTGTATATTTCTAATAAAAAAATTGTGATGCAATTTTTTTAAATTTTTTTAGAAAATTACTATCAGATGACATTGTGGAGGGTATTCATAGATTCGACCAAGTCGAACTTAATTTTTCTACTTGTTTTTTTTAATTTATGGAAAATTTACAAAAAAAAAATTAATGTAGGGTACCAAAATGATCAAAGTCATTGCCAAAACTTATAGTTTATGTACATAAAAATAACGTTTGGACATGTTTCTTTAAAAATGTTACCTCAGTAGTGAAGAATATCGTGGTTATTGACGAAAAAAATCAAGAAACGGTCGGCAAACACAATTTTTAGCAAAAAAATTCACTTGCGCGACCTTAAAACTTTTTGCAAAAAATCTCAAAAATACTTCAGCCTATAAACTTTCAAATTATGCTTGAGCACACATCAAAATCGAAATAAGTATTTTTTTTTGGGCCCCAATGAGCACATTAGTGAGTGATTCACGCACGATCAAACTTGAGTGAAAGGTAATCTTGATGAAATTTATTCACGTGATTGCACACAAAAAAAAACGCTGTCAAAAAATCTGTAAAACGACTTTCAATTTGAATTAGCAATCTTTTAGCAGATTGTTCTGCTGAGAAGGATATTTTTACTAAAATCTCTGTCATTCAGATTAAGAAAATAACAGACAATTTACTATGTTTATACTGATTTTGTTTGCTGAATTTCATTATTTTACCAAGAAATTTTTTTATATAAAAAAAAAGCAGAACAGATTGTTCTGCTGAAATCAGCAGATTGCTCTGCTGAAATCAGCAGATTGTTCTGCTGAAATCAGCAGATTATTCTGCTAAAATCAGAAGAATGTTCTGCTAAAATCAGCAGATTTTTCTGCTAAAATCAGCAGATATTTCTGCTAAAATCAGATTTCTCTGCTGTCGAACAACACACATGTTTAATAACTAAAACGCCAGATAAAAGTATAAGCTTCCGTAGCGGAGTGGTTAAGAAGTGTACTCTCAAATCGGAAGGTGGCGAGTTCGATGCTGGCTGGCGGCGTATGTTTTTTTTTTTTTCTTGTTATATTTATTCACCTCTTATGACAGATATTTAGCAAACCGTGTCTGCTAAAATCAGCAGATTTCTCATATGGCTCAAAATGGGTGTATTTTCAGCAGATTTTTCTGCTGATTGGACAGAGAATTTATTTTGAGTGTAGGAAAAGTCTCGTAATCCCATTTTACTAATATTTGACAGTTTTCCTTGTTTTTTAACAAATAGTGAGTGATTCACGCACGATCAAACGTGAGTGAAAGGGAATCTCAATGAAATTTATTCACGTGATTGCACACAAAAAAAAAACGTTGTCAAATTACTAGGAAAAGTCTCGTAATCCCATTATACCAATATTTGAAAGTTTTCCTTGTTTTTTAACAAATCGAAATTTACATCTTTTTTTGTAATTTTACATTTTTTTTTGTAATTTTACAAATTTTCAAGATAATTTTACAAAAAAAAATCTAGTAAATTCACGAAAATTCCTTGTAATTTTAATTTTAAAAACTTGTAAAATTACAAAATTATTGGTAAAAAGCTTGTAAAATTACTAAGAATTCTCGTAAAATAGGAGGTAGCAAAAAATCTAGTAAAGTCACGAAACCTCCTTGTAAGTTTCATCGCGTCAAAAAAAAATTTAAATTTACAATTTTATTGGTAAAAAGCTTGTCAAACTACAAAATTATTGGTAAAAAGCTTGCAAAATAACAAGGAATTCTTGTCAAATAGGAGGTAGCAAAAAAAAAAGTTACAAACTTTTCTTGTCATTTTACAAGGTTTTTTGAGTGTTGATTTAGAAAATTTTAATTTTTTAAATTTTTGTTTACATAAAAAAAAAATGATTCGTGATTGTGAGTCAACATGAGTGTGAGTGCACGTGTGTGGGAGCTTATTTAAATTTACTCATGAGATTGTGAGTAAGAAAAAATATTCGTGAGTAAGTGTGCGTGAGTGTGAGTGTGAGTCAATAGTCACTCCCGCGTTCATCTATCCCCTTTACCACAAAATGGCGGATATTAAAACAACCAATCATAAAAAAATTTTAAATCCTCAAAAAAAATCCTTTGGGTAACCTTCCCTAAAACATACACTAGATACACTTTGCTTTAAGATATCAACATCACAAAAAAGACACCGAGAGCACCAACAAGACAACAAGAATTATATCAACAAAAAATTTTACTCTTAAGTGCAGCACTCTACTTCTACTTCCAAAGAGATGCATGCAATTCAATTCGAAAAAATGATGCGAATGTGTGTGGAGATTTTTCATATCAACCAACATTGTATGAATGTTTTCTTGATCGTGCGATGAATATTTTTCGCTTGTATCTTTATTTTGGGGTGATTGTGCGTTTTTCCAAATAATCAATATTTTTTGAGATTCTGTGTGGAGATTTCGTTTTGTTTCTATTTTTTTTTTGTGTTGTTGCATTAGATTTTGATGTGTATAAAAGTATCGCAAAATCTATGATGGATTACAGTTCAACATAACGCATTTAGACACGCAGTCATCTGGCAATAATACTAAAGTGATCATAATAACAGTGATTTTGATAAACATCCTTATTTGTGAATTTGTGTAAAAAAAAAATAATATGAAATTTCTGGTGAGAATTTTTTTTAAGGACTGAAAAAAATATTTAGTGAAATCTAAATTTAAAAAAAAAAAATTGTCTAAAATATTAAAAAATATGTGTTATAGATCCTTTTCGCCTTGATTGCTGCTGCAACAGCACGTCCTGGTGATTTGTATGGAGGTTATGGTCACTCGGGCCCTGCAATTTCTTATGCCGCACCATCATATTCTTATGCTCATGCAGCACCAGCGGTAAGCTATGCCGCACCTGCAGTAAGCTATGCCGCACCCGCAGTAAGCTATGCCGCACCTGCAGTAAGCTATGCAGCTCCTGTTGTTAAGGCTGTTGCCGCTCCTGCCATTTCATACGCCGCTCCTGCTGTGCATTATGCTCCTGCACCAGCTATCGTTAAAGCTGTGGCACCAGCTGCTCAAAGTTATGCTACTTTCAGTACTGTAAGTATCTTTGAATAAATTAAAAAAAAATCCTTAAGAAAGCCGGGGATTTAAAAATTAAATTCGAAATTAAACAAAGTGGTCCTTAAAATAAAATTCGAAATACAGCAAACGTGGATTTCGGAATTAAATCCCTAAAATAGTGTTATATTGGAAATAAAACAATCAAGGATATCTTAATTCAAACTCGAATCTTATTCTGATTCGAAATAAAACCACAGAGGATTTTAAAGTTACAAAAATCAGATATAATTATATGCGATCATGTCTGATTGGATATAATTATATCTGAAATGACCAAAATCGAGATTATTTAGTTAAAAAAAGTGTTGTAACATGCCAAAACAAATTTAGAATATTTTTATCAAAATCTATGTTGAATTAGCAATTATAATCCGAAAAAATAATAAAACATTTTGGAAAATGAAAAAAAGATAAATCAAAAATAGTTGAAAATGGACTTATTTAATCCTATAGGATTTAGTTGGATTAGTTTTAATTTATTTATAACTTTTTTAATTTTCCAAAACTTGCTAATTTATAGTAGATTATAGAAAAAATATCCAAAATTTGTTTTGTAATGTTAAAAAAAAATTTAACTAATTAAGATTTTTCCGAAAATAAATCCACTTAATGAAAAACACGGCAAATATCTTTTTTAACTCTTAACTTATATTAACTGTTTTTATTTTTTACTAAAACCCTACCACTCAGTTTTTTTCACAATTTTTTATTCGCTCAAACTTTTTTTGCACTCAAAATTCGTTTTACTCAAATTTTCCTGATTTCATTGTTACGATATAAGCACAATGAGCCTCAGCGATATTTAGGTTCAACTTTAGTGTCGACGAAAAGTGTAAAAGCAGTTCGATTTCTACTTGATTAAATGTCATAAAACTGTTAACAGCGAAATCGTAGCTGCTCGCATTCGCGAGATAACGCGAAATTAGTGTTTTTGTATTTTCTAAAATTTTGACAATGAAGTTTTTTAAATATCTTCAAAAACTGAGTATGCAGATTTAATTGTATTTATTTACAGGTCACAAAACAGTTAACATCGAAATCATATGTTCTCAATTTCGCGAAAAATTGCAAAATTAAAAAAAAAAAATAAAAAATTGGAAAAAATTGTATTTTTCGCGTAAATTAGCAGTCAAGATATTGATTTGAGCAGTTTTACCACCTTTAACCACATAAAATTTAAACTGCATACAATATATTTGTCGTTTTTTGATTTTTTTCCTTTATTTTAGACACTAAAGAAAAAATAAATTAATTTATATAAAAGCTTGAACAATAATTTTGCAATTTCTAGGGAAATTTATCATCTATAATTTTTATGCTTGCAGTTTTGTCAACTTTAATACCCTCGAATTCAAACTGCATACTACACAGAAAAAAATATGGGGAAAAACAATTTGAGTAATCACTTGTTTAAATTTAAAAAAAGTTTTGAGTAATTTTTTAATTGACGCAATTAAAAATTTACTCAAAAATTTAAAAACAAATTGAGTAAATAATTTAATATGAATTTAATAGCTTTTTTAATTTTTTTTGGAATTTTCTTAGTTTTTTTAATTCTCGTTTAGTTTATAGTTTTTTGTATATATACATGAAAGTTTGTAATCATATTTATAAAATTTTTTTATGTCTTTAAGACAAAAATATATTTGGTAAAGTTTGAAAAAACATGTTTTTTTTCTTTGTAAAAAAATATGAAATTTTTTTAAACTTTGTTTTTTTTAAAGTAGAAACAGAATAAGCCCGGCACGACTTTTTCCATACGGTTTGGCAGATTAATCCGGTGCCCGGCGCCGATGTGAAATAAAACTTGTTCTGTTTTTAAAAGGTGGTGCTTCTTGTTCTGTTCCTGCACTTAATAGTGTCAATTAAAAATTTACTCAAATTTTTTTTGGCAAACATTTAATAAATTTTTATTAAAAATTTACTCAATACTATTAAATCGTTTACTGGTGGAAAATTGAGTAATTTTTTACTCAATAGTATTAAAAATTTACTCAAATTTTTTTTTTATTTCTTTCTGTGTACATTTTTGTCGTTAATTGAAGTAAATGTTTTTGCAGACCAAAAATAACACAAAGTAATGAATAAATAGTAGTTTAGCGAGTTTTTTAGCGATATCTCGAAGAATTGAGCAGCTAGAATTTAAATGTTAACAGCCGTATCACCTTTAATCAAAAGCAAATCAAACTGCATTTCGTGTTTTTCAACAATGTTAAAGAAACTTCGTTTAATCAAACCAAGAAATACCCCCAAAAAGCCGTTTTTCGCCATTTCTCGCGAAAGTGAGCAGCTATAATTTTTTTGTGGGCAGTTTTAATTTCTTCCAACATGTTCAAATCAAACTGCATTCCACTTTTTTTATTATTTCTAAAGAACCGGTTTTAAAATATAAATAAATAATGAAAAAAAAATTATATAATTACGCGATATCTCGCGAAATTTAACATCTACAATTTTGATGTCAACAGCTGTGTGACCTTTGATCAAGCATAAGTAAAACTGCATACCATGTTTTTGTGAAATTTTAAAGAAACATATCTAAATATAAAAAACAAAAACAGCAAAAAATTAATTTCGCGATTTCTCGCGAACTAAAGAAGATAGGATTTTGATGTTTGCCGTTTTGTGACCTTTAAATCAAACTGTATACTCAGTTTTTGAAAATATTTAAAAAACTTCAATGTCAAAATTTAAGAAAATACAAAAACACTTATTTCCCGTTATCTCGCGAATGCGAGCAGCTACGATTTCGCTGTTAACAGTTTTGTGACATTGAATCTTGTTGAAATCGAACTGCGCTTACACTTTTCGTCGACACTAAAGTTCAACCTGAACATTGCTGAGGCTCACCGTGTATAAGGAAAGAAATGAAACCTTCCAGCATGAAACGAAATTAAATGGAACTGGGAAAAAAGTGGAATAGAACGGGAACAAAATGGAATGGAATAGGGCACGAACTTAATTGATTTTTTTCTCAAAACTTTTTTAACAAAACTTCTTTTGCTTAAATTTTTTCAAACTTCTTTTTCACTCAAAATTCGTTTTACCAAAAATTTCCTGATTTCATTATTACGATATAAGGACTCGACGTTTTTCTACCAGAATGAACTTGATTCCGGGCTTAATGTTGTTATTTCACTTTTATATGTCGATAATTTCCTATAGAAAATTTCGTGTTATCGATGTATCAATAATTTTCTGTAGAAAATTGTGTGCTATCGATACATTCTATAGAAAATTTTGTGTTATCGATACATCGATACTTTTCTATAGAAAATTTTGTATTATTGAAATATCGATAACTTTCCACAAAAAAATATTTTTTAAATAAAATGTTTTGCTATCGATATATCGATAATTTTCTAAAGAAAATTGTTTGTTATAGATATATTGATATTTTTAAAGCAAATTTTGTGTTATAGATTTATCGATAATTTTCTATAGAAAATTTTGTATTATCGAAAATTTCTAATAGAACACTGTAGTATCAATAATTTCAATTTCAATTTTTTGGTTATCGAAATATTAATAGTTTTCTCTAGAAAATTTTGTGTTATCGATATTTTAACAATTTTCTATAGAAAATTTTGGGTTATCGATATATTGATCATTTTCTATAGAAATTTAAGTGTTGTCGATATATCGATAATTTTAGATAGAAAATATCGTGTTATCGATAATTTTATACAGAAAATTTTGTGCTATCGATATATCGATAATTTTCTATAGAAATTTTTTTGTAGATTGTTTTGTGCTATAATTACATCGATAATTTTCTATCGATTTTTTATACCCTCCACTCTAGTGATAGAGGGTATATGAGGGGGTTAGAGCACAAGGGGTTCAAGTGCCTTATATTTGATAATGAGAAAAAAGAGGTTAAAGATAAATTGCAATAAAAAATGTTAGATGCTATCTATAATATTATTTTTTAGTTAATAGAAATCCTGAGATATATTTTAATCTAACAAGTTAAAAAAATACCATCTTTTACGTATACAAGCACACAAAAATTGCCTTTGAAGTAAGTAAGTCGCACTTATACCCCTTGTGCTCTAACTTTTTTTATAAATTTCTATTTAGAGCACAAGGGGTTCAAGTGCCTTATATTTAATAATGAGAAAAAAGGGGTTAAAGTTAAATTGCAATAAAAAATGTTAGGTGCTATCGAGTTTATTATTTTTAAGGTAATAGAGCTCCTGTGATATATTTTAATCTAACAAGTTAAAAAATACCGTCTTTTACACCCTTTTGCACCCAAAAATTGCATCTAAAGTAAGTAAGTCGCACTTATACCCCTTGTGCTCTAACTTTTTTTATAAATTTGTAAATTCGTACAAGGAAAACCACATTTTATTAAGAAAATCTGTAATGGTTCTTTGTTTCATTTTTTAGTCGTCATAATCAGATTCCATGACATCATTGGGCTCATCTTCATCTTCGTTAGGGCATCCCGTCAAATCTAAACTTTCGAATTTCGTATCATAATACCTGCGATGGCCATGGAGTAGCTAATTGTGGGAAAATTTATGAAAATTTTTGCAAGGTCATATTCAGCCGGCAACTAGCGGTCAAAGTTTGTAAAAAATGGCATTTTTCGACAAAATGTTATATCCGAGTTATTTAACCAAATCTGGCTCAAAAATTAGATGATATCTAGTATATTATTTTTTAGTTAATAGAGTTCCTGATATATATTTTTATCTAACAAGTTAAAAAAATACCATCTTTTACAAATGCAAGAACCCAAAAATTGCCTTTGAAGTAAGTAAGTAGCACTTAAACCAAATCTGGCTCAAAAATAAGGAAGTCTTGGGTACTTTATTAGAAAAATATTTAAAAAATTCCAAAATAGCGATTTTGGTCCACAGATGCTGATTTTCAAACATAAAAAATATTTTTTAACAAAATTTATCTAAAAGTCGAAAAATGTTGAGAAGTTTATGTGGAATATATATAAAATATAAAAACACGATTTTGGTCCAAAAATGGTGATTAGCATCTGTGGACCAAAATCTTTGATCAGCATTTTTAAACTTAAATCGTGTTTTTTATATTTTTTTAATATATAAAATGCTTTACATTTTCAAAGTTTTGAGACCAATTTGAATAAAAAAAAATAATTTATATGTTCAAAAATCAGCATCTGTGGACCAACATTTTTTTTGAATTTTTTTATATTTTTCCTATAAAGTACGCAACAATTCCTAATTTTTGAGCTGGATTTGGTGAAAAATTTGGACATGAATTTTGATTGAAAAACGCCATTTTTTCAAATTTTGACCGCTGGTTACCGACCTAAGATGTTCTTGCTAAATTTTATTACTATTAATACACGAACTTCTAGGACTTCAACCACTTTGTCCACGTAAAAAATTAAATTTTAATAATTGCTTGGAGCACAAGGGGTTTAAGTGCTCATATACCCCTTGTGCTCCAAGCAAAACAGGTATTTTAGTAACAAGAGCTAAAAATTGTCGCCATATCTCGCTAATGAATAAGAATTTTACATTGAGCTCTTGTGCTCTAAACTTCTGTGAACTTCACCTACTAATCCCATATGTTAACTCAATTTTTTTAAAAAAGTCACTTGAACCCCTTGTGCTTTTAGCCCCTCATATGTAAGTTTGTCATTCCGTTTGTAACACCTCGAAATATTGGTCTAGGACCCCATAAAGTATATATATTCATGATCCTCGATCGATTTTAAGACGATCTAGCGATGTCCGTCCGTCTGTCCGTCTATCTGTCTGTCTGTCTGTTGAAAACACGCTAACTTTTGAAAGACTTTACGGAGGCTCCTGAAGTTTGGCATATATGTTGGGCATTTACCTGGTCAGGTTGGTATTGCAATCCAGCGAAATCGGTCCAGTGGTTCAAAAGTTATGAGTAAAAGACTGAATTTCGGCAAGGGTGTTTCGTGAATTTATGAGATAAAAAGCACTATAACTTTCGAAGGGCAATTCTGAGGATGCTGAAGCTTGTCGTATATATTTTTCGTTCCTCCAGCCTAGTTCGTATTAAATTTCAGCCAAATCGGTCCAGTGGTTCAAAAGTTATTAGCAAAACCGTGAATTTCAGATTAGCTTCACCTTAAATTCACGCGTTATCAATACTTTTGTATTATCGACTATTTTCTACAAAAAATGTTCTGTTATTAATAGTTTTCTATAGAAAATTTTGTGTTATCGATAATTTTCTATAGAAAATGTTGTGTTATTGGTACTCGTCAATAGAAAATTTTGTTTTGTCGACAATTTTCTATAGAAAATTTTGTTTAATCAACAATTTTCTTTAGAAAACTTTTTGTTAGACAATTTTCCGCTCAAAATTCCGTTTGTGACTCATCGAAATATCGGTTTGGGACCCTATAAAGTATGTATACAAGTACGTATGTATCCTAAGCAGTTTGGTATTGCATTTGAGCGATATCGGTTAGGCGGTTCAAAAGTTATAAACGAAAATGTTAGTACATTCAACATAACCTAAAAATACAAAATTCTTTAATTCGGCTGCTGGTTGACATATGTGAACATAATTGAACACCGAATGGTATTTAAACATATACGAATATCATTTTTGGAAAAGAAAAAAAAAATCGCGATTTTTTTTTCGCGCAATTTTTTTTTTTTTCAAAAAAAAAAATTTTTTCTTGTAAGTATTTCGTTTTAAATAAAGTTTTTTGCAATAATCTTTTTTATATTGTGGAGGGTATCAATACATTTGGCAAGGCCGAATCTAACTTTTTTACTTGTTTATAGAACATTTTGTGTTATCGAAGTTTTCCATAGAAAATTTTGTGTAGAGTTATCGATATATCTACTTCGATAATTCATCTATCGGTACTCATCTATAGAAAATTTTCTATAGAAATTTTTGTGTTATCTACAATTTTCTATAGTTTTCAATAGAAATTTTATTGTTATCGATATATAAATAATTTTCTATAGACAATTTTGTGTTTTCGATAACTTTCTATAGAAAATTCGGTGTTATCGATACATGAATAATTTTCTATTGCACATATTGTGTTATCGATACATCGATAATTTTCTATAAAAAATGTGTGTTATCAATACATCCATCATTTCCTATAGGCAATTTTGTATTATCGATAATTTTCTACAGACAATTTTGTGTTTATTGATACACTGATAATTTTCTTTAGAAAATTTTACGTTATCGATATTTTTCTATAGAAAATTTTGTGTTACCAGTTTAACTTTAATTTTCTATGGAAAATTTTGTGTTATCGATACATCCATAATTTTATAAAAAATGTTGTGTTATCGAAACATCGATAATTTTCTATAGAAAATGTTGTGTTATCGATACATTAATAATTTTTTATAGAAAACTTTGTGTTATCGATAATTTTTTATAGAAAATTTTGTGTTATCGAAACATCCATAATTTTCTATTGCAAATTTTGTGTTATCGATACATCGATAATTTTCTATAGACAATTTTGTGTTATCGATACATTATAATTTTCTACAAAAACTTTTTATGTATTATCGATAATTTTCTACAAAAATTTTGTATGTATTATCGATAATTTTCTACAAAAATTTTTTATTATCGATACATCGATAATTTTTTATAGAAAATTATGTGTTACCGACACATCGATAATTTTCTATAGAAAATTTTGTGTTTCCGATATTTTGATAGATCTATAGAAAATTTTGTGTTGTCGATATTTCGATAATTCTATTGAAATTTTGTGTTATCGATATTTCGATAATTTTCTATAGAACATTTTGTGTTATAGATACTTCGATAATTTTCTATAGAAAATTTTGTGTTATCGATAACATTGGGATTGTCTGGATTTAATTAATTTTTTATTTAATTCTACGAATTTTTTAATTAAATTTTTTTTCTGTGAACTGTTTATAACTGTATCGTAAATTTTTTTAGGTTGTTAACCACCCAGCCTCCGTTAAAGCTGTTGTAGCAGCTCCCGTTGTAAAAGCAATTGCTGCCCCAGCAATTTCTTATGCTCCAGCACCCGCCATCTCTTATGCACCAGCTGTGAAAGCCGTTTCATATGCCGCACCAGCAATCTCTTATGCTGCTCCTGCCGTCTCTTATGCACCAGCTGTAAAAGCCGTTTCATATGCCGCACCCGCAATCTCATATTCTGCTCCTGCCATCTCAGTAGGTTATGGTCATGGTTATGGTGGCTATGGAGGTTATGGCGGATACGGTCATGGTTATGGCTATGGTGGTTATGGTCATGGTTATGGTCATCCTTAAGAAAATGCAGGTTAACAAAAACAAAATTTATTAAAACTACATAATGAAACATTGCCAGCCGCCGTTTAATAATTGCCAATAACGATTAACGAATTTAGTCATTTAATTATTTTTTTTTTTTTAAATATTCGTATTAAGTTTAAGAAACCAAACCAGCAGGAAAAAAAACATCAATTCCAAACCAGCACGTTTTGTTTTGCAGAAAGAATCAAATTTTTATTTATATATAAATGATTAATATATTAAGCACTAATTTTATGTTTCAATTTAACCAACCAACCGCCTTTATATTTTTCTTAAAAGTAGACTTTTTATCCGCAATAAAATATGGCAAGGAAAAAAGTTCAGATAAATGTTAAAAAAAAACAGGGATATTCTTTGAATTTACAAAAAAAAAACTCATATTGTGATTATATTTAAAAAATTAATTTTGAAAAAAAAAACTAAAAAAAAAGAATTTAGATAAAAAAAATAATAAAAAAATATAAATTGAACTTTTTTCATAAAAAAATTTGGAGAGTTTTATAATGAGTTGAAGTAATGGACACACAATTATGAAGATAACTGTACTACAGTGAGGACAAAATAACAAATTTGCTAAAAAAAAATTTGGTAAAACATAAAATTAAGTCAAAAAAAATTGAAAGGAACTGAGTAATATATGTTTCAAACTAGAAACTAAATGCAGTAAACTGCATGTGGGGCATTCCATGTGAAATCGGACACTTTGAATTTTTTTTTTTTTAGATTTTCCCAATTTATTTACAGTTTTTAGTAGAATTAATTCGAAGATTCCATTTGTAATTCGAAGATTCCAATTGTAATTCGAAAAAGATCAATTGTAATTCGAAAAAGATCAATTGTAATTCGAAAAATATCAATAGTAATTCGTAAAAGATCAATTGTAATTCGTAAAAGATCAATTGTAATTCGAAGATTCCAATTGTAATTCGAAAAATATCAACTGTATTTCCATTGATATTTTTCGAATTACAATTGGAATCTTCGAATTACAATTGATCTTTTACGAATTACAATTGATCTTTTTCGAATTACAATTGATCTTTTTCGAATTACAATTGATCTTTTTCGAATTACATCTGTAAATGGTGTAGTATGCGATTTTTAAGTTTTAAAATTTAAATCTCATTTTTGAAAATGTTTGTACTCTTCGATTTTTTTGAAATTTTTTTGTGTAAAACTTCTATCGATTCTACAAATTTTTTGCCCAGGAGGATCGTGGCATAACGATTATTACTATTTTTTAAAATTTTTTGAAAAAAAATTATTGTAATTTTTCAATCTTAAAATCATTTCTACTGCTCCAATGGTGCGTCATAGAGGGGTCATTTATAAGACCTACCCCCATTATTTTTAAGTCTTAACATTTCTTTGGAACAAACTAATATCCTATCTCCAATTTCTAAGGGGGCTCCCACACTAAACGACATTTTTTTAAATTTGCTCCAACCGCTCTAACTGCCCTAATAGTGCCCTTAGAGCAACAAAATGTATAACCGACCCAAATTATTTTTTTAGTCCAAAAATTTTCTCTGAACAAACCTACCCTCTATCTCTAATTGTTAAGGCAGTCCCCATACAATTTTTTTTATTTTTTGTAAATTTGTTTTAATTGATCAGCTTCTACCGGTCCAATGGTGCGTCCGAGAGGGGTTATTATTGAGACCGACCCCCATTTATTTTTACCCTACAACATTTTTCCACTCCCTAAGTAGGCTCCCATACAAATAACAGTTACAGCAAATTTTATAAAAATGAAATTTTGTATGGGAGCTTACTTAGGGAGTGGAGATAGGGCGTAGGTATGTTTTAAAAAAATGTTGCATGGTAAAAATAAATGGGGGTTGGTCTCACTAATGACCCCTCTCGGACGCACCATTGGACCGGTAGAAGCTGATTAAATAAAACAAATTTACAAAAAATAAAAAAAATTGTATGGGGACCGCCTTAACAGTTAAAGATAGAGGGTAGGTGTGTTCAGAGAAAATGTTTGGACTAAAAAAATATTGTGGGTCGGTCATACATTTTGGTGCTCTAAAGGCACTATTAGGGCAGTTAGAGCGGTTGGAGCAAATTTTAAAAAATGTCCTTTTGTGTGGGAGCTGCATTTTTGAAGAAGTTGTGAGTAAAAGAAGTTTGAGTAAAGGAGCAAACTACCAATTTTTAAAAATTCGATATCTTTTGAACGGTTCTTCAAAAAAATATGAAAGTTTACCACGAAGGAGTTTTCGAAGGGTACTAAAAACTGTAAACAAATTGGGAAAATAAAAAAAAATTTTTTCAAAGTGTCCGATTTGACATGGAATGCCCCATGTACAGTTTTTAATTTCGTAATCCTGTTTTCTTTAAAAAGGACTTCAAAGCTTTAGAGGATTAAATTTTTGTAAAATATTTTTAAATATTTGTACACTCAAAAAAATAACTTAGTCAAAATATTAGTAAAAGGTGTTGTAATTTACTTCAACCAAACTTTAGCAAAAAAAATTGTAAAAATTTAACTTTTACAGTTTTTTTTGGCAATTTACTATTGGTAAAATACAAAAATTTTGTGGTACTTTTACTATATTTTCTTGCTAGTTCTTTTTTTTTATTTTACTATAATTTTAGCAAAAATATTAGTATTTTCTTTAAAGAAATGGTAATACTTTTTATTTTTTTTTTCTTAGTTTTAAGAAAAAAAAAAAATGTTTAAAGTGTTCTTGTGTGAAAAAAAAACTCATTGCAGATTGATGATGCTGCCAACACCATAGCAAAGTAGCCATCCATCAACTGCATGTGCGCTCAAAAATAGGCTACACTATTTTTAGTATTTTTTACCATATTTTTTGCTAATTTTACCATATTTTTTGCTAATTTTATATGAAAATTTTTTAAAATTTGCCACCTAAATTGTTAATAAAAAATTGATAATTTTGAAAAATAATTTTTTTTAAATGTTAACACATAGTTAGATATCTGATCGTTAATATCCAAAAGTTTTTTTTTTATTTTTTTTTTAAATACATGTGAAAAAAATTAAAAATTCGAAAAAAAATTGTTAATTCTTTACAAATTTTACCTGAAAATGTAAGAAATTTCTTGTGTAGACTACTACGCAATTCTCATTTGTTCTACTTAAGCTAAAATAAATGACGCAAAAAAATAAAAAAAGTGAAGTGTTGTTCTTTAAGTTTTTTGTTTAAAGTGTTTAAGTGAAAAAAAAAAATCATTTTGGATTTCGATGTTGTTGGAAGTCCAGTTACTTCAACTACAGCTGCTGAGAAGAAGGCAAAAGAAGATGCTGCCACCATCAAGTCGAAGAAACCATCCAACAACTGAAGTAATAGTTGATGCTGCTATTACTACATTTAAAGAACGTGGTGCTCAAAAACAGGCAAACATTTTTTTAGTATATTCATTAAATTTTAAATCAACTACTAATCAGAGAAAAAAAATTACTAAATAAAACAGTTTTTTTTACCAAATTACAAATTTTTTTATCTATTTCAATTTTACCATTTTTTTGGTAATTTTACCATATTTTTTGATAATTTTACAAGGTTGATTTTTAACAAAAATAAAATGGTATTCTTGTAATTTTACCATTTTTTATCCTAATTTTTTGATTAGCAAAATGGTTTTGCTAATATTACCAAAATTTTTGCAACGTCCAAAACTACAGATTTTTTTGCTAATTTTAACCATTTTTTTTGCTAGTTTTACAATATTTTTTTTTTGAGTGTACTTGTCCTAAGGAGCCACTAGTGATAGCAAAAACAAAAAAGAAAGAAAGAGGGATCTCAACTAATTTTCCTATTTTATTATATTTACATAACAGGACCTTACAAAAATTTATCCTTCAATATCATTCAAAATTTTCAACAAAATATTTTGATAAAGTTTTCAAATGACTTTATTCACATCCTTTTATCCAAAATATGGCAAAATAAAAACTGAAAAAATTAGGGGATTTCCTCCTCTTTCTCCTCCATGCCATCACCAGTGTCATTCTAGGACAACTACAAATATTTCAAAAATATTTTACAAAATGTAATCCTTTAAAACTTTGAAGTCCTTTTAAAAGAAAACAGAACCACGAAATGAAAAACTGTAAATGCAGTTTTACTCCATTTGATCTCTACATTCAGAAGTTTATCATCCGGTTCATATTTAATATTGGCTGTCAGACGGTGTTATGAAATTTGGTAATGGGATTTTCACAATAACGGTAATGGATTCACATTGTGAATTTCAATTCAAATTTCATTGTGAATTTTGCACCAAAAATTATTTATATTAAAATATACACTTTGACTTATTTTATAGCTTTAAATTATTATTAAACTCAATAATTTTGATACACTTTTAAGCATGAGGTAATAATATGGCTACCGCTATTATAAAAATTAAATTAACTACCACAAAACATAAGGCATTTAAGATTTTAGCTATTTCTTTCCAGGGATGATTTTGTACTTCAATATAATCGTCAGACTGCAAAAATGTAAAAAAAAATATTTTTATTAAAGTTTTAAAAATGCTGGCCCATAGTGTAAAAAACTTACATCTGCTAATCTCATACACAATATTAAGCGTAAAGGAGAACAATTTACAATTGAAGTTATCCAGTCATATGGCTTACTTTTGGGTGGATATAATTCCAACCATATAATGCAAATATGCAACATATAGCAAAAAGTTGCAATATGTAAGATATGTTGGTAAGCAATCACTAAAAAAGAAAATGTAAATTTTAATTTTTTTAACAGAAATCCTTGAATAGCGTTTACACGAGAGATTAAACTGCTAGAGATATTTTTATGCCATACAATACTTTACTTCAGAATTTGGTTTTTTGCTCTATCTCTACAGCATTTACAGATCAATTGTAATTCGAAGACTCCATTTGTAATTTGAAGACTCCATTAGTAATTCAAAGATCTCATTTGTAATTCGAAGATTCTTATTGTAATTCGAAAATTCCAATTGTAATTCGTAAAATATCAATTAAAATTCGTTACAGATCAATTGTAATTCGAAAAAGATCAAATGTAATTCGAAGATTCCAATTCGAGTTCGTAAAAGATCAATTGTAAATTAAAAAAGATCAAAATTAAATTAAACAAGTAAGAAAGTTATAGTCGGTCAAGACCGAGCATATGATACCCTACACAAAAATTTTCCGGGAAATGGTTCCCAAGTCCAAACATGGACTGATTGGATCTGTCTTTTGTTAGATCTTTATTTAGCTTAGAAAACACACACAGATCAAATTTTAGTGGAATTGGTTTTTTTTGTCAATAGACCTATTTAACTGAATATCGGTCGAAATTTTTATATGGGGGACTAAGTCAAAAAATTGCCCAATTATATTCCGATTTGATTAGATTACTAAAGTACACGTTTAACACTTAAAATTAAATTGTTATCAAATATTTCCGTTTTAATGAATTTTGAGGGAATTATGTGAATATCGGGTGGGTGGTTTGTATGGGGACTACCAGAACGACTGACCCGATTCCTTTGAAATTTGAAATGATGATTCGTGCATACAAAAATTGATTACCTGCTAAATTTTAAAGCGATATCTATTATAATACGGTTATTAGAGTCATTTAAGCCGAATCCCAAGGGGGGCGTTTTTATGGGGGCTAAGTCTTAACTTGGACCGATTTTCTCCAATTTCAATAGGCTTCGTCCTTGCTTAAGTTTCAAATTTAAAGTCAATTGATTGAAAATTGCGACCTGTATCGTGCTTAAACCGATAGATGGACAGACGGACGGACGGACATCGCTAAATCGACTCAAAAAGTAATTCTGAGTCGATCGGTATACTTGAAGGTAGGTCTAGGACCAATATTTCGGGTAGTTACAAACATCTGCACAAACTCATTGTACCCTGTACCACAGAGTGGTGTAGGGTATAAAAATGTTATGTGTGTTATTGATGTTTTTTCTATAGAAGTGTTCGACAACAAAATTTTCTACAGAAAATTATCGATAACACAAAATTTACTATAGAAAATTATCGATAACACAAAATTACAGACATTACGATAACTCAATATTTTCTATAAAAAATTATCTATACCACAAAATTTTTTATAGAAAATTATCGATATATCGATAACACAAAATTTTCAAAGGAAAATTATCGATATATCGATAAGACAAAATTTTTTACAGAAAATGAATTAATATAAAATTTTATATAGAAATAACTCGAAGAATGTTATTTGAAGACACAACTTGTAATTCGATTGTAATTCGAAGATTCCAATTGTAATTTAAAGATTCTACTGGTAACACTGTGGAACAAATTCAGGTTAGCAAAAGTTAGGCTAAATTAGTTAAATGTCGCAGCGCTTTTTTATGTTAGTTCGAAATTTTGTTTTAATCGACCTTCGAACTTTGCAGTCAAATGCCGATTTTCAGCGTATTGTTTACAATCGATCGTTTTCGAATTACCATCGATCTTCTTCGAATTGCAATTGGTCTATTTCGAAATACAATTAACTCGTCGACTAATTGATATTTTTTTCAATCTGTAAAAGCCTAATTATGGCTAGAGACCTGTCTAAAAATTAAAATTTTTAAAAAAATTAATTTAGAAAATTTTTGTGGTGCTTATGAAGAAAAATATTTTCAAAAAGCATGAAAAAAAAATTGTTTCCAACATTGGCAATAATTTGGCTTTTACATATTGAAAAAAATATCAATTAGTCGACGAGTTAATTGTATTTCGAAATAGATCAATTGCAATTCGAAGAAGATCGATGGTAATTCGAAAACGATCGATTGTAACTCCAAAAAGATTAATAGTAATTCGTAAGAGATCGATTGCAATTCGAAAAAGTACAATTTTAATTCATAAAAGATCAATTTAAATTCGAAAAAGATCAATTGTCGTTCAAAAAATATCAATTGTTTTTCGAAAAACATCAATTGTTATCTGTAAATGGTGTAGTAGTCAAATCTCTCTCATGTGATTACAAACTTTACAATCAAGAGTTTAAATCATGAAATATATACTCACTTATATCCGGTACATATGGAGTCGGTGCATGTTTCGTTAAAAACATTAAACCCAACATTAAAATCAAAATGACCACCAAAATTATGGCACCACGACGATAGCCCCTTAAAAGGAAGGACAATATAATTAAAATTTGACAAGCTGAAATGGAAAAAAAGTAAAAATTGAAATCGGCTTAAACTTTTAAATTAATCGACCGATTGATTTGTCATTACGTTTGTAACTCATCAAAATATCGGTCTGGGATTCCATAAAATATATATATTATTGATCAGTGATCAATTCTTAGATATTCTAGCAATGTCCGTCTGTCTGTCGAAATGGCATACACGGCCTTAATATTATACAGATATCATTGAAATTCAGCATATTTACTTTTTCTTGTCCTGAGCAGTTTGGTAATGCTTTTGAGCGATATCGGTTCAGCGGTTCAAAAGTTTTGAACAAAAATGTAAGGACACCTCGAAAATTTTAGTACATTCCACTAGTGTCCGACCGAATACACCTTTTTTGGCCGAAGCCGAAGCCGAATATTCGGCCAAATTTTCACTATTCGGCCAAACCGAAGCCGAATATTAAAAGAAAATATTTGTGTAGTAAAAACAAGAAAAATAATAAAACTCGATTCGGTGGGATACTCAAATGCATGAGTATGTTGTCTAGAATGATTTTATTTTAAGCAAAAAATTTTTTTGGACATTTTTGTAAAGTAATAGTGCGTTTACATTGGAATTCTAATCTGGTAAAGTGCGATTTTAATCTACTTTGTAATCTGTACCGTTTACATTGGCATTTTTTACATTTGAGAAGATTAGGATTGGCATTTAAAATAACAAGTTGGTAATAAATGTGTGTGACTGCGTCAAAAGACATCGACGGTAATTAGTCGCCGTATGATTAACAAGGACAGTGAAAGCGTTTACAATTAACAATGTCGGCGGCATAAACATACTTTGCGGCGTCATCAGAATGGCAGGCTTTGTGTCGGTGTTTTTCAGTGTTGGAAAATGAAAATAACAGAAATACAGAGTTGTATCTAACTTTACCAGATTGCGTTTGCCGATTAGAGTCTAAACTACTAGATTGAATAAAATAAATTTGTATGGGCAATCTAATAGATTAAAACTGGATTGGAGCCACAATCTACTTTAAGCTAGCTTAGAGGACCAGTGTAAATGCACTATAAAGTGTAAAGTGTAAATTTTTTTCGACAGAAATTTTTTTTTGAATGTAAAAAATGTTTTTAGTTGCAAAAACACTTAGTAAAATGTGTTTGTGGCTTACTAATGTGATTCAAAGTAAGTTTCGTGTGTTTTCAACACGTGAGCACAAATATTATACAATTATTTGGTATTCGGCCTATTCGGCCAAAATTGTGGCCGAAGCCGAATAGTGGCCGAATAGTGCTTTTTGGCCGAAGCCGAATATTCGGTTGGACACTACATTCCACGTAACCTCAAAATACAAAATGTTTTAATTTGGCTGCAGGTTGTCATTTGTGAACAGAATTTGATTTGAATGGGGAAAAAAATCGCCGATTTTTTCCCCCTAATAAGCTACCCGACTAAAAAAAAGTAATACGGCGCCATGTATCATTTGGTCCCAAGAATGGAGGATCCAAAAATATACGATTATATCCTATTAGATCAAATTTGATACAATTAGATATAATTTGATCCCAAAAATGGAACGGTAAATATTATCTAATTTGATATTATAAAAAATTAGATCTAATAAGATATAATAATATATAATTATATCATATTAGATCTAATATGATCTTCAATAACAAATTGGATGAAATTTACCGTTCCATATTTGGGATTAAATTATATCATATTTGATTTAATAAGATATAATCATATATGTTTATATCCTCCATTTTTGGGATCAAATAGATCAATTTATATATAATTATAGTAAAAAATTTTATGATTATATCAAAACTTTTTCAAATTTTCGGATAAAATTACGTATGATTATATATTTTTTACATAACTGCATAAAAATTTATATAATTAGATATAATTTCATACGATAATTGGGCGCATTTTTACTAGGCCACCATTTTTTTTTGCGGAAATTCGTTTTATTAATTTTTTTTTTTTTTGGAAATATTCTTTATAAAAGTCATAAAGAATATTTCCATCAATACAATCGGCAACGCCAAATTTTAACTTTTTTAACTGTTTAGTATACCCTCGTTGTCAGTCGATCACTTTACAGTCAGACGGACATCTTTAGAATGTCTTAGAATCGATCATGCATGATTATTTTTAAAGCATATTAGTATAAGTACAAAAACTTACCCAATATCGGCATTGAAAATACATTTCTATAAAAACTACTATTACGCGATATCTCGAACAAAATTGACATATCACCATCCATCGCCTGTACAATTTGTTTATCCGTAAAACGTGCCAATATTCCATTAACTATCGGTGTCACTGAAATTTTATGCAATCTCCATTCCGATAATGAATTAACCTTTTCATGTGCCAATTTATCATTATATACCAAGGGTAGCTTATCTAATGGTCCCGATGATAAACCAAAATCTACCTCACAATTTAAATGTTCATTAGGCCAATTTTCTTGGGGATTTGGACACCAAGTATTGAGTAAAGCATTGAAGAATGTCAGTGTGACAGAACCATTATTTTGTATTTTTATCTCATGATAAAAATCAAAAACACGTTTGGTAGATGCGGCGGCACTAAAGGAAGAAGGAGATAAATTTAAGTGAATTTATTGATGTATCGTTAAACAAAGTTTTCTATAGAAAACTGTAAGGCTAACGATAGCACAAGATTTTAATAGAAATATGTACAGTTATCGATAAAAAAATTCGTGCTATCAATATTTTGATATCTTTTTACAAAAAATATTATCCATACCAAAAAATTTTCTATATAAAATTATCGATAACACAAAATTTACTATTGAAAATTATTGATGTGTCGATAACAAAAAAAATTCCGCACAAAATTATAGATATATCGATAACTAAATATTTTCTATAGAAAATTATTTATAACACAACATTTTTTATAGAAAATTATCGATAACACAAAATTGTCTATAGAAAATTATTAATATATAGATAACACAAAAATTTCTAGGGCAAATTATCAATTTTCTATAGAAAATTATCGATAGCACAAAAATTTTTATAGCAAATTATCGATATAACGATAATACAAAATTTTTTGTAGTAAATTATTATTTAAATACCGATCGATAACGATATACCGATAACACAAAATTGTCTATAGAAAATTATCAATTTATAGATAACAAAAAATTTTCTAGAGAAAATGATCGCTAACAAAAAAATTTCTTTAGAAAATTATCGTTATATCTAAAAAACAAATTTTTTATATAATATAATTGATATATCGATAACACAAAATTTTCTAAAGAAAATAAATCATCAATGTATCGATACACAAACTTTTCTATTGAAAATTATCGATACATCGATAACACTAATTTTCTTTAGAAAATTATCGATAACACAACATTTTTTTAAGAAAGTTATCGTTAAATTTGTAACATAAAATTTTCTACAGAAAATTATTGATTACACAATATTTCCTTTAGAAAATTATCGATATATCGAATACCCCAAGATTTCTTTAGAAAATTATCGATATATCGATAACACAAAATTTTCTTAAGAAAATAATCGATAACACAAAATTTTCTATAATTATCAATTTATCGATAATATAAAATATTTTTTAGAAAATTATAATTTTATCGATAATATAAAATTTTCCATTAAAAATTATCGATGTATCGATACTAAAAAGATTTCTATAGAAAATTATCGATTTATCGATAAACAAAATTTTCTATAGAAAATTATCGATACATCGATAAAACAAAAGTTTCGATAGAAAATTATCGATATATCGGTAACAAAAAATGTTCTATAAAAAAATTATCAATCTATCGATAACACAAAATTTTCTATAGAAAATTATCGACTAATCCATAACACAAAATTTTCTATAGAAAACACAAAATTTTCTATAGAAAATTATTGATATATCGATAACACACAATTTTCTATGGAAAATTATCGATAATACAAATTTTTTTATAGAAAATTATTGATAACAAAAAATTTCTTTAGAAAATTATCGATAACAAAAAATTGTCTATAGAAAATTATCGATAAAAAAAATATTCTATAGAAAATTATCGATACATTAATTCACAAAATTTGTTGTAGAAAATTAACACAAACTTTTCTTTAGAAAATTATCGATGTATCGATAACACAAAATTTTCTTTAGAAAATTATCGATGTATCCATAATATAAAATTTTGTATTATCGATAACACAAAATTTTCTATAGAAAATTATCCATGTATCGATAACACAAAATTATTTACAGAAAATTATAGATAGCACAAAATTTTCTATAGAAAATTATTAAAGTATCAAAAACACATAATTTTCTATAAAAAAAATATTGAAAACAAATTTTCTATGGAAAATTATCGATTACACAAAATTTTTTAAAGAAAAATATCGTTAAATCTATAATACAAAATTTTCTACAGAAAATTATTGATTACATAATATTTCCTTTAGAAAATTATCGATATATCGATAACACAAAACTATCTGTAAAAAATTATCGATATATCGATAACACAAAATTTTCCTTAGAAAATTATCGATAGCACAAAATTTTCCTTAGAAAATTATCGATAACACAAAATTTTCTATGGGAATGATCGATAACACAAGATTTTCTTAGAAAATTATCGTTAAATCAATAACACAAGATTTTCTATAGAAAATTATTTATATATCGATAACACAAAATTTTCTATAGAAAATTATTTATATATCGATAATAAAAAAAAATTTATAGAAAATTATCGATGTATCGATAACACAAAATTTTTTATAACACAAAAATTTCTATAGAAAATTATCAATAAATCGATTAAACGAAATTTTCTATAAAAAATTACTATTTATGTATCGATAACACAAAATTTTCTATAGAAAATGATCGTTAAATCGAAAACACGAGATTTTCTATAGAAAATTATCGATAATACAAAATATTTTATAGAAAATTATTGATAACAAAAACTTTCTTTAGAAAATTATCGATAACAAAAAATTTTCTATAGAAAATTTTCGATAGAAAAATTTAAAAATTTGTTGTAGAAAATAACGATGTATCGATAACATAAACTTTTCTTTAGAAAATTATCGACGCATCGATAACACAAAATTTTCTTTAGAAAATTATCGATGTATTTATAATACAAAATTTTCTATTGAAAATTATCGATAACACAAAATTTCTATAGAAAATTCTCGATGTATTGATAACACAAAATTTTCTATAGAAAATTATCGATATATCGATAGCACAAAATTTTCTATAGAAAATTATCGATATATCGATAACTCAAAATTTTTTATAGAAAATTATCGATATTTCGATAACACAAAATTTTCTATACAAAATTATCGATACATAGATAACACAAAATTTTCTATAGAAAATGATCGTTGGATCGATAACACTAAATTTTCTTATCGTTGAATCGATAACATAAGATTTTCTATAAAAAATTATTGTTAAATCGATAACACAAGATTTTCTATAGAGAATTATCGATATATCGATAATTCAAAATTTTCTTTAGAAAATTACATATAGATAACACAAAACTTTCTATAGAAAATTATCGATATATAAATAACACAACATTTTTATACAAAATAATCGATAACACAAAATTTTCCAAAGGAAATCATCGATGTATCGATAATACAACATTTTCAGAAAATCATCGATGTATCGATAACTTAAAAGTTTGTATAAAAAATTATCGATGCATTGATAACACAAAATTTGCTTTAGAAATTTATCGATGTATCGATAACACAAAATTTTCTGTAGAAAATTATCGATAACACATTTTTTTTTTAAGAAAATTATTAAAATATCGATGGCACAATTTTTTTTTTTTTTTATAAATTTTACATTTATCACACAATGTTCTGTAGATAATTTTGCAATTATCGAAATATCAGCACTACAACATTTCTATAGAAAATTGTAGTTATCGATTTATCGATAACACCATTTTTTTGAGTGTATAAAATTAAGAAGACTTACTTGATCACCATAAGCTGTGGTATCCATATATTATAACTTGTATATTGAAGAGTATCAATAAAATGAAAGTCTTCTGGTTTCCACTGAAGTCGGGGATCGTTCCAATTCTAAAAAAAAAAATCTTATTTTCTACTAAAATTCTATCAAAATTTTTCAACACTTACCAATATCATATTCAAACGTGTCTGTAGCATACCATGATTATGTTGATAATTTATCGCGGCGATATTAAAGGCAAAATCTACACTTCTTAAGTCTACAGGAAATGAACCATTCTCCGCTTTTGACGTTATATTAGCCACCAAAAGTTGATGAGGTGTTAAAGGTCGAACATCATCTTCTAATTCCGCAGTAAAACCATCAAATTGGCAATCATAAAACCAACTGGCTGGTATATTATCATAAGTAGTAAAACTAACATAATTTATATTCAAGGGTGAAGCATCCGTAAAATTCATTAAAGGTTCTTCCTTGTAACCCGTTATATAAACTAATAAATGAGCGTCTAAAAAAAAGCGAAATAATCAGTAAATTTGTTTCAAAATTAGCAAATCACAAATATATTTGTGTTAGTATTTAAATAAAGGTCATACCCTTTGTTTGTATTATTTCAATGGGTGTGGGATCAAGCATTGATAAAATATTTGCCTCCTGATTTGTAGCAACACGACGACGTCCCATGCTGGTACGTATGGTAGAAAATGTATTACGACCCGCACCAATGACTAATCATTTAAAAAAAAAAAAAAAAAATAAGATTTGTTTTAAATTAAAACATAATTTGTAAAATATTTTATAAAAAACTTACCAATTTCATAAACCCGATCCATTAATCGCGGACGATCAGTGACCGATAATAATATATGAGCATCTCTGGCTGTCATAACATAAAATTTTAAATGCAACAATTCATTATCTTTTAATTTATTATTTTCCATATTGCGTATGTGAAAAAAATCAGCATAATTATAACCCCGATTTATGGGTATCGTGTAATGACGACAGGTATCCATTTGTGCTAAACTGACGTTATATTTAAAATCGGCTTTAGCCCCATTTAGGAATAAGCAAAGTATGCCAATTACAATATGATAAAACCACTGACACATTTTAAAAAGGAATATATTTTTTTTTTTTGATTTTATATTTTTTTATTTTTTAAAATTCCAAGCAATCTTTTCAACGTTTGAACAATAACTGAATTTTTAGTTGTACTGATTGCGTTTTGTAAATGGACTTTTTGTTCTTTTGAAATTTTTTTTATCAATTTAAGAGCTGTAAGAATTTTTTATCATCATAAATATTTTTCTCTGTTGTTTTTAGTTTGCATAAAAATTCTTAAGAGAACTGGTAGGTGACCGGTTATAATGCCTACAGACGTTACCCCCATAACGGAAATGGGGATTATGACCGAATATACCCATGGCTATTAGGCAGTATCAATTATTTTTGAGCTGAAAGGGGTCCAAATTTTTTGAATTTTCTATACAAATTATCGATGCATCGATAACACAAAATTTAAAATAGAAAATTATCGATAACACGAAGTTTTTTTTTTTTTTTAAATTATAGATGTATCGATAACACAAAATTTTCTATAGAAAATTATCGATGTATCAATAACACAAATTTTTCTATAGAAGATTATCGATGTATCGATAACATATTATTTTCTATAAAAGATTATCGATGTATCGATAACACATTATTTTCTATAGAAAATTATTGATGTATCGATAACACATTATTTTCTTTAGAAAATTATCGATGCATCGATAACACAAAATTTTCTATAGAAAATTATCGATGTATCGATAACACAAAAATTTCTAAAGAAAATTATCGATATATCGATAACACAAAATTTTCTATAGAAAGTTATAAATGTATCGATAACACAAAATTTTCTATTAAAAATTATAGACTTATCGATAACACAAAATTTTCTATAGAAATTTTTTATAAAATATTATCGATGAATCGATGTATCGATAACACAAAATTTTCTATAGAAAATTATCGATGTATGGATAACACAAAACTTTCTAAAAAAAATTATAGATGTATCGATAACACAAAATTTTCTATAGAAAATTATAGATGTTTCGAAAACACAAAATTTTCTATAAAAAATTTTTTATAAAAAATTATCGATGTATCGATAACACAAAATTTTCTATAGAAAGATTGTTAAATCGATTACACAAAATTTTCTATAGAAAATTACAGATGTATCGATAACACAAAGTTTTCTATAGAAAATTATCGATGTATCGATAACACAAAACTTTCTAAAAAAAATTATCGATGTATCGATAACACAAAATTTTCTATAGAAACTTATCGATGTATCAATAAGACAAAATTTTCTATAGAAAATTATCAATGTATCGATAACACAAAATTTTATATAGAAAAGTATCGATGTATCGATAACACAAAATTTTCTATAGAAAATTATCGATAACACAAAATTTTTTATAAAAAATTATCGATTTATCGATAACACAAAACTTTCTTTAGAAAATTATCGATAACACTAAATTTTCTATAGAAACTTATCGATGTATCGATAAGACAAAATTTTCTATAGAAAATTATCGATAACACAAAATTTTCTATAGAAAATAATCGTTAAATCGATTTCACAAAATTTTCTATAGTGAATTATGGTTAAATCGATTACACAACATTTTCTATAGAAAATTATCGATAAGACAAAATTTTCTATAGAAAATTATCAATGTATCGATAACACAAAATTTTATATAGAAAATTATCGATGTATCGATAACACAAAATTTTCTATAGAAAATTATCGATAACACAAAATTTTCTATAGAAAATTATCGATAACACAAAATTTTCTATAGAAAATTATCGATAACAAAAAATTTTCTATAGAAAATTATCGATAACACAAAATTTTCTGCAGAAAATTATAGATAACACAAAATTTTTTATAGAAAATTATCGATGTAACCATAACACAATATTTTCTATAAAATTATCGATGTATCGATAACACCAAATTTTTTATAGAAAACTATCAATGTATCGATAACACAAAATTTTCTATAGAAAATTATCGATGTCTCAATAATAAAAAATTTTCTATAGAAAATTATCGAAGTATCAATAACTCAAAATTTTCTATAGAAAATTATCGATGTATCGATAACACAAAATTTTCTATTGAAAATGATCGTTAAATCGAATACGCAAAATTTTCTATAGTGAATTATGGTTAAATCGATTATACAACATTTTCTATAGAAAATTATCGATGTATCGATAACACAAAATTTTCTATAGAAAATTATCGATGTATCGATAACACAAAATTTTCTAGAGAAAATTATCGATGTATCGATAACACCAAATTTTCTATAGAAAATTATCGATAACAAAAAATTTTTTATAGAAAATTATCGATTACACAAAAGTTTCTTTAGAAAATTATCGATGAATCGCTAACACAAAATTTTCTATATGAATGAATCGCTAACACAAAAGTTTCTATAGAAAATTATCGATAACAAAAACTGTGCTATAGAAAATTATTAATAACACAAAATTTTCTTTAAAAAATAAACGATAACACAAAATTTTCTATCCGGCTAAAAATGAAATATATATGATCATATATGAAGATATATGGATCATATATGGATTTATATAACCATCTATTATCATATATGGAGGCATATATGATAATATATGGTTATATAAATCCATATATGATCCATATATCTTCATATATGATCATATATATTTCATTTTTAGCCGGGTATAGAAAATTATCGATAACACAAAATTTTCTACAGAAAATTATCGATAACACAAAATTTTTTATAGAAAACTATCAATGTATCGATAACACAACATTTTCTATAGAAAATTATCGATGTATCGATAACACAAAATTGTCTATAGAAAATGATCGATAACACAAAATTTTCTACAGAAAATTATCGATAACACAAAATTATCTATAGAAAACTATCAATGTATCGATAAAACAAAATTTTCTATAGAAAATTATCGATGTCTCGATAACAAAAAATTTTCTATAGAAAATTATCGAAGTATCAATAACTCAAAATTTTCTATAGAAAATTATCGATGTATCGATAACACAAAATTTTCTATTGAAAATGATCGTTAAATCGATTACGCAAAATTTTCTATAGTGAATTATGGTTAAATCGATTATACAACATTTTCTATAGAAAATTATCGATATATCGATAACACAAAATTTTTTATAGAAAATTATCGATGTATCGATAACACCAAATTTTCTACAGAAAATTATCGATAACAAAAAATTGTTTATAGAAAATTATCGATTACACAAAAGTTTCTTTAGAAAACTATCGATGAATCGCTAACACAAAATTTTCTATATTATTAAACTCTAACACAAAAGTTTCTATAGAAAATTATCGATAACATAAAATGTGCTATACAAGATTATTAATAACACAAAATTTTTTATAAAAAAAAACGATAACACAAAATTTTCTATAGAAAATTATCGATAACACAAAATTTTCTACAGAAAATTATCGATAACACAAAATTTTTTATAGAAAACTATCAATGTATCGATAACACAACATTTTCTATAGAAAATTATCGATGTATCGATAACACAAAATTGTCTATAGAAAATTATCGATAACACAAAATTTTCTACAGAAAATTATCGATAACACAAAATTTTCTATAGAAAATTATCGATGTATCGATAACACAAAATTTTCTATAGAAAATTATCGATGTATCGATAACAAAAAATGTTCTATAGAAAATGATAGTTAAATCGATTACACAAAATTTTCTATAGAGAATTATGGTTAAATCGATTACACAACATTTTCTATAAAAAATTGTCGATACATCGAAAGCACAAAATTTTCTATAGAAAATTATTGATGTATCGATAACACAAAATATTCTATTATAAATTATAGACTTATCGATAACAATAAATTTTCTATTGAAAATTATCGACATATCAATAACACAAAATTTTCTATAGAAAATTGAGGATGTATCGATAACACAAAATTTACAAAACTTAAAAAAATAATTTTCGAAAAGTACTATCTCCAGAATGACAAGTTTCTTGAAGTATTACTTCAGGAATCTTTTTAAGTACGAAAAATTCACTTTTTTACCCATTTTGAATTAACATTGGAAAAACATCCATCCTTAGTTAATCTATTTTCCGGCGGGTGGGTACCTTCCCCGCCAGCTTAATTTTAGTTTCAGATTCGACTTAACCTATTTCTTACCGGAAATTTAAACGTTGGCATTTTTTGACGAAACTTTCAGAACGACTTCTTTTCGCCCCATTGTGAATAATAACTGGATACTTTAACGTTTAATTTTGACAATTTTTTATTAGGAAAAGCTCCCTGCCCAAGTGAAACATGAAATTGTATCTACTTTAAATTATAAACACAGTAGTGTTCATTGTCGATTTTTTTTTTTGTATTTGAATATAACAGTTTTCAGTTAAAACAACACAAACTTTTTTTTTTAAATTTAACGGTATCATAAATACAACTCTATAATAATAATCAACGCCGATAGTAAAGTTTACATTACCGACTTTGAGATTTAAGTCAGCCATCGGAAACAGCTGACCGGCATAATTATGGGTGTTGAATTGCCAACGTAACAAAAATCACTAAACAAACGCAAAGGGTTACCAAACTTAATACAAATATAAACATTTTATGGGGAGGATTGTTCTACAGTATAAAATATTTGTATTTGTTTAAGTCCCTATGACACTAGCTTTTTTGCATTTTTTTTTTAAATGATAGAATGAAACAACAAAAGAAGAAATGAAAAAGAAACATAAATTAAACAAGCAAATATTGATGATTACTTTAAAAGAAATACTTTCATACGCTAAATAAATATCAAAAATCGCCAAAAACAAACAAAAAGTCGCTTCATTTAATGAAAAACAGAAAAGTTGTCAAAAATGTCAAAAAAAATATGTAATATTTCAACATTTTTTTTTGACATTAAGTCATTTGATAACCAAATTTTTCGATAAAACAAGAAAAAAATTTGACGTTTAGCGCTTTTTATTATACCCTCCAACCACAGTATGGGGGTATACTCACTTTGTCATTCCGTGTGTAACGCATCGAAATATCGGTCTAGGACCCCATGAAGTATATATATTATTGATCAGTGATCAATTGTAAGACATTCTAGCGATGTCCGTCTGTCCGTCCATCTGTCCGTCTGTC
The DNA here is from genome assembly GCA_963921195.1 of Pegoplata infirma. Lineage (NCBI taxonomy): Eukaryota > Metazoa > Arthropoda > Insecta > Diptera > Anthomyiidae > Pegoplata > Pegoplata infirma. The sequence continues at coordinate 231,052,191 of OY992538.1, read as the reverse complement.
TGTGAAAGACACGATACAGTCCAAACTACTGTCTTATGGTCATATGCTTGTTAAGTTTGGAAATGGGCAAAGTCGGACCAGGGGGAAAAACGTTCCCCCTTGGGGATCTAAACCAACATCTAAAATAACGCAATTTTTTATAGGTTTTATTATACTTTTGTTAAGCAAATGACACATTTTGATGTTGGAAGAAGTTGAAAGTCATATACTTGGTACCCGGGCTTTAGCAATCTTTTTCGGCTCTCCCTCTTTTGTGGGCGTGTATTTAAAAAAATTATTTCAATAATGATAAAATTTTACTACTTAAGTGCAAAAAGCAAATAAATAAATTTGTTAACAGCAAGGGGAAGTCAGATAACGGACTCAACGCTAACCCGAAGAAGACCGAAATAGTTATTTTTACGAGAAAGTATAAGATCCCAAATTTTAGGAAGATTCGTGTCGGTGGAGTTGAGATTCCACAATCCCCTCATGCGAAATTTTTAGGAGTGATTTTGGACAGTAAGCTCTCTTGGAAAATGAACACAGTTGAGAGAATAAAAAAGGCTAACAATGCTTACTACGCGTGTAAGAAAATGTTCGGTAGTACATGGGGTTTAGAGCCTAGAGTTACGTACTGGATTTATACTTCAGTAGTAAGACCAATCTTACTATACGGAGTGTTAGTCTGGTATAAGGCACTTGAAAGGGATGTGATACTAAAGCAGTTTCAAAGACTTCAACGGCTTATGGAATGTAGTATTACAGGAGCTTTGAGAATAACATCGGCCAACTCTATTGACGCCTTATTGCACCTTATACCAATTGACGTTTTTGCGAAAGGTGAAGCTTACAAGGCTTGCCTTAGACTCAAAGAGTCAAATTGGTTTAAGTTTCGCAATTTTGGACACAGTAACATGGACAATATAAATAATATTGATTCGGATTACTTAGTGCCCAAACTATTTTTCGACCGGAAATATGAAATAAGATTTCCAACTCGAGAATATTGGTCTAACTGGCGGGACACCCCTGCAGACACCGTAAATACCTTTACCGACGGATCCAAACAAACGCATGGAGTAGGCGCGGGTTTTACGAACGTGGAACAAAACCAGAACTTTTCTTTTAACCTACCTTTGGACTCGAGCATATTTCAGGCTGAAATAGTTGCCATAACTAAAGCTGTGAAACATATCAGGGAAACCAAGGGAACAACCATAAATTTTTACGTAGATAGTCAGGCCACCTTGAAGGCTCTTCAAGGATATTATATTAAATCTAAAATAGTTTTACAATGTTACGAGAACTTGCAGATGCTGTGTCTACACAACCAGGTTAATTGATTATGGGTACCAGGACACAACGGAATACAGGGAAATGAAAAGGCAGATGAACTCGCAAAACTTGGAGCTGATGGTTTAGGTACCATGGTGCCAGTTTTACCACCACTTCAACACTATAAACTTAAACGGAATTCCATCAATGTTGCAAAGGCAAACAGGAGGTGGAGAGAACTGACAACATGCAAAATCAGCAGAACTTTGTGGCCAACTTATGATAAAGGGAAAACTCAATATCTACTATCACTTACGAGAAGGGAATGCCGAGCTCTGACTGGGATAATAACTGGTCATTGTCTTATCGGCATCCATGCCAAGAATATTGGACTTACTTCAGACGCTACACTCAAAAAATTATGTTAGTAAAATCAACTGAAAATGACAGTTAAAATAACTACTTTGTAAGTTGTTTTGGGGTCAACTACTTTTTCAGTTAAATCAACTAACAATGTTAGTTATTTTAACTGACAAAAATCAACTGACTTATGCAGTAAAAACTACTTACATTTGTAGTCAAAACAACTTAAATGTAGTAAAAATAAAATAATCAATATATAATTTTTTTTTCAGAACATTTTTAAAAAAAAAAAAAATTGAAGACCAAATTTTTTCAAAGTTTTTTTTTTTAAAAAAGTTGTGACAAATAAAAAAAACTAAATTTTTTTTTTGGAAAAAAACTTTGAAAATTTTTCAGAGATAAAAATATAAAATTAACTACTTTAAATAACTGTTACTACATCACAGTACTTTTTTGTTAGTTGTTCAAAAAAACGACTCAAAATAACTAACAGAAATAGTTGTTTGATATTTTTCATACAAAAACAACTGACTTTGTACACTCAAAATAATCCTACAGTAAAAAATACAGTAAAAGTGTTATAACTTTAACTATACTACTTTTTTAGTAATTTACAGTATAAATTTAGCTTTACAGTATAAATTTAGTTATTTTTTTGAAATTGGAATACTTTTAACTTTACTGGATACTGATTTTTTACCGATTTTTTAATAATTTTTGTTAGTAATTTTAAAAAATTTTGAAAATTATTTTTGACACCTAATATGGTAAAATTTACATTTTTCAATATTTTTTTTTTCAAACGCACATAGCAAATTTTCGTTGAAAAAAAATAAATGTATATTTTTTTTAAAAATTTCCGAAATAGATCATTGCCAGCTATCAAGCTCAATAATTATATATTTTTGAAACAATTTTTTTTGTTAAAAAATTTTTCAAAATCGATTTTGGATAGGTTTTCGCTTTTTATTTTGTTTACCGTTTTTTTATAACTGCGTTAGTAAAAATTGACTAACGCGTTGTAGGGCCCTTTAATACTAACAATTAGTAATAACTACCAACTTTTTAGTAAGGAATACTGTAGGATTTCTATGAGTGTAGTTGAAAACAACTACTGTAAAATATACAAATAACTAACATGTAGTAACTTACATAATTTTCTGAGTGTAGTTGTAAAAAATGCGCTTCACCAGGAGTAGATGAAACGATAGAACACATACTTTGTCACTGCCCAGCTGTGGCAAGGAGTCGCCGATCCATTACCGGTCAGATAAGTTTCGGTACTTTGGAGGACATAACGCAAATGGATCTTAGGATATTGAAAAGATTCGCAATGACTTTGAACGTGTTTAACTTGCACCGCTAGCGGAAAAAAAGTTTTGTGGTACCGCTATGGACCAAGAGGTCTATGCGAGGTGTCAATCGGACACCGCCACCCTAACCTAACCTAAGGGGAAGTGCCCCCAACGACCTCCGACCGACCCCCCTCAAAAAAAACGCCCCTGTATTTTTTTAGTTTTACACGTTGGAGGGTATCAAAGATTCGGCACAGCCGAATTTAACACTCTAACTTGTTTTAGTATGCTTTTACTCTTCACACTTGTCCAGATTTCCTATGGTGATATATTTGCACTACTCACATAAATTTCATCAATACATAACAAGTAGAAAAGTTAAATTCGGCCTGACCGAATCTATGAATACCCTCCACAATATTAACCAAGGTAGAGCTAAAAAATAATAGCTCGTACCACAGAAAAAGTCTATTTAAAAAAAAAAATATTTTAAATTTTAAATTTTCTATACATTTTTTTTTTTTACGTTGAACCAACACTCAGGGCACAGACTATATACAGACTCGACAGTAGGGTTTTATAAGAAAAAATGGGGAAAAACTAAGCGATTTTAGGAGAAAACAGAGCGGTTTTTAGTCCGTTTTACGCTAAAATTGGCAACACTTTCTACGACTTAGGAGTGAGTGAAACAACAAAAACCGATCTGGCATCTATTTTTCTTATGGCGCGTTATATCAGTTTTCTCTCTCTAACCTAATTCGTAGAATAATTTGAAAATAATAACCATATGGTTAAAGAATACTCTTTTGACACCTGTCACTTATGTCGAGTCTGTATTAAGGCTGAGTTAGGCACCCGTAACCGTAAACTAGCGTAGCGTAGCGATCAAAATCAAATAGAAAATCACGTAGACGTCTGCAAAGAAGAATAACTGCTCTCATTTGTTCTCATATAACGAAAAACTCTCTACGCTACGCTAGTTTAAGGTTACGGGTGCCTAACTCAGCCTTTAGTCTGTGCTCAGGGGATGCCCCTACTAATGCAGTGCATTGTGTTGATATCAGGAAAAAAGGATTTAAAATGCATTTGTTAATGACACTGCATTACAATACATTGCATTACATTTCTGGTTACCAATTTTAAACACTCGATTACCAAACACATTACCAAGAATCAAAAAGTAGTTAATTACATTATAAAATAAAATTGAAAATAAAAACCATAAAAACTCAGAATAAAAGTTTTGGTAAAAATTTTAACGGTAGTTTTTTAGCTATACCCCTAAAGTTTGGCACAAATATGTATTATGTTCATAGGCTGGCTAAATTTGTTAATGGGCATAATCGGACCAGGAGGGAAAAAGTTCCCTACTTGAAAAACTCAACCTACGGAAAACTAAATTTTTGAAAGTTTTTGGTTTTTTATTAAAAAAAAGTAAATCACGAATAAAATTGTGAGTTTTTGGAATTTATTTAAACTGTAAATGGGAATGTATAAATTAGAGATGGGCACATGAGCAGATTAGAGCGTGATTCACGTAAATCACGCGTGATTGTGACTGAATTCAATTTTACTCACGTGATTGTGAGTGAGTGTGAGTGGAGAAAAAAATTGCGTGAGTGAGTGTGCGTGCGTAAGATTTTTGCGTGAGCGAGTGTGTGTGAGTCGATTTTTTTGCGAGAGTTTGCGTGATTTATTTTCTCTTTATATTTCCTTTCGGACCAAAAAAAGCAACAAAAAATTGTAAAATTTGGCTTAAATTAAGACTTCGTCCCGAAAAAAAACAAAAAAAATGTAAAATTTGGCAGAACTTTTAATTTTGCTGAAAATTTTGAAAGCTTTTTAAAATTTTCGTCATTGAAATTTTTTTTTGTATTAAAAAGAGTTTCGTGAGTGTGAGTCAACGTTAGTGTGAGTGAAGCTTGCGTGAGTGCACGTGAGTGTGAGTTGTATTAAATTTACTCACGTGATTGTGAGTGAGTGTGAGTAGAAAAAATATTCATGTGAGTGGATTTGTCTTTTAAATTCCCATATATTTCCGTTATTTTCCTCTACAATGGCAACCCTATTCATCTGAACATCTTCAACAAATTTAGTAACAACACATCAGCTGCAATTTTTTAGTTGATAAACGAATAGACAAGTGAACAGTTGTGTGTGGTGGTTTTTGTGTATTAACACGCATTATTTTTGTGTAAATTTCTGCCTTTTGAACAATTAACAACAAAATTACTAAACTGTAAATGATTTAACATCACAAATTATTTAATAATAGTAAAAAGATCGCACGGCGATTAATTATATTTAATAAACACCCTCTGATAAAACATTGAGGTGAGTTTTTTTAGCAAATTAATATAATTTATCATTTAAGAATTTCATTTGGAAACCAAAAATTAACTGTGACTGAACTAAAAAAACTTCTCTAAAAAAACCTTCATTAATAAAGGTAACACGTAAATTAAATGAATAAGACACAAAAAAAAAAAAGAAAGTTGAAGACTTGACTTAAATTTTCTACAATTTGTTGTTGTTTTTTAAACATTGTGTTTGTTAATAGTGTTTTTGTTGTTGGCTTGAATTTTTTTTTTGTCGATGTTCTGCATTTCTTTTACTATTTTGAATTTATAACTCTTATCGAAAAGTATCAGACACACAAACTAAATAGAAAAGAAAAAAAACTTTAAATTAATGTGTGTTTAAATCGGTTTTCTTTGCTTATCGAGCGATCGACCGATCGATTCCCTTATGTATGTATAAGTTGTTGTGATGTGAATAAAGAAGACATTGTGCGAGAGAGAACATAAAATTTGAACCGACCAACAACAAAATTCGGGTTTAAGATGTTTCTAATCTTTTTTTTGGTTGGTATCTGTATAGTGGCACAACGTGAGTCACGTTACGTGACAAATAATGTTTGTATTTGTTATTGTTGTTGTTCTCTTACTCTGTGATGATATGTTGTTGTTATTATAAGAGCACCATTAAACACTTGTTAACTCTGGAAACATGAGTATTTATTGTATTCTGTGTATTTGTTGTATTTATCATTTATTTTAATCGTTGTCTGGGATTTTTTTTTTTGGACATTGAAATTTAGTTAAGTGTTTGTAGGTAGAAATTGCTTGTTTATAAATAAACGATAGATTACCGGTATTACGTTTAAGGTATTCCCAATTTATCGTAATCTCCCGGAAGCCATGATTATTTTCTAAGTGGTTATGTATCTATCATTTTCTGAATGTTTCTTATAAAACGGAAATTCCGTTATGATACTTAAGATGGCGCCATTTTACACGAGGGAGGTTAAACCCTTTAAAGACCATTTATCAAATCGCCTTCTCGAGATATAGGCAAAGCAGACAAATTTTTTAATATTGAAAAAGAAGAAATCCGGACTCGATACGATCAAGGATACCATCAGGACATTATAAGGAAGTTCAAAATGTCCTTATAAGTATCCGAATTTTGCAAGACACTTTTCTGTTCAAAGCAGATACATACATATGAACATATCGCTCATTTACTTGTATAGTGTCATAACTCAAAATATGTCGTTTTTGGGTAAACCATACATAATTATTTGTTATATCCTGCTTTAAATTGTGTCAAAAATTCGTATTAATATCTTTTAAACTCACCGTTTGAGAAGAGAACACGCCATTATAACATTTTCTATGTACGGGCCTTTTGCAATGTAAAACAAGTTTCAATTGTAAACTTTAAACCGGTTTTCTGTAAAATCAAACATTCTGCGTTATGACACTATACAAGTAAATGAGCGATATGACATTTTGAACTTCCTTATAATGTACTAATGGTATCCTTGATCTTATCGAATCCGGATTTCTTTTAAAAGCTAGGTAATTTTATTGGGAATCCGAATTAAAAAAGATATGAATAACTTAAACATACACTTTTCAAATATTACAACATTTGTCGGTTTTGAGGCATTGGTCCACAAAAAGGCGATTTGATAAAAATTTTCTGATGCCAGATTCGTGTTTAGGAGGCCAAAATACTTCACAAAATTTATTCAACATGTCTGTGCAAAAACCTAAAGTTGTTTATTGAATTTATATAGCAGTGGTGCGTCCAATTCTGTTGTATGGAATCATTGTCTGGTGGGCTGCTTGAGGAAAAAAAAGAACTGCGTCTTTATCTCGAAGGTGCAGAGAATGGCGGCGAAGTGTATCACTGGTGCCACGTCGGTAATTCGACTAAATAGCACAATCCACTAAAAAAAAACAGCAATTGTGGCCATACCGCGATCTTGAAGAAGATAACAATTCCACAAAGTGTGGACTGTGCTCCCTATATGAGCCTTTTCCGAGAGTCAATTTACCACTATGATACCATCCTTGGATGAGGGGCCTTCCGTGTAGTGAAGTCTCCATATTTTTTTTTACAAAGACGGATCAAAGCTGTACGAACAAGTGTGCTTTGAAGTCTATTCGGAAGAGTATGGGTTGAGCCTGACTCGAAGATTGTCAGATCATTGCTGTGTTTACCAGGCAGAGATGCTGGCAATAATGGAAGTGGCTGAGTTGCAATGTCTTGTCTACAACCGCAGTTAACATCAATTCTGACATTCAAGCCGCGGTCAAGTCCCTGGAGTCAATGTTTCTGAAAACAAAATCGAAAACAATTAAGAGCAAGTTTGACATAAGACTCATGTGGGTCCCAGGGCACAGAGACAGGGAATTGCAAATCCAATGAGCTTGCAAGACTGGGAACTACCTTACAGGTAGAGCTGCAAAACTATCGATGGTACTACCGATTGTATCGATAGTTTTATTTTAAAAGAACTATCGATTGTTTTTACCCGATATCGATACTATCGCCGAAAAAACATTAGCTTCGAAAAGATTGTCACTTGCTAAAAACTTAATCAAAAAGTGAACCGTTTTTAAAATCTTTATATCATTTTGGAATAATTCTACTTTTTAAAGTATTAAAGCAATGATAGTAATCTCGTGTTAATGTTATTGCAAAATTTAAAGTCCGAACAGAACAAGCACGACATGGTGGAAGATCGCCGTAGTGAGTTAAAATAGACTGGAATGGCAGTGAACGCCAAAAACTGTCATTTGTGTGTTCAGAAGTACCAAGTTGTAATAAAAAAACGTAATTTTACGCAATATCTTACAATTCCTTAAAATATCCGATACTATCGATAGTTTAAAAACAAACTATCGAAAATATCGAATGGGACGAATATCGATAGTTTTGCAGCTCTACTTACAGGTTCCAACAGAATTGGAATGTTTGTATGTCTCTAGAAACTTGCCAGCAAAATCTAGGGCTTTGTTCTGCGACAGAGACTAATCAGAGAAGGGCACATGGATGGACGTGTGAGACTACACGACAGATTTGGCCTTCTTTTTATCAAAAGCCCACAAGGGAGCTGATATTGCTTTTAATAGAAGAGATTTCGACGGTGGTTGCTATAATTACCGGACACTGTGCTATAGGAAAGCACGCAGAGTGGTTAAATGTGCCATTTCCCGATACTTTCTGGTCAGACTTGCTTCACTTGGATCTAGGGAGCTGCACGATCTTTCTGATTTGTCGGATGACGAATTGCTCGACTGAAAAATTGTCTGTAATGCGTTGTTCAAAACACACGACAATCAACAACAAACGGTTTGCTCTACGAAACAAATATTACAAACAATTACTGGGGAATAATTTCAATTATCACAGATAATAAGCACGCAGAGCTGTTAAATGTGTCATTTCCCGTCACTGGTCAGAGACTTGCTTCACTTGTATCTAGGGAGCAGCACGATCTTTCTGATTTGTCGGATGACGAATTGCTCGACTGAAAAATTGTCTGTAATGCGTTGTTCGAAACATACGACAATCAATAACAAACGGTTTGCTCTACGAGACAAATATTACGAACAATTACTGGGGAATAATTTCAATTATCTCAGACGAACACCTCCCATGAAAATATCGATAGAAGAGTGTCACACAACTTACATTCCGACGATGCTCCAACAAGTCAATAGAGTTGGATACACTAATGTCATTGATCAGCTTCACCGCTGATTCTTGAACACGGTTCAGCACATTCAGAATAGACTGAATCCCCAGTATTCTATTTTAACCCGGATTTTGCTAGTAAAAATAGTAAGGAGATCGGATGGAGGGAAGTAAGTCTTGTACCGTTACAAAAAACCAACGCACTTAAATTTCTTTTTCGACACTTGAAATACGTATTTGTTCAAACGGATATCATACTGTATTCTCGTGCCCAGAACATAAAGAGTATCCGATTCCTTAATACATGTATCGTCTGTGGGTTAACATACAAAAAGCACCAAGAAGTGATTTTTTACAGTGAAAAAAAGTAGTGTTTCGACGCTAATTTAAAAACAATACGAAGAGTAGAATATGAAAAAGATGCAGAAATAGTACTGTGATCCGAATTACCAAGAGGTCCAAGTATTTTCACTTTATATTTTTTGGGAGTGTGATGTTTGGAAGCAGTCAATAGTGTTCCGAGACTGGCCTTCAACACAAGCATTGTGTGTTGGCTCATTCAATAGTTGCGCAAGGTCATTGTGCGCGGCGAAAAGCTCAGGGTATTGGCCACGGGAGTTGTATGACGAAAGGCAAATCTAGGAAGAGTTGTGAGTATTAAAATCAACAGCAACTACAATTTCACTAACCGTAAACTTTCCAAGATTTTATTAGTAAAATCGGAAAGGGCATTAAAGTCCTCAAGGGATTTTTCCAATTCCAAATTTGAACTTCTATAAAGAAACACGAAGTGCAATATTTGTGTTCTGATCTGGAATAAAAACCAAATAGAGATAAATTCCCTATCATTACAGTTCAACTGTTGGTGATACTGATACACAACATCATCGCGGACGTACAAGGCCCCTATGTAGAGAAAAAAGCGACAGATGGTGGTACCCAGGTATGTGAAAATCCTGTGTATTGCATCCGAGATGACAAATTTTTCTACTGAAAATCGTATTTCACTGTAACAGGCATTTAAATACCTTAAACGTCTATTTAAAATCTGTTCAGCTAATAATAATACTGTTGTTCAAATATTACATCCCTCTTTGTCATAAAATTAATTTTTTAATGAAGTGAAAACTAATAATTTTTAGTGCACCTTTAACAATTTTTTAATGCTTTTTTTAATGAATTTCTGTTTATTTAACAAATTAGTAAATCAATATTTAATTATTTTAAAATAAAATCTCCCTAGTCAAGTATTTGAAGAATAAATAAAAGCAAAACAAAGATTTTATTTTTTTTTTACATATGACAACAAACTTTAATACTTGGCAAATCTCAAGTTTGAGTTATGATTAAACATGTAAAAATGCTGAGTTTTCATAAGCACGATATATCGTGGCCATCAATGACATTTTTTTTTTCAATGAAATAGAAATTTCGTGTCTCGACAAAGTCATGGTCAAAAACCATTGCAAGTGAAAACCAGTTTTTTGTAAAAATAAATAAATATTTTTAACAAGTATGTATTTGTTTTTGTTTTACACGATATTAACAAAAAAAATGTTTATGGCCAATTGACAACGAACCGTTAATTAACTAATTATAAATAACTGTAAATTGTTTAGCTTTTAGTTTTCATTTTTTGTTTTGGCTTTCAATTCTTTATAGTAACCTTCAATTTTGGAAATTTTGAAAAAATAAATATTGTGCCAAGTTGTGTATTTTATACTAGATCATGCATTACGAAGAATGCATACTTTAGAATTTTTAATATTTTTATTTATAGTACACTCAAGGTTAGGTTAGGGTGGCGGTGTACGATTTACACCTCGCATAGACCTTTTGGTCCATAGCGATACCACAAAGTTTTTTTTTGCTAGCGGCGCAAGTTAAACACGTTCATAGTCATTGCGAATCTTTTTTATATTCTAAGATCTATTTGAGTTATATAATCTAAAGTATTAAAGCTTATCTGACCAGTAATCGATCGGCGACTCCTTGCCACCGCAGGACAGTGACAAAGTATGTTCTCTACTGCTTCATCCACTCCTCGTGGGGCGCATCTTTTCAACTGGCGTCTGTGATGAGTCCAATATTCTTAGCATGAATACCGATGAGACAGTGAACAGTTATTATTCCCGTCAGAGCTCGACACTTGTTTTTGAAAGTGATATGTGTTATTTAGATTTCCTTTGGTCACAAGTTGGCCATAAAGTTATGCTGATTTTGCATGTTTTTAGTTCTCTCCACTTCCTGATCGCATTTGCAACATTTATGGAATTTCGTCGTTGTTTAAAGTGTTGGAGCGGTGGTAAAACTAGCACCGTGGTACCTACACCACTAGCTCCAAGTTTCGCGAATTCGTCTGGCCTTTCATTTCCCTGTATTCTGTTGTGTCCTGGTACCCTGTTTGTGGTAATGTGGTGGTGGATACACTTTGGTAAAAGTAAAGAGGTTGCTCTAGATATTTCCAAGACGTTCGATCGTGGGCGACACGAGGCTTTCGTGGATCAGCTTGTTGCTTTTGGTGTCGGTAATGATTTCTCTCAGAGACCGTATTATTCGCTTGACCCCACTCGGAGATTGTAGAAAGGTTCTGGTTGAGTGTGTCATTCATGTTTTGCCGCATGGCCTCTATATCAAAAGAGCTTGTCCTGTGATCGAATGAAAATGAATGACAAATTTTGCTGTCATCTGAGTATATACCATTTTTACGGTACCCCTAAATTTAGCTGAAAATCGTTTGATGATACCCATCTAAATTAATTTAATTAAATGAATTGCAAAATTTGCTGTCATCTGCAAAAGGGTAGATAGGATTTTCAAATAAAATAGGCTTGTTTTTTGCGCTTTTGGATTATCTTTAGAGTTGTGTCATTCACGAACGAACTAGTTCAATTGAACTATTCACTTAACTGAGCGGTTTATCTAGTTCGTTCATTACAGCTCTTTTATGTCTTTTCGTTCATTCAGCTCAATTGGTCATTACTTCATTTTGATCTTTCAGTTCGGTCGTTCAATTTTTTTTTGTTAATTTTGTCATTAGGCGTTAGTTTTTTCTCCTTTTTTTTAAATTTACATATTTATTTTTGTTTTCTTGTTTTAATGTTTTTATTCAAAATTTTTGTATTTTTTTAACGAAAACCAAAACAACAGACATGATCGAAATGATTCGATCACGAACAGTGAACGAAAACCAAAATTGACCGATTTGAACTAGATGAACGACCAACAGACATGATCAAAATGAGTCATTCACAAACTGTTGAACGAAAAAGCCAAAAGAGCGATTGAACTAGATGAACGAACTAGGTCTTTTATCAGAAATGAACGATGAAGAGCGCTCACTCAATTGAACGATTAAGCACAAGTCTAATTATCTTAATCCATATTTTTAGATCATGTGACACAAACCAGACGGCGCTAGTTTATATTCTGTTGACTACGTAAATGTATACGACCTTTTACACACCCTTCATTTAAACAAACATATTAATGTCACTAATAAGTTGTTGATACTGGAAATTTTATTTATATTTTACACAAAAAAAATTTTAAATGAATAATAACATTTATACAAAAAATTTATATCACTTTTTTTAACAAAAAAATAATAAACTTGATAAAAATTCCTTTAGTAGCAAATTCATTAGTGTTGACAACAACCCTTATTAATCGAAAATTAATCCAACTACTAAGGTGGATTTATTTTGTTCGCTAAATCTTAATCCAAACACGCAAAAAACACACTAAATATTGCAGATTTTTAAGATTTATTTAATCCATTTTTATTTAAAAATTTACGAGTTTATTTATAACTAGGGTGACCATTTTTCTTTTGGGCTTAAATCAGTACGCCCAAGTTTTTATGTTTTTGATGTTTTTTCAACACTCAAAAAATTTCGATTAAACTAGCTTGACCCCATGTATTTTGATTTAAAGCAACTGTTAAAAATCAACTGCAAAAAAAACTGCAAAAAAAAACTGATAAAAAACTGATAAAAAACAACTGTTGTCGTTATTCTGCAGAAAATTTAGTTGATTTAAATGACTTCGTTTGAATGTTATGATCGTTTTAGTGCAAAAAGTATAACAAAATTCTGCAGGTTTTGAGAGCAAGAAGATCCCTTAGATTTTAAGGCTTTTTTCGTATGTTTTGACAAATTTTCCTGTAAGAAAACTTCACAGCTAATAAGCACGTGTTTTTTTTTAATGGCCCTCATTTTCTGATCGGGTTTTCGAAATAAGCTCTAAAGACATTACCTCATCTAAGATCGCAGAATCATTTGGATTCATGCAATCATCTTTCTAAAAATATAAAAAATACATTGGCCCATTGAACTTTTCGTCATTGAAAACCTCAAAGATTCTGTGCGCATTTTTATATAAATTTAGGAAGATCAAAATAACCTCATGCTCAGATACATTTTTGCATTAAGGAACCTCTTGATTCACGAACTCTAATCTCCAACTCTGACGACTTATGATATGGAAATTCAAGTTCAAAAATCAGTACAATCAGTACATACATATTTTAAAAAAGCAGTACAAATCAGTACAACGTTTTTTGATTAGTACATGTGGTCAAAAATCAGTACATGTACTGATCAAATCAGTACGAATGGTCAGCCTATTTATAACTGTTCTTTTTTCTATTTTCAGCTGTTTTTTTTTTAACATCATCCAAAACTTTTGTGATCTCTAACCACTACGGGTGCTTAATCATTAATTCATCATGATTTTTACAATATTATTTACTGCCTTGATTGTATTATTATTTTGTGCATTTTGGTTTTCAAAAACATCAAAAGATATTCCTAAATCCTGGTATGAATGGAAAACAGAATTTCGTTATCAATATTTGGGCATTATGGGTTTAATTGAAGATTTTTCTCATAGACCTAGAGATAGAATTGGTAAGTGATTTGAAGTTAAAATTGACCGAGATAATATTAAACAATGAAACATTTTTTTTGATTTCATTAAGAACTTTATAAACAACCCGATCGTATTGCAGTCATAACTGGTGGTAATCGTGGTATTGGCTTAAGAATTGTGCAAAAGTTATTAGACTGCGATATGACAGTTATAATGGGTGAGTAAAATTTATTTTTAAATATTTTAATTTAAATCTGAATATTTTAGAATCTGAAATTTTTGTTTTAGAATCTGAAATTTTTACCATATGAAAAATATTTTAGAACCTAAGACTACTTCCCTAGGAAAAATGTTTCTGTATAAAATGTCTCGGAATGTAAAAAACTTTGTATAGACAAAAGATTCTCATTTTTTCTTCAGAAAAAAATGTCAGAATCTGCAATTTTTTATATAGAACAAAATGTTTCAGAATCCGAGTCATTTTATTTATAAACCTTCTCATACACACCAAAAAAAAATAAAACCGAAAAAAAATTTACAAATTTTCAATGCCAAAAAATAATTTCAAAAGTTTTGGGCATCGTCGGTGCGCCAACAAATCTGCTATGTGTTTTCAAAATTTTTTGAAGAGGCTTACAAATCAGCTTTATTTTGACCTTTCGCGGCGACTTAATCCAACATTTCTTTCATAAATATTTAAATAATATTGTAGATTTTCTATTTACATTAACTTGAATTAAAAAAAAAAATCGCAAAAGTACCAAATTTAGCGGTTATTAAAGTCTCTTCAACAAAATTTAAAATACACATAGCGGTTCTGGTTGGCGCACCGACGATTTCCTTCTTTTTCTTGAGATGCGCGGCAGTCATATACTTGTCGTGAATCACGCGTGATCGTGAGTAATTTTTTTTCTTTCACGTTCGAGCGTAATAAAAATTCTTCCATGAATTTTTCGTGATTTCCAAAACGGATTTAATTATTTTTTTTTCTTTCGTGAGCGAATCTTTAGAATTTTATTTTGTTAACAAAGTTTCATAACACAGTGCAACATCTTGAAGACTCCTCGTGTGGAATTTTTGGGTTTTGCTAGTTTTGCTAATATAAATAAATTTCACATGAGGAGGAGTTTGCATTTTATGTGTTGCATAGTGTAACTGTACTGAAAAAAAATGGCAATACAATTTTAAAAATGTTTAAAAAACGTTTTTGATCGTTTTTAATGCCTCTTTTGACCGTTTTAAATGCCAACGCTGAACCTACAAATACATGGACATTATTTGGAATAAAAAAAGTTAAATTTACGGTACTGTACTAAAGAGTTGAATGTGTAAATTTCCAAGAATATTCCCAAGTTTTACAAAATACGTATAAAAAATTATTTTTAGCTCAAAAAAGGAAAAAAAAAAATTTTTTTTATAAAAACACCGAAAATCCGGTTATTCGAACCGGTTTAGGCGGTTTTTTTACTATTCGAAAACCAGTTTTTGAAATATGTCAAATAGTTGACAACTCTAACAAGGGAAGTCTCCCGATTACGATTTACGCCTATTTAAACAAAATTAATATAGGCATGTGAGGTATCAGATTTAAGGTATTAAAAATACCTATCTCGTGGTGCGAACAACGGGCCAAAGAAGTTAATAATTTTCGACTTATTAACAAAAATGTGCTAAAATTTTGGTATTTTTCTCAATGTGACGAAAAGTTGTGCATGTTTGGACACGTTCTTAGCACACGTAGATAGGTTTTCCAAAGACCTTTCATTTGGTATGTAACATGACTAGGTTTCTTTGCATAATATAGGAGTTAAACGAAAAAAACTGAAAAATGGCCTTGTCTTCCCCCCTCCTTTTTACCCCCTAAATATGAATTTGGGCCGCTAAAAAAAAATACGTGTCCCTTTATTTTTTTTGCTCTACAAAATAAAACCAATTCCATAAAGATCCGCGGGTGACACTAGGGAGACTTCCCTTGTAAGTCGAATTTAATTTTTTTCTTGTTTGTCGTAAAATTTAAGATTAATACCTATTGTTTGCTTAAATATTGGTAATTTTTCAAATGAGTTTTATATGATAGAATTAAAAAATCTTAATCTAAATGTTAATGCAATTTATATTATTTGTTATACATATGTACATATATTTGGTGTTAAAAGAATGTGTTTAGAATATTAAATTACTTGAAGTAGGAATGATTTAGGTGGTACAGTTTTGTCGGTAGAACAATTTGAGTCTTTAAAGTGCATTTATTGTTTGAAACAATTTGTTTAAATATTTTCTGAAAAGGAACGTGTTTACTTTCTAAAAGTAATTCTTTAGTTTTGGAAGAAATAAAAAAGAAATTTTGGTGAAAAAAGTTTTGTTAAAAAAAATCTACTTACTTAAATAACATTCTGTATCAAGTTTTGTCCGTATGTCATTAGGAACTTTTTATTCACTAAAATTTTATTTTCGCGGAAATTTTTTTAAGTTTTTTTTTAAATTTTTTTCCTAGACTTTTTTTAAAAAAATTTAGGAAAAAATATAGTTTTTTCACTTTTTTCAGCTAACTTACAGGGACTGTTGATTTTCTCCTAACAATATTTGGCAAAATTGTAGCCACAGTCAAGCTGAACAACTCTTATGAACATTCCAAAACAATCTGATCGTGTCTAGGCACCCTAATTAGCTAATGAAGACTTCTCCGTACCCTAAAATTGGTCGATTTTGTAAAAAAAAAAAAATAAAAAAACCCTACAACCGCCCCTAGAGGGATTAAATGCAAGACCGACCCCCATTAATTTTTCCCCTCTAAAACTTTTTGCCAACATACCTAAGTTCTGTCTCCACCCCTTGAGGGGCTGCCATACAAAGATTACATTTTTTAAAACTGCTCCTACTGCTTTAACTGCCTCAAAAGTGACCCTAAAGGGCACCATCCCAACATCTTCTCAGAACATACCAACGCTCTATCTCTAATCCTTAAAGCGGTCCCCATACATTTTTTATTTGGACCCCTTTAACAGTTAAAGCATAGTACTCTGTTCGATTTCACGGAAAAAAAATCTGTCAAACTCCATATAAAAAAAATTTTTTTTTTGCAACTCGAGGAATTATAGCGAAATTGTTAAAAAAGTTTTCACGTCGAGGAATTCCAGATATTTTTTGATATTCGTATTCAGCATGCTAAAATTAAAAAAAAAAAATAATGTATCGCGAGATATTTTTTTTTTTTTTATTTTCCAAAAATCCATAATTTTGGTGGAAATTTTCCAAAAATGCAAAACATTGATCGAAGGGCGCCACGGGTTAAAATGATCGTATTTGGATCAAATTAAGTTTAAATAAAAGATTGTGCCAAGTACTATGAAAGGGTCAAGGGTAATACATTTTGAGATTTTTTTTTAATTTCTAGAACGTAAGAAAAAACCGGCATTTTTTTGCAAATTTGAAATAGCAATATCTTAAAAACCGTACGACCGATTTTAAAAGTTCTTTGATATTTGCGTTCAGCGCATAAAAATTATTTTTATGTGTCGCAAGATATAGCTTTTTTATTTTTTTAATTTTCAAAAATCCAAAACTTTGATCGCCGGGCGCCACGGGTTAGTTTAATCCGATTGACCTCAAATTTGTACCACATAAGTTTTAGGCCTAGGAGAATAAAAATTTGCTCTGACGTTAAAAATCGGAACAAAAACTTTTTTGCTATACAAAAAAATGACAGTCAATGTGTCAGGGATCCGAAAAGGGGACCTTTTAACTAAAATGTCAAAATTCCACCTCCTATAACTTAGCCAGCTTATGACCTCGTTCAGATACTACTATCCAAACGATATTAACATAAACAGATCGGATGACATTAATTTTAAGAGTGTGATCACTAGATGAAGCCCTCCAACTAATTATATTTAAATTTGAAGGGGCTGCTAACGCTTTTTATCTACACATTAACTTTGAGGTTCCGTATTCCGTTATACCGTATACAGTTAAGAGCAATATAAAAATTACCACTTACCTTATATTTCTTTATTTTCTATAATGCCCAAAAGTATGCTTTAAATTTTTAACCAACAATACAATCCACTTTATATTTTTAGGTGTACGTGATCCAAAAACAGCTGAAGCTGCTGTAAAATCTATAGTCGATCTGCAAACCAGTGGTGGAAAATTAATATGCGAAGAATTAGATGTGGGAAGTATGAAATCTGTAAAAGAATTTGCACAAAAAATTAAAAATAAATTTAATAAAGTAGATATATTAATAAATAATGGTGAGTTTTGTTTTTATAAATATTACTACACCGTTTCTAATAGTTTTTAAGAAATTATTAATTGTATTTTAAAAATTTTTAAATATATTTCAGAAATTTTAAATATATTTCAGAAATTATTTAATAATCAGAATATCAATGTATTACAACTGATAATTTCTGAAAAACAATTGATAATTTCTGAAATAAAATTGATCTCTTCTGAAAAACAATTGATTCATCTAAAATACAATACAATAATTTTGAAATACAATTTATAGTTTCCGAAAAACATTTTTATTTTTTAAATACATTCGATAATTTCTGAAATACAGCTGATCATTTCTGGAATGCAATTGGAAATGGTGTATAAACTTAAAAGACATTTTAAACAATTTTTTTTTTAATAAATCCATTAAATTTGTAATTTTAGCTGGCATTATGTTTGCTCCTTATAAACTCTCCAATGAAGGCTTTGAATCTCACTTCGCCATTAACTATTTGGGACACTTTTTATTGCAACATTTATTGATGCCTTTGTTGAAAAAGGCCGGCAAAGAAGATAAACGTGCCAGAATTGTTAATGTTTCCTCATGTGCTCATTTATTAGGACGTATTAATTATAATGATATTAATGGAGAGTAAGTTTTGAAATACAAAATAATAATTTAAACATTAATTCAATTTTTTTTTTTAATTTCCAGAAAATATTATTATCCTGGCTCTGCTTATGGTCAATCAAAATTAGCTCAAGTTCTCTCCACCCGCCATTTACAAAGTTTTTTGGATAGCCAACAAGCCTATGTGCAAGTTATTGCCATCCACCCTGGTATTGTGGATACCGATCTATTTGAACATTCCGCTACTACATCAGTACCTTTCTTTAAGAAAATGTTCTTTAAAACGCCCGAACAAGGATCTCGTACACCAGTTTATGCTGCCATATCACCGCGTATTGAAGGTCAAGGTGGTTCATATTTAAGTAATTGTCGTAAGGGACCCATACATCCTTCAGCTTTAAATCCCGAAAAATGTGAAAAATTCTTTAAATTTTCATGTGATTTATTAAAAATTAAAGAATTTGGTTCCGAACAATGATAAAAAATGTGAATTATGACAATTATGTGTATAGGATTTGTAATGAAGTGTGTGGGATTTAAGTGAAATTTAACTAACATTTCTGTCTATTTTTTTTATACTTCTCCGATTTTTTTCCATACTTAATTTATCTATCTAATATTTATATGTATCAATATTGTATTTTATTGAAAACGTCCATATTTTTTAATATTAAATAGAAATGTAAAATTTTTTTTAAATACACAAAATATATTTATTGAAATTAAAAATTTTTTTTTGTAACATATTTTTTTGCTTTTGTTAAATCAGTTAGTAAAACAAACACTTCCCCTGCTAGGCTAGAGGAAAGAAAATTAAAATTTGTATCAATTCAATTTGCTTGAGACATCTTAAACTACATTTTTATGGCTTTTCATTTCAACACCTACTACTCATCTTAAAATTAAGAGGTTTTCAAGTGGAAAACAGATTGTAAAACTTAAATTAATTAACTTACAAACTGCTGCTTTATATGTAGCAGCAGTTTTAATGTAAATGTAAATTATGTTTAAATTTGAAATGTGCAATTTAACAACTTAACACAAATGTTTTTTTAAAAAAAAAGTTAACAACTTAACAGAACATGTAGTTTGAGGCGTAGGTGGAGTCATAGAAAAAATACAAAAAATCACAAGCGGAACGGAGTTTTTTTAAAAAGGGGGAAGATTTGTGTTTTAATCTATAATACTGTTCCACACGAAAATGTGTTCGGCTTGAGTCTGAAAAAAATGAAAGTGCCCTTTAAGTAGAACAAATTCTCCAAAGAATTTTAATGGCCCTCTGAAGTTTACAAAGGCGTGTGGAATAAGTGAAATAAATTTTGTAAATATACTTCTGGGGTGTCTCGACTTAACGGCCATATCGGGAACTTAGGAGTTCAAACAAGTAAAAAAGTTAAATTCGGCCTTGCTGAATGTATTGTTACCCTCCACAATATTAAAAAGATATTAAAAATTTATTTAAAAGCAAATAAATTTTGAAAAAAATTTTTTTTTTTAAATTGGATAAAAAAATCCTCGGTTTTTTTTCTTTTTTTGTCAAAAAATATGAACGTACTTGTTTCAATACCATTCGGTGTCCAATTATGTCGACATATGTCAACCAGCAGCCGAATTAAATCTTGCGAAAGATCATATCGAATATCAAAATAAAAATTAAAATCTGTCGCACACTTTTCAAGATATCGCTATTTTAAATTTTCAAAAAATGCCGGGGTTTTTCTACGTTCAAGAAATTTGAAAAAATCTTCTCAAAATTTATTTTCCTTGACTCTTTCATAAAACTTGAGACAGTGTTTAATTTAAACTTAATTTGACCCAAATCCAACCATTTTAACCCGTGTTTCGATCAAAGTTTTGGAGTTTTTTTGTAAATTTTTAACAAAAATTTCGATTTTTGAAAAATGAAATAAATAAGAAATGAAAAAAGTTGTATTTAATTTTTTTTTTTATTAATTTTGGGATGCTGAATTTCTGAAGGTTTTCGAGATTTTGCCACTTGAAATTTGTCAAAAAAATTTCCAAAAATAGAAATTTTTTCCTACGTGCAAAAAATTAAAAAAAAAAAAAAAACAAGTAAAAAAGTTAAATTCGGCCTTGCCAAATGTAGTGATACCCTTCACAATTTCAAAAAGATTATTGCAAAAAACTTTTTTTAAAGGAAATTACTTTTGAAAAAAAAAAAAAAAAATTTTTGAAAAAAATTCCGAAAAAAAAAAATTTTTTTTGGTGAAAAAAAAAATTCCGCAATTTTTTTATTTTTTGTCAAAAAACATGTTTGTACTTGTTAAACACCACTTGGTGTTAATTTATGTTCACATATGTCAACCAGCAGACGAATTAAAGCATTTTGTATTTTTAGGTTATGTTGAATGTACTAAAATTTTTGAGCTGTCCTTACATTTTCGTTCATAACTTTTGAACCGCTGAACGGACATCGCTCAAATGCAATACCAAACTTCTCCGTGTAATATTTTGGTCGTGACAACATTTTCCACAGACAGAAAGACGGACATCGCTAGAATGTCTTAAAATCGATCGGGGATCATGAATATATATACTTTATGGGGTCCCAGGCCGATATTTCGACGAGTTACAAACGGAATGACAAACTTATATATACCCTCTATCACTAACAATAAGTGAAGGGTATAAAAATGAAAATCGGTAGGTAGAACAGTTTTCAAGATATCGCAATTTTCAATTTGTAAAAAAAATGGCAAAAAATTTAAAAAAATCTCAAAATTTATTTTCCTTGACCCATTCATAGATCTTGAGACAGTCTTTTTATACCCTCCACTCTAGTGATAGAGGGTATATATAAGTTTGTCATTCCGTTTGTAACACCTCGAAATATTGGTCTAGGACCCCATAAAGTATATATATTTATGATCCTCGATCGATTTTAAGTCGATCTAGCGATGTCCGTCCGTCCGTCCGTCCGTCCGTCCGTCCTTCTGTCTGTCTGTCTGTCCGTCCGTAGAAAACACGCTAACTTTTGAAAGACTTTACAGAGGCTACTGAAGTTTGGCATAAATGTTTGTCATTTACCTGGTCAGGTTGGTATTGCAATCCAGCCAAATCAGTCCAGTGGTTCAAAAGTTATGAGCAAAAGAGTAAATTTCGGCAAGGGTGTTTCGCTAATTTACAAGATAAAAAACACTATAACTTTCGAAAGACAATATTGAGACTACTGAAGCTTGGCATGTATCTTTGCCGTTCCCCGGGTCTTGGTTTTAAATTTCAGCTCAATCGGTCCAGTGGTTCAAAAGTTATAAGCAAAACCCTGAATTTCAAATTAGTTTCATCTAAAATGCCACGTGTTTTAACAAGTTTTAAAAGCATTGGTGGTAACTAAACAATGCTTTTCAAACTTGTTTAAATTTTAAGCAATGCTTTTTAAACTTGTTTAGTTTTAAAAGCATTGGTAACTTAAAAACCACACTCGAAAAAAATTTTACACTCAAAAAAAATTTTACACTCAAAAAAAAAATTTACACTCAAAAAAAAATGTACACAAAAAAAAATTTAGTTTTTTTTTTTTTACAAAAATTACAATATTTTGTATACATACGTACTCAGAAATATTTTTAGAGTAAAAAAAACATTACACTCGAAAAAAATTTTACACTCAAAAAAAAAAAAAATAGTAATTTTTTTTTTTTTTAAATGACAAAAAAAGAGTTTTTTACTCAAAATAAAATATTTCTAATCAAAATTGTTAATTTTTTCACGTTAAAAAATGTACTACCCTTTAACAAAAATGCATTGTGGAGGGTATTCATAGATTCGGCAAAGTCGAATTTAACTTTTCTACTTGTTTTAAACTTTATTTGAGCCAAATCCGGCCACTTTAACTCTGGCGTGCTTCGATCAAACTTTTGGATTTTTGGAAAATTTACACCAAAATTTTGAATTTTTGAAAAATTAAAAAAATAAAAAATGAAAAAAAAAGAAAAAAAAGAAAAAATGCTCTTGCGATACATTATTTTCATTAATTTTGGAATGATGAATTTTTAAAATCGGTAGAGCGGTTTTCGAGATATCGCCATTTGAAATTTGTCAAAAAATTTCCAAAAATGGAGGTTTTTTCATACGTGCCAGAAATTAAAAAAAAATTAAAAAAAAAATGTTACTGCCTTTTTTATAGAGCTTAAGACAAACTTGTATTTAAACTAAATTCAAGCCAAATTAGATAATTTTAATCCATTCGATCAAAGTTTAGAATTTTTGGCAAAATATTTCTAAAAAATTTTAAATAAAAGTTTGTCTCATGCTCTGGTTAATGATTTGAGATTTTAAATTTTTTTAAATTTAAAATAGCAATATCTCAGAAATCGTTCGACCAATTTTTAGCGTATCAAAATAATTTTTTTAATTTTCAAAAATTCAAAACTTTGATCACCGGGCGCCACATTTTTAATTCGAAAATTCCAATTTTAATTCGAAAATATATTAATTGTAATTAGAATAGGATCAATTGTAATCCGAAAAAGATCAACTGTAATTCGAAAAAGATCAATTGTTATTCGACAAAGATCAATTGTAATTCGAAAAAGATCAATTTTAATTTGAAAAAGTTCAATTGTAATTCGAAATAGATCAATTGTAATTCAAAAAAGATTGCGAAATTTTTGTTTTTCTTCAAAAAAAAATTTCAGCAAGAAGTTTTTTCCGCGAGAAGTTTTTTTTTCGCGAGAATTTTTTTTTCCAAAATTTTTTTTAATTTGTAAAGGCCGAATTAATTTTTTTTAGTTAAATATTTTAAAAAAGGGATTATTGCCTTTAAGTTAAACTTAACCCAACAAACTTTTTTTAACTACGCCTTTGTACTTTAAACTACAACTGATCCATTAAATTCAACCAAACGTAAATAAAAGCTTAACTCATTCTTATGCAAATTGGGTGGGGGTAGTATGTTAGTTTTGTTTTTTTCTTCTATCTTCATTCTACAATTTGAAGGTATAATAAATTTTAAGTTTAGACTATGCTAATTTCGGAATTAGAATTGGAGCAGAAAATTGCAGATCATGTGGTATCACTGTTATTTATTAGAAAATAAAATCTGCTGAAATTCTGAGATTTCTGTTAAAAGTATGTAATCACAACAGGAAAACTGTTAATCAAACATAATCCAATTATAAAATTGTTTTATCTACAATCTTACAAAATTTCTTGAATAAATTTTAAGCATGTAATTATTATTGACAACTTAACAAATTTATTATGGAATTATTAATGTTTTCCATACAAAGTGTTAGATTAAAAACATTGTACAAATATTTTTATCTGAAACTTGTTTTTGGTTAAACTGTTTTAAATTAATTAAAACGATTGGTCAAAAAATTATTTGATGAATATAAAGTTTGTTAATGTAAATTAATGTAAGCCAATTAATAAACATTTTCTTTCATTTTTATAATGTGCCCTATTAGAGCGGATTTCTTTTTTGCTTGGCAAAAAAGTTTTTCTTTCTATTTTAAACGTTTGGGCAAATTTCAAATTTTCCTATGTGGTACAATTTTTAGGCTAATCGGATTAAATTAGCCCGTGGCGTCCATCGATCAAAGATTTAGATTTTCGAAAATTAAAAAAAGTTAATAACACCGTCCGACACACTTTTGTACACATGAACCAGACCGAAAAATTCTGAAATTAGGGCTAAAAATAAATTACACGTGTCTCCTAGTTTTTCTAGATCAATTCGCATTTTCGCGAAAACATGTCTGTAGTGAAATTTAAAGACGGTTCTTTTCGTAGAATATATTAACCCTCTATCTCCCATTTTTAGGTGCCATTTTTGTCCTCATTTCTAATGTTCTCCTAGAAAATTATTAAATCGTGCATTTAAAGGGTTAACATGTTCTACAAAAATGTTTCACTAGGAGTTGTCAAAGGCCAATCATTTGTGCGATGTTAGCAAAATGCTCAAAAAAGTGAAATTGCAAAGAATCTTTGGTGTAACACAATTTAAAAAAAATATGATACTTTACAATTTTACTCTTTCAAGCATTTTGCTAACGTCTTACAAACTTTTGGCCTTTGACAACCCCTAGTGAAATTTGATGCAAAACATTTTTGTGGAACATTTTAATCCTTTAAACGCACGATTTAATGGTTTTCTAGGAGAGTATTTCAAATAAGGACAAAAATTAACCCTAAAAATTGCAGGTAGAGGGTTAATATATTCCAAGAAAAGAACCGCCATTAAATTTTACTGAACACATCTATTAACACTATTTTTGTCAGAAGCAAATCTCATTTGGTTCACAAAAATACAAAAAAACGTCAAAAAAATTAGAATTTTTAAGAGGTTGGTTTAGTTCTTCTAGGGGGAACTTTTTTCCCCCTGGTCCGATTTGGCCCATTTTCGAACTTAACCTGCCTAGGACCATAAGACATATTTATGCCAAACTTGAGGGGTCTAGCTCTTTTATTTTGGACTGCATCGTGTTAACTACAGACGGACGGACAGACAGACGGACGGACATCGCTAGAATGTCTTAGAATCGATCACTGATCAATAATATATGTACTTTATGGGGTCCTCGACCGATATTTCGATGCATTACACACGGAATGACAAAGTGAGTATTCCCCCATACTGTAGTTGGAGGGTATAAAAACTGGGAGACTCGGGTATTTTTTTTCGGCCGTACTCTCAGAATTTTTTTAGTCCGGTTCATGTGTACAGCCAAAATTTGAAATTTGTCGGACGGTGTAATATATAGTTAGTGTTGCATCACATCATATATATTAATTTTGATGCGCTGAACACGAATGTCAAAAAAGTTTTAAAATCGGTCGAACGGTTTTCGAGCTTAAAAATTTGCAAAAAAAAAATGGCGGTTTTTTTCTGCTTTCAAGAAATTTGTTGAAAAATCTAAAAATTTCTTTCCTTTGACCCTTTGATAGAGCTTGAGACAATCTTTTATTTAAACTTAATTTGAACCAAAACTTGGAATTTTTGAAACATAAATTTCAAATACCGATATCTGAACACGAATGTCAAAAAAGTTTTAAAATCGGTCGACCGGTTTTCGAGTAATAAAATTTGCAAAAAAAATTAAGATTTTTTTCTATTTCTGGACCCTTCGATAGAGCTTGAGACAACTTGCAAGATAAATGTATTGCAACTTTTTTTAATTTTCAAAAATCCAACATTGATCGCTGGGCGCCACGGGTTAATTTTATCCAACAGGCCTCAAATTTGTACCACATAATTTTTAGGTCTAGTAAAATAAAAATTTGTCTTATCGACATTTTTCGTATAGAAAAAGTCGCAGATTATGAGAAATTTTTCGTATAGAAAAAGTCTCAGACTCTAAGACATTTTTCGTATAAAAAAGTCTCATATTCTGAGACATTTTTCGTCTCAGCTTCTGACAAATTTTTTCTATAGGAAAAGTTTCAGCTTCTGAGACATTTTTTGTAGAGTCTCAGATTCTGAGACATTTTTCGAATAGAAAAAGTCAACATTTTGATACATTTTTCGTATAAAAAAATTGTCAGATTTTGAGACATTTTTCGTCAAGAAAAAGTCTCAGATTTTGATATTTCGTATAAAAAAGTCTCAGATTCTGAGACATTTTTCGTATAGAAAAAGTTCTAGATTCTGAAGCATTTTTCGTATAGAAAAATCTTAGATTCTGGAACATTTTTCGTATAGAAAAGGTCTCAGATTCTGAGAAGTTTTTACGTAAAGAAAAAATCTCAGATTTTGAGACATTTTTCATATAGAAAAAGTCTCAGATTTTGAGACATTTGTCGTAGAAAAAGTCTAAGATTTTGAGACATTTTTCGTATAGAAAAAGTCTCAGATTCTGAGACATTTTTCATATAGAAAAAGTCTCAGATTCTGAGACATTTTTCGTATAGAAAAAGTCTCAGATTCTGAGACATTTTTCGTATAGAAAAAGTCTCAGATTCTGAGACATTTTTCGTATAGAAAAAGTCTCAGATTCTGAGACATTTTTCGTATAGAAAAAGTCTCAGATTCTGAGACATTTTTCGTATAGAAAAAGTCTCAGATTCTGAGACATTTTTCGTATAGAAAAAGTCTCAGATTCTGAGACATTTTTCGTATAGAAAAAGTCTCAGATTCTGAGACATTTTTCGTATAGAAAAAGTCTCAGATTCTGAGACATTTTTCGTATAGAAAAAGTTTCAGATTCTGAGACATTTTTCGTATAGAAAAAGTCTCAGATTCTGAGACATTTTTCGTATAGAAAAAATCTCAGATTCTGAGACATTTTTCGTCTAGAAAAAGTCTCAGATTCTGAGTCATTTTACGTATAGAAAAAGTCTCAGATTCTGAGACATTTTTCGTATAGAAAAAGTCTCAGATTCGGAGACATATTTTTTTATAGAAAAAGTCTTAGATTCTGAGACCTTTTTTCCTATAGAAAAAGTCTGATGCCGTTGTTAGAATTTTTACTGTAGAAAATTGTATCAGAATCAACCCCATTTTCTACAGAAAAAGTCAGTCGGAATTTCGAGAATACTTGTAAAGGTAAAATCTCCTAGAATCTGAAGAAATTTAAAAATTTTATATCTCAAAATCTGAGACTTGTTCTATACAAAAAATTTTTCAGAAAAATCTTTGAAAAATAAAATTTGTAATGAATTCATTTTAAACGAACTGTGTTTGTGAGTTAAACTTATAAACCTAGTTCTGTCGTAAGTTGCAGTTAATTTTAACCAAGTTTTACTGTATTTTATTATTTTTATTACTTTGCTATTATTGACTCCATCATCTTGGGGTCATTGCAAGACCCATAGCTAGTAAAATTATAAACGCAGCCGCTACTTTACTAATATAAAATATAAAAAATCCACTAAAGATATAGGAAAATGGTGTTAATAGTTGTAAAATAATTGGTTTAGTTTAGTAAATTTTGTTTGCTATTGTTTAGTTTAACTTTTAATTTTTTTTTTATATTTTCGTGGAGGATGATTCTGAACACAATAACTAACAATAAGATGATGATGATGATGGCTATGATGTTGCACGTACTAAACTTTACCACACAGTAAAAAGTTTTGGGTTAAATTTAAAACCTAGCGGAACACATTTTAAACCACCTTGGAATTAAATTGGAAGTTAAATCAGAAATGGTTTATATGTTAAACCACATAGGAATTAAAAATATGTTTTTCTTTATGTTATTTCATTTAGTTTTATTTTAATGCCAAAAAATAATTAAATTTCTCTCTTAAAAAACTAATAAAAAATAAACGTCAAACGTCATCAACAATTGTATTTCATCAAGTTTAAAATAAACACTTAACAAGGAATTAAAAACAGCTGTTGTATTGTGTGAGAAAAAAAAACTTATTCATTCAATGAAAGTGTGGCAAAATGTTTGCAATGTACGCAAAAATAAAAAATGTATGGAAAATTTTATGTTATCAAAATTTGTGATCCAGAAAGTGAAGTTTTGACTCCGACCGGAAAATAAATGTCAAGTAAGTATTGACTACAAACGTTTTACAATCGTTTTTAATAAATTTTTGTTAAACCTTACTTTTAGGCCAGCTGAATCTTGAAGCAGAAGGCAGAGACTGGACTGTGCATTCATTGACTTTCGAAACCTTCCATAAATAATTAATTACACAATACTGCTCCAGCAGCTGCTTTTGTTTCTTTTTGATGGAAAGACATCAACAAACCATGCCGAAATTGATTTGGAAGACCCCCAGGAATAATTTCGTAATATAGAAGCATTATCACTTTTCTATGTAGTTTTACGGAGTGTGGGTGAAAAGTGCATCAACATTCCTCTTGATTTCAACTTTATTCAGGTATTTGATTTGTATTTTAAGTCTTCTTATTATTCAATACACAAAAATATTAAAAAAAACATAACCTTACTTTTGTTTTATTTATTTTTGGGGAAATTTTATCTTTTTAGTCCTGCCTAGATTAAAATTAACACCCGTTTAGGTATAAAATTATTTACATCCCAGCAAAAACTTGCATTACCAAGTAATGAAATGTGTAATGGGAAATTCAAAAGTTATAACTACTTCTGATTCGAATTACCTTTCCCATTACATTTACAAGCAAATGTGCCAAATGTAATGATTATCAAACCAATATTAATAACTAATTACATATATACTTATAGGTAATGAAAAAATTATTTTAAAAAATTTTTTTAAAAAATAAAAAAATATTTTATTTTATTTTGTTTTTATTCTAAATAATGTACAGTGAGTCAAAAAGTGAAAATCTAGTTTTGAAATTTTTTTATTTTATTATAATGACTTATGTTAGTCATTATTAATAAGTCCTTATTTTACATTTCAAAATAATGCTAAAGGTAATTTTCTGTCATTACTAAGTAATTAGAATGGTAATGATGTGTCATTACCAAGTTTTTGCTGGGTATATTAATAAAACTATTTTGGATTTATTTTAACACCAAAAAATAGGTTAAAAAGCCACTCTCTTACTCTCTTTTTATCTCTTTAAAAGTATACTTTTAAAGGAATTAATTTAATTCTTTTTGTCTTTGATATATATACACACCAGCTAGGAATTAAAATTAACCCAAAACTTTTTACTGTGCACAGTTTTTTGGCAAATTTTAAAATTTTGTATTTACAACACTTCAGGTGTTTTCAAGTTTCTGTTTTGTAATGTGGACTTATTTGAAGTGTATGATTTTGAGTTGAAGAGTTTTTTTATTTTGAAAACGTCATCAATGTGGGAATATTTACACAAGTTTTTTGTTTTTTGGTAATGCAATTTTGTTTTAAATATTTTTTTGCAAAACAAAAATAAGCATGTACAATATGAGAGCATATTAAATTTTGAAAATATATTTTAAGGTGGCCACACTCAAAAAGCACTTACACTATTAGCCAAGTTTTTGTGTAAGTTAACCAAGTTTTGGTTATAACAAATTTACTAAATTACGTAAAAGCACTTAGTGGGTTGTATTTTACACAAAAACTTGGCTAATAAGTGCACTAAAATTGTAAAGTTACAATTTTTTTTGCAAAATTACCATGAAAATTTACGAAAAAAAAATTGTAAAATTGCAAAAAAAATAAATTTCGATTAAAATTTTTTGTTAGAAAACAAGGAAAACTGTCAAATATTTTTGCAAAACAAAAATAAGCATGTACAATATGAGAGCATATTAAATTTTGAAAATATATTTTAAGGTGGCCACTCTTAAAAAGCACTTACACTATTACCCAAGTTTTTGTGTAAGTTAACCAAGTTTTGTTTAAAAATTGGCTGAATTACGCAAAAGCACTTGGGAGGTTGTATTTTATACAAAAATTTGGCTAATAAGTGCAAAAAAATTGTAAAGTTACAACTTTTTTGCAAAATTACCTTGGACATTTACGAAAAAAATTGTAAAATTACAAAGAAAAATTTAAATTTCAATTGAAATTTTTTTTGTTAGAAAACAAGGAAAACTGTCAAATATTGGTAAAATTTCGATTGCGATTTTTTTGTTAGAAAACAAGGAAAACTGTCAAATATTGGTAAATTGGGATTATGGGATTTTTTCTAGTAATTTGACAAGGTTTTTCTTTTTGAGAAAAAAATATGGAGGAAACAAATATGAGTTATCAATTCTTTAAATTTAAAAACAAAAATTGAGTAATTTTTTAATTGACGCAATTAAAAATTTACTTAAAAATAAAAAAAAAAATTAAGTAAATAATTTAATAAAAATTTTACATTTTTTTTTAATTTTTTTTTAAATTCTCATAGTTTTTTGAATTCTCGTATAGTTTATAGTTTTTTGTGTATGTATATGAAAGTTTGTAATCGTCTTTATAAAATTTTCGTATGTTTGGTAAAGTTTGATAAAACAAGTTTTTTTTTTTTTTTTTGTAAAAAAATTTAACTGTTTTAAACTTAAAAAAAAAAAAACAAGTAGAAAAGTTAAATTCGACTTTGACGAATCTATGAATACCCTCCACAAAGCAGGATAGTACATTTTTTTTAACGTGAAAAAAATTGACAATTTTGATTAAAAATATTTTATTTTGAGTAAAAAAATCTTTTTTCGTGATTTAAAAAAATAAAAAATTACCAATTTTTTTATAGTGTAAAATTTTTTTCGAGTGTTATGTTGTTTTTACTTTAAAAATATTTCTGAATGAATGCACGTACGTATGTACACAAAATATTGTAATTTTTGTAAAAAAAACAAAATTTTTTTTGAGTGTAAATTTTTTTTTTGAATGTAAAATTTTTTTTGAGTTTAAAATTTTTTTCTAGTGTAATTTTTAAGTTACCAATGCTTTTAAAACTAAACAAGTTTAAAAAGCATTGCTTTAAAACTAAACAAGTTTGAAAAGCATTGTTAAGTTGCCACCAATGCTTTTAAAACTTGTTTAACACGTGGTATTTAAGATGAAACCAATCTGAAATTCAGGATTTTGCTTATAACTTTTGAACCACTGGACCGATTGAGCTGAAATTCAATACCAACCAGACCTGGGGAACGGCAAAGATACGTGTGAAACTTCAGCAGTCTCAATATTGTCTTTCGAAAGTTATCGTGTTTTTTATCTCGTAAATTCGCGAAACATCCTTGCCGAAATTTACTCTTTTGCTCATAACTTTTGAACCACTTGACCGATTTGGCTGGATTGCAATACCAACCTGACCAGGTAAATGACCAACATATACGCCAAACTTCAGTAGCCTCTGTAAAGTTAGCGTGTTTTCTACGGACAGACAGACAAACGGACGGACATCTCTAGATCGACTTAAAATCGATCGAGGATCATGAATGTATATACTTTATTGGGTCCTAGACCAATATTTCGATGTGTTACAAACGGAATGATAAACTTAAATATACCCTCTATCACTAGAGTGGAGGGTATAATAAATAGATATTTTTTTTTTTTTCATTTAATAAATTTTTATTAAAAATTTACTCAATACTATTAAATCGTTTACTGGTGAAAAATAGTATTAAAAATTTACTCAAATATTTTATTTGATTTTTTCTGTAAGTACAGATCGAGCACGGGCTCTAATTATATTTGTTATAAGGGTTCAAGTTGAAAAAATGCAGAAGAAAAATGGAATTTCTAAAAATTATAGACATTTCTGGTATTTCCTATACCGGTTTCAAACACCCCAGTTAGTGTCATCATCAGTAGGATTTTAAATGTCGGTTTGTCTTGTTAATGAAAACTGTTTTTTATATATGTGAATATTTTTAGTTTCTACAGAATAAATTTTGACAGTTTCCAACACTACAATTCTATTTTTAGCAATCTCAACCTCACTTCATACTTTCTTTCAACTTTTTTGTCTCTTACATTATTTCGCAAATATTGTTTTTATCTTTTTCTGTTTGTATCAGGAATGGAAAAGTTAGTACTTTTTTCAGTACTTTTTCACTCTCAAAGATACCGTAGTACCCCCGTGATCGATTTAGTACCTCTTCTATTCCAGACGATTTCAAACATTTGTTTAACCAAATCTAAAAAAAATCCGAAAATCTACCGATTTTCATTGGAAAAATGTTTCAAAAGCTTCGAATAAATGAAATTTTTGATTTGAGTCAACCTTTATTGGAGTTTTTTCTAAAAAATAAATGGATAAGGATGTTCTCAATTTAAGAACTTTCGTATTGAATTATGCCCACTTTCTATACGACAAACTTTATTCGTCGCAGGCGAATAACGGTCGTCCTACAGAAAGTAGACATTAATTTTTTAGTACCGTTGAGGGCGAAAAAAGTACTTTTTTGGTTGAGCTGCAGTACCATTTCAAAATTCCCATTTTCCGTCCCTGTTGTGTATATAACTCATATTCTGCTCACTTCTCAAGTGAAGTTAGATATAAAATGTTATATGGCCACCTTAATCTCTAACCCATCACACACAAATTGTGTTGAAATTGTAACATATTTTTTTTCTTGTATGTGCATATTTACGAATTTTCCACTTTAAAAACATGTTTCTTTAAGACTTAAAATTTTGTAATCCACACAACAAATTACAATATAATATACTGCGTTATTTTATGTTATTTTTCTTAACATTTTGTAAACAAAATTTTAGTTTTTCAAAAAAAAATAAGAAAAACACCGCCAAAAAAATAAAATATGTGTCAAAAATCGTGATCATCCTTTTTGCTGCACAACTAGGGTTTCTATTCGGGAAAAAATTCCCGGGAATTCCCGGGAAAATTTTTTCTTAAAATCCCAGGATTTTTTCATCGGGAAATTTCGGGAATTTGTCAATAACTTATTTTAAAAAAGTTAATTAAATTTCACATTTTTTATACAATTTCTATGATTTATTGAAATAAAATTAAAACTTGTATTAAATTTAAATTATTGCAGAAAAAATAGTTAGGATATGCTTCAGGTTGCATAAAAGTATTTTAAACCAACCAGCTTCCTAGTCTAAAATTTTAGAAAGCACCATTTTTTAAAGATGAATATTTAAATTTAAAGACTGATATTTTGGCACGGATGTCTTGAAACGGTTAATTAAGTAATTCCCAAGTTTTTCGAAATCTTTAAAATAAAATTCTCATTATTCGAATTTACCAAAAAGCTTTTAGAAACACAAAAATTTTAAAAACATAATTTCATGAATAAAAAACCTCTGTATGGAGTGAAAATACGCTTTGGAAAATACGAGAACCCTGATAAGGTCAAATACCAAAAATTTGATTTTTGTGAATTTTCTACGTTTAAAATAGAATTAAAGAAAACTATTTTACAAAAGAAGACATCTGAGGTTGTTTAAATTGAAAAATGCGGGCATATTTTGAAAAATAGTTTTTTATATATGATAAGATTCAGAATTTGTTTTAATCAAAAAATTCCCGGGAATTCCCGGGAATACAAATTTTTTTAAACGCTTTCCCGGGAATTGAAAAAGTTCGGGAATTTAGAAACCCTATGCACAACACAAAAAAATCAACGCGAAATACAAAAAAATTTAGTTAAATGCGTCCAATGACAGCGACAAATTGTAGTCAGCCAAACATGTTATATTGAAGATGAAGTAATTTTATGAGACTTTTAAAATTTTAAAAATACAAAAAAAGATCTAAATAATTGCATTTAAGACAATTGAACTGAATGGAAAACACACGAAAATCTATGAAAAAAAAAAATTATGAAAAATAAAGAAGTAGGAAATATAGCGCAAATCATATACAAAATTGAGATTTATGGCATTTTTTTTTTTGTTGGCACAAATTGAAAACATTCCAAAATGCTGTAAGTTAATAAATTTTATTAGATCTTATTATAAAAAAAAATCTTGTTAATAATGATGATGATAAAAATGAAAGTATTTATGTTAACAAAATCTTGTAGATTAGCACTAATTTTAAACGTAATCGAGGTTATGAAATGTAGTTTTTTTAATTTAAAAAATAGAGCTTTTAAATTTAGATTAATGAATTTTAACAATTACATAAAAGTTGTATGATACAAGAACAAGCTTACATAAAAAATTATGGTCAGAGAACTTTAAAATTTTTAAAGGCGATCCGTGACAAGAATTACATTCAAATCAAAATCTTTAGTAGATTATAAAAAGATTATCTCATGTCATAAACTAGATTTCCCATTTATTGCACTATAATTGCCCTTACAATTCCAAATATTTACACTCTATTAAAAAGTCTTAAGACAATAATTTAGCGCTGTAATCACTAATATAAACAACTATTTAAAAAAAAATCGCCTAAGGCCTATTGTTTAACATACATAATAAGGTTGTAACGCTTTTTTTTACATAAACAAAAAGTAAAAAAATACATAATTTGCATTTTTTTTTGAATTTTATTATATTTGTTATTTTACCGCTTCTTTTAATGTTTGATAATTTGTTAAAATGTTAACAAGTTCAAATTTGTTAATGTTTAAATACCTAATAAATCGATGATTTATTACACTTCATTATACAATTTTGATGGGTTTGCTTACTGATGATTTTAATGGTATTATTTTTTTTCGTTCAAAAAAATGAAATGAAATAGTTTGGAAAAAGTAAGAGTTTTAAATATTTTGCAGTTGAACGAATTTGGACACTTAAAAAAAAAATAAATTCGACTTGAACGAATCTATGAATACCCTTCCAACACCATGGCTCATTTTAAGTGAAATTATTTTTTTACGTACACACAAAAAAAATTTGCTAATGAAAGACTTTCATAGTATTTATGAACAAATTCATAAAAAAATTTTATTAACTTTTTCGCAGTATTTATGAATAAATCATTTATGGAATTAAAGAAATATTTATAACTTTTTCATAAATACTATGAAAAAGTTCAAAAATTTAATGAAAATGTTCATAACTTTTTATGCATTTGTTCATAAATACTATGAATTTCGTTCAATGGCAATTTTTTTTTCTGGTGTAAAGAATATTTTGACCAGACACACCCCTTTTCAAACAAGTTTAGGTTGTGTTAAAATGATGACAAAATCGGCTAATGGCATATCACTCCTCTTTATTTTGAACTATAAAAATCGTTAAAACGAAAATCTTAGCTGATCCTGTTTTCGAGTTATTTCTAAATAATTACACTGTTCGACAACAATCCACCCAGTAAAATATCAAACAAATTCTTATAGATTTTGCGCTCCTGAATCCAAATGTGCCATACATTTTTTTTAATACGTACCGATTCTGAGATATTCGCTGTTAAAAAGTCAAAAAAACAATAATTTTGCACTTTTGGGGGTCCACTGTTATGGATTCTTTCAAAAATAGGACAGATTCATAAAAATTGACCTCCTGACAAGGGAAGTCCCCCTGGTGTCACCCTCCGATCTTCATGAAATTTGGATATGTTGTTAGGAACGAAAATTAATTCGACAGGTATTTTTTTTTAACGGCCCAAACTCATTTTTAGGGGGGGTCGATTTGTATGGGGGGAAATTGACCTTTTTCAGTTTTTTACAATTAACGCCTATTTAAACAAAATTAATATAGGCATGTGTGTTATCAGATTAAAGGTATTAAAAATACCTATCTCGTGGTGCCAACAACTCATTTTACTCAATATGACGAAAAGTTGTGCATATTTGGACACGTTATTAGCATACGTAGATACACTCAAAAAATTATGACGGTAGATTCCACTACAAAAGATAGTCAAAACTACTACATATGTTGTTGTTTAGGCGTCCACTACATTTTACGGTAAAATCAACCAAAAATTGTTGTTGTTTTTAACTACTGATTAACAACTACAAAAAACGGTAAAAACTACTTCAAATTACAGTTGTTTTTACTGTAACTCAAATTGTCTAAATTTTCGTCCAAACGTAAAAAACGGTTAAAATTAGTTGGAAATAATTCCTGCTGCATCCGACACTTCCAACTCATTCAACACATCAGTTTTTCTAAAATTTTCTAGAAAATTATAAGTTTTTTTATAGACTAAAAACAACTACATAAAACAACAATTACTACAATGTAGTAATTTTTTGTATTTATTTTTTAAAACGACTACAAAAAATAGTTGTTTGAGATTTTTCATACAAAAACAACTGAAGTGTAGTTGAAAACAACAATTACTACTTACTACACAAATGACCGGCATGTAGTAACTGCAATAATGTAGGTTTTCCAAAGACCTTTCATTTGGTATGTAACATGACTAGGTTTCTTTGCATAATATAGGAGATAAACGGAAAAAAAAATGAAAAATGGCCTTGTCTTCCCCCCTCCTTTTTACCCCCTCAATATGAATTTGGGCCGTTAAAAAAAAATACGTGTCCCTTTATTTTTTCTGCTCTACAAAATAAAACCAATTCCATTAAGATACGCGGGTGACACTAGGGAAACTTCCCTTGTGAGTCCAAAACTGCAATCCAAAATTTTCTAACAAAATCCGTTTTAGAGATATTCGAGTATTAAAATTTTTCCACGCAAAAATCTGGAACGCGAATATGTCGAAAACGGAACAAGCTAGAAAACTTTGTATTACAGTTTTGAAATTCGGAATCACGTCCTATTTGTTGGAAGCAACATAACAGTGGACCCCCAAAATTAACAGCTTATATCTCAAAAACGGCACGTGCTAGAAAAAATTGGATAGCAGATTTGGATTCAGGAGAGCAAAATCTTTACATTTTTTTTCTTTTGTAATTTTACTGTTATTTGATTATTAATTTTTAAACTTTTTCTATTTTTTTGTGTCAAAGTTTCAATGATATGAAAAACTTTACATACCAACAGCTTTTAATGCAGCGCACAAACAACAAAATATTTTGAAAACAAATCTTATTTAAAGGCGGTAGGTAAATTTGTTTCAGTTTAAAAAATTTCACTGTATCAATGAATAAAGTTTTTGAAATTCAGAAGCGTAATTATGTATATACCTACCCACCGAATACAATTTATAGTGTTAATTTAAAAATTTGCGATGGGTGGATTATTTTCCTTTAAAAAAATTAATAAAAAATATTACATACGAAAAATTTCCAAAATCTGAGACTTTTTCTTTACAAAAAATGTCAGAATCTGAGACATTTTCTATAATATGTCTCAGAATCTGAGACTTTTTCTATAAGAAAAATGTCTTAGAATATGAGACTTTTTCTATAAGAAAAATGTCTCAGTATCTGAGACTTTTTCTATAAGAGAAATGTCTCAGTATCTGAGACTTTTTCAATAAGAAAAATGTCTCAGTATCTGAGACTTTTTCTATAAGAGAAATGTCTCAGTATCTGAGACTTTTTCTATAAGAAAAATGTCTCAGTATCTGAGACTTTTTCTATAAGAAAAATGTCTCAGTATCTGAGACTTTTTCTATAAGAAAAATGTCTCAGTATCTGAGACTTTTTCTATAAGAAAAATGTCTCAGTATCTGAGACTTTTTCTATAAGAAAAATGTCTCAGTATCTGAGACTTTTTCTATAAGAAAAATGTCTCAGTATCTGAGACTTTTTCTATAAGAAAAATGTCTCAGTATCTGAGACTTTTTCTATAAGAAAAATGTCTCAGTATCTGAGACTTTTTCTACAAGAAAAATGTCTCAGTATCTGAGACTTTTTCTATAAGAAAAATGTCTCAGTATCTGAGACTTTTTCTATAAGAAAAATGTCTCAGTATCTGAGACTTTTTCTATAAGAAAAATGTCTCAGCATCTGAGACTTTTTCTATAAGAAAAATGTCTCAGTATCTGAGACTTTTTCTATAAGAAAAATGTCTTAGAATCTGAGACTTTTTCTATAAGAAAAATGTCTCAGTATCTGAGACTTTTTCTATAAGAAAAATGTCTTAGAATCTGAGACTTTTTCTATAAGAAAAATGTCTTAGAGTCTGAGACTTTTTCTATAGGAAAAATGTCTTAGAGTCTGAGACTTTTTCTATAGGAAAAATGTCTCAGAATCTGAGACTTTTTCTATAAGAAAAATGTCTCAGAATCTGAGACTTTTTCTATAAGAAAAATGTCTCAGAATCTGAGACTTTTTCTATAAGAAAAATGTCTCAGAATCTGAGACTTTTTCTATAAGAAAAATTTCTCAGAATCTGAGACTTTTTCTATAAGAAAAATTTCTCAGAATCTGAGACTTTTTCTATAAGAAAAATGTCTCAGAATCTGAGAGTTTTTTCAATAGGATAATTTTTCTAAAAACTGAAATTTTTTCTTAAGGAAAAATGTTTCAGAATCTGAAACTTTTTCTTTCTTTCAATCTCGAAAACTGCTCCGCCCTAATTTTGTATACAAAACAATATGCCTACCTAACTACAAAAACCTGAAAAAACAAAACTAGGTTAAAATAATTGAAATTTTTAACTCTCGATTTATTTGTGATATTTATGCTAGCAAATTATTTCCGTAAAAGTCACTTACTAACCCTATATCAAAATTCATAAATTTTAATGTAATAAATTTAAATAAAAAATTGACAGGTGAAAGGTTTAAGTGAGTTCGTTCGTTCATTCGTTTGCTCTTCATATGTTATG
Source organism: Pegoplata infirma (assembly GCA_963921195.1). Classification (NCBI taxonomy): domain Eukaryota; kingdom Metazoa; phylum Arthropoda; class Insecta; order Diptera; family Anthomyiidae; genus Pegoplata; species Pegoplata infirma. The sequence continues at coordinate 231,013,620 of OY992538.1, read as the reverse complement.
CGAATACATTTATGTGGGAATTATTCAAAAACGATAAAAACCTAGACTGCCATATAAAGTATTTTTTATTATTTAAAGAAAAAAAAAAACATAACAAATGTTTAAAATATGTATTTAAAAATAATAATAAAACCTGTCAACATAAATAACTTAAAATGTTTACTGTGATGTTTTAATGGTTAACACCCCCATTAAAATTTATTTGATGATTATATCATTAATATTTTTTTCGTAAATCTATAGATAAAGATTAAAATTAAATGATTTCAAATATATTAAAAAAAAAATCAAAAACAAAAACAATACATGTAATTGATCATGTTATTTTTTTAATAATTACTTTATCAATTAATTTTTTTTTTTATTTATAAATTAAAATTAACAGATGTGTATTGTGTTGCAGCATTTTATTATGTTTTTTTTTTTTTGCAGTGTGTATGTTTGTGTGTTTCTTGTTGTTATCTCATACATGGTGTATAAATACAAAATACACCACGAGTTGAGTAGTTCATAAATACACCGATGTGTATTTATACCACATGCGCTGTAGCATGTTGAAGTTTATATGCCAATCTTACCACCAAATAAACATATGACTCCGTGGCGCAACGGTAGCGCGTCTGACTCCAGATCAGAAGGTTGCGTGTTCAAATCACGTCGGGGTCAAAAATTTTTTTTAAATTTTTTTTTTTTGCAAATTATTATTTAAACAAAAAAAAATCTTTTTTGGAAAAAATCTGTTAAATTGTTAAAATTATAGCAAGTAAAAATCTTTGGCACTGTAAAAGGTTTTGCCTGCCTCTTGATACACTAAAAACAATCTTGTTAAACAAAAAAGCTTATAATTTTTACCACACCATTTACAGATGTAATTCGAAAAAGATCAATTGTAATTTGCGAATTCTACATGTAATTCGAAGATTCCATTTGTAATTCGAAAATGCCACTTGTAAGAGTAGAAACAGAACTAGCCCGGCACGACTTTTTCCATACGATTTGACAGATAAAACTGGCGACCGGCGCTGCACAGTGGCTGACAATCATTTTTCATTGGCCAAAATTCTGTAACTTTTGAACTGATCAAAATATTTCCGCTTTTCTTTCTTCGACAGACAGTTAATTAGTTTAACTTGACTCACAATCAGTCTTAATTTCATTAAAATCGATTAAGTTCTTTTTAAGTAATTCAAGGTCAAAATTATACTTTTGATTTTTTGCTTTTAGCGTGAAAATATGGAGTTTTGATTTATTAAAAAATTTTATATGTGAATTTTTATAATAATTATAAACATTTTTTGTAATAATTGGAATTATTGTTAATGTTTACACTCAAAAAAATGTTTACACTAAAAAAAAATAGTAAAATCCATTGAAAATTTTGCTTAATTAAATTCGGCTCTGCCAAAATATGTGGATTTTTATAATAATTATAAAAAATTTTTCCAATAATGGGAATTATTGTTAATGTTTAAACTCAAAAAAATTTTACACTAAAAAAAAACAAGTGAGAGTATTAAATTCGGCTGTGCCGAATCTTTTATACCCTCCAAAATGTAAAAATATACCAAATCGTGATAAATATACAAAATGTTTCATTAATTTAACAAAACTACAAAAAAACCTGTAAACAAGTAAAAAAGTTAAACTCGGCCTTGCCGAATGTAGTGATACCCTCCACAATTTCTGAAAGATTATTGCAAAACACTTTATTTAAAAGGAAATTATGTTTGAAAAAAAAAAATAAAAATTTTGAAAAAAATGTCCGCGAAAAAATACCATTTAGTGTTCAATTATGATGACATATGTCAACCAGCAGCCGAATTAAAGCATTTTGTATTTTTAGGTTATGTTGAATGTACTAAAATTTTTGAGGTGTTCTTACATTTTCGTTCATAACTTTTGAACCGCTGAACCGATATCGCTCAAATGCAATACCAAACTTCTCGGGAGAACTTCCAATAAATATGTTAAGTTTCAGTCATCTCCGTGTAATATTTTGGCCGTGATCACCATTTCCACAGACAGACAGACGGACATCGCTAGAATGTCTTAAAATCGATCGGGGATTATGAATATATATACTTTATGGGGTCCCAGACCGATATTTCGATGAGTTACAAACGGAATGACAAACTTATATATACCCTCTATCACTAGAGTGGAGGGTATAAAAAAGTGTATTTTTTTAGGGGTTGGTTCAGTTCTTCAAGGGGGAACTTTTTTCCCCCTGGCCCGATTTTGCCCATTCACGAACTTAACCTGCCTATAAACATGAGACATATGTGTGCCAAACTTCAGGAGTCTAGCTGTTTTATTTTGGACAGCATTGTGTTATCTACAGACAGACGGACGGACAGACGGACATTCAAAGAATGTCTTAGAATCGATCATGGATCAATTATATATATATATATACTTTATGGGGTCCCCGACCGAAATTTCGATGCGTTACAAACGGAATGACAAAGTGAGTATAACCCCATACTGTGAATGTAGGGTATACAAAAAAAATAAAATCCATTGAAAATTTAGCTTTATTAAATTCGGCTCTGCCAAATCTTTTTAAACCGTGCAACACGGGGGGCTTAGCGGGGACAACTTTCTTCGCGTTCGCCATTTGGCGAATTCACTCGTAGGCCATAAGGTCCATTGTGATTCCCTTAATTATACTTCCCTACTCCCCCTCTGATGCAAAGTTCTACTTCTTAAACCACCCCGTTGTGTTTACTAATTCATTTATTATGCTTTTTGCACATTTTACAATTTTTTGCATAGTTTTACAATTTTATCATTATTTTAAATATTTTTTTTGTCCACGCCCACAAAAAGGGGCGAGCCAAAACAAATGACATTTTATTGTCGTCTGGATACACTAAAAGAATTTGAAACGAATTTCAATTAACAAAAAAATTAAATTAATTAACAAAAACGCGGATTCAATCAATTTTTTGATTGAAACTCCTCCAATTAAGAAAATTGTTATACCAATTATCAAATTGTAGGCGATTGATTAAAAATTTTTTCAATCAAAAATTTTTTCGATTTTGATCAGTTTTTTATTTATAGTCAATCAAAATAATGATTGATTTAACGAATGAATTGCAAGCTTATGACAAAATTATCAAAAAGTTTATCTTTTTTGCTTTCCAATATGTTGCCAACAATAAAAAAAAAGTAAAACCCGATTATTTTGTATATTTTTGAATTAGTCTATTCAAATAAATTAAAGCGACAAAAATCTGGTATGTTGAAAATTTGTAATTTTAATCAAAACATTGATTGACTCATTAAAATTTTGTTGATCAATATATTTAATAGAAAATTTTTAGCCAATAATTTTTTGTGTGTACAATTTCTGGATTTTGAACTTCTTCTGCCATAAAAATGTCTTATTTGCTTAGCAAAAGTGCAAAAACCTGTTGAAAACTACTTTTTTTCTGTGGTTGGCTAATCACTTCAAGGGGAAATTCTTTTCCCCTGATCCGAATGTTCCCATTTCCGAACTTAAAACTTTTTCTATATGAATTTTTATATACGAAAAGTGTTTTGGAATCTGAGACTTTTTTATACGAAAAATGTCTTAAAGTCTGAGACTTTTTCTATACGAAAAATGCCTCAGAATCTTAGACCTTTGTATGTGAAACATGTCTTTTAATCTGGGGTTTACTATACAAAAAATGTCTCAGAACCTGAGACTATTTCTATAAGAAAAATTTCTCCGAACCTGAGACTTTGTCTATACGAAAAGTGACGTAGAACCTAAGACTTTGTCTAAACGAAAAATTTCTCAGAATCTAAGACTATTTCTATAACAAAAGTTTCTCAGAACCTAAGACTATTTCTATATGAAAAATTTCTCAGAATCTGAGACTTTTTTTATACGAAAAACGTCTCAAAATCTGAGACTTTTTGTGTAGGAAAAATGCCTGCTCTTGATACTGTTTATGAGGGTGAATTTTTCCTTTAGAAAAAGTCGAAAAGTGCTAAAAAATATATAATGTACCTAAAACAAGATCAATTTCTCATGTAAGCAAATTTATTAGCATTTAAAGGCCCCCATACAAAATTCGAGGCCCCCATACAAAATTAAAATGTTATTTTAATTATGGCCGAGAATTCTTTTTGCCCCCTGAAACAACAATTTTTGCTGAGTGCTCTTGCATTTCAGACTATTTAAAAGGTTAAGGAGAAGAAAACTGGGGATAATAATTAGTACCAAAATATTTTTTGCCTGAAAACTTTAGGAAAATATATCTTTTTAAGGCTAAAAATATTCTCAAAATTTTAAGATTCAAAATGTTTAATTTTTTTCTTACTCCCTACCTTAAACATTTATCTACTTACGCCTCTGCCTTATTTATTATGGCTACAATTACAATTGATGTTTGTATTTGTTCAATTTAGTTAAACGAGCGTACGTTTCATTTCAATTTTATTTTGTGTGCCTCAAGTATGTACGTAGGTAATATTTATGACATTTTTAGTGTTACGATGCCAGTTTATAGAGATGATTTTTATAATTAGTCAAAACACAAATGAAGTTGAAGAGGATGGAATTGAACAGAAAAAAAAATATTTTTAATAATATTGCAATTAGAGATTGTCTGTTATTTGTTTATGAGTGTTTTAGTTATAGTTTGTTTTTTTTTTTTTTTTGTCCAAATGATCACCTTGCTCTTCATTTAAAATTACTAATACTTTTTTTTTTTGTGTGATTATGTAAATAACTAACATTTATACGATAAATATAATGATTGTTCTTGATGTAATCATTAAAATTGAATGCAAGGTTAGATGGATTATTAAAAAAAAAAAATATTACAAATAAATTTTAAATTGTAAAATGGAGAGCAGTTTTTTAAAAGATCATCATAAATTTGGGGATTTTGCAAAAACGATAGTTCTTTAAACATAAATAAACAAGTTTTTTTATAAAAATTCTTAAAAAACCAATATGTAGCTTATAAAGTGGAAAATTATAAACAAAAGACTTAAGACACATACTTGAAATTCTATATACACTTATGCTGTACAAAAGACTTAAGAAACATACTGTTTTTTTTTTTTCAACACAAATAAACAAAAGTTTTAGGAAGCATTTTGGTTTTATAAAACAATTGCAACTTCTTCTTACATATTTTTAATCAATTTCTCAATTATCTTTAACACTTTAATTTTTTTTTTAAATAATTGTTAACATTATTTTGATTAGTTTAATGTTTTTTAATAATTTTTATTAATATTAAATTTTCATTACCATTTTTAAATTCAATACTAATCGATATCTAATGTTTTTTTTAACATTTCTATAATTTTATTCGTTCATCTTTTAAGTATTTCAAACATTAAAATTCGATTATATATTGAAATTCCTCCATATTAAATTGTTTAAAATATTTGAAATTATTTTCAAAACAAAAATCAAATATAAAATTGTTAACTAAAAACCACAATTCATCTTAAAAATACTAGTATGTATTTTTGAATGACCAGATCATGTTTAAAAGTAATAATTAGGGATGAGATTTTCATGCACTAAAAAAACGAAAATATGCGCTTAAAATATGCACTAAAAAATTCAAAATATGCACTAAAAAACCTAAAAATATGCACTAAAAAAAAAAATTGTGCAACAGAAGTCTTGTTTTCATTCGAAAAACTTCTTAAAAAAGCAAAAAATAACACCGGGCTTAAATAGTAACATTTAAAACCTTATATAAGCAGGATTTTTTTAGAAATTAGGACAATCTATAAAAAAATTAAAAAGAAAAAAAATAATTTTTCCTATTTTCAAAAAAAAATTTTAAAATTTAAAATAGTTTTTGAAACAAATAAATTTCAATTTGTGTTTTTGCTAATTTATGTCAAAATATGCAAAAATATGCACTAAAAAGTTGAAAATATGTACAATATATGCATTTAAAACCAAAATATGCAAAAATATGCATTTTAACCAAAATATGCAAAAATATGCAAAAACAAATCGATGCCATTTTAAAGCAAATTTCTTGATTCGGAAAGATAATTGGTCAAAATCGTGTTTAGACTATCGACAAAAAACATGCATTTGCATGGAAATCTCATCCCTAGTAATAATATACAATGCAAACTATCAAACACAGACAAAAAAACCTATTACATTAATAAATGAAATTAAATTTTTTCAAAATAAAAAAATTTGTTACCTTCATATCGATACTTTAATAGAAGGTGAATCAGATATAAAATAGCATATACATTAAAATTTTGCTTTAAATAATGAGTTTGAAATTCTTGAAAAAAATATTAAATGAGGATATAATTAAGGAAATTGTTAAAGATTTATATATTCCCTATAATGTCTCAGAAAATGAGAAATTTTGTATCAGAAAAATCTATAAAAATCTGATTTTTTTCCAATAGAAAAATTTTTCTTGAAGTCAATGTTTTGAAAATTAAAAATATATCTATACAAAATTTTTTTCAAAATTTGAAATTTTTTTTAAGAAAATTTTCTCAATTTTTTTATAAAAAATTTCTCAAGGACAAATTTTCTATAAAAAATTTCTCAAAGACATTTGTTCTATTGAAAATTTCTTAGAGACAATTTTTCTATAGAAAATTTCTACAAGAAAATTCTTCTATTGAAATTTTCTGAAAGACAATTTTTTCTATTAAAAAATTCTGAAAAACAATTTTTTGTAGAAAATTTCTTAAAGACAATGACAATTATTATACAATTATTTCTAAAAGGCAATCTTCTATAACAAATTTCTCAAAGACACTTTTTCTATTGAAAATTTCTGAGAAACAATTTTTCTAAAGAAAATTTCCGAAAAACAATTCTTCTATAGAAAATTTCTAAAAGACAATTTTTGTATAAAATATTTCTCAAAGACAAGTTTTCTATAAAAAATTTCACAGAGAATTTTTCAATTAAAAATTTCTGCGAGACAATTTTCCTATGGAAAATTTCTGAAAGACAACTTTTCTATAGAAAGTTTCTCAAAGACAATTTTTCTATAAAAAATTTTTCAAATACAATTTTTCTACAAAAAAATTCTTGAAGACAATTTTTCTATAAAAAATTTCTTGAAGACAATTTTTCTATAAAAAATTTCTCAAAGAAAATTTTTCTATAAAAAATTACTCTAAGACAATTTTTTTTATAGAAAATTTCTAAAAGACAATTTTTCTATAGAAAATTTCTGAATGAAAATTTTTCATAGACAATTTTTCTATAGAAAATTTCTCATAGACAATTTTTCTATAGAAAATTTCTCAAAGACAATTTTTCTATACAAAATTTTCAAAAGACAATTTTTCTATAAAAAATTTCTCAAAGTGCATTTTTCTATAAAAATTTCGCGAAGACAATTTTTCTACAAAAAATTTCTCAAAAACAATTTTTCAGAAAATTTCTCAAAGACAATTTTTCTATAAAAAGTTTCTTGCAGACAATTTTTCTATAAAAAAATTTCTTGCAGTCAATTTCTCTACATTTCTAAAAGACAATTTTTCTATAAAACATTTCTTTTAGACAATTTTTCTATAAAAAATTTCGCAAACAATTTTTCTAATAAAGGTTGCTGAGAGACAATTTTTCTTTAGAAAATTTGTGAAAGACAATACTTCTACAGAAAATTTCTCCAAAATAAAAATTTATTATAAAATTTCTCAAAGACAATTTTTCTATAAAAAATTTCGCAAAGACACTTTTCCATTGAAAATTTCTGAGAGACAATTTTTCTATAGAACATTTCTGAAAGACAGTTTTTCTATAGAAAATTGCTCAACGACAATTTTTCTATAGAAAATTTCTCAAAGAAAATTTTTCAGAAAATTTCTCAAAGACAATTTTTCTATAGAAAATTTCTCAAAGACAATTTTTGTATAAAAAATTTCTCAAAGACAATTTTTGTATAAAAAATTTCTCAAAGACAATTTTTTATAGAAAATTTCTCAAACACAATTTTTCTACAGAAAATTTCTCAAAGACAATTTTTCTATAAAAAATTTCTTGAAGACAATTTTTCTATAAAAAATTTCTTAAAGACAATTTTTCTATAAAAAATTTCTTAAAGATAATTTTTCTATAAAAAATTTCCAAAAGACAATTTTTTTATAGAAAATTTCTGAAAAACAATTTTTCTATAGAAAATTTCTGAAAAACAATTTCTCATAGACAATTTTATGTAAAAAATTCTTCTTAACATTTTGTCTATAGAAAATTTATGAAAGACAATTCCAATTTTTCTATAAAAAATTTCCCAAAGACAATTTTCTATAGAAAATTTCGCAAAGACAATTTTCTATTTTCTCAAAGACAATTGTCTATAGAAAATTTCTTAAAGAGAATTTTCTATAGAAAATTTCTTAAAAAGAATTTTCTATAGAAAATTTCTTAAAGAGAATTTTCTATGGAAAATTTCTTAAAGAGAATTTTCTATGGAAAATTTCTTAAAGAGAATTTTCTATAGAAAATTTCTTAAAGAGAATTTTCTATAGAAAATTTCTTAAAGAGAATTTTCTATAGAAAATTTCTTAAAGAGAATTTTCTATAGAAAATTTCTTAAAGAGAATTTTCTCTAGAAAATTTCTTAAAGAGAATTTTCTATAGAAAATTTCTCAAAGAGAATTTTCTATAGAAAATTTCTCAAAGAGAATTTTCTATAGAAAATTTCTCAAAGAGAATTTTCTATAGAAAATTTCTCAAAGAGAATTTTCTATAGAAAATTTCTCAAAGAGAATTTTCTATAGAAAATTTCTCAAAGAGAATTTTCTATAGAAAATTTCTCAAAGAGAATTTTCTATAGAAAATTTCTCAAAGAGAATTTTCTATAGAAAATTTCTCAAAGAGAATTTTCTATAGAAAATTTCTCAAAGAGAATTTTCTATAGAAAATTTCTCAAAGAGAATTTTCTATAGAAAATTTCTCAAAGAGAACTTTCTATAGAAAATTTCTCAAAGACAATTTTCTATAGAAAATTTCTCAAAGAGAATTTTTCTATAGAAAATTTCTCAAAGACAATTTTTCTATAGAAAATTTCTCAAAGACAATTTTTCTATAGAAAATTTCTCAAAGACAATTTTTCTATAGAAAATTTCTCAAAGACAATTTTTCTATAGAAAATTTCTCAAAGACAATTTTTCTATAGAAAATTTCTCAAAGACAATTTTTCTATAAAAAATTTCTCAAAGACAATTTTTCTATAGAAAATTTCTCAAAGACAATTTTTCTATAGAAAATTGCTGAAAGACAATTTTTCTATTAAAAATTTCTCAAAGAAATTTTCTATAAAAAATTTCTTAAAGACAATTGTTCTATTGAAAATTTCTTAGAGACAATTTTTCTATAGAAAATTTCTGAAAGAAAATTTTTCTATAGAAAGTTTCTCAAAGACAAATTTTCTATAGAAAATTTCTCAAAGACAATTTTTTTATAGAAAATTTCTGAAAAACAATTTTTCTATAGAAAATTTCTGAAAGCAAATTTCTCATAGACAATTTTATGTAAAAAAATTCTTCTTAACAATTTTTCTATAGAAAATTTATGAAAGACAACTCTTCTAAGACAATTTTTCTACAAAAAATTTCTCAAAGATAATTTTTTTAATAAAAAATTTCTCAAAGACAATTTTTCTATAGAAAATTTTTGAAAGATAATTTCTCATAGACAATTTTATGTAAAAAATTTCTTCTTACCAATTTTTCTATAGAAAATTTCTCAAAGACAATTTTTCTATAGAAAATTTCTCAAAGACAATTTTCTATAGAAAATTTCTCAAAGACAATTTTTCTATAAAAAATTTTTCAAAGACAATTGTTTTATAGAAAATTTCTCAACGACAATTTTCCTATAGAAAATTCCTCAAAGACAATTGTTCTATAGAAAATTTCTCAAAGACTATTGAGGCGCTCAGCGCCAAAACGGCCTAACCCTCATTTAAAAAAAAATCAAACTGACTATGCTGATCTAACCGGAACCTTTTGAAATAAATACTAAAAAAAACTCCCTATTGCATAGCATAACACCAGTATAACACCAGGTTATACTATGCAATATGGAGTTTTTTTAGTATTTATTTCAGAAGGTTCCGCTTAGATCAGCATAGTTAGTTTGATTTTTTTTTAAATGAGGGTTAGGCCGTTTTTGCGCTGAGCGCCTCAATTGTTCTATAGAAAATTTCTCAAAGACAATTTTTCTATAGAAAATTTCTGAAAGACATTTTTTCTATAGAAAATTTCTCAAAGACAATTGTTCTATAGAAAATTTCTCAAAGACAATTTTTCTATAGAAAATTTCTGAAAGACAATTTTTCTATAGAAAATTTCTCAAAGACAATTTTTCCATAGAAAATTTCTCAAAGACAATTTTTCTATAGAAAATTTCTCAAAGACAATTTTTCTATAAAAAATTTTTCAAAGACAATTTTTCTATAGAAAATTTCTCAAAGACAATTTTTCTACAGAAAATTTCTGAAAGACAATTTTTCTATAAAAAAAAAATTTTCAAGGATAATTTTTCTATAGAATTTCCTCAAAGACAATTTTTCTATAGAAAATTTCTCAAAGATAATTTTTCTATAGAAAATTTCTCACAGACAATTTTTCTATAGAAAATTTCTCAAAGATAATTTTTCTAAAGAAAATTACTAAATTTTTCTATATATAAAAAATTTCTCAAAGATAATTTTCTATAGAAGATTTCTCAAAGACAATTTTTTATAATTTTTGTATAAAAAATTTCTCTTGTCTGAGAGACAATTTTTTTATAAAAAATTTCTCAAAGACAAGTTTTCTATAGAAAATTTCTCAAAGACAATTTTTCAACAGAAAATTTCTGAAAGACAATTTTTCTATAAAAAAAAATTTTCAAGGATAATTTTTCTATAGAATTTCCTCAAAGACAATTTTTCTATAGAAAATTTCTCAAAGATAATTTTTCTATAGAAAATTTCGCAAAGACATTTTTTCTATAAAAAAAATTTTTAAGACAATTTTTCTATAAAAAATTTTTTGAAGACAATTTTTCTATAAAAAATTTCTCAAAGAAAATTTTTCTATTGAAAATTTCTGAAAGACAATTCTTTTATTAAAAATTTTTAAAAGACAATTTTTCTGTAAAAAATTTCGCAGACAATTTTTCTATTGAAAATTTCTGAGAGACAATCTTTCTATAGAAATTTCTTGAAAGACAATTTCTCTATAGGAAATTTCTCAAAACTAATTTTTCTATAAAAAAATTGGCAAAGAAATTTTTTCTATTGCAAATTTCTAAGAGACAATTTTTCTATAGAAAATTTCTGAAAGACAATTCTTCTATAGAAAGTTTAACAAAGACAATTTTTCTATAGAAAATTTCTCAAAGACAATTGTTCCATAGAAAATTTCTGAAAGACAATTTTTTTATATAAAATTTCTTAAAGACAATTCTTCTATAGAACATTTTTTTCTGAAAAAAATTTCTCAAAGACAATATTTCTATAGAAAATAGAAGGAGGGCAAACAAATTTTTGTATAATTTTTTTTTTTTTATCAAAAATATTTTATTTTTTACCAAACAATTGTTTTTGTCAACAACTTAATTTTTTCATCAAAACTTTTTTCCTCAATATTTTTTGTTTTTTCATAAAAAAAAAAATTTATTAACACTTTTTTATACCCTCCACTCTAGTGATAGAGGGTATATATAAGTTTGTCATTCCGTTTGTAACACCTCGAAATATTGGTCTAGGACCCCATAAAGTATATATATTCATGATCCTCGATCGATTTTAAGACGATCTAGCGATGTCCGTCCGTCCGTCCGTCCGTCAGTCCGTCTGTCTGTCTGTCTGTCTGTCTGTCTGTCTGTCTGTCTGTCTGTCTGTCTGTCTGTCTGTCTGTCTGTCTGTCTGTCTGTCTGTCTGTCTGTCTGTCTGTCTGTCTGTCTGTCTGTCTGTCTGTCTGTCTGTCTGTCTGTCTGTCTGTCTGTCTGTCTGTCTGTCTGTCTGTCTGTCTGTCTGTCTGTCTGTCTGTCTGTCTGTCTGTCTGTCTGTCTGTCTGTCTGTCTGTCTGTCTGTCTGTCTGTCTGTCTGTCTGTCTGTCTGTCTGTCTGTCTGTCTGTCTGTCTGTCTGTCTGTCTGTTGAAAACACGCTAACTTTTGAAAGACTTTACGGAGGCTCCTGAAGTTTGGCATATATGTTGGACATTTACCTGGTCAGGTTGGTATTGCAATCCAGCGAAATCGGTCCAGTGGTTCAAAAGTTATAAGCAAATGAGTGAATTTCGGCAAGGGTTTTTCTGGAATTTACGAGATAAAACACACGGTAACTTTCGAACGGCAATTCTGAGGGTGCTGAAGTGTGGCATATATATTTACCGTTCCTCTGGTCCGGTTCGTTTTAAATTTCAGCCAAATCGGTCCAGTGGTTCAAAAGTTATTAGCAAAACCGTAAATTTCAGATTAGTTTCACCTTTAATTCACGTGTTGAAAAGCCGTTAACCATGTTTTAAAAACATTTGTAAGTCAGAAAAATATTTTAAAAGGTATTTTTGTCACACAAAAATATTTTTACACTAAAACAAAAAAAAAATACACTCAAAAAAAAGTTTACACTCAAAAAAAATTGGTAAATAATTTTTTTTTTTTCAAAAATTAATAAAAAAAAAGTTTTTTTACACTAAAACAAAAATAAAAAAAACTACACTCAAAAAAAAATTTTACACTCAAAAAAAAAAATTAGAAATTTTTTTTTTTTTTTCAAAAATTAATAAAAAGTTTTTTTACAGAAAATAAAATATTTCTAACCAAAAATGTTATTTATTTCACGTTAGAAAATTTACTATCACTTAAAAAGGGCATTGTGGAGGGTATTCATAGATTCGGCCAAGTCGAATTTAACTTTTCTACTTGTTGTGCTTTAAAAGCTTTTTTGCATTATTTTTTTCTTTAAAATTTTTTTCATTAAAAGTGTTTTTTTTTTAATCAAAAACTTTTTTTAATTAAAAATTGTTTTTGTACCAAATTTTTTTTTTTCATAAGTTTCGACTTTCATCTTAACTTCTTGTAGCATATATTTTTCTGCCAAATCTTTTTTGCCCTCCAAAATGTAAAAAAAAAAACTTTTTAACAAAATTAATACAAATTTACTTGTTTTTTTTTTTTTGTCAAATCCTAAAAATGACGCAGGACACAACTTCAGTTTGGATATATGAGAACCAAAAAGGTTTGTAACTTGGATAATAATTCACCTGCTGGTGACTAAAAAAGCTGGAATTTTTTTTTTTTCAAAATTTTTTTTACATAATTTTTTTTATAATTTTTTTTTATAATTTTTTTTTCATAAAAATATTTTTTTAACATAAAAACTTTTTTTTATAATTTTTTTTTTATTTTCATTTTTTATCGAAACAATTTTTTATAATTTTTTTTTTTTTTAAATTTTGCTTTTCATCAAAAATATTTTATTTTATCAATTTGTTTTTTCATTAAATTTTTACTTATCAAAAACATTTTTCATCAAAAAAAAAAATTTTTCATTAAATTTTTATCAAAAAAAAAAAAAAAAAATTATCAAAAATATTGTTTTTTTTATCAATTTTGTTCATCAATTTTTTTTCATAAATTTTTTTCTTTATCAAAAACATTTTTCATCCATTAAATTTTTTTTTTATCAATTTTTCTCACCAAGTCTGAATGTTTTTTGACATAAAAATGTTTTATTTGTTCAACAAAAGTACCAAAAAACGGAGTGTTTAATTCGTCTGTGCCGAATTTTAATACCCTCCGTTTTTTATATCAAAAATATTGTTTTTTTTGTTCAACAAAAGTATCAAAAAAGGGAGTGTGTCATTCGTCTGTGCCGAATCTTTATACCCTCCGTTTTTTTTATCAAAAATTTTGTTTTTCATCAAAAATTTTTTTTTCAACATTTTTTTTCTTTATTAAAAACATGTTTTCAACAAAAAAAATTTTTTCATGAAAATTTTTTTTTTCATATTCTTGCCAAATTTTTGAGAGAATAGCTCTTTTGGCTTGAAATGCATTATGCTTTCCTTAGACGGACCAACAAAATCTAAGTTCAATTTAATACAGCATTTCAAAATTCGTTTAAAACCCATTCATATTCACTTATTTTTTTCCCTCACCTGATTTTACAACATAAATTGTTTACTTTAATACTCAATGATAATCATAATAATTTGTTCATTTGCGCATACCAAGATGATGTTAAAATATGTGTCTACAATCTAATATAGTTTTAAAGGAAAAAAAATGAAGAAAATTTGTTCTGCCTCATCACATCAACAAATATAAAACACGAAAATTTTAATATGATTCAGGCATGTCATGTAATAGAGTAACATCATACATTACCACCAGTTAAAAGGCATCACATGCATTGTAAAGCAATTGCAATATGCCACAAAAAAAATATATATAGCATACCTACGTAAATATGAGGCAAGCCACAAAAAAAAAGAACGGAATTTTTTTATTGAAATTTTTTTGGTGATCTCAAATTTTTAAATTTATTGAAAAAGAACACAACTTTTGGATTACAATTTTTAAGTGATTTTTTTAGATTTTTTAGTAAACGTTGCAAAAAAAAGGATTTTAAGATATGAGTGTTCACAAATTTTAACTGTTTTTGAGCCAGGTTTAATAATTACTAAAAAGGTGTGTGAATAGTGTTATTAGATTTATTTTATGTTAAAATATATATTTTTTTAATTAATGATTACATTGGTTTTCTATTATTTAAACTATGATTCATAGCTGCTTAGACAATTTTACTATCCAACTCGGGTTTACGGGAGCATTTTTAATAAAGTTCGTGTCTTAAGTCTTTTGATTTAAAATTGGTTCTAGTATACATACTAATGTGGGGAAAATTTTCCTTTTTTTCAAATTTCAAAATTGTTGGGGTAGGAAAAATTGCCTTTAAGGGTCAATATTAACACAAAAAATATTGGACCTGTAGAGAAATGTCTTTGGGTGCCTTTTTTGACTTCAAAATCGGAAAATTCCGAGCAAAGTGAAATAAATTCTTGAATTTTTTTAGCTTAAAATATTAGTTAATATTTGGATATTACTAGAAAAGTGTGTTAATGGATTTTTTTTTTTTGTCTGAAAAAAAAAAAATTTTTTTGTTTCTGTTTTGCAAAAATATTTTAAAATAGTTTTTTGATGAAAATATGACGTAATATTAGCACAGTATTAAAAAAATACATTTGCAGTTATCGTTATATTTATTTTTGCCTTAAATACAATTGTCAATTATTAAAAAAAAAACAAGTAAGAAAGTTATAGTCGGCCAAGACCGACAATATGATACCCTACACCCGTGTTTTCCGGAAAATGGGTCCCAAGTCCAAACATGGACCGATTGGATCTATCTTTTGTAAGATCTTTATTTAGTGTAGAAAACACACACAGATAAAATTTTAGTGGAATTGGTTTATTTTTTTTCATAGACTAATTTAACTGAATATCGGTCGAAATTTCTATATGAGAAGGCTAAGTCCAAAAATGGTCCAATTATATTCAGATTTGATTAGGTTACCAAAGTACACGTTTAATATCTACAAATCAAATTTTAATCAAATATTTTAATTTTTATGAATTTTGAAGAAATTATGTGAATATTGGGAGGGTGGTTTGTATGGGGACTACCGATTCCTTTGAAATTTGGAATGATGGTTTTTGCATACAATATTTAATTACCTGTTAAATTTTAAAACTTTATCTATCATAATACAGTTATTAGAGGCATTTAAGCGAAATTCAAAGGGGGCGTTTGTATGGTGGCTAGGTCTTTACATGGACCGATTTTTTCCAATTTCAAAAGGCTTCTTCCTTGGGCCAAAAGAAGCTTAAGCTTAATTGAAAATTCCGACCTATATCGTGCTTAAACCGTTAGATCTACAGACGGACGGACAGACAACGCTAAATCGCCTCAAAAAGTAATTCTGATTCGATGGGTATACTTGAAGGTAGGTCTAGGTCTAATATTTCGGGTAGTTACAAATATCAGCAAAAACTCATTATACCCTGTACTAGTGTCCGACCGAATATTCGGCTTCGGCTTCGGCCAAAAAGCACTATTCGGCTTCGGTTTCAATTCGGCTTCGGCAATTTTGGCCGAATAGGCCGAATACCGAATAATTGTATAATATTTGTGCTCACGTGTTGAAAAACACACTAAACTAACTTTGAATCACATAAGTAAGCCACAAAAACATTTTACTAAGTGTTTTTGCAGCTAAAAACATTCAAAAAAAATTTTCGGTCGAAAAAAATTTACGCTCTAAAATATATTTTTTTACGAAACTGTCCAAAAAAATTTTTCGCTTAAAATAAAATCATTCTAGACAACATTCTCATGCATTTGAGTATCCCGCCGCGGCGCGCCGGGTCGAGTTTTATTTTTTTCTTGTTTTTACTATACAATTTTTTTTTTTATTATTCGGCTTCGGCTTCGGTTTGGCCGAATAGTGAAAATTTGGACGAATATTCGGCTTCGGCTTCGGCCAAAAATGGTGTATTCGGTCGGACACTACCCTGTACCACAGAGTGGTGTAGGGTATAATAAAGTATTTTTGAAGAAGAAAATTTTTTCATATTTTTTTTTATCAAATTTATTTTTCATCAAAAATTTTTTGTCAAAATTTTTTTTTCATAATTTTTTTTTCTATAAAAATTTTTTTTTTTTATCAAAAACTTATTTTTTCATCACTTTTTTTAATACTTTATGGCGGTATACTCCGTTTGTCATTCCGTGTGTAAAGCATCGAAATAGCGGTTTGGGACCCCATAAAGTATATATTATTGATCAGACATCGATTCTAAGACATTCTAGCGATATCCGTCCGTATGTCCGTCTGTCCGACTGTCCGTCTGTAGAGGACACGATACAGTCCAAAATAAATGAGCTAGAGTTCTGAAGGTTGGCACGAATATGTCTTATATGTCATAGCCACCCTATGTTCGAAAATGGTAAAAATCGGACCAAGGGGAAAAAGTTCACCCTTGGAGAAATAAACCAACCTCAGTAAAACGTCATTTTTTTGCAGGATTTTTTGTACTTTGTTAAGCAAATGCAAAATTTTTGTGTCAGAGGAAGTTCAGAACACTGTATGTGTACCCAGCGGATAAAAAAAATAAAAAAAGGTTGACTTGCCTGCTTTTGTGGGCGTGGATATAAAAAATGTATTTTAATAATGATTAGTTAGATTAAATAATTGCAAGAATAATAATAAATCCATTTGATAACATCTATCGCAAGGGGAGGCTGCCCCGCAAAATTTTCCACCAAACCCTCCAAACCCCTTCCCTACCATAAAAAAAACGCACCTGAATTTTTTTTGTTAATTTTCAAGGGTATAAAAGATTCGGAAGAGCCGAATTTTACACTCTACTCTCACTTGTTTCTTCATCAAAACAGTTTTTCATAAAATTTTTTTCTAAACTATTTTGCATTAAAAATTTTCTTTTCTTTTTAAAGACGGACTCACAGACGATTATCGCTAGAATGTCTATATTAAATTTTACTTATTTATCAAATTTACAATACTTTTGGTTTGGACTGCATCTTACCTTCCACAAACAGACGGATCCGATTTTGGTCATTTACCAAATTTAAAGCTCTTTTTGTTTAGACCTCTTGCTTTTCACAGACAGACGGACGGATAGATATCGCCAGAATGTCTTTGGAACCATCATGAATCAATAAAAGTACACAATAACACCCATGTCTTGGGCAAGAGTACAAAATTTGTAGGAATTTTTTTGATAAATTTCTAGGTGATCTCAAATTTTGATCTCATTAACCAAATTTAAAGCTCTTTTTGTTTGGACCTCTAATCGGATAATCGTTCAACTGTTGACAAGTGTGGACGTGTTTTAATTTA
The DNA here is from genome assembly GCA_963921195.1 of Pegoplata infirma. NCBI lineage: Eukaryota > Metazoa > Arthropoda > Insecta > Diptera > Anthomyiidae > Pegoplata > Pegoplata infirma. The sequence goes on along the minus strand of OY992538.1, from coordinate 230,995,742 downwards.
TCTCCGTGCTATTAATTGAATTTTTGAAATTGTTCGTAATAGGTATTTTTGTAATATTTTCATGACCACATCCAGGAAAATGAAAATATGGACACAAATGATACCGATTTAATTCGAGGCTCTGCCTCACCGACTGGTGCTGGTCCTAGCACTGGTCTTAGGGTTGCGACCTTGAAGTCCGACCTTGATTCTGGTAGGGGTGCTCAGCCTAATATTGGTGGTAAAAAGAAAAAGAAACTTAAACCATCAAAGGTCAGACACAACCAGAGACGGCTTTGTTTGAAAATAATTAACAGACTAAGCCAACTTGATGGAACGAAGCTCTCCGAACGTGAGAGGGCGTCGCTATCATGGGCGAAAGGAGTCATTGAAGAACAGGACAAACTTTCGGCAATGCGCGCATCTGACAAACAGAGCGCTGTTTCGGCCTCGTCATCGAAGTCTGGTAAAAGGTTGCGCTCGCCCGACGAGAAACCTTTACCTAAGAGATCTAAGGTGACCGGCAACGTCTGGACTCAGTCTTTTAGTGAAGTGGTTAAAGGTAACTTCGTTAGGGCTGTGATAAACAGGCAAAATGGGGATTGTAGCATTCCAAGGGACAAGTGGAGTTTAGTTGAAACTAAACTAAATGAAATCTACTATAGGCTCCTTGAGAGTATGCCTGATTTTCTCCCTACTACTGTCAACGCAGGTTGGTATCAGGGGCGAGTAAAACTCGTTGCTTTTGGGAACGAAAGATCCGCAGCCGTGTTTAAGGTTGCCATTAGCCAAGTGGGAGAGTTATGGCCTGGAGCTAGACTGGACGTTGTGGAAAAACATGATATCCCCTCGCAACCCAGGGCTCATGCATGGATCCCAATGGCTACAAATGACACTGCGGTGATTCTTAAGATGATAAAAGTCTGCAATCCTGACCTTCCAACTCAGAATTGGCAAATTGCCAGATTGGGTGAGATGGAGGGCGCTCGTCGTCAAGCAGTGGTCTTGGTTAATGAGGAATCGCTTCCGCTTTTAGCCAGGACTGACGGCATTATTAGATTTGGATTTTTTCATATAAGAGTCAATGTCTACAAGGGCGACCAGAAGACTATTTTGGACGCAGACAAGCCAGTGGCAGAGTCGGCTGGGGAGGAGAATCTGGAAAAGGTTGATATTCAGCTGGCCGATTCTAGGCTGATGGGAGATGCATCTGGCATTTTTGAAACCGAATCTGGTAACGAATGCGACCTCTGTGATGGCATGGAGGATAAAGCTGATGCCACGATGGGTGAAATTCAAGACGAGGCCCATGCAGTGAGGAATTCGGAGAGTTCTGTTGCCTCCGATTCAGAACAGATGGGATATATATCTGGCTTATTCGAAACCGAATCTGGGGACGAATGCGACCTCTTTGATAACACGGAGGATGAAGCCAATAACACGGTGGTGGAAAGGATGGTGGAAATAAAACAAGATGTTGCGGTTCCTACAAATAAACCTCCATCACTGTAAGGCAGCCTCAGTTGCACTCTTGCTGCGCCTGACGACAGGAGCAGTTGACTTGGTTTTTATCCAAGAGCCCTGGGTGCGGGGTGGCAGGGTTTGCGGATTGAAGACCCCTGGGTTTAAGTTGGTGGTTGCAAAAGGTGAGGGCTCACCAAGAGCCTGCATCTTGGCAAAAAATGGCTTAAATATATTCTTTTTATCAACTTTTAGTGATATGGATGTTGCAGCGGCTAGCTTAGAGCTTCATGGTAAGTCTATTTGGCTCGCCTCTGCGTATTTTCCTAATCCGGGGTCAATACCCCCGGAGAAGGTTGTCGGTCTAATTCGGGAGTCTGAATCTAGGGGACACCAGTTAGTAGTGTGTTGTGATGCTAATGCACATCATTCGATATGGGGAAGTACAGACACAAATGATAGAGGCGAATCACTTTTGGAGTTTTTGTTAAGCACTAACCTGTATATTTGTAACAAGGGTGGTGAACCAACTTTCGTTACAAGTACGCGGCAAGAGGTTCTTGACGTAACACTTGTATCAGATACATTCTCTGATAGAATTGATGACTGGAGAGTTTTGGAAGAGCATTCTTTCTCAGATCATCGCTACATTGAGTTTTTACTCAGGGAGCGTGCCCCGGTTGAGACAGTCTCTAGAAATCTGAGGAGAACAAACTGGGTGAAATATAGGGAGACTTTTTCTTTGCTTTTGGATGAAGCACCCTTATCTGAACCACATAGTTTGGCGGAAATTGACCGTCTGGTTGACCATATAACAAATGTTTGTAATAGGTGCCTGGATACGTCTTGCCCTTCTGCAAAGCCTAGAGGAAAAAAAAGCCACCTTGGTGGTCAAATGAGTTGCAGACGAGCAGAGATTCCTGCAGAAAGCTCTTTAATAAGGCTAAATTTTCAAGAGCGGACGAGGACTGGTCTGCATACAGGCTGCAACTTAAGAGTTATAAAAAGATGATCAGAAATGCAAAATGTGATTCTTGGAAAAACTTCTGTGGAAACATAGAAGACGTTTCTGAGGCATCCAGGCTGCGCAAGGTTCTGGCTTCTTCTCCTTGCACCCTGGGATACCTGAAAGATCCTAATGGGGTGTGGTCTTCCTCCAGTGGAGAGTCGCTGGATCTCCTTTTAAACACGCATTTTCCGGGCAATTCCATGACGCCGTTTCAATCTTTGGAACGTTCTGACGCCCAAGCATCTGAAATTGCTTCGGAAATAATAAATATGCCAACATTAATCTGGGCGATAAAAAGCTTCAGGCCCTATAAATCCCCGGGACCTGATGGTATAATCCCGGCTGAGTTGCAGCAAGTGTCGGACTATATAGCCCCGTTGCTGTATAATCTATACACAGCATGCATCAACTGGTCGTATATTCCTTTAAAATGGAGGGATACCAGAGTCGTATTTATCCCGAAGGCTGGGAAAAGTTCCCACACAGCTCCGAAGGATTTCAGACCAATTTGTCTGTCTTCTTTTTTGTTAAAGACAATGGAACGAATGATAGACTCTTATTTGCGTAGAGTGATTGACCCGAGGTTGCTTTCGACAAAGCAACATGCATACAGCAAGGGACGATCAACGGAAACAGCTCTTCATGAGCTCGTTGGTACCATCGAGAGATCGCTTTCGGTAAAGGAGTACACTATGGTGGCCTTTCTTGATATTGAGGGGGCTTTTAATAATGTCATCCCAGAATCGATAATATTGGCATTGTCTGGTCTGGGAGTAAAGCGTGAAATCGTTTTAATGGTGGAAAGCCTACTTGCCAGTAGACGTATAACGTCTGAATTGGGAGCGTCCGTCATATCTCGATTTGTCAATAGGGGCACACCACAAGGAGGTGTTCTTTCGCCGCTTCTTTGGAACCTGGCACTGAATTCAATGCTGCTATCTCTAGAAGCACGTGGTTGTCATGTTGTCGCATATGCTGACGATGTCGCGATAGCGGTAAAGGGGAAGCATCTGCCAACATTGCGGGACATTCTTCAGGGTTCTCTGAAAGATCTGTCTAAATGGGCAAGAGACTGTGGTCTAGGAGTTAATCCTAGTAAAACAGAGCTTGTTTTATTTACAAGGAAAAATAAGATTCCTGCTTTCGATCCTATTTCTCTGGACGGTACTGAAATCACCTTCTCAGATGGAGCCAAGTATCTTGGAGTGTTTCTAGATAGGAAGCTGAATTTCAGGCGTAATATTGAGGAACGGGTGAGAAAAGCAACGATTGCTTTGTATTCCTGTAAAAGGGCCATTGGAAAACGATGGGGTTTTAGCCCTCAAGTCGTTCATTGGATCTATACAGCAGTGGTGCGTCCAATTTTGCTGTATGGAATCATTGTCTGGTGGCCTGCTTTAGAAACAAAGGCGAACTTTGTCTTTATCACAAAGGTACAGAGAATGGCGTCAATGTGCATCACTGGTGCTCTTCGTACTACACCTACGGCTGCATTAGAAATCCTCCTTCACCTGATACCCTTGGACATATTGGGTAGGCAGTATGCAGCTGCGCCGGCAATTCGACTTAATAGCACGCTGCAATGGAGGAGCAGCGATTGTGGCCATAGCGCGATCTTAAAAAAGATAACAATACCACAAAATGTGGATTGTGCTCCCTCTTTGAGCCTCTTTGAGCGCCACTTTACCACTATGATACCATCCAGGGAGTCTTGGATGGGGGATACTCCGGGAAGTGGAGCTACCATAAATTTTTACACAGATGGATCGAGGCTGCACGAACAAGTGGGCTTTGGGGTCTATTCGGAAGAGCTTGGATTGAGCCTGGCTCGTAGACTGCCAGATCATTGCAGTGTTTACCAGGCAGAGATGCTGGCAATAAAGGAAGTGGCTGACTGGTTGAGCTGCAATGTCTTGTCTACACCCGCAGTCAACATCTATACTGACAGTCAAGCCGCGGTCAAGTCCCTGGATTCAATGTTTCTGAAAACAAGATCTGCCCTTAACTGCCGCACGTCTTTAAATGAGATGGCCAAGCAGTTTAACATACGACTCATATGGGTCCCAGGGCACAGAGACATTCCAGGGAATTGCAAAGCCGATGAGCTTGCAAGACTAGGAACTACCTTACAGGTTCCAACAGAATTGGAATGTGTTGGTATGCCTCTAGAAACTTGCAAGCAAAACCTACGGCTTTGTTCTGCGACGGAAACTAACCAAAGATGGGCAAATGGATGGACGTGTGAGACAACACGACTGATTTGGCCTTCTCTTAATCAGGGGCGCACAAGTGAGCTGATATCGCTTCCAAGAGGAGAGATTTCGACGGTGGTTTCTATAATTACCGGACACTGTCTTATAGGGAAGCACGCAGAGCGGTTAAATGTGCCGTCGAATGACTTTTGCCGAAGTTGCATGGATGAAGAGGAGTTGGAAACTATCGAACACTTTATTTGCCATTGCCCGGCACTTTCTGGTCAGCGACTTGCTTCACTGGGATCTAGGGAGCTGTACGATCTTTCTGATTTGTCGGATGTCAAAATTCAACATCTAAGGAGTTTCATAAGAAGCTCAAACTGGTTTAACGACAGGGACTAGTAGGGAAACCTATTACGATCCCGTGGTATCACAATGGACCTCGGAGTCTACGTGTGTTGACGTAAAACGTCAGCAGCCACTTACAACCTAACCTAACCTAACCTTGGACCTCTTGCTTTTCAGAGACAGACGGACGGATATCGCCAGAATGTCTTAGTAACCAACATGGATCAAAAAAAAGTACACAAGTACACCCATATCTTCAGCAAAACATTATTCTGATTTAATACTTTGTGCAGGAATTTTTTTGATAAATTTCTAGGTGATCTCAAATTTTGATGGTTGTTAGTTTTTTACCCTCTACTCTAGTGACAGAGGGTATATATAAGTTTGTCATTCCGTTTGTAACACATCGAAATATTGGTCTAGGACCCCATAAAGTATATATATTCATGATCCTCGATCGATTTTAAGTCGATCTAGCGATGTCCGTCCGTCCGTCTGTCTGTCTGTCTGTCCGTAGAAAACACGCTAACTTTTGAAAGACTTCACAGAGGCTACTGAAGTTTGGCATAGATGTTGGTCATTTACCTGGTCTAGTTGGTATTGCAATCCAGCCAAATCGGTCCAGTGGTTCAAAAGTTATGAGCAAAAGTGTAAATTTCGGCAAGGGGGTTTCGCAAATTTACGAGATAAAAAACACGATACCTTTCGAAAAGCAATAATGAGACTGCTGAAACGTGGCATGTGTCTTTGCCGTTCCTCAGGTCTGTTTGGTATTGAATTTCAGCTCAATCGGTCAAGTGGTTCAAAAGTTATAAGCAAAACCCAGAATTTTAGATTTTGTTTATCTTAAATGCCACGCGGTAAACAAGTTTTAAAAGCATTGGTGGTAACTAATGCTTTTCAAACTTTTTTAAGTTTTAAAGCAATGCTTTTTAAACTTGTTTAGTTTTAAAAGCATTGGTATTTTAAAAATTACACTCGAAAAAAATTTAACACTCGAAAAAAATTTTACACTCAAAAAAAATTTTACACTCAAAAAAAAATTTAGTTTTTTTTTTTTACAAAAATGTCAATATTTTGTGTACATACGTACGTGCATTCACTCAGAAATATTTTCACAGTAAAAAAACTTTACACTCGAAAAAAAGTTTTACACTCAAAAAAATAATTAGTTTTTTTTTTTTTTTTTTTAAATGACAAAAAAGATATTTTTACTTAAAATAAAATATTTCTAATCAAAATTGTTAATTATGTACACGTTAAAAATGTATTATCCTTTAAAAAGGCATAGTGGAGGGTATTCATAGATTCGGCATAGTCGAATTTAACTTTTCTACTTGTTTTATATTGAATCTACTATTAATATCTTACATTCCAACTCAGACTACAGATATAGTGAGATTTTTTAGGGCAGTCCTTTCAAAAAGTTCGTGTCTTAAGTCTTTTGTTTCATGTTTGCAATTTTTAAACCATGCCTACTTTCCATCATCTGTTTTTATGTGGAATGTCCTCATATACACATGACGAGAAGTACGTTATAGTTACTTCCAAAAAAATATGTTTGAATTTTAAATATTACACATATAAGAAGAGCAGTACAGTAGTTAGTCTTCTTTATTAAGATTTTTTTTATTTTTTTTCAAAAAAAAAATCATATTTCACAATGTTTCATTTATTTATATGAACACAGAAAAAACAACAAAAAAATTGCTCTTCTTATATGAGATGACTGCTACATAGAAGTCTACGTAGTAGTATTTTTTTTTCACAAAAGTAGCAACAACAGTAGCCATAAATGCAAAAAAAAAAAACTACATACATTTACTTTTTGTTTAGAGGCCTTAAGGCGTATAAAAATGTTTATAATTTTTTTTTAAAACTTGAGGTTAAAATAACAAAATAAATTCAAACAATCATTTCTTAAAGACATTCTTAATTTAATTTTTTTAAATTTGTTCAAATAGCTTCTTCTTTAAATATTGAAAAACGCAAAAACAACCAAAATCTTATAAAATTTTGAAAGAATGTCATTTATGTTTTGCTCTCAAAAAATCCATATAAAAAAAATTATTAGCTTCTTAATTGAATTTTGTTTATTTTTCGTTGTTGTTGTTGTGCTTCATAAATTGTGCAACAATTTTTCTTTGTTGCATTAAAGTTTTCAACAACAAAAAAAAAAATCCATTTGTTATGCGTTTAATTAGAAAAAAAATATACAACTGTTATTGCATATTGCTGCTGCACGCATATTGTTTTTTTTTTCTAACAGGTGGCCCACGATTGTTTTTTTATTTAATTTTTGTTGTTAAGAATATTATGAGAATTTTGAATTTATTTTTTTGATATCATTTTTGCAAAACAATAGAAAATTACAATTCAATACATTTTTTTGTTAAAATTTAATTTTATGTTTTTTTGCAGACTTTTTGTGATTTTTTTATGAAAGTCTTACATTGAAGTACAAGTATAATAAAATTAGTTTAATCAAATGTCTAGTTTTTTTTGTGAATGCTAAAAAAAAGAACTGCATGCATAACAAATTTTTAAATATTTGAAATTTTAATGAATTTTTTTATGTAGATTTATTCATAAGTCAAAGTTCGTGTCTTAAGTCTATTGATTTTGTTATTTTTTTAACTTTAGTACTATTTTTTAGTAAAAACAGAGAGTTAGAGCTAATTTCAAAAAAGGACTTAAAAAAGTATATTAAACAATGCAAAAATTCGGAAAAAAAATTGTTAAATATGTAAGATATTATTATTTTTTGGTTTCGACGTAGAAACACTAGTCAAAGTTCGTGTCCTAAGTCTTTTGATTTATATTTTTATTTTAGTATTTTTTAATTGAAACGAATTGTGCGGACTTCAACTTAAGTTTATGATTAATAATATATTGCTTTAATTTGGTGCTATTTAAAGTTTTTAATAAATTCATTTCATTCTTAGTCAGAAATTGACCAAAATCTAAACTTTATTGGTTGAACTAATTTTAGGTGTTTGCAAAAAATGTTTTAAGATTTAAAAAAATATACAAAATGTTTGTGCAATCTAAACTTTGTTATACGACAAATGTTTAGACGTCTCTTTTTGTTAAGATAAAAAATCTAAGAATTTCTTCTTTTCTGTTCGCATGAGATATTTAAAAATGACTGCAAATTTTGTACTCTTGCAAAAAACATTAAATCATGATGTTTTGCTGAAAATATGGGTGTACTTGCCAACGAAAAATGTTTTAATAAAAAATAACGTTATTTAATTTGTCATTCCATGCAAAACGAATTAAAATACCAGCCGAGGATCCCATTAAGTTTATATATTAATCAGTGGCGGGTACAGCTTTAAGTTTGGGGTTTTTTTTTACTTCGAATAAAAAAAAATCAATTCACCACTGTCAGACAAGTAAAAACGGGGATACTTTTTTGCAAAAAATGGAAGAGCTAGCAAATCATAAAATTTAGTAGTTTAAGCCGAATCAAAAATCTCAGATTTTGAGACATATTTCCTTTCGAAAAAGTCACAATTCTTAGACTTTTTTCCTGTAAATAAGTCTCAAATTCTGATTTTTTTTTTGCAGAAAAAGTACTAGATTTTGGGACACATTTCCCATTGAAAAATTTTTCCTATAGAAAAGGTCTCAGATTTTGAGACATTTTTCCTATAGAAAAAGTCTCAGATTCTGAGACGTTTTTCCTGTAGAAAAAGTCTAATATTCTGAAACATTTTTCCTACAGAAAAAGTCTCTGATTCTGAGACATTTTTCTTATAGAAAAAGTCACAGACTGTGAGACATTTTCCCTATAGAAAAAGTCTCAAATTCTGAGACATTTTGTCTGTAGAAAAAGTCTCAGATTCTGAGAAATTTTTCCTATAAAAAAAGTCGCAGACTTAAAGACATTTTTCCTATAGAAAAGTCTCTGATTCCGAAGAATTTTTTCTATAAAAAAAGTATCAGATTCTGAGAAATTTTTCTTTAGAAAAAGTCTCAGATTCTGATACATTTTTTCTATAGAAAAACTTTTGATTCTAAGACATTTTTCCTATAGAAAATGTCTCAGATTCTGAAATATTTTTCCTATAGGAAAAGTCTCAGATTCTGGGACATTTTTTCTATAGAAAAATGTATCAGATTCTGAGACATTTTTCCTATAAAAAAAAGTATCAGATTCTGAGAAATTTTTCTTTTAGAAAAAGCCTCTGATTCTGAGGCGTTTTTTTTTAGAAAAAGTCTCAGATTCTGATACATTTTTTCTATAGAAAAACTTTTGATTCTGAGACATTTTTCCTATAGAAAAAGTCTCAGATTCTGAAATATTTTTCCTATAGAAAAAGTCTCAGATTCTAAGACATTTTTTCGATAGAAAAATGTATCAGATTCTGAGACATTTTTCCTATAGAAAAGGTCTCAGATTCTGAGACATTTTTCCTGTAGAAAATGTCTCAGATTCTGAGACATTTTTCCTATAGAAAAAGTCTCTGATTCGGAGGCATTTTTCCTATAAAAAAAGTCTCAGATTCTGAGACATTTTTCCTATAGAAAAAGTCTCATATTCTGATAAATTTTTTCTATAGAAAATCTCTAAATCATATTTTTATATCAAAATTGTCACGTTCACAACAATTTTTCTAATAGAAAATTTAATTTCATAACAAAAACTTCCACATTAAGTTGAATTTTTCCTTTAAAAATTTTTAAGATTTTCCGTATAAAATTTTTAGATTTTTCCTTTAAAAATGTTCAGTCTTTTTTCGATGAAAAATTTTGGGATTTCAAAATTCTTTTCCTTTGGATTTTTTTTAGAAAATTTCATTCTTTCTTCTTTTATTTTTTTCTTTTTTTTTTTTCATTCAAAAAAAGTCTTTCGTTCATAGGCTGGTATAGTTATTAATACAATGAACGAATTACTGTTCATAATATCTATGAACAAATTTCATAAGACCAAATGCATAGAATCTATGAAACAATTCATTGGCTGAACGAATATTCATTAGTATTGTGAAATATTTCATAGAATTTTATTCATAGATTTTGTTAAATTCATATAAAAAGTTCATAGAATTTATTAATGTCATTCATAGAAAAAAATGTCATCAATAGCCATTTAATTTCTTTTAATTATTAAAATAATGTTACAATAATTAAAAAAATATTTAAAAAAAAAATAAACGTTAAAAAAAATGTTTGCTGCCCTAGCGGGATTCGAACCCAAGACCTACCGGCTGAGGTGGTTATGGTCGGCGCCTTAGCTATCAGCGCCACCAAAGGAGGAAAACCTCGCCGAATAACACTTACAAGGGAAGTCTCCCTAGTGTCACCCGCGGATCTTTATGGAATTGGTTTTATTTTGTAGATCAGAAAAAATAATAGATTTTTTCTTAGCGGCCCAAATTCATATTTAGGGGATGAAAAGTAGGGGGGAAGAAAAGGTGTTTTTTCAGTTTTTTCGTTTATCTCCTATATTATGCATAGAAACCTAATCATGTTACATACCAAATGAAAGGTCTACGTGTGGTAAGAACGTGTCTAAACATGCACAACTTTTCGTCATATTGAGTAAAATAACAAAATTTTAGGACATTTTTGTTAATACGTCAAAAAATATTAATTTCTTTGGTCGTTGTTAGCACCACGAGATAGGTATTTTTAATACCTTTAATCTGATACCAATATGCCTATATTCATTTTGTTTAAATAGGCGAAAATCGTAAAAATCTGAGAAAGTTCAATTTCCCCCCGTACAAATCGACCCCCCTAAAAATGAGTTTGGGCCGCTAAGAAAAAATACGTATCGATTTTTTTTTTCGTTCTTAACAACATATCCAAATTTCATGAAGATCGGAGGGTAACGCCAGGGAGACTTCCCTTGTTAGTTTTATAATGTTCGTTATTTTTTTCTTGCAAATAGACAAAAATGTTGTTTTCTACAAAAACACACACAGCTTTTGGCAGAGCATTGTGGCAGAGCATAGATACAAACTCAATATGTTAAAGCAGAATAATAAACAAAATGGATTTTAAGTGTTTTAATTTGTTTACATACTTAAGCTAAGGGGCTAGAGACTTAGCTTCACAAACAACTGGTTTTGTGTTCGAACCTAGATGGGGATAAGTTAAAATAAAAATAGAAAATTTGTAAATAAATAAAATAACAAAAAAAATAAAAATGAAATAATAAATAAAAAAAATTGAATAATAAATTTGTTTTTCATAGCCTATGAAGTTTTTCATAGGTTTCTGGTTTCTATGAATTTGTTTCATAGATTCTATGAAGGGCATCATTGGTTGACTTCTAATGATTTTTTTCATAGAATCAACGTACGTTTTCATACCCGTAATGAACAAAATTCTTTCAGTGTAGGGATGTGATTTCCATGCATGTGTTTTGTCGATAGTCTAAGAACGATTTCGACCAATTTTGTTTCCGAATCAAGAAATTTGCATTAAAATGGCATTGAGCGTGTTCAGCAGAGAAACCTGCTACTCAACAGTTGAGATGTAGCATGTTTTGATTAGTTGATTCTGCTGAACGCAATTTTTCATGAATGTTTTAAAATATTGGAATAAATGATTGTTTTTTTTTTTTTATATTTGTATTTATTTTATCTGTGGAAATTACTTTTTTATGATATTTTTGTTTATTTTCTTAAATAACGTCAAAAAAAAGAAATAATTTCAATAAAACAGCTTATTTATCAGTTTGTAATCAAATGTAGCATAATTTTTTTACGCTACCAGTGATGAGAAGCGCTCACTCAACATGTTGACTGAAATGTCAAAAATTAAACCGTTCAGCAGAATGTTGAGGAGCAGCTGGGTAGCAGCTTTCTCTGCTGAACGTACACATTGATTTGTTTTTGCATATTTTGGTTTTAAATGCATATTTTGTGCATATTTCAAACTTTAAAGTGCATTTTTTTGCAATTTTTTTGTATAAAAAACTATTTTACATTATACAAATTTATTTTGAAAATAAGAAAATTTTTTTTTGTTTTCCTTTTTAATTTTTTTTATAGATTGTCTTAATTTCTAAAAAATCTTGCTTACATAAAGTTTTAAATGTTACTATTAAAAACCTGCGTTATTTTTAATTTATTTATTTTTCATATAATATCGAGCGCTAAATTCAAAAATGAAGTGAAAAGTACACAAGTAGAACAGTTTTCGAGATAGTGCAAATTTTTAAAATTTTACATTTTTCAAAAAGTGGGTTTGCTTTAATAAAAATATTTTTGGAGCAGAATTAAATTTTGTTTGATTCTAAATTAAAGGTAATTAAATGCTTTATAATTTTTTTTTTATAAATTATAAATTTTCTGATACGACCCCCTGCTTATTTTTTGATAAAAAAAAATTTTAGTAAAATTGAGAAATTAAAATTTTCAACTATTTTCGACCAGTAAAATTTTCTAATCAGAAAGAAACATTTTTTTGTTGTGCTCTTGAGTAAAGAAATTCATTAAAAATGATTAGAGGATCAAAAATGTTGGACAAATTTTAAAAAAACCCCTAAAAATTTTCAAAAAAGTTCCGAATGTTTGTCGTCCTGGACACAAAAATTTGTTCGAATTTTTTTGCATTTTGAAAAAAAAAAAATTAGGAACAAAAATCAAAGTCCCAAACACAAAAATAGTTTGCAATTTCTTTTTGCGTTTTGGAGTAAAAATTCATTAAAAATGCTTTTACAAAATTTTGGAAAAATCCTAAAAAAATGTGATGGGTTCTGTGACATGTCATTATTGAACCGGCAATGGTTGTGTTTTTGTTATAGACCTATTAAACTAAATTTTTATGGGGACTGAGTCCAAAAATGGTCCAATAATAATCAGATTTTATAAGGATGCCAAGGTACACGTTTAACACCTACAAACAAAATTTCAATAATATATTTAATTATTTCAAGAATTTTTCCAAATGTTTCCAAGAACAAGTCAGCAGTCTGTCAGCGGTTGTCTAAAAGCAGTGTTAGGCATTGGTCACCAACTACTGACTTGTCCCTCGAGATATTTGAAAAAAATTGTATGATAATGTCAGCAATTTCATAAATGGAGGTTTAGTATGTCAGCTGTGATTTTTTTTATATGCCAACAAGGATTTTTCAAAAAAAAAAAAATCCTAAAGTTGTGATAAATTTTATTTAAGAAGCAATTGCGTTGTTATTAATATGAATTTTAATATGCCATTCTACGGCCTACGATTTTTAAAAATTTTTGGAAAGCAAAATGTTTTTGCTAAATATGAATTTTTGTTTTAACAACAAAGGGAACAAATTGCAAGTTCGTGTCTTAAATCTTTAGTTTTTGCTTGACATTACAAATAGGAGATTTTACAAAATGTAACACTTAATAGTGTTTTATAACAAAAATATATGTTTTTTTTTTAACTTTAAAAAGACGTTTTTAAAATTGGATATATAACAGACTTTATCGAAAATTTAATTTTCATCATAACAAAAAATCTTGACTAAAAATTAAAAAAAAAAAAAAAAAGATTTTTCGTCAAAAAAAATTCTTGACAAAAATTTTTATTAAAACGGTTTTGCCTTAATTTTTTGATACTTTGAATTTAAAAAATATTAAGCAAAATTTTCTCTAAAATACACATGTTTTCACTTTTACAAATAAAATAAAGTTTTCCTGTTATATCACTTCAAAAATGACATTATTATTTATAGCCTCGAATTTATTTTTAAAATATTAAGGAAACTTAACAAATTTAGACACGAAGAAATCATTTATTCGTTTTATTGTTAAATAAAACCTTTAGCTGCCAAAACATTTACCTTTTGTTTGTAAACAAAAGACTTAAGACACAAACTTTCCTTTTAAATCCTTTATATGCAAAAATAAAACAAATATTATTTAATAATTCAATTGTAATATTTTTTTTCTCCAGTATACGTAACTTTATTACGTATTTAATGGAAATTTAAAAAATTTAATAAAATTAACCGCTGTGTTTCCATCGTTTGCTATTTAACAAATGAATGAAGATGCTAAACACAATAAATTGTGTTAGAAGCTAAAAACCAAAAAATGATAATACTACTGTAATTTTGTAATTTATCTTATAACCAGCATAAAACTCTAAAAAAAATCCAACAACAATCCAACCATCTCACAAACAAAAAAAAAAACTTGAACACTTCAAGAGCAATTTAAAGTTGAAAATCTAATTTTGCGTCATTGATTTTAAAAGAGAAGATGCCAAATAACCATCCATCCCATCAAACTCAAGTGTGAATGGAAGTTAACAAAAAAAAAAAAAATATTTGTGAACTAATTCCGCTCACCTACAACAACAGCAACAATAACAAAAAAAGCAAAAGTAATGATTTCACATGTTTACAGGAGAGTTTAAAATTAAATCAACTCCAGTGCTGATGATTAATTTCATTATAGCAAGACAACACATGCAAAAACAGAACAACTCTTGATGTATTTTGTTGTATTTGAAAGGAAAAAATAAATTGAAGAGTTGGTTATAATATTATGCACACATTCATTGTGTTTAACAACAATGGCAACAACTTCTGGCCAATGAGCAATGGGTCAGAGATTAAAAAATAGAAAATTTTAATATATTTTTTAAAACGAAAATATCTTTGAGTCTGAGAATTTTTCGATACGAAAAATATCTCAGAATCTACACTAAAAACAACCATGTAAAATTGCAAGAAAAGTTTGTAACTTTTTTTTGCTACCTCCTATTTGACAAGAATTTCTTGTTATTTTACAAGCTTTTTACCAATAATTTTGTAATTTTACAAGCTTTTTACCAAAAATTGTAAATTTACAATTTTTTTAGCGAAATAAAACTTAAAATAAATTCTCGTAAATTTACAAGATTTTTTTGTAAAAAATCTAGTAAATTTGTAAAATTACAAGAAAAACTGTAAAATTACAAACAAAAAATGTAAATTTCAATCGAAAATTATTTGTTAAAAAACAAGAAAAACTGTCAAATATTGGTAAAATGGGATTACGAGACTTTTTTTAGTAATTTGACAAGTTTTTTTTGAGTGTAAAAGATATTACCTGAAATAATAGTAAAAAACAAAAAAAAAACTAAAAACAAGTACTTTTTATACCCTACACCACTCTGTGGTACAGAGTATAATGAGTTTGTGCTGATGTTTGTAACTACCCGAAATAATGGTCCTAGACCTACCTTCAAGCATACCGATCGACTCAGAATTGCTTTTTGAGCCGATTCAGCGATGTCCATCCGTCCGTCCGTCTGTCCGTCCGTCTGTCCATCTATCGGTTTAAGCACGATGCAGGTCGCAATTTTCAATCAATTGGCTTGAAATTTGAAACTTAAGCATCTTTCCAAGGACGCAGCCTATTGAAATTTGATAAAATCGGTCCATGTTAAGACCAAGCCCCCATACAAACTCACCCTTTGGATTAGGCTTAAATGACTCTAATAACCGTATTATAATAGATATCGCTTTGAAATTTAACAAATAATCGAATTTTGTAAGCACGAATCATCATTCCAAATTTCAAAGGAATCGGGTCAGTCCTTCTGGTAGTCCCCATACAAACCACCCTCCCCATTTACACATAATTCTCTCAAAATGCATAAAAATGAAAATATTTGATAAAAATTTTATTTTTTGTTGTTAAACGTGTACTTCAGTAACCTTATCAAATCGGAATATAATTGGACCATTTTTGGACTTAGTCCCCATAAAAAAATGTTGACCGATATTCAGTTAAATGGGTCTATTGTCAAAAAAATAAACCAATTCCATTAAAATTTGATCTGTGTGTGTTTTCTACACTAAATAAAGATCTAAAAAAGACAGATACAATCGGTCCATGTTTGGACTTAGGACCCATTTTCCGGAAAACACCGGTGTTGGGTATCTTATGGTCGGTCTTGACAGACTATAACTTTCTTACTTGTTTTTTTTTTAAATTCCGATTTTTTTAGGTAGAAAAGGGTAAAAAAAAATTTGTTGGTACTTTTCTATATACTTAAATTATGGTCATTAAAAAAGTGTACTTTGGTACGTTTTATTTTTCTATTACCTAAAATAATGGGCCTAGAATTTTTTAAGTTTGAATAAAGAATCGTCAAGCTGAAAAAAACATTCGGAAAAAGGAACTTTTTGAAAAAAGTATTTTTGGAAATTGTAATGGGGTAGAAATGGGTACAAAAATTTTACTTTGGTATATTTTCTATCTTTTGAAAAATAGTTGCAGAAACTGGGCTATGATTGGTCATAATCATTATAGAAACAGACTTGAAATTTGAAATATAGGTTTGCCTGCCGATATTACCACCCTCTAACAATAAGACGGGACTTTTAGAAATTTCGATTATAATGCGTAAAAACGTGTGCTTTGGTACTTTTTCTATTTCCTGAAAATGGTCCTAGAAACTTGGATTTTTGAATAAAGGATCCTTTAGCTAAAGAAAAATTCAAGAAAAGTAGTTTTTGGGTGATCCAATTTCAATGGGGGTTAAAAAGGTTAAAAAATTGTACATTGGTACTTTTTCTAACCTCCTGAAAATTGAAAGGATCCTTAGCACAAAAAATAAAAATGTGCCTTTTACAATTAAGGATCCTCTAGCTAAAAAAAACACATTCTAAAAAAGTACTTTTCGGAAAAACTCGATTTTAGTTGTAAGGGGTGGTCCAATAACTGGTATCTTTTTAAAACATGCAATGAAATGAACAATACTCAATAGTTTTGAAACCTTATGGCTTTATTTCAAAGAGCAAACATTCCCGTTTTTTATGGCAAACGACTTCATTGATGCGTCTTCGGCTTGCTCCGCTGTATCGCGTTGTAGCGCAGTACTGCGCTGCCAAACTGCACGTTTTTCGAAAAAAAGTTTTTAACCGAAATAAGGCACTCAAATGAGGTTATGTTAACAAACAAATTGGTACATCTTGGGATCGTAAAACTCGCAAGGTATTGTAAAGAATCCAATTCATCTATAGAAAGCAATAGATTTGAGTATCAGCATCATTACACAATATTTTCAAAAATACAGCTGAAACTCCCATTTTCGTCAAAGATGAGCGCTACATAGCCATGATTACCGACTTTTTGTTGGCCGTAATAGAATATACCAACTTGGATGACATTTATTTTCAGAAGGATGTCGCAATATGGCCCACAGTCCATCAAACAATCGATATTTTGCGCACTTAGTTCGGAAATCGTGTTTTTCGCAATATTCGCGGTGACAATTGATCACTTCAGAGCTGCCGATTAAAAACTTTAAAAATTTTTTTGAGGGGTATCGTTAAAGATTCATGCAACATGGGAAATCCAGAAATGTTCTACGCCCATACGACGAATATCGTTCAAGCCATTCGTGAGATAGAACCAGAAACATTAGAAAAATGGGTGCCGAGAATGAGCTACTGCGGAGCTAACCCAGGCAACCGCATGATTGAAGTCGTTTGCCATAAATAATGGGAATATTTGCTCTTTCAAATAAAGCCATAAGGTTTCAAAACTATTGAGTATTGTTCATTTCATTGCATGTTTTAAAAAGATACCAGTTATTGGACCACCCTGTATAAAGAGGGCTAAAATGTGTACTCAATACTTTCCTGTTAATTGAAATATTGGTCCTAGAAGTGGCCTTAGAAATTTAAAATATAGAATCCTCCAGCGAAAAATTAAGTCTGGAAAACGTGTCTTCATACAAAAGTACTTTTTAAAAAAATATTTTTTCGGTCTCGTAAATAATGTTCATAAGAAATCGATATTTGGAATGTAGTATCCTTCAGCGAAAAAAAAATAAAAGACTTCTAGAAATTTCTGCTTAATGAAGGATAAAAAAGTGGGAAATTTTAATTTGGTACTTTATGATCTCCGTGACACTGGTCCTATAAACTTGTTTTGAATCTAATATTTTTTAGTGAAAAACAAAAGACTCTGAAAAGAGGTACTAAAAATTGGTACTTTTTAAAGCTTTCGAACTAATGACCCCAGAATAAACTGCCAAGAGATTTCAAAATTTGAAATATAAAAACCATCAGCGAAAAAAATTCAAAAATGTACCATTTAAAAATTCAGATTTTACTAGGGGTTTATTGGGGTAAAAATTTGTACTTTGGTACAGTTTTCATATTCTGAAATAATTGTTTTAGGAACTGGATGTTAGAGGGTTAAAAAGGGTAAAAAATTGTAATTTGGTACTTTTTGATCATTTTTGATTTTTAAAGGGTAAAAATTGTACTTTGGTACTTTTTCGATCTCCTAAAACAATGGTCTTATAAACTTGAAGTTTTTAATCTAGGATCAACGAGCAAAACCAAAATTTTTTAAAAAATTAGTTTTGAAGAAATTTCGTTTCCAAGGGGTCAAAAAGGGGTAAAAAGGGAAAATTGATACATTTTTAAAATATTGCACAATGACTCCAAAATCTCAAAATTTAATATGTAGGATTCTCTAGAAGAATTAACATACTGCTGAAAGAAGTTCCATGGAAAAATCCTTAAAATCTAATTCATTTTTCTAAAAAAAATTTGCTTCATAATACCATCCGACAGAAGTCGTTAGACACGAACTGGATAATATAAGTTCGCAACTAGATAGTAAATGTAGTTAAACTGCATTTACAGTTTTTCATTTCGTGATCCTGTTACCTTTTAAAAGGACTGCAAAGTTTTAGAGGACGAATTTTTGTAAAATATTTTTTTTAAATATTTGTACTTGTCCTAGGATGACACTAGTGATGGCAAATGAAAGAAGAGGATCTCCGCTAATTTTCCCATTTTATTATATTGATGTATCAGGTAAAATGGAGGTAATTAATGCCCTTTTAAAACTTTATCCTTAAATCTGTGGCAAAAACACATAACAACATAAGTCGAGTTATGTCCAAAACGTGTTTTTGCATTTTCGGAATCTCCTTATACATTTTCGTATTGTATCAAATTTTTATGAAAATCGGACTAAAACTTTCTGAGATATTGATTTCAGAACTCCACAACTCATTTTTTCTTAAAGGAAAAATAAAAATCGTAACAGCATATCTGAGTTATGTTTTTATTCCTTATTTTAAAACCAGCAATCGTTGAAGATGCTAAAATGTATTTAACAGGGATACATAACTGCATATCTCGACACATGCTTAGATTAAAATGTAATTTTGAAAAACGCAATAACAACATCAATAGTTTTCACCCGATATCTCCATAGTCTTTCTATATATCAACTTTTAAAGTAGCGAAGATAGTGTCGATAATAATGCTTGAGATATTTACATTCCCAAAATGTCCAAATTTGTAAACCCAGATTTGGTATTTAAATTTAAAACTTAAAAATGCTCTCCTGAAAAGTAGTATAAAAACACTTATGCACTTATTCCTTTTTGCCACAGTATTTTGGTAAAGTTTTGAAACATTATTCCAACCTTTTTCCTGATATGGCAAAAAATGGTAAAATTAACGAATATTCTCCTCTCTCATTTGCAATCAATGGTGACATTATGAGACAAGTAAAAATATTTTAAAAATATTTTACAATACTTTAAAAAGGAGTCCTTTTAAAAGGAAACCGGATCACCGGACTGTAAATGCAGTTTTACTCAATTTGATCTCCACATTCAGGCGTATATCATCTTATTCATGTTTAATATTGGCTATCGGACGGTATAATCTAAGAACTTTTTTTATGAAAAATTTCTCAGAATCTTAAATTTTTTCTCAGATTTTCAGGAAAAATTAGACAAATTTTGAGAATTTTTCTGAAGCAAAAATTTGAAATTCATAAAATTTGGTATGTAGGAATCTCCAGAATAATTAACATCCTGCTGGAAAAATTCCATTGTTATGAAACAATTCTCAGAATCTGAGCCATTTTTCTGAAAAAAACTTTTCAGAATCTTTTATTCTCAGATTCTCAGGAAAAATTGGACAAATTTTGAGATTTTTTCTAAAACAAACATTTTACAAACTCTAAGAATTTTTCTAAAAAACTTCAAGTTCTGAAAATTTGTCTAGGGGAAAAAATATTAGGATCTGAGAATATAAATACAGAAAATTATTCCACAATCTGAGAACCTTTAAAAGGAAAATTTAACTACTTGGCCCATTGTTAATAAGTAGCAGCAGATAATGTTTAAACACATGTATTTTTTTAATTTTTTTTTTTGTTTTTTTTCTACAGTGATGTTGTTTTATTAAAATTACTCCCTCAATGCTCATTTGTTGCCATGTTTTATGAAGTTTTGTTACAGTAACTTTTGGTTTTAATGTTGGTTGGTTATTGGGTTTCTTAATGAAAGTTTAGCAAAAAAATAAAAAAAATAAAGACCCAAAGCATCTAATGCTCATTTAAAGAAACCGAGATTTTGTTTTTGTTTTTTTTTTTAAGCAGCAAAGTAAATGGTAATGGTTAATAGTTAAGTAGTAAGGTAATGCATTTTTATAGGGTTTTATTTCAAAGATAATAATGCTTAACATTTTCTACAGTGATTCTTGTGTTTAAACATATAAAATAAGTTTTCTTAAACTGTTTGCTGGCAAAGGGAAGAGTTTTAGAGTGAAGTTTTTAAAACCAATTCTCTTTATTTTTTTAAATATTTTTTTTTTCTATTTTTAAATTTGGCGCGATTTTTTTGTTGTTGTATGAGTGTTTGATTTCTATGTTGGTTTCTTAGAGAAGATTTTGTTGCTCTTGTGATGTTTAGGTTTTTTGTTAGTTTTCAATTTGGTGTTTTAATAATTTTTAGTATTTTTAACGTTTCTAGTTCAAATATATAAATAGTGGCCTACAAAATTGTTACAGTATCAAATCCCATTCAACCATCTTCATAAGAAGAACAAACTCAAATTTGAAGTAGTTAACAAATTTTTATTTGTGTGTGATCCTTTAATTAAATATTGAATATACAACAATGAAGGTATATATTAAAAAAAAAATAAAAGTAAAAAAATTTAAGTTTACGTAAAACAATAAGCAAAGGACATTAACTTAAAAACGAAAAATTAAAAAAAAAACAGAAAAACTAAAAGTGTTGGAAAAGTGTTACAAAATAAAAAAAAAATAAAAAAATAATGCAATTGAATCCTTATTTCACCAGAGTTACAAGAAAAAAATTTAAGAAAAAAGCTTTTGTAGAAGTTTGTGTCTTAAGTCTTTTATTTGTCTTCACAAGTTTGTGTCTTAAGTCTTTTGATTTCATCATTAATACAAAATCATTCAAAAAATTTCTAAACACAGTTTAAAATGATTTAAGCTATTAGTTTCAATCAGAGGATGTTTCTTGAGACTTGTTATTATTTAAGAATTAAATTGTTTGTTAAAAAAAGCTCGTGGCAAAAATTAATCAAAGTGTATAAAAATCCAAAAAGTTTATAAATCTAGAATCAAATCAACAAGTTTTCGTCTTTGGATCTTGGTTTTTTCAAAAAACTTAGTTAAAAAAACGTTGTTAAAAAAAACTTTGTAAAAAAAAAAAATTTGTTAAAAAAAAACTTTGTTAAAAACTTGTGTCTTAAGTATTTTTCAAAAAGTACAATTCATGTTTCTCAACGTGTACAATTCATGTTTGCATTCTAAAATTGTGTCTCAAGTCTTTAAAATTTTTTCATAAAATAAAAACTATCTAAAAGCTTTTAAGCAAAATCGCTTTTTCAAAAAACATTTTATATTTAACCCAGTTCACAATTTTTGAATGCTTCTTCGAGAATTTTCTAAACTCATTTAAGCTTTTAAGCTTTTTTTCTTGATAAATCTTTAACATCTAATAGTTGTTTTTAGAGCTTTTATCAGTTAAAGAAAAAAAATACAAAATTGCCACAATTTTATACAAAAGTTTTTTTTTTAAGTTTTAAAAGCTTTTAATAATGCTTATAAAATTTCTTCAAATATCTTTCAGAGCTTTCATCTGTTGATAAAATGAAATACAAAAATTTAAATATTAGTTGCCAAAATTTTATATAAAAGCTTTTTTTATAAAGCTTAATAAAGGTTTTAAAGCTTTTTATAATACTTTTTAAATTTTTTATGTATCTATAAACTTGCAACGTTCAAATAATACCAAAAGCATTTTTAAAACCCACTCAAGTATTGGTTTCTTAAAGATTTTTTGATTTCAAAGGGTTTAATACCTACTTTTATTTGAAAAGCTTTAAAAACTTGATTAACATCCCGATAATTTACTTATCAGTGACTAAAAATATATCTTTAACAAAAAATTGTCATTTTTGGATTTTTTGTCATTTAATCGAGCTGCAAAGGATTAAAAATTTTTAGATATATTGATGTAAATATTATGCAAAGCTTTTAGTAAAAGCTTTACAGAAATATATTAAAAAAGCTTTAAAAGCTTTCTAATTTCTGTAATATTTTTTATTTAGATATTTTTAAAATATGTTAATTAGCTTAAAGCTATTTGTTTTTTTTACCAAAAGCTTTGTAACTCATTAAATGCGCGTTTTTTAAGCTCATTAAAAATGGTCAACAATTAATTGTATATTTTTAAAATATATTAATATCAATTTAGAAAAAGCTTTTAGTACAAAAAGCTGGATATATATATTTCGTTATACTTTTTTCCAACTTGTGTAATACATTTAAATACTAGTTGTAAAGCTTCATTTAGCTTTTTTTAAAAGCTTTTTATATTTAATAGTTTACATTTATGCAAACGATCAAACACATCTTGTAAAAAAATATTCGAAAGCTTTTTTTAATAAAGTTTGCTTTAAAAGTTTTATTATTATACACAGAAAACATATTAATTTCCAATCGAAATTCATTTAATAGAACTAAAATTCGGTTGATACATTTGCATTTCTGTTGTCACAGTTATATCAACTGAATTCGGTTGATATAACTGGCTTTTGATTGGAACAACCACAAAATTCGATTGTCCTAACTTAATATAGCAGCAGCAATAGAAAATTGAGTTAGTACAACTAAAAAATTCGATTGGAAATTTATTTTTCTATGTGTATTAAAAAATTGCTAAAAAGTAGTAGTAGATTATAAATTTTAAACGTTTTTCAGTTTTTAAGCTTTTCCAGAGCTTTTTTTGTTTTTTTATCTAATGTACTTTAATCTCTCATAATTTTGTTGAAATAATTGAATATTTAGGTCATTAAAATATAGGCTTGTTAGCCACATTTTAAAGCTTTTCACCTTTAAAGCTTTTTCCAGAGTTTTCATATTTTTCAAGCTCTCACTATTATTTTGGGGGAGAATTTATCAGTTAGTTAAATCAACTACTTAATTTACTAGTGCAAAGCTTTCAATTTACAAACTTACACATTTTAAAGCTTTAAGTTAAAAGCTTAATTTACATATAATTACCTAGTTTCATATATTAACTAATCTATAATTTGTTGTTCACTAACTTACCTTGCAATATTTACGTATCTTCTCCAACATTTCCATAACATGTTGTGTGTTCACTACACACTTCTTATCAAGAGTTTTTTTCTGTAAATAAACAAAAAAGGTGTAGGAAAATAAATATTTAATTTTTACTAATTTCTCACTGTCAATATTCAATGACTTCCAGTCTTTTATCTTTCAACGCAACATTTGATAAATTTACATTTTACAGACAAAAAATGCAAAACGTAAAATCAAAGTCAAGTTCATTAAATTCCTAAAATAATGCAGATTTTTGTTTAAAAAATAATTTACCGACTAAAAAAAGTTGTCAACTAATAAACATAATAGCATAATTTTTAGGCATTAAATCTTTATAAAGAGTAACATAAATTTATTGATTTAAATTAAGTGTTAATGCTTGATTAACAACATTATAAATTATAAATGAATAAATGAAAAAAGATATTTGCATTTTTTTGTTTATGTTAATTACTAACAAAAAAAAAAACAAAATGTTATAATTTAGTTAAAAAGAGAAGAGGGTGTGAAGTTATGTGGTATATAAAATAATTTGGCAAACTAAACATTTAGTTACGGAAAATAAATCAATTTATTTTATTGGAGTTTTTCTTCCGGTTGTGCCATTAAGTTTTAGTGGTAGATTTTAAAACAAACCTATGTTCCTTTTTACTTTCATATTTTTTGTGTGATTTATATGACTGAATTTAATATTTCCTTCAATTGTTTTAAGTTGACAATTACATTTAGTTTAATTTTCTTTGATTTATATCAATAAAATTCAATAGATATTGAAAAACTCATTTTTATTGATTTTTGAACTCTTACGCTTGTGTCTTAAGTCTTTTGTTTTCTAGCTTATTAGTTTAGTCAAAGTATGTGTCTTAAGTCTTTTGTTTGTGAATTTCATTCATAAAAAGTTGTAAATTATGTTAACTCAATACATACATTTTTATTTAATGAGGTATACACTCAATACGTCACAACGGTTTGTTCACAATTTAGGCTTAAGCTTTTGGTAAAAGCTTTGAAGAAAATTTTTTATAACTTAGGCAACCGCTGGGAAAGGATTTAAAAAAAATAATTAAGACAATGTTGTACTTTTAAAGCTTTTCAATGGATTTACATGGAAAATCACAAAAGAAACAAAAAAGCTTTTAAATTAATCAAGCTTTTGTTAACTGTTTTTAAATGGCTTAAGTTATACAATTCAGTTAAAAGGAATTATTAAACATTCATGATAATTAAGTTATTTTGAGTTTATTTTTTTCCTACAAAGCTCCATACAATTTTCAAAAGCTTTTTTTTAATTAAACATAAAATGAAAAGCGTTCATACACCATTAATGGTTGTTTAGCTTAATCGATCAATTTAAATGGTATTATTAAGATAGTTTACTATAAGCTTTTTATATTAAAGGCTTAAAAACATTATTATTTGGTTTGATTATTTAACCTTTAAAGATTTATTAAGAAAAAGGATTTTTTAAAAGCTTTGTATATTAAAAGCTCTTTAAGTAAATTTTTAAATCAATGAAACTTTTGTTAAACGTTTTTAAAATGCTTAAGATATACAATTCAGTTAAAAGAAATTATAAAATATTCATAATAATGAAGTTGTTTTTAATTCATTTTTTTATACAAAACGCAATACCATTTCATGAAGCTTTTTGTTTAAAATAAAGCATACTATGAACAGCGTTTTGATCAAAGCTTTTATAAAGAAAAGCTTTCATACATTATTAATGTTTGTTTAGGTTAAACGATCCATTTAAAATGTATTATTTAGATAAAGGCTATACTAAAAGCTTTTTATATTAAAAACTTAAAAAGCCCTTTAAACACAAACATAACAGTAGTTTCTAGATTTGTAGTCTCAAAATGCATTGGTTTAATACAGCGGTGCGCACACACATACTATTACATTTATGCTTGTGTGGGTAGTAGCAAGCGAAAAGTCAACAAATTTGCTCAAGCAACAGAATTTTATAGTGTACGTGTGTCGACAGCGCCTATTCCCGCGGGAATAGGAATTACAAAAATGCTCATGACTGAAAAGCCGGATTAAGAAAGAGGATTTGCTAAAAGTGTTGTACATTAAAAGCTCTTTAAGTAAAAAGTTTATAAATAAGCAAAAATAAACTGTAAACTTTTTTAAAACATTTTTGTTAAAAAAATTTAAAAATTGACAGTGATATTTAGTAATAAGCTTTTACAACTGCATCGTTTTAGAAAGCTTTTTGATATTTTTTTTAGAAAAAGCCAAAAAAAAAAGAAATATGTAGCAATAAAGTATTTGGAAATTTTTTCATACAATTCAGATTTTTAAAAAGCTCAGAAGATTTTTATCAAAAACTTTTAATATGGAAATTAAAATCTGCTGTGCCTTTTTAACCTATAAAAACGGGTTGAAGAAAATGTTTTTCTAAAAGCTATTTATATTAAAATCTCTTAAAGTAAAAAGTTTATAAAAAGCTAAAAAAGACTGTATAAAGAAAAAATGTAAGCTATAACATGCTTAAAGCTTTTTTGTTAAAGACTTAAGAAAATTGAAAGTGATATTTAGAGTAAAGCTTTTACAAATGCATTTCTTTAAGAAAGCTTTTGGATATTTTATTTTGAAAAAAAATCCAAAAATAATAAAGCTCAGATAATTTTTTTTAAAAGCTTTAAATAAGGAAATTAATGTATGATGTGCATTATTAACCTATAAACACGGATTAAGGAAAAATATTTTCTTAAAGCTTTATATATTTAAATCTCTTTAAGTAAAAAGTTGATTAAAAAGTAAAAATAAACTATATTTAGAAAAAATGTAAGCCAAAATATGTTTAGAGCTTTCTTAAAGCTTTTTTGTTAAAGACTTAAGAAAATTTACAGTGGTATTTAGTGTCAAGCTTTTACAACTGCATTTCTTTAAGAAAGCTTTTGGATATTTTATTAAGAAAAAAATCCAAAAAATATAGCAATAGAGTAGTTGCAAGTTTTTTCATACAACTTAGATTTTTCATAAAGCTCAGAAGATTTTTCTTAAAAGCTTTAAGTAAGGAAATTAATGTATGATGTGCATTCTTAACCTATAATCACAGATTAAGGAAAAAGATTTTCTAAAAGCTTTATATATTTAAATCTCTTTAAGTGAAAAGTTGATTAAGAAGTAGAAATAAACTATATTTAGAAAAAAATGTAAGCTAAAATAAGTTTAAAGCTTTCTGATAGCATATTTGTTAAAGACTTTAGAAAATTGACAGTGGTATTAAGTGTGAAGCTTTTACAACTGCATTTCTTTAAGAAAGCTTTTGGATATTTTATTAAGAAAAAAATCCAAAAAAATATAGCAATAAAGTATTTACAAATTTTTTCATACAACTTAGATTTTTCATAAAGCTCAGAAGATTTTTCTTAAAAGCTTAAAGTTAGGATTTGCAAATTTTTTTATGCAACTTATATTTTTCATAAAGCTTGGCAGATTTTTCTTAAAACCTTTAAGTAAGGAAATTAATGTATGATGTGCATTCTTAACCTATAAACACGGATTAAGGAAAAAGATTTTCTAAAAGCTTTATATATTTAAATCTCTTTAAGTGAAATGATTAAGAAGTAAAAATAAACTATATTTAGAAAATATGTAAGCTAAAACATGTTCAAAGCTTTCTTAAAGCATATTCGTTAAAGAATTTAGAAAATTGACAGTGTTATTTATTGTAAAGCTTTTACAGCTTAATTTTTTTAGAAAGCTTTTGGATAATTTCTTTAGAAACAATCCAAAAAAATAGAACAATTAAGTATTTGGACATTTTTTCTTACAACTCCAGATTTTTCTTAAAGCTTAGAAGCTTTTTCTTAAAAGCTTTTAATACGGAAAGTGTGTAAAAGCATTTATGTTTGTTAACAACCCATTAAAAAGGAGTAAGAAAAGGGTTTTGCTAAGAGCTTTTCATATTTAAAGCTTTCAGAAAATAGATTATGAATTAGCATTATTTAAAAGCTTACTTACGGTAAGCTTTTAAAGAAATCATGTTAATGATTTAAAAAAATGGCAGTGCTGTTTGTTAAAGGTTTTACAACTTCTTTTAAGAAAGCTTTTGGCTAATTCATCAAAAAAAATATTAAAAATGATAATTTAACAGAAGTCCAATTAAATTTAATTTTTATATAATTAAAAATCAATCCAACGGTTTTTATATAAAGCTTTTAATATCAAATTGACTAGGAGGTAATTTTGTTTAATGTCTTTTTAAAAAAAATTATCATAAGAGGTAATTTTTTTATAATTTTCTTTTAAAAAAAAAGTTGTCATAAATACACCTTTAATGTAGGTAAAAATATAATTCATTCATAAAAAAACAACTGTATAAAAATCATGTTAACTCAATACATAAATTTATTTGAAATTAAATATTTTATGTTTTCACATAAATTTAAGTATTTGTAATCTAACTTCCAGCAAAAATAACAAAAAAACAAAAAACATTACACAAAAACTTGTATAAATTCAATTAAAAAATCAACACAAAACATCACATAAATTTAACATAATTAAAATAAAAACCGAAAGCTTAATTTTCTACAAAAATTTATTTTTCACAAAATTATTTTAAGTTTATGTTTAAAAAGGCATTATATTAAAATGTGGCATTTTGTTGACTATAATTAAGTTTAATTACTCTACAACAACTCATCAACTCAAATAAATATACCGACAATCCCTTTTCCTCATTAACATACAAAATAATTAGAGTTACCAAAAGATTACTAAATATTTCTATGTATGACTGACTGAACGATTGTCATAGACAAATAGACATTCTTTTTCAAAGCTTAGCCATCCCCATATATCAAATCTGCAAAATCTAAGACAAAAAGTTTAACTTCTTCTTTTGTGAAAAATTGTGTTATTAAATATCTATGGTGTGCTAACAGATTGTGACAACTTTATCATAATCATAATTTATAAACAAAAAAATCTAAAAAAAAAATTGTTAACTTTTTACTACATAAATAATTTAGTTATCCACTACAACAAGTGCCACACACAATCATTTTTGTGTTGCAGTTCTTTACCGCCCTCCTGCCACAGCTTTTTCATGTCTTCCATGATGTACCATGCTGCATTTAACGTCATAGTTTTGTAAACATCTTTTCAATTTTGTAGTTTTTGAACAAACTAAAGTCTTTACTGATAGAAATCTTGCATATTTTATAAAAAAAAAATCACAAAAAAGAAGTTTATTAGACTAACTTGATGTATTCTTCTTCTGTTTTAGATTTTTTTGGTTCGCTGTTGTTGTCTTTATGTCTGCCTGTGTGATAATTTAAAACATTGAAATGTTAATGTCATTTTTTGGCGTAGACACATTATGAAACAAATTCATTACAATCAGGTCTTTTAATGTTTAGACGTTTATAAATTGTAAAAAAGATATCAATTAAAATAAAGATCAGATTGTAAAGATATTATAAATTAGTTTTGGGAATTACTTTGGAAAATTGCATAATAACTAAAAAAAGTTATACTTTTAGGTTAAAGTTTAATTTAAACAATATTTGTTATTGAAAATTTGTAAAGATGTAAGCAAATCTTAAAAGCTTTTTAGTAGTTGTTTTATTTTTCAAGTTATTTTACAATTTACTTAACAGAATTAAAAAAAAACAGAAATGTTCAGATTTTTATTGTTAAAGCTTTCTCAGAGCTTTCATATTTTTTTTTGGAAATACTGTGTAATGTTGTTTAGTTTGATAACAAAAAACTTTAAAAACTGTAAACTTATAGCATTTACTTGAATAACAGATTTTTTATCAAAGCTTTCTCAGAGCTTTAATTTTTTTTAATTATTTAGTTAAAAGTTTTTTTTTTAAAGATTAGTAATTGTATAAAATCATCGTTCATGTACGCGAATTCTCTAATTTTTTAAACCATTTAATTCAAAAATGTGTAAAAGCTTTGAATATAACATTACCAAAGAGTTTTTAATAAAATTTTCTGGTGTTTTAGCGTAAAAACATTTTATTCAAAAAGGTATAAGAGCTTTTAAAATATTTTTTTTTAATATTTAAAAGCTTTTTATAACACACTTTAAAAGAGCTTTCATAAAATCATCGTTCATGTACGCGAATTCTCTAATTTTTAAAACCATTTCATTTAAAAATGTGTAAAAGCTTTGAGCATCACATTACCAAAAAGTTTTTATAAATTTTTTTGTTGTTTTAGCGTAAAAAATTTTATTTGAAAATGAATAAGAGCTTTCAAACCATTTCTTATAAAATTGTTGTTATTTTAACGTAAAAACAATATTTAAAAGTTTTTAAGTACACATTTTAAAAGAGTTTTTGAACGGTAAAACATTTTATTAAAAAATTAATAAGAGCTGCAAGATTTTTTTTTTCAAAATATGTAAGAGCTTTTAATAAAACATTTCAAAAGAGCTTTTAATAAAATGTTGTTGTTTTAACGTAAAAACATTTTATTCGAAAATGTATAAAAGTTTTTATATTTTTATTTTTTAATATGTAAAAGCTTTTAATAAAACACATTTCAAAAGAGCTTTTTATAAAACTTCTGTTGTTTTAACGTAAAAAAATTTTATTCGAAAATGTATAACTCAAAAGCTTTTAAAAAGCACTTGATATTTTCTTTGAATTGTGAAATATATTTTTGATACGTTACGCTTTTCGATCATCGAATTCAATTTAAAATTTTTTATTTCAAATCATTTGCAATTAAATTATTTGCTTCAATAGATCAATTTATTATTGAGATTGATTGAACAATTGCAAAAATTTTCTTGATAATCTTAAAAGCCTCAAAGTCTATACGAAAGCTTTTAATGTTTAAAGATTTTGAAGAACTTTATTCGAAAATATAAAAGAGCTTTCAAACCATTTTTTTTTCTAAATATGTAAAAGCTTTTAGTAAAATATTTCAAAAGAGCTTCTTATAAAATGTTCTGTTGTTTCAACGCAAAAACATTTTATGTGAAAACGTATTCATTAACAGCTTTTAGGAAGGACTTAATTTTTTTTAATGTAAAATGTGTTTGTGAAAGCTCTCACGATACGTTACGCTTTTTGATTACTAATTTTTAAAACAACTCAAAAACTTATATATAACATTTTAAATTGTTATATAAAGCTCTTTGTAATGTATTCTTGAAAGTTTTAACACATTCTCGAACTTAATGGTTTTATGTTAAGGTTTTTAATCATTCTTTTTTAAAACACCAAAACCACTCAAAACCTTAAAGACAATATTTTTAAATCAGTAATATTGTTTAGAAAGCTTCTAAGCCCGTGCGCATTTAATATTTTAATATTAAGCTTTTCATAAGTTTTTTACTTTAAAAGAGCTACAACCTCTTATCGAACATAATTTTTAAATAATATTTCGAAGCATTTGCAAATTAATTGTTTGCTTCAATAGGCAAATTTATTATTTAGATTGAACAATTGCAAAATTTTTCTCGACAATCTTAAAGTCTATAAGAAAGCTTTTAATGTTTAAAGATTTTAAAGAAAGCTTATATTGTTATCTTCTGAAAAGGTAATCCTGTATTATTTGTGTTTTACAATTTATTTTACATTAAAAGCTCACCAAACTCTAAAAATGTCTTGATTTCGAAAGCTTTCAAAAAATTAAATATTTTTAATAAAAGCTTTATGTTGAATTGTTTCCACAAACCCTTTTTCCCCCCTTTTTTATTTAAAAGCTTAAAGCTTTTGTGCATTTTTTTATCAATTAATTTTCTAACTTCATAATTTTATTTTCACTTTTCATTCCAGTGCTTTACAACAATTGCTGTTTTAGCTTGCCTGTCTTTTGTCTCGGCTGAGCCTCCAGTACCTCAAAATAATTACTTGCCCCCCAATCAGCAAGCACAACAACAACCCAACAGCAATTATCTACCACCCACCAACACTTATCAAGCCCCTAATAGCAATTACTTGCCTCCTCAACGTGGTGGTGCTGCTGGCGGTGCTCAAGTTCCCCAAAACAGTTATGGTGCTCCAGCTGTAACTTCGGCCATATTCCCTAAACAAGGTGGTGGTGCCGGAGGTGGTTATGCTGGTGGTGCTGCTGCTGGCGGTTATGGTGGTGGCAATCAACAACAAGGTTATGGTGGTGAAGAAAATTACGGTCCCGCTAAATACGAATTCAAATATGATGTCCAAGACTACGAATCTGGCAATGATTTCGGTCATATGGAATCTCGCGATGGTGATTTAGCTGTTGGCCGTTACTACGTTCTCTTGCCCGATGGTCGTAAACAAATTGTTGAATACGAAGCTGACCAAAATGGTTATCGTCCAACCATCCGTTATGAACAAGTCAATAATGGTCAAGGTGCCGGTGCTGGCGCTCGTGGTGGCTACAACAATGGCGGTGGTTATGATAGCAATGCTCAACAACAACAACAAGGCAAATTTGGTGGTTATCAATAAGGCTAACAAAAGTTTTTTTTTGTTATAAATTAGGCTTAAACAAAGAAGAGATTTTTTTTCATTTTAGTCGTTATGATTTGTAATAACTTAGTTTTAAATATTCATCAGAGTCTTAAAGGACGAAAAGCTTTTGAGTGATTTTAAACTTAAAAGCTTTTTATTGATACTTTTTTTCTTTTATATACCTCTACCTCTCTATCTCTTCTTATTTAATTTCATACATTTCTTCATTTAAAAAAAAAAAAGCCTTAGCCTTAAGCATTAACCATCATCAACTTGCCATAAAGCTTTTTCTTGTTGGTTATGTCTCACTCCCTTTTCATCCATGTGTGACAACAAGAAAAGCTTTTTCTTTTGTTGTGTTTATAATATTTAATTGTTTTAATGTAATTAATTATTTTTTGTGCTATCATCACCGTTACGTGCTTTCATTGTTCTCTTTATGTATATTTCAAAACTCTATTATGCTTACATACACACACACACAAATACACACGTAAATAAGCATATAAATCACACACAAACACATATATACATACCATTTTTAATCATTTAAATGTATAATTATGTATATTAAAATACTCATTATGTAATATTTTATAAAAAAAGCATAGAAATCATTAAAAAAAAAAAATCATGTAAAAATATTAATAAAAATAAAATGCATTTTTGTATAAAACAAAGTAATTTTTTTGAAAAAAAGTGTTTTTATTTTCTTACATTATTTAATAGTCAGCTTTAAAGCTTTTACAAATTTTAAAGTTTTAGGAGACAATTTGTAAGATAAAATTTTATTTTAGTTAAAATAAAACAAAAGTTTTATTAAAAGCTTAAGTTTCTATCGCTATTTCTGAAGACTCAAGGTAATTTTCTTTCAATAATTTTTTTTTAAGTTTCCTATTTTAAAGATTAGATTTTTTAAAGCATTTAATATTTTAGAGCTTAAAATGCATCTTAAAAAAATTTAAATGGAAAATTCAACAGAAGCTTCATTAAAAGCTTTTCAGAGTACGTAAATTCGTACAAAAAAAATCTTTTACCTAAAGAAAGAAGATAGTTTTCTTTTGTTAAAGATTTTAAAGCTTGAAAAATTATTTAAGCTAAAAATGTAAATTAAATATATTTTAAAGTTCTACCTAAAAGCTTTTGATCAATATTTAGCGGATAAGCACACATGTTATACTCGTAATAATAATAGGCAGTATCTAAATTTTCTTTGTGTTAAAAAACAGAGGTGTTAAACAGGGTTGGAATTATTTCATGTATGATGCGATTTTATTCAGACTCAGAACGCTTTTGATGGTGTTGATTGATTTTTTTTATTGTTTTGATAGACTCGGATAAAAATCTATATTTCACTTCGAAAGTGGAATTATATGGTCTACTCGTACAATGCAAAACGAATATTTTTTTGGATTGAAATCACTGTAAAAAATTAAAATCGAATTGTATTGAATTGCATGAAAATGGTTTCATTCCGATTTTTTTATTTTTACATTTTAAGAGAAAAACTTTTAAACCACTTTCCGAAAGAAGCATCACGGTTACATTAGTAATTGATAGGCAGCATTGCCTGAGTGTTGCTTCTTTAAAAAAAAAAAAGTTTTCAAGTACACATTTTAAAAGAGCTTTTGAAAGTAAAAACATTTTATTAAAAAATGAATATGAGCTGCCAAACATTTTTTGTTTCAAAAATAAGTAAAAGCTTTTAATAACACACTTCAAAAGAACTTTTAATTAAATGTTCTGTTGTTTTAACGTAAAAACATTTTATTCGAAAATGAATAAAAGCTTTTTTTTAATATTTAAAAGCTTTTAGTAACACATTTCAAAAGAGCTTTTTTAAACATTTCTGTTGTTTTAACGTAAAAAATTTTATTCGAAAATGTAAAAGCTAGTTGATATTCCTTTTTTAATTTCTGAAATATGTTGTTAATACGTTAAGCTTTCTGATCATTGGTTTTTAAAACAACAAAACAATTTCAAAGCCTATAGATAACACTTTAAATTATTTATAAAATTGTAGTATAAAGTGTGCAATGTGTTCCTGAAAGTTTTAACTTATTCTACAATTTAATGGTTTTACGTAAAGCTTTTTGATCATTGTTTTTTAAAACATCAAAACCACTCAAAAGCTTAAAGAAAGTATTTCTTTTGAATTTTTTTTTTTTATACCAAAAGATTTACAAACCTTATCGAAATCAATTTTTAATTATTATTTTAAATCATTTGCAAATAAATTATTTGTTTCAATAGACCAATTTATTATTGAGATTGATTTAATAATTGTAAAAATTCCTTGATAATCTTAAAAGCCTCCAAATCTATAAGAAGGCTTTTAATGTTTAAAGATTTTAAAGAATTTTATTCGAAAATGTATACGAGCTTTTAAAACATTTTTTTTTTAACTATGTAAAAGCTTTAAGTAAAACATTTCAAAAGAGCTTTTTATAAAATGTTTTGTTGTTTTAACGTAAAAACATTTTATTTGAAAATGTATTAATTAAAAGCTTTTAGAAAGCACTTAATTTTTTTTAAATATGAAATGTGTTTTTGAAAGCTTTAACGATACGTTACGCTTTTTGTTTACTGGTTCTTAAAACAACAAAACGGAATTGACTCAGACAGTGCCCTTGATTTTTACGTTTAAAATTATTGTTAGTGAATATAATATTGTTTTTCTGGCATAATATTACTTCATTTACTCAGCAATAACACAAAAAACATATAAAAATTACGTTCTTCAGAGGTTAGTTTAGTTTTTCAAGGGGTAACATTGTCCCTCTTAGGGTTTGCAAATAACCGCAGTTTTCCTTAACAGCGGTTACGGTTAAAATTCAAGCGATTAACCGCGGTTAACGGTTAACCGCACTCTTTTAAAATAATTTAAATTAAATTATTTTTTGACTAATAAAAACTTATAATAAAAGTATATTACAGATTTTAAGTAAAATGTAGACAGCGGAGAGTATAAAATTTGGGTTCTGGTGGGAGAAATTAATAAAAAAAGGTTTTCATTCCTATTTCAAAAAAGCTTCTGAGACATTTTTTCTGAAAAACCCCCATAGATTCTGAGACATTTTTTCGATTGAGCAATTTTCAGATTCTGAGAATATATTTTATTCAAAAAAGGTTCAATTGCTGAAATTTTTTTTATAGCAATAGTTTTAGATTCTTAGATTTTTTTCTGTAGAAAAACAGAAAAAAAAGTCTCAGATTAAGAAATATTCCTTCTATAGGAAATGTCTTAGATGCTGGGATATATATTTTTTTAAAAACTTTTTCGGATTCTAAGTATTTTTTTTTATAGAAAAAGTTTTAGGCTCTGAGACATTTTTTCAATATAAAATTATTCAGATTCTGAGGCATATTTTCTAAAGAAAGTCTCAGACTATGAGACATATTTTCATTAGAAACTGTCTCAGATTATGGGACATTTATTCTACAGAAAAATTTTCAGATACTGAAATATTTTTGCAATATAAAATGTTTCATATTATGAGGCATTTTTTGTATTTATGGCCGCTGTTCCAAAAAAAGTAATTCACATAAAAAATGTGAAAATGAAAATTTCCGAATTTTTTTGGTGTTCTAGATTTCACATCCGAATTTCTTTTTCGTTTTGTTTCATATAAATAAAATTTGGTGAAAGTAAAACGAATGCATTTTTTTCCTTAAAATTTTTAAATTTAAATTATTCGATTTCAACTTCAAATGAAAACGTGATCAACAAAACACTAAACTTGATTTCATGTGATTCGGAAATTTTCATATGAATTGAAAAGTTGTGAAAGACAGAAGAGAGGCCTATATATTTTTTTATTATTCGTTGTTCCTTTTTTCATTGTTTTTTTCTAAAACAAAAAAACTCTTTTTTCCTAAAAATTGGATTGTAATTACATTAACCGTAACCGCATGATTTTTAATGCGGTTACGGTTACGATTAAAACCGCATTGCAAACCCTAGTCCCTCTTGGTCCGATTTTGCCCATTTACGAGCTTAAGGTGGGTAGCAAGACGGACAGGCATAATAGAACGTCTTAGAATCGATCACGTTTTAATAATTTAAATACTTTTTTGGGTCCCTAACCGATAATTCGATGCGTTACACACAGATTGACAAAGTGAGTGTATCCCATATTGTAGTTGGAGGGTATAAAAATATTGGAAAACTTTGGAAAATTCGGCAAATTGTTAAACAAGATTCGGGAAAATTTCAAAAGAATTCAAAAACAAAATAAAAATTTGAATAAAACATTAAAAAAAACAGGAAATTTTGAAGAACTGTGACGGATATTTTTGATTACTGAAGTAGCTTCATATTTTGTTTGTGATTCGGCACACTTTACTTGCTTTTCAACCATGTATGCCAAATAGCCAGTTAAATTTCAATGGGTCAACAGACTTCATTTATTCAAAACTATTTCTATGCGGACCGTTTGAAGTTTAAACTTGTTATAAATCTTTGAGTTTTATAGATCAATAAATATTGAAATATTAAAATCAATCAACATCACACATATTAATATTTATTGATATTAACTGCGTTTATAATATCTTCTTTTAAATAAACTTGAAGAAAATATTGTAAATTTTCATATATGTATTACACCGTACGACAGCCAATATTAAACATGAACCGCATGATATACATACGTCTGAAAGTAGAAATCAAATGGAGTAAAACTGCATTTACAGTTTTTAATTTTGTAATCCTGTTTCCTTTTAAAAGGACTTTAAAGTTTTAAAGGATTAAATTTTTAAAAATATTTTTTAAATATTTGTTCTTGTCTTAAAATGTTACTATTTATGGCAAATGAAAGAGGAAAGAATCTTCCCTAATTTTTTAGATTTTTTTTTATTTTGCCATAACAGGAAAAATAATGTGAATAATGTTATTTCAAATCTTTATCAAAATAATTCGTTAAAAATTTTAAATGATATTTAAGAATAAAGTTTTAAAAGGGCATTACTTACCTCCTTTTTTCCTGATATGTCAAAATAATAAAATGGGAAAATTAGTCACCATTAATGGCATCATTTGCCAACATAATGCCACCCTAGAAGAAATAGAAATATTAAAAAAATATTTTACAAAAATTTAATCCGCTAAAACTTTGAAGTCCATTTAAAAGGAAACAGGATTACGAAATGAAAAACTGTAAATGCAGTTTTACTATATTTAGTGTCTAGTTTCAAACGTATTTTAACCAGTTCATGTTTAACGATATTATTTTTGTAGGACGGTGTTATCATAAATATATCTTCAAATATATCAATATAAAATGCTAAACGAAAAAATAAAATTACTAACAAAATGTTGGCCTATAACATTAATTAAAATAATTTAAAAAAACCAATTATGTAAATTTTATTGATACAATTTAAAATATATTAAAATAAATGAAAGTTTTATAATTTAATAAAAACAAAACATAAATCATGACCTTGTCATACATATTTAAATTAAAAAAATAAATATGCAATTTTTTTGTGATAAATGAAGAAGTTTTGTTTTATTAATAGTTTGATTTTAACCGAAATCACAAAAGTGTAACGGTTTTTTTTATATTAATGAAAATTAATAATGTTTTTTAACAACAACAAAAAAAAAAACTTAAAATAAAAACTTAAAACAAACAAGTAAATTGTTATTAATAATATCAAAATATTTTAAGTGATTTTAATGATGATTTTGAAAAATCATCTTAAAATGACTCAACACTTCAGCTATCACGTTTTAAATATTGAAATGTATAAAAAAAATAATTAATAAAAAAGTAATTAGTTAATGATTACTTGACAA
The DNA here is from genome assembly GCA_963921195.1 of Pegoplata infirma. Taxonomy (NCBI): domain Eukaryota; kingdom Metazoa; phylum Arthropoda; class Insecta; order Diptera; family Anthomyiidae; genus Pegoplata; species Pegoplata infirma. The sequence goes on along the minus strand of OY992538.1, from coordinate 230,958,171 downwards.
TGATTTGTTAAGTATACCAATTCATATGACACTGAGGAAGTTTAAAAATTGAAAATGATGAAGAAACAAAGAAATAAATATAAATATGTATGTGGATTTAAAAATGTAGCAAAAATTAATAAAATCGATTATAAAGTGTGCTATTCTTTTTTTAAGAGATTAAACACAATTTTCAAAATCGATGTTAAGGCGGAAAAATCTTAAATAGGAGTAAAAATAAGTTTGTGAAATTTTCCAATCAATCGCTTTAGTTTGGATCATAACATCATTATTTCCATAGTAAAATTCATAAATGTAGTCAGAAGAGTAATCAAAAATAAAATATATAGGTACCACATTATGTGTTCATAAACCATTACAAAAGATTAACAAAAGAAAACAAAACTAACTCAAATTAGCTCCATTTAGCCCCCATTAAGGTGTAAAATAAAATTAATATTGCAATCATTACACTTAAACAAATTTTGTAGGTATAAAAAACATAAAAACACTGTTGAATCCAATAAGTGAACAATGCAAACATATTTTTCAACATCAAAATTTTTACCCAGATTTTTTTTTTTACAAAAAAAAAAAATTCGTCAAAATTAATTTCTTGTACTAATTTTAACAAAAAATGTTTGGAAAATATTTTTTTAAACAACATTTTTCGCAATAATTTTTTATACATTGTGAAGATTGTCAATATATTAGGCAAGGCCGAAATTAACTCTTTGTAAAAGTTTTGGAAATTGAAAAAAAAGTATATTTTTTAAAGAAAAATAAGAACAAGTAAAAAAGCTAAAATCGACCTTGCCAAATATATTTGGGGCATTCCATGTCAAATCGGACACTTTGAAAAAAATTTTTTTTAGATTTTCCCAATTTGTTTACAGTTTTTAGTACCCTTCGAAAACTTCTTCGTGGTAAATTTTCAGATTTTTTTGAAGACCCGTTCAAAAGATATCGAATTTTTGAAAATTGGTAGTTTGTTTCTTTACTCAAACTTCTTTTACTCATAACTTCTTCAATAATGGTTCAAATTTAAAATTTTTTTTTTTTCAAAATTTTTGTTTTTTTACGTACTTTTCAAAAAATAATCCCAACAAATTTTTAAACGCTCTAGTATGCGATTTTTAAGTTTTAAAATTTAAATCTAATTTTTGAAAATGTTTGTACTCTTTGATTTTTTTGAAATTTTTTTGTGTAAAACTTCTATCGATTCTACAATTTTTTTGCCCAGGAGGATAATGGGATAACGATTAGTACTATTTTTTAAAATTTTTTTAAAAAAATTTATTGTAATTTTTCAATCTTAAAATCATTTCTTCTGCTCGAATGGTGCGTCATAGAGGGATCCTTTATAAGACCGCCCCTATTAATTTTGTCGTCTTAACATTTCTTTGGAACAAACCCTATCTCCAATTTCTAAGGGGGCTCCCACACAAAACGACATTTTTTTAAATTTGCTCTAACTGCCCTAATAGTACCCTTAGAGCAACAAAATATATGACCGATCCACAATATTTTTTTAGTCCAAACATTTTTTCTGAACACACCTACCCTCTATCTTTAACTGTTAAGGCGGTCCCCATACAATTTTTTTTATTTTTTGTAAATTTGTTTTATTTAATCAGCTTCTACCGGTCCAATGGTGCGTCCGAGAGGGGTCATTAGTGAGACCGACCCCCATTTATTTTTACCCTACAACATTTTTTTAAAACATACCTACGCCCTATATCCACTCCCTAAGTAGACTCCCATACAAATAACAGTTGGAGCAAATTTTATAAAAATGTAATTTTGAATGGAAGCCTACACAGAAAAAAATATGGAGGAAACAAATTTGAGTAATCACTTGTTTAATTTTTTAAAAAAAATTTGAGTAATTTTTTAATTGACGCAATTAAAAATTTACTCAAAAATTTAAAATAAAATTTGAGTAAATAATTTAATACAAATTTAATATTTTTTTTTATTTATTTTTTTTTTCTCTTGGTGTTTTGAATTCTCATTTAGTTTATTGTTTTTTGTATATGTATATGAAAGTTTGAAATCATCTTTATAAAATTTTACTTTGTCTTGAAGACATAAGTATATTTGGTAAAGTTTGTAAAAGCAATTTTTTTGGAAAAAAATTTAGAAACTTTTTAAACTTTTTAAAAAAATAATTTGATACATTTTGAGTAAATTTTTACTTGACACAATTAAAAAGTTACTTAAAAATATTAAAAAATTTTAAGTAAAGATTTAATTGTGTGAATTAATAATTTACTCAAATTTTTTATTAAGCATTTAATAATTTTTTATTAAAAGTTTACTCAATACTATTAAATCGTTTACTGGTGGAAAATTGAGTAATTTTTTACTCAATAGTATTAAAAATTTACTCAAATTTTTTTTTTATTTTTTTCTGTGTACTTAGGAAGTGGAGATATGGCGTAGGTATATTTTAAAAAAAATGTTGTAGGGAAGAAATAAATGGGGGTCGGTCTCACTAATGACCCCTCTCGGACGCAAAATTGTATGGGGACCACCTTAACAATTAGAGGTAGAGGGTAGGTGTGTTCAGAGAAAATGTTTGGACTAAAAAAATATTGTGGGTCGGTCATATATTTTGTTGCTTTAAGGGCACTATTAGGGCAGTTAGAGCGGTTGGAGCAAATTTTAAAAAATGTCGTTTTGTGTGGGAGCCCCCTTAGAAATTGTAGATAGGGTATTAGTTTGTTCCAAAGAAATGTTAAGACGTAAACATTAATGGGGGTCGGTCTTATAAAGGACCCCTCTATAACGCACCATTGGAGCAGTAGAAATGATTTTAAGCTTGGAAAATTACAATAAAATTTTTTAAAAAAATTTTAAAAAATAGTAATAATCGTTATCCCACGATCCTCCTGGGCAAAAAGTTTGTAGAATCGATATATGTTTTACACCAAAAAATTTCAAAAAAAATCGAAGAGTGCAACATTTTCAAAAATGAGATTTAAATTTTAAAACTTAAAAATCGCATACTAGAGCGCTTTTAAGAATTTTTTGGGATTTTTTTTTAAAGTACGTAAAAAAACAAAAATTTTGAAAAAAAATTTTGAAATTTGGACCATTATTGAAAAAGTTATGAGTAAAAGAGGTTTGAGTAAAGGAACAATCTACCAATTTTAAAAAATTCGATATCTTTTGAACGGGTCATCAAAAAAATCTGAAAATTTACCACGAACGAGTTTTCGAAGGGTACTAAAAACTGTTAACAAATTGGGAAAATAAAAAAAAAAAATTCAAAGTGTCCGATTTGACATGGAATGCCCCATTTATATCCTCACAATCTAAAAAAAGTTTATTTGCAAAAAAAAAAAAAGTTTGAAAAAAAATCCACGAAAAATTTTTTTTGGTGAAAAAAAAAATTCGGCGAAAATTTTCTTTTTGTAAAAAAATATGTTTGTACTTGTTTAAATACAATTTGGTGATCAATTCTGTTCACATGTGTCAACCAGCAGCCGAATAAAAGCATTTTGTATTTTTAGGTTATGTTGAATGTACCAAAATTTTGGAGGTGTTTTCTACATTTTCGTTCAAATGCAATACCAAACTACTTAGGGCAACAACAAGTAATTATGGTAATTCTTATGGTGTTTTCTTTTCTGGCAAAAAATGTGCCTTTATTTTGCATTTCGCACCAAAAATTATGTTTTTGTGTTCTTATCTAAAAAATGTCAACCCTTATAAAGAATATCGTGTTCTTTTCTAAAAATGTCTGCCCTATAAAGTGCAAAAAAGTTGCACTTTTTACCCCGTAAAAAATCACGGGGTTGAAATTGCCTTATACAACAGCTGACTTTCTATGTTGTTTTCTCAAAACAGCTGTTAAAAAATACAGGGCAGAGTATTTCTGGATGTTGTGTTCTATTCCAGTCAAATAAAATGCAAGTTTTTGAAGGTGTGAGTTAAATATTTTAAAAATGTATACCCTAAAAAGGCAAACATTTTTTTTCAGAAAAGAAATCACCATTAGTTATATCTGTTTAATACTTTGACCGTGATCACCATCCGTCCACAGATGGACAGACAGACGGATGTCTTCGCTAAAATGTCTTAAAATCGATCACTGATCAATAATATATACATTATGGGGTCCTAGACCGATATTTCGATGAGTTACAAACAGAATGACAAACTTATATATACCCTCTATCACTAATTGTAAGTGGAGATATAAAAACAAGTAAAAAAGTTAAATTCGGCCTTGCCGAATCTAGTGATACCCTCCACAAAAAAAAATAAAAAAAACTATCCGCGAAAAAAAATTTTGGTAAAAAAAAATCCGCGATTTTTTTTTTTTTTGTGAAAAAATATGTTCGTACTTGTTGAAATACCATTTGGTGTTCAATTATGTTTACATATGTCAACCATAAGCCGAATTAAAGCATTTTGTATTTTTAGGTTATGTTGAATGTATTGAAATTTTTGAGGTGTGCTTGCATTTTCGTTCATAACTTTTGAAACGCTCAACCGATATCGCTCAAATGCAATACCAAACTTCTCGGGAGAACTTCCAATATATATGTTAAGTTTCAGTCATCTCTGTGCAATATTTTGTACGCGAGAGCATTTTCCACAGACAGACAGACGGACATCGCTAGAATGACTTAAAATCGATCGGGCATCATGAATATATATACTTTATGGGGTCCTAGACCGATATTTCGATGAGTTACAAACGGAATGGCAAACTTATGTATATATACCCTCTATCACTAAGTGGAGGGTATACAAAAATATTATTAAACAACAAACATAACTGTTAAATTTTTCTAAGTGTTTACTTACTAATAAATTTAAATTTATTTAAAAATATTTAAGAAAAAACTGCATCTTTTTGAAAAAGTAACAAAAACAAAAAAAAGATCATGTGCATGAGCCCTTGAAATTATGCTTAACTAAACGTGAAACACGGTTTTTTATTGAAATATATTTTTTTTTTTTTGTTACTGCTTTGTTTATTTAAATATTTATGTATTTCAGTATAATAAGAAAATCTAAACCCAATTTTAATATTTTAACATTGTATTTTTTAATAACTACAAACAAAAATACAATACAAAACATTTTATAATAATAAAAAACAAAAAAAAAAAACAAATCATGAATTTGCAAGAATGTTTTGAATTTTGGATTTTTTTATAAATTTTTAACACAAATCTTTATTACAACATAATTTCAATAAAAGCTTTTTTAATAACGGCTAAACAGAGGAAGCTCGGTTTAATGAATTATATATTAGCAGTCTTATTATTAGAGATGAGATTTCCATGTCGATAGTCTAAAAACGATATCGATCAATTATATTTCCGCATCAAGAAATTTCCGTTAAAATGCCATCAATTTGTTTTTGCATATTTTGGTGAAAATGCATATTTTTTTGATATTTTGGTTTTAAATGCATATTTTGTGCATGTTTCCAATTTTAAAGTGCATATTTTTGCATATTTTGGCATAAATTAGCAAAAACATAAGTTGAAATTTATATGTTTCACAAACTGTTTAAAATTTTAAAAAAATTATTTTGAAATAAAGAAAAATTTTTTTTATTATTTAAAATTATTTTTATAGATTGTTTTAATTTATAAAAAAAAAATCTTGCTTACAAACAGTTTTAAATGTTACTATTCAAACCTTGCGTTATTTTCTACTTTTTTAGAAGTTTTTCGCATGAAAACAAGATTTTTATTGCACAAATTTTATTTTTTAGTGCATATTTTTAGGTTTTTTGGTGGATATTTTAAATTGTTTAGCGCATATATTAAGCGCATATTTTAGATTTTTTAGTGCATGAAAATCTAATCCCTACTTATTATAGTGATATTTTTTAGCTTTATAAAAAAAAGTACTATTTAAGTACTTTTTATAAAAAAGAACCATGTACTGACATTTTATAAAAAAAGCACAATTTCAGTAATTTTTACTACTACTATTTTAGAATCTTTTTTAAATAAAGTAGGAAAACTATTTGAAGTACCTTTTATAAAAATTACTAATACTGTTTATAAAAAAATATTTTAGTTCTTTTTATAAAAAGTACTATTTTGGTACCTTCATAAATAATTTATGTTTCAGTTAACGATTTAGTTTGGAAGTAGGTTTCGATAAATAAATGGAAGTTGGAATAGGCCCGGCACTTCAGTTTTTTTTTATAAAAAAGTGAAATTTTATTACTTTTTAAAAAGGACTTTAATAGTACTTTTTTGAAGGAAAAAAGTACCACATATTTATATTATTTATTAGGCACATTTTATAAAAATTAAATTTTTGTTTTATTTTTATAAAAAGTATTATTTTAGTACTATCGTGGTAAATTTTATAAAAAGTAGTATTTAGGTACTTTTTTTAAATAGATATTCTTTTGATAATTTAAATAAAATAGTACTTTTTATAAAATTTTTACTACTATTTTTTTGTTTGTTATTTTGTTATACTATTTTAGTACTTTTTTTATAAAAATCACTATTTTTTTAATAAAAAAGTACTAAATCTACTAAAAGTATCCTTTTTAAAAATAACTATCTTGGGACTGTTTATAAAAAAGAACTTTTTATAAAATTTTTGCTACTATTTTTTTGTTATTTTTAAATTTAGCACTTTTTTATAAAAATTGATTTTTTATAAATAAAAATTTAAATTTTATAAAAAGAAATGTAAATTTTATAAAAAGAACTGTTTAGTTACTTTTTGGAAATTAAAGTACAAAATTATAAAAGTACAATTTAGGTACTTTTTTAAAAAAAGTACTCTTTTGATACTTTAAATAAAAAAGTACTTTTTATGAAAAGTACTACTTTAGCACTTCCATAGATCACAGATCACGACAATAAACAAAAAATCAAAATCGCTTCAGCAGTAAATATATGGTCGTCAATGGTTTAAAAAAGTATTATTTTAGTACTTTTTATGAAAAAAGTATAACATTTTTATTAGTTTTTTTGGCACATTTTATAAAAAAATAAAAAATTTTTGGTTCCTTTTATAAAAAAATGCTATTTTAGTACTATCTCGGTAAATTTTATAAAAAGTATTTTTTTGAAAATAAAGTAGGTACCAAATTATAAAATTACGATTTAGGTATTTTTTTTTTTAAAAGAAGTACTCTTTTGGTACTTTAAATAAAAAAAGCACTTTTTACAAAAAGTACTATTAGAGATGGTTACGGGTTGTGTTAATGTTAGTTAATACTTAAGAAAGTTAAAAAGGAAATCACTCGTATATTTTTGTTGCGTAAAGATGTTGCTATCACTGTTGCCAACTATTTTTAACCAAAAACCTCTAAATTTCACTAAAAAAGCGCTAGAAACCGCCAAAAATACATTTAGCGGGAAAAATTTTAAATTCTCCCGCTAAATTACGAAAAAAAGTGCTGAAAACTGAAAAACTTGGCATTTTTGATTGACAAAAAAGAAAATTAAAAAAAAACCTGCAGATTATTTTTTTCTACAATTTTTTTTTTCTACTCAAAACACGCAAGAAACCGCCGAAAAAAATTTAGCGGGAAAATATAAAATATGCCCACTAACAAAAGTTACAAAAAAAAAACGCTAAAATTGGACAAACTTGGCAAATTTCGATTGAAAAAAAAAAAAAAAATTGGAAAAAAAAACTCTAAATTTTTCCCACTAAATCCAAACAAAAAGCGCTAGATTTTCCCGCTAAAGCACCGTTTCCGCTAAAACCAATTTTCCCCCGCTAAGTCCAAACAAAAAGCGCTAGATTTTGCGGAAAAACCTCCAACTTGGCAACAGTGGTTGCTATGCATGTTTTTGTAAAAATGTTTTTTTTTTTGTAAAAAAGTCGTAATATCTTTCAATCGTTATAGTAAAACTCATCAAACCATGTTTCCACTGTACTTAAAATATTTTCCAAAAAAAAAAAAACACTTGCCAAAAAACTAAAATTAAATTTAAAAAATTTGAAATTCAAAACCATGTTAAGGTGTGTGGTGGTAGTGTTGATGGTTAGAGGATTTATTTTTTAGATTTTGATGGGTCAATGTTATTTTTCTATGACTAGACTTTTAGTAACGATTTGTAACAATAAACTCTTTTAAAAATTAAAAATAAAAAAAAAAAAAACTATAATAAAATTTGTTTTAGAAAATTATAAGAGTACTAAAACTCTAGTGTTTTGAATTTCACGATTTTTATGTTAATTTGATTTTTATTTTATTTTTCGGTATATTTTTATTTAAACAATTTTATTATCATTGATTAAAGAGATTCTCTTCACTTCACCAAAAATCGAAAGTGTAAAATAACAGCTTTTTTTTAAAAAACTTCAACAAAAAATATCATTATCTTTTAAGTTAACATTAAAAATATAAAAAAAGGTAATTATGTACTGCCACTTATTTAAAATTGTGTAACAATTTTTATATATTGATTTTTAAAATACTATAAACATTCCATTATTATCATTATCATCATAATATCATCAACACCATCATTAAGCTATTAGGAAAACAATTTCTGTTATAGATTTATTTAATTTTTTTGTTTGAAATTTTTAATAATGACACTTGACACCAATAACAAGTGTAAATATTTTTTCAAAATTGTTACAATTTCTTTTGCGTGTCTTTACGCGCATGCACTACACACACTAAATATTAAAGTTTCCTCTTTAAATATTTTTTATTTTTAATGTCAATATGTCTGGCATTTGATTTGATTTTTTTAGCCTTACCTTAGGTGTAAGAAAATGTCAATTATGTACCATAATGTTTTAATATACAAAGTATTTAAAAAATTTTTCAAAGATAAATTTTTTTTTTAATTTAAGAGTCTGCAGTAACAGAATTTTTGACTTAACACTTTTTGTTGATATTTAGACGACTTAGCCGACACGTGTCTCGTCAAGATCTTGTCAACGTAAAACTAGTGCCCTCCTGGAGTAAAACTGCGTTTACAGTTTTTCATTTAGTGATCATTTGTCCCTTTTAGAGGACTTTAAAGTTACAAAGGACATTTTAATTTTAAAAATTTACTTATCCTACGATGCTGAGGTAAAAACCAAATAAAAGAGAAGTCTCCTCAATAACGTCCTTTTAAAATTTTGTCCTTTAATATCCTTGAGAACTTTTAGCCATTTCTTTCAGAAAAAATATATGTGAAGAACTTTTAAGTATATGCACCAACACGTTGTTAAAATTTATACTTTTAATTAACATGCTCTTTAAAACTTTAAAGTCCTATAAAAAGCCAAATGATCACCGAATGAAAAACTGTAAACGCAGTTTTAGTCCAGGGGAGCTAGTTTCACGTGTATAGGGTCTGGTAAGAAGCTAAAATTTGTTTGTAATCGGTGTAAGCGTATTAAACTAAAATAAGTGAGAGTGTTAAATTCGGCTGTGCCAATCTTTTATACCCTCCAAAATGTAAAAAAAAAATTAAAACAAAAATTTGTCAGGGGCGTATCTTTTTTTTTGGGGGGGGGGGGGGTTGATAAGGTCAGTGGGGGACGTTGAGAGCACCTTCCCATCGCAATAAATATACCAAATGTTTCATTTACTTAACAAAAATACAAAAAAACATGTAAAAAAGTGTATTTTTTTAGAGGTTGGTTTAGTTCTTCAAGGGGGAACTTTTTTCCCCCTGGTCGGATTTGGCCAATTTCCGAACTTAACCTGCCTAGGAACACAAGACATATTTGTGCCAAAATTGAGGGATCTAGCTCTTTTATTTTGGACTGCATCGTGTTAACTACAGACGGACGGACGGACGGACAGACGGACGGACGGACGGACGGACGGACAGACGGACGGACGGACGGACGGACGGACGGACATCGCTAGAATGTCTTAGAATCGATCACTGATCAATAATATATATACTTTATGGGATCCCCGACCGATATTTCGATGCGTTACACACGGAATGACAAAGTGAGTATACCCCCATACTGTAGTTGGAGGGTATAATGTTCTTGGGTATAATGTTCTTGTTGTAATACTCAATGAGTGTAGAGTTGAATATATACTAATATTTTGGTTTTGCACAATAGCGATTTTTATTAAAATTCCCTTCCTTCTTGTAATATAGGGTTTTAATATTTTACCGAATAGTCTTGGCAAGATCTAGCCAACATATTTAAATTTAAAACAGAAAAATAATTTTCTTGAAAATTGAACTTTGAGAATATCATGTTAAGTAAAGCAAAATTGCCTCGAGCTTAAATAACCATACTCAAAATATAATATTTTAATTGTCAAATAAAATAATTTGTATTCTTTAATAAATACTACAAAAATTATTAACATTATTTTTTACACCAAAATAAAAGCGATAACACTGTGCAACACGATTTTGTATCTTGGATGGGACCAAAAAAAAAATTAAAGTATACCAACAGTAGAGCAAAACCCCCTTAGCTCGAGTTCTTTTTTTATAGCCCACTGAAGTTTTTAAATTTTTTTCAAAGGCGTTTTGAATAAGTCAAAAAATAAGTATAAAATTTAGTTCTATTGGTAAACTTTCATTTTTTTTGGTCCCGTTCAAGATACACTCGAAGACAACAAATTTGTTGCACAGTGTAATTAATTTCCCAAATTTTTACAAGTTTTTTCGAAAAAAATTGTAATAAAAACAATCTTTGATAACCACTAACTAAAAAAAATTAGAAGGGGCGTTTTCTTTTTGGAGGAGGGGGCTGGGCGGGAAAAGTTGGAGGAAACCTCCCCCTCGCGATACATGTTGAAAAATGGATAAATTTTAGTTTTTGCACTTAATAAAATGTTATGATTTTTTATTTTTTTTTATATCCACGCCCCAAAGAGGGGGATAAAAGAAAAATGGACTTCCGTGATTCAATTGGCACAAGTTCAGGTCGATTAACTTTATATGGGTCAAAAATATTTATTTATTGAGAAAAATATTTAAAACAAGTGAGTGTTAAATTCGGCTGTGCCGAATCTATTATACCCTCCAAAATGTAAAAAAATTAAAAACAAAAATTTGTCAGGAGCGTTTCTTTTTTTGGGGGGGGGGGGGGGGTTGATAGGGTCAGTGGGGGATTGAGAGCACCTTCCTATCGCGATAAATATACCAAATGTTTCGTTTAATTAACAAAAATACAAAAAAAAACATGTAAAAAAGTGTATTTTTTTAGAGGTTGGTTTAGTTCTTCAAGGGGGAACTTTTTTCCCCCTGGTCCGATTTGGCCAATTTCCGAACTTAACCTGCCTAGGAACATAAGACATATTTGTGCCAAACTTGAAGGGTCTAGCTATTTTATTTTGGACTGCATCGTGTTAACTACAGACGGACGGACGGACAGACGGACGGACGAACATCGCTAAAATGTCTTAGAATCGATCACTGATCAATAATATATATACTTTATGGGGTCCCCGACCGATATTTCGATGCGTTACACACGGAATGACAAAGTGAGTATACCCCCATACTGTAGTTGGAGGGTATAAAAATAGCGATTTTCTGTGGTATCTTTAGTTTTTCAAGGGGGAAATACACTCAAAATATTTTGTAGGCAAAAACAATTGAAAAATATATTTAAAACAAGTGATAAAACATTTGAAAACTATCCCAGTAATTATTCATTTGTTTTAACAAACATCAACATTTATTTTTTACTGTTAATAAAATTTTAAAAAATAAATAATATTGAACATTAAAAAATAACGTCACTTTCATTTTTTTACCAACAAATTCGAAAAATATAACCAACAAAAACATTAAAAATTAATGATTGTTGTGTTATTTTTACCAACAAATTCCAAAAAAAATACCTACGAAAACATTAAAAATTAATGATTTCGTAGGTTATTTTTACAATTTTTCTATTGAATTTTATTTTAAAAAATTTTGAATAATTTTTTTTTGGGAATCGATCCCGCAATCATCTACATTTTGGCCATACCCTTCGTGTCAAAGTCACTTGATAAAAACATGTTTTTATATTTCTATAAATAATTTTTAGAATTTCTTTTCTAAAAAAAATAACCCACAAAGTAGGTAAAAACTAATGATTTCTCATCAAAAAATACCGACAATTCAAAAAAAATCCTTACACAAATCATGAAATATTAAAAGAAAAATCCGATATTTTTACTTATTGAACAAAAATAAATGACTTTAAAAATTAAATGCTAATGAAAGTCATTATTTTTTATGATGTTATTTCTGAAAAAACGCACAGAAGTAGTCGTTATTAAAAACATTAAAGAAAAGTTGTTGTCTTAAAAAACAACTAAACGTAAAATTATTTAAACAAATTGCAAACAGTTAACGACATAATTTTTTGAATGAAGAGTTTGAGCAATTATTTTTTATAAATTTTAATTAAAATAATTAGTTAAGCTCAAGGTCTAAGTTGTTTAATAATTTTTTTATTTATTTAAATTATCAATATTTCGCTAACCTCTGGTTAGCATCATCAGGCATAAAGAGGAACAATAATAAAAAACACGTAACACAATGTTTTACATTTAAAATTGCACTTTGCCTGATGATGCTAACCAGAGGTTAGCGAAATATTGATAATTTAAATAAATAAAAAAATTATTAAACAACTTAGACCTTGAGCTTAACTAATTATTTTAATTAAAATTACAACAAAAGGTCGAACAAAACACATATTGATTATTTTTTATAAATATTTTCGATTCTGAAGCAATCAACCTCATCAACAAACTACCAGATTCTAATATAGTATTCCTAAAAAAAAAAACAAACAAGGGAAGTATCTCAATCAAACGATTTGCATGAAACTTGAAAAAAATTATATAAAAGAGACAATTCTAAGGTTAGGGTGTCTCGGCTCATTAGATGTATTGAGAATTTAGGGGTTCAAAAAATGGGGCAAAATGTGTCGAAAAGTTTCGTTTTTATACCCTACACCACTCTGTGGTACAGGTAATAATGAGTTTGTGCTGATGTTTGTAACTACCCGAAATATTGGTCCTAGATCCACTTTTAATTATACCGATCGACTTAGAATAACTTTTTAAGTCATTCTATCGATGTCCGTCCGTCCGTCTGTCTGTCCGTCCATGTAAACGTTGTAAACACGATACAGGTCGCAATTATAAATCGATTTGTCTAAAATTAGAAACTTAAGCTTCGTATGGCCTAAGGTTGATCCTTAGGCCTATTAAAATTGGAGAAAATCGGTCCATGTTTAGACCTAGTCCCTATACGAAGGGGGCTCAAATTTTGGCTTAAATGACTCTAAAAACGTATTATAATAGATATCCTTTCGAAATTTGGCAGGTAAACCTTTTTCGTATTCAGTAACAACCATTCCGAATTTCAAAGAAATCGGACCAGTTCTTCTTGTAGCTTATACTTTTCTTATTTGTTTTTTTTTTTTTTGATTTTTCAGCCATTTCTTTTTAAGATGCTATATGATGTTTCCATATAGGAAGAAAGTTTTTTTCAATGCCCATCCAACGGTGACCTTGAAAAAATTCGTCTTCGTTAAATATTTTTTCATAAAAATGTGTAAATTTTGGGGGTGTTTATGTGAAGACATAGACCTACGATATCCATATGAATACGAAATATTTTTTTTTTTTAATTTAAGTCGACACGTATTTTTGCTCTAGATGATAGTCCTGTTAGTTCGGGAGTTATCGATATTTTCCCTTAGGTCCACACTGTTTCATAAGGGGACAACGAAATTTTTAAACACTGATATGGCCGATAAGCCAAGACACACCAACCTAAAAATTGTCTCTTTTATATATCGAGGGGCTCCTGTAGGTTAGTTGGTAGCGTGCTAGCCTTTGAAACTGGGGGTCGTGGGTTCGATTCCCACCAGTTTCAAAGGCTTGGTTTTTTCGCTACAACGAGATGACGGTCATTGTTACCAGTTCTCGTTTAGGTTGAAATTATTAAAAATATATTGTTGTCAGACACCGAATTTTAAAAACCGAAAACACAAAAAAAAAAATTATATTGAGGGCGAATATTCAAAATTTGCTATCGGCAGTGTAATAACATAGCAGATAGCAAGTTTTAAATATTCGCCCTCGATATATTTTAAGTTTCAGGCAAATCGGTTTATAAGGGTTGAGATACATTCATTGTTAGAAAGAATTATTGTCCTTTTTGTTATGATAAATTCTTAAATTCGTAACATTTTTTCCAAGAAAAGTTTTCAGTTTCTCAGACAAATATCAGAAATATTATTGAATTTTGAAATTTTTTTCTCACTTTAAAATCAGTTTTTATACCCTCCACTCTAGTGATAGAGGGTATATATAAGTTTGTCATTCCGTTTGTAACTCATCGAAATATCGGTCTGGGACCCCATAAAGTATATATATTCATGATACCCGATCGATTCTAAGACATTCTAGCGATGTCCGTCTGTCCGTCTGTCTGTCTGTGGAAAATGCTGTCGCGGACAAAATATTGCACAGAGATGACTGAAACTTAACATATTTATTGGAAGATCTCCCGAGAAGTTTGGTATTGCATTTGAGCGATATCGGTTCAGCGGTTCAAAAGTTACGAACGAAAATGTAAGCACACCTCAAAAATTTCAGTACATTCAACATAACCTAAAAATACAAAATGCTTTAATTCGGCTTCTGGTTGACATATGTGAACATAATTGAACACCAAATGGTATTTAAACAAGTACGAACATTTTTTTTGACAAAAAAAAAAAATCGCGAATTTTTTTTACCAAAAATTTTTTTCGCAGAAATTATTTTTCAAAAAACTTTTTTTTTTCAAAAGTAATTTCCTTTTAAATAAAGTTTTTTGCAATAATCTTTTTGAAATTGTGGAGGGTATCACTACATTCGGCAAGGCCGAATTTAACTTTTTTACTTGTTTTATCTCTTTTTCTCCTCTTCCCTTTTCATTTTCTTTTCATATTTTTCTTCTCTTCAAATCTTTTCCCATTTTTTTCTTGTTAGAAATCGGTTTAGGGGCGGGGAATTTTACCACACTGCCCCCCTCCCCAGGTCAAAACTTGATAGGTACTTTAATAAGAAAACTTTTAACATTGAACATGAAATTTTACTTTCATAAAAGTTTTTACTTTTTAAGTGAAAAGTATAAATTTTCTTAAAAATGTTGTCATATTTTAAAAATATCAAACATTTTATGACTGCATCACAGTTTTTTTTTTTCAATGTTATGATACAGAAAAAATACAGTTCATTAAACATTATATTACGTGATTTGAATGTTTAATTATTAAAATTTTAAGAATATTTTTTGCATTTTGTTTTTATTTTTTGGCAGCCACCCCTTTACAAAAAAAAAAATTGTAGAAAAAAATATGCATTTTTGATGCATATCTACGTGTTTAACATAATAATAAATTATTTAAAAAGATATGCGTGAATGAATATTTATTTTTGATTTTTCTATATAAAAACGCATAAAATGTAGAATATTAACAATAGTCTTAAAGAATTTCAACAAGTTACAATTAAGGAGTTGATTATACTTAACAAAAATAAAATGTTGTTAAAAGTAAGAGATTTTATTATTATTTTTAAATTTAAAAATCTTCTTAAAATATTAATAAATTTTTAAATCTATTTTCAGATTATTTTACTAATAGCTTTAGCTGTAATCACAACTTTAGCGGAAGCTCCCTTTAATAATCGAGCCCCCTATCCCGCAGCAGGATATCGTCCAACCAAACCCTTCAATTTGCCTGGTGAATATTTACCACCTTTGGAAGTAGTTGATGCTGAACAAAGACTACCACCAAATCGTGGTATATCTTTTGAAATTACTAAACAAAGAGTAGATTTTGCTGGTCAAGAAGTTCAACGTCTACCCGTATCAGAACCACAAAATGAATATTTACCACCCACACAACAACCAGGATTTGTTAACACTCAGTTTACACCCGATAATAGAAGACCACCATTCTTTGGTAATAGACATGGCCCCAGAAGACATAATGGTAGACCCGTACAAAGACCTTTACAGCCACCACAACCACCTCAAACCCAACCCAACTTCCCACCACAATTTCAACCTTTACCAAATCCCACCACCGACGAAAGATTTGAAACTCAACAATATTTCCCCAGAGAACAAGCACAACAACCAGCCTTAGAATATGGTACTCCCAATGATTTAGATCCTAGAAATGCTGGTCAACAGCAGAAGCCAGCTTTAGAATATGGTGCTCCCATTAATGTAGATCCTGGAAATTCTCAAGATAATGAAGAAGAAGAATTAGAAAAACAATTTGCTTTAGATGCTTTAAATGCTGCGGTGGAAAATTATAATCGTTTACAGGAGAATAATTCCGATAAAATTGCTCAAGGGCAATATTTTGTAGTAAATCCTGATCATTCTATACAAAAAGTTAAATTCACCACCAAACAAAGTGATGATGAAGCTAAACAAAATGATTTTACTGCCGAATTAAAATATACAAAAGTTGGTGAATTAAATGATCCTTTGTATAAATATACTTCCGAAGGACAATTAGTACGTATTATAAGGAAATAAATTGAGGTTTTTGTGGAAAAAAGAATCTCAAGATATATAAAAATATTTTAAAATCATTAAACTCATTAAAAATAATATCTCAAATAAAATCCCAGTGTGCTAACTCTTTAATATAATCGAATTTAAATCATTTGAAACGTCTTCACCAGCCATAAATATGTTAGGATATTTAAACAGAGGAATAATTGGCAGCATAATAATTTATCACAGCTGAGGCTTTTAGTGTGATAAGTAAAATATCAAGCCTAACATATTTGATACGTCTTCACAAGCCATAATTATGTTAAAACATTTCAACACTATGACAGTCGCAAAAACTATCATACCTAAGGCTCTCAGTTCAACATTACTCTAAAATATTTGATAAAAATATGTAAGTGCGATGAAACGGGAACAAAATCCGCCAAATTCGTGTAAAACAAGGAAGGGAATAAAATCTGCAGACTCGTGTTGCTAAATTAGCTCTAACAATGCACACTGGGCCGAGATGGTAGGTTTTTTGGCCAAAAGTCTCTACAGGTCGTAAATGTTAATCGATTTTGTTGAAATTCAGAATATAAGCCTATATTAGGGTAATAAATAAGTGACTTGAAACTTTTTGGAATCGGACCTACAAGGAAACTGTTTCAGGGTGGACACTTAATTTTTAATAAAATTTACAGATGTTATAGATGAAACAAATGAAGAGAAACTTGTCTTTTGTTTATGTTTTTGAATTGGAGATGGTCTCTGGTCCCGTGATTTGCGTGACTCAAAAAACAACGTGATTCACGCGTGAGAGTGAGTGATTTTCACTTAAATCACGTGATATAAAAGTTTTTAAAAATTGAATTGAAAAAAAGTTTAAAAATAACGTGATTCACGCGTGAGCGTGAATGATTTTCATTTAAATCACGTGAATATACCTTTTTCCGAAATATAATTGAAAAAAAGTTTATAAACAATTGAAAAAAAAAATTGTTTTTGTTTTGAAAACCCCCTTTTTATACTCATCGTTATCAAAAGTTCCACGCCCTTTTAAAAAACTGTCTGGGCCAGAATTATTCTTTCTATCCACACTTTCCAAAAAAGTTGCCCGCTTGTGCCCGTTTTCAAAAATGGAATTTAAATAAAATTTATAAAAAAATGAAAAAAATTATTTCTTTTTTGAAAACCCCCTTTTAAGAACTCATCGTTATGGAAAGTTCCACGGCCTTTCAAAAAAGTGTCTGGACCAGAATTATCCTTTGTATCAGCACTTTCCAAAAAAGTTACCTGCTTGTGCCCGTTTTCAAAAATTGAATTGAAAAATGAGCTTATAAAAAATTGAAAAAACATTTTTTTTTAAAACCCTCTTTATAAACTCATCGTCATAAAAAGTTCCACGCCCTTTCAGAAAACTGTCTGGGCCAGAATTACCCTTTTTATCAGCACTTTCCAAAAAAGTTGCCCGCCTGTGCCCGTTTTCAAAAATTTACTTTTAATAAGGGCTAATAAAAAATTGGAAAAAATTATTTTTTTTTTCTGAAAACTCCCTTTTTAAACTTATCAAAAGTTCCACGCTCTTTCAAAAAAACTGTCTGGGCCAGAATTATCCTTTTTATCCCCACTTTCCAAAAAACTTTTCCGCTTGTGCCCGTTTTCAAAAATTAAATTGAAACAAGTTTATAAAAAATTGGAAAAAATTTGTCTTTTTTTGAAAACCCCCTTTTTAAAGTTATCGTCATCAAAAGTTCCATGCCCATTCAAAAAACTGTCTAGGCCAGAATTGCCCTTTTTATCAGCACTTTCCAAAAAAGTTACTCGTCTGTGCCCGTTTTAAAAAAAAAAAATTACTTCTAATAAGAGCTAATAAAAAATTGAAAAAAATTAGTTTTTTTTTCTGAAACCCCCCTTTTTAAACTCATCAAAAGTTCCACGCTCTTTCAAGAAACTGTCTGGGCCAGAATTAGCCTTTTTTAACCCCACCTTAGAAAAAACTTACCCGCTTGTGCCCGTTTACACAAATGAGATTAAAATACCAAAAATTAAAAAAAAAATAAAAAAATGTTTGTGAAAACCCCATTTTTTAAAAATCATTGTGAACAAAAGTTCCACGCTCTTTCCTATCCACACTTTCCATAATAGTTGCCAGCTTGTGCCCGTTTTAAAAAATGTAATGGAAATAAAATTTAGAAAAAAATTAGAAAAAATATTTTTTTTTTGAAAACCCGTTTAAAAAAACACTTTTTTTAACTCATCGTTATCAAAAGTTCCACACTCTTTCAAAAAGCTGTCAGGACCGCCTAACCAGGTAATTATTTTTTTTTTCAATGTATTAAAAACAAATTTTAATACGATAAAAAAAATATTTTTCGTGTAACCGGGTTTTTCTCGTAACCGGTTTTTTTTGTATTCGGGTTTTTGGGTAACCGGGTTTCATTTTATCCCGTATTAATATAGAAAAACACTATGTATGTACTTTAGGAAAAACTTGAAAATTGTTAATTCATAAAATTAATTTAATTCAATAAAAAAGGCTCATTTTAACAACTTTAGACTTGTTCATCTCCCTTTCTATTGATATTATATACGCAGATGAAAAAACGGGCAAAAGCGGGCAGGTCAGTCTGAAAGCTAGTAAACCAACGAACATTTTGGCATCCTAACTTTTGGATTATGTCGCGGAACATTTTGGAACAACTATATCAAATGGAACAATTTTTCAAAATTTATATAAAAATATCAAAAATCATCAAAAAAAAAAAATAGGGAAAAAGAGCTGTTCATACCCATTTACATGTTGTACTTCCCTTTCTCAAATAAATTAATCCCCAAAAAAAAACAAGGTCCCATCTTAATAATGTATAAATTTGCTAGCTTTTTTGATTACGGTATATGGAGATTTAAGCATACATATTTTATCTTTGATGGATCATTCCAAGAGAATGGGTGTACCGATTTTTACAAAAATTACAGACAAGGTGCAGCAAGTCATACTTAATACAATAGTGCATTCGCTTTTTTTAATTTAATAATTTTGTTTATTTTAGTTTTGGCCAAAAAAACTACCATCTCGGCCCAGTGTGCAATGGTAGATTAGATCTAATTATGTTGCGTGTTATAATTATATATTTTCATCATTATTTAAATCCTTATTTTGGTTTCAATTTTGAAATCTTATCTGATGCAATTACTTCAGATCTCATTAAATTTCAAAACTGCCCGACTAAAAAAAATTATTCCGGCGCCATATATCATTTGATTCCAAAAATGGAGGATCCAAAAATATATTATTATACCTTATTAGATCAAATTTGATAAAATTAGATCCCAAAGATGGAACGGTAAATATTATCTAATTTGATTTTATAAAAAATTAGATCTAATAAGATATAATATTATATAATTATATCATATTAGATCTAATATGATCTTCAATATCAAATTGGATGTAATTTACCGTTCCATTTTTGGGATTAAATTATATCAAAATTTATCAAATTTAATATAATATGATAAATTCATATATTTTTAGATCCTCCATTTTTTGGATCAAATGATAAATCAATTTATATATACATAATTATATCAAAAATTATATGATTATATCAAAAATTTTTTAATCGGGCGCAGCCAAATTATAAATCTAATCAGATACAATTATATACAATTAATTTCGTAAGATGTAAACAAATTTAGATCTTAATAAAAACTTTTTCACATGGGTAGTGCAGAATATTACAATTCCCTCCTTATTTCAAATTTATATAATGCAGCAAATAGACATTATGAAATTTCTGTATTTTACAAAATGTTATTTTTATAAAAAATAAAAAATTTAAAAAAGTTAAATCATAATGCGTTATCTATACACTATAATAAAAATATCATTCGGCTGTGCCAAATCAATAAAACCTATCAATCAAAAAAATTTCAAGAATTCTCGAAAAAAATATATTTTTTTAATTTACTGAATTTTTCTGAATTTTATTAAATTTTTATCTAAATTTTTCTAAATTTTTGAATTTTTTGAAGTCGTCAAAGACTGTGCCAAATCAATAATAAGTTTTTCAAATCATAAGAATTCTCAAAAAAAAAAAAAAAAAATATTTTATTTTACTTGGGGTTTTCACACTGACGATTAAATTTGCCTTTTTTAGTTGGGTATTTGGCAAATTTGCCATTTTACTAAACGTCAAGTATTTGCCACCATTTTTTCTTTACGTATCGTGAACGCACTTTTCGTTAATAATTTGCACAAAATAACTTTAATTAACTTTCTACATTCACAATTTTAAAATAAACACAAAAAATGTGTATGTTTCTTTTTGTATAAATGTGTTTGTAGCCGCGTTCGAAATTTCAGAATAAACAATCACAGCTGTTGTGATTTTTATGCTTTTTTTTTATTTGCACACTGGCATTTTGTTTTTAGACAAGGTTTGAGTTGGGCATTTTAAGAAAAATATGCCACATTCAAATTGGCATTTTTTTGACGTTTGGCACATTTGCCAAATACCAAACTAAAAAAGGCAAATTTAATCGTTACTGTGAAAACCCTAACTGAGTTTTTCTGATTTTTTTTTTTAATTTTTCAGAATTTTGCTAAGAACGATGTCGTTTAAAGTTAAAAAAAAAACTAAACCGTAAATTTTATATTGCACAGAAAAAAAATATTTGCCAATGAACGAAATTCATAGTATTTATGAACAAAGTCAAGCACACAGTCAAGCTAATCTGGGTCCCTGGACATAGTGGGGTCGATGGTAACGAATTAGCTGATGAGTGTGCAAGAGGTGGCTCCGAGTCGGTGGGGGAACGTGTCGAACCGGATATCTCGGTTCCTATAGTGGAGTTGATGAACGAAATTGATAGGATATCGGAGAATATGATGAGGGATAGGTGGATATCGCTGGCCACGTGCAGGATATCGCGGACCATGTGGCCACTGCCAAATCCTAAGAGGACAGAAAGTCTTCTTACCTTTGGCAAACGTACGGTTAGCCTATTAGTAGGAGTACAGACGGGACACTGTATAATCGGCCAAATGGCCGTTCGTATGGGAATTTCTGACAGGGACTTTTGCAGAAGTTGTGGAGAGGTGGAGGAGGAGGAGTCAGTGAGGCACTTGTTGTGTGAATGTCCGGGTCTGATGAAACGTCGTCTTAAGTATTTGGGGCAACGATTTTTTGATGACTTAGATTGCCTAAACAGTGTCCCATTGACGTCTCTAGCAGAATACCTTAGGGAATCAGGGTGGTTTGAGATGTAGAATTTTATATATCAGGGGTGTAGGGAGACAACTTTAGGGGAATCACAATAGGCCTTATGGCCTCCGAGTGAATTCGCCAAATCGGCGGACGCCCATCCAACCTAACCTAACCTATGAACAAAAACATAAAAATTATGAACTTTTTCATTAAATTTTTGAATTTTTGCATAGTATTTATGAAAAAATGTTAAATAGTCTTAAATTTCACATATTGTGATTTATTCACAAATACTATTAAAAAGTTTATAAGTATTATGAAAAAGTTAATAAATTTTATGAATTTGTTCATAAATACTATGAAAGTCGTTCATTGAATTTTTTTTTGTGTGTGGTTTTATTCCGAATTTAAGTGTCGAAAAAAAATCTCTAACACGCTTTAAAATTTTGTACAAAATATTTTACAAAGTAGTTTTATCACTAAAAAAATTTTACGCAAAAAAAATATTTGTTTGACTACAAAAAAATGTTTACACTTAAAAAGTTTTATAATCCAAAAAGAAACTACGATCAATTTTTTTTTCAAAAATAAATAAAAATTATTTTTGTCACTCCAAAAAAACTTTTACACTCAAAAAAAAAAATAATTTTACACTAAGCAAGTAAAAAAGTTAAATTCGATCTTGCCGAATGTATTAATACCCTCCACAATTTCAAAAAGATTATTGCAAAAAACTTTATTTTAAAGGAAATTACTTATGAAAAAAAAAAATTTTTTGGAAAAAAAAAATTCGCGAAAAAAAATGTTAAAAAAATTCCGCGATTTATCTTCATTGTTTTGTCAAGAAATATGTTCGTACTTGTTTAAATACCATTCAGTGTTTAATTATGTTCACATATGTCAATCAGCAGCCGAATTTAAGCATTTTGTATTTTTAGGTTATGTTGAATGTACCAACATTTTTGAGGTGTCCTTACATTTTCGTTCATAACTTTTGAACCGCTTAACCGATATCGCTCAAGTATAATACCAAACTGCTCGGGAGAACTTCCAAATAAATATTTTAAGTTTCAGTCATCTCCGCGTAATATTTTAGTCGTGATCACCATTTCCACAAACAGCCAGACATCGCTATAAAATCAATCGATTGATTTTTCCGCCCCCTGCTGTGGGTTATTGGAACTTTTTTTAAGAGTTCGAAAAACTGATATTGTATTAATTTTTGCTGTAGAATCGACAGGTGAAATCAGATTTGCAATAAATTCAGCCATTTTTTCTCTGCAGAAAAATCAGCTCAAAATCCGCGTTTTCAGATGCTTTGAACTAGAGATGGGCACGTGAGTGACTTTTGACTCACACTCACTCACGCTCACGACAGGAATTTTTGAATCACGCACACTCACTCACGAGCATATTTTTTCTACTCACACTCACTCACAATCACGTGAGTAAATTAAATACAACTCACACTCACGTGCACTCACGCAAGCTTCACTCACACTCACGTTGACTCACACTCACGAAACTCTTATTTATACAAAAAAAATTAAAAAACTAAAATTTTTAAGAGAAAATAAATTACGAAAACTCACGCAAAAAAATCGACTTACGCACACTCACTCACGCAAAAATCTTACTCACGCACACTCACTCACGCAATTTTTTTCTCCACTCACACTCACAATCACGTGAGTAAAATTGAAATCAGTCACACTCATCACGTGAATCACGATCTAATCGGCTCATGTGCCCATCTCTACTTTGAACCACCCAAGGAGTGAACATTTTTCCAAAAAAATACCGGCATTCTTTTTAGCTCCCCTTAATCCTTTAAAAAAATTATGATATCCGATAAACAGATGAAGTGACATAGTCACTAAACGAACTCTAATATATCGTCCATTTCACCAGACATTTGGTGATTTTGGGCATTTTTTGACCGAGGGTCTTTCGATTTTTGTTATTTTTTTCATACAGATTCTCTATGGAGCCAATTTCAAATTTCATTCATCAGATTGGAAATATTCGAAAAACTCGCGATTTCATTCACGATTTTCGTTTTTAAAAAAGTAAAAAAAAAATGCAAAATCTGTGTAACTTTGAGCAGCTGTATTTTCTAAACTACTTATCGCATTTTAACAATCTATAGCGCATACGAATGATATGTAAGTCTATTTTAATATCTAATAAACTGAAAAAATATCGGTGGTTTAAAATTGCATTTTATATGCAAATGCAGTTTTGAAGTGCATTTTGCGAAACTTTTAACCATTTTAATTTTTTTTAATTATCATATTTGGAAAATTTAGAATTTTTGCTACAAAAGAATGTTTTCATTACAATGGACCGAGAATGTATGCTATTTTTAATATTTATTTTTAAAAAATACTTCCTTAAGTTTCCCTTATAAAATTTTTTATTTTTTAAATTATACCAAAATCATGTAAAAAGACATGTTTTTAAATCGTTATATATTCGAAAGTACTAATCGTATCTTATTGTTTTTATGCAAATTAGAAAGGAGTTTTTGTCCATTTCTTGCATTTAACGACCGCAAAAATGTTGGTTTTTCACAAATGCATTTTAAATGCAAATGCAGTTTTGAAGTGCATTTTTCGAACTTTTACCCCTTTGAATTTTTTTTAATTATCATATTTGAAACATTTACAATTTTTACTACAAAATAATGTCCTCCTAATAATGGACCCACTGAGTGGGCTATTTTTAAAGAAATTTTAAAAATTTTAATATTTTAAATTAAACAAAAAAAAAAAAAATCTGAAATTATGTGATTTTTTTAAAAAATTCTAAAAAATAGCACACACAGTGGGTCCATTATTTAGAGGACATTATTTTGTAGTAAAAATTGTAAACTTTTCGAATATGATAATTAAAAAAAAAATTAAAGGGGTTAAAGTTTTGAAAAATGCACTTTAAAACTGCATTTGGATTTAAAATGCATTTTCGAAACACCAAAATTTGCGGTCATTATATGGAAAAAATAGACAAAAATACCTTTCTATTGTGCATAAAAGCAATAATTTACGACTCGTACTTTTGAAAATATAACGGTTTATAAACATGTCTTTTTACATGATTTTTGTATAATTAAAAAAATATAAATTTTTATAAGGGAAACTTAAGGAAGTATTTTTAAAAAAAATATTAAAAATGGCATACATTCTCGGTCCATTGTAATGAAAACATTTTTTTGTAGCAAAAATTCTAAATTTTCCAAATATGCTAATTAAAAAAAAATTAAAAGGGGTAAAAGTTTCGCAAAATGCACTTCAAAACTGCATTTGCATATAAAATGCACTTTTAAACCACCAATATTATTTCAGTTTATTAGATATTAAAATAGACTTAAATACCATTCGTATGCGCTATAGATTGTTAAAATGCGATAAGTAGTTTAGGAAATACATCAGCTCAAAGTTACACAGATTTTGCATTTTTTTTTTTTGACTTTTTTAAAAACGAAAATCGTGAAAAAAATCGCGAGTTTTTCGAATATTTTCGATCTGATGGATGAAATTTGAAATTGGCTCAGATTTTTTAAAATGTCGGTCAGATTTTTTAAAATGTCTCATGGAATGGACGATATATATTTGTTCCTTTTACTCCTGCAAGGAGCATAGGGCCGCTAAATATTCTGGAAAAAATAATAAAAATAATTCTGGAAAATTGCTCACATAGAATTTTTTTTTCACATTGAAAAAAAATTCAAAAATAAATTCACATTTTTTTCAGTTTCCTCACAAAAGTAATTTCCACTTTAATAACATTTCAAAAACATCGATAACTTTTAACGACATAACGGTATTTGTGTAAATACAACTATGTGTTATTAAAATCTCTCTTCCTCTCTCATCCGCAAGAAACAACCTACGATAACATTTACTTTATCATCTCTAATATACTCATAGTAATTTTTTTCCGTGGGAGCAGTTGTGCGTGTTAAAAATGTTCATATATTTTTTATAAAAAATTATCAATAAATTGTGTGAAAAAATTAATAAAAATTATTTTAAAATGTTCTTTATACCCTAAACTTATAAGGTATTAAAAAATTTCATCAAATTCTTGCAATATTTAATGAAAAATTAGAGTTTGAAAATTTTGAAAAAAAATTTTTGGGATTAACAAATCGAAAAAATCCAGTGTTCTGGCATGTGTGTACAATGTGTTTGTGATAGTAGTGGTGTATCTATGTGTTTGGTTGTCTGTTCTGTGTTGTGTGTTGAAGAGCGGCAAACAACAAAGAAAAAACGATTGTAAATAAACAAAAAAAAAAATTATAAAAAGATATATCTATACTATATTATAAAACGCACTTTTCGCGAAAATTTTCTTTGTCACCGGTGTTTGAAGAAACTACTGAACCGATTTTGATGAGATAAAAACCATAATGAAGCTTTCATTCCAACTAAGATTATAGGCTATAGAATGTTTTGATATCGGTAAAGAGGGACTTTTGAAAATGCCAAAATATGAAAAAAAAATCAGTTTTTCCGCTTTTAAAAAGACACAATAAGTCACATTTCAATGTGAATGGCACCATTGGAAAGCTCTTTTTTTAACAAACAACTTAGCCTTTTCAGTTTTTTAAATTAGTTCATTAACACTTTTCGCGAAAATTTTCTTTGTCACCGGTGTTTGAAGAAACTACTGAACCGATTTTGATGAGATAAAAACCATAATGAAGCTTTCATTCCAACTAAGATTATAGGCTATAGAATGTTTTGATATCGGTAAAGAGGGACTTTTGAAAATGCCAAAATATGAAAAAAAAATCAGTTTTTCCGCTTTTAAAAAGACACAATAAGTCACATTTCAATGTGAATGGCACCATTGGAAAGCTTTTTTTTTAACAAACAACTTAGCCTTTTCAGTTTTTTAAATTAGTTCATTAATACGCCTTGGGCATTCAGTTTTATCACTGTTCGGAGATCTGTTCCATATCTATCTATATCTAATCTATACTATATTATAAAATGCACTTTTCGCGAAAATTTTCTTTGTCACCGGTGTTTGAAGAAACTACTGAACCGATTTTGATGAGATAAAAACCATAATGAAGCTTTCATTCCAACTAAGATAATAGGCTATAGAATGTTTTGATATCGGTAAAGAGGGACTTTTGAAAATGCCAAAATATGAAAAAAAAATCAGTTTTTCCGCTTTTAAAAAGACACAATAAGTCAGATTTTAATGTGAATGGCACTATTGGAAAGCTCTTTTTTTAACAAACAACTTAGCCTTTTCAGTTTTTTAAATTAGTTCATTAACACGCCTTGGGCATTCAGTTTTATCACTGTTCGGGGATCTGTACCTCATATCTATACTATATTATAAAACGCACTTTTCGCGAAAATTTTCTTTGTCACCGGTGTTTGAAGAAACTACTGAACCGATTTTGATGAGATAAAAACCATAATGAAGCTTTCATTCCAACTAAGATTATAGGCTATAGAATGTTTTGATATCGGTAAAGAGGGACTTTTGAAAATGCCAAAATATGAAAAAAAAATCAGTTTTTCCGCTTTTAAAAAGACACAATAAGTCACATTTCAATGTGAATGGCACCATTGGAAAGCTCTTTTTTTAACAAACAACTTAGCCTTTTCAGTTTTTTAAATTAGTTCATTAACACTTTTCGCGAAAATTTTCTTTGTCACCGGTGTTTGAAGAAACTACTGAACCGATTTTGATGAGATAAAAACCATAATGAAGCTTTCATTCCAACTAAGATTATAGGCTATAGAATGTTTTGATATCGGTAAAGAGGGACTTTTGAAAATGCCAAAATATGAAAAAAAAATCAGTTTTTCCGCTTTTAAAAAGACACAATAAGTCACATTTCAATGTGAATGGCACCATTGGAAAGCTTTTTTTTTAACAAACAACTTAGCCTTTTCAGTTTTTTAAATTAGTTCATTAATACGCCTTGGGCATTCAGTTTTATCACTGTTCGGAGATCTGTTCCATATCTATCTATATCTAATCTATACTATATTATAAAATGCACTTTTCGCGAAAATTTTCTTTGTCACCGGTGTTTGAAGAAACTACTGAACCGATTTTGATGAGATAAAAACCATAATGAAGCTTTCATTCCAACTAAGATAATAGGCTATAGAATGTTTTGATATCGGTAAAGAGGGACTTTTGAAAATGCCAAAATATGAAAAAAAAATCAGTTTTTCCGCTTTTAAAAAGACACAATAAGTCACATTTCAATGTGAATGGCACCATTGGAAAGCTCTTTTTTTAACAAACAACTTAGCCTTTTCAGTTTTTTAAATTAGTTCATTAATACGCCTTGGGCATTCAGTTTTATCACTGTTCGGAGATCTGTTCCATATCTATACTATATTATAAAACGCACTTTTCGCAAAAATTTTCTTTGTCACCGGTGTTTGAAGAAACTACTGAACCGATTTTGATAAGATAAAAACCATAATAAAGCTTTCATTCCAACTAAGATTATAGGCTATAGAATGTTTTGATATCGTTTAAGAGGGACTTTTGAAAATGCCAAAATATGAAAAAAAAAATCAGTTTTTCCGCTTTTAAAAAGACACAATAAGTCAGATTTTAATGTGAATGGCACTATTGGAAAGCTCTTTTTTTAACAAACAACTTAGCCTTTTCAGTTTTTTAAATTAGTTCATTAACACGCCTTGGGCATTCAGTTTTATCACTGTTCGGGGATCTGTACCTCATATATATTATAAAACTCACGGTTCGATATTTCAAATTTAAAATAAGAAACACTATTCGAAAGAATTTATTTACGTCTTGAACATTTAAAAAACCGAATGTTAGGGACAACTTTTTGGAAGAAGATTTTTTGGAAGAAGAGAATTAACTGTAAATTGATGTTTTTACAGCCAAACGTTTAATAAAAAAGTTTTCAGTTTAAAACCAGTTATGTCGATCGAATTCAATTTTGACTACCGATATTCCATTTATGTATATTAGGGTGGCACGAACAATGACTTTTTTCGAATTTTGTCGATCGCCGGGCAAATTATGGTTAGTTTTGGTCTAAAAACTCTATGTTAAAATTTTTAGCCAAATCGGACAAAACTATACCGTTTTTTCCATACAAACCAAACAACATTTTTTTCGATTTTTTATTTTTTTTTAATTACTATTTTACTTTACTTTAATTTTCGTGGAATAAACGCTTCAAAATTGACTCCGAAAAAAAATTTAGGGCCGTTGCAGTCACACTCTAAAAAATTAAAAAAAAAAAATTATTTAGTTTTGAGTCAAAACTTTTGACTCGAAAGAATTTTTCTTTGAGATGTTGCTCTTAATGATACATATCAACACAAAAATCTTATTTCTTTCTGTAACGTCTTTATCACGTTCTAAAATATAGCAAAAAATTCACTTTTTACCTTTCTCACATTTTATTATCACAAAAAATGGCTTTTGTCGAATTTCGTCAAATGCTGGGCAAATTATGGTTGCTTTTTGCCTAAGAACTCTATATTTAAGTTTTTAGCCAAATCGGACAATTTTACCATGTGCCGCTGAAGTGCAAAAGTTTAACCCAATTTTTTTTTTTTTTTTTTTATTTTCACAAAAAATTTAAACCACCCAGAGGCACGGGTTAAAATTGTCCGATTTGGCTAAAAATTTTAACATATAGCTTTTACACCAAAACGAACGATAATTTGCCAGGCTATCTACAAAATTAATTTTTTTTGACAATACATAAAATTTTAAAAAAGTGGTTACGCATTTTTCATGATTTTTTTATACATTTAAGAACACGATAAAAATGCCACAGATAAGAATAATATTTTTATGTGAATACATCTCAGCTAAAATCCTTTCAAGTCAAAATTAAGAAAAAAAAAATTAAAAATTCTTAGAGTAGGACTCCAACAACCTACATTTTTTTTCGAAGCAAATTTTGAAGAGGAAGGGGTTATCCCTCCAAAATGAAATTTTTAGTCATTATTAAGCTTAATCAAGTAAAGCATTATTAAAAAAAATAAATAAATTAAAAAGTTGAAAAAAAAAATTAGTTTGTATGGCAAAATTTTTTTTTTGGGCCAAAAATTTAACCACCCAAAGGCACAGGTTAATTTTGTCAGATTTGTCTAAAAGTTTAAACATAAGATTTATAGACCAAAAAGAACCATTGGGTTTGGACAACTAAATATCATGGGGGTTTTTGAATTAAAAGGCATTAAATCAAAATAATTCAGAAATGAATACATAACAATATTTTGTTTTTTTTTACTTTTCCCCTTCCAGATAACTTAAAGGTCTGATGGGAGAATGATCCAGATACGTAGGGTCAAGTTAACAAAAACACTGGGGTCAACTTGACAAGTCTCAGTTTAACACATTCCGTGTTAAAATTTTTCTTTGATAATAGAAATATTTTAAGGATTTGAGACTTTCCCTTTTGAAAAATTATGAGACTTTTTTCACTATGAAGAGTATCTTTACTACTTATGTTCAAAATAATAAAAATATTTTCTGTTCTGAAAAATATTAACCGTGGAAATAAATTTTTATTAAAATAAAATATCCAATCCAAATCAAAATACTTTGATTCCTTTACAAAGATTAATAAAATTTTTAACATTCGATTTTGGGGAAAACAATTTTCTTCAATGTTTCAATTTTGTTCAATAAAAATAGATTTTTTTAATTGTTCTTAGAAAAAAAAAATAACACAAATTTCATAATTATTGATTAAAATTTCGAATTTTTATTCCTCGGGCAACGCCGGGTACTCTGCTAGTGAAAAATATAAGGCAAAAACAACAAATCAAGTTAAAGAAAAAAACAAAAAAAAAAATAGTATAATAATACAACTTTGATGTGCATTTTTTCTGCTTATTTTAAACAAACACCCACAGTGGAATGTGAATGAATGTTGTTTTTAGTGAAAAATTTATTTTTTTAAAGTTTTTACAAAAAAAAATTGTATCTGCAAGATATTTTTTTAGAAAAGTAGATCAAAAGTTAAATTTTTTAGTGAAAGGCATTTTAAAGATACTTTTTTTGTATAGAATTAAAGTCGAAAGATACGATATTTCAAAAGATACGCTTTCCATCATTGGATTTTTCTAAAGAAAAAAAATATTTAAGAATTTTTTCTAATAATAATATTTCAGATTCTGAGCATTTTTCTATAAGAAGATTATCTGAGAATTTGATTTTTTTTTTACAAAAAATATCTCAGAATCTAAATTTTTCTATACGACAATGTCTAAAAATCTGATATTTTTTTGAAAGAAAAAATGTCCAGAATCTGACAATTTTTCTATAGAAAAAAAATTGTCAAAATCTAAGAGTTTTTGTGTGGGAAAAATTCCTCAGTCAGAAAATTTGAATATACACTCAAAATAATAACGCTGTAAAATACTCTGTAAAATGGCTGTAATCTTAATTCAACAGATATTTGACAGAGTTTTCTGTCAAAATACAGATTTAAAGAAATTAAGTCTGTTTGCGTACTTTCCCAGTAAAAATTATCAAGCAACAAAATTTTAGAGAGTAAAAAAGAAATCGCTCTCAAAAAGGAAAAATTGTAAAAAGTACGCGAACAGAAATCCGTAAAAACTTGCAAGTTAGTTAAACAGCTGATTTAAATCAGCTTATAAAAAATTTTGCCTTCATTTGTACATTTTTAGTTTGATGGTATTAATTTTTTAACTTGTTAATAAAAGAAATTTAATTTTAGGATGTATTTTTTTTATTCATTCCTTGATATTTAATCATATTTTATACACAAAAATGTAACTGCAGAATATTTTGTATTTTGTTTACAAAAATATAGTCATACGTTTTTAAAACATATGTTTTTTTGTGCTTGATAATTCTTGCTTGCAAAAATTTATCCAGAAAAAACTTGCAAGTTTCTAAAATAGAACTGTCACTTTTTTCTCTCATTTTCTCTCTCGTTACTGGGTTTTTAAAGTACGCGAACGACTTTTAGACAAAATTTGTAATAATTTGTACAAATTCGTACAAATTATTGAGTTCGCGAACACAGCTAATAGTTTGTATTTTGTTGTGACAAAAAACAAAGTTTCATCTGTTAAATTACTTTTAACTTTGTAATCTTATATTTACAGATAATTAACAGAGTTTTCTGCTAAAATGCAGATTTAAGCGAAATACTAGAGTTGTCAGTCGATTAAGAATAATTCGATTAATCGATCAAACAAAACCCAACTCTTGTTCGAATAATTCAAAAATGACGATTTTCGAATAACGAATAAATCGATTAATTAATGTCGATTAATCGAACAATTTTTTTTAATTAAAAAATTAAATAAATGCTTAGAATTTGATTTATTCTCATAAATTTTGAAAGAATTTATACAAAATTGTAGGAAAGTTAAAATATATTGTAGCCATAGCCCTGGATAGCACATCCATTATAGAATTAGGGGGAGTTATCAAGTTTTTAATAAATAATTTAGAAAAAATTAATAATTCTTTTGCATCAGACTTACTAAAACGTATTAAAATAAGAATTAATGAGAGACGTATAAAAGTGTTAAATACGTTAATAATTTTCTAAATTCTGGAAATTTTCCGAGCAATGAAAGTTTCTTAAAATATTCTCCAAAAAGCGAAACAAAAGAATATGCAAATAAATTATACTCCAGATTATTTTATGTTGAAAGTAATCACAATAATTCAGATAAAAGTATTAAAATAGAGGAAGTTATTAGTAATGAAAATAATAATCTTTTTTGCGAGTTAAATAATTCAATTCAAAGTATTAAAAATTCAGAAAATAAAAAGGACTTTAGCGATATATGAGACGATATGGTATATTTGGAAAAATCTGAAAAAAGAACAGAAAAAATAGATAAACTTTTTTATGCTCTTCTTACTATATCACCTGCTTCAACAATTAGCGAAATAGTGTTTTCAAAATCTAATTTATTAAAAACAAAAAACAAAAATCGTTTGAAAGCAAAAAAATTAAGTCAACTTTTATTTTTAAAAGATTATTTCTTAAGAACAACTTAAATTGTCTTATTTGACAAAAATTAAAATCATTTATGATATATTTTGTCTGAATATTTCAAATAATAATTTGTATTTGAATTATTTCTCAACAAGTATTAAAATCGACATCCATTAATTAAAAGGGATCTCAGTTATTCAATTTTTAAGTTTTTTTTTAACTTTTTACTATTTTATTTTTAAGTTTTGTATGCATTTTTTCGTTAATAAAAATTTTAACTTTCTTATTTAAAGATTTTTTATATGAATTGTTTATTTTTTTGTTAATAAAAATGTTTTTTAAAATAATTTTTTTATTCGTTATTCTCTTCGATTAATCGAATAAATTTTGATCTTTAATCGTTTGATCGAACGAGGAAAAACAATTATTTGAATTATTCGAACAAAGTTGAAAGTCGAATAATTGACAACTCTACGAAATACTCTGTATTTTTTATAACCAAAAAACTAACATGGGAAGTATCTCAACCCATATCAACCGATTTGCATGTTCTTTATACCCTAAACGTAAAATATGTATAAAAGGGACAATTCTAAGGCTGGGGTGTCTCGGCTTATCGGCCATATCGGGGATTTAAGGGTTCAAAACATGGGTCAAAAAATGGCGAAAAAAAAGTTTTTTGGATTTTTCAGTCATTTTTTTTAAGAAACTATATGATGTTTACATATGAGAAGAAAGTTTTTTTTAATGCCTATCCAACGGTGGATAACCTTGTAAAAGTTCGGCTTTCTTAAATACTTTTTTCACGAAAATGTGAAAATTTTGGGGGGTACTTATATGAAGACATAGACCTACGATGTCCATATGAATACGAAATAATCATTATTAAATTTAAGTCGACATTTATTTTTGCCCTAGAGGATATTCCTATTAGTTCGGGAGTTATCGAAATTTTTCCGAAGGTCCACTTTGTTTCATAAGGGGACAACGAAATTTTAAAACTCTGATATGGCCGATAAGCCGAGACACCCCAACCTTAAAATCGTCTCTTTTATATATATATATTAAGTTTCAGGCAAATCGGTTCATAAGGGTTGAGCTACTTCCCTTGTAAATTTTATATATATTTACTTATTTCTATGTAATCTTAATTTCATAGTTAAAAACAGAGTTTTCTGTAAAAACACCAAAATGTATCTTTATTTTTTTTTGAGAAAATGTTAAAAAAAAAGTACCAAAAAAATTTTTTTCAAAAAAATTTTACAAAATAACATGTATTTTACTAAACTCTGTAAATTTACAGTTTTTTTCTGTAAAATTTTGGTTGCATCAAATGCATTTTACAAATATATGTAAATTTACAAAATTTTTCTTTGTTCAATGGTGCTTTATTTAACTAAGGGCGGATTACTCAATGAAAAGTTAGCTGCTAACTGCCGATTTAACGGAGCCTTATGTCAAAATGTGTATGAAAAAGTTAAATTTAACGGTGAGTTATTTTATAACGGAGCATTGAGTAATCCAGCCTAATACATATTTTATTAAAAACTCTGTAATTTAACAGTTTTTTTTTTGTCAAAATCATTTTAAAGAGTTTTATAGTAAAATTACCAAGAAATGTTTCTAGCTGGAAAAGTATGGTGTACTCTGTTAAATTAGCAGAGTTTTTCTGTAATTTAACAGAGTTATTATTTTGAGTGTAGGAATGATTCTAACCATGGTTGGTTACCGTTACCCTGATAATACCGTTACCGATTCAAAACCCTTTACATTGAATACCGTTCCCGATACCGATAAAAATATTTTTTAAATACCGTTACCGTTATTTGTGCTAGAAGTTACCGGTATTATACCGGTACACTATGGTTCCAAATGCATATTTTTTGGCAGATATAAAAAAAAAAATAACAAATTTCCAAAAGCTCAGTTTCTCAATGGCAACACTCCAAGACATTAAGAAAGTATAATGAAAAAAATTTGATGGCAATACTGTCAGTCTGCCAGGGTTTCAAAGTCGATAGTTTTAAGGCGTATTATTAAATCGGGATCAAAACCATATTACAATTATACTAACAGCAAATGGGAAAAAATAAAATTATAAAAAGGCTTAAAAGGAAAATTAAAGCCCAAGGATAGTAGTTCTTATTAAAAACTCCAATTTTTAATTCCATGCATCTTTGGCGTTATTCTTGGGGGTTGCGGATTTAAGGATTTTGAAGCCAAAATAGCCTATATCTTTCGTGGACAAGAAGTTGTGTTTGGGCACGAACTTGCATGAGTCTTTTAATGTGAAAGTTTTTTCTAGATGGTCTATTTAATACTAAAATTAACAAATAGCCAGCATTTTTCGGCAAACTCTCACAATTGCCATTTTAGTTTAGCACAAATTTCGGTAAAATTTTCGGTTTTTTGCGTGACACATCTTTAAATTTTTTTTAACTATAATTTTTTTGCCTTCGGCTGAGCTAACTGACTACTAGATATATATAATTGGTGATAAATGTTTTTTTTCCAAAAAAAACAAAAAAATTTAAAAAAAAAATTTCCGAAAAAAATTTTTTTTTAAATTTTTTTTTTTTTGAAAATCGTTCTTTGATTGCGTTAAGAGATAAAAAAGCATTCCAGATTCAAAACTAGCGACTTTGCTATATTTTTGGAATTTATGCCAAAAAAAATTGATTTGGAACCATAGTGCGGTATTCCAAATTTTACTGTTTTTCTATGGATTTTTAATGAACAAAAAATAAAATCAAATGGCTAAGATTTTTTTTAACTAATAACTGGGTATAATCATAAAATAAATTGCATTTTTAATGTCCAAATCAAATTTATACAGTTTTTTTAATTCTTCACTCAGAAAATTATGTAAGTTACTACATGTAAGTTGTTTGTATATTTTACAGTAGTTAGTTGTTTTCAACTACAAAATCAGTTGTTTTTCTATGAAAAATATCAAACAACTATTTCTGTTAGTTATTTTAAGTAGTTTTTTTGAATAACTAACAAAAAAGTACTGTGATGTAGTAACAGTTATTTAAAGTAGTTAATTTTATTTTTCTTTCATTTCTGAAAAATTTTCAAAGTTTTTTCCCAAAAAATAAAAATAAATTTTCGTTTTTTTATTTTTCACAACTTTTTTTTTTAAAAAAATTTGAAAAAATTTGGTCTTCAAATTTTTTTTCTGAAAAATTTTTTGAAAAAAAAAAAAAATATTTATTGATTATTTTATTTTTACTACATTTTAGTTGTTTTGACTACAAATATAAGTAGTTTTTACTACATAAGTCAGTTGTTTTTTGTCAGTTAAAATAACTCACAAAGTAGTTATTTTAACTGACATTTTCAGTTGATTTTACTAACATAATTTTTTGAGTGTCCTTTTTCCTGATATGTAAAAAAAAATAAAATAGGAAAATTAGAGGAGATCATCCTCTTTCATTTGCTAACACAAGTGCCATTTTAGGACAAGTATAAATATTAAAAAAATATTTTATAAAATATTTTACAAAAAGTTCTTTTAAAAGGAAGCAGGATCACTAAATGAAAAACTGTAAATGCAATTTTACTACATTTAGTCTCTAGTTTCAAACGTATATTATCCAGTTCGTGTTTAACAATTTTTTTCCATTTTTGTCGGACTGTGTTACATACCGTTACCCTTGCCGTTATTCGTTTCGGTAACCAACCTTGATTCTAAAACACTTTGAAAAAAAAAACTTAAAAAATTTTCATGAAAAAAGAATGATAGCAAATTATTTCTGTGAAATTACAAATTAATCTGCTTAAATTACGTTCAAAAATATTTTGAAATTCAGCAAATAGAATCAGTTAAAACGCAGTAAAATGTCTGTTATTCAATTTTTAAAACTGAATGACAGAGATTTTAGTAAAAATATCATTTCAGCAAAACAATCTGCTGAAAGATTGCTAATTCAAATTGAAAGTCGTTTTACAGATTTTTTGATAGAGTTTTTCTTTTGAGTGTAGATATTAAGCTTAAATTTGGGCTTTCATTGGACCCTTCAACCCTTATAGAACCGGAGTTATTGACTGTAAACTATTGACCACGCGTAATGACCTATTACCCAAAAAATCTTAAAAAGGTCGACTGAAGGCCGGCTACACAGAAAAACTTTTAAGGCAAAGCAAATAAAAAAATTTATTTATTCACCATAATGCAATTTCACCTTCTTCTGTACGAAAAAACAATAGCAACAACCACACAAGAATTGAAAAACCATGATTTAGTTGATACTTGCTTAACAGCCAACTTAGCGTATCGGTCTAGAGTGATCGTACCTAAGAGGCAGTTAATAGCAAAAACATTACAGATTCATGGGTTCAATCCTTGGCGGCTGCGATCTGTTAATAATTTTCACATAAAGAATAAAATTGACTATTAACTGAATAAATTTGACATTAAAAGTTTTTCTGAAGATTATAATAACTGGATTATATGAAACTAGTAAAAAACGAACCAGGATGTCTTAAATTTTTAGAAAAATAAATTTTTCTTTCACACCTTTCTCAATTCAAACCATATATAACATGATTAAAAAATTATAATACATAATTATAATTAGAACCTGAGCTCAACTGTCTTTATAGAAAAACAAAAAAAAAAAAAAATATATTCGGACTTGCTCAATATATTGATAAACTCCACAATGTCAAAAAAAAAAAAATAAAAAAAATATATATATATTGAGTAGGTTTATTCTAGCTCGAGGTCATTATTTCCTTTACCAATTAAAACTATGATATTCTCATATAATAATTATCAATAAAATTATTTTTCTATTTTAAATTTATTTATGTTGGTAATTTTTGCAAGACTTACAAGGGAAGTATCTCAACCCTTATGAACCGATTTGCATGAAACGTAAAATATATATAAAAGAGACAATTCTAAGGTTGGGGTGTCTCGGCTTATCGGCCATATCGGGGATTTAGGGGTTCAAAACATGGGTCAAAAAATGGCGAAAAAATCGTTTTTTGGATTTTTCAGCCATTTCTTTCTAAGAAACTATATGATGATTACATATGAGAAGAAAGGTTTTTTTAATGCCTATCCAACGGTGGCATAACCTTGTAAAAGTTTGGCTTCGTTAAATACTTTTTTCATGAAAATGTGAAAATTTTGGGGGGTATTTATATGAAGACATAGAGCTACGATGTCCATATGAATACGAAATAATCTTTATTAAATTTAAGTCGACACGTATTTTTGCTCTAGAGGATATTCCTATTAGTTCGTGAGTTATCGAAATTTTCCCGGAGGTCCATATGGTTTCATAAGGCGACAACGAAATTTTGAAACACTAATATGGCCGAAAAGGCGAGACACCCCAACCTTAAAATCGTCTCATTTATATATATTTTAAAGTTTCAGGCAAATCGGTTCATAAGGGTTGAGATACTTCCCTTGTTAGTCCAGACGTGTTTCGGAATTTGTCAGATTCCATTGTCAAGACTATTTAGCAAATAAAAAAACCCTATACTACAAGAATCAAAGGGAATTTAAATGACAAATCGCTAATGTTTAAACAAAAATATTAATACATAATCAACTATACATTCATTGAGAATTATAAGGAGCAAATTGTACAATCTCCTACAAGGGAAGTACTCCAACCCTTATGAACCGATTTGCCAGATATTTAAAATATATATAAAGGAGACAATTCTATGTTTTGGGTGTCTCGGCTTACCGGCCATAGCGAGGATTAAGGGGTTCACAAAGTGGGTAAAAAAGTGTCGAAAAAAGTTTTTTTTTAGATTTTTCAGTCATTTCTTCTTATGCAACTAAATGATGTTTTTATATGAGAAGAACGTTTTTTTTTAAAACCTTTTCAACGCATTTTGGCAAGGTTATGCCACACCTTGCCAAAATGCGGCTTCGTTAATTTTTTTTTTTTTCACGTATTTATGTGAAGACATAGATCTACGTAACCTACACCACTCTGTGGTAAGGGCTATAATGAGTTTACACTAATGTTTGTAACTAGAATATTTTTTAGTCGATTTAGCGATGTCCGTCCGTCTGTACTCTGTCCGTCTTAGACTTAAAATCTGTGCATAGAAAAAGTAATATTCAGAGTCTTAAAATGTTTTTAGAAGAAAAATATTTCAGAATTTTAGATTTTTTGTAGCAATATATTTAAAACTGCAGTAAGAGTCCTTCAGTCAATTGCATTGGACATATATTCAACCACTTATAATTTAAAGAAATTCTTAAAATTTATTTGCCTTAATAGTTTATTGATTACAATTTTTCTCCTTAATTTCCCTAGATAAAACTCCATTTTATTCTTTGATATACATTTTAATGTAAAACAAAAAAAAAACATCATCATGCCA
The DNA here is from genome assembly GCA_963921195.1 of Pegoplata infirma. NCBI lineage: Eukaryota > Metazoa > Arthropoda > Insecta > Diptera > Anthomyiidae > Pegoplata > Pegoplata infirma. The sequence goes on along the minus strand of OY992538.1, from coordinate 230,919,208 downwards.
ACAACATCTTCCAGGTATTACCACCCATGGATATGGGTGGTTTTCCTAACCACTTGTATGGCTTATCAAAACACTAATTCGAATACAATACTACAACAACAAACTAATGTTCCTTTAACACATACTACTAATACACAACACCAAGGAGGAGGAGGAGGAGGAGTAGGAGGAGAACCTAAAGTAGCAGCTCTCAATATACCAGCCGTGAATATTGTTAAACAAATAGTGCCTTTACAATATAATAATGCAACCATAGAATTGGTACCAGCTGCAATAATAACAACAGCTAATAGTGCTGGTGGAAATGGGGCAGCAGGAGCAGCAGCAGTTGCAGCAACTACACAATTTTTACAAACTCCGGCAAATGCATTTTTTACGAATTATAACAATCAACAAAATGTTAGACAACTTTTAAGAAATATGGATGAACGTTTAAAAAATATGAGAAATGTTGAAATGAGAGTGGCCACAATACAAGTAAGTTTTACTAAAATACTGGGCAACAAATTTGGGGTTATTGAGAGTATCTTGAATGCGACAAAAAAAAAATTAAAAAGACATTCTATGAATGTCCGTCCGTCTGTCTATCTGATGATAACACGATATAGTCCAAAATAAGGGGGCCCCTGTAGGCTAGTTGGTAGCGTGCTAGCCTATGAAACAGGGGGTCGTGGGTTCGATTCCCACCAAAACCCTTGGTCGATTTCGCTACAACGAGATGACGGTCATTGTTACCAGTTCTCGGTTAGGGTAAAATTGTTTAAAATGAGTTGTAAATAAAAATTGGAAAAATAAATAAAAACTGATCATTGAATCAAATTATTATTATTATAGTCCAAAATAAAACAGCTAGCCTCCTGAAGTTTAGCACGAATATGTCTTATGGTCATACACTCAAAAAAAAAAACTTGTAACTTTTTTTTGTTTGCTACCTACCATTTGACAAAAATTCCTAGTAATTTTACAAGATTTTTACCAATAGTTTTGTAATTTTACGAGGGTTTTACCAATAGTTTTGTAATTTTACGAGGGTTTTACCAATAAAATTGTAAATTTAAAAAATTTTTGACAGGATAAAATTACAAAGAAGTTTCGTAATTTTACTAGATTTTTTGTTACCTCCTATTTTACGAGAATTTCTAGTAATTTTACAAGCTTTTTACCAATAATTTTCTAATTTTACAAGCTTTTTACCAATAAAATTGTAAATTTACAGTTTTTTGGGGCAATTCAAATTACAAGGAATTCTCGTGAATTTACTAGATTTTTTTTTATAAAATTATCTTGAAAATTTGTAAAATTACAAAAAAAAATTGTTAAATTACAAAAAAAATGTAAATTTCGATTTGTTAAAAAACAACGAAAACTGTAAAATATTGGTAAAATGAGATTATGAGACTTTTCTTAGTAATTTGACAAAGTTTTTTTTTGTGTGTAGGCACGAAAAGTTCGTAAATGTGCAAAATCAGACCAGGGGGAAAAAAGTTTCCCCATGAAGAACTAAACCAACCTTTGAAAAACGAAATTTTATTATGTGTTGTTTTTATTTTTGCTAAAGAAATGAAACACTTTTATGCTAGAAGTAGGTGAAAGTCCTGCACTTGGACCTGGGGGTTTTGAAAACGGCGTTTCTTAGGCCCGCCGCCTTTTCAGTACGGTGATACAAAAAATATTAAATAATATTAAAAATTGATAACTTTAGTGCAAAAAGCGTAATAAAATAAATTAGTAAACATTTTTCGAGAGGGGGAAGTAGCCTCGCCAAAGCCCCTCACCAAAAAAAAAAACGCTACTTTAATTTTTATTTTTTTAACATGTTGGAGGGTAAAATAAATTCAGAACGGAATGTTTGAATTACAATTGATCTTTTTATACCCTCCACTCTAGTGATAGAGGGTATATATCAGTTTGTCATTCCGTTTGTAACACCTCGAAATATTGGTCTAAGACCCCATAAAGTATATATATTCATGATCCTCGTTCGATTCTAAGACGATCTAGCGATGTCCGTCCGTCCGTCTGTCCGTCTGTCTGTCTGTTGAAAACACGCTAACTTTTGAAAGACTTTACGGAGGCTCCTGAAGTTTGGCATATATGTTGGACATTTACCTGGTCAGGTTGGTATTGCAATCCAGCGAAATCGGTCCAGTGGTTCAAAAGTTTGAGCAAAAGAGTTAATTTCGGCAAGGGTTTTTCGCGAATTTACGATATAAAAAACACGATAACTTTCTAATCGCAATTCTGAGGATGCTGAAGCTTGGCATATATATTTGTTGTTCCCCTGAGCTGGTTCATATTCTATTTCAGCCAAATCGGTTCAGTCGTTCAAAAGTTATTAGCAAAACCGTAAATCTCAGATTCGCTTCACCTTAAATCCACGTTTTGAAAACCCGTTAAACATGTTTTAAAAACATTGGTAAGTCACAAAAATATTTTACAGCGCATTTTTGTCACTCAAAAATATTTTTACACTAAGAAAAAAAAAATACACTCGAAAAAAACTTTTCACTCAAAAAAAAAAAATTTACACTCAAAAAAAAAAATTAGTAAATAATTTTTTTTTTTTCAAAAATTAGTAAAAAAGGTTTTTTACACAAAATAAAATATTTCTAATCAAAAATGTTACTTTTTTCACGTTAGAAAATTTACTATAATTTAAAAAGGGCATTGTGGACGGTATTCATAGATTCGGCCAAGTCGAATTTAACTTTTCTACTTGTTTGAATAACAATTGATTTTATGTCCTCCAACTACAGTATGGGTTTTATACTCTCTTTAACATTCCGTGTGTAAGGCATCGGAATATCGGTGGGAATCCCATAAAGTATATGTGGCATTCCATGTCAAATCGGACACTTGGAAAAAAAATTATCTTTTTCCAATTTGTTTAGTTTTTAGAACTTTTCGAAAACTCCTTCGTGGTAAATTTTCAGATTAATTTAAAAATTTAATTTTGTGTGGGAGCTCCCTTAGAAATTGGAGATAGAGCATTAGTTTGTTTTGATAAAATGTTTCAGCTAATCAAAATTAATAAATATAATGTATCGCATGATATATATATTGTTTTAATTTTACCCTAATTTTTTTTCTCACTAATGTGCCGCACGCACGGCAATATTAAACTGATCGAGCTCATATTTTTGTCAACATATTTGTATACCCTCCAACTACAGTATGGGGGTATACTCAATTTGTCATCCCGTGTGTAACGCATCGAAATATCGGTCTAGGACCCCATTAAGAATATATATATTTGATCAGTGATCGATTCTAAGACATTCTAGCGATGTCCGTCTGTCCGTCCGTCCGTATGTGGAAGACACGATACAGTCCAAAATAAAAGTGCCAGACTCCTGACACGAATATGTCTTGTGATCATAGGCTGGTTAAGTTCGAAGATGGGCAAAATCGGACCATGGGGGAAAAAGTTCCCCCTTGACGAAGGTAACATTTTATAGGTTTTTTTTGTTGTATTTTTGTTAAACAAATGAAACATTTTTATGCTTGAAAAAGAACAAATCCGAGGGGATTTGAAAATTCTTTTTTTTTGTCCGCCCCCTTTTGTGGGCGTGGATATTAGCAAATAATTTATATATTGATGAAATAAATTTGTAAAAAATAAATTTGTAAAAAATTTTGACCAGAGAGAAGGCGTCCCCAAGGACCCCCAACAAGCCCCCCCCCCCAAAAAAAACCACCCTGCAATTTTTTGTTTATTTTTTTTAAACGTTTTTTTTAAACCAATGAAAAAGGTAACATTTTATAGGTTTTTTTTGTATTTTTGTTAAACAAATGAAACATTTTTATGCTTAAAAAAGAACAAATCCCAGGGGATTTGAAAATTCCTTTTTTTTTGGTCCGCCCCTTTTGTGGGCGTGGATATTAACAAACAATTTATGTATTGTATATCTTTTGTACAAAAAGCATAGTAATTAAATTTGTAAAAAAATTTTACCATAGAGAAGGCGTCCCCAAGGACTCCCAACAAACCCCCCCCCCCCCAAAAAAAAAACCCCATGCAATTCTTTTTTAATTTTTTTTTAACGTTGAAGAGTATACACGATTCGGCACAGCCGAATTTAGCACACTCACTTATTTATCTTTATCTCACACAAAATTGGCCTCAGATTTTGAAACAGAAGAGTTTTAAATTTTCCCATACATTGGAGGTCCATATTATTGTTCCTTTCTCTTTCGCACTTAAACATTTTTGTATAATGTTGTCTCTATTAGTACAGTTTTTACAGGTTTTTAGTATACATAAACTTTTTTGATCTCATTTCAGATACAAAATCCGTGTTACACAGTGAAATTTGTTTTTATTGAATTTTAATAAAATTTCATTCTCTATTTTTTTCAGGAAATATTTGATTCTATGCATTTTTCTACCTCAGCTTCTTTAACATTCAACAGAAACCTTTCTTTAAATTTGGAACGAAATTCAGATTCCTCGGGAGATTTTAAAATACAACAAGATTTACTATATTTCAGTGAACGTTTAGCTAAAAAGCTACAAAAAGCTTTACACATAGTCCAGGATTTAAGAGATTATTTTCAAACTAACATCACACAAATTATGCAATTTACTGCCGAATATGAAGAAGATTTAGAAGATGAAGACGATGATGTCGATAATGATAATGATGATAGCGACACAGAACCAGAATTTGATATGGAATTAAATGATATCGAAAGACCTTTGGGTCCACATGTCAAACCATTATATCTGAATACATTTATACAATCATGTTATGATATGGATTCATCCAGTTTTAGTACAGCTACCGAAAACTATAATAAACAACAAATACAAATTTTAAATTATGATAAGACTGATTATCCCCGATCAATACGTAATTATATTGATACCTCATTGCTCAATGAAAATAATGAATTAACTTTGGAAGCTAATTCCTATATCAAGGAAAAAATCAAGTCCTTAAAACTGTCTTTGCTCAAGAATGAAAATATTTTAAAAACTCCTTGGATAAATATGGATAAATTACAAGGCAACAATTTAAAATATATGGGAAATCATATTAAAAATATCTACTTTTTATCACGTAGCGATGATTCGAGTGATTCTTATTCAAAATTTTATAATGATTTACATTTTCGTTATTTATATACGGCGGCTATACAAACAAAATATGTCTTCCTGCTGTTAGATGTTGGATCAGCAATGAGTGGTGAATTGTTGGAATTAGCCAAAACATACATATCAAATATTTTACAATTGCTATCGCCCAATGATTTAATATCTTTAGTTTGTGTTTCGGATGAAATTGATAATATGTCATTGTTGGATGCTTCTTCATATGATGCTGCCAATGGTTTATATTCGACTACCCGGGAGCGAAAAGATGAAATTTTAAATTATCTAAATAGTTTAACGCTTAGCAAAGCTTTAACAAACCATTCTTTGGGCTTTGAATATGCTTTAAAAATGATATCCAGATTACAAAATGCTAGTTTGATTAACTCACAAAATCCTATAGAATTTGTTTATATTACCAGAGGTCTGCTGGCAAATTTAACTGATACTAGACATGTTTTAAATGCTGTAGCTAAGGGACAGAGATCATTACAAAAGCCGATTGTTATAAATGCATGTGGTGTGGTATTGGGTAAGTTATTATTTTTTATATACCCTACACTTTGTAATGTACATATAAGCACATCAACTCATAAATGGGCAAAATAGGACCACGGGAAAAAAGCTTGACCCTTGAAGAACTAAAAAACCAACCTCTGAAAAATCCCATGATTTTAGAGCACATTTTGTACTTTTATTAAGCAAATGAAACATTTTTATGTCAGAACAATTTTAAGGTAGAAACAGAACAAGCACGGCACGGGGGACGGTTGCCGTTGCCGTTGCCGGAGAATATAGCCCCAAAACAATGACGGGGGACGGCGACGGCAAAAAACGTCATTTGTTTGTTCAGTGGTGCCAACTTTTAATAAAATTAGAGTAATTTTACGGAAAAAATCGCTTATCACATAGTCAATGTGATTAAGTTGGCACTACTGTACGTTTGTTACACCATTGTGAATGAAAAAATTAACAATCGTTGTGAAAATGCGGCAACCCTAGAGTGTGAGAGGGAGGGAGATTGAGAGAACCCGGAGATAAAATAAAAATAAGTTTTTAATTTTTTGTCGTGCCGGTCACGGTTTTTAACTGTCAAATCGTATGGAAAAAGTCGTGCCGGGCTTGTTCTGTTCACAACTTTAAAGGTCTGTACTTGGACCTAGGGGATTCAAAAATCTCTTATTTTAGGCCTTGAATTTAGTAAACGTATTTAAATAATGATAAAACTGCATTTCCTTAGTAGAAAAAAAAAAAAAAAAAAGTAAGAAAATTATAGTCGGTCAAGACCGACCATATAATAATACACTACACTAGTGTTTCCCGGAAAATGGGCCCTAAGTCCTAACATGAACACATTGGATATATATTTTGTTAGATCTTTAGCAAGTGTAGAAACCACAACCAAAACTAATTTGAGGGTAATAGGCTTCTTTTTGTTGCCAATAGACCGATTAAACTGAATATCGGGCGAAATTTTTAAATGGAATCTTACAAGGGAAGTATCTCAACCCTTATGAAACGATTTGCCTGAAACTTAAAATATATAAATGAGACGATTTTAAGGTTGGGTTGTCTCGACTTATCGGCCATATCAGTGTTTAAAAATTTCGTTGCCCCCTTATGAAACAATGAGGACCTTCGGGAAAATTTCAATAACTCCTAAACTAACAGCAATGTCGTCAAGAGCAAATATACGTGTCGACTTAAATTTAATAGAGATTATTTCGTATTCATATGAATCATACTTGGGACCTGGCATTACTTTTGTATGAAAAACAATGTCAATGCCTACTATTTCATTGGCATTTTACATGAAAAAAACTAATGCCTCAATGCTTAGGTCCCAAGTATGATATGAATATCGTAGGTCTATGTCTTCACATAAATACAACCCCAATGTTTACACATTTTTATGAAAAAAACATTTAACGATGCCGAATTTTCGCAAGGTTATACCACCGTTGGATAGGTACTACAAAATATTTTCTTCTCATATGTAAACATCATATAGTTTCTAAGAAAGAAATGTCTGAAAAATCCAAAAAACGATTTTTTCGACATTTTTTTGAACCTCTAAATATTTTAAGTTTCATGCAAATCGGTTCATAAGGGTTGAGATACTTCCCTTGTTAGCCCACGAATGGTCCGTTTAAAATACTCGGCACTTCAGAGCGTTTCTCGTTCGGCTACTAAACGCTTGTTTTATATTTACCAAAAAGGCACGTTTGCTTCCACGACGGCAACGTCGCTGCCGCTGCAGAAATGGCAGGTGATGTGATTGGGCTAGGAATGAAGAAATTTATTCCTTCAAAGCTGGTTTCGGTTAAGCCAAATGATAAGTATTGGTTTAATCAGGCTTGCAGGACTGCAGTCAGATCCAGAGAGGAAGCATTCAGAAATTGGCGGGATGACAAAAACGACAACGCAGCGCAAACAGACGAGAACCAATTGTGCTAAGGTACTGAGACGCGAGTAGCTTCTATACGAACAGCGTCTTCGTGCTAAAGTTCTTTCTGCACCTCGGGGTAGTAAGAGCTTTTGGTCATTCGTAAAGAGAATCGGGAACAATACTAGTTCTTCTATCCCGATTCTCATAAATGATGACCAAGTGTTCACTGACCCACTTCATAAGGCTAATCTTTTCGCTGGATTATTTGCAAGAAATTCGTTCTTGCCGGAAAGCGATCAACCACTGCCAGAACTTGAAAGAGTATCCAGTACTATGCCCAAGGTATTCTTTCGAGCTCGTGCAGTTAAAAGGGTACTTGAGGATCTCAATATAAATAATTAGCCGGGACCCGATGGCGTACCAGCACTGGTGCTAAAGAAGTGCTCCTTGGCCTTATCCCGGGAGCAGGGAAATAACCGCATCTATGGGTTGCACTCGAGTCAGCCGTTAAAGGCTGTCCTCAGGGCGGCGTCCTATCTCCGCTACTTTGGTCCTTGGTGATAGACGACTTGCTTCAGAGGCTAGATAATATGGGTTATCAGGCAATAGGTTAACAAAAATAACTGTTAAATTCGATAATATCATCTCGGATATTATGTGCAACGCTCTACGTTTGGTAATGGGCTGGTGCACTGAACAGGGTCTTTCCATTAACCCTAACAAGACTATTATAGTCCCGTTTACTAGGAGAAGAAATCTTAATTTAGGTATAATTTCCGTAGGGAATACTATTATCCAACTCTCTAAGGAGGTTAAATATCTGGGAGTTATCTTGGATACGAAACTTACTTGGAATTCACATTTAGACGGCACTATCAGAAAGGCTATTGCGGCATTATGGGCAGCGAATAGGATTGTTGGTAGGACCTGGGGATTGAGCCCCAAAATGGTCATGTGGATCTACAAGATGATTGTTAGACCGATCTGCCATAGTCTGGTGGCCGAAGACTTTGCAGGGGGATATCACCATAAGACTAGGCAAGGTACAGCGTCTGGCCTGCACTCTAATCACGGGTGCTATGAGAACCTGCCCAACTTTGGCCCAAGAAGCCATTCTGGGTCTCACACCTGTCGACATATTTATTAGATCTACGGCAACTATGGCTGCGCGTAGAATGAATATCGATTACTCTGACCCTCGCAACTTGAGCGGTCACTCCAATATTCTTTCTTCAATAGGAATTAGAGAAAACCTAGATATGCCGACGGATAGAATAAACACTGTGCTTCGCTTTGGAAGGAAATTTGAGATCGTGATACCGAGTAGACCGGAGTGGGATGAAGGTGGTCCATATGTGGATACTAGAAGCCTAAACTGGTATACTGACGGATCCAAAATGCCCTCTGGAGTTGGCGCTGGTGTCTACGGTCCAAACACGCGGATCTCCGAACCAATGGGTAGGTGGCCTACAGTTTTTCAGGCTGAAATTCAGGCTATTACAATATGCGCTAGAGTTAATATTGCAAAGGGTATGAAGGGTACTCATATTTCAATCTTCTCTGATAGCCAGGCAGCACTTCAAGCGCTGTCTTCTTGGGAATTTAAATCCAAAATGACACTGGAATGTTTTGATACCCTTCAGCAGCTGGCCGGTAGAAACAAAATTATTCTATTTTGGATCCCTAGTCATAGAGGTTTTGAGGGTAATGAGATAGCGGATGAGCTTGCTAGAAATGCCTCCGCTACTCCTATGACCGGACCCGAACCCTATTGTGGGGTAAACTGGTCCACATCATATGGAAGTATACCTAATCACACCAAAATTGACATTAGGTTACTGACAGGTTTTCTCACCGGGCATTATAAAGTAAATTATCACTTGCATAATTTAAACCTTTGTGCATCGTCTTTGTGTCGACTTTGTCTTGAGGAAGTGGAAACAACGCAACACATATTATGTGAATGCATCGCAATATGTAGGATCAGAAGACGGTCCTTAGACAAGGAATTGCTTAATTCTGAGGATATAAGGCTAGCTTCTCCATCCTCTGTTATAATGTTCATTAGTAACATTGAACAGAGTTTGAATTAGATTAATGGATCTTGGCACAAAAGACCCATAAGGGTCGCAGTGCCGGCCGTTAGGGCTAGATCACCCCTTGAATAATAATAATAATCCCGTCCGTTGGCAAACCTTTTCAGCTTTTCGTTGCATAAGGGTATCTATCCTCCTTTATGGAAGGTGGCCAACGGGTTCGTCTTCGAATACTGAGAACTATCGCCCTATATCAATTTGTTCTACACTCTCGAAGGTGATGGTGAGCATGGTAAATCATCACCTTGTTGATTACTGGAGTCAAACTCACTTTTCAGTGACCGACAGTATGGCTTCTGTAGACGTCGTTCTACGGTAGACCTAATAGCGTTCCTTTCGGAACGTTGGAGTCATTCCATTGAAAGTAAGGTTGTTGCTTTGGATACATCCAAGGCGTTCGATCGAGTATGGCACAACGCACTTGTATCTGAACTTATTGCTCTTGGTGTAGGCAATGATTTCTCTCAATTTATATTGAGTTTTCTCAGAGACCGAAGTATACGTGTTGCTGTTGATGGGGTCTCATCGGATATGTTTCAACTCAACTCAGGGGTACCGCGAGGTTCTGTTCTTTCTCCTACTCTTTTTCTTATCTTTATTAATGACCCCCTTAGTCAAGCGTACAACCCTATCTACTCTTATGCAGACGACTACAACATTTGTCATTCATTTGCCTTCGATCATAGGCCAAGCCTTGTAGGGGTTGGGCTTGTGCGACAGAATATGAATGACACTATCAATCAGGACGTTTTGACAATCTCTGAGTGGGGTCCGGCGAATAAGGTCGATTTTAATGCACGCAAGACCCAATGTTGTATCTATGGGTGGTATTCGTATTGAGGAATTGGATACTCTTAATGTTCTGGGCATTAAAATTCAGTGTGATGTCCGTTGGAGTATATATGTTTTTCAAGTGTCGAAGGAAGCATTCAAGTGTATTGGTTTCTTAAAACGGTGCAAGAATTACTTCACTCCTCCCGATCTCCTTAATATTTATACCACCTATATCCCGCCGAAGATAGAATACAACTTCCATATATATGAGCAGGGGCTTCAGAGTATATTTTGAAGTTTCTGGACCGTGTTCAAAGGAGGGCGTCGAAGTTAATCAATGACAGTAGGGTATCCAACTACCCTACTGTTCGGAGTACTCGCTTGTCTAGTAGGGCTCATCCATTTGTTGGGGACTACAAGTAGATTTCGGTTGATTTCTTTAAAATGTAGAATGGTGATTTGTGAACAAAATAAGTTTTTCTTTCAAATGTTTGACAGGAAATCGGTATAATTATGGGTAGGCTAGGACCGAGATTGATCAATAATAATAGTTTTGATGACATGATCAATTATTTTTATTTACTTTTTCTAATTATTTACAACTCATTTTTAATAAATTCCACCTAACCGAGAACTGGTAACAATGACCGTCGTCTCGTTGTAGCGAAAAAAACAAGGTTTCTGGTGGGAATCGAACCCACGACCCCCACGTCGAAAGGCTAGCACGCTACCAACTAGCCTACGGGGGCCCCCAATATTATGTTAGTAACTATCCAAACTCATTATTAATTTGGTATTAATTATCGCGAGGGGCAAGGTGTCACCTATTTTCGAAGGTATGACCTTGTGGAGGGTGTCCAATGATTAGATACAGCCGAATATTGCATTCATACTTGTTTTAAGATATTTTTTAACAATCATAAAACCAATTATTTCTTACTTTCAGATGAAAAACGTATAATGTATGAAAAACAGTTCCTTACGGATATATCCTCACAAAATTATACAAAATACGATATAGACATTAAGGAATGGTATAAACCCGATATTTTGTTAACTGGCAAATTATTTATGATTACTAAACTACAACAAGATATAATAATTCAAGCAGCTACATCGATATTTGGTAAGGATTTTCAAGAACCGTATATACAAAAAACCTGGCAGGTGCATACACCCATAGTGGAAAGTATAAATAAAGGTAGGGGTATTGAAAAAAAAAACTTGAAACATTATTAAAACTTAACATTTCTTCCCAGATTCTATCGTTTCTATAACCCATGCAGTTTTACCTTTTGGCGTAGTCGGTGTTGATATATATCTCTCCGATCTTATAGAAGATATTATAACCTATCAACAACAGCAACAACAATTTACTATGAATAGTAAAAATGAGTACTCCTACGCATTTCTAATAGAAGCCGATGGTAATACTTTAGCTCACCCGGCCTTTCCTAGACCATATACCCAAAATCAGACACCCTTTCCAGTAGATATACAATATTTAGAAAATTCTACAGAATTTTCCGCCATAAGACAAAAAATATTAACCGAAGAAAATGGTAATGTTTCCACAACTATTTATGTAATTAAAAATCGTAAACAGGAAAAATTTATAAGATCCTATCAATGGCATAACATCTTGGGAATATACATAGTATGTATGGTTAATACTAAGAGATATGAGGAACCGGCAAATAGTTCAAATAATGGAGAAGTAAAACATAATCTACAACTGCCAGCAGCACTGCCACTGACATTAAAACATTTTGCTACGAAAAATAATATACCCATTTATCATCCCGAAGATTATGAGGAATATTTTACTACTATTGATTTGATTTATCATCGTTTGGATTTATTACCCTCGAGAGGAACTACCAATTTATGTCGTTACTTTAGACAAATTGCCACCATGGATGCAGCTACTTTATTTTTAAGTTCTTTAGCCTTTGAATCCCCCTTTACATTCTTACACAATAATCGTATAAGTTCTTCTCAGTCGCAACTGCGTACTGTAGAAAGTATAATGGCGTATTTAAAAGATGCCACAGGACTTTTAGCCAATCCCGGTTTAAGACCTCAGATAAGGCAAGAGGTAAATGCTTTATATAATGCTATGCAACATTTAAAAAAGAGACATCAAGATGCTCGGGGATCTTTAAAAAATTATATAATACGTCGTTATATAGCCTCGGTGAATGGTGTATTGCAAATGTATCCGGGTTGTTTACTCAATAATGATTATGATCCCTCTCAGAGACCTTGGTATCGTAAAGCTATACAACATACGGGTAAGATTATAACTACGGAACCATATTTAGATGCTGCCGGTTCTGGTTATATAATAACAATAGCTCATACTATTTTTGAGGGTAAATCAAATGCTTTACATTCCATAGAACGTGATCAACCAGTGGCTATAGTTGCCTTAGATGTACCCTATGCTTATTTTTATAAAATGATTTTAGATTCGACTCCGCTATGTCAGATGCATAATATAAAATGTTTGTTATTTGAAAATGAAGGTTATCTTATTGCTCATCCCTCGATGATGGAACCAAAATCATTAATGAAAAATCAAAGAAGACCTCATGAACATTTAACCCATAAGGAATCATATTTAGCCAATGATATATTAAATCATAAAAATCTAGTACGCAAATTGGCCTGTGCTAATTATCAAAATCGTACTCTGCAGCGTTATTATATTTTCAATACTTCTCTCAATGAAATTCTAACAAATGTGGTGCATGGTGAACGAACTAAATATGCTATAGCTTTACTTAAAGGCAGTAATATATTTGCTGCTGTCCTCAATTCCACCTGTGATGGTGGTGCATTTTGTCCTTGCAGCACCATAGATCGTCAGTGTTTAAATTGCAAACGTATGGATCAATCGGATTGTGAGTGTCCTTGTGAATGTCCTATGCCTTTAGTGACGACTCTGGAGGAAGAAGATGATAATTCCAGCAAGGAACATTTATCATATTTGAATATTACACATCAATATGATTATTGTGAACCGGCTTTTGAATCATATGTGGCAGAACCACAAATTATGTTGCAAGAACAAAATGTTTTACTACCGTCTTGTCTTAATATTAATTGTGATGTTTATGGTACGCAGAGAGAATGTTTAGCAATAATGGGTTGTGAATGGTGTCAACAGGATGTGGATGGTAATGGTTTTGCGGCAGCATTTTGTAGTGCTCAATCAGCGTGCTTTAATGGTGAGTAAAAAAATAAAGTCTACACTAATTGTGAGAAAAAAGAAAATTTCAAATCAAGCAAAACTATTTTTTTTTTTTCAAAACATGTTAGAAAATACCCTACACTAGTCTTTTCCAGAAAATGTGACCCAAGTCCAAACATTACCCGATTGGATCTATCTTTCGTTACATCTATAATTAGCGTAGAAAACACACACAATCCAAATTTGAGTGAAGTTAACTTATTTTTGTTGACAATGGACCGAATTAACTGAATATCGGGCGAAATTTTTTTATCGGTTCAAAGTCTTATAATGGTTCAGTAATATTTAGATTGGATTAGGCTAATTAAGTACACGTTTTAGACCTACAAACGACATTTTAATCAAGTATTCCCTATTTTCATGAATTTTAAGAGATTTATATGAGTATCGGGGGGTGGGTTGTATGGGGACTACAAGAAGAACTGGTCCGATTCCTTTAAAATTCCTATTATAATACGGCAATGAACGAATTAATGAATGAATGAATGAATGAATGAATGAATGAATGAATGAATGAATGAATGAATGAATGAATGAATAAATGAATGAATGAATGAATGAATGAATGAATGAATGAATGAATGAACGAATGAATGAATGAATGAATGAATGAATGAATGAATGAATGAATGAATGAATGAATGAATGAATGAATGAATGAATGAATGAATGAATGAATGAATGAATGAATGAATGAATGAATGAATGAATGAATGAATGAATGAATGAATGAATGAATGAATGAATGAATGAATGAATGAATGAATGAATGAATGCATGAATGAATGAATGAATGAATGAATGAATGAATGAATGAATGAATGAATGAATGAATGAATGAATGAATGAATGAATGAATGAATGAATGAATGAATGAATGAATGAATGAATGAATGAATGAATGAATGAATGAATGAATGAATGAATGAATGAATGAATGAATGAATGAATGAATGAATGAATGAATGAATGAATGAATGAATGAATGAATGAATGAATGAATGAATGAATGAATGAATGAATGAATGAATGAATGAATGAATGAATGAATGAATGAATGAATGAATGAATGAATGAATGAATGAATGAATGAATGAATGAATGAATGAATGAATGAATGAATGAATTAATGAATTAATGAATGAATGAATGAATGAATGAATGAATGAATGAATGAATGAATGAATGAATGAATGAATGAATGAATGAATGAATGAATGAATGAATGAATGAATGAATGAATGAATGAATGAATGAATGAATGAATGAATGAATGAATGAATGAATGAATGAATGAATGAATGAATGAATGAATGAATGAATGAATGAATGAATGAATGAATGAATGAATGAATGAATGAATGAATGAATGAATGAATGAATGAATGAATGAATGAATGAATGAATGAATGAATGAATGAATGAATGAATGAATGAATGAATGAATGAATGAATGAATGAATGAATGAATGAATGAATGAATGTTTTGAAAGACTTTACGGAGGCTCCTAAAGTTTTCAATATATGTTGGGCATTTACCTGGTCAGGTTGGTATTGCAATCCAGCGAAATCGGTATTGTGGTTCAAAAGTTATGAGCAAAAGACTGAATTTCAGCAAGGACTTTTCGTGAATTTACGACATAATAAAAAAAATGCTAACTTTCGAAAGACATGCTGAAGCCTGGCATATATAAATGCCAGGCTTCATTGAATTTCAGACAAATCGGGAAAGTGGTTCAAAAGTTATTAGCAAACCCGTGAATTTCAGATTAGTTTCACCTTAAATTCACGCGTTGAAAACCCGTTAAACAAGTTTTAAAAACATTGGTAAGTCACAAAATTATTTTACAACGTATTTTTGTCACTCAAAAATATTTTTAAACTAAAAAAAAAAAATATACACTCGAAAAAAAATTTACACTCAGAAAAAAAAATTAGTACATTATTTTTTTTTTTCAAAAATTACTTAAAAAAAAGTTTTTTTACATTTACGTTAGAAAATTTACTATCACTTAAAAAGGGTATTGTGGAGGGATTTATAAATTCGTCAGTCGAATTTAACTTTTTTACTTGTTTTCACAATTTTTTTTTTAACTTATCTAATAAATTATTTCTTTTTACATTCTAGGAGTATTAGCTGGTCTCTCGCCCTATGGTGATTTAGATGATGCTGATCTTTTGGCTGCTCATGGCTATAATCCTTCACAGAAACCAAATTCTTATTCAGCCTTTGGTCCAGTAGGTGGTGCCATTATTGTCTTGGCTATTGTTATAGGATTTGCTATATATTGCTATCGTCACAATGTCGATAGTTCTTCACAAGAACAATTCTATATGGATTCTATGCAAGAAGAAAATTATGGTCTACCCCTATCACGTTTTAACTTTGATGATTGTCAAGCACACGATGATCCTCCTGGGGGAGGACAAAATGGAGGTGGTGGTTATGACCATACAGCAGCACAAAGAAATCTTATGAATGCTGCTGATATATCACCATATCATATGAGTACGGGTAGCAGTTATAGAAGACCACCCAATAATGAATCAGATCATGGTTATTCTACGATGACACCACATGAAGATTCCTCAGATCATCAATGTTTTACACTGGCCGAACCATTATTATTACAAGATAAAAGACATAGTAAATCGGACACCATGTCCATATCAACATCCATATCATCACCTACTAATAGGCAGCAGCAGCAACAACAATCACATTATAATAGTTTTCCATCCAAGGAATCAAGATATAATTTAACTTCACCCAAAAAATATCATTCACCTAGTAGAGTTTATGAACAGACTACTATACCAATACAACAAACAGATGAAACAACAAATATAACAGGAGCCACGCATTTAATATTAGCACCTGTTACCGTACACAGACATATGGAAACTTCCGAATCATAGCCATAATTATTTTTTATGTTTGTTTGAGAAAATAACAGAGATTTCTTTTATAACATCGATTTTCGGTTATTACAAAAAAAAAAATAATATCGATTGAAATTTAAATAATGACCTAGATTCAAGTGCAGTTTTAAAATTAGTTGTTGACATCTGTCATAAGTGTTGCGTCTGTTTAATCTGTGTCCAAACGTTTAAATTTTTCTAGTACACATAGTAAACAAATTTGCTAAATTTCAACAGAAAGTAAGTTTTTGCAACAAAAAATCGTTTGGAATATTTTGAAATAGGTCGTCACAGCTGAAAATCGGTAGTCACAACTTAATTCAGTTATTTTAACTGGATTTTAATTGAGGCCACCAAAAACATTTGGTTGTCACAGCCAAATATTGTGGCAGCAACCGAATTTTAGTTTATACAACTGAGAATTTTGGCTGGAAACTTATTTTTCTGTGTGAAATTAGATGTTTCAAATTTTAACAAAATTTAAAAAATACTAAATCCATCTTTAAATTTGCACAATTCAAATTTTGAAATTGATTAAAATTTTAGTTGAGTCAATTAAAATTTTGTAGAAGCAATTAATTTTTTTATTGATTTAAACAAAAACTAATTAGAAAAAAGTATTTAACTCGCCGAGAAACCCCATGCAGCACATTTAACGAAATAAACTTTCGTAGCAATTTCTGTCATTAATTTAACGAAAATTTATGTAGTAGGTACACATTTTTTAAAATTTACAGATCTTACAAAATCCTTCGTAACTTTTTATTTCGTACAAAACACGAAAGCTTCGTTTATTTTATGAAAAAAAAATATTTTATTTACGAATTTAATTTTAAAATTTTATAATATAACGAAATATTTTTTTCAATATTTTTTTCTAAAAAAATAAAAACTAAAAAGGTATTTTCAAATATTACTTTTAGTAACCAGAACTTAAAATTCGAATTTATAACAAATGTTTTCGTATATTGTACGAAAGGGTTCGTGTATATTACGCATGTGTTCTACTATTCTTTAAAAAATTTAAAAATATTTAAAAAATTTTTAATAATATTTTTTATACCCTCCAACTACAGTATGGGGGTAAACTCACTTTGTCATTCCGTGTGTAACGCATCAAAATATCGGTCTAGGACCCCATAAAGTATATATATTTATGATCAGTGATCGATGTTCGTCCGTCTGTCGGTCTGTAGTTAACACGATCCAGTCCAAAATAATAGAGTTAGACTCCCAAGATTTGCCACGAATATGTCTAATTTTCCTAGGCAGGTTAAGTTCGTTAATGAGCAAAATCAGGCCAGGGGGAAAAAAGTTCCCCCTTGAAGAACTTAAACAACCTCTGAAAATTATAATTTTTTAATTTTTTTTTCGTTTAACAAATGCAACATTTTTATTCTACAAGAAGTTCACAGTCCACCATTTGGACCCTGAGAATATGAAAATGTAGTTTTTTTGGTTTGGAACGCCCCTTTTATGGGCGTGGAATAAAAAAATCTTTTTAATTATGATAAACTTTTATTTCTTTAGTGCAAAAAGCATAAGAATGAATTTTTAAACACATATTCGAGAGGAAATTTGCCCCCCTCATACCACTAAAACGCCCCTGAATTTTTTTTTTATTTTTTTGCATGTTGGAGGGTATAAAAGACTCGGCACAACCGAATTTAACAGTCTTACTTGTTTTTTTATTGAGTCAACTAAATTTTAAATTTTATTTTTTTTAATTAATTGAAATGAAAAACTTCCACAGTCCCGAATTTTGTTTTTATCTTGAAGGTCTTCAAAACCATATTTCTTTTTAAAGTTAAAAATTTTTTTTGTCGACAATTTTTTTTTTGGTTTGCAGTAAAAAAAGTCCCGAGAGAAATTTAGACGTTATACATCGAGACACATGTGGAAGTACAGGTAAAGCTCTATATAACTAGGGTGAACATATTTTTCTGAACTCAAATCAGTAGGCCCAAGTTTTTTTTTCTAGAAATAACTCTCTGAAAAGTATTTTCTATGGGAAAGCACTGATGATTTTTTCAACACTCAAAAAATTTCGGTTAAACTAACTTTCTGTAAAAACAACTGTAAAAAACAACTGCCATAAACTGTTGCCGTTATTTTGCAGAAAATTTATGTGACTTCAAACAACCTATTGAATAATTTGATTGTTTCAGTTCAGAAAATATAACAAAAACCCACATGTTTTGAGAAAAATAAAATCCCTCAATTCTGAGTGCGTTTTCCCTTTAGTTTTGATAACTTTTCCTTTTCGAAAATAATTTTTTATGTTGAAATGTTCAAAAATCAGTACAATCAGTACATATTTCAAAAAATCAGTACAAATCAGTACAACGTTTTTAACATGATAATGATTTTAGGCTGGTGTCTAATTTTAAAAAAGTTGCAGGACGCCACCTCAGTTTGACTATATAAGCTAACAATTAACGAAAAAGAAAACAAGAATTACAATTTTCATTTTCTTAAAACCAAAAATTTTAATAACTTGGGTTTGTAACTTGGATAATAATTCACCTCGTGGTGAATAAAACCGTTTTTCACCAGCTGGTGAATAAAAGGTAACATAATTATTTTTCAACAAAAAAAAAATTTTTTTCATCAAATTTTTTTTTTTCATAAAATTTTTTATTTTTCATCAATTTTTTTTTTCATCAAACTTTTTTTTTATCAAATTTTTTTTTATAAATTTTTTTTTTTCATCAAACTTTTTCATAATTTTTTTTTTTTTACAAATTTTTTTTTTTTATCAAATTTTTTTTTCATAAATTTTTTGTTTATCAATTTTTTTTTCATCAATTTTTTTTTTTCATAATTTTTTTTTTCATCAAATTTTTTTTTTTATGAAATTTTTTTTTCATAAATTTTTTTTATCATATTTTTTTGCATCATTTTTTTTTTATCAA
The DNA here is from genome assembly GCA_963921195.1 of Pegoplata infirma. Lineage (NCBI taxonomy): Eukaryota > Metazoa > Arthropoda > Insecta > Diptera > Anthomyiidae > Pegoplata > Pegoplata infirma. Next base: position 230,899,761 of record OY992538.1, on the reverse strand, counting down.
ATTTTTTATTATCAATTTTTTTCTCAAAAAAATTTTTTTTTCATATTTTTTTCCATCAATTTTTTTTTGCATCAAAAAATTTTTCTTTTCATCAAAAACCTTTTTTTCATCAAAATTTTTTTTCACCAAAAATTTTGGGTTCATTAAATTTTATTTAACATAATTTTGTTTTTCGTGAAAAAAAAATCATTTTTTTACCAAAACTACTTTTTCACCAAGTCTAAGCTTTTCGCATAAAAATTTTCCATTTGTTTATCAAATGTACATAAAACAAGTGAGAGTGTTATATTCTTTGGTGCCGAGGTGCCGAATCTTTTATACTCTCCAAAATGTAAAAACACTTTTTTGCACTTAATTTTGCACTCACTTACGAAATGTACAGCTCTTTTGGTTTTTTAATGGGGTCCTCGACTGATATTTCAATTCGTTTTGCATGGAATAGCAAAGTAATATAACATTATTTTTCCTAAAAAAAACTTTGCTTTGGCAAGTACACCCAAATCTTCCGCAAAACATTATCATGATTTAATGTTTTGGGCAAGAGTACAGGCATTTTTCATCAGTACACGTGGGCATTTTTCATCAGTACACGTGATCAAAAATCTGTACATGTCTATATACAACGTATGATATAATTTTAGACCCATTCGTTTTATCGGGAGATTCGTTATATCCCAAAGGTTTTTTAGGTATTTTTTGTTAAAATGACAAAGTTAATAGTGAATTATTAATACTTCAAACATAAAAATATTATTATTCAAGAACTAATCAAAATTAATTAAATAAAACCAAAAATACGATATTTTTGATTTAAAAAAAATTGAAATCGTTCGACTGATTTTTGAGTTATTGCTATTTAAAATTTACAAAAAGAAATTTAATAAAAGAAAATCTCTAAATTTTTCACCTGATGTTTTCATAGAGCTTGAGACAATCTTTCATTTAAACTTAATTTAAGCCAAGCCCGATCATTTTAACCCATGGCGCCCTTCGATCAAAATTTTGGATTTTTAAAAAATTTCCACTGAAATTTTTGATTTTTGAATAATGAAAAAATAAAAAAAATAAATTCTTGTTATACATTATTTTTTATTAATGAATCTGAATCTGAACACGAATATCAAAAAATGTTTAAGACCGGTCGAGCGGTTTTTAAGATATCGCCATTTGAAATTTGTCAACCTATTTCCAAAAATGGCAGATTTTCGTACGTCCAAGAAATTTTTTTGAAAAAATTTCAAAATTGTTTCCAATGACTATTTCATGGAGCTTGAGACAAATTTTCTTTTGAACTTGACTGGGTTAGATCAGACCATTTTACTTATTACGCCCTTCGATCAAAGTTAAGGGTTTTTGGTGAATATTTTCTATAAAACCACAACTTTGAGTTTGGCTCAACTAAATTTTAAATAAAAGTTTGTCTCAAGCTCTAAAAAAGTTTAAAAGAAAAACATTTTGGCATTTTTTTTTTTTTAATTTCTTAAAGTAAAAACCTCAATTTTTTGCAAATTTCAAATAGCGATAAAAAATTGTTTTGATATTGCAACACATAATATTTATTATTTTGATGCGTTGAACATGAATTTAAAAAAAAAATTGAAATCGGTCGACTGGTTTTTGAGATATTGCTATTTGAAATTAACAAAAAAAAAATCCTGCGTTCAAGAAACTAAAAAAAAAAAATCTCAATTTCTTCCCTTGATCTTTTCATAGAGTTTGAGACAATCTTTCATTTAAACTTAATTTTAGCCAAATCCGATCATTTTAACCCGTGGCGCCCTTCGATCAAAATTTTGGATTTCTAAAACATTTTCACTGAAATTTTTGATTTTGGAAAATTAAAAAAATAAATTCTTACATACATTTTTTTTATTAATTTTGGAACACAAATATAAAAAATGTCTCAAAATTGTTTTCCGATGACTATTTCTTGAAACAAACTTTTATTTAAACTTGATTTGAGTCAAATCATACCATTTTAACCCATGGCGCCCTCCAATCAAAGTTTAGAGTTTTTGCTAAAATTTTTTTTTATAAATCCAAAACTTTGATTGAAGGGTGCCACAGGTTAAAATTATCGGATTTGTCTCAAAATAATTATAAATAAAAGTTTGTCCCAATCTCTCTATAAAAAGGCAAAAAAAAATTTAGATTTTTTTTAATTTCTTGACCGTTGGAAAAAACCGCCATTTTTTACAAATTTCAAATAGCCGAGCTCTACGGTTTAATTTAACCTGATTGGCTTTTGATTTCTACCATATAATTTCTAGGTCTAGTAGAATACAATTGTGACCGGGACACTTGAGAAAATCAAAAGTTAAACAAAAAATTTCACTATAATGTGCATATATGAAAATTTTTCACCGGGAAGACATTTAAATTTTTGAAGGAATATATTAATTTGTTAGCTGAATAATATAAATTTCAAACTAAAACTCAAAAAATTTAAATTAACAAAAAAATAAAAATCGAAGATAGCGTACACTCAAAAAAATAAACTGGTAAAACGCCTGGTAAAACGCCTTGTAATCCCGTTCTACCAATATTTAACAATTTTCCTTGTTTTTTAACAAAAAATCTTGTACTTTCCTCAAACGAGAACTACAGTTTTATTGGTAATTTTACAAGTTTATTTTCGTAATTGTATGCTACCATTTTGAAAGGTTATTTTACCAAAAAAAACTGTAATTTTACAACAAAGTTTTTATTACGAGGATTCTAGTTGAATTACAAAAAAACTGTTATTTTACAAAAATTATGTTATACGAGAATTTATGTTGTTTAACAAAAAAAAAATTTTTTTTTTATTGAAAAATATTTAAAAAAAAAAGCTGACAAAATTTTGAAAAATTTATTACTAGGATTCTAGTAATTTACAAAAAAAAACAGTTATTTTACAACAAAAATGATTTTATTACGAGGATTTATGTTGTTTAACAAAGAAATGTAAATTTACTATTTTGGTTTGTATATTTACCATTTTTTTAAACATATTTACCATTTTTTCTTGTAAGTTTAAGTTTTTTGTTTTTTTCCGATTTTAAAACAATATTTTTACCAATAAAATTGGTTATTTTACCAATTTTTGGCGCATTTAAAATTACGAGGAAATCCTCGTAATTTTACGAGAATTTTACCTACCTCCTATTTTACGAGAATATCCTCGTAAAATCATGAAATTTTTTGGTAACTTTACAAGGTTTTTTTTGAGTGTACGAAATACGTAGAATTGATTAAAATTTGTATTGAATCAAATATTTTTTTTATTAAATCAATTAATTTTTTAATTGAACCAATAAAAAATTGTATTCCTAAAAAATTTTTAATTGCATCAATAAAAAATTTTAAATAATTTTCCAAAAATTTTCTGATAGACTGTAATTTAATTAATTTTTTAATTTAATTTTTAATTTTTATTTTTTTAATCTGACTTTTTGAATCTGTTTAGTGTGTTTAATCCGTCAAAAATTTTCTCTTAATTTAATTTTAATTTTACTTTTTAAATTTCAATCGATATTTTTATTTTAGCATAACAACTGAAAATGATGTTTTGTGTTAATTTGTCCATTAATTAATTAAACAACAAAAATAATTCCACCTTCATTTGATTGCCAATATTAGTTTTTAAGTTAAAGTTAAGTTTAAACAAAAAACAAAAAGGTTTTTCATTTTAATAGTTTAACTATTTTAAAAGAAAAAGTTTACGAAAAAAATATGTTGAATAGAAAACTGCATTCGAATGCTTAAGTATTGAGTTGAATATTGTTTTATTTTATACATGTAATATTTTATGGGTATTATATTTTTATATATTTTACAGAAAATAACACATATTTTTTCAGTTGAAAAAGAAAATTAAATTAAAAAAAAAAATTATGTACTTATTTCCAAGTATTATTGCTTTATAACAAAAAAAAAATCAAAATACATTACATTTTTGTATACTACTACATTAATTCATAAGTCTTAAAATAAAAAAAGATTAAAAAAATAAAACGAGTTTAATATTTATAAAAAAATATGACAAAATTAAATGTTGTTTCATTCAATGTCTAGATAAATTTTAAAAATGCTAGGGAATCTGTAACGACATTTAAAATTCTACTGATGATAACACTATAACTGGAGTGTTTGAAATCGGTATGGAAATGCATACAAGAAATGTTTATTAGAAATTACATTTTCTGTTGCATTTTTATACCCTCCACTTAGTGATAGAGGGTATATATAAGTTTGTCATTCCGTTTGTAACTCATCGAAATATTGATCTGGGACCCCATAAAGTGTATATGGGGCATTCCATGTGAAATCGGACACTTTGAAAACCTTTTTTTTAAGATTTTCCCAATTTGCTTGCAGTTTTTAGTACCCTTCGAAAACTCCTTCGTGGTAAATTTTCAGATTATTTTGATGACCCGTTCAAAAGATATCGATCTTTTAAAAATTGGTAGTTTGTTCCTTTACTCAAACTTCTTTTTATTATAACTTCTTCAATAATGGTCCAAATTTCAAATTTTTTTTTTTTTTAATTTTTGTTTTTTTACGTACTTTTTAAAAAAAAATCCCAAAAAAATCTTAAAAGCGCTCTAGTATGCAATTTTTAAGTTTTAAAATTTAAATCTCATTTTTGAAAATGTTTGTACTCTTCGATTTTTTTGAAATTTTTTTGTGTAAAACTTCTATCAATTCTACAAATTTTTTGTCCAGGAGGATCGTGGGATAACGATTATTACTATTTTTTAAAATTTTTTGAAAAAATTTTATTGTAATTTTCCAATCTTAAAATCATTTCTACTGCTCCAATGGTGCGTCATAGAGGGGTCCTTTATAAGACCGACCCCCATTAATTTTTACGTCTTAAGATTTCTTTGGAACAAACTAATACCCTATCTCCAATTTCTAAGGGGGCTCCCACACAAAACGAGATTTTTTTAAATTTGTTCCAACCGCTCTAACTGCCCTAATAGTGCCCTTAGAGCACTAAAATGTATGACCGACCCACAATATTTTTTTAGTCCAAACATTTTCTCTGAACACACCTACCCTCTATATTTAAGTGTTAAGGCGGTCCCCATACAATTTTTTTCAGTTGTTGTAAATTTGTTTTATTTAATCAGCTTCTACCGATCCAATGCACGGTGGTCAATTCCGGCCAAAAATCAATAACTTCTTTATTTCTGCATGTAAATAGCTGAAATTTAAAATTAAAATTAAGAATAACATATCTGATACCTTGCCCAAATTTTGGACCTACAAATACAGGGGTTGGCCAAATAACCATGGACGTCCCAAATGTATCAAACATGTCTGCTATATGACATTTATATCCAGCAAAAATTTTATATCCGAATTAAGACCAATATATCTGATCTCTTTTCAAAACGTTGGACATACAAATATAGTGGTTGGCCAACTAAGCATGGACGTGTCAAATGTATCAAACTAATTAAGGTGGGGGTTGGAACTGAAAGAAACAGCTTTAGTGTAAGCAATTTAAAAAAAAAAATAGATACGCAATACTTTATAATTCTGTTTTTTTATTTGAAATATTAACAATCGTAATATTTTTAAAAGTTTTAAAGACAAAGAATTGCCAGGGTTTCCAGGTAATTGTGGGAAGCTATTTTTTAAAAAACAAAGTGGCTGCAGTTGTACAGCAAAAACTACTGAACCGATTTTGATGACATTTTTTTTTTTTTTGATTTGTAGATTATTTAATTTTCTAATACTTATCGTGACAATTTTTTTAAAATTTGACCTAATTAATATTTGAATGAAAGAAGAAATTTAAATTTTTCTATTTTTTAAGTTTACGTTAGCATATCTTCAACAAGAATCAATTTTTTCCAAAAAAATGGCCACGTTAAGTGCTTGAAAATTTTATTATCTACAAATCAAAAAAAAATTCATCAAAATCGGTTTAGTAGTTTTTGCTGTAAAAATGCCGCCAATTTTTCCCTTAAAAAAAAACACAACGCACGATTGACTGGCAACCCTGAAAATTCTAGTTGACAAAATTTTGTGTTATGAAATTTTTAAAAATACTAAAATGTTCTTTCTTTCAAATGAAAAAACAGAATTTAATAATATTACGTATTTATTTTTTTAGCTGTTTAAAAATTGCTAACATTAAGGCAGTTTTTTTGTTCCAACCCCCCTTAAACCACATTTTTTTTATTTCGTCTTTTTTTAAGTTTTTTTAACTCAAATCTATGGGTTTTAAGTTAGCATCTCTTCACATTCCCTATTTTGGTGGAGTTTGTAGGTTTAAAAAAGTCCACCATTTGTAAAAAATGAGTCCACTGAAAATGCTCTGGTTTAAAGAATCGGTAAAAGTAGGGGCTGAAATTTAAAATACTTACTTTTAATAGTTAAAAGTACAAGCTGCTTTTTATAGCTAACCTCTAATAGCCTCTAATTGATTTTTATGGTCTTTCAAAATTTATTTTTTTTAGAGTTTTTTTTTTAATTTTTATCTAATTTTCATACACACCACTTTAAGACAAAAACGCACACAAAATCTGCAAAAACCACATGGAATGATTATTTACTATAGGAATTTAAAATCCATGAGCGAACTTACAAAAATAACGTGAAGAAAAATGCATGGCCAACTTTTATTGAACACTAAAATATACATTTTAAAAAAAGGTTAAATGAGAAGCAAAAAATACTCCACTTTGCGCCGCTATGGACAATAATATAGTGTTACAAGGCCCAAAAAAAGATTTAAGTTGTGTGTTTTGAAGTATTAGCTATAATATAGCATCAAAATTTCATCAAGATTTAATAAAAAAATAAAATGATTTTTGGCCGGAATTGACCACCGTGCAATGGTGCGTCCGAGAGATTTCATTAGTGAGACCGACCCCCATTTTTTTTACCCTACAACATTTTTTCAAAACATACCTACGCCCTATCTCCACTCCCTAAGTAGGCTCCCATACAAATAACAGTTGGATCAAATTTTATAAAAAAGTAATTTTGTATGGGAGCCTACTTAGGGAGTTGAGATAGGGCGTAGGTATATTTTGAAAAAAAGTTGTAGGGTAAAAAAAAATGGGGGTCGGTCTCCACACAAAAAAATGTGTGGGGACCGCTTTAACAGTTACATAGAGGGTAGGTGTGTTCAGAGAAAATGTTTGGACTAAAAAAATATTGTGGGTCGGTCATACATTTTGTTGCTCTAAGGGCACTATTAGGGCAGTTAGAGCGGTTGGAACAAATTTTAAAAAATGTCGTTTTGTGTGGGAGCCCCCATAGAAATTGGAGATAGGGTATTAGTTTGTTCCAAAGAAATGTTAAGACGTAAAAATTAATGGGGGTCGGTCTTATAAAGGACCCCTCTATGACGCACCATTAGAGCAGTAGAAATGATTTTAAGATTGGAAAATTATAATAAAATTTTTTCAAAAAATTTTAAAAAATAGTAATAATCGTTATCCCACGATCTTCCTGGGCAAAAAATTTGTAGAATTGAAAGAAGTTTTACACAAAAAAAATTTAAAAAATTCAAAGAGTACAAACATTTTCAAAAATGAGATTTAAATTTTAAAACTTAAAAATTGCATACTAGAGCCACAGACTAAATACAGACTCGACAGTAGAGTTTTATAAGAAAAAATGGGGAAAAACTAAGCGATTTTAGGAGAAAACACAGCGGTTTTTAGTCCGTTTTACGCTAACATGGCAACACTTTCTACGACTTAGGAGTGAGTGAAACAACAAAAACAGATCTGGCATCCATTTTGCTTATGGCGCGTTATATCAGTTTTCTCTTTCTAACCTAATTCGTAGAATAATTTGAAAATATTAACCATATGGTTAAAGAATACTTTTTTGACAAAAAAATTTCAAAGTGTCCGATTTGACATGGAATGCCCCATATGTTATACAGTTAAACCTGGTTATAACGAACTTCAAGGGACCAGTAAAAATAGTTTGTTATAAGCGAAGTTCGCTATAAACGGGGTATCTTTTATATCAATCTTGTTTTATTTCCAGAAAATTTATCCAACTTTATTTTATTTCTTTCGCACTCAAAAAATTATGTTAGTAAAATTAACTGAAAATGTCAGTAAAATAACTACTTTGTAAGTTGTTTTGGGGTCAACTACTTTTTCAGTTAAATCAACTAACAATGTTAGTTATTTTAACTGACAAAAAACAACTGACTTATGTAGTAAAAACTACTTACATTTGTAGTCAAAACAACTAAAATGTAGTAAAAATAAAAATATCAATAAATATTTTTTTTTTTTTAAATTTTCAGAAAAAACTTTTTTTTTTGGAAAAAAACTTTGAAAATTTTTCAGAGATAAAAAAAAATAAAATTAACTTATTTAAATAACTGTTACTACATAACAGTACTTTTTTGTTAGTTACTCAAAAAAACTACTTAAAATAACTAACAGAAATAGTTGTTTGATATTTTTCATACCAAAACAACTGACTTTGTAGTTGAAAACAACTAACTACTGTAAAATATTCAAACAACTAGCATGTAGTAACTTACATAATTTTCTGAGTGCGTAAATAAAATGTTTTTTAAGAAGAAAACATAAAAAATATGTACACTTATACATGACGGTCATTTGTGAAGTAGTAGTTGTTGTTTTCAACTACAATTTCAGTTGGTTTTGTATGAAAAATCTCAAACAACTACTTTTTGTAGTCGTTTTAAAAAATAAACACAAAAAATTACTACATTGTAGTAACAGTTGTTTTATGTAGTTGTTTATAGACTATAAAAAAACTAGAAAAACGGATGTGTTGGAAGCGTTAGATGCAGCAGGAATTATTACCAAACAATTTTAACCATTTTTACGTCTAGAAGTTTTTTTTGTTGATAAAAAAATTTCCGACAATTTGAGTTACAGTTAAAACAACTGTAATTTGAAGTTGTTTTTATCGTTTTTTGTAGTTAATAATCAATAGTTAAAAACAACAATTTTTGGTTGATTTTACAGTCAAATGTAGTGTAGTTTTACCGTCAATTATAGTTGTTTTAACTGTCTTTTGTAGTGGAATCCGATATTTCGACAACTTACGAATTATAATTTTCGTTTTGCTAAATTTGTATTTCATTTGGATACAGTGTTTTTCGCGTACTTTCTCTTTAACAAAAAGACACTATATAAAAAAGATCTCTTTAAAAATTGGCCTTCATCTAATTAAATGTTAATGAAATTTATTTTTAACATTACAACAAACTCACGCATAGTTTTAAATGCACAAAATGCACTCTGAGTGTAATTTTAATTTGAAAAAGATGCACAAAATTTAATTTAAATCTCTTTAGGAAGTAAAAATTTGCAATTGAAATAATTTTTTTAAAAAATTCTCATAAGAATTTTAAAAGAATTTATTTAAAATCAGTTCAGTTGTTGGGTGTTTAACGAAAGCGTAACATACGCTAAATAATATTAAAACGAAATTTATTTTTAAATTAGATAAATTTCGTTAAAAATTTGCAAAAAAAATTGTATAAATTTATAAAATAAAAGTGAGTTATTTAAAAAAAAAAAAACTTGAAAAAAATTAAAGTGATTTTAAAATAAAATCCTTTTTTTTTAAATTAAGGAAGTTTTGAAAAAAAAAAAATTATGGATTTACATTGTTACAAAAAATCGGTTATGTAATATAATTTTAAAAACAGTGCATTTGCCATATAATCAAATATTCAACGTAATAATTATAATATAAAAATTTTTTTCAAACTAATATTTTATTAAAAAAAAAACTTTCTTTCCAAAAGAAAAAATAAATTTAATTAGCCAACGAAAAATTTTTACTAAAAACTACTTTAATTACAAAAAAAAATCAAAATAATAAACAAAATAATGTTTATTTTGTGTTTAAAATCATTTAATTATATCTTTTAATCCACTGATCTTTTGGTGTCGTAATTGATTATCTTTAAAAATCATTATTTAAACAAAGTGTTATTGACCTTCAGTGAAAAATTGCATTGAAAATTAAGAAAAAAAAGTTACATCATTTTTGGCAAATTACAAAACTACATAACCTCAACGTTAGCCAGTTGTTTACAGATCATTATTATTATTGAGACCTTAGGCCAAGATCTTGGCCATTGCCTAATGAATCCATAAACTTGAACTTTAACTGATTGGGGAAAAAAATAAATTAAATTTAAATTTTATTTACTTACACTTAGCAAATAATTTAAGTAATTTAGTAAGTAAAAAATTATTTGCCTTTTGTTTAATAACATTTCATTAGATCAATGAATTTGTTTATAAAGTGTTTGTTTTACTTCATAAATTTTATGAAAGATTTTAATTTATTTCTGAAAAATTTATAGAATTTATAAAAACAAATTTAAAGAAATTTTCTTGTTAAGAACTTTTTAATAAAATGTTTCAAAAACTTTATAATTAACAAGTTTTCAACAGAATTTTCTGCTAAAACAACTTATTTTATTTTTATGACAGTTTCTTTGAAACTCTCTCTCACTCACTCCAGTGTTGCCATATTTTACAAAAAAAAGTTTATATTATTTTTATTTACAATAGCAAAAACACACATTTTGACGCCAACTTAGTGTTTCTTCACAATACAGCAGCATGCAGCTGAGCACAAAATTTGTACATGTATTTTGTTGTTGCCGCAACAACAAAACACATGTAAAAATTTTGCTGCTCAGCTGCATGCTGCTGTATTGTGAAGAAACACTTAACGACATTGAAAATGTGTACAGCGATTTTTTTGCATAACATTATGCAAGTTTATTATGGATAGTTTTTGAAGTCGCCGTCCGCGGTCAGTGTTTAGGGCCTTTTTTTACACGGCATTTGTCAACACGGGACGTTACAGTGACTCAAACTTATAATAGAACAGCATATATTTGATAGCAGCTCTTTAAAGGAAAATATTAAATACTTAACCATATTATTATCAATCGACTATTTTTGTAGAAATGCTATATAGTTTTAAAAAAATGTTGAAGGGTAAAAATAAATGGGGGTCGGTCTCACTAATGACCCCTCTCGGAAGCACCATTGGGTAGAAGCTGATTAAATAAAACAAATTTACAAAAAAAAAAAAAAATTGTATGGGAACCTTCTTAATAGTTAAAGATAGAGGGTAGGTGTGTTCAGAGAAAATGATTGGACTAAAAAAATATTGTGGGTCGGTCATACATTTTATTGCTCTAAGGCAATGGTTCCCAACCTTTTTAACGCAACGCCCCACTTTTAAGTTAAAAAAATTGTCTTGTCCCCCCTACACTCTAGAAAAATTTTTTAATATTTACAATTTTTGTTTTTAATGAAAAATTACTACTGGTTTACCAAAGTTTTTGTAAAATAAGAATTTAAACTAAATTTTTAGTAAAAATTTTAACAATTAACAAATTTTTGTAGTTAATTTTGGTAAAAATTTAAAAAAATTTCATTTTGTGTGGGAGCCCCCTTAGAAATTGGAGATAGGGTATAAGCTTGTTCCGAAGAAATGTTTAGACGTAAAAATTAATGGGGGTCGGTCTTGGAAATGACCCCTCTATGACGCACCATTGTAGCAGTAGAAATGATTTAAGATTGGAAAATTGCAATAAAATTTTTTCAAAAAATTTTAAAACATAGTAATAATCGTTATCCCACGATCCTACTGGGCAAAAAATTGTTGAATCGATAGAAGTTTTACACAAAAAAAAAATCAAAAAAATCAAAGAGTACATACATTTTCAAAAATGAGATTTAAATTTTAAAATTTAAAAATCGCATTTTTAAGATTTTTTTAAGAAGTACGTAAAAAAACAAAAATTTAAAAAAATAATTGCAATTTGGACCATTATTGAAGAAGTTATGAGTAAAAGAAGTTTGAGTAAAGGAACAAACCAGCAATTTTTAAAAATTCGATATCTTTTGAGCGGGTCATCAAAAAAATCTGAAAATTTACTACGAAGGAGTCTTCGAAGGGTACTAAAAACTGTCAACAAATTTGGAAATGTCCGATTTTACATGGAATGCCCCATATATATTGATCAGTGATCGAATCTAAGACATTCTAGTATTAAACATATATGACTGGGACTTAGCACATTTACTTCTTGTTGTCCTAAGTAGTTTAGTATTGCATTTGAGCGAAATCGGTTCAGTGGTTCAAAAGTTATGAACTAAAATGTAAGAACACCTCGAAAATTTTGGTATATTCTATATAACCTAAAAATACAAAATGCTTTATTTTGGTGCTGGTTGGCATATGTGAACTGAATTTGACACAGAATCAGTTCCTTTTTAACCATTAGGGCACACTGGGTACGTGCCCAGGGCCCCTGACCTAAGGGGCCCCGAAGTACCAAATTCGCTAATACGAAAATGGAGCATTTTTTTTTTTTTTTTTAATTTGTTTTTAAAGAAAATTTCTCATTTTCTTAGAAAAAAATTCTCAGCATCTAACAGATTTTTCGTATACATCTGAAACTTTTTCTATAGAAGAAATCAGTCGTATATCAAAGTCTCAAATTCAAAGAAATTTTTCCTATATTAAAAGTTTTAGTTTGAGAAATATTTTTCGTACAGAAAAAGTTTTAGATTCTGTAATTTTAAAAGTCTAAAGTTTATAGAAGTTTTTACACAATAAAAAGACTTAGATTTTGAGCCACTTATCGTATGCAAAGTCTCAGATTCTAAGACATTTTTCGTATAGCAATAATCTCATTTTTCGTATTGAAAAAGTTTTAGATTCTGAGGCATTTTTCGTATAGGAAAAGTCTCAGATTCTGAGACATGTATAGTAAAAAAAGTCTCAGATGCTTAGACTTTTTTTATAAAAGAGTCAGATTATGAGATATTTTTCGTGTAGATAAGTCTCAGATTCTGAAACATTTTTCGCATTGAAGAAGTCTTAGATCTGACACGTTTTTCGTATAAAAACATCTCAAATACTGAGACATTTTTCGTACAAAAATATTCTCAGATTCTAAAATATTTTTCGAAAAGAAATTGTGGCAGATTCTAAAACATTTTTCGTATAGAAAAAATTGCAGATTATTCTGAAACATTTTTTATATAGAAAAAGTTTTAGATTCCGAGGCATTTTTTCGTATAGAAAAAGTTTCAGATTTTATGATCTCAATAAAACCAAATTGTTCTACACAGTTATCATGGTTTTAATTACACTTAACCAAAAATCATTGTATTCCCAAAGAAAATCGTAGTAAATTCAACAGAAATCATTGTTGATTTTGACCCTACAAATATTTATGTTGATTTCAACATTAATTGTTGTCAGTTTTTGTAAAAGCTGATTAACTCGTATTTTTGTTGGTTCTATTCGTATTTTTGTTAATCATACTCGTTTTGTTTATTCATGCAATTTTATTTATTAAAATGAAATTCTTATTTGTGTTGTAAATGTTATTTTATTTAATTGAATATTTTCACAATATTTTTCCGTAGTTTTCATTAACTCATTATTTTCACATAAACTTATTTTGTTTTTAGATGATATTTTTTTGTTTCCTTGTACTGTGATGTATTTCGCTGTTGTTTTGCTGTCGGCAATCATTTTATGTGATTAGCTTCTGGAGTTTTTGGAAAGATTCCAAATCACAAATTGCTAAAAAAAATAAAAAATTGTTTTATTAATGAATTAAATAAAAAATATATTTAATTACTCACCAAATATTTTCTTTTACTTTTTGTAATAAAAAAGATTTTTTTAAGAAACATCCCTTCTGTACAACACAACAACAATTTACAAATGGCGATCAGCAAAAACAGTGTTGCACATTTCATATACTTATATTTTATACAATTTGTTCCAACTATGTATTTTTCAACTATTGAATTTTGTAATATCAACATTGATTTTTGTTAAATTCTGTAAAACTTGATCTACAATGGGTTTACTAATTTTTCTACTAAGATATTTCTATGAGTGTAGTAAAGAAAATGACCTCGAGCTAGTTTATCCCTACTCAAATTATTATTTTTTTTTTAAGTTTCTTTGTCTTAAAACAGGTAATAAGAATATTTTAATGTGTACCAAAAAAAATGTTTTTTTTGTCATGCGACTTTTCACTTTCCAGCGAAGCCCCAAAATCTTGTGTGCCCAGGGCCCCCGCCATACCTTAAAGCGGCCCTGAACAGAATGGAATTTTTACAAGTACAAAAAATTTTTTTACAAAAAAAAAATTGGCGGAATTTTTTTTCACCAAAATTTTTTTTTTGCGAATAATCTTTTATTACATTGTGGAGGGTATCAATACATTAGGCAAAGCCGAATTTAACTTTTTTACTTGTTTTTTTATCATAACTTTTTTCCGCGGATTTTTTTTTTTTTTTTTTGTACATAAAATTTATTGCAAAAAGCGTTTTTACATTGTGTAGGATATCCATACATTTGCCAATGCCGAATTTAACTTTTTTACTTGTTTGAATCGCAGATATTTTTCTGTAATCGGACAGAGATATTCAGTTTGTTGAATGTAAATGACAAAAAAACTTCAGCAGAAAATCTGCTAAAAATAAAAATTGTTAAATCTTAAAATCAAAATTATCTTTATTTTTTTAGCAAGCCCAACAAGATGTTGTTCACTTCCCTTATAGAGGCTGCTGCCAACTCACCTTTTAAAAAGCCTTTCACAACAGCCAACTGTGAACCAGCTTTGGAACAAGGTCAACTAACACCTAACCACAGAATCCAAGCTGCTGCAGTTGCTGAAGGAGGTATTATATCCTCATTTAATGTACTGCTACGATAATAAAAATTGTTTCTTTTTTTTTCATTACAGATTCCTGCGAATTTGGTTCTAATCATTATTTCGCATTATGCGGTTTGGGTGGTGTTATTTCTTGTGGTATTACCCACACAATGGTTGTACCATTGGATTTAGTCAAATGTCGTCTACAAGTCGATCCCGCCAAATACAAGAGTGTCTTCAATGGTTTCCGTGTTTCCTTGAAAGAAGAGGGTGTTAAGGGTTTGGCTAAGGGTTGGGCCCCAACTTTCTTTGGCTATTCCATGCAGGGCTTGTGCAAATTTGGTCTTTATGAAGTATTCAAAGTTATGTATTCTAATGCTCTTGGTGAAGAGAACTCCTATCTATACAGAACTGGTTTATATTTGGCTGCCTCTGCCTCGGCTGAATTCTTTGCTGATATTGCTTTGGCTCCTATGGAAGCAGCTAAGGTTAAGATTCAAACTACTCCCGGTTTTGCTAATACTTTAAGACAAGCCTTGCCCAAGATTTCAGCACAAGAAGGTATGGGTGGTTTCTACAAGGGTTTGGTGCCATTATGGATGCGTCAAATTCCCTACACAATGATGAAGTTTGCCTGCTTTGAAAAAACTTTGGAATTGTTGTACCAGTATGTTTAAAGCAATGAAACTTTTCCGAGGAATAATTTTTATTAATATATTTTCTCTATAATTAATAGATATGTTGTACCTAAACCACGTGCCGAATGCACTAAGGGTGAACAATTGATTGTTACATTTGCTGCCGGTTATATTGCTGGTGTTTTCTGTGCTATTGTTTCACATCCTGCCGATACTGTTGTATCTAAATTGAATCAAGCTAAGGGTGCTTCAGCTCTAGATGTTGCCAAGCAATTGGGTTGGAGTGGTAAGTTTTCTAAATTAATCCAAATTTTTGGCGTTGCTAATTTTTTTATATTTCACAGGATTGTGGGGCGGTTTAATGCCCAGAATTGTTATGATTGGTACCTTGACTGCTGCCCAATGGTTTATCTATGATGCTGTCAAAGTATACTTGCGTATGCCAAGACCACCACCACCAGAAATGCCCGAATCTTTGAAAAAGAAGTTAGGCCTAACTGGAGATGCTAAGTAATTGTTTTAAACATATCAGTTGAAACAAATTTAGTTTTATTTCTTAGTTAATTTTAAAATTTAATTGGCAATATTGTAACAGTGTAAGATGAAATGAATGGAAGGACAGGGTTAATAAAGATAAAAAAAAAACTACCAACTAATGTAAATGGAAGCTGTATTTTCTAGAGATGAGTTTTATATGCAAACATAGTTTTAAGGGCATACACTTCTTTTAAAAGGAGATGTCTGGTATAATCTGGGACCACACTGGTCCAAACGCAAACTATATTTAATATAACATCAGTGTTGCCAGAAAATATTTGGCTCTTGTCCCCAATTTGAAAAATGAAATCCCCAAAAATACCCTACAAATTATAGTAAATCCCCAAAAAAAATTTAATGAATATTTAAATATAAACTCTCTTTTAATTAAAAAAATGGTGTTTATTAAACAATATTTTTTTATTAATTTAAAGGTAAGACCTTTTTCCGATGTTTAAATATTAAATTTTAAATAAAAAAGTTGTATTAAATAGCCTTCTCGAGATATGGGAATTTGAATTTTTTGTGAATCAAGCCCCCAAATCCAAGAATTCTGTTGATATTAAAAAAGTGTAAATGTTGTATTTTTAATCCTCTTCCCCACAAAATTACATAACTTTTGAAAAAAAATCAAGCCTCGATAAGATCAGGAATACCATCAGAACATTGTAAGGAAGTTAAAAATGTATTTTTTTGGTTTTATCCTTAAAACTATTAGAATTTTGGAAAAAAGAAAAAATACTGTTCAAATCAGATATTTGCTTTTGCAAAAAATTTTTGGATATACTCAACGAAATTTGGATTTTAACCCCACGTTCTCTTTATTTTAGTATCTACAGGATTTTTTTTCACAATTCGAATAGTTAAGGATAAAACTAAAAAAGGACATTTTGAACTTCCTTACATGTCCTGATGGTATCGAGACTGGATTTCTTGCAAAAAAAGGTAATTTTATTGGGGAACAGGAATACTTAAGAAGATGTCTTTTAAATTTTTTCTCTCAATATTACCAAAAAAAGTATTAAAATTATTACAAAAGAAAGTATTTTTAAAAATATGCATTATTGGTTCATAATTTTGACTTTTTTTTCAAATATTTTTGGATATAATCCATGGATTTTAAATTTTAACCGCAGGTTTTTTTTTTTTTTTTTTTTTTTTTTTTTTAATTTCTTGCAATATTTGGATATTTATTGCAAAAAGGATGTTGTCAACTTCCATGACATTACCTGATGGTATCCCTGATCGTATCGAGCCGATTTCTTGGATATGTTAGGATTTTTTATAAGAAATTTGAATAAAAAAATATATTCCTTTAACATACACTTTTCCAATATTCAAAGAATTGTTGATTTTGAAGGCTTGGTTCACAAAATATTAAAATGCCTATATCTCGAGGTTCTCTTTATTGGAGTGTCCACTTTACATATCTGGTTTGAACAGGAAATTTCTTGCAAAATTTGGATATTTATTGCAAAAAGGATGTTGTCAACTTCCTTGACATTACCTGATGGTATCCCTGATCGTATCGAGCCGATTTCTTGGATATGTTAGGATTTTTTATAAAAAAAATATATTCCTTTAACATACACTTTTCCAATATTCAATGAATTGTTGATTTTTATGGCTTTGTTCACAAAATATTAAAATGAATATATCTCGAGAAGGCTATTGGATACAACTTTTGTAATGACAGATTCGTGCTAGGAGGTAATACTCCAAAAGTTTCTATTCGGTTGTGAAATAATTTTTTAAACGACCCACAAAAATACTAAAAGTCAATCAACACAGTTGGAGACACCAGTACCTATTTTTTGGCCTCCAATACTTTTGACCACCAATTTTTTTGTAAACAAAGAAATATTTTTTTATTTTGATATCTCATTACTTTGCACTTAAGTAGATGTTCTAAAATAAATAAAAAAATATTTTTTTATTGTTCCCAAATAAATTGGTGGTCAAAATTATTGGAGGTCAAAAATAAAAATGGTTGCTTTTACTAAAATTACTCCCGACCTAAACTATTTTATCTTGCCCAATCCAAATGATGGGATTAAGGACAGTTTTACGGGGAAAATAACAAAAAAACAGTTGTCTACCAGCTTCTAAAGACTGCAATCTTAGTGCATTTAAAAACAATATTTTTGTTTTTAAAAAAACGTCAAAAAAATAATTAAAGCATTATTATTCCAATTTTACGACTTTGACATTAACAAATGAATGCAGTTGTAATTTTTGACTGCATTCTGTACCAATGTCAATCTCATTAATTGGTAATAGTCTTAACAATTTTAAAAATTTTAAAAATTAATTTTTTAATTTTGGAAATAAAAAAAATCCCCAAATTTTAGACAAAATCTCCAAAAATTTGCGAAATCCCCAAATCCCTCCCCTGGAATTCTTGTCCCCAAACCAAACTCGAAATCCCCATTTTGGGGACAAATCCCCTTATCTGGCAACACTGTATAACATATATACTTGTCGATGCTTCGAGTAGTTGGGTATTTAATTTCAAAAAAATCGGTTCAGTACATTAAGTTATGAACGAAAATGAAAGAACACCTCGAAAATTGTGGTATATTCTACATAACCTAAGAATTGTAAAGTAGCTTCCGGTCGACTAATATGAAAATTGCTTCTCTCGACCAAATGATGACCCATGTTCCTAGGTCTCATACAAACTCCCCTTTAAGTTTGGCTTAAATGACTCTAAGATCCGTATTACTATTTGAAATTTGACTGATAAATGTATTTTGTAGTCATAAAGAGATGGTTTGATGCGGTAAGAGATGTTTGAAAACAATGCGCGTACCAAATTTTCGTCTTAAATCTGAAGAGAGGTCAACATGGAAATCTGTAGTTCGGGAAGCACTGGTCCACCGAGGACTGTCATGCTAAGAAAGAAGATGTTACCGTGTCAAAAGTTAAGTTGCCTGAATAGATTTGACTCTTTGAGACGAAAGCAGGACTTATAGGCCTAACCCTTTGCAAAAATGTCAAAGGCTATCAGATTCAGTAGTGTGTCAATAGATTCAGCTGATGTTATTCTCAGAGCGCCTGTGATGCATAATTCCATGAGACTTTCTGAAATTTTTTATGTGTCACATTACACTCCAATGCATTATACCAGACCATAAGACCATACAGTATGATTGGTCTTACTACAGAAGTATAAATCCAGTAAGTAATCTTTGGTTTCAGTCCTTAAGTTGCACTTAACATTTTCTTGTAGGCGTTGTATGCTTTCTTGATCCTTTTATCCGTGTTTTGCTTCCATGATAGTTAACTATCTTAAATGATTCCTAAAAGTTTCGCTTGTGTTGCCAAAGAAATTCTGACTCCCTTTATCTCGACTTTAAGCGCAATTGGCGTAGAAAGTGAAAACCTACATTTTTCTCTAATGAAAAGGTTCAGAATCCGTTCTAGAGTTTTCAAAATAAAAGATGATAAACTAATAGGTCTGCAATCTTTTGCTTTTACGTGATTCAATTTTCCATTTTTTTTTTTTTGTATGAAATCCGCCTTAGATTTCCTCCAAGATTGCAGAACGTACGATAGTTGAAGACAACCAAAAAAATCTCCATTAAATGGGGAATAATCTCAATTTAATAAGATTACATCCGGTTTAGACGATTTGTAGGGTTTGAAGGATTCTATAGCCCATGACCACGTTCTTTCGAGAACAAGTTTAAAGAGCAGATTAACAACCCCATAAAGTTTTTAGGGGGTTGATTAAGTTTTTTTTTTGCTTTTTTTGAGACGAAGTTTAAAGTTTAGACAAAATTTTACAATTTTTGTTTGCTTTTTTCGGTACTAAAGGAAATTTGAAGAGAAAATAAATAACGCAAACTCACGCAAAAAATCTACTCACGCAAATTTTTTCAACTCACTCACAATCACGTGAGTTAAATTAAGTTCAGTCACACTCACGCGTCAATCACGTGAATCTGCTCATGTACACATCTCTAGTACCAACCCCCCCACACTTAATTTAGAGTAGAGATGGGCTCGTGAGTGATTTTTGACTCACACTTTCTCATGCTCACGAAAGGAATTTTTGAATCACGCACACTCACTCACGAGCAAATTTTTTGTTCTACTCACACTAGATATGATCCATATATGTTTTTATCAAAGGAGATATGTTTTGATATAATTATTTTTTTACACGGGTCACACTCACGAAACTCTTATTTATACAAAAAAAAATTCAAAAACTAAAATTTCAAAAATCTTTCAAAATTTTCAGCGAAATTTTACATTTTTTTTTTTTTTGCTTTTTTCGGGACGAAATCTTAAGTTTAGCCAAATTTACAATTTCTTTGTTGCTATGAAGAGAAAATAAATCACGCACACTCACGCAAAAATCTTACTCACGCACACTCACTCAAGCAATTTTTTTCTCCACTCACACTCACTCACAATCACGTGAGTGAAATTGAATTTAGTCACACTCACGCGCGAATCACACTTTAATCTGCTCGTGTGCCCATCTGTAATTTAGAGGTTTGTCTAAAAAAAAAAAGTTGGCAACAGCTGAAAGACAATTCAAAAACGCTAAATGGTAAGAAAAAATAGCTATGTTGACAACAGTGCTAAAGAACAACTCTGTAAATTCTCTTTACAAAAAAAATCGTTAAACGAATTATATGAACAAAACAGAATTTAAAACAAAACAAAAACACGTGCCGGAAAGTTTAGTTTTTCAAATAAAATTATTAAAAATTGTTAAATAGTTTATAAAAATGGTACAAAATAAACAAAAAAGTAGCAAAATAAAGCTACCAAAACTTAAAGTTAACAAAACACCAATAAAATCCAACGAAGATAAGTGGGAAAAGGTAAAAATTAAAGGAAGTGTCATAACAGAAGATGGTGTTGGCTTGGAGGGTCTTATAGGATTGGAAGTTCTAGAGGATTATGATACAAATGTTGTAACAACCTCAAAGGTAAGGATTAGCTATAAAATTGTTTATACAGTTTATAATTACAATTTTCTAGCCAAAATCATCGAGAAAACAAAAACGTTTAGAGCGTAAGAAAGGGCCGCAAAAACGTAAGGCTGAACCAGCCTCAGACGAAGACAGCGATGAGGAGGAAGACGATGGTGATGATGATTCGGATAATAATGAGGATGAGACTACTTCAAAATCTTCTAAGAAAAAAGCAAAAAAAGATGAGCATCTAGCCAAGAAATTGGAAAGAAGGCGTGAGAAAAGAGAACAACGTAAATTAAAACGCAAGGAAACAAAGAACGAAATAAAAGATAAAACACTTTCACCAAAACAAGAACAGAAATCTAAAAAATCCAAAGATAAAGGCAACAAACAAAAACAAGATGATCGTTTTAAATTTTTAAGGCCACCAAAGGATGATGAAGAATCTAAGGAAGAAAATAGCAGTGATGAAGAAGACGACAAAGTGCCCGAGCTGGTCAATAGCAATTCCATTAGTATAGATGATTTAGAGGTAATTATCTTATATAGTTTGATAGATCGTTTGTTTATAATTTTATTTCACAGGGATGGAATGGATTGGGTGTACCTCAACCTGTATTACAAGCTTTGGCAGAAAAAGGTTTTAAAACTCCTACCGAAATACAATCTCGTACCTTAGCAGCTGCTATATTAGGCAAAAAAGATATATTAGGTGCTGCTGAGACGGGTAGTGGTAAAACTTTAGCTTTTGGCATACCCATGCTGGCCGGTATTATGGAATTAAAACGAAAAAATTCAAGAACTGGTATAAGAAAACCCTTAGCTGTTGCTAAAAATAAACAGGTTGAAGATATAGAACCAGAAGTTAAACCTGAAGAAGAAATTCCTATGGATATTGATTCCGATTTTAGTGATCTAGAGGAACCAGCAATAGAAGGCGGGGCTCTTTATGGCTTAGTACTAACACCTACCAGGGAATTAGCGGTACAAGTTAAAGACCATTTGGTAGCTGCTGCCAAATATACCGGCATAAAAGTTGCTGCTATATTTGGTGGTTTATCAGAGGCAAAGCAAAAACGTGTTTTAAATAGCCATCCAGAAATTGTAGTAGCTACTCCAGGACGTTTATGGGAATTGTATTTACAAGGAAATAATCATTTGGCTAAAATAGAAGATATAAGTTTTTTGGTAATTGATGAAACCGATCGGATGGTGGAAAAGGGGCACTTTGAGGAGTTAAGAAGTCTGTTAAAAGTAATCAATGAAAATGAACAGAAAAAACAATCTAGGCAAAATTTCATATTTTCGGCTACCTTAACTTTGGTGCATGATTTACCGGATCATATGCAAAGTAAGAGTTAAAATTAAAACAAGTTAACATTTTTTTATATATATTTTTTTATTACAGAACGTAATTATGGTAAAAAACCAAAATTTGTTAAACTGACTTCAGAAATGAAAATTCAAAGTTTTATAGAAGAATTAGGAATATCGCAACCTAAAATTGTAGATATAACCAGGTCACAACGTGAGTTTCTAGTTATCAAACACACAAATTTAAAACTCAAAACAAATTTTTCTTTTTTAGAAACGGCTCAAAATCTGACAGAATGTCGTTTAATTTGTCCTTTAGAACATAAGGACTTTTATTTGTACTACTTTGTACAACGTCATCCCGGTAGGACTATTGTATTTTGCAATTCTATAGATTGTGTTAAACGACTGGCTACATTATTTGGTTTACTGGACTGTAAGCCGTTGCCTTTGCATGCCAACATGATACAGAAACAACGCTTAAAGAATTTAGAAAGATTTAGAGATGATGTGTGTGGTCTACTTATAGCCACTGATGTGGCGGCTAGAGGTTTAGATATACCCAATGTGGAACATGTCATACATTATCAGGTATGCAGCAAGAATTATTGAAAACAAAAATAGATAAACAATTTTTATAAAAAAAAAAAATTTTTAGGTGCCCCGCACTAGTGAAAATTATGTTCATAGATCTGGTCGCACAGCTAGAGCTAATAAAAATGGTATAACTGTAATGTTTATGGAACCCGGAGAAGTTAAAAGTTATATAAAATTATATAGAACCTTGGAAAGAAGTATGTCTAAACAATTAAGAGTTAAAAAAATACTCACCATTTTTAATTTTCTTTTTTAAAATAGCTGAAGATATGCCCTTATTTCCTGTATCAGAACGTTATTTAAATGCTGTAAAAGAAAGAGTTAATTTAGCTAGAGAAGTTGATAAACAAGAATTAAAATTAA
This sequence comes from Pegoplata infirma, assembly GCA_963921195.1. Taxonomy (NCBI): domain Eukaryota; kingdom Metazoa; phylum Arthropoda; class Insecta; order Diptera; family Anthomyiidae; genus Pegoplata; species Pegoplata infirma. Next base: position 230,876,707 of record OY992538.1, on the reverse strand, counting down.
AACGTACTCAATCTGAACTAGGTTGGATGAAAAAACATGCTGAAGAAATGGATATGGTAATAGATGGATATAATGATGAGTCGTAAGTTTTTTTTAAATTTTTTCGATTTAATTCTTTTTATGGTTATTTAAATTTATATTTTTAGTGGCAGCGATCAAGATGAAGATCCTTTTATCATAGAAAAACGTCGTAATCGTATGCATTTAGATGGTGTCAGAGCTGATTTGAAAGCATTACTAGCTAGACCCATATTCCCCAGAGGTTTTAGTTTCAAGTAAGTTTTTTTTTGCAAAGTTTATAATAATTAAAATACTAATATATACGATCTATTTTTTTGCTACAGATATCCCACAGCTACTGGTCAATTACAAATGCCAGAGATGTCAAGTGAAAATCATGATGATGCCCATAGTGCCGTAAGGGTAATGAAAGATGCCATTGAAGATTTAAAACAGGCCAAGAAAATGCGTAACAAAAAGAAAAAGAATTAGTAGTTTAGGGAATTTTAATACATTTATATAATAATTGTGTAAATTATGCAAATAAAACTTACCTTAATGTTTTGCTACATAATATCTAACACCATTTTCCATCAATGATCTAGCCTGTTTAGCCATTAAAGATGAAACCGATAAAACTGGTGTAGTAAAACATCTAAAATTGAATTAAGTTAGTTTAACATAACAAAAACTATTAAGATGTTGTTATTACTCTATATATGGTTCCATTTCATCTAAGGTCCATTTAGATTTTGTTTTAAACAATAATTTCATACGATCGTGTATATTCAAAGGTAAATTATCTTCTGATAACGATCTAATACAAGGAACAGCACCTTCTTTATCAAATATACCCAAACCTCGTAAAAATTTTTCCTAAATAGATATAATTTTTGTAAAAAAAATAAATATATGGTAAATTTGTTACGATTTTAACTTACATCACATTTCATGCCTTCTGGTAATGCCTCTTGCCAAGTACTTAAAAATTCATCAACTCTAAACTTTAAGCCAGGTTGTAAAATATTTTGAGCTACTATACGGGCCACCAACTCTTCTTTATAAGTAAAACGATTTTTTTTTCCTTTACTCGGTATGGTATATAAATCGAATAAACCTTCAACAATTTGTTTAGGAGCTATACCATCTAAAGCATTAATAGTCTCTTCTCTCTCTACATCATCCAATGACCAAGAGTTTTCTGTTAAAAGTCCCACCATTAAATTAACAATTCTATATTCATATTCACATTCTAAAACACGCATATATCCTTCATATTCTATGGCTCGATATTGTTTTAAACCTTCTATATATTGTTTACGACTACATTGTACAGTATCCAATAATTGTTCAAAGGTAAACAATAATTTACGATCAATACATTCTTCATTTTCAGGACCCGAGTAACGAGTCAATTGTAAAAGATCTCCCAGTTTACGATATCTAGGTCTTATTTCACGGCATTCAAAATATTCATGAAAAATTTTCAGAATTTTTCTTTGTTCGAGTATACGTTCTAAATTCAAATCATCATCTGCACTATCATTTAAACTTTTTTCAAACGAAGTATTATTGCCGGTACGAGGACTTTTAAGAGGTGATGAACTAGTAGCAGCACCAAATTTTAAATCGGGTACCAACAGTAAACTATTGGATATTTCGGCATCTTTAACGTCATAAGTTTTTTCGTCGGTACAAAGAACAACTTTTTCATTTAGGCCACCTTTAAAGTGTAAAGTTTTGCCATCACGTATTTGTTCTAGCATATGATCATCTAATTCAAGGAGTTTTAAATTATCACTTATAATATCGGCTGATGGGTAGTATAAAGCCTGAAAAAGATGAAATGAACTACAGAACATGGAATATTTTTAGAAAGTATAGTAGAAATTTGAGAACTATTAATCAAAGCAAGGCGATCCTAAAAGTTTAATGATTTTGGAAAAATTATCTCCAAAACATGGAATATTTCTGGAAAGTATTGTGAAAATTTTAAATTTTCGGTCACGACCGATTACACCGTCCGACAAAAATGAAAAAAGTCGTTGAACGCGAACTGGATAATGTACGTTTGAAACTAGAGACTAAATGTAGTAAAACAGCATTTACATTTTTTCATTTCGTGGTCCTGTTTCCTTTTAAAAGTACTTAAAACTTTTAGAAGATTAAATTTTAAAAAATATTTTTTTTTAATGTCTATAATGTCTATAAACTATTGACAGAAAATGAAAGAGAAGGATATCCCCTAATTTTTCTATTTTATTATTTTTACATGTCAGGAAAAAGGAGGTAGTTACGTGCTTTCAAAAATGTATCCGTTAATATCATTCAAAATTTCGAACAAAATATTTTGATAAAGTTTTCAAATGGCTTTATTCACATCCTTTTATCCTAATATGACATAATAGAAAAATGGATAACTTAGGGGAGATCCTCCTCTTTCATTTTCCGTCACCATCCTAGGACAACTACAAATATTTTACAAATTGTATCCCTTAAAACTTTGAAGTCCTTTTAAAAGGAAACAGGATCACGAAATGAAAAACTGTAAATGCAGTTTTACTCCATTTCATCTCTACTTTCAGACGTATATCATCCGGTTCATGTTTAATATTGTCTGTCGGACGGTGTAATGCCACTAGGTATAAAACTTAAGCGACGTATTTTTCAGGCCACATAAACCTTAAACCGATCAAAGTTTGAGATTTTTAAAAATTCCCCCAAAAATAGGAATTTTTGATTTTTTTTCCTTCAAAATTTTAACAAGTAGAAAAGTTAAATTCGACTTTGCCGAATCTATGAATACCCTCCACAATGCATTTTCTAAAGGATAGTACATTTTTTAACGGGAAAAAAATTAACAATTTTGATTAGAAATATTTTATTTTGAGTAAAAAACTCTTTGTTTTGTAATTTAAAAAAAAAAAAATAATAATTTTTTTTTGAGTGTAAAATTTTTTTCGAGTGTAATGTTTTTACTGTAAAAATATTTCTGAGTGAATGCACGTACGTATGTACACAAAATATTGTCATTTTTGTAAAAAAAAACTAAATTTTTTTTTGAGTGTAAAATTTTTTTCGAGTGTAATTTTTAAGTTACCAATGCTTTTAAAACTAAACAAGTTTAAAAAGCATTGCTTTAAAACTAAACAAGTTTGAAAAGCATTGTTAAGATACCACCAATGCTTTTAAAACTTGTAAAACACGTGGCATTTAAGATGAGACTAATCTGAAATTCAGGGTTTTGCTTATAACTTTGGAACCACTGGACCGGTTGAGCTGAAATTTGATACCAAACAGACCTGGGGAACGGTAAAGATACATGTCAAGCTTCAGCAGTCTTATTATTGTATTTCGAAAGTTATTGTGTTTTTTATCTCGTAAATTCGCGAAACACCCTTGCCGAAATTTACTCTTTTGCTCATAACTTTTTAACCACTGGACCGATTTGACTGGATTGCAATACCAACCTGACCAGGTAAATGACCAACATATATGCCAAACTTCAGAAGCCTCTGTAAAGTCTTTCAAAAGTTAGCGTGTTTTCTAGGGACAGACGGACGGACATCGCTAGATCGACTTAAAATCGATCGAGGATCATGAATATATATACTTTATGGGGTTTTAGACCAATATTTCGATGTGTTACAAACGGAATCACAAACTCATATATACCCTCTAACACTAACAAGGAAGGTATCCCATAGCTTACACTATCTCCAGTTTCTGTAACAGGAACGTCACAGACGAATGGCGAACGTCGCAGACGAATGGCGTTCGTTTTACAGAAACTGGGGGTACGATTGTTCTGCAATTTAAAAATGGTATTTGGTGCCAAAATTAGTAACAAGCCCCCCCAAATTTAATTTCGTTTATTTCAAGCGGGGTTTAAATTTTTTTCGTGTACTCCGTAAAAAGTTTTGCCACCAGTTTACTCATGTTTGGAAGTCTTGATATGCTGTTCAAAATTACCTGCGTTACTTGAGTAAGATTTCGTTCATCTAATTTTGCATGTTTGATAATTCCCTTAACATCTTCTATATTACGAACATATCTAAAATGAAACAAACAAAAATAAACTATGTGCAATAATGATAATAACACAATTTTTACTTACAATTCATCATATTCTTCAACTTCCATGCACGAATCTTCCATATTTTTTTATATTTTAAACAAATAAACAAAAAAATAACACTTTAATAATTTTTAACAAAATACTTTACAATTGTTTACATATTTTTTAGCGCCAAATTACAAAACAGTTGTTTATAGGAGGTGTTTGGAAAGCTGGATAACTTGTTGAATATAATGAATCTTGGCAACTCTAGAAATTCAAAAATGAGAGCTAATTTGTTGTTCTCTCTCCAAGGAACGGAATCCTTTGACAATTGTTGTTGTACATAAAAAAGAAAGAAAATTACCAATAAGTTTTTTTTTTAGCAAGTAGATTTTTTTTTACACAAAAAAATGTTAAATTTATAAAATAAAAGAAACATCAATTAAAATTAAGATTATTTTAACAAAATTAAGAAATTGTGCAGTTAAATACCCAGCCACCATGGAGTTTAATGAAATTTCTATGTGTATGGATGTTAAATTGGACATCTATGATAAACGCCCAGATTCATTAAAATTCAAAACGTGGACAAGATGTCATGTAAAAATTGAAGCCATTAAATGTTTACCATGTTTTCTGCGTATCACTTTTCAATCCCTACATGGCGAAGGAGACAAGGAGCAGTCAGCTCACTTGAGTGTATCAATTAATGTACCAGGTGTAACTATTAGTTTGGCCACCTCGCGTACCAAACAATATTCGTATGGTTTATTTTGGACACATAATCGACGGGACTGTTTTATATATTTTGCATTGGAAACAGAAATGAGTTGTCGCAAACATATGAAATGGATTAAGAAATCAATAAAGAATTTGGAACTCTATAGGCAGGTATTTTTGGAACAGAGAAGAAATAGTAGAGGTCCTGGATTATTTGGTGACTACGGCAAGAAGGAAGATAAACAGAAGGAATTATGGTAAGTATTGATTGATTTAAAAAAAATCTGTATAACAGCTCAACAAATTGATACTTTAATTTATAACAGCTTGAATGCTGGATTATTTATGTAAGTTTAATAAAGTATAACAGTTTTCAATAAATATTTTAAACTATTTTAATTTATTTATAAAAGTTTAATAGTTCCCAGTCGGCAAAAAATATCACACCTGACATACTGCTGACTCTCCTTTTATAAAATTGCTGACATCTTCATACAATTTTTCAAAATGTCATCAATGACATGTCAGCAGTTGGTCAGCGGTTGTTTAAACGAATTGTACGTGGCCACAGATATTGGTGGACACTGCTGACCAACTGCTGACCAACTGCTGACATGTCATTGATGACATTTTGAAAAATTGTATGAAGATGTCAGCGATTTCATAAATGGAGAGTCAGCAGTATGTCAGGTGTGATTTTATTTTGCCAACTGGGTTTCCAAATGATTTTTAAATTATTTTTCAACTGTTATATATAAGTTAAAACTGTTATACTTTTAATGTTTTACAGTTAGGAATATGCATATCAGTTTTAAATAAAAAAACGCAATAGGTAATTTAAAAAAAAATATACAGTCCATATAACAGTTTAGATAAAAGCAGTTTTAATGATTTTGAAAGTTTGTTATAACACTTAAATGTATTACAGTATACTGTATATATAAAAAATATAAGTCAATGTAAAAGTTATGAACATATAACATTTTAAATATAATAAGATCTGAAATTTATGACAGTTATAACATATTTTAAACCGGTATATAATTTATATAACAGTTTCAGTTTAGATGTATAACAGTTTTCGAAAAATATAAGGCGATATACCAATTATGAAAAACATTTTATAAGCAACATTTCATTTTTGGTGGTTTTTGCCTTAAAACTTAAAATAATGTAGAAAATAGAACTTTTGCAGAACTATTATACTCAATATACTTGTACGAAGGGTTAAAGCAAGACTTCTGCCAAAAATCTGTCAATGGAACATCAGCAGAAGGCGAAAAACACGAAAAAATAAAATGTTGCTTATCAAGTTCTTGCAGTAAGCCCTTCATATAATTTGATCTGAAATTTATAACAGTTTTAACATATTTTTGAATATTATACAATTTATAAAACCCATTTTTTATCCACATAAAAATTGTATAATCCATATAACAACTAAGATACCGTAGATCAGTTTAAATGATTATTGGTTGTATTAAATCCATCTTTTTTAGTTAAATTAAATCTACGTAGGCTGCGGTTATTACCATAAAAACACAATAAATGCATGCGTCAGTCAACTTACCCCACAACTTTGAAACTGTTATATAATCCGTATAGTTTTTGAGAAAGCAATACTAAAGTTAATACAAAATTCATTTTTGAAATACTCAAAAATAATGAATAATTTTACAATGCAAATTGCAGTTATGAAGCCGCATTTGTATTTTTATAACAGTTTTTAGAATTATATAAGGTTAATGACAAAAACGTAAAATATTGTATTGTTCTTTAGCTGTATAACAGTTAATGTAGAGTGTGTGTGATGATATATTTTTAAGCAAAATATTTTTTATGTACATATAATTATTATAACAGTTAAGCAAACTTAAAACTGTTATATAATCTATCTGCCAGTTTTGGAGGCATTTCGTAAGTTACGGTGGCATGCTTTTCAATTAGTAGAATAAATTTTTGTCTGTATAACAGTTTGACCTTACCAATCCCAAGCGTGTTCATCCTAAAGGTGGTATGATGTACACTTGTTTTCATCAATTTTTCGTCTTGATAAAGAATAGTTAAAAAAGTGCGACTATATTCCAATAGGTTTTGTAATGAGTAAAAAACAAACACTATAAAAACAAAAAAGTTATTTCAAGTCAAATTTCAAGTTTCTGAAAGCAGAGAAAAAGCAGCAAAACTTTAAAAAAGACAAAAGTTTTCGTCTTTTTATTATTTTTCAACTGGCAGTTTTTTCTTTTTCCAAAACAAATAAACAAAATTAAAAAAAAAAAACCAAAACAAAAAGAAAAATATTTTTTAAAATTACAAAAAATATCGAAAATTGTGTTTATTTTTAATAAAAATGTGAGAATAAATTAATAGCAAAATAAATCTATTTAAATATCATAATTTCAGTGTGTTTTATTGCATAAATTTGGCAAAAATTTGCATTTTTGCTATTATGTTATTTTTTTGTTCGAACAATGGGACAATTTTGTAAATTTTTTGGAACAAAATTTTTATACTTAATTTTTTTCTATGTATACAACGCGGTTTGCACGGTTTATTATGAAAAATATGCTTTAATTTATGCTTTGAAGCTTTCTTGTGTTTTTTATAAATAAATTAAATTTTTTCATAGAATTTTTAAATTTGTTTAATTTATTTTACAAATAATGATATTTGGCCCATTGTGTAATTAATAAAATGGAAATAAAAAACGTCAACTTCGAAAATTCCATGTAGTTTTTATTCTTTTACTCATATATATCTGTTTTGCTCACACGGCTCTTGCAAGAAAAGACAAAAAATTGAGGAAAAAAAGTGTACATCATAATACCTTAAGCTCAATATGTTTGATAATATAACTTGAAATTCTTGTTTCTTAAATTTTTTTTTTTTTTTAAATTTGAATAATTTCTTATTTCCTCCTTATTTTTATTAACACTTTTCATTTATTTTTTTTCTTATATTGTATTATTAGCGCTGTCAAAGATGCTCTATCAGCTTTGGGACCTTTACCCCAAATACCAGATGCCAACAGCAGTATAAATTGGTGTAGACGTGTTTCACGTGCCTCTGACATTTATGAAGAAATATTCGAAGGCAACTTTCCACCACGTTTATCACGTCGATTATCACGTACTTCGATAGCTTCGGGTATTTATGAAGAAATGAAACCTTGTTCTTCTAATATACACTCAATAGTTGAAGAACAATTTGAATGTCCACCACCAGTACCACCCTTGCCGCCCCATCGTAAAAGACTTAATACTTGTGAATCAGATCCTTTTGAATTCCTTAGAGAAATACCACGTTCAAATACTAATCCGGAATCTGAATTGGCTAAGAAAAAGAAATACAAAAATGTTTTAGATAATATCTTTGGTTCTGGCCGTTCTAAGCGTGCCGAAAGTGTAAGTGAAACTCAGACTTGTACAATGGATGATATTATAAATAGTGGTCAGACAGGTAGTAATGAACAATTGCCACCAATTTATGCTAATGAGATTTTGAAGCATTTGCCAGTAAACCCAAATAAACGTAATAGCTTTTCTAGCCCCGATTTATCAAAAATAAATTTTCTCGATTCATTTGATGATGACAAAGCGGCAGCAATATTACAATTAAATAATTCAAGTGATTTAGATGATCATGTGAATGATTTTGCCATTGATGTAGGTGAAAGTCATAATTTTAGTTCCTTAAGCTTAGATGATTCAGTTTTAGCTCCATCTACATCCATATTGATAATGGCTCGTATTCATGCTGTTAAATCCAAGTCTGGATCTATGGAAAGCCTTAATGTTTCTACACAACTACCGCTTAATTTTAATTTTTCCGCTTGTAATACCTCATCGATCAATTTAATAGGAGCTAGTGGTGCCGTACCCTCAATACAGCAAAAATTAAAACGTAATAAAATAATTGTCGAAGATGAATTAAGTGGATATTGTGTTATGGCTCCCATAATTAATAAAAAATTGGATAATCAAGAGACCGCCAAAACAACCACCTCTTCTACAACTTCTTCCACTACATCGGGATACTCTACTGGTTCATATTGTTCATCGTCATCATCATCTTCTTCATCAAATACTCAAGCAACGGAAATTAGAAAAGAATTTAAACAAGAACCTCTTCACGCTAAATTACCAAATAAAATTATACCACCAACAGAGAGTGACTATGATCTAGTTCCTTTGCGTAAAACTCCTTTACCGGTAGCAGAACCAGATCTTAGTAATATTTATGAAAATATGCAATCGGCTTCGCCCTTAAACGGCAGTCAAGTTATCTTAAGACATCATGAAAATACTCCTCCCTTAAGTAAAGATTTTAGTGGAAATTTATATGAAAATCTGTTGACCATAAAAGCAGCTCAAGAATTGGAACAGCCTTTGCCAGCTCATATATGTACGAGTACACCAACTGATTCACCATTGGCTGATAAGAATACTGCAACAAATACTACAGAAGAAGAACAGGAAAATTATTATCAAACACCAAGAAAATCCATAATAAGTGTAGATGATAAGATACCATCTTATTATCCAAATAGTTGTGATACAGTCAAAATGAAGAGACAAAGTCCTTCGAAACAAACTACACCAACACATAAATCAGCAGAGAAAGAGGTAAGTAATAATTGAAAATTATAATTTTTAATTAAAACTTTTACAATACATATTTCTTTTTGCTGTAGTAGCATTTTTAAACAATTTGTATTGTAATATAAGTTTTTATAAAGAATTTATAAATTTTTCAAATATCTTGAAAATTCTTGCAAGAACAACTTTTTAAAAGTTAGCAAAGTTTAAACCTATCTATATCTATCTATACCTAACCTCCACTTTATACTACAGTTATATACAAGTTTTTAATTTCGTTTCTAACTCATCAAAATATCGGCCTGAGACCCCATAATACATATATTTTTGATCCTTTAAGAATTTTAAGTCGATCAATTGTGGTTTGTCTGTCTGTGTTTTGAACGACTTTTTCAAAATATTGGTACATTCATTCAACATAACCTAAAAAAATAAAATGTTTAAATTTAAATGCTCTCAGGCACGTGCGAATGAAATTTGATACAGAATGTTTTGTTAACAACTTAATTTTTTGCTTGTTTTTGCTTAAAACATTTTGTTATCGTCATTCTAGTCTCAATTTTATTTAAATAGCCACAGTTTGAGTACTCACTTAGGCACTCCGTGTATATGTACTTGCCACTCTGTGTGTAAAGCAGTGAAATTTCGGTAAAGGATAAAATAAAATATATATATTGTTGATCCTTAAAAAAATCTAAGACATTCTTGCTGTTTTTGTTAATAAATGATTAAAGTCGGCCCAGGGCGAAAAAATTCCCCTTGAAGAGCTAAACCAATTTCAGAAAAATCCCACTATCTTGTACTTTTGTTAGATAAATATCACAAAAAAGTCCTGCATTTGAACCAAGGGTTTAAGAAAACATAATTTTATATAAATAACGATAATATATGTAGGTGGTTATTCATAAAACCTGAAATATATTTAATGTAGGTTTATTTGACAGATATTGCAGGAATAATTGTCAAATAAACCCACAATAAGTCTACTACAAGTATTATGAATAAGAGCAGTAGTATTTTAGTGAAAACATCATTTTAAATGATGGGAAGGCGTTCAGTATGAAAAGCTGAAATAATTGAACTAGGTCAAATACTTTAGTGATGTTAATAGTTCAATTGAACTAATTATTTCATGAACGCCACATCTATAGTAGTGTTGTAAATTGTAGATACTTTGATTACTCACTACTACTCGCTACTTTAAAAGTGAGTACTCGACAGCGTTGCCAGATACAATTTTTTCGTTGCCCCAAAAATATAAAAAAATGGATCCATAAATCCCCAAACCATAAAATTAAATTTTTTTATATGACAGAACATTTTTGGGCATCTTCAAAAATTCTTTAATAAAAGCCGAGTCACAATTGGGTTGACAATCCACAAATCGTTTATATCAGATTGTTTCGATTATTGCTTTAGTCAATGAGAGTGTGTCAAAATACACTCACTCGCCCATGTAAATACAGTCTCGTGATACTGAACCACAGAACATGAGTTGTAGGTTCACAGAGGTGCATTTGATGTGTGTATTAGTGACAGCACACGGTGTAACTTTTGACGTTTCATACAAAACGTAAACAAACAACATAAATACATGCACAAAAGCTCACAAGTACAGGCCAGTGTTGTCAGGTTTTCTGGGGGGAAAACCCCCTAAATCGACTTTGACTTATCATAACTTTTTACATAATGATAGAATTTTTTCAAAATTGGAATTTTTGGGTTCTCCAACATTTTCTTTATAAGAGTATTACCTCAGATTGTATTATTTTACCGAATTAATGTTTCTGTAGCCAAAAATCTTTAAAAAGTCTGAAGACAATTTTGTACATTTTTTTTTTACGAATGTCAATACATTAAACGTTTAATAAAGTAAATCTAGTATACGTTTTACCTTGTTTAATGGATAAGTCTAATAGAAAAAATGCTAAAGAAGCTAAATTGACCAAAAATCTAAACTATCTGACGAATTTTTCAAAAGTTATGGTAAGTCAAAGTTTTAGGGGTTTTTCTGGGGAGAAAACCCCTAAAAACCTGACAACACTGGTACAGGCACACATACACTAGGCAGCGATGATAATTCTGTACTAAAAACCATACCACCATATTGGAAAGTACGCAATTAGTAGAGATGGGCGCGTGAGAGATTTTTGACTTACACTCACTCACGCTCACGACAGGAGTTTTTGAATCACGCACACTCCGAGCATATTTTTTCTACTCACAATCACGAGAGTAAATTTAATGCAACTCAAACTCACGTGCATTCACGCAAGTTTCAGTCACACTCACGAAACTCTTATTTATACAAAAAAAAATTTTTAAAAACTTAAATTTCAAAAATTTTTCAAAATATTCAGCAAAATTTCAAGTTTAGATAAATTTTAAATTTTTTTTGGGTTTTTTCGTAACGAAAACTCAAGTTAAACCAAATTTTACCAATTTTTTGTTGCTTTTTTGGGAAATAGGAAGAGAAAATAAATCACGCAAACTCACGCAAAAAAATAGACTTACGCACACTCACTTACGAAAAAATCTTACTCAATTCGCGCAATTTTTTTTTTTCTCCACTCACAATCACGTGAGTAAAATTAAATTCCGTCACACTCTAATACCAAATTCGCATTCATTTTTTTAAACATGTTTAAGCACTTAAACATGTTATGTACATTAAAAAGTTAAAATTTAAACATGTTTAAGCGGGTAAACATGTTTAAAAAAATGAATGCGAATTTAGTATAAGTCTGGCAGCACTGTGAGTAACTACTTTTGAGTACCGAGTACCCAAAAAATTGGTCAGCATCGAGTACTCACCCAAATACTCTATACATTTACAACACTAAATTACAATACTTTTTTTTACCGAATATTGTACAAAAATATAGATAAATTCAACAAAGTTAATAAAATTAAAAACAAATTAAAAATGGTTGAAATAAAAGCTGTTGTTGAAAAATTTTACAATGAATACATTAATAACACCCCCAAGAAGATGAAGTTAGTGGATATTTATCTTGGCTATATTTTGCTCACCGGCATTATACAGTTCGTCTATTGTTGTTTGGTTGGCACTTTTCCCTTTAACTCGTTTCTTTCTGGATTCATAAGTACTGTAAGCTGTTTCGTATTGGGTGTATGCTTGAGACTCCAGGCAAATCCACAAAACAAAAACGTATTTGCAGGAATTTCCGTCGAACGTGGTTTTGCTGACTTTATATTTGCGCATGTAGTTTTACATTTAGTTGTAATGAATTTTATAGGTTAAATCCCTTACATTGTATAAATAAAACTTTTAACTTAACAAAAAAATGGGAGGAGTTTTTTTTCCATGGAATTGGATTTTGGGTTGTGAATACAGGAGATGAGTGTCCCGACCAATTTGGTCGGGGGTGGTGACTAGTGAGATTGTTAAATTCGGCTGTGCCGTTAGGAACGTTTTGAGTAGGTGGCAGGTAACGTTAAGGAATACTATCCTCCTCACGATAAATGTTTACAAATTCATTTATTATGCTTTTCACACTTAAGTTATACACTTTTATCATTATTTTAATCTTTTATATCACGCCCTCAAATAGGTGGGCCGAAAAAAGAGAGTATTTTTCTAATCCGCTGTTTCGATGGTCAGGACTTTGACCTTCTTCATGTCCAAAATATTACACAGAAATTACTTAATTTATAAAATATTTACGTTTTGCTTCGAGTAGTTTGGGGGCATGTCACAGACTCAATTCCGTTCGGAATTGAAAAAAGTGGTTTACTCGTAAAACGCAAAACGAATATTATTTTTTTCGGAATGAAATCACTTTCAAAAATCAAAGTGGAATTGAATTGCATAAAAGTAGTTTCATTCCGAAAAAAATATTTACTTTGCGTTTTACGAGTAAACCACTTATTCCACTTCCGAACGGAATTGAGCCTTATTTGCTTAAAAATTGGTAATTGATATGAGAGAGTCAAATATCAAATAATGGGGCATGTCACAGACTCAATTCCGTTCGGATTAAAAAAAGTGGTTTACTCGTTAAACGAATATTATTTTTTTCGGAATGAAATCACTTTTATAAATCAAAGTGGAATTGAATTGCGGGGCATGTCACAGACTCAATTCCGTTCGGATTTGGAAAAAGTGTTTTACTTGTTAAACGCAAAGCGAATATTCTTTTTCGGAATGAAACCACTTTTATGCAATTCAGTTCCACTGTGATTTTCGAAAGTGATTTCATTCCGACAAAAATATTATTCGTTTTGCCTTTTACGAGTAAACCACTTTTTCCAAATCCGAACGGAATTGAGTCTGTGACATGCCCCTGCATAAAAGTGTTTTCATTCCGAAAAAAATATTCGATTTGCGTTTTGCGAGTTAAGCACTTTTTCCAAATCCTAACGGAATTGAGTCTGTGGCAGGCCTCAAAATCACTTTCAAAAATTAAAGTGGAATTGAATTGCAATAAAATTGGTTTCATTCCGAAAAAATATATGTAAGCTCAGCGTTTCACTTTAAATTCACGTGTTAAAAAACGCTAAGCAAGAATTAGGCCGCTGTTCCAAAAAAAAGTAGTCGCCAAAAAAAATCTGAAAATGAAAATTTTTGAATTTTTTTTTGGTGTTCTAGATTTTACTTCTGAATATTTTTATTCGTTTTGTTTCACATAAACAATTTTTTTCGAAAGTAAAACGAATGTACTATTTTCGTTATAATTTTAAGCTGAAAAATAGAACACCGAATTCGATCTCATGTGATTCGGAAAAAATCATGTGATTAGAGTTGTGAGGTCTTAAAAACATTGGTAAGACACAAAAAATAATTAACAAAGTTTTTTTGTCACTCAAAAAATGTTTACACTCAAAAATTAAAATTTTACACTCGAAAAAAATTTACACCCAAAAAAAAGTTAAAGCCAAAAATTTTTTTTTTACAAAAATTAATTTAAAAACAAGTGAGAGTGTTAAATTCGGCTGTGCCGAATCTTTTATACCCTCCAAAATGTAAAAACAAAAAAAAAATTGACAGAGGCGTTTCTTTTTTTTGGGGAGGGAGTTGATATGGTCAGTGGGGCACTTTGAGAGCACCTTCCCATCGCGATAAATATACCAAATGTTTCATTTATTTAACAAAAATACAAAAAAAAACATTAAAAACGTGTATTTTTTAGAGGTTGGTTTAGTTCTTCAAGGGGGAACTTTTTTCCCCCTGGTCCGATTTGGCCAATTTCCGAACTTAACCTGCCTAGGAACATAAGACATATTTGTGCCAAACTACATCGTGTTAACTACAGACGGACGGACAGACGGACGGACGGACGAACAGACGGACGGACGGACGGACATCGCTAGAATGTCTTAGAATCGATCACTGATCAATAATATATATACTTTATGGGGTCCCCGACCGATATTTCGATGCGTTACACACGGAATGACAAAGTGAGTATACCCCCATACTGTAGTTGGAGGGTATAAAGAGTTTTTTTACTGAAAATAAAATACTTCTGGCTGAAATTTTTAAACATTTTTTTACATTGTTGGGGGTATTCATGGATTAGGCCAAGTCGAATTTAAATTTTCTACTTGATTTTTATAGTAAAATGTAATATAATTTATTATTTATAATTATAATTTATTAAATCATAATTTATATATATTTTAGAAATCTTCTAATCCCATGGGTCTAAAACATTTGGTCAATATCAAAATGAAACGTGAACGTAAGGAAAATCTGTATATATCATCACCACAAAAAATTTTAGAACAACGTAAAAAATCTTCTACTAATTCTTGTCCGGCTTCCATAACTACTACAAAATCAAAAAAATCTGCTAATGCTCAAAAAATATCCGAAAATGTGTACACCGTCAATTTAGCTAATAAGAAATTATTACAACTAAATAATAATAACAACAATACTGAAAAATCGCCATATAATCAATTAAACGAAACCGCCCAATTAAAAGAAAAACTACATACAGAACTATTGCAATTAGCTTTGTTACAAAATATAGATTTTAAGTTTGATGATGCAACCTCATCGACATCATCATCAGGCTCTAAAACCTCCAACCAGCGTTTAAGTACACCACAGCAAAGCGGCATAACGAAATTAGAACAAGCTGAATTGGAATATGAAAATTGTTATCAGGCCACCAAAGATGCTACCAGATTGTTGCATAAATATGCTACATTAGCTCCCAAACAATCGATGCGTATTAAACAGCAATTACAACATCATTTACAAATTAATCAAACATCCAATCAAAAAGATATAATGACGCAATCCTCCAAAATGGATTCACCAGTGTCGACAGCAGAAATAAATGGTGCGGCGGCCTCAACAATGGGTACTAAAAAGTTTGCCTCTTTGCCAAGATTTAAAAAAATTGATTTCTCGCCATTAAAATTAAGAATTAATAATGTTTTACAAAGAAATCAAACACCAGAATTTTAATTTATGTTTGAGTGTTAAAAAAAAATTTTAAATTTATATTTTATAAAGGTAAGAGTTTTACTGCGTTTTTTTTATATAAAAAACTTAAATATTTTTTATGTTATAAAATTTTTTACTATAATATCTTTGTTTGCTTAATGCTTATTTTTTAAAAAAAAGCTTTAATTTTATTTCAATATTTTTTTTTAAACTTCCATTTCATATGTTAAATGTTGTTTTTATTTGTAAAAATTAAACAAAAAATACAATTTTCCTTGTTATTTTTATATTTTGTAATTTATTTTTTAAAAACTTTTATTTCAAATAAACTTTTGTCGTTCTCAGTTCTTAAAACAAAAACTTTTTTATTTTGATTTTACCATTTTTAGGTTAATTATTTTTTTTGCTAAAAACAAAATATCTACAGTATTATATGAAAAATGTCTGCTTAAAATCTTGCTTACGAAATTATTAAAATTATAAAAAAATATCCACAGAGATTAATAAAAACAAACCCGATTTTTATTAAATTCTCAAAGTCTACAACATTTTTTGATGGTATTTAAAAAATATAAATTCTATTTTGGAATCTTAATGACGTAGGAAATGGTCGAAATTTGAAAACTATTGAAATTTGAAAATTCTATTGAAAAATTTATACATGCATTTAAAAAAGCTCATTTGGTATTGAAAAAACTTCACTTAAAATAAAAAAAAAAAGGTCAATTGAAATTATTTGATATATGAATTAAATTAATTGATCATTGTCGAACTAAAATTGATTTTTTTTTTCGAATAACAAACGATTTTTTATTTGTTTACATATTGTAATTGATTACTTTGAAATTGACTTTTTGAATTTCCAAAAAATCGGGTTCTTAAATTACCTTGTGTTCAAATGTATGCGTATGCATTTAATGTTGGTTGTTTAATATACATAATCACTTATCTTATCATATTTATTCATGCAAAATTAATGTGTTCAAAAACTTCAGCTCAATTAAAACCAAAAAAAAAACTTAAATTAAATTAGTTTAAAACTATAATCTACCAGTTGTTGACTATTTAAATATGCTTGTTATATACAAAAAAAAAAAAAATACTATGTTTAAATTTTGTTGCAAAATTCTAAATTTATAAAAACGCTTTTTAAAACTAAAAACATATCAAAAAATTATTAAAAAAAAAAAAAAACAGCAGTGTTTAAAATATCTATAAAAATAAACATAAAAAAGTATTAAATCGTTCAATTTAGAACCTTAAAAATATCATGAAAAAAACTGATTGGAAGTTAAGAGTATTAAAAGTTCTACTTTAGAACATTATATAATTTTTTTATAAGAAATTTTTACGAATATTTATTAACAAGACTTAAAATAAATTTATGCTCGAATACAATAATGAATACCACCAAAAAATAAATACTTTTTTGCTTTTAGCAGTGAAAAAAACTACAGGCTGTAGAAGTCTTATATTAGGGATATTATATTTTAAGGCTTTAAATTGAAATAAATATTCATATTGCAGTTTTTGCTTAGTTGTTGTATTAATATTAAATTTATATACATACATACATATTAAATAATATAAATAAGTATATAAATTATATAAAACAAATAAAACGCTTTGAATTTTTTGTATCAAAAAACAACTAAACGCCTTTTTATTGGAAAGAGCAGCATTAGTCAGCTAAGCTATCTTCGTCTTTTATTATTATTTACTGATAACTTAAAAATAGTTTTCTTGTGATGTAGCGACTTTTTTATTGAGTACAATAAGAGATTGCTGGTTACAATGTTTTAAGCTGAATTCACAAAGATATTATATATGGTTCCTTTTTTCACACTTACATAAATTTTGTACGATGCCATCTCTATTTTTAGAAATGGTATTTTGTAGTACTTCAATATCGTGTATTCATCTTTAAATTTCAAGGGACGAAATATTAAAAAATTGGAATTTATAAGTAGACTTACACAAATCTAAAATTTTTTAGAACATTTTATAAAATTTCTTGTGCATGTCATCAAAAGTATTTATATAAATTTTACAAAACAGTAGCCACTTTATAAAAAGACTTTTAGTTATAAATTAAATTTACTTAAGAAAACATCTCCTCTCGGCATGTATAAATTCCTGTTCCACTCTGGAGTCTTTGGGTACTATATAAAACAATAAGGAACCGCCAGTAACAAAGAATCTGAAATTTTAACAAATATATAAGACAAATATTAATTGACTAGTCCAATATACATACCCTTTCTCCTGTACAATTTCTTTAATGGACTTTTGAAGCTCAACTTTATGAACACACCCCACTTTACGATTTTCATAATAGACATTAACAGTATCTGGACGATAACTATTTGTTTTGTCCAATGGTAAAGGTTCAGCAAATAAAGTATTAACCACATCAAGCATACTAATATAAAAAGAGAACACATTGAACAAAATACAAATTATGTATTAAAAAAGCCTAAACTTACGTAGCTTCCTCGGATAATTTTTGCTCAAAATCGCTACATAAAAATTCTGGATACGAATATGCTGCTGGCCATATTAATGTTTGATTGTCATCATCTAAATGTACTGGATAATCTTCCAATGGTAAAAATTTCGGCTTCAAAAGTTCCTCGGTTATATTTTGTTTGCCTGGCCTTTGATCGTCAAATTTAACTTTACGCTCTTCCAAAGCATTACACAAACGATGATAACGTTGTAATTTTTTCTTTTTCTCTACTAACTCTTTACGTTGATTACGTTCTACTTCAAGTTTTTTAAATTTATTTTTCTTTAGCAATTCTTGGGCCTCCTTATTGTCTACATCGCTTTCAAGGATTTCATCGCATAGTTGAGAACATTCATCAAAACGTTGTAGCTCAAAGGCACATTGAGCCGCACGCCAACGTGATTTTGCATAATCTGTTTTATATTCTAAAGCTTTTTTGGCATCCTCTAGGGAAGATCTGAAAGATTAAAGGTTTTGTTAAAATGGTTTATTGTTTTTAAAGAAAAAGTTCTGAAATATAAATACAAAAAGAAGGATTATTCGGGTTTACCCAAACGAGGATTTGACAATTCGTCGTTATCAAAAAAAGTTCTTCAAATGCACTAAAAATAGGCTTCTCACTAAATTTTGCTTTGCGACCGGATGAGACACTTTGAAAACATTTTCCAATGGAATAATAACCTTGTTTTTTGCAGACTGGATTAAGATTATGATTAACTTTATTTAGTTAAAAAATGGGTCAAATCAAGTCGAGAATTTTTTTTTATACTTTTTTTCTGAATCCAACTGACGGCTTCATTAAAATCCTAAACATTTAGGGCTCCCCCTTCAGACTGCACAAAAGATCATTTTGGTCGCAGTGCATAGGGCCTCTTTAATCTAATTTAATCCAAGTTGCTCTACAACAACAAACATAAACCGTCCCATTTCTTAGAAACTTACCTATAATTCTTCAGGAAAAAATGTGCCGCGGATCTATTATTGTATAAAACAGCCAAAACTTCAGGCTTTTCACACTTTGTCTTGAGACCCTCGGTGAAACTGTAAATGGCCATGCGAAATTTTTTATGCTTTATATAGAAATTACCATCTTCTTTATAATTTAAAGCTAAATCTTCTGCAGTATTTTCTTCCGGATCATATTTTAGCTTTTGAAGACCCTCAAACATAGGATGAACCTCATCGCCGGGTTGGGGAGCTTTTTTCATAAAAAATGGATGTTTATCCATTTCCTAATAAAGATTTCAGATACGTTTCATAACTTTTTTAATAAAATAATAAAACAAATTACCTCCTGCCATCTATCCTCTGGCCAACCTTCTTCATATCGTTTCTTTTCCAGACCATCGATAAAGTCATCCAATTCGGCATCTAATTTTGCAGCCAGCTCTAAACGTTCTTGTTCAGTCCATACTTTTTTGGAAGCTTCTTCAGCAGACATTTTTGTTAATTATTTTGTTAAATTTTAATACAAATTTATAAACTCAACAATTGAATTGAATATTCCAGAAAAATTGCAAAAATTTACTTCACTTTGTATTTTTCTAATGTTTACTTTTGTTGTTGTGTTACGAAATGTCAAAAAAAAAGAAAAAAAACATGTGCCATGAAAGAGAGAGAGAATGCCCACGCACTGTTGCCAATTTGGTGTTTTTCCCGCTAAAACTAGCGTTTTTATTTTGCGTCTAGCGGGAAAAAAAGTGATTTAGCGGGCAGCGGGAAATCTAGCGATTTTTACCAGCCACAACTTAACAATAAAAAAATTAAAATTTTCCATACTTTTGATTTTTTTGTTTTAATTAAAGAGCCGTTTAGAAGAGCGGACTTGTAAAGCGACCTGTCAAAAATGTTTGAATAAAAATCTTGTTTGTACAGTCTTAACACAGCCGAATTAAGAAATGAACAGTATATATCTTGTGGTGCTTACAACATGCCAAAAAAGAAATAATTTGTTTGACTTATTTACAAAAATGTAATGGTATTTTACTCAATATGACAAAAAGTTGTCCATGTTCATTTTATATACCAAATGACTAGGTTTCCCTGCATAAGGTGGGGGATAAGCGAAAAAAAACTAAAAAATTACTGTTTCTTCCCCCGAAACATTAATTTGGACCGCTAAAAAAATACTTTTCCCTTTATTTTTTCTGCTCTACAAAATAAAACCAATTCCATAAAGATCCGCGGGTGACGCTAGGGAGACTTCCCTTTTTGGTGTTGGCCAAACATGCATAGCTTTTTGTCATATTGAGTAAAGTGGAAAAATTTTATTACATTTTTGTTAATCAGTCGAAAATATTAATTTTTTATACCCTCCACTTAGTGATAGAGGGTATATATAAGTTTGTCATTCTGTTTGTAACTCATCGAAATATCGATCTGGAACCCCATAAAGTATATTCATGATGCCCGATCGATTTTAAGACATTCTAGCGATGTCCGTCTGTCCGTCTGTCTGTCTGTCTGTGGAAAATGCTGTCGCGGATAAAATATTGCACAGAGATGACTGAAACTTAACATGTTTATTGGAAGTTCTCCCGAGAAGTTTGGTATTGCATTTGAGCGATATCGGTTCAGCGGTTCAAAAGTTATGAACGAAAATGTAAGCACACCTCAAAAATTTCAGTACATTCAATATAACCTAAAAATACAAAATGCTTTAATTAGGCTTCTGGTTGGCATATGTGAACATAATTGAACACCAAATGGTATTTAAACAAGTACGAACATATTTTTTGACAAAAAAAGAAAAAAATCGCGGACTTTTTTTACCAAAATTTTTTTTCGCGGAAATTTTTTTTTTCAAAAAAATTTTTTTTTTCAAAAGTAATTTCCTTTTAAATAAAATTTTTTGCAATAATCTTTTTGAAATTGTGGAGGGCATCACTACATTCGGCAAGGCCGAATTTAACTTTTTTACTTGTTTGGCATGTTGTTAGCACCAAGAGATATGTCTTTTAAATACCTTTGAGCATGGGCCGCTGAAAAAAATACGTGTTGAATTAATTTTCGTTCTGAACAATATCTCCAAATTTCACGAAGATCGGGGTGAACCAGGGAGACCTCCCTTGTAAGTATAATTTAACTTTTTTCTTGTTTTTCCTACATAAATATTTGTTTTTAATATTTGGCTTCGGTTTCGGCCGAATAGTATCAATTTTGCCGAATATTTGGCTATGACCAAAACAGGTGTATTCGATTCTGTAATTTTTAAACTGGCTTTTGTTAAAAAACTGTCGTTTTATAACATTTAAACTGTTTTAATAGCTAATACATACATTATTAAAAAAACGTTATATTTTTTCAAAAAACCGTTATATTTATTCAAAAAACCGTTATATTTTTTTCAAAAAACCGTTACTTTTCAAATTTCATGATATTTAGCTATTTAATAGCTAAATTTATTTTCTGTTTTTGAATTTGGTGTTTTCTGGAGATTTTTTTTTCCTGATTTAGCGGGTTTTTGTCAAAAAAAGTTGGCATCAGTGTGCCCAAGAGAGAATTTGAGCAAAAGATGTGTTTAGTTACCATAAGCATAAGATATGTTTAGTAAGCCTTAATTGTATAACAGATTTTTTATTTCAAATAGAATATGAAATTATTAACGGTTATTAAAAACCGTAATTCCTTAACAAACTGCAATTTAAATCATTAACCCATTAACTACCAGCGCATTAAATTTTAAGATTATGGATATGAAGGCTAATCACGTAAAACGTATAGTTGGGAAAGTTAAGAAATTGTTTATTAATATATTTTAAAAACAGTTTTGTTTTAAAAGCAAACCTGAGAATTTTAGATCAGTTCTGATCTTGAATTTTGTTGAAAACTCCTAAACACGCTTTGAAAACAACAAAAAAAATGAAAAAATTCTTTTGAAACTAAAAATTTTTTATAAATTAAAAAAAAAAAATACACTCAACATTTTTTTATTACAAAAATTGATAAAAAAAAATTTTTACTCCAAATAAAATTTTCCTAGTCAAATTTACCCGTTCATCTTACAATATTGTAATAATTTAGACGTCATAAATTCTTTGTTTAAAAAAATATTTTGTTTAACTCTCAATCATTAAATCATAGTTTAACAATTTGCGTTATACTATTGAATAAACAAAATCATTGCAACACGTCCGGCTAATTAGCTAATGACAATACAATTTTAGCTACTTTGATTTTAAAGTGCATTTCACACATAATCATAAGCGTAGCTAGACCATTATTCTGGGGTGGGCAAAAGCCCCCCTCCCCTTCCCAAAAAAAAAACTTTTTTTAAAAAAAAAATATTAAAACTAAAAAACATAAAAATGTATTTAAGGGCAGATTACTCAATGAAAAGTTAGCTGCTAACTGCCGATTTAACCTTATGTCAAAATTTGTATGAAAAAGTTAAATTTAACGGAGAGTTATTTTATAACGGAACATTGAGTAATCCAGCCTTAAAAAATTAAAGTTAACTACTATTTTCGTTAACTCTACACGGATTTTGCACAGACATATTGAATACATTTTCTATATATTTTGACCTCCTTAACACGAATCTGTCATCAGAAAAGTTGTATCAAATCACCTTCTTGAGATTTAGGCATTTTCATTTTTTGTGGACCAAGCCCTCAAAACCGAAATTTGTTTAATATTAAAAAAGTGTATGTTAAAGTCAATAATAATATTTTTTTTTTTATTTGAACTTGTTCCACAAAAATTTAAAATGGCTATATCTCGAGAAGGCGATTTGATACAATTTTTCTGATGACTGATTAGTGTTCAGGGGGCAACTTTTTTTGTGAAATTTGTTTTAATTTTTTTTTTTTTTAATTTTACCAAAAAAATCATAAAAATTGGAGCGAAAATAATATGCAAATTTGGTTCAAAACTTTGATTTATTTTTCAAAAATTTCTTTTTCCAAAATTTTTAAATATTTCAGGATATTTATTGCGAAATTCGAATACTTATAAGGATGTAACCATAAAAAGGACATCTTGAACTTCCTTATAATGTCCTGATGATACCCTTGATCGCACCGAATCCGGATTTCTTGCAAAAATTAAGTAATTTTATTGGGAATTTGAATAAAAAAATTATGAATATCTTATACATAAAATTTTAAAATATTAAAACATTTTTCGATTTTGAGTGCTTGTTCCATAAAAAATTTAAATGCCTATATCTCGAGAAGGCGTGTTTAGGAGGCCAAAATAATTTAGAAATTGTACCCTAGAACTCTGTGCGAAAGAAGATGATTTTTGTAGTGTAGTGTAATTAGTATATTAAAATCAATTTATAATGGAAAGAGTGAATAAAACGTTACATTTCACTTTTTTTCATTTTTGACATTTGAAACTTCTTAGTTTAAAAATCGTTCCTGAAGCATTGCACTTCGTAACCACGTTTTTATTCAATGCATAGCTTAGAAACCTCTTTCACAACTATCAGAACTAAAAGATAGGCTTATTGCTACTTCTAAAAGTTTAAATAAATATTTCTGACAATTTTGGATTTAAGCATATCAAAGTTTAAATAATTAAAAAAAAGGAAAATTGTCTGGGGTGGGCTAAATGCAAAACGTCTGGGGTGGGCTAAATCGAGTCTAGGGTGGGCTTTGCCCACCCCAGCCCCCCCGTTTCTACGCCTATGCACATAATTTATGAGTTAGATAATGGAAAATTAATAAATAGTAATATTTAATTTTTAAATAAAAAAACACGTCATTATGTATTTAGCATTTAAAAAATCTTTCTAAATTTACGCAGAATAAATTTTAAGTTATTTAAGTCTACTACAAAAAATAAAAATATTTACAAAATAAAAAATTTTAAAGAAATTTTTTCTAAGAAAAAATTGTGTAAGATATAAATAAATGATAAATTAAATATTTGTAATTTTTTTTACATTTAGGCTGGATTACTCAATGCTCCGTTATAAAATAACTCTCCGTTAAATTTAACTTTTTCATACAAATTTTGACATAAGGCTCCGTTAAATCGGCAGTTAGCAGCTAACTTTTCATTGAGTAATCCGCCCTTAATGTTAAAAAAAAACGAGTAAGAGCGTTAAATTTGACTGTGCCGATTTTTTTATACACTCCACAATAGGGGGGATATAAACAAAATCGACCTCTTCTAATTGCCTGGGTCCAACATGCACGACGTCGAATTGTTTTTATATAAAGATGTTTTATATGCTTAACAAAAATACAAAAAAAAAATTAAACAAGTAAGATTTTATATTCGGTTGTGCCGAATTTTTGATACCCTCCAAAATGTAAAAAATAAAAAAAATAAAGTGACAGTGGCGTTTTTTGTGGGGGAGAGGTCGGCAGAGGTTAATGGGGGTCACTCCCCCCCTCGCGGTTTATGTTCATAAAATCATTTATATTGCGTTGTGCATTTCAGTAACACAATTTTATCATTATTTAAATAATTTTTCAGTATCCACGCCCACAAAAGGGGGCCGCCCGAAAAACACACATTTCCTAATCCCCGCGGTTCAAGAGCAGGACCTTGAACTTCATCTGACATTAAAATGTTTCATTTGCTTAATAAAAATAAAAAGTTCTTCAAGGGGGAACTTTTTTCCCCCTGGTCCGATTTGGTCCATATGAAAACTTAACCAGCCTATGACCATAAGACATATTTGTGCCAAACTTCAGGAGTCTAGCTCTTTTATTCAATATGTTATTTTTTCATCAATATTTTTTTTATCAATATTTTTTTTTTTATCAATATTTTTTTTTTTCATCAATACTTTTTTCACCAATATTTTTATACCCTCCACTTAGTGATAGAGGGTATATATAAGTTTGTCATTCCGTTTGTAACTCATCGAAATATCGGTCTGGGACCCCATAAAGACATTTAACATTTTAGCGATGTCCGTCTGTCTGTGGAAATGGTGATCACGGCCAAAATATTACACAGAGATGACTGAAACTTAACATATTTGTTGGAAGTTCTCCTGAGCAGTTTGGTATTGCATTTGAGCGATATCGGTTCAGAGGTTCAAAAGTTATGAACGAAAATTTTGTTACATTCAACATAACCTAAAAATACAAAATGTTTTAATTCGGCTGCTGGTTGACATATGTGAACAAAATTGGACACAAATGGTATTTAAACAAGCACGAACATATTTATTAAAAAAAGAAAAAAATGGCGGATTTTTTTTTTGCGAAAAATTTTTTTTTTACGAAAATTTTTTTTTTCGCGGAAATTTTTTTATTTTTTTTTCAAAAGTAATTGTGGAGGGTATCAATACATTCGGCAAGGCCGAATTTAACTTTTTTATTTGTTTTTTATCAATTTTTTTTATCACCAACATTTTTTTTCATCAATATTTTTTCACCAATATTTTTTTTATAAATTTTTTTATCATCAACATTTTTTTTTCATCAATATTTTTTTTTTCATCAATATTTTTTTATTATCAACATTTTTTTTTCATTGAATTTTTTTTCATTAAATTTTTTTCTTCACTATTTTTTTCATAATTTTTTTTCATCAATATTTTTGTTATCAATATTTTTTTTTCATCAACATTTTTTTTCATCAATATTTTTTTTCATCAATATTTTTTTTTATCAATTTTTTTCATCGCAAGATATTTTATTTTTATTTTTTATAAGAGTTCAAGTTGAAAAAATGCAGAAGATAAATTGAATTTCTCAAAATTATAGAGATTTTTGGTATTCCCATACCGGTTTCAATTTCCAACAATACAATTCTACTTCTAGCAATCTCAACCTCACTTCATAATTTATTTCAACTTTTTTGTCTCTTATATTATTTCAAAAATTTTAAATTTTGGTGGAAATTGTCCAAAAATTCAAATTTTGATTGATTTAATAAAAGGGTCAAGGAAAACAAGTGAGAGTGTTAAATTCGGCTGTGCCGAATCTTTTATACCCTCCAAAATGTAAAAAATAAAAATTTGTCAGGGGCGTTTTTTTTTTGGGGGGGGGGGGGGGGGGGTGATGATATTTCAAGACTTTTTAGTGCATATTTTAGCCGCCTAAAACATAGTTTTTTAGTGCATGAAGGTCCTGACCATGGTAGGATGTTAAAATTAAAAATTTAAAAATTGCTAAAATAAATATTTTTTTTAATTTTGGAAATGGTGTTCATTTACTTCCTGACACGTGGAAGTAACAGAAGTAAACTACCAACACAAAAACTTCCATTTGTTTTTACTAATCTTACGATTAGTTAATTATTACAAACAAAAGAAATTTTTAAAATGTGAAAAATTGTTATATTTTGTAAAGAGAAGTAAGTGAGTGTGTTAATGAAAAAGTCATGTGGTAAGTACGGTGGGACTTTCAGTAGTAATGTACTGCATCAATTTTATAATCTAAAACTACTGACAATGTAAGTTGTTTTGCGGTCAACTACATTTTTAGTAAAATCAACGAACATTTTTATTCTTGTAATAGTAAATTTTACAACAAATTTTCAAATTAGTTAAACAAATGTTTAAAAACTAAATTATTAAATTTAAAACAAATATTTTGGCTGTAAAATCTATTATGCTTTTGAGCTGACTAAACTATTTTTTTGTTGTTGTGTTTATATTTTATACAATTCTTCAAATCTATGCAAAAATTTTATGTTCTAAAGTCTTTTTTAGCAAAAAAAAAAAAAACTAATCCAAGGCAAATGTTAATTTTTATTTGTACACGCAAATAATTTTATGGGTCAAACCAACGGCAAATTATGGATAAAGCAACTCCGTAAGAAGTCAGAAAAATCTGACATTTACTATATGTTAGTTGTTTGAGAGGGTGAAAACATTTCACCCTCTCAAACGACATTTTAAAAAATGTCGTTTTGTGTGGGAGCCCCCTTAAAAAATGGAGATGGGGTATTAGTTTGTTCCAAGGAAATGTTAAGACGTAAAAGTTAATGGGGTCGGTCTTATAAAGGACCCCTCTATGACGCACCATTGGAGCAGTAGAAATGATTTTAAGATTGGAAAATTACAATAAAATTTTGTCAAAAAATTTTAAAAAATAGTAATAATCGTTATCCCACGATCTTCCTGGGCAAAAAAATTTGTAGAATTGATAGAAGTTTTACACAAAAAAATTTCAAAAAAATCGAAGAGTACAAACATTTTCAAAAATGAGATTTAAATTTTAAAACTTAAAAATCGCATACTAGAGCGCTTTTAAGAATTTTTTTGGATTTTTTTTTAGAAAGTACGTAAAAAACAAAAATTAAAAAAAAAAAATTTGAAATTTGGACCGTTATTGAAGAAGTTATGATTAAAAGAAATTTGAGTAAAGGAACAAACTACCAATTTTTAAAAATTCGATATCTTTTGAACGGGTCATCAAAAAAATCTGAAAATTTACCACGAAGGAGTCTTCGATGGGTACTAAAAACTGTAAACAAATTGGGAAAATCTAA
Organism: Pegoplata infirma; assembly: GCA_963921195.1. NCBI lineage: Eukaryota > Metazoa > Arthropoda > Insecta > Diptera > Anthomyiidae > Pegoplata > Pegoplata infirma. The sequence goes on along the minus strand of OY992538.1, from coordinate 230,848,994 downwards.
AAAAAAAAGTTTTTCAAAGTGTCCGATTTCACATGGAATGCCCCATATCATATATATTTATGATCAGTGATCGATTCTAATACATTCTAGCGATGTCCATCCGTCCGTCTGCCCGTCTGTAGTTAACACGATGCAGTCCAAAATAAAAGAGCTAGACTCCCGACATTTGACATGATTATGTCTTATGTTCCTAGGCAGGTTAAGTTCGTAAAGGAGCAAAATCGGACAAAAAACCTCTGAAAAATACCATATTTTTATATGACTTTTTGTGTTTTTGTTTAACAAATGCAACATTTTTATGCTACAAGAAGTTCAAAGTCCTGCATTTGGACCCACAGAATTAGAAAATGTTGTTTTTTCGGTCCGCTCCTCCCTTAATGGGCGTGGAATATTTGTTATTTTTAAGTAATGATAAACTTGTATTTCTTTAGTGCAAAAAGCATAAGAATGATTTTTAAAACACATATTCGAGAAGAAATGTGCCTCCCTCAATTACTACTACCAACCCCCCCCCCCCCATAAAAAAAAGGAAAACGCCCCTGCAATTTTTTTTTATTTATTTGCATGTTGGAGGGTATAAAAGATTTGGCACAGCCGAATTTAACACTCTTACATGTTTTTTTTTTTTAATTTACAATAAGTTTAATTAATAACTCTACTTATTTTATTTCTTGTGACAAACATTTTGTTGCAAAAAGTAACAGAGATTTAGTTGTAAACGTGAATGCAAGTTGTATGCAGATAATGAGATGACAAGTTCGTCTAAAAAAAATTAATTAATTGATAAAAAGAAATTTGTAAACATTTTATTATTTTGTTAATTTAATAGTATAATAAAGTTTGTTTTTTAATAAAAAAAACTTGTATGATTCAATTTTTGTTACATCAATAAATGGCATTAAAATTTTTACAATGCGTCGCTTTACGTTTTATAAAATTAGGGCAATTTTTATTTTTTGACCTTAAAATTTTTATTTGGTGAAAGATTTTGCTAAATAGTCTTGACAGTGATCCATTAACACAGCTCAAAACACCTGTCATCTATTTAAAACAAATAAATAAATTGTTTATTGAAAATTGTTAAGTTGACAATATCATCGTAATGATCAGTAAAGAAATCTGACCTCAAGCTAGAGTAATCATTCTCAAAAATTTAACTAGAAATGATTAAATGTTAACCAAAATACTTTTAAAGTCGCATTTAATAAAAAAATAGTGTGAATTTTTTTATTTTCTGAAAAAATAGAAACTCGACAAATTTTAAAATAATATTTAAACAATTTTTTTAATAACTCGTTGAATTTAATAGGATAAGTTTTGTTTGTTTTTAAATAGTGCATTAAAAAATGTTCCGACTTTAAAATATTTTTTTCCTAGCAACAATACATAATATACATAGTAGAGATGGGCGCGTGAGTTGATTTTGACTCCCACTCACTGATGCTCGCTCAAACAATAATCGAATCACTCACTAATCACTCACGCGAATTTTTCTTTTACTCACACTCACTATTCACTTAGGTAAAAACGAAATTGCTCACGCGTGCCTCACACCTGATTTAATAACGCTCACGCTTGAGTCACGGAAGTTTTACTCAAAAATTTTCTTAAAAAAAAAGTGCTAAAAATATATTTTTTCGCAAAAAAATTAAAAAAACAATGAAGTAAAATCAAATCAAAAATTTTTTTGCAATAATTGAAAAAAAAAAACAATGAAGTAAAATCAAATTACGCAAACTCACTAAAAAAAAATTATTCACTCACTAATCACTCACGCAAAAATTTGAATAACTCACTAAACACTCACGCAGATTTTTTTTCAACTCAAATAAAATTACTCACACTCACGCGTGATTCACTCGTAATCACGTCACCAGCGCCCATCTCTAATATATAGGTAATAAATATTAAGCTCTTTTTGAATTTCAAGTTTTTCATTATTAATTTGTTTGATTTTTAAATGCAAATAAATCGTATATTATTTCAAATTTATTTGCATACAAAATAAACTTTTTTAAATCAATACAATACTTACTACGCAATGTATTACCTAAGTATTTAACAAAAAACAATAATGAAAATTAAACAAAAAAATACGGAGAAAAAAAAAAATTGCAAAAGAAAATTTCACAGCACGGGTAAATGTGCAATATGATAAGAAAATTAAACGGCAGTTGTAATTTTAAAGTCGTGCGGTTAGCAGTTGTTAATTTCAAATCAAATATATAAATAAATATTTTAGTGATAAAACAAAAAAAAAAAAAAATATATATATTAAACAAAGAAAATATTTTAATTTTTTGAATAAATTAGAATAAAATAATATCAAATGTGAATTTAAAGTGAAAATATTAAATTAAAGAAAGAATTAAAAAAAAAAAATAATGATAAAATTTTAAAAATTTGATAAAAAATTTGAAAATGCTAAGATTCGGAATTTATAACAAAAAAATTAATAAAATAATACACAAGGATAAAAAATTTCACTAATTATACTTGTTAATCAACCAAAATAACAGTGCAATTTAACAAAGCTTTGTGAAAAAAAATCTCGAAGTTTCCAAATAATTATGTCTCTAATAAATATAAAATAAATACAATAAAATTTAAATAAAAAAGTAAAAATTATGGCCCTTACCACAAGAAAATAAAAAGTCTATTTTAACAAAAGTTTTATTTTAAATTTCAAATTTTCAATACATTTTTTGAAAGTCGATTTTAAAAACAACAAGTAAAAAAGTTAAATTCGGCCTTGCCGAATGTAGTGATACCCTCCACAATTTCAAAAAGAATATTGCAAACAACTTTAATTAAAAGGAAATTACTTTAAAAAAAAAAATTGAAAAAAAAATTTCCGCGAAAAAAAAATTTTGGTAAAAAAAAATCCGCGATTTTTTTCTTTTTTTGTCAAAAAATATGTTCGTACTTGTTTAAATACCATTTGGTGTTCAATTATGTTAACGTATGTCAACCAGAAGCCGAATTAAAGCATTTTGTATTTTTAGGTTATGTTGAATGTACTGAAATTTTTAAGGTGTGCTTACATTTTCGTTCATAACTTTTGAACCGCTGAACCGATATCGCTCAAATGCAATACCAAACTTCTCGGGAGAACTTCCAATATATATGTTAAGTTTCAGTCATCTCTGTGCAATATTTTGTCCGCGAGAGCATTTTCAACAGACAGACAGACGGACAGACGGACAGACGGACATCGCTAGAATGTCTTAAAATCGATCGGGCATCATGAATATATATACTTTATGGGGTCCCAGACCGATATTTCGATGAGTTACAAACGGAATGACAAACTTATATATACCCTCTATCACTAAGTGGAGGGTATAAAAACAATTTGTATGGAAATAAAATTGAAAGCTCATTTTAAATTTATTTTATTTTCTTGTGGTAAGGCTGTATTTTTTTAACTCCTACACTGAAAAAAAAAATTGTAAAATTACAAAAAAAAAACTTGTAAATTTTTTTAGAATTTATTTATTTATTTTACTAGAATTCCTAGTAAAAATTACAAGCTTTTTTTTTAAATTTAACAAGCTTTTTAAATTAAATTGTAAATTTATAACTTTCTTGACGCAATAAAAATTACAAAGAAAGAATTCTTGTGACTTTAGCAGATTTTTTGCTACCTCGTATTCCTAGCAAAAATTACAATCTTTTTTGTAATTCTACGAGCTTTTTACCAATAAAATTGTAAATTAACAACTTTTTTGACGTGTTTAAACTTACAATGAATTCTCGTAATTTTACTACATTTTCTGTAAAATTACCTTGAAAATTTGGACAATTACGAAAAAAATAGTAAAATTACAAAAAAAAAAAATTAATTTCGATAGAAAACTTTTGGGATTACGAGACTTTTTCTAGTAATTTGACAAGGGTTTTTTTTAGTGTACTAACAAGGAAAGTCTCCCTGGTGTCACCCTCCAGTTTTCATGAAATTTGGATATGTTGTTCGCAACGAAAATTAATTCGACACGAACTTTTTTTAGCGGCCTAAACTCATTTTTACACTAAAAAAAACCTTGTAAAACGACAAAAAAAAAGTTTTTAACTTTCTTTTTTTTGCTACCTCCTATTTGACTAGAATTCCTAGTAATTTTACAAGATTTTTACCAATAGTTTTGTAATTTTACAAGCTTTTTACCAATAAAATTGTAAACTTACAATTTTTTGAGGCGATAAAATTTACAAGGTGGTTTCGTGATTTTACTAGATTTTTGCTACCTTTTATTTGACAGGAATTCCTAGTAAAACTAACGAGCTTTTTTGAAATTTTACAAGCTTTTTACCAATAAAATTGTAAATTTGAGCTTTTTTGACGTGTTTAAATTAAACTTACAAGGAATTCTCGTAATTTTACTGGATTTTTTTGTAAAATTATCTTTTTGTAAAATTACCTTGGAAATTTGGACATTTACGAAAAAAATTGTAAAATTACAAAAAAAAAAAAAATAATTTTGAAGGAAAACTTTTTGTTAAAAAAAAAGGAAAACTGTGATATATTGCTAAAATGTGATAACGAGAATTTTTTTAGTAATTTGACAATATTATTTTTTGACTGTACTAACTAACTTCCCTTTCTCCCTGGTGTCATCCTCCGATTTTCATGAAATTTGGATATGTTTCTCGGAACGAAAATTAAAATTAAATTAATTTCTGTTTTCAGAAAAAGTTTATCAAAATCTATGATTTTTTTGGCAAGGAAAAATGTTTTTTCTGATGGAAGATTCTTAGAATTTTTCTTTTTTTGAATCTGATAATTTTTTTTTTTTGTTTTATTGATTTTTCAGACATTTCCTTCTAAGAAAGATGTTTCCATATGACAAGAAAGGTTTTTTAATGCCTATCCAATGGTGTAAAAATTGTGCTTTTTTTCATGAAAAGGTGTAAATTTTCAGGGGTATTTATGTGAAGATATAGACCGATACTCTCCATATTAATACGAAATAATTTTTATTAAATTTAAATCGACATGTATTTTTGTTCTAGACGATATTATTGTTCCTTCAGGGTTATCAAAATTTTCCCGAAGGTCCACATTGGTTTATAAGGGAACAACGAAATTTTTAAACACTGATATGGCTGATATGCCGAGACCACAGTACATGAGTAGTAGGTTCACAGAGGTGCATTTGATGTGTGTAAGTATTAGTGACAGCACACGGTGTAACTTTTGACGTTTCATACAAAACGTAAACAAACAACAAAAATACATACACAAAAGCTCACACGTACAGACACACATACACTAGGCAGCGATGATAATTCTGTACTAAAAACCTTGCCACCATATTGGAAAGTACGAAATTAGCACCATTGTTTGCATACTAGTCTGTACTGTGGCCGAGACACCCCATCCTTAAAGTCGTCTGTTTTGTAAATATTTTAAGTTTCAGGCAAATCATTTTGTAGGTGTTGGGATACTTCCCTTGTTAGAATAATTTTTCTATATGAAAAATGTTTCAGAATAGAAGAAATTCACTTAGAAAGCATTAAAGTCAAATTATGATACCATTTTACAATCGTTATTCCTGGGAATTTCGATACCGAAAACGATATCACAATTTCATATTATTGCCTAAAAAACCAATAAATTGGATTAATTCTGGAAAATGGCGATTTTATTATAGCTAATAGGTATGACTGGAATTATCAATAGTGGAAACGATATCATATTTTTTTGGAAAAACGACATCATAAGAAAAGGTACTAAGGATGTTTCTATGTGAAAAAAGTTTCAGAGTTTTTCTTTAAGAAAAGTGCATCAGAATTTGGAAATTTTTATATAGAAAGAATGGAACCCATCTGAAAAAAATGTTGAATCTGAGAATTTTTCTACCGATAATACGATCTCAAAATTAAATAACTTTTTTATATGACAACGGTTTTAGAATCTGAAAATTCCTCTAAAGGCAAATATTTTAGAAATGGGTTATTCTTCTAAAAGTTTTTTTGTAGTAAAAATGTCTCAACATCTGAAAAATTTTGTAAATGAAACATGTATAAATATCTAATACTTTATTGGATTTTTTCGGAATATTGAACTTTTAGTATTAAAAAAATATTTTTGAAGAAGTCTTGCAATAAAGAATTTTTATATAAAAATTCAATTTGACAAAAAATGGTCATATTTATGATGTAAAAAATTGTCAAGCAGGGTTCCTTTGTAACAAAATTAATAAAAAAAAGTTACCCCCCCCCTCCAAAATCAAAAAGCTGCATATTTAAAATTAGAATCTTTAAATAATTAAAATTCTAAACAAAAAAATATATATTATCCTTTGTGCGTGTTTTTTAAAATCAATATTTCTTATTGGTCATTATCCTTTTACGCCAGTCAACTCCCCCTTTGTCATGAAATTATTTTTAATATTTAATTGTTTTTTTTTTTATAAAAAATATTTAAATAATTTAAAAACATATTTTAAAATTCCCATATAATTTTGTTAAAAAAACATGTGCTTTATTTAGTATGTCGAGTGAATGTCTGTTCCTTTCCACCCTCTTCTGTTTGTTTTCTTATTAAACTTAATGTAAACCACCCCTTGAGTGCTTTAGTTTTACGCTTTTAATTGACACTTACAACTAGAGCACCAGATGACAGTTTTCTCTTTTACAAAGAAAAAATACCATTCATAAGTTTAAAACGGAAGTTAAGTTAAAGCATTAACCCTGAAATTGGTTAAAAGGATATAAAAGGACTCAATTTTATTTAATTAAATGAAAATAAGTAAAAAAGTTAATATCCAATGTCCAAAACATTTTGATTAAAAATTAATTTGGGTGCAAAAACTTTTTTTTGGTGATGGAATTTTGAAAAATTAAATTGGAAAAATTTTTTTAGTTAAAAAAATTTTGAGTGAGCATTTTTTTCGACTAGCAAAATTTTGTATTGAGAAAACATTTTTTTTTGTAAAAACAAGTAAAAAAGTTAAATTTGGCCTTGTCAAATATAGTCACACTCTCCAATGTAAAAACATTTATTGCAAAAAACATTATTTAAAAATTGGTGAAAATAAACCAGGGTTGGCAACCGAAACGAATAACGGTATTGGTAACGGTATTGGTATTATATATTTTTTATATCGGTAATGGTAAAGGTATTTTAGATTATTTAGGTAACGGTTAACCGTTACCGAAACAACGATACCGATACGTACCGGTATTATGAATAAAATTTTCCAAACATGTAAAAAAGTCACAAATTTTTTAAAAACACGTAAAAAATCAAAAATTTATTTAATAAAATTAAAAAACTGATAAATTTGGTGCATTTTCAACCTATAATTATATAGACTATTAATTAACTCAGAATTTAATTAAAATATTCACGCAATATTGTAATTCAACAAATAAATTATTGATTTTTTACGTGTTTGTAAGATGTCTGTCCAATCAGCAAAAATATCTGCTTTTTGAGCCATTTAAGAAATCTGCTGATTTTTGCCGACGCGGTTTGCTAAATTTCTGTCTGGATAAACCAGGTAGAGTTTGCAGAAAAATCTGCCAAGACTGTAGATAAATCTGCTGATTTAAAATGAAAAATCTTCTGATTTCAGATAAACAGCCTGAACATTGAAATTGTATTTTTTTAAGTAAAAAATATTTTTTTTGTTAAAAATGTTATAAAAGAAGCGTTTCAATAAACTTTAAAAAAAAATTTGATAAATTTTTTTAATTTTTTTTCAAGAAAATTTTCTTACAAACAAGTCAATTTTTGTAAAATTATTAAAGTAGTCAGCTGATTTTTCACATTTGAGACAAAATTTTTTTTTTAAATTACAAAATAGTCTGCTTAAATTTGAACAAAAATATTTTTTTAAAATCAGCATTTTTTTTAATTTAATGACAGAGAATTAAGTAAAAGTATTCATTTTAGCATAAAAATCTGGTAACAGTTTCTTAATTCAAACAAGTGCCCCCCATTTCCCGGTTCTCGGTATTCCCGGGAATACCGGTATTCCCGGTTCTGGAACCGGTTTCCCGGTTCTAGATATATTCCCGGGAATACCGGTATTCCCGGTTCTGATCCTGGTACCGGTTCTCAAAAACCAAAAAAATACTATACCATAAAATATTTAAATTACACTATTTAATCAGTATTTCAGTAATATTAAGTTGTGTTTGTAAAATTATTTAAAAATCATGTAACTATTTTTTCTTAAATTAAAAAAATAAAATGGAAATGTTATTTTTCACATTTTTAGTATTTTTTTTGGTAAAAGCAAAGAAAAAATTGTAATTGTACAAAATTTTATAAAATATACATACCGGTAGTCCCGGGAATACCGTCAGAACCGGAACCGGGAATACCGGTATTCCCGGGAATACCGGGAATGAATTAAGAACCGGGAAACCGGTACCATTTCCCGGTAATACCGAGAACCGGGAATACCGGTATTCCCGGTACTACGGTACTGACCGTAGGCACTAATTCAAACTGAAAGTTGTTTTAAAGATTTTTCCACAGAGTTTTTCTTTAGACTGTACGACTTGGGCTCATTGTGATTTAATTATAGAGAACCTCCTCTTCAGGCTTACCTGCGTGGATGACAACGCCAGCAACACTTGAGCGATATAGGTTTGTCTCTTTTTTTATATTCTCGCTGAAAAATGCTTACATTACGTGGCAGTCACTTTTCTCTTCAGAAATTTTTAGGTAAATTGCGAATGTGATCATTGGTTGGGCCGATTTCCACATAATTTAGCAAATTACAAATGTGATCATTGGTTGGACAGATTTTTTCATTTCAATAATTTTTTTCAATAATTTTTTTTATTTTACGTATATTAAAAATATTTTACTTTGTTTTTATCTGCAAGAAATTTAAAATAAGTAATATTAAGACAACCGAAACAAAACCGATATAATACCGGTAAAATTCCGAATAAAGGTAATGGTTTTTTATCGGTAACGGTATTTAAAATTTTTTATTTCGGTATTGGTAACGGTAACGGTAGTCAATATTAAAGGGTTTTTAATCGGTAACGGTATTGAAAGGGTAACGGTAGCCAACACTGAATTAAAATTTTAAAATTTTTTTTTTTGGTGAAAAAAATTTGTTTTGAAAGCAAGAAACTCTATGAGTATTTAATGGGAGAATATCCTAATAAAGAAAGTAGAGTTATCATAAGTACTTGTTATGTTAATTCATAATGGGGAACATGAAAAGGCCTCGAATCAGAATAAACTCTTTTTCATTGCACAATTAAAAGGTCGAATAAATAACTAATTTTTATTATTTAATAAAAATTAAAACACACTTGTTATTCTCCAATATTAAAATAATTTTTACTGCTCCAATGATGCGTCATAGAGGGGTCAACAGCAAGACCGACTCCCATTAATTTTTACGTCTTAACATTTTTTCAGAACAAACTAATACTCTATCTCCAATTTCTAAGGGGGCTCCCATACAAAATGACAAGTTTTAAAATTTACTCAAACCGCTTTAACTGCCTTTAAAGTGCCCCCAGAGCAGTCAAATGTATGACCGACCCACAATATTTTTTTAGTGTAGTGAACACACCTACCCTCTGTTCTTAACTCTTAAGGCGGTCCCCATAATTTATTTTTATTTTTAAAAAAATTGTTTTATTTAATCAGCTTCCCAGCTTGCTTACATGCCTACGCACTATCTCCACTCCCTAAGTGGGCTTCCAGTCATATTTATATTTTAATAAAATTTGCTCCAACAGTAATTTGTATGGGAGCCCACTTAGAAAGTGTGCGTAGGCATGTTTTAAAAAAATGTTGGAGGGTAAAAATAAATCGGGGTCGTTCTCACTAATGACCCCTCTGGGACACACCATTGGACCGGTAGAAGCTGATTAAATAAAACAAATGTTTAAAAGATAAAAATTGTATTGGGATAGCCTTAAGTGTTAAAGATAGAGTCTACGCGTGTTTAGAAAAAATTTTTGTACTAAAAAAATATTCTGGGTCGGTCAAACATTTGACTGCTCTAGGGGCACTTTTAGGGCAGTTAGAGCGGTTGGAGCAAATTTAAAAAAAATGTCATTTTGTATGGCAGCCCCCATAGAAATTGGAGATAGAGTCTTATAGTGTTTTCTTTTCTGAAAAAAAATGTTTGCCATTTTAGGGTATACATTTTTAAAATGTTTAACTCACACCTTCAAAAAATTGCATTTTATTTGACTGGAATAGAACACAACATACCTCAATACTCTGCCCTGTATTTTTTTAACAGCTGTTTTGAGAAAACAACACAGAAAAAGTCAGCTGTTGTATAAGGCAATTTCAACCCCGTGATTTTTTACGGGGTAAAAAGTGCATTTTTTTTGCTGATATTTTTTTAGAAAAGAACACAAAAACATAATTCTTGGGGCAAAATGCAAAAAAAAGGTACATTTTTTGCCAGAAAAGAAAGCACCATTAGTTTGTTCTGAAAAAATTTTAAGACGTTAAAATTGATGGGGGTCAGTCTTGCTATTGAGCAGTAGAAATGATTTTAGGATTGGAAAGTTACAATACATTTTTTTCAAAAAATTAAAAAAAAAAAAATAGTAGTTATCGTTATCCCACGATCCTACTGGTCAAAAAAATTTTTGAATCGATAGAAGTTTTCAACAAAAAAATCAAAAAACAAGTAAAAAAGCTATATTCGGCTGTGCCGAATCTTTAAATACCCTCCACCAATGTAATGATTTAAAAAACAAAAAAGTTTGTTTTATTTATACCTCAGGAAATAAAAAAGTACCAAAAAGTGTACTTCCGGTACTTTTAATAAAAGGTACTTTTTATAAAAGGTACTTTTTATAAAAGGTACTTTTTATAAAAGGTACTTGTTATAAAAGGTACTTTTTATAGAAGGTACTTTTTATAAAAGGTACTTGTTATAAAAGGTACTTTTTATAAAAGGTACTTTTTATAAAAGGTACTTTTTATAAAAGGTACTTTTTATAAAATGTACTTTTTATAAAAGGTACTTTTTATAAAAGGTACTTTTTATAAAAGGTACTTTTTATAAAAGGTACTTTTTATAAAAGGTACTTTTTATAAAAGGTACTTTTTATAAAAGGTACTTTTTATAAAAGGTACTTTTTATAAAAGGTACTTTTTATAAAAGGTACTTTTTATAAAAGGTACTTTTTATAAAAGGTACTTTTTATAAAAGGTACTTTTTATAAAAGGTACTTTTTATAAAAGGTACTTTTTATAAAAGGTACTTTTTATAAAAGGTACTTTTTATAAAAGGTACTTTTTAGAAAAGGTACTTTTTATAAAAGGTACTTTTTATAAAAGGTACTTTTTATAAAAGGTACTTTTTATAAAAGGTACTTTTTATAAAAGGTACTTTTTATAAAAGGTACTTTTTATAAAAGGTACTTTTTATAAAAGGTACTTTTTATAAAAGGTACTTTTTATAAAAGGTACTTTTTATAAAAGGTACTTTTTATAAAAGGTACTTTTTATAAAAGGTACTTTTTATAAAAGGTACTTTTTATAAAAGGTACTTTTTATAAAAGGTACTTTTTATAAAAGGTACTTTTTATAAAAGGTACTTTTTATAAAAGGTACTTTTTATAAAAGGTACTTTTTATAAAAGGTACTTTTTATAAAAGGTACTTTTTATAAAAGGTACTTTTTATAAAAGGTACTTTTTATAAAGGAACCTTTTATAAAAGGTACTTTTTGAAAACGCTACAGAATTTTCGGAAAGAACTTGTTCTAGAATGTTTTATTTTACTAAAGGAACTTACATTCTAAATTTTAAGTTTGAATAACTATTATTTCAGTAAATAAAAAAAAAGTACTTTTTTACCCATTAGTGAATCTTTTTTCCGGAAGGTGAACCGACATTGTAAATTTTAATTTTATAGTACCATTATTTAAGGAAATATAAAATGTAACAAAAGTACATATTTTTACCCTTTTTACCCTATTAGAAACATCATTCGCAAAAACCAAGTCTTAGGGGATCTTTATTCCGGGAGGTGAACATGCAGTCCAAATTTCAAGTCTATGTGACAATTTTTTAAGGAAATATAAAAGGTACCAAAAGTACAGAATTTTTCCCTTTTTACTCCCTTAGAATCAACATTGGAAATAATCCAGCCGTACTGGATCTATATTCCAGGATGTGAACATACTGTCCAAATTTCAAGTTTCTATGACCATTATTTCAGGAGATATAAAAAGCACCAAAAGTACAGTTTTTTACCCTTTTGACCCCCTTAGAATCAACACTTGCAAAAACCCACCCTTAATGGATCTATATTCCGGGAGGTGAACATACAGTCCAAATTTCAAGTCTCTCTGATCATTATATCAGGAGATTTAAAAAGTACCAAAAGTACAGTTTTTTACCCTTTTTATACCCTTAGAATCAACATTGGCAAAAATCCAGCCTTAGAGGATCTTTATTCCAGGAGGTCAACCTACAGTCCAATTTTCAAGTCTCTCACTTCAGCGGTTTGGGCTGGGCGATGATGAATGAGTATGTCAGTCAGTCACATTACTCTTTTATATATATAGATTTCCGGATTTGGGCGATTTTTGTCATAAAGTTTATTTCTGTCTTTTATTATTTAACAAAATTTATTTTTTTTAAATGAAAATATTTTTTTTTTTGAGAAATCTGAACAAAATTGAATTTTGGCGATATTTTCCATCCGATTTGGCGACACAGCCAAAAAAAATGTCTGGCAACCCCGTTAATATGACGAAGCAAAAAACGGACACACACACACTCATGCTATGTATTAGGGTTGCCAGAATTTTATTTCGAAAATGCGGGACAAACTCCCGAAAATTACAAAAATGGCGGGATTTTAAAAATTTTCGCGGGACAAAAATATTTTTATGAACAAAACTGAAAAATTTAGCAGCATGTTGTCGAGTTTTAATGTTTTAAATAGAGATTACAACCTCTAGTGCATTTTGAAATAGAAAATATGTTTTTGTTTTTCAAAAACATTTTTCTCGCGCTGCTTTAGAGACTAATTTAGCTAGAGTAAATTTTAGTACACACATTTCCATTTTGAAGATACAACGCTGGACCAGAATTACTCCATGGAAATTTTTAAAATATTGTTCCCGGAATGTACTCTTTATTGTGCAACTTTTGGCGTATATTTTTTGAAAAATATTTTTTTTTTTCAAACAAACACTAAGATTGTAAACTTTTTCGTTATACCCAGTTCACACCTGAGGTGAAATCTCGTTCGAACAAGATTTCGATCATATGGTTGTGTATAAAATGATGCAGACAATATGATCGAAATCTCGTTCGAACGAGATTTCACCTTAGGTGTGAATAGGCCTTAATTTTTCCTTAAAAAGGTTCTAAATCCACATCATTTGTGCGGCAAGGTAAAACCAATTTTTCAAAAGCTTATAAATAAGCCTTTTAAAAACTTAGGCTTTTAAAGTAAAAAATAGTTGTTGTTAAAAAAATTGCAAAAAAGCGGGAATATGGAATCCCGCGCGGGACGCGGGAATCGGTTATGAAAAGCGGGACAATCCCGCCAAATGCGGGACGTCTGGCAACCCTACTATGTATGTACATAAAAATAACTCAATTTTTTTATTATTACTTAACGAACTTTTTTTTATTAAATTTTGATTTTAAAGTTTTTTGTAAAGATTTTTTTCTTTATCTCCGTTTTTTTTCATTTCCGTTTTCTTTGTTATGTTTGTATCTACACAAAATATGAGTTAATTTAGGGTTATGTTAAAAAAAACTATGATCAAAATCAGAAAATCAGAAAATCACTCATAACTTTTAAAATACTTAACCGATTTCAAAAAAAAAATACACCAGTTTTTGCCTGGGAAAATTACGCAACTTTTGGTACCCCAAGCGTTTAAATCGGTTCCGGATTATTGCCAAAAACGTGATTTCAACAGACAGACAGACGGACGGACAGACAGACAGACAGACGGACATCGTTAGATCGACTTAAAATCGATCAAGGATCATGAATATATATACTTTATGGGGTCCTAAACCAATATTTCAATGTGTTACATACGGAATGACAAACTTATATATACCCTCTATCACCAGAGTGGAGGGTATAAAAAAATCAAAGAGTACACAGAAAATAAAATCATCAAATTTAAATCAACAAGCATCAATTGTAAATAGGGTTGCCATCCATCCTCCTTTTCCCGGACACCGTCCTCTTTTTTAGGGCGTCCTGTTAGTCCATAATTCAAAACTTCGATTTCGTTTTCAACAAATTCAATAAATAGTGTTTGTGTTGGTTAAATTTCTTTGTTGAAAAAAAAATTTCATTTGTCAGATTAAGATTTTCACTTTTGCAGATCAACAAATTGTGTTTGTTGAATTTCTTTGTTGAAAAAAATCAAAATAATTTTTTTCAACAATCAAAGTTTACAAAATTTGTTGATATAACAAATTTCCGTATAGTAGCACTTTCAGTGAAAAAATTAATTGTATTTACAAATATGGGGTCAATATAACAATTCGTTGTTTTCTGTGTACACTAAAGGTGTCCTAACGTCTAAGGTAATTTTTCAAAATCACTTTTTAATACCTGGTAGGGTCCTAAATTGTGGTTTAGTATCTAAAAATGAGTGAGCCAAAATTTGGGGACAATCGGATAAAAATAACACGTGCCGAAAATGGATTGAAATTTTGGGACACTCTTATGTGACGAAAAAACCCTTTCTTTCTTGTTTTTTGAAAAATATTGGTATACATATGTAATTTTTTGTTAATTTTTTTTGTTAAATAATATGAAAATAGTAATAAATTACCTTTCCAAAAAGCTTAATCAAATTCAAATCAGATAAAAAATAAGCAATTTACGCATACATGCCCCAGACCATTGCATGGGTTTTTAAGCCAAAATTTGAAAATTTTGAAAATTTTTAGGCAAACAAATAAAAAATATTAAATTTTACACTATTATCTTATTAAATACGTATTAATGATAAAAACTAAGAGATATGGTAGTCTAGCTTTTTTTAATTAGGCCTGGGTAGTGTAATATAATTTCCGCGGATTCCAAAGAAAATGTGTTTTTCTATAATAATTTAGCTAATTTTGGAAAATACTTTTCTGTATTGTACGATACGAAGTATCTATATATATAATTTCCCTATTTGTGTGTTCCTCTTTTTTTGTCTATCCAGAGCTTTTTGAAGCCCACTGATGAGCTACAAAGCTGAAAATTGGCATGCATATAGTAAAACACCTGGGGCAGATCCTAACGTAGCCGGATTTTTGATTTTTTGCCTGTGGGCGGAGAAATAAGCGGAAAAGTGGGCGTGGCAAAATGCAATTTTTTGACGTTTTTGCTTAATTTAAAGCCCCCAATTGACTTAGGAAGCTGAAAATTTCCTAGAATATAGTCCTAACGATGCTGCATATCCCCAAGTAGTCGAATTTAAAATTTTCGTAATGTGGGCGGAGAATTGAAGGGAAAAGTGGAGTGGCAAAATTTAGATTTTTTTAACATTTTTACTTCTTTTGAAGCCCCCAAATGACTTAGGAAGCTGAAAATTTCATGGAATATAGTCCTAACGATGGCACATATCCATAAGTAGTTGGATTCAAAATTTTCGCAATGTGGGCGGAGAATTGAGGAAAAAGTGGCGTGGCAAAATTGGGATTTTTTTAAATTTTTACTTCTTTTGAAGCCCCCAAATGACTTAGGAAGCGGAAAATTGCACAGCATTTAGTTCTAACAATGAAGCATATCCCGAAGTAATCGGATTTAAATTTTTTAGACTGTGAAAGGAGAATTAAGAGAAAAATGGGGCGTGGCAAAAATGTGTTTTTTAATATTTAATTTGAAGACCCCCAATGACCTATGAAGATGAAAATTGGCATTTTTGCTTATTCTAAAGTCCTCTAATGACTTAGGAAGCTGAAAATTTCCTAGCGTATGGTCCTATCGATGAAGCATATCCTGAAGTAGTCGAATTTTAAATTTTTGGACTGTGGGCGGAGAATTGAAAGGAAAATTGGGAGTGACAAAATTGAGATTTTTAACATTTTAACTTCTTTTGAAGCCCCCAAAGGAAGCGGAAAATGCACAAATTGGCATGTATATAGAAGGTATCATGTGGAAGATCAACACGAGCCTGGATTTTTGATATCCAGTGTATGGGTGGAGAATAAGAAAGGCAAAGGGCGTGGTAAATTTATTTCCATCTATTTTCTGAATATATATTTTATTTTTTTTGTGTTTCTCTTATTTTTTGTGTATCCAGCGCGTATTGAATCTCATTGATGGACTTAAAAGCTTAAAATTGGCATGTATATAATAAAACACCAGGGACAGATTCTTACGAAGCCGGATTTTTTGCCTACACTCAAAAAAATACGTTAGTAGATTTACTAATTTTTTTTTGCTAACGCTAGTTAGCTAACTTTTAGCAAATTTTTAGTTGAGATTAGCAAGTTAGCAAAAAATTCTTGTAAACTGCATTTAGCACATTAGCAATTTTAAACAAACTTTGAACTAATTTCTTTTGCTAAATTTGAAATTGAGTTGACAACATTTTTACAAGATTTTTTCCTAATATTAGCAAAAATAAATGGTAAATTTTTTTTTATTTTCAGAAAACTTAAAATGGCGCTATCTCGGAAACTAAGCCAGATAGAGCAAAATGGTGGGCATTTTTGGTTCTTAGAATCTCCATACTTTCGCGGGTCCTCTTCACATGTGTGGACCCTAATGGGACCTAACTTTGGATCCAAAAAAGTTAGCATTCCCGAAAATTTTAAAATGCTCATTTCTCGGTAAATATTGCCGACACAACAAAAAGTCCAAAAGCATTATTGTAGCTCTCAACACGTAGCACAAAACCGCAAAATAATCAAAAGCTCTCCGAGTAATATTTTTGAAGTTATCGAGTTTTGTAATTCTCAAAACCCCGGTGGTCCCCTAAAATCACGTATCTCAAAAACTAAGCAAGGTAGAGCGAAACGGACACTAATTTTGGATCAAAAACTATGACGATTTTTAAGGAACCCAAGTAGGTCTAGGCCCATCGGGGTCTGGACCTATCGGGTCCGAACCCAATGGGGTCCTAAAATGTGTATGAACTAAGTTGAAATAAAAAAAAATTCAGTTAACTAATTTTTAGCAAAACGTTTTTGCTAACTTTACCAAAAAAATTGTGGGTTCAAAATCAGCAAATTTTCTTGTAGGTTTACAAGCTTTTTTTGCTAACTTTACAGTTTTTTTTTTTTGAGTGTATGGGCGGCGAATTACGAGAATAAGGGGACTTGGCAAAATTATTTTTTTTTAACATTTTAGAGTATTTTTAAGCTCCGCCCCAATGAATACGGAAGCTGAAAATCCCTAACATGTAATCCTAACTATGAAGTATATTCTAAAGTAGTACAATTTAATATTTTTGGAATGTAGACGGTGAGTTGAGAGGAAAAAGGGGCAAGGCAATATTGTGTTTTATTTTTTTTTTATTTGACTGACTTTAAACTTTAACTTTAATGACCTACGCAGTCAAAAATTGGCAAGCATATTGTCCTGACACTGGAGCATATCCTTAAGTAGTCAGACATAACATTTTTGGACTGTGGACGGAGAATTGAGAGGGAAAAGGGGCGCGGATACGAGTAAAGTACTAACGATGGAGCTTATCCTAAAGTAGTCAGATTTAAAAATTTTGGAATACACAGAAAAAACAGTTTAATTGTGCCAGCCGAATTAAGAGCCAACTGCATGGTTTAATTACAACAACTGAAATTTTCAGTTGCGATTACCGAAATTTATTTGGACCAACAGAAGTTAAATTTTCAAAACAAATTTTGGTTATCGCAACCGAAAATTTCGGTTGTTGTTATTAAACTATGCAGTTGGCTCTAAATTCGGCTGGCACAACTAAACTGTTCTCTCTGTGTAGGGACGGAGAATTAAGAGAAGAAATGGGCGTGGAAAAATTATGTTTTTACATCTTACCTAATTTTGAAGACACCTTATGACCTTGAAAGATGAAAATTGGGATGCATATGGTACGGACTATGGCAAAGATCAACTCTGACCTGGATATCCAGTGAAAGGACGGAAATACAAAACAATCCGTTGTGAATTTTGTTCAGTTTGTATATATACAGGCCGTTCATGAATCCCCAACGAAATTGGATTGGAAACGAAATTCAAATCCGTTTCCAATTTTCGAAGCGTTCATGAAACCGTGACGAATTGCTTTGTTCGAAAAAAAATATCTATTTCGTTCGAACTTAGCGGAGACACAATTATTTACAAAATACGACTCTGTTTTTACAAATACAGAGTCGTATTTTATAGTAACTCTGTTAGAAAGTCAAAGTCAGAGTTATTATAATAATGCAGTTTGTAAAAAAAAAATAATTTGTTAACAAATAAACCGTCAAACATTTGTTTTGAATTAATTTTTTTTTTGATTATTGGTCCATTAAGGAAGGGATTTAATACAAATCCATCTTTTGTTTTCCTTAAGTCTAATATATACTTAGGATCTGGCATTTTGCACAAAAAAATACCAGTGCCTTCTCATATTTAATTGGCTCTGGATAAATGTCTTTGCACATCAAAGAATTTGCTTTTAAAAAAGGCTATAAATGCATATTTTTGGGTCATATTTTGTATAAAGTTTTAGCTCATTTGTTCCTTTTTTATGATTTTTTTTTTTTAAACATCGGTAACTTTTTGCCCATTTGGACTCTTATTATTTTTTGCGCCCAATTTAGGAATCTAAATACGTGTCCGACTAAAGATTTTTTTTTTCGTTAATAAGCTAAAGTGTGTATGACACTTTTTTCAAGAATTTTATTAAGGGCTTTCTGCCTTTGAAAAAGTTCGTAAAAAAGCAAGTATCGTACACACTTTACAAACGCCTCTGTTCTGCCTTTCATAACTTTTCAATTCACATTTTCCGAATCACAGAAAATCTAATTTAGTGTTCTGTTGTTTACGTTTTCACTCAAAGTTAAAATCGAATAACTAAAATTTTAAAATTATAGAAAAGAATGCATTCGTTTTACTTTTACAGAAGTTAAATCTAGGACACAAAAAAATTTGGAAATTTTATTTTCACATTTTTTAATGTGAATTACTTTTGTTTATATTAAGGGCCTTAAAACACAAATCCCTTCGATATTTCGGGATTTATTTCCACAAACTCATGAAGAACTAACTGCATTTTGCTCATTAATTTTGTACCTTCCCCTTATAAATAAAAAGAGGAAAAATATTTTTTAAAAAAACTCGAAAACAAAAAAGAACATCTTACTCACATTTTTTCATTTAACTTTTGTTTTTAATTTTTTTTAAATTAATTATTTTCAACTTTTCTTACAAATCCCCGAAGCCAAACGATGACGAAAATTTTCCAACTGTCAATCCAACTGAATTTAATTCATGAACGCACATTTTCGTTTTCGAACGGAAATTTTCTCATTTTCTTTTTGATTGGAATTGGATTGGATTCATAAACACACACAGCTGATTTCCGTGAAAAAGTGTTGTCAAACCAATCCGCATTGGTTTCATAAACGCCCCGATAATCTGTAACGTAGCCGGATTTTCGGCCTTTAAGTCAGGGGGAGTGACGGAAGATGGCAAAATTTAGTTTTTAAACATTTAAACTATTTCTGAAACCCCTAATGACTAAGGACGCTGAAAATTGTAAAGCATAAAGTATTGACAATTGATCATATCTTTATGAAGTCAGATTTAATATTTAAACTGTGTACGGAGAATTATAAGGAAAAATTTAAGTGGAAAAATTGTGTTTTTTTTAACATTTTAGCTAATTTTAAAACCCTTCATGATAAAAAGAAAGATAAAAATTGCCATGTATGTAGGAGTGACCATGGGACAGATCCACACGATGGATTTCTGATATCGGGTTTATGGACGGAGAGACGAAATGGGTGTGCTAAATCAAGTTCTAAAATCTTATCAATAAAACCTTTTATACTCATTAATTTTGTTTCCAGTTTGGGAAATATATTGATGTAACTCAATCTAGCAATATTAAATTTTTTGAAGCACAAACATAATTTTTTATAAAGTTTGGTAAAATATTAGAACTATTGAGAAAAGTGATTTGGTGTTCCGCCTGGCAGGGACAGGCTATTCGACTAGTCTATATATATAATTTCCCTATTTGTGTGTTCCTCTTTTTTTGTCTATCCAGAGCTTTTTGAAGCCCACTGATGAGCTACAAAGCTGAAAATTGGCATGCTTATAGTAAAACACCTGGGGCAGATCCTAACGTAGCCGGATTTTCGATTTTTTGCCTGTGGGCGGAGAAATAAGCGGGAAAGTGGGCGTGGCAAAATGCAATTTTTTGACGTTTTTGCTTAATTTAAAGCCCCCAAATGACTTAGGAATCCGAAAATTTCCTAGAATATAGTCCTAACGATGCCGCATATCCCCAAGTAGTCGGATTTAAAATTTTCGCAATGTTGGCGGAGAATTGAGGGGAAAAGTGGAGTGGCAAAATTTAGATTTTTTAACATTTTTACTTCTTTTGAAGCCCCCAAATGACTTAGGAAGCTGAAAATTTCCTAGAATATAGTCCTAACGATGGCGCATATCCCCAAGTAGTCGGATTCAAAATTTTCGCAATGTGGGCGGAGAATTGAGGGAAAAGTGGCGTGGCAAAATTGGGATTTTTTTAAATTTTTACTTCTTTTGAAGCCCCCAAATGACTTAGGAAGCGGAAAATTGCATAGCATTTAGTTCTAACAATGAAGCATATCCTGAAGT
The DNA here is from genome assembly GCA_963921195.1 of Pegoplata infirma. NCBI lineage: Eukaryota > Metazoa > Arthropoda > Insecta > Diptera > Anthomyiidae > Pegoplata > Pegoplata infirma. The sequence continues at coordinate 230,828,252 of OY992538.1, read as the reverse complement.
AATCGGATTTAAATTTTTTAGACTGTGGAAGGAGAATTAAGAGAAAAATGGGGCGTGGCAAAATTGTGTTTTTTAATATTTAATTTGAAGACCCCCAATGACCTATAAAGATGAAAATAGACATTTTTGCTTATTTTAAAGTCCTCTAATGACTTAGGAAGCTGAAAATTTCCTATCATATAGTCCTATCGATGAAGCATATCCTGAAGTAGTCGAATTTTTAATTTTTGGACTGTGGGCGGAGATTTGAAAGGAAAATGGGGAGTGACAAAATTGGGATTTTTAACATTTTAACTTCTTTTGAAGCCCCAAAAGGAAGAGGAAAATGCACAGAATTGGCATGTATATAGAAGGTTTTATGCGGAAGATCAACACGAGCCTGGATTTTTGATATCAAGTGTATGGGTGGAGAATAAGAAAGGCAAAGGGCGTGGTAAATTTATTCCATCTATTTTCTGAATATATATTTTATTTTTTTTTGTGTTTCTCTTATTTTTTGTGTATCCAGCACCTTTTGAATCTCATTGATGGACTTAAAAGCTTAAAATTGGCATGTATATAGTAAAACACCAGGGACAGATTCTTACGAAGTCGGATTTTTTGCCTGTGGGCGGCGAATTACGAGAAAAAGGGGACTTGGCAAAAATATTTTTTTTAACATTTTAGAGTATTATAAAAATAAAATATTTGAGCTCGAGGCCTGGATTGTTCTTTAATTAGAATTCTTCTTTATTAATTTCCAATATATCGCTACTCTTCCAGTATCATCCTCAGTATCTTTAATTTAGTATCTTAAATTTAAATATAAAAACTGAGGATCCCTGAGGATGCTACTCGAAGAGTAGCGAAATATTGGAAATTAATAAAGAAGAATTCTAATTAAAGAAAAATCCAGGCCTCGAGCTCAAATATTTTATTTTTATTATTTATTGAAAAGGTCGAATAAAAAACAACTTTAATTTTAGAGTATTTTTAATCTCCGCCCCAATGAATACGGAAGCTGAAAATCCCTAAAATGTAGTCCTAACTATGAAGTATATTCTAAAGTAGTCCGATTTAACATTTTTGGAATGTAGACGGAGAGTTGAGAGGAAAAAGGGGCAAGGCAATATTGTGTTTTATTTATTTTTTATTTGACTAACTTTAAAGCCCTAATGACCTACGCTGCCGAAAATTGGCGAGCATATTGTCCTGACACTGAAGCATATCCTTAAGTAGTCAGACTTAACATTTTTGGACTGTGGACGGAGAATTGGGAGGGAAAAGGGGCGTGGATACGAGTATAGTACTAACGGTGGAGCTTATCCTAAAGTAGTCAGATTTAAAAATTTTGGAATACACAAAAAAAACAGTTTAATTGTGCTAGCCGAATTAAGAGCCAACTGCATGGTTTAATTACAACAGCTGAAATTTTCGGTTGCGATTACCGAAATTTATTTGGACCAACAGAAGTTAAATTTTCAAAACAAATTTTGGTTATCGCAACCGAAAATTTCGGTTGTTGTTATTAAACTATGCAGTTGGCTCTAAATTCTGCTGGCACAACTAAACTGTTCTCTCTGTGTAGGGACGGAGAATTAAGAGAAGAAATGGGCGTAGAAAAATTATGTTTTTACATCTTATCTAATTTTGAAGACACCTAATGACCTCCCGAGTAAAAATTTTTATATGATGCAATATATAATGATATGTAACACAATATATATTTTGATCCGAATAATGGTGGATGTTTTTGCATTAAAAAAGATCAACTTGTATAAAATGTGATTTGATATTATCCGAGTTTTGACCAGACATTGCTATATATTGGTGGATCTAATTAGATCTAATTGCATAAAAACATATAAAATCCTGGTGTTTTTTGGTTTGGGTTGAGATACACCACAGGTCAACGATACATTCACCAAACATATAAGTTTCTAAAACAAAAAAATGTTTGGGTACGCTTCGAACCAGATAGGTGATATACATAATCCTAATATGGAAATGTTTAGGAACATTTTAAAAAGTTTTTTAAAACTTTGCCTAAAAAACTTAGAAAATTTTTGGTTAATTGGAAACATATAAAATTTTATGTGGAACAGAATAAGCTATATATAATTTGATGTTAAATTATACAGAAAAACAGATTTTGTATTGACCCTCATATTATTTTATTTAATTATATCAACCGTACACCTTTTAATCCGAATCATGATTAAATTATATATTACTACATATAACTGCATTAAAAACATTTAGAAAATATCTCACGGATATATAATCATATATAATTTATTATGTTTGTATCAAGTTATATATTGTAATATATGTTTATTTTTACTCGGGCTTGAAAGATGAAAATTGGGATGCATGTGGTACGGACTATGGCAAAGATCAACTCTGACCTGAATATCCAGTGAAAGGGCGGAAATACAAAAAAAATCCGTTGTGAATTTTGTTCAGTTTGTATATATAATCTCTAACGTAGCCGGATTTTCGGCCTTTAAGTCAGGGGGAGTGGCGGAAGACGGCGAAATTTAGTTTTTTAATATTTAAACTATTTCTGAAACCCCTAATGACTAAGGAAGCTGAAAATTGTAAAGCATAAAGTATTGAAAACGGATCATATCCTTATGAAGTCAGATTTAATATTTAAACTGTGTACGGAGAATTATAAGGAAAAATTTATGTGGAAAAATGTTTGTGTTTTTTAACATTTTAACTAGTGCCCCCCATTTCCCGGTTCTCGGTATTCCCGGGAATACCGGTATTCCCGGTTCTGGTACCGGTTTCCCGGTTCTAGATATATTCCCGGGAATACCGGTATTCCCGGTTCCGATCCTGGAACCGGTTCTGAAAAACCAAAAAAATACTATACCATAAAATATTTAAATTACACTATTTTATTAGTATTTCAGAAACATTTAGTTGTGTTTGTAAAATTATGTCAAAATCATGTAACTATTTTTTCTTAAATTCAAAATATAAAATGGAAATGGTGTTTTTCACATGTTTTGTACTTTTTTTTGTTAAAGCAAAGAAAAAATTTTAATTTTACAAAATTTTACAAAATATACATACCGGTAGAACCGGGAATACCGTCAGAACCGGAACCGGGAATACCGGTATTCCCGGGAATACCGGGAATGAATTGAGAACCGGGAAACCGGTTCCATTTCCCGGTAATACCGAGAACCGGGAATACCGGTATTCCCGGTACTACGGTACTGACCGTAGGCACTAATTTTAACTAATTTTAAAACCCTTCATGATAAAAAGAAAGATAAAAATTGCCATGTATATAGGAGTGACCATGGGACAGATCCACACGATGGATTTTTGATATCCGGTTTATGGACGGAGAGACGAAATGGGCGTGCTAAATTTAGTTCTAAAATTTTATCAATAAAACCTTTTATACTCATTAATTTTTTTTCCAGTTTGGGAAATATATTGATGTAACTCAATCTAGCAATATTAAATTTTTGAAGCACAAACATAATTTTTTATAAAGTTTGGTAAAATATTAGAACTATTGAGAAAAGTGATTTGGTTTTCCGCCTGGCAGGGACAGGCTATTCGACTAGTTTAGTATAAATTCTGTAAATTTTTCGAGAAATCGGATATCTTTAACCCATTTTCGTCGAGGTGAAATGGCAAATTGGGGACATTATACATTTCTTCAATACAAAATATCTGCATATATCCGATTTCTCAAAAGTTACAGAATTTACGTTTTACACTTCCTTCCGTGCAATAGAGAAAAAAATTTCCCATTTTTGCTAAATTATTGTAGAAAAACGCATTTTATTTGGAATTCGCGGAAATTTTATCACTACCCACGCCGAATAAAAAAAAGCTTGACTACCATATCTGCTATTTCTAATCTAAAACATGTTTTAAATATGATCATAAAGTAAAATTTTTTTTTTTTTATTTTTTGTCTAAAATTTTTGAAAATTTCGAAATTCTGGCTTTGAAAACCATGAAATGGCCTGGGGCATGTATGCGTAAAGTGCTTATTTTTTATCCGATTTTAATTTTATTAATCTTTTTGTAAAGGTAATTTAATACCATTCTCATATTATTTCACAAAAAATTTAACAAAAAATAACAAATACCAATACTTTTTAAAAAACTAAAAAAAAGGGTTTTTCTCTCATATAAGAATGTCTCAAAACTTCAATCCATTTTCGGTACTAGTTATTTTTATCCGATTATCCCTTAATTTTGGCCCACTCATCTTTAGACTCTAAAGAACAATTTAGGACCCTACCAGGTATAAAAAGGTGACTTTCGTTTTTAAGGACACCTCTAGTGTACACACATTTTCAAAAATGAGATTTAAAATTTAAAACCTAATAATCGCATACTAGATCACTTTTAAGAATTTTTAAGGATTTTTTTTTAAAGTACGTAAAAAACCAAAATTAGAAAATAAAAATTTTAATTTGGTGCATAATAATTATTGAAGAATTATGAATAAAATAAGTTTGAGTAAAGGAATAATCTACCAATTTTTAAAAATTCGATATCTTTTGAACGGGTCATCAAAAAAATATAAAAATTTACCACGAAAGAGTTTTCGAAGGGTATTAAAACTGTAAACAAATTGGGAAAATCTAAAAAAAAAAAAAAAATCAAAGTGTTCGGTTTGACATGCAATGTCCCATATACATTTGTATATTTTTTTTTAACGAATTTTGAATTTTAGCAAAATAGATCTAGGAGTTCAGAAGAGTAAAACCGAGAAATTTTAATTGGAGTTTTCCAAAATTCACATGTTTAAGAACACACAAAACAAGCTTTTTTTTAATTTTTTTTCTTGGGACTTATTTTATAGGGAGTTATTTCATGGCGCCCTGGCAATGCACCCGCCGATTTCTTACAATGTCAATAAATTTATAATAAACTTTTAAGGGTTAAATATCTAATAAATTACAGTGCGTGCATAAATCTAAAACAAATAAAAAAAATTGCACTACATACCGGCAAAAACGTAGTGTGTGTAAAATACAAGACTATTGTTTGTTTTTGACATGCGCGCGCAATTCAAAAATTCTCTCAAATATAACAAAAAATTTACATCATAATTTAGCAGGGGGTAATAAACATTTCATATTAACGAAATGAGAGTGTATGATAAGAAAATATTTAAAAATTAAAATTAAATAATAGAATAATAAAATAAAATTGAATTTTAAAAATTAAAAAAAAAGAAATTAAAATTAAAAAGAACATTACCTAAATATTATCAAAAAATTTTAAAAATATCAAAATTAGAGCAAAAAGTGTTCTACTCATTTGTAAAAATTTTCACTCAAAATAAACCTCTATTTTGTTTTCTTTGAAAAACTACACTCCCTTTTTAATGTGCTTTGGTTTTTTTTTAATATAGACCGAAATAAACCCCCTTGATTTTTATTGTCAGACAGTTTAAAAAGACAATTTGTATAAGAAAGCTGTCAAATTCCGTTTAAAATATACTTATTTAAGAAGAAAAAATAAAAATAAAATTGATTTTTTTATAAACAAATACTAAAAATAATTAAACAAATTTAACAAAAAACTAAACAATATGTTAAATATTTAATTTAAATAAAACTACAATAAAAATTTCGATAAAACAAAACACAAAAAATCCTCAAATAACTTCATTAAACAATTGTTTGTAAAAAATCGATAAAAATCAAGAAAAAATCTCTAAAAGAATTTTGGATTATTTAAAACAACAAAAAACAAAATTATTTGGTTAATTTAAAAATGGCATTGCCTAATAAATGTATTAATTATATTACACCATGTAATGAAGATACTAAACTAACAAATAATGTTACCTCTACGCCATTATCATTGTCCTCATCTGTACCCGCTAATTGTACAAAGGTTAATGGCGCCACAATGCCGTCAGTAGCTACTTTAGATGAACGTTTATCAAAGGATGTTCATGGTGTGTTCCCTAAAAAAAGGTTTGTTATTTAAGCATTAGAAACCTAACGCACTCCCCCTCCCCCTTTAATATTATCTTTAATATTATATTTTGTGTATATTTCTTTTACTAGTCAGAGAGGGGTGTTAGTTTTGTTTCGCTGTTTATTTTTCTGTAACATTTTTTTGGCAAACTTTTGAAATTGACCTGTTTTTTGTTTTTATACTTTACAGACAAGATGTCCTCAAATGGTATGGTTGGGGCTATAAGGATTCAGAATTTTATGTTAAAAATAATGTTATACATTTTAGAGGAGATAGGTAAGTAAACATAATAAAGGATTTAGGAAAAACAATCAAGTGGAAAAGTTTAATTCGACTTAAGTGATAACCATTTTTGAAAAAGTTTTGACTAGATTTTTTTTTTTGAATTAAAATTTTTTTTTTCAATAAGTTTTGTAAAAAATGCCTGCGAATTTTATACTCTTGCCCAAAACATTAAATCATGATAATGTTTTGCGGAAAATTTGGGTTTACTTGCAAAAGAGTTTTTTTTAGAAAATTCCATGCAAAACGAATTGAGCTGTACATTTCGTAAGTGAGTGCAAAAATTAGTGCAAAAAAGTGTTTTTACATTTTGGAGATTATAAAAGATTCGGCACCAAAGAATATAACACCCTCACTTGTTTTATGTACATTTGATAAACAAATGGAAAATTTTTATGCGAAAAGCTTAGACTTGGTGAAAAAGTAGTTTTGGTAAAAAAATCATTTTTTTTCACGAAAAACAAAATTATGTTAAAAAAAATTTAATTATAGAGCTTGAAACAAAATTTATTTCAACTTAATTTGCGACAAACAATTTTTTTGAGTCAAATTTGATCAGTTTTGGATTTTTTTTTGAAAAATTTCCACCAATTTTTTTTGTTTTTTGAAAAATGAATTAAAAACAAGTAAGAAAGTTATAGTCGGTCAAGACCGACCATTTGATACCCTACACCAGAGTTTTCCGGAAAATGGGTCCCAAGTCCAAACATGGACCGATTGTATCTGTCTTTTGTTATATATTTATTTAGTGTAGAAAACACACACAGATCAAATTTTAGAGGAATTGGTGTATTTTTTTTGTCAATAAACCGATTTAACTCAATATCGGTCGAAATTTTTATATGGGGAACTAAGTCCAAAAATGGTCCAATTATATTCCGATTTGATTAGGTTACTAAAGGACACGTTTAACACCTAAAACTAAAATTTTTATTAAATATTTCCATTTTTATGAATTTTGAGGGAATTATATGAATATCGGAGGGTGGTTTGTATGGGGACTTCCAGAAGGACAAAAATATGCTTAAGTTTCAAATTTCAAGTCAATTGATTGAAAATTGCGACCTGTATCGTGCATAAACCGATAGATGGACAGACGGACAGACGGACGGACATCGCTAAATCGACTCAAAAAGTAATTCTGAGTCGATCGGTATACTTAATAGTAGGTCTAGGACCAATATTTCGTAGTTACAAACATCAGCACAAACTCATACCCTGTACCACAGAGTGGTGTAGGGTATAAAAACAAGGGAGAGTGTTAAATTCGGCTGTGCCGAATCTTTTATACCCTCCAAAACGTAAACGTAAATCCGACCAGCTTTTTTATTTTTTTTTTATCCGCTGGGTCCACATCCAGGATTTTTAACTTCTTTGACACAAAAATGTTTGACATCTTCATACAATTTTTCAAAATGTCGCCAATGACATATGTCAGTAGTTGTTTAAACAAATTGTTGGTGGCCATCGATACTGGTGAGCACTGCTGACCAACTACTGACATGTCATTGGGGACATTTTTAAAAATTGTATGAAGATGTCAGAGATTTCATTAGGGAAGAGTCAGCAGTATGTCAGGGTGATTTTATTTTGCCAACTGGATTGTTAATATGATCGGGTTTGGCTCAAATTAATTTTAAATGAAAGTTTGTCTCAAGCTTATGAAAGGGTCACGAAAAATACATTTTGAGATTTCTTGAACGCAGAAAAAACAAGTAGAAAAGTTAAATTCGACTTTGCCGATTCTATGAATACCCTCCACAACGCATTTTTTAAAGGTTAGTACATTTTTTAACGTGAAAAAATTAACAGTTTTGATTAGATATATTTTATTTTGAGTAAAAAACTCTTTTTTTGTAATTAAAAAAAAAATAAAAAATACTAATTTAATTTTTTGAGTGTAAAATTTTTTTCGAGTGTAAGGTTTTTTTTACAGTAAAAATATTTCTGAGTGAATGCACGTACGTGTGTACACAAAATATTGTCATTTTTGTAAAAAAACACTAAATTTTTTTTTGAGTGTAAAATTTTTTTGAGTTTAAAATTTTTTTTGAGTGTAAAATTTTTTTCGAGTGTAATTTTTAAGTTACCAATGCTTTTAAAACTAAACAAGTTAAAAAAGCATTGCTTTAAAACTAAACAAGTTTGAAAAGCATCGTTAAGTCACCACCAATGCTTTTAAAACTTGTTAAAACACGTGGCATTTAAGATGAAACTAATCTGAAATTCAGGGTTTTGCTTATAACTTTTGAACCACTGGACCGATTGAGCTGAAATTTAATACCAAACAGACCTAGGGAACGGCAAAGATACATGTCAAGCTTTAGCAGTCTCGTTATTGTCTTTCGGAAGTAATCGTGTTTCGCGAATTTACGAGATAAAAACGTAAATTCGCGAAACACCCTTGCCGAAATTTACTCTTTTGCTCATAACTTTTGAACCACTGGACCGATTTGGCTGGATTGCAATACCAACCTGACCAGATAAATGACCAACATATATGCCAAACTTCAGTAGCCTCTGTAAAGTCTTTCAAAAGTTAGCGTGTTTTCTACGGACGGACAGACAGACGGACGGACAGACATCGCTAGATCGACTTAAAATCGATCGAGGATCATGAATATATATACTTTATGGGGTCCTAGACCAATATTTCGATGTGTTACAAACGGAATGACAAACTTATATATACCCTCTATCACTAGAGTGGAGGGTTAAAAACGGCAAACTTATGCAAATTTCAAATAGCGATATCTCGAAATCCGTTCGACCGATTTAATTTTTTTTTCAATCTTCGTGTCCAGCGCATTAAAATTTTAAATTTCTGGAACGTAGGAAAACCCCGCCATTTTTCATATTTTTAGACATAATTTAACCGGCGATATCTCGAAAACGGCTCGACCGATTTAATGCCAAAAATAAAAAAAATAATATATCGCAAGATATTTTTCAAAAATCCAAAATTTTAATAGAAGGCCGCCACGCGAGTTACGATAACTTCTTGACATAATATTTTCTTACTACTATATATCCCCAATTTCTTTAAACTCTATTTTATACATTTTATTACTTATATTATATTTATTACTCCAATTTTATTTCGCTCCATAAAAAGCTTTTCTTAAGAACTCTAATTGTTACCTAGTTAAGTTAGTCTGTAAGTTTTAGTAGTTAGTTATAAACCAACCTTCTTTGAATAATAAACTTGAATTCGGAATATAATTAAATAAATTAAATATTGTGTTTTATTAAATAAATATTAAAATTCGGTACAAAATTATTGAAATTAATTATTGTGGATTAATAAACACATATCTGGCGCAGTCACAAAACGAACCATATATTAACTAAAGTTTATATAAAAAATACGTTCCGTGAAAATTAATTAAAATTAATATCAAAAGTTTTAAAAAAAATTAATGACTTTACAAAACATTTTATAAAAAAAAAAAAACTATAAATATCTTATATTATTCAGTTAAAAAAAAAAAAAAAATAAGACATTAAAAAAGATCATTCAAAAAAAAAAATTATATATATATAAAAATTTTAAAATTTTATTTTTGTTGAAGTTTTACGAAAAAATAACAAACAAAAGTACAGTCTGCAACAAAAAGTGAAAAGTTACAGTTTTCTAAAAATTAAAATAAAATCATAAAACTGTTGAAAGAGAAAAATAAAAACACCATATATAAATTAATCGTATAATTCAAAAAAAAATTACGAAAGAAAAACGGCCGTTAACAACTGAGTTTTTTAAAAATCGTTATAGTTCTTTTGAAAACGAAAGTAACAGAACAAAAAAAAACTAACTTCATAAAAAAACAGCATTCAAATGCAAAATTGAAAAAAAAAAATAACGAAAAGAATGAACGTTAACAACAGAGTTTTTTTAATTTTTGAAAACGAAAGAAACGAAAAAAAAAAACTTCATTAAAGAACTTCATTTAAATGCAAGAATGGAAAAAACAAATAATAACAAAAAAAAAATGAACGTTAACAACAAAATTTAAAAAAAACAAAATCATAACGTATAAACTTTTCAAAAAGCTCTGAGTGATATAAAAGAATCACGATAAACAATAATACAAATTATAATGAGTGAGAAAGAACAACAACAACAACAGTAACAAATTATGCACACAATTTTAGTGTTAATAAAAATAAAACAACAACAATTTAAACAGAAAAACAACAACTATCAAATATAAAAAAAGCTATCATCAAAGAGATAAAATATTGAGTGATATTTCATTTACTCTCTTTAAATTCAAAAATTAAATAGTCAATATGAATTTAACACTCAATGACATTTTAAAAGATGCCCAGAGAATCCATGAATTCAGGGGTGATGGAACATTTGCGCTCACATCATTTTTAAGAGAAGTTGACACCGTATTGTTATTAGCTAATTCAAACCCAGATGTAAAGCAATACATATATCAAAGAGTAATTTTAAATAAACTGCAAGGTGAAGCTCTCCATGTTTTGCGGACTTTGGGGCTCAATCCAAGTTGGGAAGAGACGAAGAAGTCGTTAATAAGTAATTTTGGAGTTAAAGAGACCTACCATCAGCTGTATCAAGATGCATTTGCGGTAAAAAACAATGGTATAGTAAACTATTTTAAATATTTAAGAGACATTTTATGTAAGCTAAACGAAAAATATGAATATGATGATGATAGACCTTTAGAGTTTAGCCCTTTGTACGTAGAGAAAATTATTTTAAATACATTTATAAAAAACATTGATGTTAATTTAGCTTCTGTTATTATAAATCGAAATGTTACTAAGTTAAGAGATGCTTATAATTTACTTGATAGAGAGGGATTAATACGAGTTGAATCTGAAAGGAAAAATGTAAGCAAGATTAACGAAAGTAGAAATTATTATCAGAATAGTTCAAATTATCCATATAATTCTAATCAAAATAATTATAATTATCCAAATAATTCCAATTATCCAGATAATTCTAATTATCCAAATAATTCAAATTACCCAAATAATAATCATCCTACTATTGCTAGAAGGAACAATAGTAATTTTAATCAGGGTAATAGGCAGAATTTAAATTCGAATCGGAATAGAAATAATTTAAGTTTTCATAAAAATCGTTCCTACAATAACAATTCTAATTCTCAGAATGGAAGACCATCCTTTGAGAGAAGAACCTATCAGTCTCAAGATAACAGACAATCTGAAAGATCTCAGATGGAAATAGATCATTTTCAGGAAATGAATGAAAATTATGATAATGACGATCAGGTAAATTTTCACATGACAGCCTCCTCAAGGCACTTCCAATAGTTGTTCTTACAGTTGGCAATGATAGAATAAGGGCTTTAATTGACACTGGGTCAACTACTTCATTACTGAATGAAAATAAATTACTGAATTACAGGAGACTCCAATTGGAAAATCCTATTTCTTTTTCTTCTTTAAATGGTAGAACAGAAATAAATCAGGAAATTATAACGGAACTTCCGAAGGAGTTCGGTGAGGTTGCCACTATGTCGTGGAAATTAACGGCATTTAATGGGAAACAATTTGATGCTATATTAGGTCAAAATATTTTGAAACCTTTGGGTGCCATAGTAGATATGGAAAAGGAAATTTTGACAATTAATGTTAACAATAGAATTGAGTTTTTAAAAACTTGCCCCTATTCTGTTGATGAGATAAATCAATTAGAAGCAGTACAAATTGATGACAAAGTTTTAGAAAATTTATATAATGGTCTAAGTTGTGAGGAACAATCTGCTCTAGGCTACATTCTTCAATCATATAATGATTTAATATATACTGAAGGACAAAATTTAGGTTACACAAATATTATGGAACATGAAATTAGGACAATAAACGATAGACCAGTTTATACAAAAATGTACAGATACCCTCACATTCACGAACAGGAAATTTGTAACCAGATAGATGACATGCTTAAACAAGGTATTATAACTGAGAGTAATTCTCCTTATAATAGTCCCTTATGGATAGTGCCAAAGAAAATGGACAATTCAGGGGAGAGGAAATGGAGGATAGTGATAGATTATCGGATACTGAATGGGATTACCGTCGATGATAAATTTCCTATCCCGAATATTGAAACGATTCTGGATAAATTAGGACGAGCTCAGTATTTTTCGACAATTGATTTAGCCAAAGGTTTTCATCAGATTCTAGTTAAGGAAGAGGATAGGGCAAAAACTGCATTTTCTACACCATATGGTCATTATGAATTCGTCAGAATGCCATTCGGTTTAAAGAATGCTCCGGCAACGTTTCAGAGGCTAATCAATTACGTTCTTCGTGATTTAATCAATAAAATTTGTGTCGTTTATTTAGATGACATATTGATATTTTCTACCAGTTTCCAGGAACATCTTTGTAACATAAACAAAGTTTTTGTAAAGTTGAGGGAAGCAAACCTCAAAATTCAAATTAATAAGTGCAAATTCTTTGCAAAGGAAACATTATATTTAGGCCATATATTGACCCCCGAAGGAGTCAAACCTAATCCGATTAAGGTCGACACAATTTTAAATTTAAAATTGCCAAATACGGTAAAGGCAATTAAGTCCTTTTTAAGCATAACTGGGTACTATCGTAAATTTATAAGAGATTACTCTAAAGTGGCTTATCCCATGATAAAGTACCTTAAGAAAGATGTTAGATTAAATGTAAATGATCCCAACTTTATAAATGCATTTGAGAAATTGAAACATATTTTAACAGAGGCCCCAGTTCTTAGGTTTCCAGATTTCTCAAAACCTTTTCAACTTGTTACGGATGCTAGTTTGAATTCAATTGGTGCCGTTTTACAGCAAAATGGGCATCCTATTTGCTTTGCTAGTAGAACGTTAAATGACCACGAGAAAAATTATTCAGCTACTGAAAAAGAACTTCTTGCTATAGTATGGTCCACAAATTATTTTCGCCCCTACCTATACGGTGTAAAGTTTGAAATTTTATCAGACCACCAGCCCTTAAGATGGCTTTTCGTAAAATCTCAAAGCAGAGAATTGAATCCTAGACTTTATAGATGGATTATAAAGCTAAGTGACTTCAACTTAACTGTTAATTATATTAAGGGAAAGGATAATCAAGTCGCTGATTTTTTGAGCAGGATAAACAACGACTCTGGTGAAATTAATCTGTTAAATAGTACAAGTGATAATGATTCAATGTATAATAATAATGGCCTGTCAACAATAGCCACTATTCACTCTCAAGAGGAAGACAGACATGATCATATAGGTATCTTAGATACAGTTGTTAATCGCTTTAGGACTCAGATAATTTTAACTGACAATAAAACCAGGGAGTTTGAAATAAAATTTGGTAACAGAAAAATTTATATAAATTCAGCGGATTTGGTTAATAATTTAGAATGCATATTGACAAGAAATATAGAAAAAGGAAAAATAGGGATATTTTCTGAATTAGATGATCGTAAATACAATGTTCTACAGAAAAAGATAATCGAGTTATATGAGGGAAATCAGAACGTAAAATTTGTGAGATGTTCGTTCAATGCAGTAGATTTACCATCTGAAGATGAAACTTATAAGCAGATAAATCATTATCACAGAAATGAAACAGGTCACACTGGGATTAACGAGAATTATGAAGGTTTAAAGAGAAAAATATATTTTCCTAATTTGAAGATTTTAATTCAAAAATATATTAACAACTGTGATATTTGCAATAGAACAAAATATGATCGAAATCCCATAAGGCCCAAATTTCATTTAACTGAAACCCCAAAGGATATCAGACAAATAGTTCATATGGATGTATACACGAACTCCAAGTCAAGTTTTCTTACTTTTATAGATAAGTTTTCAAAACTTGCTACGGCTTATTACCTAGAAGATAGAACGAATCAGACAATAATTGAAAAGCTTAGGCTATACAAATCACAAAAGGGACATTTTAGTAAACTTGTCACTGATAATGAATTTAAAAGTATAAATATAAAAGATTATTTAAAAGACGAAAATATTGAACTTCATTTTGTGAAACCTAACAGCCATACTGGAAATTCAGACATAGAAAGACTTCATAATACTCTTAGTGAAAGGATAAGAATTTTAACTATTGAGCAGAAATCTCTAAATATTAAGAATAAGATAAGTAAGTCTATAGAATATTATAACAATAGTTATCACTCTGTTATAAAAGAGAAACCTATCAATGTTGAGTATGGTAACTGCGATAAGAAAAAGATTTATAACACTGTAGTAGAGAGCAAGGAACGTTACATCGATAAAAGAAATCAAAATAGGGAAACATACCACGATCAAAGAAATGAAGGATATATAAAAAATTATCAGGCATTAAGGCATAAAGAGCAGCCTAAATTTAGATTATGTAAATTATCGAATGTACATAGTTCTAATATTAAGAGGAATACAAAGTACGATGGTGTTCTGGACACGGAAAAATTTGATGATTAGAAGAATAACTATTTTGAAAAAATTAAATGGATAAAAGGAAAATGAAAAAAAAGAAAATTGTAATTTTTATTTAATTTAAGATTCGTATAAAATTATATTTAATAATTTATAAAAAAAAAAATATATATTACACTATTTTTAATTTTTAATAAATGAAGTAACTTTTTATTCAAATAAAACTTAAACATAGACAAAATATTAGTAGTATAATAAATAAAGGACTCTGGAGTGCCCTTACATTAACGGAGGGGTAGTTACGATAACTTCTTGACATAATATTTTCTTACTACTATATATCCCCAATTTCTTTAAACTCTATTTTATACATTTTATTACTTATATTATATTTATTACTCCAATTTTATTTCGCTCCATAAAAAGCTTTTCTTAAGAACTCTAATTGTTACCTAGTTAAGTTAGTCTGTAAGTTTTAGTAGTTAGTTATAAACCAACCTTCTTTGAATAATAAACTTGAATTCGGAATATAATTAAATAAATTAAATATTGTGTTTTATTAAATAAATATTAAAATTCGGTACAAAATTATTGAAATTAATTATTGTGGATTAATAAACACATATCTCGCGTTAAAATTTTTGTATTTGGGTCAAGTTAAGTTTAAATGAAAGACTGTCTCAAGCTCTATGAAATTGTCAAGGGAAAGAAATTTTAAGTTTTTTGAAAATAAGCGATGTCTCGAAACCGTTCTACCGATTCTTTTTGATATTCTTGTTCAGCGCATCAAAATTAATAAATATTATTTTTTTTTTTAAATTTTCAAAAACCAAAACTTTGATTGTCGCGGCGATTTAACCCAATTGGCCTCAAATTTGTACCCCATAAGTTTAAGGCCTAGGAGAATATAATTGGCCTAGAATTTCAAAATCGGATGAAAGACCTTTTTGCCATACAAAAATATGCCAGTCTAATGGAGGGTATTCATGAATTCGACCAAGTGGGATTTAAATTTGTTACTCGTTTTTGTTTCTAACATTTCATTTTACATTCTTCTCTTCCAGATATCCCCTTGAAAATACCACCTTACCCTATTTCACGGATTGGGTCTTACACACCTTCAATGTAAGCGTTCACGATGACATAGCAAAACCTGTATTGCCAAAGGAATTTCCAATACCCACCGTCAATAGAGAATTTCTCAAAGATCTCCAGTCAACTGATATCTCGTATACCCAAGAGGGTATAGATCGTTTTATACGATGTCATGGTCAAACATTACACGATATTTACAATTTGTGTCATGATAAATTTAAAAGAATTCCCGATGTAGTAACTTGGCCTAGCAGTCATGATCAAGTAGAGCAACTAGTAGCTATAGCGCACAAACATAATGTGGTAGTGTTGCCATATGGTGGCGGTACATCGGTATCGGGAGCTATAACTTGTCCTCAGCAGGAAAAACGTATGATCTGTGTATTGGATACCTCACAAATGAATCGTATGGTCTGGTTAAATAAGAAAAACTTAACTGTATGCTTTGAGGCGGGTATAACGGGTCAAGATTTAGAAAAAGTATTAAAAAAAGAGGGTCTTATAGTAGGTCACGAACCAGACAGTTATGAATTTTCGACACTGGGAGGATGGGTAGCAACAAGAGCTTCGGGCATGAAAAAAAATGTCTATGGAAATATTGAAGATTTAGTAGTACGTGTGAAATTAGTAACACCTTCCGGTGTTTTGGATAGAGAATGTTCAGCACCCCGTATTTCATGTGGCCCCGATTTTAATCATATTATTATGGGTTCGGAGGGCACTCTGGGTGTAATAACAGAGGTGGTTTTAAAAGTCAGACCTCTACCGCCTGTAAAACGTTATAATTCCTTAGTATTTCCGGATTTTGATAGTGGAGTTGGTTTTATGCGTGAAGTAGCAAAGCGTCGATGTCAACCAGCTTCTGTACGTCTCATGGATAATGACCAATTTATTATGGGTCAAAGTTTAAAACCAATTAAAGGTTGGAAAGATGATATGATGGATTATTTCAAAAAGAAATTTCTAACTTCTGTAAAATGTATTGACTTAACGAAAATTTGTGCTGCTACCTTATTGTTTGAGGGAGAATTGGAAGATGTTGATAGACAGGAGTCATTGATCATAGCTATAGCGAAAAAGCATAAGGGCTTTTCCGGAGGTGGGCAAAATGGTGAACGTGGCTATATTATGACATTTGTAATAGCTTATATAAGGGTAAGTGGCTAAAGAAATTAAGATGAAGAGTAAGAAAATAAAAAATAATTCCTTTTTTGTTATAGGATCTAGCTTTGCTGTATGATATTGTAGCAGAATCCTTTGAAACTTCAGTACCCTGGGATCGTTGTTACATCTTATGTCAAAATGTGAGAAGGCGAATACAATTGGTAAGAGTTTTTAAATCCTCCAATAGCATTTTTTAAATTTTTCAACCACAGAAAAAAAATTTTCTAAATTGAGAATTTTTCTATATTAAAAATGTTTCAGAACTGAAAATTTTTCTATACAAAAAATGTCTCCAAATCAGAAAAGTCAAAAAATTTAAAAACTTTTTTTATAAAAAAATGCCTCCGAATCTGAGAATTTCTGTATACAAAAATGTCACAGAATCTGAGAATTTTTCTATATGAAAAATGTCCCAGGATCTGAGAACTTTTCTATATGAAAAATGTTATAGAATCCGAGAATTTTTCTATACAAAGAATGTCTCAGAGTCAGAATTTTTCTATACAAAAAATGGCTCAGAATCTGAGAATTTTTCTATATGAAAAATGTTTTAGAATCAGAGAATTTTTCTATGTCTCAAAATCTGAGATTTTTTCTATACAAAGAATGATTTAGAATCTGAGAGTTTTTAAATTCAAAAAATGTCTCAGAACCTGAGAACTTTTCTATATAAAAAATGTCTCACAATCTGAGAATTTTTTTATATGAAAAATGTTTTAGAATCCGAGAATTTTTTCATACAAAGAATGTCTCAGAATCCGAGAGTTTTTATATACAAAAAATATCTCAGAATCTGAGAACTTTTCTGTACGGAAAATGTCTCAGAATCTGAGAGTTTTTCTATATGAAAATGAATTTTTATATACAAAAAAATTCTCAAAATCTGAGAATTTTTCGCAAAATTTTTTTCCAAAAAATGTCTTAGAATCTGAAATTTTTTCTATGCAAAAAATGTCTCAGAATCTTAGAACTTTTTTAATACGAAAAATATCTTAGAATTTTTCTATACGAAAAATGCCTCAGAATCCGATAATTTTTCAGTACAAAAAATGTCTCAGAATTTGAGAATTTTTCTATACGAAATATGTCTCAGAATCTGACAATTTTTTTTACGAAAAATGTCTTCGAATCTAAGAATTTTTGTATACAAAAAAATTATTCAAAATCTGACTACTTCTCTACACGAAAAATGTCTCAGAATGTGAGAATTTTGCTACACGAAAAATGTCTCAGAAGCTTAGAATTTTTGTATACGAAAAAAGTCTCAGAATCTGAATATTTATACCCTACAGGGTATAATGAGTTTGTGCTGATGTTTGTAACTACCCGAAATATTGATCCTAGACCTACCTTCAAGTATACCGATCGACTCAGAACTACTTTTTGAGTCGATTTAGCGATGTCCGTCCGTCCGTCTGTCCATCTATCGGTTTAAGCACCATAAAGGTCGCAATTGTTCATCAATTGACTTGAAATTTGAAACTTAAGCACCATTTGGTCCAAGGACAAAGCTTATTGAAATTGGAGAAAATCGGTACATGTTAAGACCTAGCCCTCATACAAACGCCCCCTTTGGATTCGGCTTGAATGACTCTTATAACCGTATTAAAATAGATATTGCGTTTAAATTCAGCAGGTAATCAAATTTTATATGCACAAAGCACCATTCCAAGTTTCAAAAGACTCGGGTCAGTCCTTCTGGAAGTCCCCATACAAACCACCTTCCCGATATTCACATAATTCCCTCAAAATTCATAAAAATGTATTTGATAAAAATGTTATTTTTAGGTGTTAAACGTGTACTTCAGTAACCAAATCAAATCGGAATATAATTGGACCATTTTTGGACTTAGTCCCCCATATAAAAATTTCGACCGATATTCAGTTAAATTGGTTTATTGACAAAAAATAAACCAATTCCACTAAAATTTGATCTGTGTGTGTTTTCTGCACGAAATAAAGATCTAACAAAAGACAGATACAATCGGTCCATGTTTGGACTTGGGACCCATTTTCCGGAAAACACTGGTGTAGGGTATCATATGGTCGGTCTTGACCGACTATAACTTTCTTACTTGTTTAAATTCTCCAATCACAGAAAAAAGAAATTTTATAGAAAAAATGTCTCAGAATTTGGGAATTTCTATACGAACATTTTTTAGGACTTTGGTAATTTTTTTTACCAAAAATGTCTTACAATTAGAATCTGTCTCATAAATATGTCTCAGAACCTGAAAATTTTCTATACAAAAAATTACTCAACACTTGAGAATTTTTCTTTACGACAAATATCTTAGAATTTGAGAATTTTTCTCTACGAAAAATGTCTGGGAATCTCAGAATTTTTCTAAACGGAAAATGTCTCATAATCTGAGAATTTTTCTATACGAAAATGTCTCAGAATCCAAAAATTTTTCTGAATGAAACCCGTTTCAGAATCTAAGAATTTTCTATAGATAAAATGTCCCAGAATCTTAGACATTTTTCGTATAGAAAAATGTCTCAGAATCAGAATTTTTCTATACGAAAAAAGTCTCACAATCTGAAAATTTTTCTGTATGAAAAATGTCTCAAATTCTTAGAATTTTTCTATACGAAAAATGTGTCAGAATCTGAGAGTTTCTCTATGCGAAAAATGTCTCAGAATATGAGAATTTTACTATACGAAAAATGTCTCAGAATCTGAGAATTTTTCTATATGAAAAATGTTTCAGAATCTGAGAACTTTTCTATAAGAAAAATGTCTCAGAATCTGAGAATTTTTCTATGCGAAATGTGCGAAAAATGTTTCAGAATCTAAGAATTTTTATATACTTTTCGTATAGAATCTGAGAATTTTTCTATATGAAAAATATCTCAGAATCTGAGAATTTTTCTATACGAAAAATTTTTTAGAATTTTTCTGTATGAAAAATGTTTCAGAATCTGAGAATTTTTCTATATGAAAAATGTCTCAGAATCTGAGGTTTTTGCAATACGAAAAAATGACTCAGAATCTGACAATTTTTACGAAATACGAAAAATGTCTCAGAATCTGAGAATTTTGCTATACAAAAAACGTCTATATAGTTTTTGTATAGCAAAAGATAATATTTATATATAAAAAATGTCTCAGAATCTGAGAATTTTTGTATATGAAAAATGTCTCAGAAGCTGAGAATTATTCTTAATGAAAAATGTCTCAGAATCTCAGAATCTGAGATTTTTTATATAAAAAATGTGTCTGAATCTGAGAATTTTCCTCTACGCAAAATGTTTCAAATTCTTAAAATCTATAAGAAAAATGTCTCAGAACCTGAGACTTTTTCTATATGAAAAGTGTCTCAGAATCTGAAAAAAAATTTCTATACGAAAAATGTCTCAGAATCTGAGAATTTTTCTATACTAAAAATATCTCAGAATTTTTCTATACGAAAAATGTCTCAGAGTCTGAAAATTTTTCTACACCAAAAATGTCTTAGAATCTGAGATTTTTTCTTTACGGAAAATGTCTCAGAATCTGAGAATTTTTCTAATATGAAAATCTTTTAGAATCTGAGAATTTTTCTATATGAAAAATGTCTCAGAATCTGAGAATTTTTCTACGCGAAAATTGTCTCAGAGTCTGAGAGACTTTTGCCGCAAAAGATGTTTTAGGATCTGACAGTTTTTTTAAAAATATCTCAAATTGTAGAAATTGTTTTTTAGAAAAAAATGTCTGAATTTTTCGTTAACAAGATGCCCCCGAATCTAAGAACTTTTTATAAAAAAATGTTTCAAATCTAAAAGAATCTTAAAATTTTTCTACAGAAACAAGGTGTGAAAAATTAAAGATTTTTCTTTAGAAAAAATGTTTTAGAATTTTTCAGTAGAAAAATATCTAATAGCAGAGGTCAAAAAGTGATATTTTACTACTAATTTAGTGCTATTTTTGATGTAACTCAAAAACTATATCTCGAAGAGCTTTTTTTATTGTTATCCAGGTGGTATGTTCCTCGAATGAATGGCGACATAATGTCACTTTACGTATTTCCCACGTTAAACAAATCCAAAAGTGTTATTTAGTGCTATTTTAGTGCTATTTTTGTACTAACTCAAACTTTTTACTACTATTGAGGTAAAAAAGCTCGGTAAGCTTTCGGGTATTCGGCAAAATTAGGTTTTCTATTATTTTTATACCCTCCAACCACAGTATGGGGGTATACTCACTTTGTCATTCCGTTTGTAACGCATCGAAATATCGGTCGGGGACCCCATAAAGTATATATATTATTGATCCATGATCGATTCTAAGACATTCTGTGAATGTCCGTCCGTCCGTCTGTCCGTCTGTCTGTAGATGGCACGATGCAGTTCAAACTAAAAGAGCCAGCCTCCTGCAATTTGACATGAATATGTCTTCTGGTCCTAGGCAGGTAAAGTTCGTAAATGGGCAAAATCGGCCCAGGGGGAAAAAGTTCCCCCTTGAAGAATTAAACCAACCTCTGAAGAAATACACTTTTTTTACATGTTTTTTTTTGTATTTTTGTTAAATAAATGAAACATTTGGTATATTTATCGGGATGGGAAGGTGCTTTTAACGTCCCCCACTGACCCCCATGACCCGCCCCCAAAAAACAAACGCCCCTGACAATTTTTTTTTTAATTTTTTTTACATTTTGGAGGGTATAAAAGATTCGATACAGCCGAATTTAACACTCTCACTTGCTTTAATTATTTTTGTCTACAAATTAAAAAAAAAAGATGTTCGGTATCAAAATTATTTTTTGTCAAAAATTTTTTCTAAAAAAATTTTGTTTTTCTTCACATGTTTTTTTTTCAATTTTTTTTCAATCAAAGTTTCTTGCAATTATTTTTTTATAAATTGTGGGGGTAATCACAATATTTGGCAAGCCCGAGTAAAACATTTTTATTTGTTTTTTAATGTGGGCTCGGAATCTGATAATTTTCTAGAAATCTTAAAAGCTCTTAGAAGCTATCATTACATGTTTTTTTTAGTTTGGATCTCAGAACATACAAATTTTAACAATTTTTTTACTCTCTTTCAGGAATGTCACGCCAAGAGTGTTCATCATTTCTCCATATCCTGTCGTGTTACTCAAACCTATGATGCCGGTGCCTGCGTTTATTTTTATTTTGCATTTAACTATAAGGGCTTTTCAAATCCTGTCGAACTATTTGAGTACATTGAAAATTGTGCCAGAGATGAGATATTATCGTGTGGTGGCTCACTATCACATCATCACGGTATTGGTAAAATACGTTCCCAGTGGTATACAAAAACGGTAACACAAACGGGTGCTGATTTATATAGAGCTACTAAAAAACAATTGGATCCTAAAAATATATTTGCAACAGGAAATTTATTACCCACAGAACAGCAACAGGAAAAACAGGAATTAAGTATAGCAGAAAGTTCTTCTAAAAAAGCTGTAGCTGTAAAAGCTAAACTTTAAAGAGCTTAAATTTTAAGATTTAAATCTTGTCTTAAATAAATTTTGTTTTTTTTACAATTTTTCAAACAAATTTTTTTTAGCATAATTTTTTTTACAAAGCTTTTTAAGTGCTATTTTAAAATAAATTGTACATTTTATTTAATTAATTTTATAATTTAAGATTTTTTGTTGTTAAAATTTGTTTGTATGTACATTTATGCTCGTATATATGGGATTTTGTTTTGTTATTAAATGTTTTTGTTTGTTTTTTTAAGTTAATAATTTTGTTTAAAATAAAGAAATTATAAAATTTTTTGATTTACTTTTTAATGGTTTTAATTTTAAAATGTATTTTTTTTTTTTGTGAAAAATCCTTGTTTGGAATTTGGGATAATTATGTTGTCAAATTCTCCTAAGGGAATTGAAATTGCAATGGAAAGTTTTGAGCTCTTGCTTGAACAACAAAAAGTTTTTTTTTTATGAAATTGTGTCAATTTGGCACCTTTTAAACACTGCAATTGACAACAAATTTTTAAGATGTCTTTATTAAAGACTCCATCATATGAATCAACACAGAAAAAAAAACAATTGTATTTTAATTTGTTTAACAAAATGCAAAAAATTATGTAAAAAATAAAAAAAAAAAAAATGATCAGCTTTTTATAAAAACTTAAATTGCAATTTACTCTTTAACTAGAGGTGATAGAGTGAAAATAACCAAATCTGGTAATCATCATAAGAAAGGAATTTTTTATTAAAATTTTATATTTATAAAAAACACTTTCATTTTTTTCTCAACTAAAGGCTATGGACCGAAAATAGCTAAATCTGGTGATTAGCATTAAAAATTGATTTTTGTGTAACATTTTTTTAATAACATAAATTGTTACTTATTCTTCAGCTAATCGTGATAGAGCGCAAATACCCAAATCTGGTGATTAGCATTAAAAATTGATTTTTGTGCAACATTTTTTTAATAACATAAATTGTTACTTATTCTTCAGCTAATCGTGATAGAGCGCAAATACCCAAATCTGGTAATCAGCATTGAAATTAGATCCTTATATATGGGGGTTTTCGTGTCAACTGACACAACTTTTGAAACCGATGTCTTCCGATCGGGATGAAATTTGCACCAAGGTAAGTCCTATTGGATAGTAGTTCAGACACAATTTTTCAGCGAGATCGGTCAAGGACTCTCTGAGTTAGAGGGGGTCGAAATTTGACATTTTGGCCAAAAAGGTGTTTATTCTGATCCATGTAACTTCTTACCTATTGTTTTTAGCAAAATGTGTCCCAAAGGGTTTAGATAGCTATTTCTTTAGTCTTTCGAAAAAAAATTATAAAAAAAATAAAAAAAAAATTTTTGATTTTTTTTCTTAAAAATCTAAAACTTTTTTGACTTTTTCCTCAAATTGGGCCCTTTTTTTTTTTTTTTTTTTTTTGATTCAAAAGAAAGCTTAGATCTTTTCCTTTAAGAGCTATGGGGTCGCTTAGTGGGATGCGAGTGGGATATCTATGAAAAAATTATTTTTTTAACTTTGGAACACAAAAAACGGTTTTTCAATTTGCACTATTAGGCGTGGGATAGCTAACCAGTTTTCGATTTCGATCCGCGATGCCCTCTAATTTTTATAGGTTTTAAAAAGAAAGCACGAGCCAAAAAATAAGGGCGGTGGGGTGGAGCCATATGGCTCCTCATCGGGGTCAAAATTGGGCGTAAAGAGGTTACAATCCACAAAAAGCCCCACAACTGCCCTAGAACTGCCCACGGAGGGGTGCAATGTGAGACCGACCTCTATTAATTTTCTGCCCCCAACATTTTTCTTTAATATACCTAACCTCTATTTCCACTTCCTAAGGGGGCTCCCATACAAAATTACATTTTTATAAAATTTGCTCCTACCACTCTAACTGTCCATAGGGTGCCCCTAGAGAAGTAAAACATATGACCGACCCCCAATATTTTTTCATCTCCAACATTTTCTCAGAATATACCTACCCTTTATTTTCAACTCTTAAGGGGGTCCCCATACATTTTTTTTTATTTTTTTATTAGTTTTTAAAAATACATGTTTTTATAACGTATGGGAGCCCCTTAAGGAGCGGAGATAGGGTGTTATTATGTTCGGACAAAATGTTGGTAACTAAAAAATAATGGGGGTTGGTCATAATTTTTGCCTCTCTAGGAGGCACGGTAGGGGCGGTAGGAGCTGGTTTAATAAAACAAATTTATAAAAAATAAAAGAAATGTATGGGGACCACCTTAAGGGTTAAAGATACATTGTAGGTGTGTTCGCAAAAAATTTTGGAATTAATAAAATAATGGGGGTCGGTCATACATTTGGCTCCACTGGGGGCACTTTAGGGTAAGTTAGAATGGTAGGATCAGTTTTTTTAAAAATGTTTTGTATGGGAGCCCCCATAGGAAGTGGAAATAGGGGTAAGGTATGTTCAAGAAAAATGTTGGGGGCAGAAAATTATTGGAGGTTCGTCTCACATTGCACCCCTCCACGGGCGTTTCTAGGGCAGTTTTGGGGCTTTTTGAGGATTTTACCTCTTTACGCCCAACTTTGACCCCGATGAGGGGCCATATGGCCCCACCCCACCGCCCTTATTTTTTGGCTCGTGCTTTCTTTTTAGAACCTATAAAAATTAGAGGGCATCGCGGATCGAAATCGAAAACTGGTTAGCTATCCCACGCCTAATAGTGCAAATTAAAAACCGTTTTTTGTGTTCCAAAGTTAAAAAAATAATTTTTTCATAGATATCCCACTCGCATCCCACTAAGCGACCCCATAGCTCTTAAAGGAAAAGACCTAAGCTTTCTTTTGAATCAAAAAAAAAAAAAAAAAAAAGGGCCCAATTTGAGGAAAAAGTCAAAAAAGTTTTAGATTTTTAAGAAAAAAAATCAAAAATTTTTTTTTTATTTTTTTTATAATTTTTTTTCGAAAGACTGAAGAAATAGCTATCTTAACTCTTTGGGACACATTTTGCTAAAAACAATAGGTAAGAAGTTACATGGATGAGAATAAACACCTCTTTGGCCAAAATGTCAAATTTCGACCCCCTCTAACGCAGAGATTCCTTGACCGATCTCGCTGAAAAATTGTTTCTGAACTACTATCCAATAGGACTAACCTTGGTGCAAATTTCATCCCGATCGGAAGACATCGGTTTCAAAAGTTGTGTCAGTTGACACGAAAACCCCCATATATATAAAAATGACATGTTAGTTTGTTTGTTTGTTTGTATGTTTGTTTGTTTGTGTCGCTTTCAGAAAAAAACTACTGAACCGATTCAAATGAAATTTGGCATGTAGATAGAGAATTTTCTGGAATGAAAAATGCGACCAATGGCATCTCGATTGGATGCCCCGCCCCCTTTTACGCCCACTTTTTGTGAATTTCAGATTTTTTAATATATTTGGATGTCTGTTACTGTATTTGGATGTTTGTTACTATATTTGAATGTTTCTTACCGATTACCATGAAATTTGCCATCCCGCATCTTGATTGGAAGCCACGCCTCTTTTACGCCCACTTTTGTAAATTCAAGGCTTTTCAATACATTTGCCTGTTTGTTACAATATTTGGTTGATTGTTACCAATTCACATGGGATACATATAGCAATTTTTGTGGAAGTGAATATAGGCCTTACCGCATTCGGATTCGATGCCCCGCCTTTTTTACGCCCACTTTTTGTTAGTTTATGCCGTTTTCACGCCAAAACGATGTAACGAATTCAAAAGGAATTTGGCATACAGTGAGTTTTCTGGAATGCAATAGTGGCTTTACGCCCACCTTTTTTATAAATTCGACATTTTACAATATATTGGTTGTTTGTTTTCTTTAACATTCCACTTTATATATTTAAAATATCTTTCTTGAATTATCCTTATCCTTATCCTTATATATATATATAAATGACATGTTAGTTTGTTTGTTTGTGTTGCTTTCAGAAAAAAACTACTGAACCGATTCAAATGAAATTTGGCATGTAGATAGTACGTTTCCTGGAATGAAAACTGGCACCAATGGCATCTCGATTGGATGCCCGCCTCCTTTTACGCCCACTTTTTGTGAATTTCCGATTTTTCGATATATATGGGTGTTGTACTACATTTGGATGTTTGTTACCGATAAACATGCAATTTGGCATACTAATAGGGCGTTTTTGCAAGGAAATATATGCCATCCCGCATCTTGATTGGAAGCCACGCCTCTTTTTACACCCACTTTTTGTAAATATATGATCCTTACAAAGGGGCGTGGCATTCTTTGGTTTTTCTGTCTGTCTGTACCGATTTACATTAAATCTTCACCACAGATAGTACTAACCGAGACGGGAACTATAGGCCATAAGAGAGACCGATCTGCCAAGTGGGCGTAAAATGCCACGCCCCTTTGTATTATATTGAACATTATTTCTGCCTTTTCAGCAATTACACTTAAACGGCTGAACCGATTTTAAAAAAATTTTCACCACATACTACTAATCCAAGCGGGAAATATAGTTCATAATAGGGCGGCGATCACACAAAGAGGCGAAAATGCCACGCCCCTTTGTACTTCATTGAAAGGTATTTCTATCTGTTCCGTAATCACGCTTAAACGTCTGAACCGATTTTAATGAAAATTTCACCACACATAGTACTAACCCAGACGGGCACTATAGGTTATAATAGGAGGGCGCTCTGACGGATGGGCGTAAAAGTCCACGCCGCTTTGTATTAAATTGAAAGTTATTTCTGCCAGTTCCGTAATTACTCTTAAACATCTGAACAGATTTTATTGCAATTTTCAACACAGATAGTACTAACCGAAGCGGGAACAATATGCCATATCAGCACGTTATTGGGCAAACGCGTTTTAAAATGCCGCTCTTTGTATTAATTTCAAATTATTTTTGACTGCCATAATAAAGCGCGTTTGGACAAAGAGGCATTAGTTGCATCGCTCTTTTGTACTATACTAAAAGTTGTTTCTGTTAGTTCCGCAATTACGCATCAACGGCTGAATCAATTAAGATGAAATTTTCGTCACAGATAGTACTAAACGAGGCGGGAACTATAGAACATAAAATGAGCGATCGGACAAAGGGGCATAAAATAACACGCCCTGTTAAATTTATTGCACCTCCTTTCTGCCTTTTTCGCAATCACGCTTATTCGGCTTAACTGATTTTGAAGAAATTTCCACAGCAGATTGTACTAACCGAGGCAGGAACTATAGGCCACAAAAGAGTGTGGTTTGACAAAGGGGACCCACGCTATTTTGTATTACATTGAAAGTTATTTCTGCCTGTCCCACAATCAAGCTTAAACGGCTTAACCAATTTTAATGGATTTTTCACCACATATAGTACTTTCGAAACGGGAATAATAAACCATAATAGAGCGTGTTTAGACCACGGGGCGTAAGTTGTCACGCCCCTTTGCACCACACTGAAAGTTATTTTCTGTCTGTTCCGTAATTACGCTTAATCGCCTTAACTGATTTTAACAAAATTTCAACACATATAGTACTACTAACCGAGGCGGGAACAATATGCCATATTAGCGCGTGATTGGTTCCGCAATCACGCAAAAACGGCTGAGCCAATTTTTAATAAATGACTAACAGATGCGGGCCCATATCAGTGTGCGATCGAACAAAGGGACGTAAATTTCCACACCCATTTATAATATATTGAAATATATTTCTGCCTATTCGTTTATCACGCTTAAACGTCGAGTACTAAACAAGGCGGGAATAAATGGTCATATCAGCGCGCGATCGGACAGAGGTGGTGTAAAGTAATGCGAAGAATGCAACCATAGGGCATTACAAACTGTTATTCATTATATAATATTTTTTTCAACCCGGGCAACGCCGGGTGCGAAACAGCTAGTTTTTGTATAAAATTTTTCTAAAAAAAACTACAACTACAATTTATTATTTAACTTAGCATTTATTAAATTTTTGAAATCAATTTTGTTTGAAATTTTTCAAATAAAACTTCTAAATTGCAGTTTATTCCATAACTGAAGGAGAAAATTGTCAAATCGTTTGGTCGGCCTTAAAAATTTAGATTTGTATGAAATTTCTTTAAATAACTGAAATGTCTATTTATTTCTTTGGTAAAGGTAATAGCGTGAAAATAGTCAAATCTGGTTATCAGCAACAAAAATCTATTTTTGTATGCAATTTTTGATAAAAATATTTTATTGCCATTTATTATTTTACTAAATGCGAAAGAGCGAAAATTGTATTAATTTTTTATAAATTAAAAAGAAAATATATAAATTGCAATTTACTCTTTAAGAAAGAGAAAGTAGCAAAATCTGGTGATCAGCATTAAAAATTTATTTTTTATGACATTTTTATATTTATAAAAAGCTATAATTCCTTAAATAAAGGCGATAGGCGGTAAATAGGTAGATTTACAAACTATTATTTAAATTTTTATTAAATTTTTGAAATAAATTTTTTGTGAAATTTTTTAAATAAAACTTTAATTGCAGTTTATTCTATAACTGAAGGAGAAAATTGTCAAATCGGTTGATCAGCCTTGAAAATTGAATTTTGTATGAAATTTCTTTAAAGAACTTTAATTTCTACTTATTCCTTAGGTAATGTTGCTAGTACGAAATTAGCCAAATCTGGTGATCAGCATCAAAAATCTGTTTTTGTATGAAATTTTTGATAAAAATATGTTATTGCCATTTATTTTTTTACAAAAGACGAAAGAGTGAGAATTGTGTTAATTTTTTTATAAATTAAAAAAAGTAAATTGTAAAGTATCCTTTATCTAAAGATGATAGAGTGAAAATAGCCAAATCTGGTGATCAGCATTAAAAACATTTTTTGTTAAGATATTTAAAAAAAAGAAAAAATTAATCGCAATTTATTCCTTTACTAAAGGTGACAGAACGAAAATAACCAACTTCTGCTGTTAGTTTGTCAAGCAGGGCGATAGCTCAGATGGTAGAGTACTTGCTTTGCAAACTGATGGAAAATTTGAAGAACGCAGGTTCTATTCCACTCAGAGTTAAGTCTGTTGATGAAAAAACATATAGAAAAAACAGTCTTACAAAAAAAATAAACAATTTAAATCTAATGTAATTTTCTCCACTGATGACGTAGAGGTGGCTACAGAAACCATGGTCTGGAATAAATCCACATCAAAAATAATCTTTAGAAATACAATGTTTTCTTCTTCAATCACAAACCCTTAATAACAAACATAATATGGCATGCGCCGATAAAAACACTTAAATAGCTTTCGTTGTTAGCAAAAAATCATAAAAATTATATTATTTTTCTCAAAAATTCAAAACTTTTTTGACTTTTTCCTCAAATTGGGCCTTTTTAGAGGGTGTCCCGGATCGAAATCGAAAACTGGTTAGCTATCCTACTCCTAATAGTGCAAATTGAAGAACCGTTTTTTGTGTTCCAAAGTTAAAAAAAAAAAATTTTCATAGATATCCCACTCGCATCCCACTAAGCGACCCCACAGCTCTTAAAGGAAATCACATAAGCTTTCTTTTGAATCAAAAAAAAAAAAGTGCCCAATTTGAGGAAAAAGTCAAAAAGTTTTGGATTTTTAAGAAAAAAAATCAAAATTTTTTTTTTTAATTTTTTTATATTTTTTTTTCGAAAGACTGAAGAAATAGCTATCTAAACTCTTTGGGACACATTTTGCTAAAAACAATAGGTAAGAAGTTACATGGATGAGAATCAACACCTCTTTGGCCAAAATGTCAAATTTCGACCCCCTCTAACTCAGAGAGTTCTTGACCGATCTCGTTGAAAAATTGTGTCTGAACTACTATCCAATAGGACTAACCTTGGTGCATTTCATCCCGATCGGAAGACATCGGTTTCAAAAGTTGTGTCAGTTGACACGAAAACCCCCATATATATTATTGATCCATGATCGATTCTATGACATTCTGTGAATGTCCGTCCATCCGTCCGTCTGTAGATGGCACGATACAATCCGAAATAAGAGAGCTAGCCTCCTGCAATTTGGCATGAATATGTCTTATGGTCCTAGGCAGGTTAAGTTCGTAAAAGTGCAAAGTAGGCTCAGGGGGAAAAAAGTTCCCCCTTGAAGAACTGAACCAACCTCTGGAAAAATAATTTTTTTTACATGTTTTTTGTATTTTTGTTAAATAAATGAAACATTTGTTATATTTATCGGGATGGGAAGGGGCTCTCAACGTCCCTCATCACCCCCCCCCCCCCAAAAACAAACGCCCCTGACAATTTTTTTTACATTTTGGAGGGTATAAAAGATTCGGCACAGCCAAATTTAACACTCTCAATTGTTTTATTTAACTTTTATTGCTATTGTTAATTAACTTGTGGCAATAAAGTAAAAACAGCAAAATCTGGTAATCAGCTTTAAAAATATAATTTTGTATAAAATTGTTAAAAAAAACTTAATTTTAATTTATTCCTTAATTAAAGACGATAAAGCAAAAAATTCAACACCATTTAAAAAAACAAAAATAAAAATTTAATTGCAATTGTTTCTTAATGTTAGGTGATAGGGCGAAAGTATAAAAATTTGGTGATCAGCATCAAAAATCTATTTTTATTGTGAAACAAAAAAAATCTTTAATTAAAATTTTTTCGTCAACTTAAGGCGATAGATCGAAAATTGTAATTAGCATAAAAAATTATTTTTTGTAAGATTTGTTTAAAAAAAAACTTCAATTCCAATTTAGTCTTTAACTAAAGGTGATAGCCCGAGTAAAAATGTTTAAATATATTCTTATATATCACATCTTTTCCGAGATTCCGAAAGATAAGTACTGATCCGAGTAAAATCAGTACTGATCCGAGTAAGATCAGTACTGATCCGAGTAAGATCAGTACTGATCCGAGATTTTAAAGATCAGATTTACTGATCCGAAAAAATGGATTTCTAAGATTAGATCAGTTTTAATCGGATGGATACAATCATCCGAAAAATGGGTTTATATAATTAGAGAAACCCATTTTTCAGATGAAATTGTATCCGTCCGATTTAAACTGTTCTAACCTTAACGATTCATTTTTCGGCTCAGTACTGATCCTTCACATTTTTACTTTGGAGAGCAAAAATATCGGAATCTGGTGATCAGCATTAAAAATTTATTTTTGAAATGTGTTTTTGGTTTTATAAACAAACAGAGTGAAAATAGCAAAATCTGCTGACTAAAATTCAATTTTTATATGATTAAAAAAACTTGAATTGCAATTTATGCCTTAACTTAAGATGAAAAAGCGAAAATATCCAAATTTAAAATCTAAAATATATTTTGGTATAATTTTGTTTTTTTAAAAAGAACTTTAATTTCAATTGTGTCTTAACTTTAGGTGATAGAGGGAAAGTAGCAATATCTGGTGATAAGGATCAAAACTATATTTCTGGGTGAAACTTTTTGAAAAAAAAACTATAATAGCGATTTCGAGGCTATAGAATTATAGAAATAGAAAATTGTGATCACCATAAAAAAATGAATTTTTGCATGAAACTTTTCAAAAAAACTTATAACAAAAAGTGATGTAGCGAAAATAGACATATCTGGTTATCAGCATTAAAAATTAATAAAGGTAATACGAAGAAAATAGCCAATAAGTCAATTTTAATGATTTTTTTTTTTTAAAACTTTAATTGCAATTTATTCCTTAACTAAATGTAATAATGTAAAAATAGCCAAATTTGATGACCAGCATTAAAATGTTTTTTTATTTGAAATTATTTTAAATAACTTAAAATGTCATTTAATGGTCAACTAATGGTAATAGAATGAAAATAGCCAAATGTGGTGATCAGCATCAAAAATTTATGTTTATATCAAACTTTTCTAAATAAACTTTTACTGCAATTTATTCCTTAACTAAAGGTGATAGCGCAAAACAGACAAATCACCAGATTTGATCACCATCATGTGTTACATATACACTCAAAAAAAAAACATTTTAAAATTACAAAAAAAAACTTGTAACTTTTTTTTGTTTGCTACCTCTTATTTGAAGATTTTTTCCAATAATTTTGTAATTTTACAAGGTTTTTACCAATAAAATTGTAAATTTACGAATTTTTTGACATGATCAAATTTACAAAGAAGTTTCGTAATTTTACTAGATTTGTTGCTACCTCCTATTTTACGAGAATTCCTAGTAATTTTACAAGCTTTTTTACCAATAATTTTGTAATTTTACAAGCTTTTTACCAATAAAATTGTAAATTTACAGTTTTTTGGCGCAATTAAAATTATAAGGAATTCTCGTGACTTTATTAGACTTTTTTTGTAAAATTATCTTGAAAATTTGTAAAATTACAAGAAAAATGTAAATTTCGATTTGTTAAAAAACAAGGAAAACTGTCAAATATTGGTAAATGGGATTACGAGACTTTTCCTAGTAATTTGACGAAGTTTTTTTTGTGTGTATTACGTTCATTTCTGAAAAATGGGATCACAAATAAATATTTCTGATTCCATAATTTTTATATAACAAGAGCATTAAAAAAATATTTACCAAAAATATCTTAAATTAAAAAATCACTTATAAATCTAGCTAAACAACCTTTGCAGCTGATCCAGGACTTTCTACAATAAAGTGGTTTATAATCTTACTTTATAGAAAGTTTATTAATTCTCAGTGATCATTGTTTTCATTATATCAACCCTTTTGCTATATATTTTCTTTAAAAAAAAAATCTAAAAAAAAATCTGTCAAAATACTAAAAATAAATATCTTACATGCCCTAATGAACAAACTTAAACACCTTTTCAAAATCTGTTTCATATTTCTATTTTCATGGGTTATTTGCTCACACTTGTGTGTGATTATTCAAATATTAGACTTTGTTTTTCCTTAAGAACAAACATTAGCATATGTTCCCTATGCATAATCTTACTGTCTGTTCCTCTTAAAAAACAAAAAGAAAAAATAAACGAAGTGTCACTCCTCAATACACAGGTAGTTTTTCTTCATTATCTTTTTCATGTTATTTTGTTGTTTCTAAATACTTAAATCTCTCTAATGCATTAACATATTGTTGTTGATGTAATTTAGAAGGTCGTTTTACTAGATGAATTTATAATTTTTCTTTGTTGTTTGATATTTTTTTTTGTTCATAGAGTTTTCCGTATACAACAAGTCATACGAACAAAGTTAGTGTAGTGTGGGGATAATTTAGTAGAAATCTAAAATCTTCTGTTGTATGCTCTTCTAGAGGTGCAAGCAAACAAACATACAGCAAGTGTAATGTAATACTTTAAATGTTCATTAATGCGTTTTGCTTAGAAGAGTATCAACTTTAGTTGTAAATTCATCTAAAGAAACATACATGATATAGTCTTTATAACCAGTGATTCTCAAACTTTTATTAAAGGGTTCCTAAACAAAAATGTATTAAATCGGTCAAGCGTGAAATTACTTGTTCACAACATAAGTACTCGTCGCTTTCCGAATTTTGTGTTGTTTTTCATATAAGTTTAAAATTATATAGAGTTTTATGAGTGATCTCAAATACCGGTTGTTTTTGTTTTAAAAGCAGTATTTTCAAGATAGAGCAGCTAAAAATATTTTTTTAGGCTTTCATATAACATTCGATTTTTTATAAAATATTCGTATGCCCCGCCCCGATCGATTTTAAGCCGCACTTAAAAAAACTATCTAAATTTTGGGGACACAATTTCCTTAAAAATAAATCATACATTTTTCCACAATTTCGTAAAATTTTACTAGAAATTTGGAAATTTTCTAAACTGTAATGAAAACTCTTTAGTTTATGAACTGCTGAATAGTTCATATTTTTCTTAAATAAAATTCCCTAATACATAAAAGAAATTCTTACTGCCAAAGAAATTTGGCCCGAATATGTCTTGTGTTTATAGGCTGGTAAAGAACTTAAATGGAGAAGAAACTTCACGTTGTAGAACTGAACCAACCTTTAAGAACGCCAACTTGAACCTGGAGTACATAATGATTTCAATGGATCACAATGGACCTCAGAGTCTACGTGTGTTGACGTAAAACGTCAGCAGCCACTTACAACCTAACATAATGATTTAACATTTCAGTCCCGCCCTTTTGTGGGCGTGAACATAAAAGGTGATAAAATTAAGAATTTTTTAATTTTGGGGGTATAAAAGATTTGGCATTAAAACAAGTAAGAAAATTATAGTCGGTCAAGAACGACCATATAATACCGTACACCATAGTTTCCCGGAAAATGGGTCCAAGTTTAAACATGGACCGATTGGATCTATATTTTTTCTAATCTTTAATAAGTGAAAAAAAAACACTCACAAATCAAATATGAGTGAAATAGGCTTGGATTTGTTGCCAATAAACCGCTTTAAGTAAATATCATTTACTTAAATTAGGCCTTACAAGGGAAATATCTCAACCCTTATGAACCGATTAGCCTGAAACTTAAAATATATATAAAAGAAACGTTTTTAAGGTTGGGGTGTCTCGGCTTATCGTCCATATCAGTGTTTCAAAATATCGTTGTCCCCTTATGAAACAATGTGGACCTCCGGGAAAATTTCCATAACTCCCGAACTAACAGGAACATCCTCTAGAGAAAAAATACGTGTCGACTTAAATTTAATAAAGATTATTTCGTATTCATATGGACATCGTAAGTCTATGTATTCCTATAAATACCCCCAAAATTTACACATTTTCATGAAAAAGGTATTAAACGAAGGCAAACTTTTACAAGGTTATGCCACCATTGGATAGGCATTAAAAATACCTTTCTTCTCATATGTAAACATCATATAGTTTCTGAGAATGAAATGGCTGAAAAATCCAAAAAACGATTTTTTCGCCATTTTTTGACCCATGTTTTGAACCCCTAAATCCCCGATGTGGCCGATAAGCCGAGACCCTCCGACCTTAGAATTCTCTCTTTTACATATATTTTACGTTTCATGCAAATCGGTTGATAAGGGTTGAGATACTTCCCTTGTTAGTCCAAAAATGGTCCGATGGTAATCAGATTTTATAAATTTATTTAAGTACGCGTTTAGCATACACAAACAAAAAACAAGTAAGAAAATTATAGTCGGCCAAAACCGAAAATATAATACCCTACACCAGAGTTACCAGGAAAATGGGTCCCATGGACCGATTAGATCTTTATTTTGTAAAATCTTTCATAAGTGTAAAAACAATCACAAATCAAATTTCAGTGAAATAGGCTTCTACCTTTTGACAATAAACCGCTTTAACTGAATATCGGGCGAAACCTTAACTGGTCCGATTATAATCAGATTTGATAAGGTTATTAAAGTACGCGTTTAACATACACAAACAAAATTTTAATTAAATATTTTCTGTTTTAATGAAATTTGAGAGATTTATGTGAAAATCGGGAAGGAGGTTTGTATAGGGGCTACAAGAAGAACCGGTCCGATTCCTTTAAAATTCGGAATGGTGATTTGTGGAGAGAAAACATGTTTACCTGCCAAATTTCAAAAAGATACCTATTATAAAACGGTTGGAAGAGTCATTTAAGTCAGACTAAAGAGGACCTTTGTATTGGGGCTAGATCTATTTATGGACCGATTTTTTCCAATTTCAATAGGCTTCGTCCTTGGGCCAAAAGAGGCTTAAGTTTAAAATTTCAAGTCAATTAATTGCGAACTGTATCGTGTTTGCATGGACAGACAGACGGACAGACGGACGGACGGACATCGCTAAATCGACTCAAAAAGTGATTCTCAGTCGATCGGTATACTTAAGGGTGGGTCTAGAACCAATATTTCGGGTAGTTACAAACATCAGCACAAACTCATTATACCCTGTACCACAGTGTGGTGTAAGGTATAAATATAAAAAAACAATTTTGGTGAGAAATAATTACGTTACGTTTTATTCACCAGCTGGTGAAAAACTTTTTTATTCACCAGCAGGTTAATTATTATCCAAATTACAAATCCAACTTGCTATCCAAATTACAAAAAAGTTCGTAATTTTAGCAATTCTCGTAAAATAGGATGTAGCAAAAAATCTAGTAAAATCACGAAACCTCCTTGTAAGTTTTATCGCGTCAAAAAAATTTTAAATTTACATTTTTTTTTGGTAAAAAGCTTATAAAATTACAAAATTATTGGTAAAAACCTTGTAAAATAACAAGGAATTCTTGTCAAATAGGAGGTACCAAAAAAAAAAGGTTTTGAGTGTACCGATCGACTTAGAATCACCTTTTGAGTCGATTTAGCGATGTCCGTCTGTCCGACCGTCTGTCTGTCCATGTAAACGGTGTAAACACGATACAGGCCGCTATTTTTATTGATTGACTTGAAATTTGAAACTTAAGCCTCTTTTGGGCCAAGGACGAAGCCTGTTGAAATCGGTCTATATTTAGACCTAGCCCCATACAAAGGTCATCTTTAGTTTTGGCTCAAATTACTCTAATAACCGCATTTTAATAGGTATCTTTTCGAAATTTAGCAGGTAATCATGTTTCATCCACACAAATCACCATTCCGAATTTTAAAGAAACCGGGCCAGTTCTTCTTGTAGCCCCGATACAAACTACCTTTCCGATTTTCACATAAATCTTTCAAATTTCATGAAAATAGAAAATATTTAATTAAAATTCTGTTTGTGTATGTTAAACGCGTACTTTAATAACCTTATCAAATCTGATTATCATAGGACCATTTTTGGACTTAGGTCTCATGTGAAAATTTCGCCCGATATTCAGTTGAAGCGGTTAATTGTCAACAAAAAATGGCCTATTCCAATCAAATTTGATTTGTGAGTGCTTTTTACACTTATTAAAGATTTGACAAAATATAGATCTAATCAGTCCATGTTTGAACTTGGGACCCATTTCCGGGAAACTCTGGTGTAGGGTATTATATGGTCGGTCTTGACCGACTATAATTTTCTTGCTTGTTTTTACTTGTATTCTGTTTGAAACAGCACAAAACAATCACGAAACAAAAACGCAAGAAACTATTTTTTCTATCACGATCACGTGAGTAAAAATAAATTTCACTCACGATGCCACGTGATTCACGCGTCAATTGTGAATAATTGCGGGTTCTTTCAAAAATCGGTTTATAAAATTTTTGATCTCCTATTTTAGGTTGCAACATGTTACACCAGTGGCTCAAGTAACTCAAATTTAAGAAACCCTGTTAATCTTCTGTTAATGACGATGTTGATGTTGCGCCGTTAGTCATTGTAGTTGTTCATTTTTTTTTTCAGAAATCATCTTACAATCTTTACTTGTTCATTAATGAATGGACGGACGGACGACTGACTGACTGTAAAAATGTGATCTTTTAGGTAGTTTTGTCTATCTTTGGTTATACGTGTTTTTCTAATGATTTGTTGGTGTTGACGCGGTTTTGTTTCTCTCTTTGATAGTTATTGAAAACTACGCATGCGTAAAGTTAACTTAGTATGGTTTAAAGATAGCCCATTGTGATACGGTTTAAAGATACTTTTTTGATACGTCATGCTGATACAACGTGTAAAAATACTATGAAAAAAAATGCATTTTAATTTTGTAATCAGGAAAATAATCTCAAATAACAATAATTTGTCTAGAAAATGTTAGGAGTTAGAAAAATGAAATTTAGAGGGGGAAAAGTTAAAGCAGAACGTTGTTTAAGAAGAGTGATATTTTTTAAGAATTTTTGGAAAATTACTGATGGAAATGATATAAAAGTTTACAAGGAGGTAGTTTAGTAACGCTACAGTAACGTTACGTTACGATAGGTAAAAATTAAATACAGGTAAAAACTATTTTATTAAAAATAAGTCTAAAACTCCTTTTATACCGGTTTTGTTTATATTTAAAAAAAAATCCTCAAATCCTTAAATTTTTTTAGCAACCTTTAGTTGAAACATCTGTCTTATCAACATGTTGCACTGACCAAGAACATGTTGCTTACCTATTTTTAATACAAACATCTTTCTTTTGTAGACTCTCTCTTGCAAAATCGTAATGTTTTTGTTGCAAACCTACAACATTTGTTAAATACTCTATTAACAACTGAAAAATAAGCAAAATTAAAAAATTGTTGTTGTAAATAGAGCTCCACTACCAAACCAAATGCGATTTAAGTACTTACGTACCTTAATTGTAAAATAACGAAATAATGATGAGCCAGAGCTTGTCAATCATTAATTCGAGCTTTAATATTTTGTGTAAACAACAGTCTTTTGAAAACATTTGTAGAGTGTGGCTAGAATTTTGTGTTACAAATTGAGCGGTGGAAGTAAAAAAAAATAATCGAAATTTCGTTCATTATAAAATTATAATAAAAAAGTGTTTATCAAATGTTATTTAAAGATTAGAATTGTTTTTGTAATCGTATAGTTTTTCTTTTGTTTATAAAAAAATTATATAGATTTATTTTGTAAATCTATTTCTAATCTTAAAAACGCGTGTGCTGCAAAAAAATTGTTGATATTGCAAAAAAAAATATTTGTGTGAGTTTTATTTTTGCATTTTTTTCTCTAATGTTGCATGGGAAGTTGCAAAGCATGTTTATATATTTTTATATGTATATGGAAATGTATCTTGTATCTTGAACTTGCATATTGTATTTGTAGAAGTTAACTTTGTTCAGTGATGTCAACTAACAATATACAGGAAAAAAAAACGTACACAAAATTTTACAAGAAAAATCCAATTCAAGAAAATTCTTAATTTTAATTTACTAAATAAGTAAAAAGGAAAAATAGCAAAAATTTGTGATCACCACTTTTAATTTCAAAAAAGTAAACAATGTTCAGTGATGCCAACTAACTACTAACAAAAAAAAAATAAATATAGAAAATAACAAAAAGTTGTGATTAACAAAAATTTCAATTAAGTTCTTCTTCTTCGAAATTGTCATTCATAAAGAGCGACATAAAAAAAATAACAATTTAAAAAAGATCTGTAGCCAAACGTAAGGGAAGTAAAATAACAACAATTTGTGATCACCACTAAAACTTTCACCATATTTTTTTTTCTTTTGAAATTTAATTGCAAATAATTAGTCACAAGCATGGTTGGTTACCGTTACCCTTATTTTACCGTTACCGATTCAAAAACCTTTCAAATCGAATACCGTTACCGTTACCGATACCGCTAAAAATATTTTTAAAATACCGTTACCCTTACCGTTACCGTTATAATTATTAGAAGTTACCGGTATTGTACCGGTATTCAAAATTTTACCTGTTTTAAGGGATTTTAACGAACAAAAAAATAAAATCAAATTGCTAACATAATTTTAAATTTATAATTTGCAAATTATCATAAAATAAATGACAAAAATAATAATCATATCAAATCTATACTGGTTTTTGGGTCTATAAAATATTTTTAGCTTTCAGTTCTATCCTTTTTCAAATTTTTAACAAAATTAATAATACCGGTACGTACCGGTTTGGTTGGTTCGGTACCGGTACATACCGTTACCGAAACGATTTGAAAACACTTACCGTTACCTTTACCGAAATAAATAAAAATTAGATACCGTTACCGTTACCCTTACCGTTATTCGTTTCGGTAACCAACCTTGGTCACAAGTGCTTTAAATTTAAAATTTACTTATGAATTTGTACGGAAATTTGTTAAAAAACATTGTGTAAATAAATTAAATTACACCGCTCAACAAGTCGAAGGTTTTTGGCTCCGTTTTCAAGTTTCATATAATATTTTAAAAGATTTTGACTCGCTGATTCCAAATCTGTGCTCCTATTTTTTTTATCACGTCTAGAACTTTAATTATTCGCGGTTGAAAATGCGAAAAAATGCGATTTTTGCCTTTTTTGAAAGCCTGCACAGCAGCCACTGGGTGGAATAAAAATCTGGTATAAAACGTTAGAGAAGAATTGAACTATGATCTCAAATATATGATCAAAAAAAATTGAAGTTGTTGCACTTTTATTGGCTAAACATGTATTTAAAAAAAACACTTTGAAAAAAATTTGAAAAAGCACCATTTTTGAAATGCTCTAATACAAAATCGAGATGATCAATCTTTACTGTGATGAGGTCAAAATTTAGGCAAAAGTTCAATCTTTCTTATAGACTTTTAAACCCATTAAAGATGTCTTCCGGTGTATACGAAAATAACACATAAATCTTAAATTTGTAAAATATTTATTTTTTTAGTTTTTCTTTGAAAAATATCAAAAAAAACTAAGGTATCTTTTTTAACAGTATCATTTTAAAACGCAAGTAAAGCCCAACCAAACGTTATAATTTGAAAAAAATTGTGTTCTATGTTGAAGACCATAGACAAATTATACTTTTGCGCTTTGTACCAGATTTGTATTCCACTGAATAGCTGCTGTGTAGGCATTCAAATAATGCAAAAATCGTAATTTTTCGCATTTTCAACCTTGAATAACTAAAAATCTGGACGTGATGGGAAAATTTGGAGAACAGATTTGGAATCAGGAGTTCAAAGTCTTCTAAAATTGATCATCAGAATTCAAACAGGAAAATGAGTGTTGAGCGGTGTAATTACAAAATGGAAGGTTTTTTGCTAATGATTTTTTTTACCATTTTAGAAAATTAAATTTTTAGAACATTTTATCTTATCTTTAAGAGACAATTACAGACTTTCGAAAGAGCTTGATACCAAG
This sequence comes from Pegoplata infirma, assembly GCA_963921195.1. NCBI lineage: Eukaryota > Metazoa > Arthropoda > Insecta > Diptera > Anthomyiidae > Pegoplata > Pegoplata infirma. Next base: position 230,787,322 of record OY992538.1, on the reverse strand, counting down.
TCATTCGCATGTAAGGATATTATTTTATAAGTTTATAAAAAGGGTAAAAAAAGCAATTTTTCGGCACTTTAACCGCGAATTACTCAAAATCCTGACGTGATAGACAAATTTAGGCTCCGGATTCGGAATCAGCGCAACAAACACCAACCAAATCGCTAACCAGAATCCAATACGCATTTTCTTGTTGAGCTGTGTACAGCTGTGTAAGTTAAACTAACATAAGCGGATTCTAAATTCGGTTGTAACAAATTTTTTGAACTCTCCAACGTGAAAAAAATCAATAAATAAAAGAAATTAAATAAAATTTCCATTTTTGAAAGGTTTAAAAGATAGAGAAGTAAAAGAAAAATTTTTTTTTTTTAATTTTTGAGTTTTGGAGCAAAAGAATGTCTAAGATCTTCAAGCTCCAAAAAAGCTTATTCACTAAAATTCACGTAAGTTTACGTATCAAAACTTTCTTCAATTTTATTTGATTCTACATAATTTTAATTACGAAAAACGTAAGATTTCTGCTGAAATATACACAGAAAAAATAAAAAAAATATTTGAGTAAATTTTTAATACTATTGAGTAAAAAATTAACCACTTTTGCACCAGTAAACGATTTAATAGTATTATGTAAATTTTTAATAAAAAATTTATTAAATGTTTTTATTTATGTCTCTATAAAGACGATTACAAACTTTCATAAAAAAAAACTATAAACTAAACGAGAATTCAAAAAACTATGAGAGTTTAAAAAAAAAATTAAAAAAATTTTTAAATTATTATTAAATTATTTACTTAAATTGTTTTTAAAATTTTTAAGTAAATTTTTAATTGCGTCAATTAAAAAATTACTCAATTTTTGTTTTTAAATTTAAACAAGTGATTACTCAAATTTGTTTCCTAAATATTTTTTTCTGTGAATTTATCAAAGCAAATGACGAAGGAGTTTTGCCGTTTGTTATTATTTTCAGCGTGTTCATCCGAGTTCCCGTATGAAACGTCTAGTGTGTGTTTGTTTTGGAGTAAAGAACTTGGATTTTCGAAAAATAATTTTTTGACAAATTTTGTAAATTTTTTTAAGTCCACACATTTTTTGAAAAAAGAACTTAAGTTGGAAAATTTTCCAAGTACCGAAGATTGTTTTAAAATTTACTAGGTCCCGTAACAAAAATTTTTTGTTGCATTTTGGAGCAAAACAATTCATTAAAAGCTTTAAGTCCCAAAAAGATTTTGAAAGTTTTGTAAATCACGGGCAAACTCGAAATAATGCATTAGTAGATTTACTAATTTTTTTTGCTCATGCTAGTAAACTAACCATTAGCAAATTTTTAGTTGAGATTGGCATGTTAGCAAAAATATCTTGTGAACTTCATTTAGCGCATTAGAAATTCTACACAAAATTAGAACAAATTTTTTTGCTAAATTTAAAATCAAGTTGACCAAATTTTTAGAAGCTTTTTTGCAAATATTAGCAAAAATAAATTAAATTTTTTTTTAAGAAAACTTAAAATGGCGCTATCTCGGAAACTAAGTCAGATGGAACAAAATGGAGGCCGTTTTTGGTTCTCGGGCTCACCATAGTATCGCCGGTCCTCTTCACATGTGTGGACCCTAATGGGTCCTAACTTTGGATCCAAAAAAGTTAACATTCCCGAAAATTTTAAAATGCTCATATGTCGGTAAATATTGCCGACACAACAAAAAGTCCTGAAGCATTTTTGTAGGTCTTAACACGTAGAACAAGGCCGCAACATAACCAAAAGCTCTCCGAGTAAAATTTTTGAAGTTATCCAATTTTAAAATTCTCAAAACCCCTGTGGTCCCTTAAAAACTAAGCAAGGTAGAGCGAAACGGACACAAATTTTGCATCAAAAACTATGACGATTTTTAAGGAACCCAACTAGGTCTAGGCCCATCGGGGTCTGGACCTATCGGGTCCGAACCCAATGGGGTCCTCAAATGTGTATGAACTAAGTTGAAATAAAAGAAATTTCAGTTAACTAATTTTTGGCAAATCATTTTTGCTAACTTTACCAAAAAAATTGTGGGTTCAAAATCAGCAAATTTTCTTGTAGGTTTACAAGTTTTTTTTGCTAACATTACAGTTTTTTTTTGAGTGTACTAGGAATTTTTGTCAAAAAGGAGGTAGCAAAAAAAGTTACAAGTTTTTCTTGTAATTTTACAAGGTTTTTTTTAGTGCAGTGTTTTCCTATAGCAAAATGATCAGAGTTTTCCATAGCAAAAATTCTCTAATCTAAGAATCCAAGAAATTTTTTTGGACAAATTTTGTGATTCTTAGGCATATTTTTTAGAAAAAATTCTTAGATTATTTCCTTCTTTGTTTTCCCTCTCCTTCTTTGATTTTTTTATAAAAAAAATCTTAGATTTTCCTACAAAAATCAGAGTTTTCGATTCTTTCAACATCAAATTTTCACTCTGTGCATTTTCAGAAAGAAAAATTTTCTTAATGAAAAAGAATTTTCAGATTCCAAGACTTTTTTCCTATATTCTTAGATTCTGAGTCTTTTGTCCTATAGATTTAACCTTGTCCTTTTCTCTATCTTATTCCCCCTTATTCTTATTTCTTCTCTCCTTTCATTCTTTTTTTCTTTCGAATTCGGTTTGACAGGGGGAAATTTTCTATCCCCCTGGCTTATATAAGAGCCTGGCGCTCTATAAGAAAATTTTTTTTAACAATTTGACCTTGAATTTTAAGGTCAAATTTATATTTTGTTTAAAAAACCACCAACGCCATTGAAAAGGAGTTCAAAAATACTTTAAAAATCGTTTTTTAAAAATAAATTTTTATCGCATTAAAGTGTCAATAAAAATTCAACCGGATATGTTCTTTGCGAAAAAATGAAAACTTCCCATCTCTGTAACTCTAAAAATATTTCAACAAAAATTTTTTTATTTGACCTTTAGATTACCTACTATTATCCTAACATTTTGGCAAAATTAAACTTAAATCGGTTTTTTGGGGTGGATCGTTGACGCGTTTCGCCCCATATATTCATTATCCTCGATCGATTCTAAGACGATCTAGCGATGTCCGTCTGTCTGTCTGTTGAAAACACGGTAACTTTCGAAAGACTTTACGGAAGATCCTGAAGTTCGGCATGTATGTTGGGCATTTACCTGGTTAGGTTGGTATTGCAATCCAGCGAAATCGGTCCAGTGGTCCAAAAGTTATGAGCAAAAGGGGGAATTTCGGCAAGGGTTTTTCGTGAATTTACGTGATAAAAAAACACGCTAACTTTTGAACGACAATACCGAGGGTGCTGAAGCTTGGCACATGTATTTATCGTTGTTTTGGTCTGGTTCGTATCGATTTTCAGCCGAATCTCTTAAGTGGTTCAAAAGTTATTAGCAAAACCGTGAATTTCAGATTTGTTTCACCTTAAATTCAGTTGCTGAAAAATCGAGCTTTAAAAAAACAAACTTTAAAAACATTGATAAGCCACAAAATTACTTTACAAAGTATTTTTGTCACTCCGAAATATTTTTACACTAAAAAAAAAATTTACACTCGAAAAAAAATTTTACGCTCAAAAAAAAAAATAGTAATTTTTCTTTTTTTTACAAAAATGACAACAAAAATGTTTTTTAATAAAAATAAAATATCTTTACTCAAAATTTACTTTCTTAAAAAAGGGCATTGTGGAGGGTATAAATAGATTCGGCCAAGTCGAATTTAACTTTTCTACTTGTTTTTAATTTTAAACTTTTTCTGTAATATTACATATTTTTCCTGTAATTTTTACTAAAAAAAAATGTAAAATTATATATTTATGTCATTTTTGAGCACGTTGATAAATAGTAAGTTTTGAGTGTAGAGGGGTGCATTGATAAATTTTAATCTTTAAAGTGGGACCTGGCACAAAATAGTTTGGGAATCATTGTAAGTAAGCAGGTTCATCCACTTACTTTCTGTTTACCTGAATATAGCAAAAATTTTTGATCACCACAATATCTGAAAACTTAATCCTGTTATTTGAAATTTTTACAAAAAAAAAAATTTAAACAAAAAATCCCTAAATTAGCATCACTGAAAATTGCTGCTCTTCTATACTTGTTTTGTTTGTTGTTGTGTGCGTTTTTGTTGTTATAATTGTTGTTTTTGTTAACACATTTGTATCTGCCGGTTTTTCAGATACAAAATGTGCATTGTTGTGTTTAGTTTTGAATAAAACGTCGTGCTTGCAACATCGTTTAATACGCCAAATAAACAAATGCAACATGCGGTAGTGTTGATAATACAAATTACACAAAAAAAAAATATATAAAAATCCAAGATGAAAATAGAATATAACAAATTTTTAAAGGCATGAAAAATTCTACGTAATTTTTGAAAGAAAAAAAATCATATTGGAAAAAAATTTAAACGACAAATCAGAAAAAAAAAAAATCTTACAAAAAATAAAATAATAAATGTGAGAAAATGTTTAAAAATAAAGTCGTCGTTTTAATAATAATTTGAAAACCGTTTCAAATAAGTGTGGTGTAGTTGTTTATTTATGTCTCTTAAATAAATAATTTTAAAATTTTGTTAACTGATTTTTTTTTTGTATTCTAACATTTAAGCTAAACAGGTGCGTTTTTTCAATTTACTAAAGTTTTTTAACATTTAATTACGATTTTTATTTTTTTTTTAACAAAAAAAAAGTTTAATTTACAATTAATTACTTTAGTAAAACATATACGAGAATTAGATACAAGTTGTTAGTGGTTGTTTATTTATTTTTTTTTGTATTTTTTCTAACGTTTAAAGTATTTTTGATTTCAGTTAATTGCATTTTTTATAATATAAGCGGGGTTTATTAACAACGTTTTTGTATTTTTAAACAAAAAAATAAAATTATAAACATTTTTTTTTCGGTACAGGTGTTTAGATCTAAATATATATGAAATTCTAACCAACAATTTACTGTGTTTTACAATTTTATGAAAGTGGTTGGTTTTTTTATTTTAAATTTTAATCACTTTTTTTTTTTTGCTTCATTTTATTATTTTGTTTTGAGTATAGATTCCAAACCCACATACGTTTTCAAAAATTATGACCTAGAATTATTATGACCATTAAGAATTTTTTTGTATTGTTTTGTTAAGTAATGGTTTTAAAGTTTTATTACCTTAAAATTTTCTTTGTTTGAAAATAAATGAATATAAATGTTCTTATTATTAATGATTTTTTTTGTGAGTGTATAGTTTTATTACAATTTATAACATGTGTGCGGTGGACTGAATAACAAAACCTTTTTTGTGGAAAACATGCTATGTGCTCTTTTGTAGTAAGTAAGATTTTTGTAGGCAGGTGCATCAGAACCATCCTGTCTTTGATTTTAATTAAGCAGATGTTTTGCTAAACGACTGATATATTTTAAATTACCAAAAAAGGATTCATTAATCTTGTCATCATGCTTTTAACTAAAGTGGTTTAAATATACAAAAAGGGCAGGGTTTGGAAAAGTACCCTGCAGAGTATAGATTGGTCACATGACATATCACTCGGAGCCAAAAATCCTATCACAAACTTAACACCTTTCATAAGAGTGGCATTTTTTCTTCAACTTTTGATTTTCCCAAGTGTGCGGTCAAATTTTTATTCTAGCGGACCTAAAAATAATGTGGTAAAAATTTTAAGTCAATCAGATTAAATTAACCCGAGGTGCCCGGCGATCAAAGTTTTGGACTTTTAAACATTTTTAAAGAAAAAAATAAAAAATCTATGGCATTTTTTCTTCAGCTTATGATTTTCCCAAGTGTCCTGGAAAATTTTTATTCTAGTGGACCTAAAACTAATGTAGTAAAAATTTGAAGTCAATCGGATTAAATTAACCCGCGGTGTCCGGTGATCAAAGTTTTGAATTTTTAAAATTTTTTTAAAGAAAAAAATAAAAAATCTATGTCTTTTGACACATCATACTTATTAATTTTGTTGCGCTGAACACGAGTATCAAAAAAATTTTAAAATCGATCGAACGGTTTTCGAGATATCGCTATTTGAATTTGCCAAAATTGGCGGTTTTTTCCTACGTTCAAGAAATTTAAAAAAAAATCTCAAAATTTCTTTCACTTAACCCTTGTATAGAGCTAGAGACAATCTTTTCTTTCAACCTAATTTGAGCCAAATCCGATAATATTAACCCGAGGCGCCCTTCGATCAAAGTTTTGCTTTTTATACCCTCCAACCACAGTATGGCTGTATACTCACTTTGTCATTCCGTTTGTAACGCATCGAAATATCGGTCGGGGACCCCATAATAAATAAATATGTCTTATGGTCCTAGGCAGGTTAAGTTCGTTAATGGGCAAAATCGCCTCAGGGGGAAAAAAGTTCCCCCTTGAAGAACTGAACCAACCTCTGAAAAAATACACTTTTTTACATGTTTTTTTGTATTTTTGTTAAATAAATGAAACATTTGTTATATTTGTCGGGATGGGAAGGTGCTCTCAACGTTCCCCACTGACCCCCATCACGCCCCCCCAAAAAAAAAACAAATGCCCCTGACAATTTTTTTTTACATTTTGGAGGGTATAAAAGATTTGGCACAGCCGAACTTAACACTCTCACTTGTTTCTACTAAATTTTCACCAAAAACCATGGGTTAAAGTGGTCTGATTTAGCTCAAATTAAGATTAAATGAAATTTCGTCTCCAGCTCTATAAAATAGTGGACAGTAACAAAATTTTGAGATGTTCTTAAAAAATTTCTTCAACGTATGAAAAAATCGCCATTTTTAAAAATTTTTGACAAATTTCAAATGACGATAACTCGAAAACTTGTTGGGGCCCTATGCTCCTTATAGGAGCTTCGGGAACATATATAATATATATATAACTCGAAAACAGCTCCACCGATTTCAGATATTTTTTGATATTCGTATTCAGCATGCCAACACTAATAACAATAATGTATCGCCAGATATTTATTTTTCTTTTTTTTCTTTCAAAAATCCAAATTTTTGGTGGAAATTGTCCAAAATTGCAAAACTTTGATCGAAAGGAGACACGGGTTAAAATTATCAGATTTGGCTTAAATTCAGTTTAATTAAAAGATTTTATCAAGCTCTATGAAAGGGTCAAGGGTAAGAAATTTTGAGATTTAAAAAAAAAATGTATTAAAAATTAATTTTATTCGGCTTTGTGCACAAAAGTATTCGAAATTAATCATTATTCAAATAATTTTTTTTTATTCACGCTCTCAACAGGAGGCGGACCGAAAATATAGCCATTTTGTAATCCCCTAAGCCCAAGCGCTGAACTCTGCGAACTTAAAAATGTTTAATTTTTTGAATAAAAACTAAAAAAAAAAACAAATAAGAAAGTTATAGTCGGTCAAGACCGACCAGTGTTTTCCGAAAAATGGGTCCCAAATCCAAACATGGACCGATTGGATCTGTCCTTTGTTAGATCTTTATTTAGTGTAGAAAACACACACAAATCAAATTTTAGTGGAATTGGTTTATTTTTTTGTCAATAGACCGATATAGCTGAATATCGGTCGAAATTTTTATATGTGGGACTAAGTCCAAAAATGGTTCAATTATATTCCGATTTTGTTAAGTTACTAAAGTACACGTTTAACACCTAAAAATAAATTTTTTATCAAATATTTCCAATTTTATGAGTTTTGAGGGAATTATGTGAATATCGGGAGGGTGGTTTGTATGGAGACTATCAGAAAGACTGACCCGATTCCTTTGAAATTTGGAATGATGATTTGTGCATACAAAGTTTGATTACTTGCTAAATTTTAAAGCGATATCTATTATAATACGGTTATTAGAGTCATTTAAGCTAAATCCAAAGGGGGCGTTTGTATGGTGGCTAGGTCTTAACATGGACCGATTTTCTTCATTTTCAACAGGCTTCGTCCTTGGACCAAAAGATGCTTAAGTTTTAAATTTCAAGTCAATTGATTGAAAATTGCTAAATCGACTCAAAAAGTAATTCTGAGTCGATCGGTATACTTGAAGGTAGGGTAGGATCAATATTTCAGGTAGTTACAAACATCAGCATAAACTCATTATATACAGAGTGGTGCAGGGTATAAAAATGGTCACCTTAGTAAGGAAATGTCTCAACCCCGGATACATCAATTGTGACATGTATTTGGATCTGTCCATGAAGAACATAAGACGGTCCAGTTCTATGGTAATATTGATAAATTTTGGAAATACATTTCACTATTTTAATCTTTTTGACAAAAAATAAAATTTTTTTTTAATCCAAAAACCACAAAATAAATGTGTTTATTCGAAACAAACTTGTTTCTGGGGCTTAGAGAATTAAAAAAGAAATAAAATTTTAGGAACATTTTCAATAAAGGCGGAAACGGTGGGGGCATCTTTCCACTTACAATAAAAGTTAACTTATTTATTCATTATGCTTTTTGCACCATAGTTATACAATTTTATTTATTTTGTTTATCTACGCCCACAAAAGTGGGCGGACTAAAACAAATAACATTTTCTTGTCCCCTAGATCCAACTAAAGGACCTTGAACTTCTAACATAAAAATGGCTCATTTGCTTAGAAAAATTACAAAACAAAACTTTGAAAAATTTATTTTTTTCAGAGGTTGTTTTGTTTCCCTGATCCGATTTTTCCCATTTCCGAACATAACCAGCCGAAGACCATTTACCATATTCGTGCCGAAGTCTTCAGGAGTCCAGCTCTTTTACTTTAGACTGAATCGTGTCTTCCACAGACGGACGTACAATCGAACGGACGAACAGCTAGAGAGTCTTTGAACCGATCACTGACCAATTATATTGGTCTAATTATATACCGATATTTTGATGCATTACACACGGAACGACATAGTGAGTATACCCCCATACTGTGGTAGGAGGGAGGAACTTATTGTTAGTAAATTTTGAATGTCTCGTTTTCACCAGTCACGGGACAGGTGATTTCGGATGGAGAGACACACTTTTCCTTCAGTACTTTTTTCATTACTTTCTCACTTTTAAATATACCGAAGTACCCGCAAGATGAATTTTTATTCCCTAAAGATTTATAATCCTCGATGGATACGGCCTAATGCCCGTCCGTCTATCTGTCTGTAGAATACACGATAACTTTTGAAAGACAACTGTGAGGTTTCTGAAGTTTGTGATATTGGTTTGAAATTTTCCTGATCAGGTTGATAAGTATTTGATATCAGCGAAATCGGTATAGTGGTTTAAAAGTTATAAGCAAAATCGTGAATTTCGGTAGAAGTTTTACGCGAATTCACGTGCTAAAAATGCTTAGCACTCTTTGAAATATTTTACAAAGTTTATTCGAAAGGTTTTTAAAATAAAAAAAAAAAAATAAATGTACACTCAAAAAATATTTACACTCACAAAAAATTTACGCATTTTAAAAATGTTTCTATAGAAACGGTTCTAGAACTTAAAATAAAGTCTCAGCATTTTCTTTAGAAGTCTTTGATTGTGAGACATTTTTAAACCAACAAACTTTAAAAATTTTTCTTGCATAAAACGTATTATAGCAAATGTCCCATTTCTAAAATATTTTGACTAACGAATTTAACACGTTATTCTTTTCGAAGAATTCTGATACATTCTTTATCTTTTCATTTTTGATTCTGAAAAACTTTTGTTCTAAGACATTTGTTCGATAATGTTTTTATTTCTAAATCGTTTTCTCTATCAAAAAATTCCTAAATTTTGAGGAATGGTTGAAATGTTGGATTCTAAAAAATTTTTATGTAGAAAAAGTGTCAGATTTTAAGAAATTTCTTCTACACACAAAAAAAAAATTGTTTCCAATTGAATTTTTTTGTTATATTAACTCAAAATTTGGTTGCTGCAGCTTTATTTGGCTGTGACAATCGAATTTTGTGATTGTTTTCAATAAAAGCCAGTAACATTAACCGAATTCAGTTGTGACTACCGATATTCAATCGTAACGAGTTATATGCAAATGTATCTACAGAATTTTTGTTGTATCAACTGAATTTCAATTGTAAATCTGCAAATTTGTTTCTGTGTGTAAATAAAAAGTTTTTTCCAGTACTATTTTCTGGGAAATTTTTCTCAGATTCAAAACATTTTAAGAGAAATTTTTCCTATACAAAAAGACTTAGGTTTTAATATATTTTCCATATTGAAAAAGTCTCATATAAAATGTGTTATAATCTGAGACTCAGAATTTCAGATTCTGAAGTCATATTTCTAAGACATATTTATTTATATCGAGAAAGTATCAGATTCTGATACTCTCAGACGTTTTCTATAGCAAAAATGTCTCAGAATCTGAAAATCATAAAAGTTTTCTTATTGGGTGGATCCGCGCCTATAGAGGCTATTTGTTTAACTTTTCTACTTGTTTTTGCTTAAAAACTCATTCCATTAAGGACCATTTTTTAAATAGCACATTAGCTAAAAAATTAGAAGTATTTATTTACCGGATATTTTTTTTTTGTTTTTATTGTGAATTTTAATTGAATAACAAATAAATGAGTAACTACAATAGAATTCATTCAAGAATATCAATATGCTAATAAGAATTTTAAACAATGTTATGTTAAAAAATATTTTTTTTCCTACAATTAAGTGGGTGTTTAAAGTTGTATTGCATTATATAACCTTGTTAAAATGAAATCAGCTACATGTTTTTAAGTCTTAAATTATCAAACCATAAATAGTAAAGATGATCTTCAGATTTAAGATATCATAAAATTATTGAAATTAAAAAAAAAAAAAATTATTAAAAAAAAAATCTTAAATTTTATGATTGACATGAGATCATTTATGGGGGTGGACAAAACAGCGACTAAGAATTTTTTTAATGTAAAATTTTTTTGAAATAGTTTATTGAAAAAATGGCTAGAATATTCTTAAAAAAAAACACAACTTTTTAGTACATAATGACCAGCTATTTTCTAAAACATGCTAAGTCAAATTGCACTAAAACTGCGTTGGTCACTTAAAATTTAACTGAATTAGAATAATGCCAGAAGAAAGTAATTAAATAGATCTTTTTTATACACTGAAAAATACTTAAGTACACTCAAAATAAATTCTCTATACAATCAGCAAAAAATCTGCTGAAAATACACCCATTTTGAGTCATATGAGAAATCTGCGGATTTTAGCAGCCGCGGTTTGCTTAATATCTGTCATGATTATCTAGGTGAAATCAGTAGAGAAATCTGTCGATACAGCAAAGAAATCTGCTGATTTTAGCTGAAAAAAATATGTTCAAAAATATCTTAATAATTGTACAAAAAAAAATTATAACACATTGAAAAAAAACTTAGAAAATTTTCTTAAAAAAAATAATGTTAGCAAACAATTGTTAACAAACAAAATATGTTCAGAAATATCTTTTTAATTATATAAAAAAAAATAACATTCTGTTTTAATTTTAAAATAATAAAAATTATTTATTATTCGACGTTTAAAATTCTATTTTGAGTAAGATTATTCTAGCTCAAGGTCATATTTCTTTTACTAATCATTACGATGATATTGTCAAAGTAACAATTTTCAAAAAACTATTTTTAAAGTTGTTTGTTTTAAAATTAATTGGTTTGGTCATTTTGCAAGACCTACTCGACACGTGTTTCGGAATTCGTCAAATTCTATTATCAAGAGTATTTAGCAAATTGGCAATTGTTAGTGGCAAAACATAAAGCCTTAAATTCGAATGTAAGTAGACATAAGGTGAATTTCTATACTAAATAGACAACATAATACAGCTCTTAATTTCAAACGAAATGTCTAACCAAACCATCTCCATTAAATTCAAACATACCTTCGTATAATGGAGATGGTTTGGTTAGACATTTTGTTAGAAATTTAGAGTATTATTTATATAAAAATGTCTCTTCTGTTTCTGTTTCAAGAAGAAGAACCTACAAAAAATACAAAGAATATGTTTTTTGAGTAGGGTTTATCTAGCTCGAGGTAGTTTTTCTTTTCTACAAGAAAAAGGTCTCAGAATGTGATATGGGCAAAGGTCTCAGAATCTAAGATTTTTCTTTACATTAAGGTCTCAAATCTGAGACTTTTGCTATAGGAAAAGGTCTTAGAATCTGAAAAAAAAAATTTAAAGGAAAAGGTCTAAGAATCTGAGAATTTTTCTATAGGAAAATGGTCTTGGAATCTGAGAATTTTTCTATTGGAAAAGGTCTAATAATCAGAGACTTTTTTTATAGGACAAAGGTCTTAGAATCTGAGACTTTTTCTATAGGAAAAAGGACTCAGAATCTTAGAGTCTGACACTTCGAATCTGAAACTGTTTCTAAAAGTGTCATAACCTGAGACTTTTTCTATTGGAAAACGGTTTTTTCCATAGAAAAAAGGTCTTCGAATCCTATGTGGGCAAAAGGTCTCAGAATCTGAGACTTTTTCTATAGGAAAAAGGTCTAAGAATTTGAGACTTTTTCTATACGAAAAAGGACTCAGAATCTGAGACGTTTTTTAATTGGATAGAGATCTTAGAATCTTAGATTTTTTCTATAGGAAAAATGACTCAGAATCTGAGAATTTTTCAATAAGTCTTTGTATAAAAGGAAAAGGTCTCAGATTCTGAGCCTTTTTCTATGAAAGCAGGTCTGAAAAAATTAGACTTTTTCTCATAATTTGAAACATTTTTTATATGTAAAAAGGTCTCAGAATCTGATATTTTCAAAAAAAAGGTCTCAGAATCTGATATTTTCATTTCTATGGAAAAAGTTCTTAGAATCCGAGAATTTACCTTTTGGGAAAAAAGTCTCAGAATCTGATCATTTTTATACCCTCCAACCACAGTATGGGGGTATACTCACTTTGTCATTCCATGTGTAACACCTCGAAATATCGGTCGGGGACCCTACAAAGTATATATAATTTTGATCCATGATAGAATCTAAGACATTCTAGCGATGTCCGTCCGTCCGTCTGTAGAAATAACGACGCAGTTTAAACCAAAAGTGCTAGACCCCTGAAATTGGGCAATAATATATCTTATGTTACTGGAAAGGTTAAGTTCGAAGATGCACATAATCGGACCAAGGTGAAAAAGTTCCCCCTTGAAGAACTTAAACGAGCCCTGAAAAATACGATATTTTTACGAGTTTTTTTTTTTTTAATTTTTGCTCAACAAATGTAACATTTGTATGCCATATTATGTTCATAGACCTAAGCTTGGACCAATGCGGTGTGAGGTTGGCCTCACAAGTTTTGGTTGTCTTTAACGCTACTAGTATTTTTCTTTGTTTACAAGCATAATTTTTGTGAGTGTACAAATATTTTACTGTTCGGCAGGGAAATAAAAATAATTTGAATCATAGTTGGTTTGCTTGAAAAGTTCACTCAGAAATTTTATTTTATTGAAAATTTTCTTCATTGTTGGGAGATAGACCGAACACAGAATACGCTTAGCATTTAAATAATATTCGGGACATTTTGGTAAGGAGTAAAAGGATTAAATAAATACCAAATAAAAGTTACAGGGCAGGGAAATTGGATTAATTGGAAAATAAGGAATCATTGTCAGATATAATAATTGTGTCATCTTGGTTTGGTATTGCCTGGTCACAGCGCCAGCCAGGGCAGAACGTGATTTATTTTGTACATCGGAGCGCCCACTTTCGTTGGGCTTATTTTTGCTACGAGCGGGGAGCATCGGCATTTATAGTAGAGTGTGGTGTGTCGTCATAATTGACAATCGAAAACTATTTAGATAACATCATCGGAAACTATTTAGATAACATCATCCCTGGAAAATACACCTTTTATAAGGTGACCAGGTGTAGAAAAGTCGTGCAGAATATTTGGTTAGTTTGCGTGTTAATATTATTCCGACTGTAAGCCTTCGGTTTTATCGCTGTAGTGGATAAATTCGTGGTGGATAACTTATACCGGGTTTGGTTAAAATAAATTTTCTTTAAGTTGTCTTCTCCTCAATTTCGGTACTACGTTAAACCATCGGGACATCGTTATTTTCCAATACCACCGTGTAAAAATTTGCATTATTTATATTGAGTTCTGTCATAATTTTAATTTATCTTGAAAAAGTAGTTCGGTATCATATTTTGTTTAATTAACGTAAAACTTAACTTTTCTTTACATTTTTTTAAATTTATTTTTGCAATTTAAATTCGAATCTGTAATATGGTCACCTAAGTTAGTTTTTTTTAAACGTTTCATACATCATACACACAACCATACAACTCCTTTAAACGTTCACTCAAAATCACTATCACACATATTCACCACACTTAAAACTCTCACAAATGCTATACGCAGACTCACCACTTACACAAATATAAAAGCTTTTGCTTGTATACACCCCATACACTCCAACGCACACGCAACTTATTCAACCAACCCTTTTAACTTTTAACTTTGTACAAAAGCTCTTCAGTATCCAGGCGCCTGCAGATCAAGAAGGATGCACACGTAAGTTGTTTGATTAGTTTTATCCATTCATACACTTTAGTCACACGTCATACCTGTTGCAACCTACGAGTTACAACCAAACCCATCATACATTTTTTTATTTTAGTTAGGGGTCACAACCCAAATGTTGAATTCTGTTAAGTCAGAGATTCCCAAATTTTTCTTTTAAGTTTTGTAATATTTAATTTAAAATTTCATTATAATTGATTTTCTTTCATGATTTTCTGTAAATGGGAATTGCAAATAAGGGTGACCATAGTTATGTTAGTTTCTTAAATCATTTTAATTTTGGTTGGTTCTTTTATAAAATTGATTTTAAATATTTTTGGTTGTTGTTTAAATTTAATTATTTTTTCGTTAAATTAACTCTCGTTGGTTTTTATAAATAAAATGTTGAATTTGTATTTATCTTTGGTTAACATGATTTAATTTGGTTTTCTTAATTTATTTGCGAAAGGTGAAGTAGGTAGGTAGGGTAAATGGAGTTCGGGCTGACACAAATTTGTTGTGGCTGTCAGCAAGGAGGGAGGGTTAAGACCACGGGTGCCGTCCATCTTGGCAACCCACCCCTTTAGTCATCAACGTCCCGTCGGTATTGCTATTTTGATGTTGCTTTATGCTACCTAAATTTTAATGTTTTGTAGCGATCCCGAACCTGCCTCTGAAGGGACAAGACGCACTCCCAACCCTGAGCACGGCCGGTACCAGTAGGTAGCTCCGTCCCAGAAGAGGTAGGCCAGTGGGTGGAAGGGTCGTTACAGCGGTTAGAAAATTCGATTTTTTCAGGCGGCTCCCCTTTTACCCCCTTGTGGGCCTGGTTATAGAAATTAATTAAAAATAACGATAAAAATTTATTATTTAAGCATAAATATCATAAATAAATAATTTGTAAACATATATAGCGGGGGTACAGATTTCCCCCAACATCTTTGCCGACCCCCCCACCAAAAAAAGACGCGATTTTTTTTTTTAATTTTAAACGTGTTGGAGGGTATAAAAGATTCGGCACAGCCGAATGTAATACTCTTACTTGTTCTATATGAAAAATGTCTTAGAACTTGAGACCATTTATGTTAGAAATTGAGTTTGAGACTTTTTATGTAGGGAGAATTTTTCTTTTAGAAAAATTTTCAGATTTGGAATTTTTATGAAAAATGTGTTAGAATCTTAAATTCTATACTATAATGCTAATTTTAATTTTAAAAACAAACTATAAAAAGTTTTTGTTTTAAAAACGTTTATGATCTTAAAACCAGCGGAATAAAATTATCAGGAAAAAACAATCCGTTTTTCGTATAAGCGAATTTATTGTCCTTTCGGGTCCCCCGTGATGAAGTGGGCCCCGGGCACGTGCCCCGTGTGCCCTAATGATTAAAACAGTACTGAAAAGCTTTAAAAAATCTGAAAAAAATTAAAAAAATAAAATAAAATTTAAGGAAAATTGAGAAAAATTTTAAAAAAGTTTGAAAATTAGGAAAAATGCAAATAGAAGTACAAAATTCTGTAAAAATTAAAAAATATTCAGATATACAGTCGAACCCGGTTATTACGAACTCCAAGGGACTAGTAAAAATAGTTCGTTAGAAGCGAAGTTCGCTATAAGAGGGGTATATTTTATATCAAACTAGTTTTATTTCTAAAAAAATTTTCAATTTTATTTTATTTGACGTTTTTTGTAATTTAACTACTTATTGAGAAGAAAACATTAAAAATATAAATAAATTTCATTAAAATTATAATATTAAGTAACTAAAAATTTCTAAGTTTTTGTGAGTTTGGTACACATAATTGCCGCAAATTTCAAAATTTTTTTTTTATTTTTTTTTATTTTATTAAGAATTACCATATAATTAAAAAGGTTAATAGACATGAAATTGTATTCGTGGGTGAAATTGTATATCGAGAATTGGCTATAACCAAGTTCGTTATAAAAGAAGTATTTTGTGTGAAAATTGTTGCCAAAACGTCGGGACTTTGGAATAAGTTCGTTATAACCGAGAACTCGTAATAACCAAGTTCGTTATTACCGAATTACTTAATAATAGTTTTGATCACTTGATCAATTATTTTTATTTATTCTCTCCATTTATTTACAACTCATTTTTATTAAATTCACCCTAACCGAGAACTGGTAACAATTACCGTCGTCTCGTTGTAGCGAAAAAAACCAAGGGTTCTGGCGGGAATCGAACCCACGACCCCCACGTTGAAAGGCTAGCACGCTACCAACTAGCCTACGGGGGCCCCCTATTACCGAATTTGACTGTATTTAACCGAATTTGACTGTATTTAAAAAAAATCTAAAAATTTTAGGAAGTTTAAAGAAATTTTAGGAAAATTCAGTCAAACACAATTAAAAAATTTAGAAAAATATGAAAAATAAAAATCGGCAAAATAAAAAAAATCTGAAAAATTCAGATTACATTAAAAAAGACCAATAAATACAGTAATCCAAGAAAAAATTAAGAATTTCCGAAAAATGCAGAAAAATTTGAGTAAATGTAAAAAAAATTTAAAATTTTGAATAAAAATCAAAAAATTTTTGGAGGGTATTTTTGATTCAGTATAGACGAATATAACATTCTTAAATGTTGGTTACCAAAATATTTAAATCACCTACTACCATAAATAACCCACAAACCAGATTATTCTATAATGTCGACTTAGCTTATTTTGAATTGTTTGCCAAATACTAACTCAAAAAAAACTTAGCTTAAATAGTGAAATGATTTCATATTATGAATATTAATTTTTATATGGTTTTTTTCTCTTTCTGCTTATCTATTTACAGCATTGGAAAATAATTAATATGCCATTTGCATAATGGTCGTCTTTGGCAAATGTGTTTAAATTTATATTAAATGTTGTTTTCAAATCCCCACAAAAACGCGCGCAACACGTCCACCTCATGTCATACGTTTCATTAATACGATTGATAGATAAAGAAAAATAACAGAAAAATGTATCTACAACATGTTTACCACAAAATCCTCTTAAGTTGGTAATAAGAAGCAGTTAAAAAGGTTTTAAAATTCAAAAACATTCAATACATTGGCAGTTTACATGATTAAAAGACGTCTTAAAGTCTTTGGTTTTCAAATGAAAAATCAAGCGATAACAAAAAGGAAATATTAAATGAATTGGCTTGTTTGAGGTGTAAATTAAACCGAAACTAAATGTAAATTGATTTTTTTTTTTAATTTTTTTTGTATTTGCAAATACGAGGTTTATTCATTCACAACAATTTTTAACACCAAGTACTTGCAATAGTGCACAGAAGTCAAAAATTAAAAAAAAACCTGTTTGAAAAAAAAATCTCAAAATCTTAACAAATTCTTGTCTATAGATTTTTGTAAATTTGTGGTTTAAAAACTACGGCTGTTGTACCATCTTGTGTAAAATTACATTATAAAAGTAGCAGCCATCCAGTTTTATTTTCCATTTTTTTTTGTATTTTAAACCTTTACTTGCTTCTGCAACATCATTTTACCCATCATCATCATCATCTTCTTCTTCATCTTGGTCATCATCATCATTATCATCGTCAGTACATTTGGTCGTGATTGTACAATTTTACCGCTGTTCTTGTAAACTAGTACCATATAACAAAACCAAAAATGTAAGTACAGCTTTTCTTTTTCTTTAACTTTTTTTAAACATATTATTGTTAACATTTTTTTTGTATTTGTTAATCTTACATAGCATAGCTTTCCCGGCCTTAGATTAGTTTGGTGGAAGCAATTTTTTTATAATTTTTTTCTATGTTGTTATATTTCATATATGGTTATTTTTCTTTGGAAGAAGTTGTCCTTTCCTATTGTTTGTTTTTATTTTATAAAAAACGTGATGATTTTACATTAAATGTGGGTCATTTTTGTTTAGATTCTGAATTAATTATTTATTAAAAATAAATTACCTAAGTAACTTAGGTAACGCTGTTCGAAATCGATACAGATAATTTCGTCCTTTTTGGGAACCCATTGTAAGTCCCAAAATCGAGTCAAGTGATTTTTTATCCCAATTTTTACTAAGATTCTAAATTTATTAATATGTATAGTAAAAAAAAATTACATAAGAAATTTGGGTGATACGTTTTTACAAATTTTTTTCTGGAAAATGTTGTCGTTTTATACTGTGGTTTTATTTTTTTTTTTACATTATATGTGAGTTGTTTTTGTTTGGATTCTGAATTTAATATTTATTTTGAATAAATTATCTAAGAAACTTAGGTAACGCTGTTCGTAATCGAAATGCATTAACACGATAGTTTTTGACTTCCTGATTCCATATCTGCCTTCCAAATGTTTTTAGCGCAAAAATTTGTTCAAAAAATTCAGCTTTTTAAAATAAAAATAAAAAAAGAATGTTTCGTACTTTTTGGCAGTCAGTCTAAAATCAAGTCAAGTGATTGTAAAGATTCTAAATTCAATAATAAATATAGTAAAAATAAATTACATAGGAAACTTAGGTAATACGGGGTTTACAAAGTTTTCTCTGAAAATGTTGTATATTGTAGTTTTAATTTATTAAAAACGTGATAAATTTACATTAAATGAGGGTCATTTTTGATTAGATTCTAAATTTGTTATTTATTCAAAATAAAAAAATACCTAAGAAACTTAGGTAATGCTGTTTTACAAATTGAGAAAAATTTGCACACCAAAATCGTATTCATACATAAGCACGATATATTTTAACTTTCTGATCCAATATCTGCCTCCCAAATATTTT
The DNA here is from genome assembly GCA_963921195.1 of Pegoplata infirma. Taxonomy (NCBI): domain Eukaryota; kingdom Metazoa; phylum Arthropoda; class Insecta; order Diptera; family Anthomyiidae; genus Pegoplata; species Pegoplata infirma. Next base: position 230,768,201 of record OY992538.1, on the reverse strand, counting down.
TAACGTAAAAAGTTTTTGGAAAAATTCTGGGTTTTTAATAAAAAAAGATAATTTCAAACTTTTTGGGAGAGATAGTTAGTCTCAAAATTGAGTCAAGCGATTATAAATCTCAATTTTTAGATTCTAAATTCAATAATATATATGGAGCATTCCATGTCAAATCGGACACTTTGAAAACATTTTTTTTTTAGATTTTCCCTATTTGTTTACAGTTTTTAGTACCCTTCGAAAACTCCTTGGTGGTAAATTTTCAGATTTTTTGATGAGCCGTTCAAAGGATATCGAATTTTTAAAAATTGGTAGTTTGTTCCTTTACTCAAACTTATTTTACTCATAACTTCTTCAATAATGGTCCAAATTTCAATTTTTTTTTTCCAAAATTTTTGTTTTTTTGCGTACTTTTTAAAAAAAAATCCCAAAAAATTCTTACATGCGCTTTAGTATGCGATTTTAAAGTTTTAAAATTTAAATCTCATTTTTGAAAATGTTTGAACTCTTTGATTTTTTTGAATTATTTTTGTGTAAAACTTCTATCGATTCTACAAATTTTTTGCCCAGGAGGATCGTGGGATAACGATTATTACTATTTTTTAAATTTTTTTGAAAAAAAATTATAGTAATTTTCCAATCTTAAAATTATTTCTACTGCTCCAATGGTGCGTCATAGAGGGGTCATTTATAAGACCGACCCCCATTAATTTTTATGTCTTAACATTTCTTTGGAACAAACTAATACCCTATCTCCAATTTCTAAGGTGGCTCCCACACAAAACGACATTTTTATACCCTCCACTCTAGTGATAGAGGGTATATATAAGTTTGTCATTCCGTTTGTAACACATCGAAATATTGGTCTAGGACCCCATAAAGTATATATATTCATGATCCTTGATCGATTTTAAGTCGATCTAGCGATGTCCGTCCGTCCGTCCGTCCGTCTGTCTGTCTGTCTGTCCGTTGAAAACACGCTAACTTTTGAAAGACTTTACGGAGGCTCCTGAAGTTTGACATATATGTTGACCATTTACCGGGTCAGGTTGGTATTGCAATCCAGTGAAATCGGTCCAGTGGTTCAAAAGTTATGAGCAAAAGAGTAAATTTCGGCAAGGGTATTTTTCGAATTTACGAGATTAAAACCACTCTAACTTTTGAAAGACAATTCTGAGGGTGCTGAAGCTTAGCATATATATTTGTCGTTCCGCAAGCCTGTTTGATTTTGAATTTCAGCAAAATCGGTTCAGTGGTTCAAAAGTTATTAAGAAAACCGTGAATTTCAGATTGGATCCACCGTAAACCACGTGGTGAAAAAAACGGTAAACAAGCTAAAAAACATTGGTACGTCAGAAAAATATTTTAAAAAGTATTTTTGTCAGTCAAATACATATTTACACAAAAAAAAAAAAAATACACTCGAAAAAATTTTACACTCAAAAAAAAAATTTTGTAAATTTTTTTTTTTCAAAAATGACTCAAAAAAGGTTTTTATTCAAAATAAAATATTTCTAATTAAAATTGATACTTTTTTTCACTTAATATTACTAAACGGTCGAATTTACCTTTTCTACTTGTTTTTTAGGTAATTGCATTTATATTATCGTTGTTATTGTAGTGTAGTCAGAAAAAAAAGCCGTTAGTTTTTTGTCTTGTTTGTCAATATTGAGGTGAGTTAAAGTATAAACAACGCCATTTTGCGTGCATTTTATAGTTGTTGTTTTCTTGTATCAATTCTTTTATTCTGTAGTTGGTGTTATTTAACTAGTAACTAAAAAGGCATTGCCATTTTTTGTTTGTTGTTGTTGTTTTTATTATTAGGAGTAAAAAATATGTACATAGAGACTTAAAATTAAGCATTATTACCAGTTCAAAAACAAATATGCAAATACATACCTAAGACAAATAATTATATGTGCATTTTTTTATATTGAGTTATAGGAAAGAAAAGAAATTATTTTTTTATGTTTGGTTAATATTTTATTATGTTTATATATAAGCATTAAAATCATAAACATTTTAATTTTATACCTTATTTTTTAAAACTGAAAATAACGAAAAAGGAAATACTTCATATATTTTCTATAGAAAATAATTATATGTGCATAGAAGAAAATTCCTATATATTCTTTTTGATTTCCAATGTAATTAAGTATTTTGTGAAAATTTGTGTTCGCCTTGTGTATTTAAACTTTTTTAAGCCTAGGAGGCATAAAACCCGCCAAGTTTTTAATGTACCAATACCCCTTGTCCCCCGTTTTGTCAGTATTTAAAGTTAAAGTCCTTTAATGGTCTTGTACGGCTTTGACTTTGAAATGACCTTGGCACAAAAGGTCCTAAAGAGGAATTTAATTGGGTGAAGGTCGGGACTAATGGCTGACCTCTTCAATACTGGTATGTTGTGCGCATATAGGAAGTTTTTTGTCAAACGAGGACATGGATTTGAGCGTTATCTTGTGAGAATGTCCAATTATCTCCATACAGTTCGGTAGCAAAGTCTATTAAATGGTACCCAACAAGTAAAAATATATTTTTGCACTATTTTTATTGGAAACAAATCATATTCAAACCCTTCTTCATGATCCAAATGCATCTTATTCCATGACGGATTCGAAACTGTGCTTTCAAAAATTGCAGGGTTGGCGGAAATGTGTTAAATCTCTACAAGAGAAGTGGTGACCATCAGCGCCCCAGCAAAACTTAGATTACCAAATAAGGTATAAAATAAGGTATATGATCTCTTATTTTATACATTGCAGCATTGATGATTTTAACAGGCGATGAGACTCAAAGTAATGCATCCACATTATCACATAGAATACCAGTAAGGTATAAAATAAGTCATAAATTTATAACGAAGAATACCAGTAAGGTGTAAAATATATGATATTTTATAGGTTACGAGTAAGGTATATAATATAGCATACCAGAACGTAATATATAAGGTGTTACGAGTAGTGAAAAAGTAATTTTGTATTAAATTTACTCACGTGATTGTAAGTGAGTGTAAGTAGATATAATATGCTAGTGAGTGTGTGTCGTTAGAAATTTCTTGTCGTGAGCCCATCTCTAGTTTAAACTTATGCATTTTTTTATAAAATAATTATTTTTTATGTTATTGTAATGCATTATGCATTTAATTATAAATAATGCGTTATTTCAAACTTTCAAATAATACATAATGTAACGAAATATAAATCATCCATGATATAATGTTTAGAAATAATAAATATGAAATACATTTTTCCAATAATCATGCATTACGTAGCAAATTATTAGTAATGCATTATTTTTCACTTTAAAATAATACGTTACGGAACAAATGTTTGGTAAGACATCCTAAAATAATGCTACAAATAAGGTATATACATTACCTGGTAATGTGTTATATAATCACTATCCATTACCAAAGTTTTGCTGGGGCCGTCTTTATTTAACTTTTTTTCGTCTTATTTATTGATAAAAAAAAGTTTAATTTGGATGGCAATGATCGTCAACACCGATATTGGAGAGATTTAAGACAGCCGCCCCAAACGTGCTATTTGCAAAATCACGGTTGCGAATCCGTTATGGTATGGGGTGCATTTGGATGAAGAGGACGGTTCCGAATATGATATGCCCATACTAAAAATAATGTAACGATATAATTTTACTTGTTCGGGAACATTTAATAGACTTTTCTACCGAACCGTGTGGAGATAATTGGACATTCCACCAAGACAACGCTCCAATCCATGTAACTGGTTTGACAAAAAACTTGTTTAATGCGCCCAGCATACCAGTATTGAAGTGGCCAGGCATTAGTCCTGACATAAACCTAACTAAATTCCTCCTTAGGACCCTTTCTGTCAAGGTCGTTTCAAGGTCACAGCGGTACACTACGCGCTAAGGACTTGAATGTGCGATATTGACGAAACGAGGGAAAAATGGTATTGGCACATTAAAAAACTTGATTGGTTTTATGCCTCGTAGTCTTAAACAAGTATAAATATTCATTTAATATTCATATAACCTAATTATATTGTATATCAAAAAGAAAATATATGAATTATCCTTTATGCACATATAATTATTTTCTATGAAGTATATTTTCATTCCTTATTTTCTGTATTAAAAAATAAAGTTTAAAATTATTGTTTTTATGATTTTAAAGCTTACTTAAAAACATAACAAAATATCAACCAAACTTGAAAAAATATTTTGTTTTCTTTCCTATAACTCAATATAATACAGTGCACATATAATTATTTGTCTTAGGTACATTAAGTTTAGTCTCAACCTCGGTTAATATTGTGGAGGGTATTCATAGATTCGGCCAAGTCGAATTTAACTTTTCTACTTGTTTAAAATTTGCTTCAACCGCTCTAACTGCCCTAATAGTGAACTTAGAGCAATAACATGTATGACCGACCCACAATATTTTTTTAGTCCAAACATTTTCTCTGAACACACCTACCCTCTATCTTTAACTGTTAAGGCGGTCCCCATACAATTCTTTTTATTTTTTGTAAATTTGTTTTATTTTATCAGCATCTACCGGTCCAATGGTGCGTCCGAGAGAGTCATTAGTGAGACCGACGCCCATTTTTTTTGCCCTTCAACGTTTTTTTAAAACATACCTACGCCCTATCTCCACTCCCTAAGTAGGCTCCCATACAAATAACAGTTGGAGCAACAAAGTAAAATAAAAAGGAATTTTTGTCAAATAGGATGTAGCAGAAAAAAATAGTTACAAAGTTTTCTTGTAATTTTACAAGGTTTTTTTTTGAGTGTAGTAAAAATAAATTACATAGGAAACTTGGGTAATACGGGTTTACAAAGTTTTCTCTGGAAAATGCTGACTTTTTCTATTGTTGTTTTATTTTATAAAAAAGTTATAATTTTACATTAAATGTGAGTTATTTGTTTGCATTCTGGATGCATTATTTTTTATTTTAAAAAAATTGCCAAGGAAACTTAGGCCACACTATTTTAAAAATTGTTGTTAATTTTTTTTATCAATTGTGGGATATTTTTGGTAAAATTCTGTATTCAATATAGATTTAAAATAAGTTACAAAGGAATTTAAAAAAAATTGCTAAGGAAACTTAGGCAACATTTTTTTTTTAAAAATTTTTGGTAATTTTTTATCAATTGTGGGAAATTTTTTGAAAAATTATAAATTCAATATAGATTTATAATAAGTTACAAAGGAAACTTAGGTAACACAAATTTATAAATTCAGAAAAAAATTTCGCACCGAAATAAAAATACATGAACTGGATAGATTATGAACTCCTGGTTCCACATCTGTCTTCTAAATTGTACTACCACGAAAAAAATTTCATAAATGTCTAGCAAATGTTTGAAGTACGAAAAGATTTTGAGAAATTCTCGGTTTAAAATGAAAAAAGGCACAGATTAGCAGTTTTGGAGTTCACTGTTATTATTAACTCGAGTCACGTGATTCTTAGTTAAACATTTTACTGACATTCTAAATTTATTACATATAAAAATAATTTACATAGGTAACTTAGGTATTAGGTACTGTTTTATTAACATTTTCTTTGGAAGAAATTTCCCTTTCCGGTTGTAGTTTTGTTTTATTTTGTACACTCAAAATAACTACTCTGTTAAATTACAGAGATACTCTGCTGAGCCAGCAGAAAATACCATAGATTTCCAACCAGCAAGATTTTTTGTTATTTTACGAAGAAAACTCTGTAAAATGATTTCGAACAAAAAAAACTGTAAATTTACAGAATTATCTGTAAAATATTGATGAAATCGAAAAAAATTTTACCAAAAAAACTCCGTTAATTAACAGAGTTTTAGTTAAATGCATTTTATGAGTTCAAAATTTTACAAAAAAAATTCTGTAAATTTACAAAGTTTTAGTTAAATATATTTTATGACTAAAACTTCTCTGCTTCAAAAACATTAATAAAAATTAAATTAATTAAAATTAAAATATTGTTAAATTTCCAGCTGTAATGCTTCCGAATTGTAAATTTACTTTTTTATTTTTGTAAAAATTACAAGTTTTTAATGAGCAACTCCAACTTTACAAAATTTTGTTTTTCGGTCACAAGAAAATACAAAGAACTTTCATAAAATCTGTATTTCGACAGATAACTTTGTCAAATATCTGTCGAATTGAGATTACAGTCATTTTACAGAGTATTTAACAGAGTTATTATTTTGAGTGTATATGATGATGATTTTACATAAAATGTAGTTAATTTTTATTTGGGTTCTAAATTTATTATAAATATTCAAAATTATTAACAAAGAAACATAGGTAGCACAATTTACAGATTTTGAAACAATTCTGGATACAAAGTAAATGAACTACATAGATTTGGACCTCCTGATTCCACATCAGCCTTTGAAATTTTTCTAGCGAATTTTTATACCCTCCACTCTAGTGATAGAGGGTATATATAAGTTTGTCATTCCGTTTGTAACACCTCGAAATATTGGTCTAGGACCCCATAAAGTATATATATTCATGATCCTCGATCGATTTTAAGACGATCTAGCGATGTCCGTCCGTCCGTCCGTCTGTCTGTCTGTCTGTTGAAAACACGCTAACTTTTGAAAGACTATACGGAGTCTCCTGAAGTTTGGCATATATGTTGGGCATTTACCTGGTCAGGTTGGTATTGCAATCCAGCGAAATCGGTCCAGTGGTTCAAAAGTTATAAGCAAATGAGTAAATTTCGGCAAGGGTTTTTTTTGAATTTACGAGATAAAACACACGGTAACTTTCGAACGGCAATTCTGAGGGTGCTCAAGTGTGGCATATATATTTGTCGTTCTTCAGGTCCGGTTCGTTTTAAATTTCAGCCAAATCGGTCAAGTGGTTCAAAAGTTATTAGCAAAACCGTAAATTTCAGATTCGCCTCACCTTAAATTCACGTGTTGAAAACCCGTTAAACATGTTTTAAAAACATTGGTAAGTCACAAAAATATTTTACATCGCATTTTTGTCACTCAAAAATATTTTTACACTAAAATAAAAAAAAAAATACACTCGAAAAAAATTTTACACTCAAAAAAAATTTTACACTCAAAAAAAAATTTAGTAAATTATTTTTTTTTTTTCAAAAATTAGTTAAAATAAAAAGTTTTTTTACACAAAATAAAATATTTCTAATCAAAAATTTAATTTTTTCACTCTAAAAAATTTACTATAACTTAAAAAGGGCATTGTGGAGGGTATTCATAGATTCGGCTAACAATAAGTCGAATTTAATTTTTCTACTTGTTTTTTTTTTAATTCTTGGTTTTATAATGTAAAAGTTACCAGTCACAAAGTTGCTCTAAATTTAGTATAATATGGACCATATGATTTTAAAACCAAAATTTATACTTTAATTCTGAATTCATTATACTACATAGGAAACTTCATGAATACATAGGAAACTTAGGTAACACTGTTTAAAAAATTCATAAAAATTGGGTCATTGTTGTTAAGATTATAAATTTTTATTATAATTGTTATAATTAAAATAAATTACCTAGGAAACTTAGGTAACACAGTTTTACAATAAATTCAATGATTTTAAATTTATACTTAGATTTTAAACTCATTATTTATTCAAAATAAACTACATAGAAAACTAAGGTAACACTGTTTTACAAATTTAGAAAATGTCAATAACTTTACTAAGATTCTAAATTTATTCTAAATTACAAAGGGAACTAAGGCGACACTGTTGCACAAATTGAAAAAAAAAAAACACGAAAAATAAGATACATGAAATAAATAAATTATGACTTCTGGTTTCACATCTGCCTTCCAGATTTTTCTACAACGAAAAGTTTTTGATAAAATTTTTGTTTTAAAATTTTAAAGACAGGTAATTTTGTTCGTTTTGGGAATCCACTAACAATTTTAAGTTTTTTTACAAAGTTGAACTAACAATTAGTTTCGTCTTAATTGGAACATAGATTTCAAATTAAAATTTTTTTTACATATATTCGCAATTCATTATATCTTCAAATTATACATAGGAAACTTAGGTAATACTGTTAAATATTTACTAAAACCTTCGCTGTTAAAAAAAAATGTTTTCTGTTGAAGCTTAATAAAAATATTATCATTTAAAATTCTCTCAGTGTTTATAAATTTAAAACTTAGGTATTTAATATAGAAATATGTATTTATACAACTCTTTGAAGAGTTTCCAGGTTTAAAATATCATTTAAAAAAACCATACCTAACCACAAATTATAGGTATGTCGCATAAAATAAATATTAAACTCCAGAACTCTCTGCTGCAATACTATTTATACCTTTAGGCTGAACAAAAATAAATCTCTGATAAAAACTCTAGACAGTTTTTTTTGTTACATTAAACATGTTGTTTTTATAAGTAATATTAAGAATTATGGTTTTTATTAAAAGACTCAAGGACACTTCAAGAATCTAAACCCCAAGATATATTTATGCTATATACATTGTGGTCTAAGCAGCTTTAAAGAAAAAGGGTTTCAAAAGAAGACTCTTCAGAAAAGAAGCCTTATTGTGCTTTTTGTTAAGAATTTATCTTAAGCAGAAATGAACTAAAATGGCAAAAAATCCATTAAAGAAAGATTGAGAGTCGTTTACAATATTGAAGCTAAAGATGATAGTTGAAATTAAAGCCATTTATTCCCTCATTCGCTTTATTTTTTAATTTATTTTACATTAAGATGTAAATAATTAAAATTTATATCCTTACTTTTATATACAGCATCTAACAACGGCAGCAACGGCTTAGACAAGTTGATTGCATTAAATTTTATATTGTTTACACTAAAGTTTACATTGTGTAAAATATTTTTTCATTCTGCATATCTAACACTTTAGCAAGTTTATCTAATTAGGCAAGAATTTTTGTAATTTTTTATAGTTATTTACATGTTATCTATTGTTTACACTAAAGTTTACATTGTGTAAAATATTTGAGAGCTGTGCATATCTAACATTTTACACAGTTTATCCAAATAGGCTAGATTTTAGCATGTTTTATAATTATTTACACATTATCTACATCATGCAAAAAATTAACTTTAGTCTCAAAACCAATAAGTGTGATTTATTAGATATCTAAATTTAGTTTTACATTATGTAAATATTGTAAAAATATTGGTAAATTTTTAAAAATAACATAAACAACTCTAGCTTAACACTTAAAGAATATTATACAAATATTTACATATTGTCTACTTCATGTAAACATTTTAATTTTTGCCCAAATTTTTTAAAAATCCTGGGTAGAATTTTAATATGTTAGAAACATCATCTCGAAATTATTTAAATTTATAACAATTCAGCTTAACTTTTTTTAGACTTTTAAAATATTTTCCATTGTCTACATTATGTAAACAATTACGTTAATGCTCAAGTTTTTTGATATTTCATTTATCTACAGATGCATTGTAAATAATTGAATATTATATGTCAAAAGTGGTTTTGCTAAGGGTATATCGTATTTTAGAAGATTTTTATATTATCTTTACATTGTTTACATCAAGTAAACAATTAAATTTTTGTTCTTTATGTTTCATTTTAGTGGGCAATCTGATTATCTTCATAAAAATTTATAATATTACATTGAAAATTGTTTGCTATCGATATTGATAGCATTTTTTATAAAAAAATTTTTGTTATCGATAGAATTTCCTATAGAAAATTTTTGTTACTGATAGAATTTTCTATAGAAAATGTTTTGTTATCGACATCGATAGAATTTTCTATAGAAACTTTTTTGCCATCGATAGAATTTTCTATAGAAATTTTTTTCCTATCGATATAATTTTCTAAAGAAAATTTTTTGCTATCGATATCGATAGAATTTTCTATAGAAAATTTTTTGCTATCGGTATCGATAGAATTTTCTATAGAAAATTTTTTGCTATCGATATCGATAGAATTTTCTATAGAAAATTTTTTGCTATCGATATCGATAGAATTTTCTATTGAAAATTTTTTGCTATCGATAGAATTTTCTATAGAAAATTTTTTGCTATCGATATCGATAGAATTTTCTATAGAAAATTTTTTGCTATCGATATCGATAGAATTTTCTATAGAAAATTTTTTGCTATCGATATCGATAGAATTTTCTATAGAAAATTTTTTGCTATCGATATCGATAGAATTTTCTATAGAAAATTTTTTGCTATCGATATCGATAGAATTTTCTATAGAAAATTTTTTGCTATCGATATCGATAGAATTTTCTATAGAAAATTTTTTGCTATCGATATCGATAGAATTTTCTATAGAAAATTTTTTGCTATCGATATCGATAGAATTTTCTATAGAAAATTTTTTGCTATCGATATCGATAGAATTTTCTATAGAAAATTTTTTGCTATCGATATCGATAGAATTTTCTATAGAAAATTTTTTGCTATCGATATCGATAGAATTTTCTATAGAAAATTTTTTGCTATCGATATCGATAGAATTTTCTATAGAAAATTTTTTGCTATCGATATCGATAGAATTTTCTATAGAAAATTTTTTGCTATCGATATCGATAGAATTTTCTATAGAAAATTTTTTGCTATCGATATCGATAGAATTTTCTATAGAAAATTTTTTGCTATCGATATCGATAGAATTTTCTATAGAAAATTTTTTGCTATCGATATCGATAGAATTTTCTATAGAAAATTTTTTGCTATCGATATCGATAGAATTTTGTATAGAAAATTTTTTGCTATCGATATCGATAGAATTTTCTATAGAAAATTTTTTGCTATCGATATCGATAGAATTTTCTATAGAAAATTTTTTGCTATCGATATCGATAGAATTTTCTATAGAAAATTTTTTGCTATCGATATCGATAGAATTTTCTATAGAAAATTTTTTGCTATCGATATCGATAGAATTTTCTATAGAAAATTTTTTGCTATCGATATCGATAGAATTTTCTATAGAAAATTTTTTGCTATCGATAGAATTTTCTATAGAAAATTTTTTGCTATCGATATCGATAGAATTTTCTATAGAAAATTTTTTGCTATCGATATCGATAGAATTTTCTATAGAAAATTTTTTGCTATCGATATCGATAGAATTTTCTATAGAAAATTTTTTGCTATCGATATCGATAGAATTTTCTATAGAAAATTTTTTGCTATCGATATCGATAGAATTTTCTATAGAAAATTTTTTGCTATCGATATCGATAAAATTTTCTATAGAAAATTTTTTGCTATCGATATCGATAGAATTTTCTATAGAAAATTTTTTGCTATCGATATCGATAGAATTTTCTATAGAAAATTTTTTGCTATCGATATCGATAGAATTTTCTATAGAAAATTTTTTGCTATCGATATCGATAGAATTTTCTATAGAAAATTTTTTGCTATCGATAGAATTTCCAATAGAGCATTTTTTGCTATCGATATCGATAGAATTTTCTATAGAAAATTTTTTGCTATCGATATCGATAGAATTTTCTGTAGAAAATTTTTTGCTATCGATAGAATTTTCTATAGAAATTTTTTTGCTATCGATAAAATTTTCTATAGAAATTTTTTTTGCTATCGATATCGATAGAATTTTCTATAAAAAATCTTTTGCTATCGATACAAAATTTTTTTTATCGATATCGATAGAAATTTCTATAGAAAATTTTTTGTTATCGATAGAATTTTCTATAGAAAATTATTTGCTATCGATAGAAATTTCTATTGAAAATTTTTTGCTATGGATATCGATAGAATTTTCTAGAGAATTATTTTTTTATTATTTACATCATGTAAACAATAAAATACAAACCTAAAACCTTTACAATTGGATTGAGTTATAACATTTTTCAAATATCAATGGTTCTAATAATTTATTTTATTTTAAAATTTGATGTAGTTGATATGTAAACAATTGTAAATTTTACCCTGGTAAGTGTATCATAGTTGTATGATATTGTAACATAAATTTTATTTTTTTTTCATTAATTTGACTTAACTATTAAAAATTTAAATTGCTCGACCTTAAAATTTAAGTGGTACTTACTTATACAAAATTATATTTAATATTTTACAACGCGTAAACAAAATGTAAATAATTGTAAAATGTTCCACAATTTCGACCATAGTTGCATAAACTGCAAGTGGAAAATGGTAAAGCTATTTAAAAACTATTTTTACATTGTTTACATAAAGTAAAAAATAATGCTTTTGCTTTAAATTTTAGTTGTCCTCAATTTTTAAAAATTTTGTTATTAATTTATATTTACTTTTTATTATTTACAACATGTAAACAATGAAATTCAAGCTTAAAATCGTTTAAATTTAATTTGCACTTAAGTTTTTAAATATTCAAAATATACTTTTACATTATTTACCCAATGTAAATATTAAGTTTTATGGTTTTTCTTATTATCAATAGGTCCTTTCAAAAAATTTTCATTGCACATGTAAATAATGTTAAATATCTCAACTTTCAAGTACAACTAGTTTGTTTTGTATTTTTTTTTTCAAACTTTATGTCACTTTAAAAAAAAACACATTCTTTAGATAATAAATCCTGACATTTTCAAAAAATTTATAAATATTCATAAATTATCGAGTACTTGTCTAGTAATCATGGGTCAATGATATCATTTTTTGTGATCGCTTTGAATAAACCAATACGTAATTTGAAGTTTATGAACCTGTTTCAATGTTAGTAAATAATTTTTCAATATTTGTTTATTTTTTCGCATTAATAAATTATAATTTTTTTCTTTAACCTAGGATTGTAAACTCATAGTAAAGCAGTATATTAAAACGTAATCAGTAGAAAATCTTGAAAAAATTTAACGATTATATTATGATGTAAAAATATTTATTTATATATAAAAAAATACATTTTAAAGTCATTAGTCAAGTGTAACCAATGTACATTTTATATTATTAAGTATTTGTTAATGTTTAAGTATGAAATATATTCATTGAAAAAAAAAATTAGAAATCCACAAATAGTTGGAAATTAGAGAGATAGGAAACAGAAAAAAAATTTTTGTTTGTTTTAATTTTGGTGTTTTTTGCAACTGTTTATAAATTATTTACTCAACATACGCAATTAAAGAAATAAATGATTTGTTAATTTTGACTCCTTATCTAGTTTGTCTAACTTTTTTTTATTATTTCTGTAATATTTTGGAAATGTTTACTCATTATTTACATTTGGTAAACAATTGAAATAATGGTTTATATATTGTAATATTTGTTAATTTTGATTCAACTCAAAGGTTTTTTTATTTTGGAATTGTTTTCTTATAATTTACATCATGTACACAATTAAATTAATTTTTGATATATTTATGTATTTATATATTTGACAAATGGTTGATATGTTAATTTTGACTTCTCTTCTAGTGTGTCTTAATTTTTTATAATTTCTGTAATATTTTGGAATTGTTTACCCATTATTTACATTTTGTAAACAATTGAAATAATGGTTCATATATTCTAATATTTGTCAATTTTGAGTCATCTCAAACCTTTTTTTATATTTTGGAATTGTTTACTTATTATTTACATCATGTAAACAATTATGTTAATGGTTGATATGTTTAAATATTTGATAAATGGTTGATTTGTTAATTTTGACTCCCCTGTCTTAATTTCTTTAATTTTTTGGAATTGTTTACCCATTATTCACAATATGTAAACAATTGAAATAATGGTTTATATGTTCTTTTTGTTGTTCTGATTGGTAGTTTTGACTTTTAATCAAGTTTTTCTTAATATTTTATTATTTCCTTAATATTTTAGAATTGTTAACTCTTTATTTACATCATGTAAACAATTGAAATAAAGTCTCAGATTCTGAGACATTTTTTCTATAGAAAAAGTCTCAGATTCTGAGACATTTTTTCTATAGAAAAAGTCTCAGATTCTGAGACATTTTTCCTAAAGAAAAAGTCTCAGATTCTGAGACATTTTTCCTAAAGAAAAAGTCTCAGGTTCTGAGACATTTTTCCTAAAGAAAAAGTCTCAGATTCTGAGACATTTTTCCTATAGAAAAAGTCTCAGATTCTCGGACATTTTTCCTATAAAAACATCTCAAATTCTGAGACATTTTTCCTATAGAAAAAGTCTCAGATTATGAAATTTTTCCTGTAGGAAAAAGTCTTAGATTCTGAGATATTTGTCTCAAATTCTGAAACATTTTTCGTATTGTTAAAATCTCAGATTCTGAGAAATTAGTAATCCCCACATGTGTGTATATTAAAATATTTGTTAATTTTGATTACTATTGAATATTTTATAATTTCCTAAATATTTTAAATTGTTTACTCGTTATTTACATAATGTAAACAAGTAATTTAGGGTTATATATTCTTTTATTTGTTAATTTTGATTTTTTTTTATATTTTAGTCTTGTTTACACAATATTTACACAATGTAAAAAATTAAATTAATGGTTGAAATGTTCAAATATTTGCTAATTATGTCTCCTCATATAGTTTTTTTTTTATATTTTAAAATGTTTTTTAAGTTTGACACATTATTTACATAATGTAAACAATTAAATTAATACGTGTAATGTTCAAATATTTGTTAATTTTTACTTTCCACCTAGTTTTTTAAATCTTTTGTAATTGTTTACATATAGTTTACACTATGTAAACAATTAAATTAAGAGTCCCCGCACAACAATGGTGGTGCGGTTGACGGTTTCGGTCACGAGAGAGTATAGGCGCAAAACAAAGGCGGCAGCGGGAAATTCAGTCAGGCGTTGATATTTACACTATTTTTCACTTTTTCGAAATTTTTGAATTAAATTTTATTGTTTTTTTGTATTACCAACTTGATTTTTTTATATTGTTTCGTTTTTTTTGTGTTTTTGTAGAATTTTAAATATTTTTTTTTTTTTTAGAGATCACATTTTTTTGTTTACTTTATCGAAAATAATCGAAAAATTTATAAAATTGTGGCAACGTTTTCATATCAAAAATTAAAACAGAGAGAGAAACCGACACAAAAATAAAATTGATTTTATTCAAGCGGTTTTCGGTCGAGCGTTTTTTCTTGCCAATTTTGTATGAAAAAAACGTCACCGACATTGTTGTGCGGGGACTCTAAGGGTTGACAAGTTCAAAACTTTAATAAATGACTTCGAGTTTTTTAAATATTTGAAAATTTTTCTAATATTTTAGAATTGTTTACATAATGTAAACAATTAAATTATTGGTTTATATGTTAATTTTGATTCTTCTTCTTGAGTTCAAAATATTTTACAATTGTGTACATTTTTTTTAAACTAGGTATACAATTAAATTTATGCTTTGTACCCACATAATTGAAGTTAGTTCAGAAAGATATTAGAAAGAAACGTTTCTCCTCGTTTCAACAGTTTTGTTTTCCAGCTCACTCTATTGCCCATACAGTACATTGTCGTTTTGTTCAATACTTGTATGTATGTTAAGTGTACATAAACCTCTAGAGTATTTAATGCTTAAAAAACGCCACTTTTTTGTAAAGAGTTTAAAGGTGTCTTGATGAGGTTTTGTTTTCGCTTTTTTTTTTGGTTTGTTTTGAGTATCGTAAACGCACAGAATGTGCGTTTTCTAAACTCATTAAATTTGCCAAACACGTTTTGGTAATCAATTTCTGTTATTGGTCTTAAGCAGTTGTTTCTTTGTGTGTAAAAAAATGTTTTTTTTTTTTAATTTATGTTTCTTTTTTATTGTCGTATGTGTATTTTGCAAAACAAATATTTGAAGTATTAAAACCGTTCTTTTTAAAATCGTTTGAAATAAGCCGACATTTTTCAAAATCTTCTCTGAGAGGCAAATTATGCACAATACCAGTTTTATAAAAGATCTTGATTAAGTACTCCCACAAATTTATACGGATTTCTAGCAAATTTTAAACTAATTAACACAGCAGCTGGAATTTAGATAAAACTACGTATAAGATGTAAACAATATGTAAACAATTATAATCTAATTCACACAGCAGTTGCAATTTATTTTAATGTATATATAACATGTAAACAATGGGTAAACAATTCTAAATTAATTTACACAGCAATTGGAATTAAGATCAAACTACATACACGATGTAAACAATGTGTAAAGAATTATATAGCGATCAGTAATTATAAATCCAAGTACATATACAGGGTCTTGAGAAAAAAATTGGGAATGCTGTAAGCACCCTACAATATAAGCTTTAAAATCGACGACTGGCCCGCAAGAGTTCCTATGTGTATTTGAAAAAAATCTTAAAACTGCTTGGTGGGTCTGTAAAAAATATTGCCACATAGGACTTTTTGCACTCCTACCGTTAAAATTGTCCTAACATTTTATATATAATAATATATTTCCTTTTCGGTTTATACAAAAATATACACTTAATTTATTTTTAATTACATAATTAGTATTATTTACTTAAGACACATTTTAGTTACGCCCTCCATAATTTGATTTGCACAAATATGATCAATAATCTTTATTAAAAAATATATGCTGTAATGTCAAAAGCGATCAACTAAAATAACTTTAATAACTTAAACTAATTATATGTTGTTGAAAGAAAACCAAATAAAGTTTAAAACAATTTCCGTTGTTAGTAAAAAAAATAATAAAACTATAAAAAATGTTGAAAAACAAAAGTTAATCATTTTTTAATAACAATTCTTAGGAAAAAAACTGGCAGTCATATACAAAATGATCTTTGGATACACAGAAAAAAAAAAATTGTTAAAAAATAAACAATTTTTTCAAAAAAAGTGATTCAATTAAAAAATGTTATCAAAATTTGAAAATTGAACTCCTTTATCCTTAAACTTAATTTAATTTTAAAAGAAACTGAGCTAGATATCTAAAAAAAATTTTCATGTGAATTTAAATTTTATTATAATAATCACATCACCTTATTTGGCGCCCAACTGGGGACTGGATTCGGAAGTCTTGAGTTTTATATAGCCTTTTAAATGAGTAATATTTTTTGAAAAATTGTCATTTCGTATGTTAATCATCGAGATATTATATATTCATGATCCCTGATCGATTAAAGTGATTCAATCAAAAAAGTATCAATATTTGGAATTTGAATTTACTACAGTTTTAAAAGCAACTGAGCTAAATATTAAAAAAAAATGTTTCATATAAGTTTAAATTTTATTATAAACAAAAAATATGAAAACATAATTATAATAATCACATTACTTTATTTGGCGCCCAACTGGGGGCCCGATTCGGAAATCTTGAGTTTTATATAGCCTTTAAAAGAATTTTTTTTTTAAGATTGTCATCCCACTTGTTATTCATCCAAATGTTATATAGTACATATGTATATTCGAGATCCCTGATCGATTTAAGCAATTCAATCAAAAAAGTATCAATATTTGGAATTTGAATTTACTACAATTTTGAAAGCAGCTGAGCTAAATTTAAGTTTAAATTTTATTATAAATAATAAAAAATTAAAACAAAATTATAATTATCATATTGTGTAATTTGGCGCCCAACTGGGGACCGGATTCGGTAGTCTTGAGTTTTATATAGCCTTTTAAATGAATAATATTTTTTGAAAGATTGTCATTTCGTATGTTAATCATCGAAATATTATATAGTCCATATATTCATGATCCCTGATAGATTTAAGTGATTCAATCAAAAAAGTATCAGTATTTGGAATTTGAATTTTTTACAATTTTGAAAGCAGCTGAGCTTAATTAAAAAAAAAAAAATTCATATGAGTTTAAATTTTATTATAAACAAAAAATTATGAAAACATAATTATAATAATCACATTACCTTATTTGGCGCCCAACTATGGGCCCGATTCGGAAATCTTGAGTTTTATATAGCCTTTTAAAAGATTTTTTTTTTTAAGATTGTCATTCCATTTGTTACTTATCCAAATGTTATATAGTACATATATTCGAGATCCCTGATCGATTTAAGTAGTTTAAGTATCAATATTTGGAATTTGAATTTACTACAATTTTGAAAGCAGCTGAGTTAAGTTTAAATTTAATTATAAATAATAAAAAATTAAAACAAAATTATAATTATCATATTGTTTAATTTGGTGCCCAACTGGGGGCCAGATTCGGAAGACTTGAGTTTTATATAGCCTTTTAAAATAATTATTTTTTTTGAAAGATTGTCATACCATGACATGAGTAACAACTCATCCAAATATTATATAGTACGTATATTGGTGATCCTTGATCGATATAAGTGATTCAATCAAAAAAGTATCAATATTTGGAATTTGAATTTTTTGCAATTTTGAAAGCAGCTGATATATTAAAAGAAAAATTTCATATGAGTTTAAATTTTATAATACATAAAAAATATGAAAACAAAATTGTAATAATCTCATGGTCTAATTTGAATTATGAAGAATTAAGTTTTATATAGTATTTTAAAAGAATATTTTTTTAGAAGATTGTCATTTCGTTTGTTAATCATCGAAATATTATGTCGTAAATATATTCGTGATTCCCGTCCGATTGACATCGATCCAGCGATGTCTATCAGGTGGTTGAAATGCCGATCATGGCTAAAATATGTCACAGAGATGATTTAATTTACAACAAACACTTGATGTGATCAAACAAGCTGTTTGGTATTGCATTTGAGCGATATCAACTTAGCGGTTCAAAAGTTATGAACCAAATTTTAAGGACACCACGAAAGTTTTATTACATTCTACATAACCTGAATTTATAAAATACTTTAATTCGGCTGCTCTAACTAAATTTTGGGAACCAACTCACTGAAATAAAAAAAGCTTCGTTAAAGTAATGACAATTGTCTCACTTTACGAAAATGTTCATTTATAACAATTTCTGGTAAGTCAAGTGTAACCGTCATTGAAATTATATTCAATTTACGTGATTGTGGTATACATGGTAGAAAAAATACACTTTCACATTTTTTTATATTTTTCACTTACAAGGGAAGTATTTAAACCCTTATGAACCGATTTTTCTGAAACTTTAAATATATAAAAGAGAGAATTCTAAGATCGGGGTGTTTCGGCTAATCAGCCCCATAGGGGATTTATTGGTTCAAAAAGTGGGTAAAAATTTACGAAAGATCCGTTTTTTAGATTTTTTAACAATTTTTTTTTAAGAAATTACATGATATTTTCATATGGGACGAAATGTGATTAAATACCTATCCAACGACATATCTTGTAAAAATTCGGCTTCGTTAAATATTTTTTTCACGAAAATGTGTAAATTTTGGGAGTATAATCTTTATATAAATTTAAGTCGACACGTATTTTTGATTTTTAATAATTTTATTTTCATTTTAAATTTCGTATAAAAAATCTGAAAAAATTACAAAAACAAGTTAAAACAAGTTAAGAGAAGTTAAATTCGACTTGGCCGAATCTGTGAATACCCTCCACAATGCCTTTTTAAGTGATAATACATTTTCTTACGTGAAAAAATAACATTTTTGATTAGAAATATATTATTTTGAGTAAAACAACTTTTTTTAGTGATTTTTGAACAAAAAAAAAAAAAATTACAAATTTTTTTTTGAGTGTAAAATTTTTTTTAGTGTAAAATTTTTTTAGTGAAAAATTTTTTCGAGTGTAATTTTTTTTTAGTGTAAAAATATTTTTGAGTGACAAAAGTACGTTGAAAATATTTTTGTGACTCATTAATGTTTTAAAAACATGTTTAACGGGTTTTCAACACATGAATTTAAGGTGAACTAATCTGAAATTCACGGTTTTGCTAATAACTTTTAAACCACTGGACCGATTTGGCTGAAATTCAATATGAACCAGGCCAGGGGAACGACAAATATATATGACAAGCTTCACTATCCTCATAAAGTGTTTTGAAAGTAAACGTGTTGTTTATCTCATAAATTCACTATAAACCCTTGCCGAAATTCAGTCTTTTGCTCATAACTTGAACCGCTGGACCGATTTCGCTGGATTGCGACACCAACCTGACCAGGTAAATGCCCAACATATATGCCAAACTTCAGTAGCCTCCGTAAAGTCCTTCAAAAGTTAGCGTGTTTTCAACAGACAAGAATTTTCCATGAATTTATTTAACTGATTGGGAGTTGAAAATAATGTTGTATTTTTGGCGCCCACCGTGGGGTCATTAATGAAAAGAATTGTGTGTTTGAGTTTCAAATGTATAATTTTTTTTCTATTTTCTTTTTTTATATAAATTCGAAAATCAATGAACACTAGATTAAACTTAATTTCCACACTTGAGAAATTTTAGAAATTTTTTTTTTAAATTAAAATTTGGATAAAAATTTTGAATAAAATTAGTAAGAAAAATTACTTGATCATTTTGAAATAAAACAAAAATTTAAATTTTGTTATATTTTTCTGTGTATATTCAAACACAAATTAATTATAATGACGACATAACATGCAATTTCATAATATTTTTAAATAAAATTTTGCTTCTAAATTTTTTTTCAATCTTTTGATGACGTTTGATCAAAGCTGACAGTATCATAATGTTTAAAGACAAAGGACTAATAAATTTAAAAAAGAGATATTGCTTAGAATTTTTATTAAATTATTTTTTAAACTTTCAAATTGGTTTCTACATCAAATGTATGTCATTTTGTTTAAAATAGTTTATGATTGAATTTGTGTTTTGAAAATTAATATTATTTCTTCCGTTTTACTTTAGGTATTATTTCAATTATTTAGCAATTCAAAACACGTTTTGTTTATTAAGTTGAGTGAAAAAAAACAAATGTATAATTTCGCATAAAATTAGCACACTTTAACATTTTTTGAGTGTAAGCTTAAATAATTGAAAAAAAAAAATATATACAATCAGGGTTCGTAATTGGAAGGTACAAATACTGGATTTAAATAAAAATAGTTTTTCCAATTTTTAGTTGTTTAAGCCCACGGTAACATTGGCGCCTGGTAATGAAATTTTTTTGTTTTTAAAATTTTTTTAAGAAAAACAAATATTTAAAGGTTAATGTTTAAGAAAACCGATTTTCTTAGTCTATTTTAAACAAATATGGAAAGGAAAAAAGAATAATTACATGTTCTTATTGGCGCCCAATGTGGGGCCCAATGAAATTTCTTAAGAAGAGTAATTTGTTTTCATTATTTTTTGTTAGTTTTATGATCATAGTTTTTTTTTTTGGAAAATTAAAGGTTAAGCCCATATTTTTTTGACTTTTTCCCAAATTATACTGATTTTAAAACCGACATTAAACTGAGCACCGTAGTCAGTGTAAATAGGGTATGAAAATTTTAATTGAATTTAAATAAAAAACAAATAAATTAAATTTATTTCAGATGATCAGATATTGAATTAATAAATACAAATTCATTAAAAACACATTAGTGGTTTTTAAAACCAAAATCCTATCCAAAACATCATGAATAGTAGGCATATGAGTTGTAAATATCATTTCAATATGTTAAGTTACAAAATTTCGTTATTGCTATTATTGATCAGTTTTTTTGAGCCGGTAAATGTATTTTAATTAAACTCAAGAATATATTTAAAAGGGATTTTAGAAAATTATTTCTACAAAATTTTGGAACGTATTCAAATCGATTCAGATTTTGTTGTTGTTTTAAATATTTTGATGTTTTAGTTCTTATTATGCCACAAAATCCGAATCGATTTTTAAAAATTAGCTTTTAATAATTTTTATTTATTAATTTTTCCAGTCCCATCAATTGATTAAAATTACCAATATTAAGTGTCTCGAGCCTGATAAATCATTTGGTTATTTTAAATATTGTCGTTTGAAAGCTGTTAAACGTGATGTCACTGAAGTTTCCTATCATTTTAAGATTTTAAAAACTCCCGTTACGAATTGTTTGGTTAGAGTGAATGTATTGCGAAAAACTTCCCGTTACATGCCATTTTTATTTACCAACGTAACTTTGGATGCTTGCGCTTTTATGCGTAATCACAAGAAATATAAATTATTTGACTTCTTTTATCAATTCTTTGCGAAATATACAAATATTAATCATACTTGTCCATATGATGTAAGTGTTAAATTTAATTTTTTTTTATAAATTGTTTCATTTTAATGTATTTAATTTTAGCATGATCTTATAATGGATCGTTATTCTATAACCCATGATCAAATGAATATACCTTGGCCAAATGGTGAATTTCAGGTTCAAAGCATATGGAGTGTTGATAACAAAGAAGTGGTTGCTTTTTATACAAATATTGTGTTATCGCAATTTAATAATGATTAAGAGAAGGAAATACAATTTTAATGTGTTTTGTAAATTTTATGTTTAAACAATTGTGAATTTTTTAATAAAAATACTAAATTGCAAATTCAGAATAAAATTAAAACTTCACGAAATCAAAATTTGAGTTAAAAACAAGCAGAAAAGTTAAATTTGACTTGGCCGAATCCATCAATACCCTCCAAAATGCCCTTTTTAAGTAATAGGAAATTTTCTAACGTGAAAAATAACAATTTTGATTAAAAATAATTAATTTTGTGTAAAGGTTTTTTTTTAGTTATTTTTGAAAAAAAAAAAAAAAGAATTTACTACATTTTTTTTTGAGTGTAAAATTTTTTTTCGAGTGTAATTTTTGTTTTTTTTTTAGTGTAAAAATATTTGAGTGACAAAAATACGCTGTAATATATACGCAAATATATACGCAAATATATATGCCAAGGTTCAGTAGCCTCAGAATTGTCTTTTGAAACTTAACGAGTTTTTTTCTTGTAAATTCGCGAAAAACCCTTGCCGAAATTCACTCTTTTGCTTATAACTTTTGAACCACTTAACCGATTTCGCTGAATTGAAATACCAACCTGACCAGGTAAATGCCCAACAAATATGCCAAACTGCAGCAGCCTCAGTAAAGTCTTTTAAAAGTTAGCGTGTTTTCAACAGACAGACGGACCGACGGACAACGCTAGATCGTCTTTAAATCGATCGAGGATCATGAATATATATACTTTACGTTACCCTAGACCAATACTACGAGCCCAGAAAAATTTTCTGTTCCAAATAATCGGTTCCAGAACGCATCAAACTACCCCGCAACCGGTTCTACTTAAAATTCCAGAATCAATGATTTTTGTTTGAAATTGTCCCGAGAGCAATCGTTTTTTAGAGCAAGTAGTTTTTTTGAAAAATAATTTTACATAGAAAATTTTGTTGTGATTACCGTAGAATATATTCAAGAATCTATTGAACCAAAATTTTCCTGGGAGGTGTTAAAAAATTTAACTAAAAACTTAAGAGTAAAAAAATTTTTGGAAAAAGAAAATCATTCCATTTCGTTCCTTGCTCCATTCCATTTTGTTCTTTGTTCTATTCCATTTCGTTCCCATTTCCATTTCACTTTGTTAGATATATAAAGTATAATTTTACTCAACTTTAACTTGTCTTGGAATCTGAGACATTTTAATCGTAGACTTTTTCTATAAGAAAAATGTTTCAGAATCTAAGACTTTTTCTATAAGAAAAATGTTTCAGAATCTGAGATATTTTTCTTATAGAATCTGAGACTTCTGAGACTTTTTCTATAAGAAAAATGTCTCAGAATCTGAGACTTTTTCTATAAGAAAAATGTCTCAGAATCTGAGACTTTTTCTATAAGAAAAATGTCTCAGAATCTGAGACTTTTTCTATAAGAAAAATGTCTCAGAATCTGAGACTTTTTCTATAAGAAAAATGTCTCAGAATCTGAGACTTTTTCTATAAGAAAAATGTCTCAGAATCTGAGACTTTTTCTATAAGAAAAATGTCTCAGAATCTGAGACTTTTTCTATAAGAAAAATGTCTCAGAATCTGAGACTTTTTCTATAAGAAAAATGTCTCAGAATCTGAGACTTTTTCTATAAGAAAAATGTCTCAGAATCTGAGACTTTTTCTATAAGAAAAATGTCTCAGAATCTGAGACTTTTTCTATAAGAAAAATGTCTCAGAATCTGAGACTTTTTCTATAAGAAAAATGTCTCAGAATCTGAGACTTTTTCTATAAGAAAAATGTCTCAGAATCTGAGACTTTTTCTATAAGAAAAATGTCTCAGAATCTGAGACTTTTTCTATAAGAAAAATGTCTCAGAATCTGAGACTTTTTCTATAAGAAAAATGTCTCAGAATCTGAGACTTTTTCTATAAGAAAAATGTCTCAGAATCTGAGACTTTTTCTATAAGAAAAATGTCTCAGAATCTGAGACTTTTTCTATAAGAAAAATGTCTCAGAATCTGAGACTTTTTCTATAAGAAAAATGTCTCAGAATCTGAGACTTTTTCTATAAGAAAAATGTCTCAGAATCTGAGACTTTTTCTATAAGAAAAATGTCTCAGAATCTGAGACTTTTTCTATAAGAAAAATGTCTCAGAATTTGAGACTTTTTTTATAAGAAAAATGTCTCAGAATTTGAGACTTTTTTTATAAGAAAAATGTCTCAGAATTTGAGACTTTTTTTTATAAGAAAAATGTCTCAGAATCTGAGACTTTTTCTTTAATAAAGATGTCTCAGAAAAATGTATCAGAATCTGAGACTCCCCATAAGAAAAATGTCTCAGAATCTCAGAATCTGAGAATCAGAATCTGAGACTTTTTTATAAAAAAAATGTCTCAGATATCTCAATAATAACATGGTATTACTTGCGCTTAGGGGTAAACCCATATTTTGTTTGTGGGCTAATACCCAATTTACACAGACTTAACTGAGTTTCACCGTCAGTGTAAATAGGTCATTATTATATTTTAGTTTTAATTGATTTTTTATTAAAAGCAAATAAATTTAAATTATTTTAGATGAATAAGTAGATATTGAATTAATAAAATCGCAGTAATTAAAAAATACATTAGTGGTTTTGAAAACCAAATCCCAATCGAAAAACACCATAAATAATAGTCAAATGAGTGGAAAATTTCTATTCAATATGTTAACATTCAAAATTTTACTATTGTTAATTTGCATGAGTTTCATAAAGCCGGTAAATATTATTTTTCCAAGTGATTTTTAAATATGAGTTTTACAAAATTTTGGAATATGTGTATTTAAATCATCTTAAAATTTGTGGCAGTTTTTTTTTGCCATTTCCCGTATAAAAATCGATTACATATAAAGTGATCTGTTGGAATCTGAGTATATCAATTGTAACTGATTAGATCTATTATATCTGAGATTTGTCCCCGTTTCCGAAATCTGATCAAATACAATTATTGATCACATCTACTTTAATCTCGAAATTGGAATCAAATCTGGTATATAATAGATCTGATCAGAGTCAATCGATATAATTAGATCTTTAAAAAGATCAGTCAGATCTAATCAATTTAAACATGAGTTAATATGGGTTTCATCTTGTTTTATGCCACAAAATCTAAATTGATTTTTAAGTACCACTTATTTATATTTTTTTATTTTTTAACTTTTCCAGTCTCATGAATTGATTAAAATATCAAAAGTTCAATGTGTCGATCCTGTCAAATCATTTGATTATTTTAAATATTGTCGTTTGAAAGCCGTTAGACGTGATGTTACCGAAATGTCCTATCATTTTAAAATTCTAAAATTTCCAGTTACAAATTGTTTTGTTAAATTGAATATTTTACGTAAAACTTCTCGATTTATGCCATTTTTATTTAACAATATTACTTTGGATGCTTGCGCCTATATGCGTAATCGCAAGAAATATAAATTATTTGATTTTTTTTATCAATTCTTTATGAAAAATACAAATGTTAATCATACTTGTCCTTATAATGTAAGTGTAAAATTTTAAAATGTTAATTATTAAATATTTTATTTAAATTAATATAATTTTAGCATGATCTTATAATGGAACGTTATTCTATAACCCACGATCAAATGACAATACCTTGGCCAAATGGTGAATTTCAGGTGCAAACCATTTGGAGTGTTTATAATATAACTGTGGTAGAGCTTTATGTAAATATTTTGTTATCACAATTTAATAATGATTAAGAGAAGCAAATACAATATAAATGGGTTTGTAAATTTTGTAGTTATTCATTCGTAGATCGATTTTAAATCGATTAAGCGATGTCTGTCTGTTGAAATCATGTTTTCCAGTAGTAACGGCATTAAAACAATTTAAATGGTCCAAAACTTGTGTAATTTTCTAAATTAGATAAAGTTTAATTTCATACAAACAGAAAAATTAATTACCAACTGAATTTTTTAGTTGTATCAACTCAAAATTCGGTTGGTGTTACTCAAAGCAGCTTTGACAACCGAATTTTGTAGTTGTTTTAATCAAAAAACAGTTATATCAACAAAATTTTGTTATGACTATCGATATTCAATTGTGGCAACGTTTTTGTTTTTGTTTTCTACACATAGAGAAGATATATGATTGTCGCAACCATAATTTAAGAGCGTCATATAATGATTAAAGATTGTATCATAATATGTTTATAGCAATCATACAATTTGTGTAGCAATCATATTATGGACATAAATTTAGGATATATCATGATTACAGCAAAAATGTTTGGTTGCTACAAAACAAGTTATGATAAAATATTCAATCATAATATGACTCTCTTAAATTATGGTTGCCACAATCATGTCTCTTTTGTGCGTGTGTGTTTAATTATAAATACAGAAAAAATCAAATAATTCGGAAATGATTAAAAAAAACTCTAGAACATAGAAAAGTTCAAGAGAGTTTAAATTAAAAAAAAAGGAAAAGTGTATAAATAATATTATTTGATTTAAATTTTAATAAATTATTCTGATGAATTTTTAATAAAAGAAAAAATCGTTTTATTCCACCTTTAAAATATTATATTTTGAGTTAGTTTAATCTAGCTCGAGGTCATTATTTTCTTTATTAATAAAACTAAAATATTCTTGACAATTGAATCTGACTAATTCCGAAACATGTGTCGACTAACAAGGAGAGTCTCCATCAGCGACGTATCCAGGAATTTGAAAAGGGGGGGGCCCAACTCAAAATTTTTTTTTAATCACAATGTAAAATACTATTTTCTAGGACTACCCCTCCCCTCTGTCCAAAAAAATTTCTAGAAATTACAGCAAAATATACAGACAAATATACCAACAACATAAAAAATGCCTCAGAATTTTTGAATTTTTCTAGAGAATGAATGCCTCAGACTCAATTTTTAAACTTAAAAATTTGACACATCTCAGAATCTGAGAACATTTTTATAAAAAAAAATGTCTTAGAATTTGACTATTATCCTATTGTAAAATATGCCTTAGAATCGAAGATTTTTTTTATAATCAAATGTATCAGAGTCTGAGAACTTTGCTATAGAAAATATTCTGAAAATATTTTATACAAAAAATTTTTCAAAACCTTTGAAATTTTCTATATCGAAAATGTCTTTAAATCCTTAGATTCCGAGGTATTTTTTTTATAAAAACCGTTTCTAGAAACAATATGTAACCTAAAAGTAAAAAAGTTTTAAATACACTCAAAAAAAAGTGAACTAAAATATGGGTAAATTAACTTAGTTTTAAGAAAAAGAGGGAATAATTTGGCTCCAAAGATTTTTTTTCTTGGTTTTAGTTCATAATTTTCCCAAAAATAAGGAAAACAAAGTTAATTAATTTTAAGCCAATTTTAACTAGAAAATGGAAAAAATTATATTACACTTTAGTTCATTCACATTTTAAAACTGGAATGGGTCTCGACCTTGGACCCATGGTTTCGGACCCCATGGGTCCAGCCCCTTGTTAACTCAAGACCCCGGTATTTTAAGGTTCCCCATAGATTTTGACCCAAAATTTGTGTCCGTTTCGCTCTAACTTGCTTAGTTTTTGAGATACGGTAATAAGGTGTCTGATAGGGTCTTGAGAATCTTAAAAATTGGATAACTCAAAAACTATTAATCGGAAGGCTTTCGGGTATTTTGCGGAAGTGTTCTACGAGTCAAGAGATACAAAAATGCCGTTGGACCTTTTCTCGTGTTGGCAGTATTTACCGAGATATATGCATATATAAAATCTCGGGAATTTCAAATTTTAGATCTAAAATTAGGGTCTTGAGACCCCGACAGTTATGCAGAGCTAGGCTATTCCAAATTTTTCTTTGTAGTTTTTCTTTTGAAAATTTCGTCCGTTTCGCTCTATCTCGCTTAGTTTTCGAGATATCGCCATTTTGAATTTTTAACTAAATTCTAAGAAGTTATTTACTAAATTCTCAGAAGTTATTTACTTAATTCTCAGAAGTTATTAACTAAATTCTAAGAAGTACACTTCCTCAATCCAAAGAAGAGAAATACGATGATGTTTTTTTAGTAAATTTTAACTAAACTTGAACTAAATTGTTTTTTAAGAAATATGTCTTAAAAATAAAGATACGTTTCTTAGATTTATGGAAAATTTCTTTGGCAGTAAGAATTTTTTTCCTAATATTTAAAAATTCCATTTAAAGAAAACTATGAACTACTTATAAGTAAATGAACTAAACTTTTTTCCTCATAGTTAAGAAAATTTCTCATTTTTTAGTTAAATTTTACTAAATTTTAGGAAAATTCATGATAAATTTTTAAAGACATTTTTTTATTTTTTTTTTATTTTTTAAACAAGTATGTTTTTATTGTTATTTGTTATTTAATGTTTGGTGTTAATTCGAATTATTTTTAAACAATAAATTTTGTGTATTTTATGATTAGATCCCCTGAAGATGAGCAACGGAGTTGCCTCGAAATATTGGGTACAAAATAAAAATAATAAAAAAATTAAAAATTAAAATAGTTTTTTAATTTATAATAAACGACCTCAAGCTAAACTAAATACAAACCACGACATTTTTTCCTTAATTTTAGTTATGTCTTTTTTAGTGTATGTATTTGTTAAAACAAATACAGAAGAATTAGCCCTCCTGATTCAAAATTATCTTACCAAATATTTTAATCGTTTAAAATTTTTCTGATATTGGGGTTTGAAAATTCGAAACCGCTAATTTAGGCGTGGTGTTACTCTGTTATGTATTCGTAAGTTAGCGCGTTCCATTTCCGAGATATTCACTCTCACGTAAGAGCCATTATAAAGGACCTGATTCCAAACCTGCCAATTAAATTTTTGTAGAACATTTCGTTATCGAGATATTTGGACTTCAAAATTAATTAATTCTTTAGCGCATTTTATGGCTCTACTGTTACATATTATTGCCTTGGACTTAAGGACTGAATTTTTATAAAATGGAAATCTAGATTCCAAATACGTCAATAATTTTTTTATGTTGCTTTTGTAAATTCGTTTATGAAAATTTATCTTTATTTATTTACATAAAAAATAATCGAAGTTTTTTTTATTTTTTGTCAGTTTAAATATTGTTCTTAGTCATTATTAAATTTTCAAAACCGCGGTTTTTCAATTCAAACCCGATTTTTGAAAAAAGTGCTAGATTGAAAATTAAAAATTAATATGAAAATTTTTATTTAGAAAAAATATTTCAGCATATTAGAATTTTGTATATAAATAATATCTCAGAATCTGAGACTTTTAATGTAGAAAAAGTGACTTAGATCCTTAGGAGTTTGATTTTTTTATAGAAAAATTTTTTTATAATCCTGATGAAATAATTTTCATTAAATAAAACCATTATGATGTGTTTTCGATACATATTTTACAGATATTTCGATATAAATGACTTTTTAAAAACGAAAATTTACTCAAAATCAAGAGTTTTTATAAAAAAATATGTAAAACTTTTCATCAAAAACCAAAATATTTACAATACTAACAAAAAACTTATGTTTGTTACTTGTATCACGTGTTGAAGTGTTTACATTTTTTAAAATTTTCCAATCCAAAAGGGGGGGCCCGGGCCCCCTGGGCCCCCCCCCTGAATACGTCCATGGTCTCCATGGTGTCACCCTCCGATCTTTATGAAATTTGGATATGTTGTTCAGAAAGAAAATTAATTTGACACGTATTTTTTTTTAGCGGCCCAAACTCATTTTTAGTGGCGGGTCGATTTGTATGGGGGGAAATTAACCTTTTTCAGTTTTTTACGATTTACGCCTATTTATTCAAAATAAGTATGGGCATATTTGGTATCAGATTAAAGGTATTTAAAATACCTATCTCGTGATGCTAACAATGTGCCAAAAAAGTAAATATTTTTCGACTTATTAACAAAAATGTCCTAAAATTTTTGGCATTTTTGACAATATGACGAAAATTTGTGCATGTTTGGACACGCTGTTCACACACGAAGATAGGTTTTTCAAAGACCTTTCATTTGGTATGCAACATGACTAGGTTTCTTTGTATATTATAGGAGATAAATGCAAAAAAACTTAAAAATTACCTCTTCTTCCCCCCTCATTTCTACCCACTAAATATGTATTAGAGCCGCTAAAAAAATACGTGTCCCTTAATTTTTCCTCCTCTACAAAATAAAACCAATGGAGACCTTCCTTGTAAGTCTTAAAAAAATTATTAGCATAAATAAATTTAAAACATAAAAATTATTTTCTTGAAAATTATTCTATGAGATTACACTGTGTCACAAATTTTTAACAAAGTCGTGACCAAATGAATCTGACACCTAATATTTATGTAAATACAAACGCTGAATCCGAATATGAAGTCAGAATGGTCAAAAGTAGAACAGTTTTCGAGATATTTACGAAAAAATCGAGAAAATTACCGTTATTTGCTCTTTTCAACTTATTTTTTTTAAAACCAAACAATTAAATTTTTTAAAATTTTATCACTTAGAACGTTAGCTTATTTCAATACAAACATTTTGTGCCCAAAAGGATCCAGATCGGTGCAAAAATGACAAAGTTACAGTAGATTAATTAAATTATCCCACTTTTTGATTTTTTTTTAAAAACACAAGTAAATATACAAAGCTAAATGTTAGTAATGAAAAGTGGGTTAATTCACTAAATCTTCTGTAGCTTTGTCATTTTTGCACCAATCTGGGTCTTGTTGGGCGCAAAATGTTCGTATTGACATAAAATAATGACCTATGTAATAAAACAATATAATTTTTAATTGTTTGGTTTGAAAAAAATAACTTTAAAAGAGAAAAATTGCAAAAAATCATCAAATTTTATATGAAGTTTGAAACTTTGTCCACTGTAACTCTGTCATTTCTTGACTAATCTTCACAAGCGACCCATGGTTATTTTAGTAATTTTATTATCTTTCATTAAAAAAAAAGAAATAAATAAATCGGCGAATAGTTTGGAAGATATTTGCATTTAAGTGACATCGTCTTTTTTAAAAACACAAATAACGCTTATTTTCAAATATCTCGAAAACTGTTCTACTTTTGACCATTCTGACTTCATATTCGGATTCAGCGGACAATTGTACATAAAGATTAGGTGTCAGATACATTTGGTCAAAAAACTGTCACGTAGTGTTATCATAGTTTTAATTAGTAAAGTAAATAATGACCTCGAGCTAAAATAAACCTACTAAAAATGAAGTAGAAAAGTTAAATTCGACTTGGCCGAATCTATTTATACCCTCCACAATGCCCATTTTAAGTGATAGTAAATTTTCTAACGTAAAAAATTACAAACTTAATAAGAAATATTTTATTTTGTGTAAAAAACTTTTTTTAGTTATTTAAAAAAAAAAAAAAATAGTAATTTTTTTTGAGTGTAAAATTTTTTTTGTGTGTAAAATTTTTTTTGAGTGTAAAATTTTTTTCGAGTGTATTTATTTTTTTTTTCTGTAAAAGTATTTTTGAAAGACAAAAATACGTTGTAAAATATTTTTGTGACTTACCAATGTTTTTAAAACTTGTTTAATGGTTTTTAACACGTGAATTTAAGGTAAAGCTAATCTGAAATTCACGGATTTACTAATAACTTTTGAACCATTAGACCGATTTTGATGAAACTCAACACATACCAGACCAGGGGAACGAAAAATATATGTGCTAAGTTTCACTAGCCTCAGAATTTGTTTTGTCGTAAATTTGTCTTGTCTTCGCGAAAAACCCTTGCCCAAATTCACTCTTTTGCTTATAACTTTTGAACCACTGTATTGATTTTGCTGAAATGCAATACCAACCTGGCTAAGTAAATGACCAACATATATGCCAAACTTCAGCAGCCTCAATTAAGTCTTTCAAAAGTTAGCATGTTTTCAACAGACAGACGGACAGACTTAAAATCGATCGAGGATCATGAATTTATATCGGTCAAAATTATGATACGAAACCATAAATCTGGACGTGGGTCTTCAGATTTTTTTTATATTATGAACACAATTGCTCTATGGAGCCATTTAGACAGTCCCATTTACAGTTTAATTAAATTCCAAAAACTCGCGATTTTATTCGTGATTTTCATTTTTTAAAAATCACAAAAAATATGAAAAGTAGTGTAAATGCATTTGCATTTAGAATGCATTTTTTTAATGACACATTTTTTTTAAATTTTATTTTTAAAGAAGAGGACTTTAGCTTTTAATTTCAATTTCGATTATAAAAATCCGATATTTACTTAAGAAGTTATAGCTCTTTAAACATTTATTGAAAAACAATTTAGAAAACATTTAATTACAAAATTTTGCAAAGTGAAAAAATCTATCTTTTTTTAATTTTTGTATGGAAAAAAAGAGCAAAATTTGAAAAAAATATATTAAAAATAGAAGACCTTTGTGTTCCATGAAAATGATGACTGATAAAAACACTAAACATTAAATTTCAAATAGTTTCGCATTTTCCGAAACCAATTTTGACCATTTATTTAACTTTTTATGCCTAAATCCCAACACAAAATTATTCCTAAGTAAATTCATTCATATAAAGATAATTTTAATTCCTTTTGTTTACTTTTTTTGATAATCTGCAGCAATATTAACGGTGAAACGTACTTTTTTATCTATTATCCATGATGATTTAATAAAATAATACCCGACTGGCCAAGGAAAATTTAAAGCCAATTTATCGATGATCATGTTGTTTAAATATATGTCATGCTAAAATATTGAAAAAAAAAATTAAATTCTATGAAAAGCATTCAGAGTTTTTATTTTTGTTTTTGCATATGGGGCATTCCATGCCAAATCACTCACTTTTAGGCCCGACCCCCTTCGATTAATTTTATTTTTGGATATGTTTTAGTACGTATTAAATGCAACTTGCAGCCAAATTTTCAGCCATTTATACCAAGGTGGTGTTGAGTAATCAATTTTTCAAAATGGCGATTTTTTCCAAAAAATGAAAAAATTTAAATTTTCAATCAATTTTGACCAGTAAAAAATATAGATATTTTAAAAAAAGTTGGACAACATTTTGTTGGTATTTAAATGTAGTTTTAGAAAAAAAATGTGAAAAAATTATTCGAAGTAATTATCACTTATTTTTTGACGTTAAAAAATTAAAATCGACTTTTTGAAAAAGTCCGAAACCTTCGATTTTTTTTTAAAAATGTCAAAAAATTCTACTCTAAATTACGCAACTTTTAAGTCATAATTCGAGATGTGATCGTAATTCGTTCTATTTTTATTCAAATTTTGAAAATTGCACTTTTTTTTTTTTTGACTCTGGTTTATTTTATATGGTGCTCCAAAAAAAATAATTTGGTAAATATTGACCGTAACTTCCCCTAGATATATTAACTTGGGTGTAAAAATACGTCTCAGAAAATTTTAGGATGATCGGACATGGGTAAGGCGTGCCGCATCGGCTTTGAAGTTTGAAAATCGGATTACAAGGGAAAATATGCATTTTTTTCTGTTTTCTTAATTTTTTTGGTATTTTAAGTTAATTTTGAATTCAAATGGTTACAGAATTGAAATGTAGAGTAAAATGTCTCTCTATTAAGGTCATAAAAACCGAAATCGGTTTAAAATCAGCCAAGTTATTACAACTTCCCCAGGCATCTAACGTGTGGCAGACAACTTGATTAATCAATACAATCCGATTTTTAAAATTCATTGAAATTTTCTACTGTAATAACATTTTTTTATTCTTCAAGTTCAAATGTTATTAGATGACAAGTATTTTTCATATTGTGTTTTGCTAACATTTTTTAAATTAGTGCTAAAAATGCCTGCATTTTCCACACCCTTTTGAAATCTCTATTTTAAAAAAAAAAAAATTTTTTTTTGTTTTAAAATTTGGAAAAGTCAAAAAAATATTACACTGAAACATGAATAATGAAAAAATGTTATTACAGTAGAAAATTTCAATAAATTTAAAAAAAGGGCCTCGTATTTTTTAATCAAGTTGTATGGCACACGCTAGATGCCTGGGGAAGTTGTAATAACTTGGCTGATTTTCAACCGATTTTAGTTTTTAGTACCTTATTAGAAAGGCATTTTACTCCACATCATAATTCTGTAATCACTTGAATTAAAACTTAACTTAAAATACCAAAGAAATTGCGAAAACAGAAAAAAATTCATATTTTTCCTTGTAATCCGTTTTTTAAACTTCAAGGACCATGCTAAGCGCCTTACACATGTCCGATCGTCCCAAATTTTTGTGAGACGTATATTTACCTCCAAATGAATATATTTAGGGTAAGTTAGGGTCAGTATCTACCATTTTTTTTTTTTTTTGGAGCTCCATATAAAATAAATCAGAGCCAAAACATAAAAGGTGCAATTTTAAAAATTAAAAAAAAAATAGAAAGAATTGTGATCACATCTCGAGTTATGGCTTAAAAGTTGCATAATTTAGAGTAGAATTCTTTTAGTTTTTTACAAAAAAATCGAAGGTTTCGGACTTTTTCAAAAAGTCGATTTTAATTTTTAAACGTCAAAAAATAAGTGATAATTACTTCGAATAATTTTTTCACATTTTTTTTCTAAAACTACATTTAAATACCAACAAAACGTTGTCCAACTTTTTTTAAAATATCTATATTTTTTACTGGTCAAAATTGATTGAAAATTTAAATTTTTTCATTTTTTGGAAAAAATCGCCATTTTGAAAAATTGATTACTCAACACCACCTTGGTATAAAAGGCTGAAAATTTGGCTGCAAGTTGCATTTAATACGTACTAAAACATATCCAAAAATAAAATTAATCGAAGGGGGTCGGGCCTAAAAGTGAGTGATTTGGCATGGAATGCCCCATATATTATAATATAATATATACTGCATAATTATGCAAAAACTAATGACATTTTGCCAGATTTTTGCATAATTATGCAAACTTGTAGCAGAAACAAGCAAAAAAACTTAACAAAATATTAGTGTATATTTTGGATAATATATGCAAAAAAGTTATATAATCAAAATTTTATCAATTTTTTAATTTTTTTTCGCGTACACTCAAAGAAATTTATATGATTTTGTCGCCTAATGTAACATCATTAATATAAAAAGAGAGTCCCGAAATAGCAGCAAGTTCAGAACTTTTTCTGCAAAAAACTCATTTATATGTTTAGCAAAAGTATAAAAAAGCAAGTAAGTAAATTATAGTCGGTCAAACCGACCATACATTACCCTACACCAATATTTTCTGGAAATTGGGTCTCAAGTGCAAACATAGATCCGATTGGATGTATCTCTTGTAAGATCTGTTATTAGTGTAAAAACACACAAACGCAATTTGAGTGAAAAATGCTACTTTTTCTTGCCATTAGACCGATTTAACTGAATTTCGGTCAACATTTTTATATGGATACTAAGTCCAGAAATGTTCCAATTATAATCAGATTTGATTAGATTACCAAAGTCCACGTTTAACTCCTACAAAAATAAATAAACAAAATATATCCAATTTTCATGAATTTTGAGAGATTTATGTGAAAATTGGCAGGGTGATTTGTATGGGGACTACAAGAAGGAGTGATCCGATTTCTTTTAAATTTAAAATTATGATTTCTGAATAAGAAATACATTTACCTGTCAAATTTCGAAAATTTACCTATTAAAATACGGTTGTTAGGGTCATTTGACTCATATTTAAAGGGTACGTTTGGTATGGGGGCTAGGTCAAAACAAGGACCAATATTTTTTTAATAGTGTTTGTCCTTGAGTCAGAAGAAGCTTAAGTTTTAAATTTCTGAGAAATAGTTTAACAATTGCGACCTGTATCGTGCGCACAACGTTTACATGGACGGACGGACATCCGTAAATTGACTCAAAAAGTAATTCTGAGTCGCTCGGTATACTTGAAAGTGGGTCTAGGACCAATATTTTGGGTAGTTGCAGACATCAGCACAAAACCCATTACACCCTGTACTACAAAGTGGTGTTTTCCGATTTTAGAACATTGTTACTTTTTTCATTTTCTTAAGAAATTGTCCTAGAAACTTAAAATTTTGAATGTAAAATTATTCAGCGGAAAAACATTTTGGCGAGAGTACTTTTAAAAAGTACCGACTGTAAAGAAATAAAAAAAAATTTAACTGTGTTTTTTTTATTTCCTCAAATAAAGGTCCCAGAAACTTAATATTTGGAATGGAAGATTCACTAGAGGAAAAACATTCAGAAAAAGTAATTTTTGGAAATTTCGATTTTAAGGTGCAAAATGGAAAAAAGTGTACTTTGGAACTATTTCTATTAGAGATGGGCGTGTGAGTGAATTTTGACATATATATAGCAATTTTCAAACCACGCACGCTCACGCACGAGCATATTTTTTCTACTCAAACTCACTCACAATAACGTGAGTAAATTTAATAAAACTCACATGCACTCACAAATGCTTCACTTACACTCACGAAACTTTTATTTATACAAAGAAAACAATTTAAAAACTATAATTTTAAAAATCTAAAAAAATTTTAAGCAAAAATAACAGTTAAGTCAAATTTTATGATTTTTTCGGGACGAAAAATAAAGTTTAGCCAAATTTAAATTTTTTTTTTGCTTTTTGGAAATATGAAGAGAAACTAAATCACACAAACTTACGCAAAAAAATCTACTCACGCAAAAATCTTGCTCACGCAGACTCACTCATGAAATTTTTTCAACATTCACACTCAATCGTGTGAGTAAAATTGAGTTCAGTCACACTCACGCGTGATCACGCGTGAATCACGTGAATCATGCACTAGTCTGCTCATGTGCCCATTAGAGGTGTCCTTAAAAACGAAAATCACCTTTTTATACCTGGTAGGGTCCTATATTGTTCTTTAGTATCTAAAAATGAGTGAGCCAAAATTTGGGGACAATCGGCTAAAAATAACTCGTGCCGAAAATGGATTGAAATTTTGGGACATTCTTATAAGAACGAAAAACTCGTTTTTTCTAGTTTTTGGAAAAACATTGGTATTTGATATTTTTTGTTAAATTTTTTGTGAAATAATATGAAAATGGTACTAAATTACCTTTTCAAAACGACTAATAAAATTAAAATCGGATGAAAAATAAGCATTTTACGCATACATGCCCCAGACCATTGTATGGTTTTTAGAGCCAGAATTTCAAAATTTTAAAAATTTTTAGGCAAAAAAATAGTAAAAATTTAATTTTACTTTATGATCAAATTGAAAACATGTTTAAGATTAAAAATAGCAGATATGGTAGTCAAGCTTTTTTTTTATTTGGCGCGGGTAGTGATAAAATTTCCGCGGATTCCAAATAAAATGCGTTTTTCTACAATAATTAAGCAAATTTTTGAAAATTTGTGCTCTATTGTGCGGATCGAAGTGTAAAACGTAAATTCTGTAACTTTTGAGAAATCGCATATATGCAGATATTTTGTATTATAGAAATGTATAACGTCTCAAATTTGTCATTTCACCTCGACGAAAAGGGGTTAAAGATGCCCAAATTCTCAAAAAATTTACAGAATTTATGTATTTCACTTCGTATAATACAATACAGAAAATTGTTTCCCATATTTGCTAAATTATTTTAGAAAACTGATTTTCTTTGGAATCCGCGGAAATTATATCACTACCCACGCCAAATGAAAAAAAAGTTAAACTACCATATCTGTTAGTTTTTATCTATAACATGTATTAATATAATTATAAAGTAAAATTTATTTTTTTTTTATTTTTTTGCCTAATAATTTTGAAAATTTTCAAATTTTGGCTTTACAAACCATGCAATGGTCTGGGGCATGTATGCGTAAAATGCTTATTTTTTATCCGATTTGAATTTCTTTAAGCTTTTTGGAAAGGTAATTTATTACCATTTTCATATTACTTAACAAAAAAATCAACAAAAAATAGCATATACCAATATTTTTCAAAAAACTAGAAAAAACGTGTTTTTTCATCAGATAAGAGTGTCCCAAAACTTCAATCCATTTTCGGCACGAGTTATTTTTATCCGATTGTCTCCAAATTTTGGCTCACTCATTTTTAGATACAAAACTACAATTTAGGACCCTACCACGTTTTAAAAAGAGATTTTGAAAAATTACCTTAGTCGTTAGGACACCTTTAGTGCCCATCTCTAATTTCTATGTTTATACTGAAATAATGACACTTGAGTCTTGAAAATTTTAAATGTAGAAGCCTCAAGCGGAAGAAAAAAATCTTAAAAAGTACCTAGAAAAAAATTAGATTTTGGAGATAAAAAGGGTTAAAAATTAATCTTTGGGGCTTTTTTAATATCCTGAAATAATGGTTTAGCAGAGAAAACGTTTTGACGAAAGTACTTTTAAGACAGTTTAAAAAAAAGTGTACTTTAGTACTTTTTCTATCTCCTGAAATGTAGGACCTTTATTTTAGAAGAAAGTGTAGGTTCACCAAGCGGAAAAATATCCTGAAAAAAGTACTTCTCAAAAATTTAGAAAACCATTTTTTTAGAAAGTTCTGATTTAAGGATGGTAAAAAAGTGTATTTTGGTACTTTTTTATTTTCTAAAAGAATGGTCCTAGAAACTTAAAGTTTAGAAGAGAAAAAACCTTCATAAAAATGTTCCTTTTGAAAATTTTAATTTTGGAGGTTTAAAAAAGTTAAAAATTGTACTTTGGTACTTTTTCTATCTCTTGAAATAATGGTTCTAGAAACTTGAAATTTTTAATGGTAGAATTCAGCGTAAAAATCATAAGGATGAGAATGTGTTTAAAAATGTTTCAATTCAAGGAGTGCAAAAATGTGTAGGTTGGTACTTTTTGTGATATCATGAAATAATGGTCATAAAATTTGAAATTTAGAAAGTTGGATCCTCCAGGGGGAAAAAAAGTTTTCGAAACGACGTTTTGGAATTTCCGATTTTAATGGGGAATGGGTAAAAATGTTGCTTTGGTACTTTTTTTATCTCTTAAAAAATTGGTTCTATAAACTTTAGAGTGTTAAATCACTTAGCGGAAAAAAGTATTCCGACAAAAGTTACTACTAAAGTGTTCTTTGGCACTTTTTTGATCTTTCAGCAGAAAAAATTATTCTGAAAAAGGGCTAAAAAATTGTTATCTGATACTATTTCAATCTCATTAAATAATGACAGTAGAAACTTAAAATTTTAAACCATCGAAATTTTTTTTTTAGAAATTTTGATTCCAAATTGGTACTTTCTTTAAAACTATTGAAGGTATTCTTCCAGAATATCAAAATTTGACCAGTAGGCTTCTCCATTATGATAAAAATTTCTTTGAGTGTACTTAATTAGAAAATATTTTTTTTTTACTTACACTATAAGGACAGCTATGATTAATATTGGTATAAGGACCAAATATATCATAAATCATTGATAATGGTCTATACTTTTTACGATTGTTCATAAATTCACATGCATCCCAAGTGGTATTAAATGAAAATTTTGTAAGTGACTTAACAGCCATTTCCAATTGAAGCTGAACGTTCGTGACGGGAACTTGTAAAAGTCTAAGGATCAGGGAAAATTCATCCAAATTATCTTTATTTTTTTTCAAATCACATAAATCGAAACGTGAAAATTGTTCATCAATTGTTATACATTTTACATATTTCATTTTTATAATACAATTATGCTGTAAGAAATAAAAAAAAAAGATTCAAATTTGTTGTGCCAAGCGAATTTAGATTCAACTGAATGCTTCAGATGCGACAACTGTAATTTTTAGTTTCGATTACCAACAGTTTTTTTAAAGCAACAATAGATTTGTTGTTATAAACGAATTTCTGTTGTTAAAACTAATATTTTTTTGTTATAATCAAACAATTAAGTTGCTGCAACAGAAACATTCAGTCAGATCTTGCATTTCCACTAATCTTTGCGGTTTAAAATTGATTATACTCTAAAAAATTAGATCACTTTCCTGCAGCAAATTAGGTAAATTTCAAATTCTAAGTATTTGCTACTTTAAATTGTGTAAATTTCAATTAATTTTAAGTAAAATTACACAATTTGCGTTAATTTACCCAGTTTTTAGTAGAAAACTAATCTAGTTTTAATTATTCCCCAAATTCTTACACAATTTTTTAATTACCTCTTTAAAGAAATATATAAAAAATACTAAAAAAAATAATTTTCGGGCTGCCATTGTCAACTGAAGTAAAATAAATTTAAAACTAAATTCAAATAATCATTTATTTTATTTTATATGTGAATAACAGCCATCTTATTCATATTCAAATTTTAATAATAAATAAATTTATTTTTTTTTCAACAAATTAATTTTAATTTTGTACTTAAATGCTAAAATTTAGTTGTTTTAAATAATTCTAGAAAATTGTTTGAAATTTTCAAAAAAAATTATTGATTTATTGTAGATAAATATTTTTCAAAAACATTAAGTAAATAATTAAAAGTAGGATTATGGTTTTAATTACTCAATAATTACACTAATTAAGTTCAATCAAATGTTAACATCTGAATAGTGTAAAATAATTAATTAAAATTTTTTCTTTGTTTAAAGCTGATATTAATCTGACAGACATTAAGTGTGACAATCAAAAAGCGCTGAGGATGAAAGGGTGCACACTTTCGAAAGCTGTCGACATCTTCGCTTAGCAATCCACATTTGGCATTTCATTCATTCACATTATGGGGTATACTCATTTTGTCATTCCGTGTGTAACGCATCGAAATATCAGTCGGGGACCTCATAATGTATATGGGGCATTCCATGTCAAATCGGACACTTTGAAATTTTTTTTTTTAGATTTTCCTAATTTGTTAACAGTTTTTAGTACCCTTCGAAAACTCCTTCGTGGTAAATTTTCAGATTTTTTTGATGACCCGTTCAAAAGATATTGAATTTTGAAAAATTGGTAGTTTGCTCCTTTACTCAAACTTCTTTTAATCATAACTTCTTCAATAATGGTCCAAATTTCAAATTGTTTTTTTCAAAATTTTTGTTTTTTTACGTACTTTAAAAAAAAAATCCTAAACAATTTTTAAAAGCGATCTAGTATGCGCTTTTTAAGTTTTAAAATTTAAATCTCATTTTTGAAAATGTTTGTACTCTTCGATTTTTTTGAAATTTTTTTGTGTAAAACTTCTATCAATTCTACAAATTTTTTGCCCAGGATCGTGGGATAACGATTATTACTATTTTTCAAAATTTTTTGAAAAAATTTTATTGTAATTTTCCAATCTTAAAATCATTTCTACTGCTCCAATGGTGCGTCATAGAGGGGTCCTTTATAAGACCGACCCCCATTAATTTTTACGTCTTAACATTTCTTTGGAACAAACTAATACCCTATCTTCAATTTCTAAGGGGGCTCCCACACAAAACGACATTTTTAAAAATTTGTTCCAACTGCTCTACCTGCCCTAATAATGCCCTTAGAGCAACAAAATGTATGAACGACCCACAATATTTTTTTAGTCAAAACATTTTCTCTGAACACATCTACCCTCTATCTTTAACTGTTAAGGCGGTCCCCATACAATTTTTTTTATTTTTTGTAAATTTGTTTTATTTAATCAGCTTCTACCGGTCCAATGGTGCGTCCGAGAGGGGTCATTAGTGAGACCGACCCCCATTTATTTCTACCCTACAACATTTTTTCAAAATATACCTACGCCTTATCTCAACTCCCTAAGGTACTGAAAACTGTAAACAAATTGGGAAAATTAAAAAAAAAAGTTTTCCAAAGTGTCCGATTTCACATGGAATGCCCCATATATATTTTTGATTAGTTATCGATTCTAAGACAGTCCGTCCGATGCAGTCCAAATAAAAGAGCTAGACTCCCAAAACTTGGTACGAATATGTACTATGTTCCTAGGCAGGTTAAGTTCGCGTATGAGCAAAATCGGACCAGGGGGAAGTTTCCCCTTGAAGGACTTAACCAACCTCTGAAAAATACCATTTTTTTACATGATTTTTAGTGTTTTTGTTTAACAAATGCAACATTTTTATACTACAAGAAGTTCAAAGTCCTTCATTTGGACCAAGAGGATTAGAAAATGTCGTTTTTTTCGGACCGTCCCTCCCTCTGTGGGCGTGGATTAAACATTTTTTTTTAAATAATAATAAAATTTAATTTCGTTAGTGCAAGAAGCATAAGAATGAATTTTTAAACATATATTTCGAGATACCCCTACCTCCCCTCCCCAAAAAAAAAGAAAACGCCCCTGAATTTTTTTTTTGCATGTTGGAGGGTACAAAAGATTCGGCACAGGAGAATTTAACACTCTTACTTGTTTTTTACTCAACGACTTTTTTAAAATTTGCTCCAACCGCTCTAACTGCCCTAATAGTGCCCTTAGAGCAACGAAATGTATGACCGACCCACAATATTTTTTTAGTCCAAACATTTTCAAGTGAGCGCACCTACCCTCTATCTCTAATTGTTAAGGCGGTCCCCATACATTTTTTTTATTTTTTGTAAATTTGTTTTATTTAATCAGCTTCTACCGGTCCAATGGTGCGTCCGAGAGGGGTCATTTGTGAGACCGACCCCCATTTTTTTTACCCTACAACATTTTTTTAAAATATACCTACGCCATATCTCCACTCCCTAAATAGGCTCCCATACAAAATCCATTTTTATAAAATTTGCTCCAACTGTTATTTGTATGGGAGCCTACTTAGGGAGTGGAGATAGGGCCTAGGTAAGTTTTAAGAAAATGTTGTAGGGTACAAATAAATGGGGGTCGGTCTCACTAATGACCCCTCTCGGACGCACCATTGGACCGGTAGAAGCTGATTAAATAAAACAAATTTACAAAATATAAAAAACATTGTATGGGGACTGCCTTAACAGTTAAAGATAGAGGATAGGTGTGTTCAGAGAAAATGTTTGGACTAAAAAAATATTGTGGGTCGGTCATACATTTTGTTGCTCTAAGGGCACTATTAGGGCAGTTAGAGCGGTTGGAGCAAATTAAAAAAAAAATCGTTTTGTGTGGGAGCCCTCTTAGAAATTGGAGATATGGTATTAGTTTGTTTCAAAGAAATGTTAAGACGTAAAAATTAATGGGGGTCGGTCTTATAAATGACCCCTCTATGACGCACCATTGGAGCAGTAGTAGTTGATTTTAAGATTGGAAAATTACAATAAAATTTTTTCAAAAAATTTTAAAAAATAGTAATAATCGCTATTCCACGATCCTCCTGGACAAAAAATTTGTAGAATCGATAGAAGTTTTATTAAAAAAAATTTCAAAAAAATCGTAGAGTACAAACATTTTCAAAAATGAGATTTAAATTTTAAAACTTAAAAATCGCATACTAGACCATTTTTAAGAATTTTTTCGGATTTTTTTTTACAAAGTACGTAAAAAAACAAAAATTTGCAATTTGGACCATTATTGAAAATGTTATGAGTAAAAGAAGTTTGAGTAAAGGAACAAACTACCAATTTTTAAAAATTCGATATCCTTTGAACGGGACATCAAAAAAATCTAAAAATTTTTCGCGAAGGAGTTTTCGAAGGGTACTAAAAACTGCCAACAAATTGGGAAAATCTAAAAAAAAATTATTCAAAGTGTCCGATTTGGCATGGAATGCCCCATATACAGTATTGATCAGTGATCGATTTTAAGACAATCTAGCGATGTTCGTCTATCTGTTCGTCTGTGGAAATGGTGATCACGGCCAAAGTATTAAACAGATATGACTAAGACTTAGCTCATTTAATTGATGTTGCCCTAAGTAGTTTGGTATTTCATTTGAGCGAAATCGGTTCAGAGGTTCAGAAGTTATGAAAGAAAATGTAAGGACACCTCGAAAATTTTAGTGCATTCAACATAACCTAAAAATACAAAATGCTTTAATTCGGCTGCTGGTTGATACATGTGAACATAATTGATCACCGAATGGTATTTAAAAAAGTAAAAACATATTTTATTACAAAAAAAAAAAATTTCGCCGATATTTTTTTTTCACCAAAAATTTTTTTTTAAAAATTTTTTTTTTTTGTTTTTTATTTTTTTCAAATAAACTTTTTTTTACATTGTGGAGGGTATCAATACATTCGGCAAGGTCGAATTTAACTTTTTTACTTGTTTTTTAATCAAACATCTTTTGCCTCAACATATTTTAACCCCAGAGGAATAACAAGTGAGTGTTCAAAATTCGGCTGTGCCGAAACTTTTTATATTATAAAATAAATTTAATGTCAGAAGAAGTTCATGGTCATTGTCATGAGTATTTAAAAACAATGTTTGCACATACCACTTATTTTTTTTTAATTAAAATTAT
The DNA here is from genome assembly GCA_963921195.1 of Pegoplata infirma. NCBI lineage: Eukaryota > Metazoa > Arthropoda > Insecta > Diptera > Anthomyiidae > Pegoplata > Pegoplata infirma. The sequence continues at coordinate 230,723,835 of OY992538.1, read as the reverse complement.
TAAAATCACTTGGAAAATTCCAATAATTTTGTTTAAAGTATAAAATAAATTCATTATTAATCCAAACATTATAAACGTTACAATGTTGTCGAATAAATTTTTATATTTATTAATTATTTATATATTTTTATACAAACAGGTAGGAATGGTGAAATTCTAAACCCTTTCTTCGTCCTTCTTTTATAACAATATTAAATTATTTATTTCAGTATTCTTGCTATTTGTTATTAAAAGAAATTTATTGTACTTCATTGGATACAAATTTCTCACGTTTCGATTTTTGTGAATTCAAAACTAAAAATACAAGTGAAAAAGAATTTTCATTTATACTTCGATTGTTGCAAGTTCCCGTAACAAATTGTGATTTTAATCTTGAATTTAGTGTTTCACCTGCATTGGGTTTTCCGCTAGTGTTTAATTCTACCTGGAATGCATGCGAATTTATGAATAATCGTAAAAAGTACAAAGCTTTAAGTCTATTTTATGGATTAATCGGCAAATATACAAATATTAATCATAGCTGTCCCTATAATGTAAGTTAATAAGAAATCCATATTATTTTAAATATTTTATTTTTTTATTAAAAATATATTATGATTTTTATTAAGCATGATATTCATGTAACTGGTCTCGGAGCAAAACAATTAGATATCCCTTTTCCCTGGCCAGGTGGTGAGTATATGTTTAAAACATCATGGATTGTTGATGGCAAAAATCGTGTTATTGTCGGTGGTATTGTAAAACATGAAAAACCATTGGAAAATCAGTATAAGATAATTAAAAAAAGTAAAAAAAATTGATATTAAAATTGTAAAAAAAAAAATAATAATTATGCAAAGTCTAAGGCAGTTAATTTTTTAGTGAATTTAATTAAAAAAATTAAAAAATTTTGTAATATTCAAAAATAACATCACCCGAGTAAAAAAGTTTTTATATGATTATATATAATTTGATAAAATTATATCAAATTATATATAATTTTATAAAATTTGATAAAATTTTATCAAATTATATATAATTTGATATAATTTTATATAATCCTGTACATAAATTATATATAACTTTATTAAATTATATATAATTTTATATAATTTTTTGGAGAACTTTACCTCTATATATAATTCTATATGATTATATATAATTTAATATAATTTTTTCAAATTATATATAATTATATAAAAAAGTTTTTTACTCGGGCAGTTAATTTTGAAATTCATTTATTACGTTTAGAAAGTGTTATTTTCAAAAGTTTCAATATTGCTTAATTTTTTGAATTGACTTAATTAAAAAATTAATTGTCTAGATTTATTAGTTTCAATACTGCTTAATTTTTTGAATTGACTTAATTAAAAAATTAATTGTCTAGATTTATTATTTAATAAAAATCTTAATCACTAGTTTTTTTCCGTTTTGGTGTTAGTTATTACTTATACAATCACAGTGTTAAATAAGTTGTATTTTTAAGATAATTTTATATTAATAAATAAAAACTTAAAAAAAATATCAAGACTCAAAAATTTTTTTTTACAAAAATAAAAATTTTCGACCCGAAATTGACTTTTTTCATTAAAAAGTTAGTTTTGATTAATTTTTAATAAAAAAAATAATTTTCTTGAAAATTATGCTATGAGAATATCATGGTTTTAATTAGTAAAGAAAATAATGACCTCGAGCCAGAATAAACATCCTCAAAATATAATATTTTAAAGGTCGAATAAAACAATTTTTATTGTTTAATAAAAATTAATCAGAATTTGAACATAATGGTTGGCACGCTATAGTGATGAATAGGGCAAGTACTTTCATGCATCTAAAAATAGAAAATATGTGCCTATAATATCCCAGCAAAAAATAAGGGAAGTAGTCCAAATCAAACCACTTCTGAAGTACTCCAAAAAAAGCAGTTAACCCCTGATTTATTACACTGTGCAACAAATTTTGGGTCATCGCATTGAGCCTCAATGCCTTCAACGCCATATGAAAGTAGACCATCAAGTGGACAAAATCACCAAAGGGTTTTGCAAAGTCAGTTCGGATTTCTTTTTTATAGCCCACTGAAGTTTTCATTTTTTTGTCAAAGGAGTTTGGAAAACGCCAAAAATACTACAATAAAAACACATCTGAGCTTCAAAATATGATTTGATGTCTTCAGTAAAATTTTATGGCGGTTCTTTTCTTAGAACATTTTAACCCTCTAACTGCCATTTTAAGGGGTCATTTTAGTCCTTTTTCAAAAACTAAATACAGAAGTCTAATAAAACGTCCATTTAGAGAGTTAAAATGTTCTACAAATATTTTCCTCATAAAATTTCACTAGGGGTTGTCAAATGTTCAAAGTTTGTGCGACATGCGCAAAATGCTTAAAAAGGGTCAATTATAAATAATCAATGTCTGTTATTTTATTTTTACCAAAGCAGTGTTTTAAAATATCGACAAAAAACAGTGCAAATATACTTTTGAGCTAAAAATGATGTTTTGATGTGTTTTATAAAATTTTATGATGATTCTTTTCTTTGACCAAATTAACCCTCTAACTCCCGTTTTAAAGGGTAATTTTTGTCCTTTTTTAAAAGAAATACAAAAAAGTCTATGAAAAAAAGGCAGTTAGAGGGTTAAAATGTTTTACAAATATTTTCTGCATCAAATTTTACTTGAGCACGTCTAAGACAGAAAGTTAGTCCAGCATATAGAAAATGCTTTAACATTTTAAAGTATTCAAATTTTTTTTTTATATTTTTTTGGGCCGAAATATAAAAAAAAAAAAACAAATAAAAAAGTTAAATTCGACTTTGTCGAATGTATTGATACCCTCCACAATGTAAAAAAGTTTATTTGCAAAAAAAAAAATAAAATTAAAAAAAAATCCGCGAAAAATTTTTTTGGTAAAAAAAACTTCAACGAAAATGTTTTTTTTTTTAAATATGTTTGTACTTATTTAAATACCATTCGGCGATCAATTCTGTTCACATGTGTCAACCAGCAACCGAATTAAAGCATTTTGTGTTTTTAGGTTATATCGGGCCCTTTTTTTGACTCAAAAGAAAGCTTAGGTCTTTTCTCCACCTAATTCTTCTTCGTCCTTAAATATATTTTTGCTCCACCAAAAAATTTCCGCTAGAACGGCATCACGCGACATTTTCCCAAGATATCTGAAATGGTGATCACGACCAAAGTATTAAACAGATAAAACAGATATATAAGACTTAGCATATTTACTTGTTGTTGCCCTAAGTAGTTTGGTATTGCATTTGAGCGAAATCTTGTTGTTGCCCTAAGTATTTGGTATTGCATTTGAGCGAAATCGGTTCAGTGGTTCAAAAGTTATGAACGAAAATGTAAGAACACCTCGAAAATTGTAGTACATTCAACATAGCCTAAAACACAAAATGCTTAAATTTGGCTGCTGGTTGACACATGTGAACAGAATTGATCACCGAATGGAATTTAGATAAGTACATACATATTTGTTTACAAAAATAACACTTGCGTCAATTTTTTTTTACCAAAAATTTTTTTCGCGGATTTTTTTTTTTTAATTTTTTTTTTTGTTTTGCAAATAAACTTTTTTACATTGTGGAGGGTATCAATACATTCGACAAAGTCGAATTTAACTTTATTATTTGTTTTTTTTTTATATTTCGCCCCAAAAAAAATATAAAAAAAAAAATTTTAATACTTTAAAATGTTAAAGCATTTTCTATATGCTGGACTATCTTTCTGTCTTAGACGTGCCCAAGTAAAATTTGATGCAGAAAATATTTGTAAAACATTTTAACCCTCTAACTGCCTTTTTTTCATAGACTTTTTTGTATTTGTTTTAAAAAAGGACGAAAATGACCCTTCAAAACGGGAGCTAGAATGTTAATTTGGTCAAAGAAAAGAATCATCATAAAATTTTATAAAACACATCAGAACATAATTTTTAGCTTAAAAGTATATTTGCACTGTTTTTTGTCGATATTTTTTTACACTGCTTTGGTAAAAAAAAATAACGGACATTGATTATTTATAATTGACCCTTTTTAAGCATTTTGCGCATGTCGCACAAACTTTGAACATTTGACAACCCCTAGTGAAATTTTATGAGGAAAATATTTGTAGAACATTTTAACCCTCTAAATGGACGTTTTATTAGACTTCTGTACTTAGATTTTGAAAAAGGACTGAAATGACCCCTTAAAATGGCAGCTAGAGGGTTAAAATGTTCTAAGAAAAGAACCGCCTTAAAATTTCACTGAAGACATCAAATCATATTTTAAAGCTCAGATGTGTTCTTATTATAGTATTTTTGACGTTTTCTAAACGCCGTTGATAAAAATATAAAAACTTCAGTGGGCTATAAAAAAGAAATCCGAACTGACTTTGCAAAACCCTTTGGTGATTTTGTTCACTTGATGGTCTACTTTCATATGGCGTTGAAGCCATTGAGGCTCATTTTTCTTGTTGCACAGTGTTATTCAAATGAAGATACTTTTAAACAACTTCCAAAAATTGATATATAATGTCATAAATTATGGCTTGCACCACTTCCAAATATAGACATTAGTATGCACTTCCTCACTAAAGAAATCTCCACTTTAAAACTTCATTAAAAAATTTGGAAATTATCAATAATTATTTAATAAATATTGGTTATTTTACAAATGCTTTATATTTAAAAATTACATGAAATAATTCCATTAAGGAATGTATTTATAAATTATATTAAGCTTCTTACGTATAGTAAGGAAATATCATGAAAATTCAGAATATTAGGTTTGATTTTTGTTTTCTATAGCTTTTTCCTACAGCTTTTTTTTTGGTAATATCCAAGTTTATGACTATTATAAACTCGGTTTTAGCAATAGCACTGTTTTCGCATAACCGTATATACGCCCACCTATACAAATTTTAAACTATCCACGCTTATTTTTAACTTGTATAATTATTGGCATTAAATTTAAGTTTCGATAAAAAGTTCGCATTTGAAAATAAAATGTTTTTTTCCGTGTTTGCTTAAATAAACTTTGACATTCAACAAAAGTGGTGCCAAAAAAATTAAAAATTTTAGTGTTAAAATATAAACGTTTACGCGAAAACAGGGCTAATGTTTCTTGCTATCAAAAACTATGGTTAAACGAATCATAAAACAATGTTTCAACTAAACCGTGTTTTACCATAGCAATGCGAATGTGCTATAATCCTGAAAAACGAGTTGAAACAACTACTTACTTGCTGCGACATCTATATGAAAATGTAATGAGATATTCAGTAGATATTCACTACTCCAGAAGCAGTAGAAGTCCTTTTTATCATTGTTCTAAGTAATGCTTTTTTTTGCTGGGATGCATCTAAAAATCCAAAATATGCACTTAAAATTTAAAAAATATGCATTTAAAAATAATTGTTTTAACAAAAAAAAAAAAATAGGTTTGTTAACATAAAGTAGGGTTTTTTCAAATATTTGATGTCCTCTGCAATTTGTTTAAAAAAGTTTTTAGTACTGGAAACCACTTTTAATTTGTAAAATACCTTGTTCTATAGACACATTTTGTGATGTGTCTATAAGACAAAATTTTCCGTTCCAAAGATTCGATTCTAGAGAGAATCATATTACACTGCAACCGATTCTACTTAATATTCCAGAATCGATGATTTTAAATTTCTGGGGCGCAAAAAAAAATTATAAAAATTAAAAAAAAAAAAAAATATTTTAGATTAAAAACTTTTTTTTAGTAATTTTTGTAAAAAAAAAATTGAGTGAATTTTTTTTTTGAGTTTATAAAAAAAGTCTAGCTAAATTTTCCGTTTAAAACAATTGGTTCCAGAAGCCATTGGTTCCAGAAGCCATTTAAAATTTTAACATGGGAAAAAATTCTCAGAATTTGAAAGCTTTATTAAATGAATCCAATTTCTGCAATAAATGTCTCAGAATATCATTCCTATGAGAAAAAATAATTTTTCTACAAAAAATAGTTGATAGAAATTGTTTTTTTTTTCTAAGGTTTAACCGAGTTTGAAAAAAATTGTGATAATAATTAAAAAAAGTGCAATTTATATGAAAATATGCATAAATATGCATTTATACCAAAATATGCAAAAATATGCAATTACAAATCGATGCCATTTTATTGCAAATTTCTTGATTCCGATAGATATTTAGTTTGTTGTATGATTAAAGTGACGAGTAAAAACATGCATTTTCATGAAAGTACTTTCATTAGTGATGAATAACCCTAATATGGTATTATTACACTCACAACAACAAATAACATATTGTTGTAGTCCAATGGACTATCATATGTAAAAATGTTTTAAATATTTTTGTTGGTTATTGACAATCGTTGCCTTACTAGTATAGTACAATTTCTTCGTCTTTCAAATTCCCATTGTGGATAGAGTCGAATATGTATTAATATTTTAGTTGGTGCACAAACGATTTGTCATTAGACTCGTTTGATACTTTGTAGTAAATGGTTTCTATTTTTGCTAAATAATCTTGACAATGGAATCTGACAAACTCCGAAACATGTCTTGATTACGTCTTGCAAAAATTACCAACATAAATAAATTTAAAAAAAAAAATTTTTTTTTGAAAATTATGCTATGAGAATATCATGGTTTTAATTAGTAAAGAAAATAATGACCTCGAGCCAGAATAAACATCCTCAAAATATAATATTTTAAAGGTAGTATTAAACAATTTTTATTGTTTAATAAAAATTAATCAGAATAACACTTGTTATATTTGACACTTAAAATATATTTTGAGTATGTTTTATCCTAGCTCGAGGTTATTATTTCCTTTACTAATTAAAACTATACTATTCTCAAAGAATAATTTACATGAAAATTACTTTTCTGTTTAAAATTTTTTTAGACAACACATGTTTCGGAATTGGTCAGATTTCATTGTCAAGACTATTAAGCAAATATAAAAACCCAATACTTCAACAAGCAAGAGAATTTAAATGACAAATCGGAATTTTAATGACAAATCATTATAATAATAATTTTGATCAAATGATAATTCTTTTACCCTCCACTCAAGTAATAGAGGGTATATATTAGTTTGTCATTCCGTTTGTAATACCTCGAAGTATTGGTATAAGACCTCATAAAGTATATATGGGGCATTCCATGTCAAATCGGACACTTTGAAAAATTTTTTTTTAGATTTTCCCAATTTGTTTACAGTTTTTAGTACCTCTCTAAAACTCCTTTGTGGTAAACTTTCAGATTTTTTTGATGACCCGTTCAAAAGATATCGAATTTTAAAAAATTGGTATATTGTTCCTTTACTCAAACTTCTTTTACTCATAACTTCTTCAGTAATGGTCCAAATTTAAATTTTTTTTTTCAAAATTTTTGTTTTTTTACGTACTTTTTAAAAAGAAATCCCAAAAAATTCTTAAAAGCGCTCTAGTATGCGATTTTTAAGTTTTAAAATTTAAATCTCATTTTTGAAAATGTTTGTACTCTTCGATTTTTTTGAAATTTTTTTGTGTAAAACTTCTATCAATTCTACAAATTTTTTGCACAGGAGGATCGTGGAATAACGATTATTACTATTTTTTTTAAATTTTTTGAAAAAAATTTAATGTAATTATCCAATCTTAAAATCATTTCTGCTGCTCCAATGGTGCGTCATAGAGGGGTCATTTATAAGACCGACCCCCATTAAATTTTACGTCTTAACATTTCTTTGGAACAAACTAATACCCTATCTCCAATTTCTAAGGGGGTCCCACACAAAACGATATTTTCAAAAATTTGCTCCAACCGCTCTAACTGCCCTAATCGTGCCCTTAGAGCAACACAATGTATGACCGAGCCACAATATTTTTTTAGTTCAAACATTTTCTCTGAACACACCTACCCTTTATCTCTAATTGTTAAGTCGGTCCCCGTACAATTTTTTTTTATTTTTGTAAATTTGTTTTATTTAATCAGCTTCTACCGGTCCAATGGTGCGTCCGAGAGGGGTCATTAGTGAGACCGACCCCCATTTATTTTTACCCTACAACATTTTTTAAAACATACCTACGCCCTATCTCCACTCCCTAAGTAGGCTTCCATTCAAAATTACATTTTTATAAAATTTGCTCCAACTGTTATTTGTATGGGAGCCTACTTATGGAATGGAGATAGGCCAAAGGTATGTTTTAAAAAAATGTTGCATGGTAAAAATAAATGGGGGGTCGGTCTCACTAATGACCCCTCTCGGTGGCACCATTGGACCGGTAGAAGTTGATTAAATAAAACAAATTTACAAAAATTGTATGGGGACCGCCTTAACAGTTAAAGATAGAGGGTAGGTGTGTTCAGAGAAAATGTTTGGACTAAAAAAATATTGTGGATCGGTTATACATTTTGTTGCTCTAAGGGCAGTTAGAGCAGATGGAGCAAATTTTAAAAATGTCGTTTTGTGTGGGAGCCCCCTTAGAAATTGGAGATAGTGTATCAGTTTGTTCCAAAGAAACGTCAAGACAAAAAAATTAATGGTGTAGGTCTTATAAAGGACCCCTCTATGAGCAGTAGAAATGATTTTAAGATTGGAAAATTACAATAATTTTTTTCAAAAAATTTTAAAAAATAGTAATAATCGTTATCCCACCATCCTCCTTGGCAAAAAATTTGTAGAATCGATAGAAGTTTTACACAAAAAAATTTCCAAAAAATCGAAGAGTAAAAACATTTTCAAAAATGAGATTTAAATTTTAAAACTTAAAAATCGCATACCAGAGTGCTTTTAAGAATTATTTTTAAAAAGTACGAAAAAAAAAACAAAAATTTTGAAAAATTGAAATTTGGGCCATTATTAAAGAAGTTATGAGTAAAAGAAGTTTGGGTAAAGCAACAAACTACCAATTTTTAAAAATTAAATATCTTTTAAATGGGTCATCAAAAAAATCTGAAAATTTACCACGAAGGAGTTTTCGAAGAGTACTAAAAACTGTAAACAAATCGGTAAAATCTAAAAAAAAAATTTTCAAAGTGTCCGATTTGATATGGAATGCCCCATATAAATATATTCATGATCCTCGATCGATTTTAAGACGATCTAGCAATGCCCGTCCGTCCGTCTGTCTGTTGAAAACACGCTAACGTTTGAAAGACTTTACGGAGGTTTCTAAAGTTTGGCGTATATGTTGGGCATTGCAATCCAATAAAATCGTTTCAGTGGTTCAAAAGTTATGAGCAAAAGACTGAATTTCGGTAAGGGGTTTTCGTGAATTTACGAGATAAAAAAACACATTCGAACGTAAATTCTGAGGATGCTGAAGCTTAGCATATATATTTGTCGTTCCTCTGGGCTTCGTATTGAATTTCAGCCAAATCAGTCCAGTGCTTCAAAAGTTATTAGCAAAACTGTGAATTTCAGATTAGTTTCACCTTAAATTCACATGTTGAAAACCCGTTAAACATGTTTTAAAAACATTGGTAAGTCACAAAAATATTCTACAACGTTTTTTGTCACTCAAAAATATTTTTACAATAAAAAAAAAATACACTCGAAAAAAATTTTAAGCCCAAAAAAAATTTTACACTCAAAAAAAAATTTAGTAAATTTTTTTTTTGTCAAAATTTACTTAAAAAAAAAATTTTACACAAAATAAAAATATTATTTTTTCACGTTAGAAAATTTACTATCACCTAAAAAGGGCATTGTGGAGGGTATTCATAGATTCGGCAAGTCAAATTTAACTTTTCTACTTGTTAAATTTGAGATTGGGCAGCTAAAAAAAAACAGGTACCTCCTATTATTGTTCCCTCATTCCCATATGCAAATTTCAGGGCAGACGTTGGGTACCCACTGAAATACTTCCCTTGTAAGTCTTGCAAAAATTACCAACAAAAAATAAATTTTTAGCAGAAGAATAATTTTTTCGAAAATTTTTCTATGAAAATATTTTAGTTTTAACTTGTAAAGGAAAAAATGACTTTGAGCTAGAATAAACCTACTCAAAATATAATATTTGAAAAATATTTTACAAATGGGTGAAATCAAAAAATGTCAGTGTTTTTGAGCCAAAATTGTACAAACAAAAAATTTTAATTTTTGGTGAATTTTTTTATTAAAATCGATATGTTACATCACTACTAATATAACTATAAAAAATCTCTTCTACAAATTGTTTCAAACAAATTTTACCGACAATTTTATGTTTTTTTTGGTGACGGAGTTTACATTCACCGTAGAAAAATACATTAAATTTTTTGAATTTTTTTTTAAAACATTTTATTGTAATTTAAAAAACTTATTTATGTAATTACTAACAATTTTTGTAATTAGGATTTTTTTCTTGTTTTTGTTATTAAAGATTTTACAATTATTTTTTTTTTAACAGGATTTTTCTAAGGAAATGTAAAATAAATTTATTATTATATCTGTTAAAATGAGTTTTTTTATTTTTTGAATAACTAGTGTTAATATTTGCATCGGTTTTAAGAACTACATAAAGCTTTTTATTGCTATCTGCAAAAAAAAAAAAAAAGTTGACGGAGTTTACAGAGACGGAGTTTACATTTCGTCACTTTTTGTCCTTTTTTTCAAAAACTATTTGTCGGAAATTGGTTTCCGAAAAAAAATCATTAGATGTCAACTAGATACGTCAAAATATGACGATATTTCAGATACACGCTAAGTAGTTTTGTTGTAAACGTGGAGACGGAGTTTACAGCATTTTTCGCTTTTTCATTTATGATTTAGCTTTTCATACCGGGAAATTAATATGCAATGAAAAAACTTGAAACCAATGATGCACAATGATACTTTATAGCCTCGCGTTTAATAAATGGGGCAATAACATATAATTTTTCTAAACATAATACGTCAAAAACAACAAAATTGTCGGGTTCCACAATGCCTAAAAAAAGTGTCGAAAAATCGTTACACAATTGAAGCCGTGTTTGCATGGGTAAAAGAGATAGTTATGAGTATATAAAAAATTTTTTTAAGAACGTCAACATTACCTCTTTAAAAATGTAGTCAATTATTAAGCTCTTGGCTTATTGGTTTTTAAGTTATAACCGGTTAAAGTTTAAAAACTGAAATGGTTATTGGCGACGGAGTTTACATTTGGCCTACAAAAATGAAAATATCTTGTTTAAAATAGCTTATTAATATCCAGAATGATGTTAGTTATGTACAACGGCAATGTATATGACGTTGTACAAAAGAAAATATGCGAATACTTTAACCAATGTATGAGATATTACACGATTACATGGTTTGGTTGACATTTTTTGATTTCACCCAAATATATAATCCTCTAAAGCAGTGATGGGCATTTTTGTAATTCCTATTCCCGCAGGAATAGGCTAAAAAATGCTGCTTATGCGCTGTCGACACACGTACACTTTAAAATTCTGTTGCTTGAGCAAATTTGTTGACTTTTCGCTTGCTACTACCCTCACAAGCATAATTGTTATAGTATGTGTGAGCGCACCACTGCTCTAAAGCAGTAGTTTTAAAAGTAAACAGGGGTCCTCGACCAATGTTTTTGAATTCGTTTTGCTTGTTATTTTGCTTTTGTAAGTTAAAATTTTGCGCACGGGAACAAAATTGGCAGGCATTTTTACCTAAATTTTTTTAACTAAAACATTTTTTTGACTCAAAAATTTGTTTACTCATACTTTTTCCCGAAAAAAGAGAGTGTTAATTTTGACTGTGTCGAATCTTTTTATATTATCAAAAAAATTTTGTGCCAGAAGAAGTTCATGGTCATGCACTTGTATCAAGGTTATTACTAAATGTCGTTGCCATGAATTTTAAAATTAATATATTTGCAAATATCACTTGTATTTAAGTTAAATGATTAAAAACACTTTGAAAATTTCTAAAAATTAATTCATTATTGATCCAGACATTATAAACGTTACAATGTTGTCGAATAAATTTTTATATTTAATAATTATTTTCATATTTTTATACAAACAGGTGGGTATTAAGAAATTCTAAAACTTTTCGTCCTTAAAAAAAAAAAAAACAAATTATCTTTTACAGTATTATTGCTTATTTTTATTAAAAAAAGTTTATTGTACTTCATTGGATAAAAATTTTTCACGTTTCGATTTGTGTGAATTTAAAACTAAAAATAAAAGTGAAAAAGAATTTTCCTTTATACTACGAATGTTGAAAGTTCCTGTAACAAATTGTTATTTGAATATTGAAATAAATATGACATCTGCCTGGAAATTTCCGCTGGTGTTTAATTCGACCTGGAATGCATGTGAATTTATGAAAAATCGTAAAAAGTACAAAGCTTTAAGTTTATTTTATAGTTTAATCGATAAACACACAAATATAAATCATAGCTGTCCCTATAATGTAAGTGATTACTAAATCCGTTTTATTTTTTAAATATTTTATTAATTAATATTTATTTTATTAAGCATGATATTTATGTAACTGGTTACGGTGAAAAACAATTAGATTTTCCTTTTCCCTGGCCTAGTGGTGAGTACATGTTTAAAACATCCTGGATTATTGATGGCAAAAATCGTTTAATTGTTGGTGGTACAATACTGCATGAACAACAATTAAGGAATCAGTATAAAACATTTACAAAACGTAAAAGGAATTGATATTAGAATTTACAAAAAAAATAATAATTATACAAAATTTTAGGCAATTAATTTTTTTATGAGAAAAAAAGTATAAAATTATCGACATTGCAATTCTAAAATAATTTTCAAATCTACTTTGCTAAAAAAGTTGCAATATTGTTTAATTTTTTAATTAAATCAAGTAAACAAATAATTGACTATGAATAATTGAATTAATTAAAATATTAATTGGCTATAACATTTTTATCAACAAAATTTAAATCATATGTTTTTAAATAATCTTACGCATTTTATGCAATAGTATATAATTATGTAAAAGAATTGGTTTTGGAAAATTTACTGTATAAATATAAAATAAATATATATGGGGCATTCCATGTCAAATAGGGCATTTTGAATTTTTTTTTTTAGATTTTTCCAATTTTTCAACCCTTTGAAAACTCAATTCTGGTACATTTTAATTTTTTTTTGATGACTCGTTCAAAAGATATGGAATTTTAAAAAATTCGGAGTTAGTTTGTTTACTCCAACTTGTTTTACACATAACTTCTTCAAAAATGGTATAAATTCCATTTTTATACCCTCCACTTACAAGGGAAGTCTCCCTAGTGTCACCCGCGGATCTTTATAGAATTGGTTTTATTTTGTAGATCAGAAAAAATAAAGGGACACGTATTTTTTTTAGCGGCCCAAATTCATATTTAGGGGGTAAAAATGAGGGGGGAAGACAAGGCCATTTTTCAGTTTTTTTCGTTTATCTCCTATATTATGCAAAGAAACCTATTCATGTTACATGGTTAGGTTAGGTTAGGTTGTAAGTGGCTGCTGACGTTTTACGTCAACACACGTAGACTCTGAGGTCCATTGTGATACCACGGGACCGTAATAGGTTTCCCTACTAGTCCCTGTCGTTAAACCATTTTGAGCTTCTTATAAAACTCCTTAGATGTTGAATTTTGACATCCAACAAATCAGAAAGATCGTACAGCTCCCTAGATCCCAGTGAAGCAAGTCTCTGACCAGAAAGTGCCGGGCAATGGCAAATAAAGTGTTCGATAGTTTCCAACTCCTCTTCATCCATGCAACTTCGGCAAAAGTCATTCGACGGCACATTTAACCGCTCTGCGTGCTTCCCTATAAGACAGTGTCCGGTAATTATAGAAACCACCGTCGAAATCTCTCCTCTTGGAAGCGATATCAGCTCACTTGTGCGCCCCTGATTAAGAGAAGGCCAAATCAGTCGTGTTGTCTCACACGTCCATCCATTTGCCCATCTTTGATTAGTCTCCGTCGCAGAACAAAGCCGTAGGTTTTGCTTGCAAGTTTCTAGAGGCATACCAACACATTCCAATTCTGTTGGAACCTGTAAGGTAGTTCCTAGTCTTGCAAGCTCATCGGCTTTGCAATTCCCTGGAATGTCTCTGTGCCCTGGGACCCATATGAGTCGTATGTTAAACTGCTTGGCCATCTCATTTAAAGACGTGCGGCAGTTAAGGGCAGATCTTGTTTTCAGAAACATTGAATCCAGGGACTTGACCGCGGCTTGACTGTCAGTATAGATGTTGACTGCGGTTGTAGACAAGACATTGCAGCTCAACCAGTCAGCCACTTCTTTTATTGCCAGCATCTCTGCCTGGTAAACACTGCAATGATCTGGCAATCTACGAGCCAGGCTCAACCCAAGCTCTTCCGAATAGACTCCAAAGCCCACTTGTTCGTGCAGCCTCGATCCATCTGTGTAAAAATTTATGGTAGCTCCACTACCCGGAGTATCCCCCATCCAAGACTCCCTGGATGGTATCATAGTGGTAAAGTGGCGCTCAAAGAGGCTCAAAGAGGGAGCACAGTCCACATTTTGTGGTATTGTTATCTTTTTCAAGATCGCGCTATGGCCACAATCACTGCTCCTCCATTGCAGCGTGCTATTAAGTCGAATTGCCGACGCAGCCGCATACTGCCTACCCAATATGTCCAAGGGTATCAGGTGAAGGAGGATTTCTAATGCAGCCGTAGGTGTAGTACGAAGAGCACCAGTGATGCACATTGACGCCATTCTCTGTACCTTCGTGATAAAGACAAAGTTCGCTTTTGTTTCCAAAGCAGGCCACCAGACAATGATTCCATACAGCAAAATTGGACGCACCACTGCTGTATAGATCCAATGAACGACTTGAGGGCTAAAACCCCATCGTTTTCCAATGGCCCTTTTACAGGAATACAAAGCAATCGTTGCTTTTCTCACCCGTTCCTCAATATTACGCCTGAAATTCAGCTTCCTATCTAGAAATACTCCAAGATACTTGGCTCCATCTGAGAAGGTGATTTCAGTACCGTCCAGAGAAATAGGATCAAAAGCAGGAATCTTATTTTTCCTTGTAAACAGAACAAGCTCTGTTTTACTAGGATTAACTCCTAGACCACAGTCTCTTGCCCATTTAGACAGATCTTTCAGAGAACCCTGAAGAATGTCCCGCAATGTTGGCAGATGCTTCCCCTTTACCGCTATCGCGACATCGTCAGCATATGCGATAACATGACAACCACGTGCTTCTAGAGATAGTAGCATTGAATTCAGTGCCAGGTTCCAAAGAAGCGGCGAAAGAACACCTCCTTGTGGTGTGCCCCTATTGACAAATCGAGATATGACGGACGCTCCCAATTCAGACGTTATACGTCTATTGGCAAGTAGGTTTTCCACCATTAAAACGATTTCACGCTTTACTCCCAGACCCGACAATGCCAATATTATCGATTCTGGAATGACATTATTAAAAGCCCCCTCAATATCAAGAAAGGCCACCATAGTGTACTCCTTTACCGAAAGCGATCTCTCGATGGTACCAACGAGCTCATGAAGAGCTGTTTCCGTTGATCGTCCCTTGCTGTATGCATGTTGCTTTGTCGAAAGCAACCTCGGGTCAATCACTCTACGCAAATATGAGTCTATCATTCGTTCCATTGTCTTTAACAAAAAAGAAGACAGACTAATTGGTCTGAAATCCTTCGGAGCTGTGTGGGAACTTTTCCCAGCCTTCGGGATAAATACGACTCTGGTATCCCTCCATTTTAAAGGAATATACGACCAGTTGATGCATGCTGTGTATAGATTATACAGCAACGGGGCTATATAGTCCAACACTTGCTGCAACTCAGCCGGGATTATACCATCAGGTCCCGGGGATTTATAGGGCCTAAAGCTTTTTATCGCCCAGATTAATGTTGGCATATTTATTATTTCCGAAGCAATTTCAGATGCTTGGGCGTCAGAACGTTCCAAAGCTTGAAACGGCGTCATGGAATTGCCCGGAAAATGCGTGTTTAAAAGGAGATCCAGCGACTCTCCACTGGAGGAAGACCACACCCCATTAGGATCTTTCAGGTATCCTAGGGTGCAAGGAGAAGAAGCCAGAACCTTGCGCAGCCTGGATGCCTCAGAAACGTCTTCTATGTTTCCACAGAAGTTTTTCCAAGAATCACATTTTGCATTTCTGATCATCTTTTTATAACTCTTAAGTTGCAGCCTGTATGCAGACCAGTCCTCGTCCGCTCTTGAAAATTTAGCCTTATTAAAGAGCTTTCTGCAGGAATCTCTGCTCGTCTGCAACTCATTTGACCACCAAGGTGGCTTTTTTTTCCCTCTAGGCTTTGCAGAAGGGCAAGACGCATCCAGGCACCTAT
This sequence comes from Pegoplata infirma, assembly GCA_963921195.1. NCBI lineage: Eukaryota > Metazoa > Arthropoda > Insecta > Diptera > Anthomyiidae > Pegoplata > Pegoplata infirma. The sequence continues at coordinate 230,707,605 of OY992538.1, read as the reverse complement.
TACAAACATTTGTTATATGGTCAACCAGACAGTCAATTTCCGCTAAACTATGCGGTTCAGATAGGGGTACTTCATCCAAAAGCAAAGAAAAAGTCTCCCTATATTTCACCCAGTTTGTTCTTCTCAGATTTCTAGAGACTGTCTCAACCGGGGCACGCTCCCTGAGTAAAAACTCAATGTAGCGATGATCTGAGAAAGAATGCTCTTCCAAAACTCTCCAGTCATCAATTCTATCAGACAATGTATCTGATACAAGTGTTACGTCAAGAACCTCTTGCCGCGTACTTGTAACGAAAGTTGGTTCACTACCCTTGTTACAAATATACAGGTTAGTGCTTAACAAAAACTCCAAAAGTGATTCGCCTCTATCATTTGTGTCTGTACTACCCCATATCGAATGATGTGCATTAGCATCACAGCACACTAGTAACTGGTGTCCCCTAGATTCAGACTCCCGAATCAGACCGCCAACCTTCTCCGGGGGTATTGGCCCCGGATTAGGAAAATACGCAGAGGCGAGCCAAATAGATTTCCCATGAAGCTCTAAGCTAGCCGCTGTAACATCCATATCACTAAAAGTTGATAAAAAGAATATATTTAAGCCATTTTTCGCCAAGATGCAGGCTCTTGGTGAGCCCTCACCTTTGGCAACCATCAACTTAAACCCAGGGGTTTTCAATCCGCAAACCCTGCCACCCCGCACCCAGGGCTCTTGGATAAAAACAAAGTCAACTGCTCCTGTCGTCAGGCGCAGCAATAGTGCAGCTGAGGCTGCCTTACAGTGATGGAGGTTTATTTGTAGGAACCGCAACATCTTGCTTTTTTTCCACCATCCTTTCCACCACCGTGTTATTGGCTTCATCCTCCGTGTTATCATAGAGGTCGCATTCGTCCCCAGATTCGGTTTCGAATAAGCCAGATATGTGTCCCATCTGTTCTGAATCGGAGGCAACAGAACTCTCCGAATTCCTCACTGCATGGGCCTCGTCCTGAATGTCACCCATAGTGGCATCAGCTTTATCCTCCGTGCCATCACAGAGGTCGCATTCGTTACCAGATTCGGTTTCGAAAATGCCAGATGCATCTCCCATCAGCCTAGAATCGGTCAGCTGAATATCAACCTTTTCCAGATTCTCCTCCCCAGCCGACTCTGCCACTGGCTTGTCTGCTTCCAAAATAGGCTTCTGGTCGCCCTTGTAGACATTGACTCTTATATGAAAAAAGCCAAATCTAATAATGCCGTCAGTCCTGGCTAAAAGCGGAAGCGATTCCTCATTAACCAAGACCACTGCTTGACGACGAGCGCCCTCCATCTCACCCAATCTGGCAATTTGCCAATTCTGAGTTGGAAGGTCAGGATTGCAGACTTTTATCATCTTTAGAATCACCGCAGTGTCACTTGTAGCCATTGGGATCCATGCATGAGCTCTGGGTTGCGAGGGGATATCATGTTTTTCCACAACGTCCAGTCTGGCTCCAGGCCATAACTCTCCCACTTGGCTAATGGCAACCTTAAACACGGCTGCGGATCTTTCGTTTCCAAAAGCAACGAGTTTTACTCGCCCCTGATACCAACCTGCGTTGACAGTAGTAGGGAGAAAATCAGGCATACTCTCAAGAAGCCTATAGTAGATTTCATTTAGTTTAGTTTCAACTAAACTCCACTTGTCCCTTGGAATACTACAATCCCCATTTTGCCTGTTTATCACAGCCCTAACGAAGTTACCTTTCACCACTTCACTAAAAGACTGAGTCCAGACGTTGCCGGTCACCTTAGATCTTTTAGGTAAAGGTTTCTCGTCGGGCGAGCGCAACCTTTTACCAGACTTCGATGACGAGGCCGAAACAGCGCTCTGTTCGTCAGATGCGCGCATTGCCGAAAGTTTGTCTTGTTCTTCAATGACTCCTTTCGCCCATGATAGCGACGCCCTCTCACGTTCGGAGAGCTTCGTTCCATCGAGTTGGCTTAGTCTGTTAATTATTTTCAAACAAAGCCTTCTCTGGTTGTGCCTGACCTTTGATGGCTTAAGTTTCTTTTTCTTTTTACCACCAATATTAGGCTGAGCACCCCTACCAGAATCAAGGCCGGACTTCAAGGTCGCAACCCTAAGACCAGTGCTAGGACCAGCACCAGTCGGTGAGGCAGAGCCTCGAACTAAATCGGTATCATTTGTGTCCATATTTTCATTTTCCTTGATGTGGTAATGAAAATATCACAAAAATACCTATTACGAACAAACCTATTACGAACAATTTTAGTAATTCAATTTATAGCACGGAGTTAAAATAAAACACGTCCACACTCGTCAACAGTTGAACGAAGAAAAAATGTCATGTTACATACCAAATGAAAGGTCTTTAGAAAACCTATCTACGTGTGCTAAGAACGTGTCCAAACATGCACAACTTTTTGTCATATTGAGTAAAATACCAAAATTTTTGGACATATTTGTTAATAAGTCGAAAAATATTAACTTCATCGGCCCATTGTTAGCACCACGAGATAGGTATTTTTAATACCTTTAATCTGATACCACACATGCCTATATTAATTTTGTTTAAATAGGCGTAAATTGTAAAAAACTGAAAAAGGTCAATTTCCCCCCATACAAATCGACCCCCCCTTAAAAAGTAGTTTGGGCCGCTATAAAAAAATACATGTCGAATTAATTTTCGTTCTTAACAACATATCCAAATTTCATGAAGATCGGAAGGTGACACCAGGGAGACTTCCCTTGTTAGTGATAGAGGGTATATAAAAGTTTGTCATTCCGTTTGTAACTCATCGAAATATCGATCTGGGACCCCATTAAGTATATATATTCATGATGCCCGATCAATTTTAAGACATTCTAGCGATGTCCGTCTGTCCGTCTGTCTGTCTGTGGAAAATGCTGTCACGGACAAAATATTGTACAGAGATGACTGAAACTTAACATATTTATTGGAAGTTCTCCCGATAATTTTGGTATTGCATTTGAGCGATATCGGTTCAGCGGTTCAAAAGTTATGAACGAAAATGTAAGCACACCTCAGAAATTTCAGTACATTCAACATAACCTAAAAATACAAAATGCTTTAATTCGGCTTCTGGTTGACATATCTGAACATAATTGAACACCAAATGGTATTTAAACGAGTACGAACATATTTTTTGACAAAAAAAAGAAAAAAATCGCGGATTTTTTTTTTACCAAATTTTTTTTTTCGCGGAAATTTTTTTTTTTTAAAGTAATTTCCTTTTAAATAAAGTTTTTTGCAAAAATCTTTTTGAAATTGTGGAGGGTATCACTACATTCGGCAAGGCCGAATTTAACTTTTTTACTTGTTTTTACTATAATATCACACAAAAGTTTTCATTAACGCTTTCAAAGAGCTTGAGACAGTCTTTTATTTAAACTTAGCGATCATTCAACCCCCTCAATCAAAGTTTTGGATTTTTGGAAAAATTTTGGATTTTTTAAAAATAAAAAAAAAAATATTTTTTATCAATTATGGCATGCAAAAGATCAAAAAATTTCTTAAATCGGTCGAACGGTTTTCGTCTTCTTTATGAAGCTTTCTAAAAGGTAGAAGTTTTGTATTTAAAACAGTTAAGAAATTGTCAAAATCTGTGTTTTTTTTTTTTAAAGTGCTATTATTGATCAGAAGGAATGAGATTTTGATGCACTAAAAAATCGAATAAATACGCTTAAAATATTCGCTAAAAAATTCAAAATATGCACTAAAAAACATAAAAATATGCACTAAAAAATAAATGAAATGAAATGAAATAAAACTTTATATAAGCAAGATTTTTTTAGAAATAAGGAATATCTATAAAATAAATTAAATTAAAATTAAAAAGAAAAAATAATTTTTCTTATCTTCAAAATATAAATAGTTTTTGAAACAAATAAATTTTAATTTGTGTTTTTACTAATTTATGCCAAAATATGCACTTAAAAGTTGGAAATATGCACAAAATAGCATTTAAAACCAAAATATGCAAAAAATATGCATTTTCACCAAAAACACATCGATGCCATTTTAACGTAAATTTCTTGATTCGCAAAGATAATTGGTCGATATCGTCTTAGGACTATCGACAAAAAACATGCACTTGCATGGAAATCTCATCGCAATTGATCAGTGATCGAAACATTTTAGCGTTGTCTGCCTGTCTGTTGAAATGGCCGTCTGTCTGTTATTTGGGAAAAATATTGATTTTTGTTGAAATTATGTTAATATACACATAAAAAATTTACCTTTCTTCTTTCATAAAAAACATAATTAGGTCAAAATTTCAAAAAATGACTACGATAAGTATTAGAGAATTTAATAATCTACAAATCAAAAAAAAAAAAAATTTCATCAAAATCGGTACTTTAGCTGTACAACTGCAGCTTTCTAGCTATACAACGGCAGCCGATTTCGTCCTTTAAAAGAAGCATTCTACAATTAAGTGGCAATTTCAGTTCACCGAATTTTATGTTATAAAATTTTAAAAATATTTAGATAACACTGTGTGACAGCGAAAAAAAACCTGGGATGCGATACTATTTTTCTAGTAGGTGTTGTCGAGTACAATAAGACCCTGTACTTGAAATTTGCGAAACACCTCCAAAATCTTGAGTTACGGGTAAAAAACCGGTTTTTCGATCTTTTTACACTTATAAGCCAGTAAGTTTGTTGAAAACCAACCGATTTTAAATTTATCTACGGTTTTAGAAAGAAGAAAGTGAGACCTTCCGAAGATCTGAACATAATATTTAAGTAATATTGAGACAACTATGTGTATTTCTCCAGCAAACTCAATATTTTTAAAAAATTTCTCTATTTTGCAACTTTGGAGATGTTTTTACACATTTTTTTGTTAAGGAACCGTATTATTTATGAATTTATTAAAAAAGTATATTTATTTGTGAGAAAAACTCAACTTTGGTTTTTAAAATCGGTAAAAAATTGACCGAGTTATTAAACATTTAATAAAAACAAAATTTTGGAATAAAGGCCTGCACAATGTTTTTATACCCTCTAACCGTAGTACGGGGTATATTCACTTTGTCATTCGGTGCGAAACGCATCAAAATATCGGTCTAGAGTCTCACATCGAATATAATTTTTTGATCAGTGATCGATTCTAAGACATTATAGAGATGGCGAAATATCGGTCTAGAGTCCCATAAAGTATATATTTTTTTGATCATTGATCGATTCTAAGACATTGAAGAGATGTCCGTCATGTGCGGACGTCCGCTTGTAGAATTTTAGTGATAATTTAGTGGAATGTAAATCTTGTATAAATGACAATGGAACTCTAAAGCAAAAAAGTTTTGCGAAAGCTCTTGTTCTAAACTGTTGTTGAGAAGGGGAACTCAGCGGCGCGGATGTATGGCCTGCCGACACCTTTCCCTTGGGATAAATGAAAATAAATGAAAATAAAAAACTACAAGGACGTTTCGCGGGTTTGTTGGGGGGGAGGGGGGGGGGGGTTGTGGGTGACGCTGTCTGGGAACACCTTCCCCTAGCGATTAATGTTTACAAATTTATATATTATAATATTTACACTCAAATATTAAAATTTTATATTTTTTTTTATTTTTCGTTTAACCTAAAAGGAAAGCGGACCAAAAAAATGGCATTGTTTAATCCCCTTGGTTCAACAGCGGGTCAATGATCTTGATATGACGCAAAAATGTTTTATTTGTTGAACAAATAGACAAAAAAACTTTAAAATAAAATAGTGTATTTCTGGGGTTGCATTAGTTCTCCAAGGGGAAACTTTTTTCCCCTGGTCCGGTTTAGCCCATTTACAAACTTTACTGTCCTATAAACATAACACATATTCGTGTCAAAACTTCAGGAGTCTAGCTATTTTATTTTAGACAGTTTCGTGTCTTCCACAGATGGACAAACGGACGGTCAGACAGATGGACAAAGCTAGAATGTCGTAGAATCGATCACTGATCAAAAATATATACTTTATGGGACCCTAGATCGATATTTCGATGTGTTTTACACAGAATGACAAAGTAAGTATACCCCGCATATTATGGTTGGATGGTAGAAAAACATTGTGCAGGCATTTATTACAAAATTTTGTTTTTATTAAAAGTTTAATAACTCAGTCAATTTTTAGCCGATTTTAAAAACCAAGGTTGTAATTTACTCTTAAATAAATATACTTTATTAATAAATGCATAAATGGTACGGTTCCTAAATAAAAAAATATGATAAAACATCTTCAAACTTAGAAAATAATGATTTTTTTTTGAAAAATTGAGTTTGCTGGAAAAATACGCACAGTTGTTTTAATATTACTTAAATTTCATGTTTACAACTTCGAAAGATATTAGTTTATTCTTTCTAAAACCGTCGAGAAATTCAAAATCGGTTAATATTCAACAAAGTTACTGGCTTATAAGTGTAAAAAGTTCAAAAAACCGGTTTTTTACCCGTAACTCAAGATTTTGGAGGTGTTTCGCAAATTTCAAGGACAGAATCTTGTTGTACTCAACAGCACCTACTAGAAAAAAAGTATCGCATCCCAGGTTTTTCTGTTTCATTCATTTTTGTAACACTGTGTAATTTATCTTTCAAATAAATAACAAACAGAATTAAAAACAAGTAAGAAAATTATAGTCGGTCAAGACCGACCATATAATACCCTACACCATAGTTTCCCGGAAAATGGGTGCCAGGGACCGATTAGATCTATATGTTGTCAAATCTTTAATAAGTGTAAAAAACACTCACAAATCAAATTTGAGTGAAATTAGCTTCTATTTGTTGACAATAAACCGCTTTAACTGAATATCGGGCGAAATTTTCAAAAGGGTCTAAGTCCAAAACTGATCCGATGACTATCAGATTTTATAAAGTTATTTAAGTACGCGTTTAACATACACAAACAACATTTTAAATTTGAGAGATTTATGTGAAAATCGGGAAGGTGGTTTGTATGGGGGCTACAAGAAGAACTGGTCCGATTTCTTTGAAATTCGGAATGTTGACTTGTGAAGACAAAACATGTTTACCTTCCAAATTTCAAAAATATACCTATTATAATACGGTTATTAGAGTCATTTGAGCCAAAACTAAAGAGGACCTTTGTATGGGGGCTACGTCTAAATATGGACCGATTTTTTCCAATTTCAATTGGCTTCGTTCTGGGACCAAGAGAAGCTTAAGTTTCAAATTTCAAGTCAACTGATTAAAAATTGCGACCTGTATCGTGTTTACACCGTTTACATGGGCAGACAAACGGACATCGCTAAATCGACTCAAAAAGTTATTCTGACCAATATTTCGGGTAGTTACAAACATCAGCACAAACTCATTATACCATGTACCACAGTGTGGTGTAGGGTATAAATATGAGGTGATCTGTTAAGATCCGATTATATCAATTGTATCTGATAAGATCTATTATATCCGAAATGTGTCCCCATTTTCGAGATACTGATCAGAACTACTTTGATCTCGAAATTGGGGACAAATCTCGGATATAATAGTTCTGATTATATCTGATTATATATACAATTGATATAATTAGATCTTAATAGATCAGCCAGATCGAATCGATTCTTACATTGGTGTTTAAAAACACCACATGAAGACTGTTTTTATTTTTTTAAACAAGTTTTAAAAATATTGGTAAGTCACACAAATATTTTACAACGTATTTTTGTCTCTCAAAAATATTTTTACACTAAAAAAAAATTACACTCGAAAAAAATTTTACGCTCAAAAAAGTTTGCTCTCAAAAAAAGTTTTTTACTCAAAACAAAACATTTCTAATCAAAATTGGGCCAAGCCCAATTTAACTTTTCTATTTGTTTATATAGTTGAGGGTATCAATACATAGTTTTTTTGTAATTTTTTATTTATTAATATTAAATTGTTTCCAAAACCATTTCATTTAAAAGTATTTAAACATTATGTATTTATACAAAACGCTTTAGATTGTGATTACAGTTTTTGTTGAATAATAAATCATAGCCAATTAATATTTTAATTGATGCGATTAATTGTAGTCAATTAATTTTTAAAAAACTTTTAAAAATTAACAGATTGTATAAAATTTAATAATATTTTAATGAAATCCATTAAAAAATTACTTGACTAAGATTTTGTATAATTATTATTTTTTTTTTAATTCCTATTTCAATCTCTTTGCCTTTTTTGTAAATGCCTTATACTGATTTTCCACAAGTTTTTCATGCTTTGCAATACCACCAACAATAAAACGTAGTTTTCCATCAACAATCCATGATGTTTTAAAAATATACTCCCCACTTGGCCAGGGAAAAGGAAAATCCAATTGTTTTTCTTTGAAACCATTTAAATAAAGATCATGCTGCAATAATTATGTTTATTTCAAAAAAATTTATGTATTTTAAACAAAATGTATGGATACCGGTGTAAAAATGGATTATATCTAATCTGTTTATATATTTTCATATATGATCGTATCTGGTTGCATATAATTATTATCTGAAATGGCCAAAACCGAGATCTAATTATATTTTGGTTTTGGTCAACATTAACCAAAGTTGACATAAAATTATATCTGATCAGATACAATTACATACAATCAGATGCAATCATATATTTTCAGATCATAGCAGACCAGATAAGATCAAATCGATTTTTACACGGGTATCTTATTCACTTACATTGTAGGGACAGCTATGATTTATATTTGTATATTTACCGGTTAAACCATAAAAAAGGTTTAAAGATCTGTATTTCTTACGATTATTCATAAAATCACATGCATCCCAAGTCGAATTAAAAATTACGGGAATTTTGAATGCATTTGTCAAATTAAATTCGAGATTGAATAGACAATTAGTTACAGGAACTTTTAGCAATCGAAGTATAAATGAAAATTCTTTTTCACTTGTATTATTATTATTTTTGAATTCACACAAATCTAAATGTGAAAAATTTTTATCCACTGAAGTACAATAAATTTCTTTTAATAAAAATATGCAAGAATACTGTAAAAGATTATTTATTATTTAATTAAAAAAGCAAGAAAAGGTTTAGAATTTTATTATACCAACCTGTTTGTATAAAAATATAAAAATAGTTAATAAATGTAAAAATTTATTCGACAACATTGTTACTCTTATGATGTCAGATTAACAATAAATTATTAATATACTTTTAACAAAATTATTGAAAATTTTCAAATTGTTTTTAATTATTTCATTTTAAAAGAAAAACAAATGATATTTAAAATAGATAAAATAAAGTAAAATAAAGTAATACAAAATTGATCTTTCCGAATCGGAATGGGATGAAACCAAAAAAAAAGCATATGAAAGTTGACATTTATGACAGTATTCTTGCATATTTTTGTTAAATGAAATTTATTGTACTTCAGTGGATAAAAATTTTTCACCTTTCGATTTGTGTGAATTCAAAAATAATATGACGCAATATGGCGAGCCCTCGAGGCCTTTTTTAGTTCAGTGCTAGATTTTTTTTACACGCTTTTGAAGTAGGTGATTTTAAAGCATTTTTATATACTTAAGGGGCCCCGGGTAGTGCCTTTATTGGACATGTGGGTTCCAGCGTCCAAACTGTATCTGGAAGTTAGTTACCTATAACCGGTATGGATTTTTTGGCACCCTGAAAAATTGCTCCAATGCAAAATGGCCCCAAAGCCAAAAATGAAAAAAGGCCCCAAGTTTGGGGGTTTTTTTAAAAATGAAATATCACCCCACTATGAATTATGAAAAATGACCCCAATTCTTAGTGAAAAATTGCCCCAAAAAATTGAAACCATTTTAATAAAAATGTAAAAAGGCCCCAAATTGCATTACAATATGAAAAATTATCCCACTAAGAAAATCAAACCTATATGAAAAGAGGCTTTAAATTTAATAAATCGTACAATCGCGCGAAATAAATAAAAAACGTTTTAATATTATGTCCAAAAATGCTTTGTTTTGCGGGGAGAGTTGGTTTAATGCATGGAGTTTAAAATCCCTAAGCCCGGCCTAAGGCCGGCTACGCAGAAAAAAATTTAAGAAAAAAATTAAATTGCACACAGATATTGATTGTGGACTACTATACTAAGTAAGTAGTTGTTGATAATCCAAAAAATGTATGAATTATATTTTTCTCTTAAAAATTTTTCTGCGTAGCCGGCCTTCGGCCGGAATTAGGGATTACTTTCTCCATGCATTCAACCCACCCTATCCGCAAAATAAAGGTATTATGGCCGAAGTTGTTTTGGACTTAGTTCTCATGAATGGAGGTTATGAAATTTAAAAAAAATCCATGAAATTTAAAAAAATCAAATTTAGGATCATTTTTCAATATACAAAATGGCCCCAAATGACAAAAAGGGCCACCATTTTTGGGGTGATTTTTAATGCAAAATGCCACTAATTAAAATGGGAAAAATTACCCCAAAAAATCTGGAAAAATTACCCCAAATTTTCGTGTTGTTTTACTCAATATAAAAATTTGGGGCCATTTTTCATTTTTGTTTTGGGGCTATTTTGCATTGGGGCCATTTTTCATGGTGCCGGATTTTTTCGGCAATCGGTCCAGTACCTATTTGCAGAATAGCCAAATTATTAAAAATAAACCACTGTGCACCGTTGCGTATGATTGTTATTTAAAGGTAGTTAAAAAATTAAGCATACGCAACAAAATGTCAACTTTCATTTGCTTTTGGTTGCATCCCATTCCAATTTTGGTTTTTTCACTGTGTAATTGACAAATTTATAAACTACATATCGGCCAAATTCAGCCCTCGGTCTTTAAATTTTTTTTCGAGTGCTTTTTTATGGCCCACTGAAGTTTTTAAATTTTTTTCAAAGGCGTTTTGATTAAGTCCAAAAAAAGTATTAAATATAATTCCGAGGTAAATAATGTTGAGACATGTCTTCCGTAAAATTTTATGCCGGTTCTTTTTGTAAAATATATTAACCTTCTATCTAAAATTTTTAGGGGTCATTTTGGTGCTTTTTTTTGAAATATCTTCATAGAAAACCAACAAAACGTGCTTTTAAAGGGGTAAAATGCTCTACAAAAATTTTACGCAGAAAATTTTTGAAAAAAAATTTAAGAACTTCAGTGGGCCATAAAAAAGCACTCGAAAAAAATTTAAAGACCGAAGGCTGAATTTGGCCGATATGTCATTTATAAATGTGTCAGTTACACAGTGAAAAAACCAAAATTGGAATGGGATGAAACCAAAAGCAAATGAAAGTTGACATTTTGTGGCGTATGCTTAATTTTGTAACTGCCTTTAAATATCAATCATACGCAACGGTGCACAGTGGTTTATTTTTAATAATTTGGCTATTCAGTAAATAGGTACTGGACCGATTGCCAAAAAAATCCTTACCGGTTATAGCTAACTAACTTCGAGATACAGTTAGGACGCTGGAACCCACATGCCCAATAAAGGCACTGCCCGGGGCCCCTTAAGTATATAAAAATGCTTTAAAATCACCTACTTCAAAAGCGTGTAAAAAAATCTAGCACTGAACTAAAAAAGGCCTCGAGGGCTTCGTCATATTGCGTCATATTATTTTTGAATTCACACAAATCGAAACGTGAAAAATTGTTATCCACTGAAGTTAGAGTTTCTGTTTCGGTTAAAACCGTAACCGAAACCGCGGTTATTGAAGCCGAAAACCGAACCCGAAACCGTCCCATAAATGTCCGGTTATCCGAATTTTATTAATTTTGTAGATTTTTTTGGCACTTAAAAAATGTAATTTAAATTAACAACTATTTACATATATATTTTATGTTTTTCGTCAAAAAAATTTTAATTATTGACTTTTGAGACTACACACGCCAAATTTCTCCGCTACGCAGTCACTTTAACATTACATTGGGGACATTTGGAAAAATTGTTTGAAGTATGTCAATGGTGATTTTTTTGCCGACTGGAATGAACACTCAAAGAAAAAGCTTCTTCATATTGATGAAAAGTAACATCAATATGATGAAATGTTACATCATTTTTCGTCCAATGTAACTTGTCATCAATATGATGAAGCGGTGTCATCAATAACATTTTTTATTTGAAAAATAAGAAAAAAAAGTAGAAAAAAATTTTTTTGTTGTTATTTGATTTTATTTAATTTATTTTTATTAACTTACAATTGTTTGTTATTTTCTAATTTTTAAAAACTTACATCTTTTTTTCGTATCCACCAAGATTAGAACGCCGGACCTCTTGTTTGTTGGGCTTAGCCTCTACCCACTTGCCTACAGAGCTTCAACAAATAATAACAACCAAAAGCCGTTTTGTTTGTTGTGTGCTAATAATAACGCTTAAAGTTTTTGTGTAACTATGCTTTGCTAAAAGCAGTGATAGGGAAAGAGAGGGATATTGTACATTCATAAAATGTTTGAGTCTTTACAAATTCCCATAAACAATCGTTATAAACATGTATATATACATATTATACATTGTATATAACGAAAAATGTTGAGTCTTCACATTTACATTTTAGAAAACGTTATGTAACTAAGTAGTGGTGCGAGATTTTTATCTATAGTTGGCTGAACTAGCTAAGGCGTCGATAATAAACACTGCAACTTGGGGACCGTGGGTTCAAGTACCAGCCGGGGCGGGATTTTTTTTTTTTTATTTTTTTTTTTTTTTATTGGTTTTTTTTTATTTTTTTATATTTTTTAATATATTTATTTAATATTTTTATTTATTTGAATATTAATTTAATTATTTACAAAAAAACATTTGAAAGGCATATTGATGACACTTTTTGAAGACATGATGAAATGTGTCATCACTTGTTTTTTCAATTTGTATGACATGTTTCATCATATTGAAGAAAACCCTCATCAATATGATGAAATTTGTCATCAAAATTGATGACAGCAAGTGATGAAACCGTATCATCAATATGATGAAGCATTTTTCTTTGAGTGAATGGACAAGCACTAGAGGTAGGTGATATATAACTGTCAATATCCATGAATCCAACAACAAATTTTATAATTTTGGGTTCATCCCAATTTTTGGTTAACGCAATTCGGAGAAAGAACAACAATCTAATGGAGACACGTTTTAGGCATTTGAAGTTTCAGATTACTTATTTTTAGATTGTTCATCTCAATTAAAATACAGTTTATAATGACAAATTTGAAATCTTTTTAATTTAAAATTCTTACTTTTCTAACGAGATAAATTAAGTTTTTATATCCAGTTGATGAAGAATTATACAGTTCTGAGGAACTACTCAATCTATGGAAGATGAATTGAATTCAGCTTTTAAAAAGACATAAGCGGGACCTAAACCAAAATAAGAATTTAAACTGAATTCCACTTTAATAAAAAACTTTTTAAAAATAAAGTTTTTCGATCGGAATAACATTTTTACTGATAACCGAAATTAACCGACACCGATCGGTTATTCAATTTTTGATAACCGAAACCGCGGTTACTAAATTTATCGGTTATTCAGAAACTCTAACTGAAGTACAATAAATTTCATTTAATAAAAGTATGCAAGAATACTGTCATAAATGTCAACTTTCATATGCTTTTGGTTTCATCCCATTCCGATTCGGAAAGATCGATTTTGTATTACTGTTTTTTTTTTTTTTTGTTTTATATATCAATTACTTTATTTTATCTATTTTAAATATCATTTATTTTTGTTTTAAAATGAAATAATTAAAAACAATTTGAAAATTTTTAATAATTTTGTTAAAAGTATATTAATAATTTATTGTTAATCTGACATCATAAGAGTAACAATGTTGTCGAATAAATTTTTATATTTATTAATTATTTTTATATTTTTATACAAACAGGTTGGTATAATAAAATTCTAAACCTTTTCTTTCTTTTTTTTATTAAATAATAAATTATCTTTTACAGTATTCTTGCATATTTTTATTAAAAGAAATTTATTGTACTTCAGTGGATACAAATTTTTCACATTTCGATTTGTGTGAATTCAAAAATAATAATAATACACGTGAAAAAGAATTTTCATTTATACTTCGATTGTTAAAAGTTCCTGTAACTAATCCTTCTAATTCGAATTTAATTTGACAAATGCATTCAAAATTCCCGTAATTTTTAATTCGACTTGGGATGTATGTGATTTTATGAATAATCGTAAGAAATACAGATCTTTAAACCTTTTTTATGGTTTAACCGGTAAATATACAAATATAAATCATAGCTGTCCCTACAATGTAAGTGAATAAGATACCCGTGTAAAAATCGATTTGATCTTATCTGGTCTGCTATGATCTGAAAATATATGATTGCATCTGATTGTATGTAATTGTATCTGATCAGATATAATTTTATGTCAAATTTGGCCAATGTTGACCAAAACCAATATATAATTAGATCTTGGTTTAAGACATTTCAGATAATAATTGTATGCAATCAGATACGATCATATATGAAAATATATAAACAGATTAGATATAGTTCATTTTTTCACGGGTATCCATCCATTTTGTTTAAAATACATAAATTTTTTTGAAATAAACATAATTATTACAGCATGATATTTATTTAAATGGTTTCAAAGAAAAACAATTGGATTTTCCTTTTCCCTGGCCAAGTGGGGAGTATATTTTTAAAACATCATGGATTGTTGATGGAAAACTACGTTTTATTGTTGGTGGTATTGCAAAGCATGAAAAACTTGTGGAAAATCAGTATAAGGCATTTACAAAAAAGGCAAAGAGATTGAAATAGGAATTAAAAAAAAAAAAAATAATTATACAAAATCTTAGTCAAGTAATTTTTTAATGGATTTCATTAAAATATTATTAAATTTTATACAATCTGTTAATTTTTAAAAGTTTTTTAAAAATTAATTGACTATAATTAATCGCATCAATTAAAATATTAATTGGCTATGATTTATTATTCAAAAAAAAAACTGTAATCACAATCTAAAGCGTTTTGTATAAATACATTTAAAATACGTTTAAATATTTTTAAATGAAATGGTTTTGGATACAATTTAATATTAATAAATAAAAAATTACAAAAAAATATGTATTGATACCCTCAACAATATAAACAAATAGAAAAGTTAAATTGGGCTTGGCCCAATTTTGATTAGAAATGTTTTGTTTTGAGTAAAAAACTTTTTTTGATAGCAAACTTTTTTGAGCGTAAAATTTTTTTCGAGTGTAATTTTTTTTAGTGTAAAAATATTTTTGAGAGACAAAAATACGTTGTAAAATATTTTTGTGACTTACCAATGTTTTTAAAACTTGTTAAAAAAAAACAGCCTTCATGTGGTTTTTTTAAACACCCATATAAGAATCGATGCGATCTGGCTGATCTATTAAGATCTAATTATATCAATTGTATATAGTATATAATCAGATATAATCAGATCAGTTATATCCGAGATTTGTCCCCAATTTCGAGATCAAAGTAGTTCTGATCAGTATCTCGAAAATGGGGACACATCTCGGATATAATAAATCTTATCAGATACAATTGATATAATCGGATCTTAACAGATCACATCATATTTTTTAATTCGGTTTGTTATTTATTTGAAAGATAAATTATCTTAATATTTTTAAAATTTTATAACATAAAATTTGGCGAACTGAAATTGCCACTTAATTGTATAATGCTTCTTTTAAAGGACGAAATCGGCTGCAGTTGTACAGCTAAAATGGTGCAGTTGTACAGCTAAAGTACCGATTTTGAAGAATTTTTTTTTGATTTGTAGATTATTAAATTCTCTATTACTTATCGTGGCCATTTTTTTTTTTTTTTTTGAAATTTTGACATAAATATGTTTTTTATGAAAGAAGAAAGGTAAATTTTTTATTTTTATGTTAACATCATTTTTTTTGGAGTGCAAATTTTTTTTGAGTGCAATTTTTCGAGTGTATTTTTTTTTAGCGTAAAAATATTTTTGAGTAACACAAATACGTTGTAAAATATTTTTGTGACTTACCAATGTTTTTAAAACATGTTTAACGGGTTTTCAACACGTGAATTTAAGGTGAAGCTAATCTGAAATTCACGATTTTGCGAATAACTTTTGAACCGCTGGACCGATTTGGCTGACATTCATCACGAATCAGGCCAGGAAAACGAAAAATATATGCGCCAAGCTTCAGCATCATCAAAGTTGCCTTTCGAAAGTTAGCTTGTTTTTTATCTCGTAAATTCACGAAAAACCCATGCCGAAATTCAGTATTTTGCTCGTATTTAGCCACTGGACCGATTCCACTGGATTACAACAACAACCTGACGAGGTAAATGCCCAACATATATGCCAAACTTCAGGAGCCTCCGTAAAGTCCTTCAAAAGTTAGCGAGTTTTCAATAGACAGACGGACGGACGGCCGGACGGACATAGCTAGATCGTCTTAAAATCGATCGAGGATCATGAATATATATACGGAGTCCTAGACCAATATATATGGGGTCCTAGACCAATATTCGGGGTGTTACAAAAGGAATGCCAAACTTATATATACCTTATATCACAAGGGTGGAGGGTAAAAAAGATCGAACATTTTTTTTTTGAAAATATAATTTTTTTCGTTTCTCCGCAAGTCAACGTTGTTTCAGAAAAATAAGAACTTTTAGGCACAATGCATTTTCAAGAGCATCTTAAACCCTATTACATAAGCTGATCAACTAAAAAAAATTTTTTTGAAAAATTTTTAAAATAAAACCCCAACCAGTCTAATTTTTTTTTCATGGTCACTTTTGGAACTGAAATACTTGTCCGGAGAAAATGAAACTTTTTTTCAGTAGTAATAAGCTAATCTAGCTAAATTATAATTATAATAAAAATAAAAAATAAAAATATTTTTTTTTTTTTTCATTGTGTGAACTTTTTTTTTTTAAGACTTAATGTTTAGGGCCCGGTAGCGACCCCTAAATCCTGATGAAACATTTTGAAAAAAATAACTGTTTATTTTCTCATGGTGCTTAATTTTTGTTTTTATGAACCACCCTACCCAACATATTAGAAAAAAAATGCCTGCTCTTTTGTACTCTTGCCCAAAACATTAAATCATGATAATGTTTTGCGGAAGATTTGGGTGTACTTGCCAATGCAAAGTTTTTTTAGAAAAAATAATGTTATATTACTTTGCTATTCCATGCAAAACGAATTGAAATATTAGTCGACGACCCCATTAAAAAACCAAAAGAGCTGTACATTTCGTAAGGGAGTGCAAAAATATGTGCAAAAAAGTGTTTTTACATTTTGGAGATTATAAAAGATTCGGCACCAAAGAATATAACACTCTCACTTGTTTTATGTACATTTGATAAACAAATGGAAAATTTTTATGCGAAAAGCTTAGACTTGGTGAAAGAGTAGTTTTGGTAAAAAAAATGATTTTCTTTTTAAGAAAAACAAAATTATGTTAAAAAAAATTTAATGAGCCCAAAATTTTTGGTGAAAAAAAATTTAGATGAAAAAAAGTTTTTGATAAATTTTTTTGAAGAAAAGAAAATTTTTTTGATGTAAAAAAAAATTGATGAAAAAATATGAAAAAAAAAAATTTTTGCTGAGAAAAAAATTGATAATAAAAAATTAGATAAAAAAATTTTATGAAAAAAATATGATAAAAAAAAGTATGAAAAAAAATTTTGATGAAAAAAAAAATTTGATGAAAAAAAAAATTAATGAAAAAAAAATTGATGAAAAAAAAATTTGATGAAAAAAAAAATTTGATGAAAAAAAATTTTTTGATAAAAAAAAAAAAATTTGATGAAAAAAAAAAAATTTTTTTTTGTTGAAAAATAACTATGTTAATTTTTATTCTCCAGCTGGTGAAAAACGGTTTTATTCACCACGAGGTAAATTATTATCCAAGTTACAAACCCAAGTTATTAAAATTTTGGGTTTTAAGAAAATGAAAATAGTAATTCTTGTTTTCTTTTTCGTAAATTGGTAGCTTATATAGTCAAACTGAGGTGGCGTCCTGCAACTTTTTTGAAATTAGACACCAGCCTAAAAACATTATCATGTTAAAATTATAAAAAAGTTTTAAATAATTTTCACGCTCCTACTTTTAACCTAAAATTTCAAAAAAATTTCAAAAACCTGGTACTTTGTAGGGCCTTAGACAGATTTAGAATTTTTCGAATAACAAAATTGAATAAAGTGAACTTTAAGTGCATTTAAGTACAGTTTAATTATATTTTTTTTTGAATAATTACAAATTTATTAAAATATTTAAAAAA
Source organism: Pegoplata infirma (assembly GCA_963921195.1). Taxonomy (NCBI): domain Eukaryota; kingdom Metazoa; phylum Arthropoda; class Insecta; order Diptera; family Anthomyiidae; genus Pegoplata; species Pegoplata infirma. The sequence continues at coordinate 230,689,409 of OY992538.1, read as the reverse complement.
AAAATATTATTAAAAAACTTATTTATACGAGAAAAATCTCTCTCGTCACACATTTACAATATAAAAAAACTCAGAGCCAGAATTAGGATCAGCAGGTAACCCATTAGACCCCTGTTCCATCTTAGTTTTTTTTAATTATAATCTCTACAGTAAGACGCAGTTTTTTATCAATAATCCATGATGTCATTATTTTATATTCACCGGGAGGCCACGGAAAGTGTGAACCTAAATTGTTTACTTCAAAGTGACTTAAATAAAGATCATGCTTATTTAAGAGATATTAAAAAAAAAAAAATACATAAAAAAAATAATATAAAACAATTAAAACAAGAAGGAAAGTTAAATTCGGCCTTGCCGAATGCAGTGATACCATCCACAATTTCAAAAGGATTATTGCAAAAAACTTTATTTAAAAGGAAATTACTTTTGAAAAAAAAAAAATATTTTGAAAAAAAAATTTCCGCGAAAAAAAATTTTGGTAAAAAAAAAATCGCGATTTTTTCTTTTTTTTGTCCAAAAATATGTTCGTACTTGTTTAAATACCATTTGGTGTTCAATTATGTTCACATATGTCAACCAGAAGCCGAATTAAAGCATTTTGTATTTTTAGGTTATGTTGAATATACTGAAATTTTTGAGGTGTGCTTACATTTTCGTTCATAACTTTTAAACCGCTGAACCGATATCGCTCAAATGCAATACCAAACTTCTTGGGAGAACTTCCAATAATATGTTAAGCTTCAGTCATCTCTGTGCAATATTTTGTCCGTGACAGCATTTTCCACAGACAGACAGACAGACAGACGGACAGACGGGCATCGCTAGAATGTCTTAAAATCGATCGGGCATCATGAATATATATACTTTATGGGGTCCCAGACCGATATTTCGTTGAGTTACAAACGGAATGACAAACTTATATATACCCTCTATCACTAAGTGAAGGGTATAAAAAGTAAAAAAGTAAAATTCGGCTTGGCCGAATTCAGGAATACCCTCCACAATGCCATTTGAATACATTTAATTGATTTTTTTTGAGTGTCAAAAACTACTATGTAAAATACGTTTGTGGCTTATCAATGTCTTTCAAATCGTGTTTAGCGTGTTTGCTCATAACTTCTGAACCACCGGACCTATTTCGGTAAAATTCCATACCAAGCTGTCTTGGAAAATTACAAATATACATGCAAAGCTACAGCAACATCCAAGATGTCTTCTGAAATTTAACATGTTTTCAACAGACAGACCAGTATTGTTTTAACCATCAGGGCACACGGTACACATGCCCAGAACCCACAAAAAATTCGCTAAGTAAATATAATCGAATTAACTATATTGTGCGAAATAAAAATGAAGATTGCGCGGTTTTTGTAATTTTGCCAATTTTCGAAGGGTCGGGGCGCAAGGTCATCTTTAAATCGCAAGATCATCTTGAAATTAATCAGGTATCATGAATATATACTATATTTTGAGGTATGTATTACTATGCGGAGGATATAAAAAATTATTATTTTCAACTTACATTATAAGGACACGTATGATTTATATTTGTATAAGGATTTATCCAATTATGAAACATCAAAAATGCTTTATTCCTCTGACGATTTTTCATAGCTTTACATGCATCCCAGGTTGAATTAAAAATAATTGGCAACAACTTGGACGATTGCAATTGCAATTCCAAACGCAGTTGACAATTTGTTACAGGTTTTTGCAAAAGTCTTATTATAAATGAAAATTCTAAAATATTTTTTGAATTCTTTTTTAATTCGCATAAATCAAATTTGGAGAAATTCTTATCGATTGCTGTGCAATTAACTTTTTGTAATGAAAAGTTACAAGACTTCTGAAATTTACAAAAAAAAAAAGAAAAAATGTGTATTTTTTTAATAAAAAAAATATTTTACCTGTTTGAAAAGCTGAATAAAAATTAATGCGATTAATAAATATTTAAATTTTATGTCCATTGTTTTTAATGATTTTTTGAGCACAGACGAATGATACCTAATCAGGTTTCAATGATTTTTTTAAATCGAGCTATGAATTGTTTTAACAATTGTTTTTAATTGGGAAAAATATTTTAAAATTTTACTTAAGTATATCTATTTAAAATCAATTTTGTAATTAAGTAACAGTCATTTGAAGCAGTTGTTTTTTTTTGTGGATTTTTTATTTGCCATTTGATTTGAACAGATATATTGAAAACAAACACATTGAGACGTAAGACTGTGGCCCTTACCACAAAAAAAAAAAAAACAAAAAGTCTATTTTAACAAAAGTTTTATTTTAAAGTTCAAATTTTCAATACATTTTTTGAAAGTCAATTTTAAAAACAAAAACAATGGCCCGTACCACAAGAAAATAGAAAGTCTATTTTAACAAAAGTTTTATTTTAAATTTCAAATTTTTCAATACATTTTTTGAAAGTCGATTTAAAAACAAAAACAATTTGTATGGAAATAAAATTAAAAGCTCATTTTAAACTTATTTTATTTTCTTGTGGTAAGACTGAATATGTATGGAAATAAAATTAAAACCAGTTTTTAAATATATTTTATTTTTCTATGGTAAGGCTGTGTTTTTCTATATGTTTTTTTTTCATCAACAGACTTAAATCTGATTGGAATCGAACCCACGTTCATGAAAACCCCAGTTGGAAAATGTGTCACTGACAAGGGAAGTATCTCAACCCTTATGAACCGATTTGCCTGAAACTTAAAATATATATAAATGAGACGATTTTAAGGTTGGGGTGTCTCGGCTTATCGGCCATATCAGAGTTTAAAAATTTCGTTGTCCCCTTATGAAACAATGAAGACCTTCGGGAAAATTTCGATAACTCCCGAACTAACAGGAATATCGTCTATAGCAAAAATACGTGTCGACTTAAATTTGATAAAGAATACTTTATATTAACATGGATATCGTAGGTCTATGTCTTCATATATATACCCCCCAAATTTTAAACATTTTCATGAGAAAAATATTTAACGAATTAGAATTTTTACAAGGTTATGCCACCGTTGGATAGGCATTAAAAAAACCTTTCTTCTCATATGGAAACATCATATAGTTTCTTAGCAAGAAATGGCCGCAAAATACAAAAAACGATTTTTTCGCCAATTTTTGACCCATTTTTTGAACCCCTAAATCCCCGATATGGCCAATAAGTCGAGACACCCAACCTTAAAATGGTCTCATTTATATATATTTTAGGTTTCAGGCAAATCGGTTAATAAGGGTTGAGATACTTCCCTTGTGAGGAAATTTCCACAGTGATTCCTTGTGGAAATGTCTTCAGGTTCTGACAAATCAGAGGTAATCCTTGATGACATGTCCTAACATTGTCAGCACTGAATGTTTGCTTTAAGAGTGTGGACAATTCCTCTAAGACGTCTAAAAGGAAATGTCTTCAGAATAGCAGTTTATTAAATTAGAATTTTAAATCTGGGCAACTCTTCAATTTCCTAGAAAAAGATGGCAATATTATCGATTTTTTTAAAGCAAAATCAAAATCTAGCAAGTAGAATAAAAGTAATAAATAGACAAACAATTTTCAAAATAAAGTTTGGAACAAGTAGTAAGGTGTGGGACTAATAAACTGGGGGTTCCAGGTTCAAATCCAGTTGGGATTAAAAAAGCGAAAAGTTTTTTCTAAATATGAGAAAGATAATTTATAACGGAAAATGGATAAAAGTAAAAAATAATGAAGATACGAAAAATTTTTGTATTTTCGCATGACCTACGTCTAGGGTTGCCAGATACAAGAAGTCAAATTACTGGACAATGGAAAGTTTTCAACTGGATTTTGAAAAAATAACTGGACTCATACATATTTTTTTTTTAATTTAAAAAAATTAACCAATTTTCATATGTGAGAGATTTTAGACTACTTTTCAAATATAACATCAATTAAAAATCTCGGCCACGGAAAATGTCCATTTTTTAAGCATTTCCATTACTTTTTCGAGCATCTCGAAATTTTGATTTTGAGCTGGTCAAAGGTCTGAGGATTGCTGGCACAGATTTTTCATTTCAAATAACCCCACAAAATAAGTCTGGGGTGGTCAAATCTGTAAATCTAGGTGGCCAATTAAAATTTCTTAGAGGTGCGATATCAAAAAAGGGGCGACAATAACTGACATTCATTTGCAGAATTGATTTGATTTGATCCAGATATATTTTTTGGGGGTTATTTAAAAAGCAAAATGTTCGAAACAATCCTCAGATCATCAACGTGCTCAGGGAAACACTCGAAATTAATAACGAAAAAAGGAATGAAAATGCAACAAATAAAAAAAGCATATTTTGCTGTTTTATTCATAATTTATGTTTTATTCAAAAAGTAGTCAAAAATAACTGTAACATATATTTAATAAAAAAAATAATTGCCAAAGTTGAAGAAATTCGTTTTTAACTGGAAAAATTATGTTTTAACTGGAAACTGGACCAGACTCAAAATAACTGGAAAATCCAGGCCATTCCAGGCCGTCTGGCAACCCTACCTACGTCAGACATTTCCCCAAAGAAGTCTTATGTGACATGTCCCCAGAAGGTCAGCCCTGACCACTGCTGACTTTGAGTGAGGACATTTTGAAAATTTGTATGAAACTGTCCTCAACCCAGTACATAGAGATGTCTTGTGGATGTCAGCAGTGACTCTGACATGTCACCGCTCCGTCACTGAGGATGGCTCGAGGACGTTGCCAACTGGGACCGTTTAGGCCATCGCTCTGCTAAAAATAGTTAAAATAAGCACACAGAAAAAAAACCAATTCCCAGATGGAAAATGTGTCACTGAGGAAATTTCCACAGTGATTCCTTGAAGAAATGTCTTCAGGTTCTGACAAATCATAGGTAATCCTTGATGACATGTCCTTACACTGTCAGCACTGAATGTTTGCTTTAATAGTGTGGACAATTCCTCTAAGACGTCTAAAAGGAAATGTCTTCCGGATAGCAGTATATTAAATTAAAATTTAAAATCTGGGCAACTCTTCAATTTCCAATACAAAGATGGCAATATTATCAATTTATTTAAAATAAATTCAAAATCTAACAAGTAGAATAAAAGTAATAAATAGACAAACAATTTTCAAAATAAAGTTTAGAACAAGTAGTAAGGTGTGGGACTAATAAACTGGAGGTTCCGGGCTCAAATCCAGTTGGGCCTAAAAAAGGCGAAAAGTTTTTTCTAAATATGAGAAAGATAATTTATAAAGGAAAATGGATAAAAGTAAAAACTAAAGGAAATACGAAACTTTTTGAATTTTCGAATGACCTACTTCAGACATTTCCCCAAAGAAGTCTTAGGTGACATGTCCCCAGAAGGTCAGCCCTGACCACTGCTGACTCTGAGTGAGGACATTTTGAAAATTTGTATGAAACTGTCCTCAACCCAGTACATAGAGATGTCTTGTGTATGTCAGCAGTGACTCTGACATGTCACCGCTCCGTCACTGAGGATGGCTCGAGGACGTTGCCAACTGGGTTGTTATATTGACCTCCATATTTGTGAATAGAAATAATTTTTTCACTAAAAGTGCTCCTATACGGAAATTTGTAGTATCAACAAACGTTTGTAAATTTTAATTGTTTAAAAAAGAATGTAGTTTTTTTTTCAACAAAGAAATTCAACAAACACAAACACAATTTGTTGATCTGACAAATGATTTTTTTTTCCAACAAAGAAATTTATAAAACACAAACACTATTTATTGACATGATTAAAAAATTTTGAAATAAAATTACTTGACTGAGTTTGTTGAAAACACAATAGAAGTTTTGTATTATGGACTAACAGGCGGCCGTTTTTACAAAATGTTTGATTGATTTGCAATTCATGTTTGTTGATTTAAATTTGACGATTTTATTTTCTGTGTAGAAATTAACTTTGTTCTATTTCTTCGCTGGCACTTGTTTTTGTAACAAAAAAAAAATAAAATTTTAATTAATTTAAGTTTATAACGAAATTAAATGACATCATATTAAATTTAAGGTAGGTAAAATTTAAAACAAAAATGAGGCAATTTTAGAACAAAAATGTAATATTAAAATCAATCATAATAAATATTAAAGTAAATTTTTTTTCCAAAAAGTTGAACATTTTTGATTTAAATATATTTTTTCCTAAAAAAAAAAAAAATCTTTTTGTTAATGTTTTTTATGTTTTTTAGAAATATGTCAGATCTATAATTTTTTTATCATCATTAGCATATCCAAGTTTATTTAGAATCAACAGGTTACCCATCAGAACCGTTTAGTGTTAGTTTTTTCTAAATATAACATCTATAATATGGCGCAATTTCTTATCAGTAATCCAGGATGTTATTATTTTATATTCACCAGGTGGCCAGGGAAAGTGTGAAACGGATTCTGTTTGAAAACGGCTTAAATAAATATCATGCTTAAATGAGAAATAAAATAAAAAAAAAATTTCAAAACAAATAAAACAAGAAAGAAAATTATTGTCGATCTAATCCGACCATAGTTATAGCCTGCAACAGTGTTTGCCGGAAATTTGTGGCAGGAGAGTGGCATTATTATTCTTATCATCAGATTTCGCGATCAAATTTGAATTTTACTGGACCAAAAAGTTGTCTGGTACAAATTTGAGGCCTTTCATTACATCAAAGGTAATAAATATGAGGTGTCACCAGCCATATTTTTTTATACCCTCCACTCTTGTGATAGAGGGTATATAAGTTTGACATTCCGTTAGTAACACCTCGAAATATAGGTCTAGAATATATATGGGGCATTCCATGTCAAATCGGACACTTTGAAATTTTTTATTTTTTTTATTTTCCCAATTTGTTTACAGTTTGTCGTACCCTTTGAAAACTCTTTCGTGGTAAATTTTAAGATTTTTTTGATAAATATCGAATTTTTAAAAATTGGTAGTTTGTTCCTTTTCTCAAACTTCTTTTACTCATAACTTCTTCAATAATGGTCCAAATTTCAATTTTTTTTTTTTTTTTTAATTTGTATTTTTTTACGTACTATTTAAAAAAAAATACCTAAAAATTTTCTGTAGTATGCGATTTTTAAGTTTTAAAATTAAAATCTCATTTTTGAAAATGTTTTATTCTTCGATTTTTTATACCTTCCAACTACAGCATGGGGGTACACTCACTTTGTCATTCCGTGTGTAACGCATCAAAATATCGGTCTAGGACGCCATAAAGTGTACATATTTATGATCAGTGATCGATTCTAAGACATTCTAGCGATGTCAGTCCGTCTATCCGTCCGTCTGTCCGTCTGTCCGTCTGTCCGTCTGTCCGTCTGTCCGTCTGTCCGTCTGTCCGTCTGTCCGTCTGTCCGTCTGTCCGTCTGTCCGTCTGTCCGTCTGTAGTTAACACGATGCAGTCCAAAATAAAAGAGCTAGACTCCTGACATTTGACACGAATATGTCTTATGTTCATAGGAAGGTTAAGTTCGTAAATGAGCAAAATCGAAAAAAATCGTAAATGAGCAAAATCGAATTTTTTGTGTTTTTGTTTAACAAATGCAACATTTTTATGCCACAAGAAGTTCAAAGTCCTGCATTTGGACCCAGAGAATTAGAAAATGTCGTTTTTTCGGCCCGCCCCCCTTTTATGGGCGTGGAATAATAAATTTTTTTTAAAATAATGATAATCTTGTATTTCTTTAGTGCAAAAAGCATAAGAATGAATTTTTAAACACATATTCGAGGGAAAATTTGCCCCCCCCCCTCAATTACTACTAGCGACCCCCTGACACCCAAAAAAAAAAAAAAATAAAATGCAGGTGCGTTTTGTTTTTATTTTTTTGCATGTTGGAGGGTATAACAGATTCGGCACAGCCGAATTTAACACTCTTACTTGTTTTAAATTTTATTGTGTAAAACTTCTATCGATTCTACAAATTTTTTGCCTAGTAGGATTATGGGATAACTATTATTACTATTTTTTAAATTTTTTTGAAAAAAAATTATTGTAATTTTCCAATCTTAAAATCAATTCTACTGCTTCAATGGTGCGTCATAGAGAGGTCATTTCCTAGACCCCCATTAATTTTTACGTATAAACATTTCTTTGGAACAAACTAATACCCTATCTCCAATTTCTAAGGGGCTCCCACACAAAACGAAATTTTTTTAAATTTGCTCCAACCGCTATTACTGCCGTAATAGTGCCCTTAGAGCAACAAAATGTATGACCGACCCGCAATATTTTGTTAGTCCAAGCATTTTCTCTGAACGCACCTACCCTCTATCTTTAACTGTTAAGGCGGTCCCCATACAATTCTTTTTATTTTTTGTAAATTTGTTTTATTTAATCAGCTTCTACCGGTCCAATGGTGCGTCCGAAAGGGGTCATTAGTGAGACCGACCCCCATTTATTTTTTCCCTACAACATTTTTTTAAAACATACCTATGCCCTATCTCCATTCCCTAAGTAGGCTCCCATACAAATAACAGCTGGAGCAAATTTTATAAAAATGTAATTTTAAATGGAAGCCTACTTAGGGAGTGGAGATAGGGCGTAGGTAAGTTTCAAAAAAATATTGTAGGGTAAAAATAAATTGGGGTCGGTCACACTAATGACCACTTTTGGACGCACCATTGCACACAGGGCCATAATTCTACAAAAACTAGAAATGTAGATAATATTTTTTTCCTACACTTAAGGCACTCTCTGACGATAAAAAAACTATTCAAGCCGTAAAACATTATTTTGGGTTAAATTATTTTTTTAAAAACAAATCTCGGATCACTGCATATATAGCTGAATTTCGCCATTTATCATTTCGTGCAAGTTTGGGCCACTTTTTTCGAAAGATATGGATCCATTCTATATCAAAAAAAAAATAGATCGGTTGTATCGAACTGAGGATCGCTGAGGATTTTTTCGGCGCGAGGTAAATAGCTAAAAAATTATAACTTTTTTCACAAATAACGCGAATTGCTGCCAGGCAAATGAGTTATATTTGTCCATGTTATTTTCGTTACAAAGGCTTATATATAAGGTTGAACCACTCAAACAAAAAGTTAAACATTAGCAATAGAAGTTTGTGAAAAAAAATTAAAAAAGTATCTCAACTTTTAAAATTTTTTTACCAACTTTTTTAACTTTAAAGACCTGTCAAATGAAAGCGTGTGATTGGATCATAAAGATAAGTTCAGAAAACCTGCTTCTATATATGCCCAACGAACTGGTAAACATTTTTTTGAGAATTTACAAATAAGGACTTTTGGCCGAAAATCGATCTGTCTGACCCTCTGTGCATTGGTCCGGTAGAAGCTGACTAAATAAAACAAATATACAAAAAATAAAAAGAATTGTATGGGGACCGCCTTAACAGTTAAAGATAGAGGGTAGGTGTGTTCAGAGAAAATGCTTGGACAAAAAAAAATTGTGGGTCGGTCATACATTTTGTTGCTCTAAGGGCACTATTAGGGCAGTTTGAGCGGTTGGAGCAAATTTTAAAAAATGTCGTTTTGTGTGGGAGCCCCCTTAGAAATTGGAGATAGGGTATTAGTTTGTTTCAAAGAAATGTTTAGACGTAAAAATTAAGGGGGGTCGGTCTTAAAAATGATCCCTCTATGACGCACCAGTGGAGCAGTAGAATTGATTTTAAGATTGGAAAATTACAATAAAGTTTTTTCAAAAAAATTTTAAAAAATGGTAATAATCGTTATCCCATGATCCCACTGGGCAAAAAATTTGTAGAATCAATAGAAGTTTTACACAAAAAAATTTCAAAAAAATCGAAGAGTACAAACAGTTTCAAAAATGAGATTTAAATTTTAAAACTTAAAAATCGCATACTAGAGCGCTTTTAAGAATTTTTTGGGATTTTTTTTTAGAAAGTACTTAGAAAAACAAAAATTTTGAAAAAAAAAAAATTGAAATTTGGACCATTATTAAAGAAGTTATGATTAAAAGAAGTTTGAGTAAAGGAACAAACTATAAATTTTTAAAAATTCGATATCTTTTGAACGGGTCATCAAAAAAATCTGAAAATTTACCACAAAGGAGTTTTCGAAGGGTACTAAAAACTGTAAACAAATTGGGAAAATCTAAAAAAAAAGTTTTTCAAAGTGTCCGATTTCACATGGAATGCCCCATATATATATGATGTTTGCCTGGTCAGGTTGGTATTGCATTTCAGCACAATCGGTCTAGTGCTTCAAAAGTTATAAGGAAAAGAGTGAATTTCGACTAGGGTTTTCATCGAATTCAGTAGTAACACGCTAACACGCTGAAGGACATTCCTGAGGCTACTGAAGATCGCCATATATACTTGTCGCTCCCCTGTTGTAGTTGGTATTGAATTGCAGCAAAATCGGTTCAGTCATTAAAAGGTTGTGAGCAAAATATTGAATTTCATATTGGTTTCACCTTAAATTCACGTGTTAAACAAGCTTGTAAAATATTGTTAACTATCAAAAATATTTTAAAACGTATTTTTGTTACTCAAAAATATTTATACACTAAAATAAAGTACACTCGGAAAACATTTTACACTCAAGAAAAATTTTACACTAAAAAAAAATTGTATTATTCTTTTTTCTTACAAAAATTACTAAAAAAATGTTTTTTATTCACAATAAAATATTTCTAATCAAAATTGTTTCTTTTTCATGTTTGAAAATTGAATGTCGCTGAAAAAGGATATGGTGGAGGGTATTTGTAGATTCTGCGAAGTCGAATTTAACTTTTCTATGTGTTTTTTTTTATATTTTTGACATGTTGGAGGGTATAAAAGAATCGGCACAGCCGTTTATACTTAATTCGAATATTTAAAAATATCTCATTAATCCCTTTCACAGAGTAGTGTGGGATACTTTAAAATTTTTTATTTTCAACTTACATTATAAGGGCAGGTATGATTGGCATTTGAGTAAACGCTTATCCAATTATAAAACATCAAAAATGCTTTGTTACGGTTACGATTTTTCATAGCTTTACATGCATCCCAGGTTGAATTAAAAATAGTTGGTAACAACTTGGACGATTGCAATTGCAGTTCCAAACGCAGTTGACAATTTGTTACAGGTTTTTGCAAAATTCTAAGAATAAATGAAAATTCTAAAATATTTTTTGAATTTCTCTTTAATTCACATAAATCGAATTTGGAGTAATTCCTATTGATTGCTGTGCAATTAACTTTTTTTAAAGAGAAGTTACAAATGTTCTGAAATTTACAAGAAAAAAAAATAAATGTTGTTTTTTTTTTTTTTTTAACTGAAATATTTTACCTTTTTGAATAGAAGATTTAAAATGAATAAGATAAATAAATATTTAAACTTTATGTCCATTGGTTTAGATGACTTTTCGGGCAGAGGTAAATAATAACTAATCAGGTTTCAATGATTTTTTTAAATACAGTTTTGACTAGTTCTATCAATTGTTTTTTAATTAAGGAAAATGTTTTAAAATGTTTTTAATATTCATTCAAAATCTATTTTGAATCTTGTTTTTTGAAAACTAAAAATATTAATTTGAAGTAATTAAAAAATTTAATATTTAAAGAATTAAGTAACTAAAGTCAAAAACAACCAAATCTAAAACAAGTAGAAAAGTTAAATTCGATATTACCGAATCTATGAATACCCTCCACAATGCCCTTTGAAGTGATAGTAAGTGAAACAAGTAGAAAATTTAAATTCGACTTGGCCGAATCTATGAATACCCTCCACAATATTAACCAAGGCATACATAGAATAAAAATAATTAGGGTTTTCACAGTGACGATTAAATTTGCCTTTTTTATTTGGCAAATTTGCCATTTTACTAAACGTCAAGCATTTGCCACCAATTTTTCTTTACATATCATGGGCGCACTTTTCGTTAATAATTTGCACAAAATAACTTTAATTAACTTTTTACATTCACAATTTTAAAATAAACACAAATAATTTGTATGCTTCATTTTGTACAAATGTTTTTGTTGCCGCGTTCGAAATTTCAGCATAAACAACCATATAAAAGAAAAAGAAACCACGTGTAAACAAACATTTGGTAACTCATTTTTAGTTATAAATTAAAAAAACAACAACCATCATCATCTTTACTGTATGACAAAAACTGCAACAACATCAACAATAAAATGGCGTTGTTTATATTGAAACTCACCTCAATATATTGACATACAAAAACAAAAAAAAAATAGCGGGTTTTTTTTTTGACTACACTACAATAACAACGATAATACAAATGCAATCAAATAACAAAAAAATTAAACCACGTGGAATTTATTAAAACTCATATAACTTCTTAACTCCTTGACCGATTTTGCCATATTTAATACCAAAATGATCAGAAAAACGTAGAGAACAATAAAATATGTACCAATATTAAATTTTGCTCAAATATATTTACTATTACTTGAGATAAAGCATTTTAAAAATTTTGGGCAACACTACAGGTGCCACGCCCCATTGTCCAATTCCGCCCACATTTGGTGTGTGGGTTAGAAATGACAAAATAACAACATATACCAAGTTTGGTTCATATTCATTGAACAGATGTCAAGTTATACCATTTTTGTTGTGTGAAATACCCAAAAAATTTTGAGGTACCCTTACCTTTTTACTCATAACTTTTGAACCACTGGACCGATTTGGCTGAAATGCAATACCAACCTGACCAGCCGAATGACAAACATATATGCCAAACTTCAGCAGCCTCTGTAAAGCCTTTCAAAAGTTAGCGTGTTTTCTACGGACGGACAGACAGACAGACAGACGGACGGACGGACGGACGGACGGACGGACGGACGGACGGACGGACATCGCTAGATCGACTTAAAATCGATCGAGGATCATGAATATATATACTTTATGGGGTCCTAGACCAATATTTCGATGTGTTACAAACGGAATGACAAACTTATATATACCCTCTATCACTAGAGTGGAGGGTATAAAAATAACAATTTTAATTAGAAATATTTTATTTTTAATAAAACACTTTTTTAGTCATTTTTGAAAAAAAAAAATACAATTTTTTTTGATTGTAAAAATTTTTTTACTGTAAAACCTAAAAATATGCACTAAAAAATAAAATGTGTGCAATAAAAGTCTTGTTTTCATTCAAAAATCTTCTTAAACAAGCTAAAAATAACACCGGACTTTAATAGTAACAATTAAAACTTTATAAAAGCAGGATTTTTTTTTAGAATTTAGGACAATCCATAAAAAAGTAAAAAATAAAAAAATAATTTTTCTTATTTTCAAAACAAATTTTTAAAATTTAAAATAGTTTTTGAAACAAATAAATTTCAATTTCTGTTTTTGCTAATTTATATCAAAATATGCAAAAATATGCACTTAAAACCAAAATATGCAAAAATATGCATTTTAACCAAAATATGCAAAAAAAATGCAAAAACAAATCGATGCCATTTTAAAGCAAATTTCTTGATTCGGAAAGATAATTGATCAAAATTGTTTTTAGACTATCGACAAAAAACATGCATTTGCATGGAAATCTCATCCCTAGTTATAAGTTATAACTTTTTAACCACTGGATCGATATCGCTGGATTGCAATTAGAGTTTTTCTTTTCCCGGACTTTTTCATTTCCCTGGAATGCGGGATTCATTTTTAAATTTCCCGGGATCCCGGGAATTCCCGTAAAAATTAAAAACCCAAATTTTTTGTCAAAAAAATATATAAAAACCTTGTGAATGCGATTACACTATTTATAATGTTTATTAACACTATAAAAATCTTATTTAGTACCAAAAAAATAAGTTTCGAGAAAAAAAGAAGAATTTTTGTTACCCAGTTTTTATAAAAAAAAAACGGCCCAAATATGTCGAAAACATTTAAAAGTATTTTTAAGGGAATATGTTATTTCACATCGCTTTATCTGTTTTAATAATAAAAATTTATCATTTATTCTAATTCATCTCAGTTCATTTTTACAATTGCTTTGCCTTTAAAACACAATGAAACTGATTCAGAGGAACTTCTCAATTATGTCTTTAAACTGAATGTAACTGTTTCAAAGAAATGAAATTATAAGAAAATTTACCCCAAAAAATTATTAAAAAAATTAAAAAAAAATTAAAAATTTTGGTTTCTAAAAGAAAACCCCGTTATTTTCAGAGTTATTCCTTACACAGATTTTATATTAATTTATCGGTTTAAAAAGAATCATGTCCAGTGACATAAATATTTTCTATAGAAATAAATAATCATAGTACAAATTTTTATAATGCAGGTCTCAGAAAGAAAATTTTTCAGCTTCTGAAAAAAAGTATCAGGTTCTGATAACACAGTGGAACAACCAAAATCGGAATGGGATGAAACCAAAATCAAATGAAAGCATAACAAAACCCTCGAGACTTTTTTTGGTTCAGCGCTAGATTTTTTTTAAACGCATTTAAAGTTGGTGAACTTTTATTATAATTATAATAATAAATGCTTGAAAATTGTATAAGGCGTATGATTAATTTAATTGCCTTTACACGCAATCATACGCAACGGTGAACAGTGGAATAATTTAATAATTTAGCTATTCAGTAAGTATTGCAGCGAAATTCATACCGGTTATAGCTTACGTAATTTCGAGCTTCAGTTTAGACGATGGACCCCATATTTCCAATAAGTATACCACCAGGGGCCCCTAGTGTAGCACACAACAAAAATGGTCTGATTATTATCGGACCATTTTTGGACCTAGACCCATATAAAAATTTCTCCCGATATTCAGTTAAAGCGGTGAATTTGCAACACATAGACGCCTAATTCGCTAAAACTTGGTTTGTGGGTGTTTTTTACACTTATTAAAGATTAAACAAAGGATAGATCCCATCGGTCCATGTTTGAACTTGGGACCCATTTTCCGGGAAACACCGGTGTAGGGTATTATATGGCCGGTCTTGACCGACTGTAATTTTCTTACTTGTTTAAACTTGGTGTCGGGGAGGAGTAAATTTCCCATCCCCCTTGTAAACATACCTAACATTTTTATATTTTTAAAAATAAGGACTTAACGAAGCCAAATTCGGATAGAAATTTTTTTGATAAAAACAAATTTTGATGAAAAAAACTTTTCTGTGAGGTATTTTGACTTTACATAAAAAATTAATGCAAAATGGATCGCATTTTTTTTTTTAATTGTAAACAAGTTTATTTGTCAAATCTGAAAAAAATGATTATTTTTTTTTAAATCACAAAATTTTCCCTCTTCTTGTATCTTTACGGCATAAATATGTTTGGTAAAGTTAAAAAAAAACATTTTTTTATATTATTTTATTAAAAAAATTGTTTTTTAAATTATTTATTTTTTCGAAAATGTAATATTTTTAATTTATTTATTTTTTTAATTTATACAGTTAAACTTATAATTGATTTCCAAATTATTTTCAATTAAATTTTTAATTTATATAATTAAAATATAAATTAACGTCACACAAATATTTTTAATTTATATGCACATTTTAGTGATTGGTCCGGATTTAAATAATATTTTAATTAAATCTACGAATTGTTTACTTAGTTGTTTTTTTTTAGTTTTTTCTGTGTATATGCAGGTAAGACACTTACCATTTTAGTTTTTATTAATTACCAAACTAATAATATAGCGTATTTTTTGATCAGTAATAAATGATAACATTATTTTATAATCACCAGATGGCCAGGGAAAATGTGAGCCTATACTGATAACTTCAAAATTACTTAGATAAAAATCATGCTTAAATAAGAAATATTAAAAAAAGAAAATACCAAAAACATAAAAATTATTAAAAATCAATTAAATAACAATTACATATTTTTTATTTTCAACTTACATTATAAGGACAAGAATGATTCATATTTGTATAAGCGCTGAACCAATTGTAAATCATTAATAATGCTTTATTCCTATTACGATTTTTCATAAATTTACATGTATCCCAGGTTGAATTAAAAATAAACGGTAACATTTTTGAAGATTGCAATTGCATTTCAAAACGCATTTGATTATTTGTTACAGGTTTTTGCAAAAGTCTGACAATAAATGAAAATGTTAAAATGTTTTTTGAATTCTTTTTTAATTCGCATAAATCGATTTTAGCGAAATTCTTATCGATTACTGTGCAATTCGCATTTTTAAATGAGAAGTTACAAAAGTTCTGAAATTTACGAGAAAAAAAAATCTAAAGAAATCTGTGTTGTATTTAAAAACTGAAATATTTTTTTTACCTGTTTAAATGAAAGGTTTAAAATTAATAAAATAAATAAATATTTAAATTTTATGTCCATTGTTTTTGAAGATATTTTAAGCACAGATAAATGGTAACTAATCAGGTTTCAATGATTTTTTTTATAACCTATTTTGAATAGTTTTTATTAATTGTTTTTAATCGTGGAAAATGCTTTTAAATTTTGTTAATATTTATTTAAAATACATTTTGTAGTTTTTACTTTGCACAAATTTTAATAATTAATTTATATGTAGTACATATTTTAAAAAACTAATAAATTACCTGTTTGAATGAAGTCACCAAAATCAAATGAAATTACACAGCGTGACAAAACTGACCACTATTTTAGAAAACAAGAGGTGTGACCAAAGTTTCAATATATTTGAGACATGCTGATTCGAATGGCGTACTCCGTTTTTCGATGTATGGTACAGTTTTGTTGCAAAATGTCGTTAAAGATTTGCTGATTTCAAGCCAGTTTTTCAACAAAAAAATTTGCAAAGTTAATGATGTTTAAATTGTATGGCATGGAAAACAAAGATATGACTTGTAGCAATATTTCTTATGCAAATTTGGTTTAAAGCTTTTCATCTTAAGCCCTTAAATTCGCGATATTCTTCATTTTTGGCAGCATCACTTTACGAGATGATTTAAGGTTCCATCTTTTAGTATATAATGTGGGAACCTTAAATAATTAACTGACCAAAAATTTGGCCAAAAAAGTTTCATTTGCAAAAATTATCTTAACAAAAACTATAATTATTGTAGGGTTAACACTGAAATAATAGTTTTTGTTAAGATAACTTTTGCAAATGAAAACTTTTTTGGCCAAATTTTTGGTCACCCAAGTAAAAATGTGAAGGATCAGTACTGATCCGAAAAATGGATCGCTAAGATTAGATCAGTTTTAATCGGACGGATACAATTTCATCCGAAAAATGGGTTTATCTAATTATATAAACCCATTTTTCGGATAACATTGTATCCGCCCGATTAAAACTGATCTAATCTGAGCGATCCATTTTTCGGATCAGTACAGATCTTTCAAATTTCGGATCAGTAGTGATCCGAGTAAGATCTTTTAAATCTCGGATAAGACGTGAAATATACAAATATATCTAAACATTTTTACTCGGGCAGTTAATTGTTTAAGGTTCCCACATTATATACTAATAGATGGTGTCTTAAATCATCTCGTAAAGTCATGCTGGCATATACAAAAAAACGGTTTTTCGCGATTTTCATCATGATGGTCCATATAACATAGCTGTTTTTTGTCCACTATTCGCATTGTTAGAAATGCCTTTTTGATTCACTTAAAGCAAGTTTTTTATCAAAGACCAACTTGGCGGTTAATTTCGCGAAAAACTTAAAAAATGAAGAAATTCGCGAATTTAAGGGCTTAAGATGAAAAGTTTTAAACCAAATTTGTATAAGAAATATTGCTACAAGTCATATCTTTGTTTTTCATTCCATACAATTTAAAAATCATTAACTTTGCAAATTTTTTTGTTACAAAACTGGCTCGAAATCAGCAAATCCTTAACGACATTTTGCAAGAAAACTGTAGCATACATCGAAAAACGGAATACGCCATTCGAATCAGCATGTCCGAAATATATAGAAATGATAGTCGTAACTCTTGTTTATTTTTTAGTGTTCCTCAGTGTTATAGTTTGACAAATAGAAACATTTAATTCCACTTGGCCGAATCCATAACTACCCTTCACAATGGCGTTTTTATATGATGGTGATTTTCTAACGTGATATTGTGATAGTGATTTTCTAACGTGTCCATTTTTTGTGTGTAAACAGTTTTTTGTAGACGCCCCAGTAGGCTAGGTGAGGATGGGGT
Organism: Pegoplata infirma; assembly: GCA_963921195.1. Taxonomy (NCBI): domain Eukaryota; kingdom Metazoa; phylum Arthropoda; class Insecta; order Diptera; family Anthomyiidae; genus Pegoplata; species Pegoplata infirma. Next base: position 230,671,384 of record OY992538.1, on the reverse strand, counting down.
CGTGGGTTCGATTTCAACTAGTGGCCTAAGTCTGTTTTCGCTACAACGACACAATTGTCATTGTCACCAGTCTCGTCTAGAGTAATTTAGTATATGATTTGTAATTATATGTTAAAAATTCATTAAATAAACAAATATTTGTTTTTCTCATTTTAGGAAAAACATTTTTTTTGAGTGTAAGCATTTTTTTGAGTGTAAAATTTCTTCGAGCTAAAATTCTGATTAATTATTATTAAGAAATAAAAATACGACGATGTTAAAACAACTATAGCTTAAAGTTTATCTTGTTTGTGTAATTTTTACAAGTGTCCCTGAGGATGAAATTCGATGAGTTTCGAAATATCAGAGAAATAAAATAAAAATTATTTAAAACAAAAAATTTTTTACAACTTTTAAAGGTCGAATAAATACAGCATTAAGTAAATAAAAATTGTTTTATTTGACCTTAAAAATATTATATTTTTATTAGGTTTATTCTAGCTCGAGGTCATTATTTTCTTTCAAAAAAAAATATTTCCTTTCACAAAAAATTTAAAAAAAAATTATTTCTCTGCTTTAAATTTATTTTTGTTGGTAATTTTTGCAATACTTACAAAAATTTAAAACAGAAAAATAATTTTCTTAAACATTATTCTATGAGAAAAGTTTTAATTAGTAAAGAAAATATTGACCTCGAGCTAGAATAAACCTAGGGGGGGTGAAATAAAGCCATAGGCAATAAGGCCATATGGCCTTATTTCTCAATTCAATGGGAAATAAGGCCATATGGCTTTATTACCAACACGATTGAGCAATAAAGTCATATTGATTTTGCAACCAAAGTGGAAATAAAGCCATATCAGTTGAAAATGTGGAAATATATTTCCCCGTAAATCCTGCTACAAAAAAAAATATTTAGCGAAGCCGCTAAATTAATTTATGGAGTTTGTAATCCCTAAGCCCGGCCGAAGGCCGGCTACGCAGAAAAAAAATTTTTTTTTGACTATCTTTAAATTAAAAAACCACATATACCAGGAACCTCGGAACTTAGAGGGGTCTAGAGGCACCAATTTTTTATTGGCAGGGTTTTTAATTTAAAGATTGTTTAACAAAAAAAGTATTTCTGTGTAGCCGGCCTTCGGCCGGGCTTAGGGATTACAAAATCCATGCATTAAACCCACCCTCTCCGCAAAGTAAACTTTTCTAGGGTAGCAGGCCTTTGCGCTATCAAATTTGTTATGCCTCAAAAAGGCCTGATAACCAAAATAGCTTTGGTTTGCAGAGAGGGTGGGTTTAATGCATGGAGTATGTAATCCCTAAGCCCGGCCGAAGGCCGGCTACGCAGAAAACCTTTCTTACAAAAACACAAATCATAGAAGTCGTAATTTCGACATTTCGCCCAAAAAAAATATTTTGGATTTTTTGACAATTTTGTTTTGCGAGAAATAACATTTTTAGACCTATCATTTTGGGCTATATGTCGCAGCTTGGGCAATATGACATTTACGGTTTTGGGCGATAAGACCTTGGGCGCTATGTCCGTGCGCCATTTCAAACTCCATAAATTAATTTAGCGGCTTCGCTAAATATTTTTTTTTTGGGTAGCAGGATTTACGTGGAAATATATTTTCACACTCTCCGCAAAATAATGAACATTTTTAAAAAATATTTAAATGAGTAACAAAGCCATATATGGCTTTATTTCCAACAGTGGTTGGTAATAACGCCATATGGCCTTATTTCTCAACTCTTTGGGAAATAAGGCCATATGGCCTTATTGCCTATGGCTTTATTTCACCCCCCCATAAACCTACTCAAAATATAATATTTTAAAGGTCGAGTAAAACAATTTCTATAAGGGGTCAAGTTAAAAAAATGCAGAAGAAAAATTGAATTTCTAAAAATTATAGACATTTCAGGTATTCCCATACCGGTTTCAAACACTCCAGTTAGTGTTATCATCAGTAGTATTTTATGTAAATATCCGTTTGCCTTGTTAATGGAAATTGTATTTTATATACGTACATACATATGTGAATATTTATAGTTTCTACAGAATAAATTTTGACAGTTTCCAGCACTACAATTCTTTTTCTAGCAATCTCAACCTCACCACATACTTTCTTTCAACTTTTTTGTCTCTTACAAATAACTGACCTGCTGGTGAATAAAAGTGTTTTTCACTAGTTTGGAATAAAACAGTTACATAATCATTTTTCATAATTTTATTTTTTATCAATTTTTTTTTAACAAAATTTTTTTTCCATAAATTTTTTTTTTTCACCAAAAACATTTTTTTCGTCAAATTTTTTTTTTCCATTTTAAAATCTTTTTTTTATAATTTTTGTTTTCATAAATTTTTTTACGAAAAAATGTTCCTATGCAAGTTAAGTTCTTTAATGAAAAAAATCAGACCAGGGGGGAAAAGTTCCCCTTTGATGAACTTAACCAACATCTGAAAAATACCATTTTTTACATGATTTTTTGTGTTTTTGTTTAACAAATGCAACATTTTTTCATTTTTAACATGATAATGTTTTTAGGCTGGTGTCTAATTTTAAAAAAGTTACAGGACGCCACCTCAGTTTGACTATATAAGCTAACAATTATCGAAAAAGAAAACAAGAATTACTATTTTCATTTTCTTAAGACCAAACATTTTAATAACTTGGGTTTGTAACTTGGATAATAATTCACCTCGTGGTAAATAAAACCGTTTTTCACCAGCTGGTGAACAAAAAGTAACATAATTATTTTTCAACAAAAAATTTTTTTTTCGTCAAATTTTTTTTTTCATCAATTTCTTTTTTTTTTCATTATTTTTTTTTTTTTAACAATTTTTTTCCATCAAATTTTTTTTTTCCATCATATTTTTTTTTTTCATCAATTTTTTTTTTTTCATCAAGCTTTTTTTTCATAAAATTTTTTTTTCATAAATTTTTTTTTTCGTCAAACTGTTTTTTTCATCATTTTTTTATCATATTTTTATATCCCCCAACTACAGTATGGGGGTAGTATACTCACTTTGTCATTCCGTGTGTAACGCATCGAAATATCGGTATAGGATCCCATAAAGTATATATATTATTGATCAGTGATCGATTCTAAGACTTTCTAGCGATGTCCGTCTGTCCGTCCGTTCGTCCGTCTGTCCGTCCGTCTGTGGAAGACACGATACAGTCCAAAATAAAAGTGATAGACTCCTGAAATTTGGCACATATATGTCTTATGCTCATAGGCTGGTTAAGTTCGGAGATGGGCAAATCGGACCAGGGGGGAAAAAGTTCCCCCTTGACGAAGTAAACCAACCCATGAAAAAAGCTAACTTTTTATAGGTTTTTTTGTAATTTTGTTAAACAAATGAAACATTTTTATGCTTAAAAAGTTCAAAGTCTTGGACTTGGACCAAGGGGATTTTGCATTAAAAAAAAAAAAATTAAACGTTGGAGGGTATACAAGATTCGGCATAGCCGAATTTAACACTCTGACTTGTTTTTTATCAAATTTTTTTTTCATCAATTTTTTTTCATGAAATTTTTTTTTCATGAATTTTTTTTTTTTCATAATTTTTTTTTCATTAAATTTTTTTTTCATCAAAAATTTTTGTTTTCATGAAAATTTTTTTTATCATTATTTTGCTTTTTCATCAATATTTTTTCATTAATTTTTTTTTTTCATCAAAAACTTTTTTTCGTAAATTTTTTTCATAATTTTTATTTTTCATATTTTTTTTTTGATGATTTTTTTTTTTTATGAAATTTTTTTTAATAATATAGTGTTGATCGCATGATCAATTATTTTTTTTATTTATTCTTTCTATTTATTTACAACAACTTTTTAATAAATTCAACCTAACCGAGAACTGGTAACAATGACCGTCGTTTCGTTGTAGCGAAAAAAACCAAGGGTGGGAATCGAACCCACGAAAGGCTAGCACGCTACCAACTAGCCTACGGGCTAGTTGGTAACATTTTTTTCATCAAAAATTTTTTTTTTCATAAACATTTTTTTCCATTAAAATTATTTTTTTCTTCATCAAAAACTTTTTTTTCATCAACAAATTTATGTTTTCACCAAAAATATTTTTTTCATCAAAATTTTGTTTTTCATCAAAAAATGTTTCATTGACTTTTTTTTTATTTTTTTTATCATCAAAAATATTTTTTTACAAAAAGTACTCTGATCTGTCAAACTCCATAAAATAAATAAATTTTGGCAACGCGAGGAATTATAGGGAAATTGTTAAAAAAGTTTTCACGCATTTTTATTATACAAGACAATTTGAATTGCCATTAAAAAGTTACATGTCAGTTTTATTATGATAGTTTCTTTCATAAAATTGTCAAAAGTTGTCTATTTATACATATCTTATTACTGTTTCAGACTTTTAAAGTTTAAGTGAAACTTTCGCCGTGAAAAACAGAGTACTATGCCTAAAGTTCTTAAATTCTGACATAAAAATGCTCCATTTGTTTAACAAATGTACAAAAAATCAAATGAGAGTGTTAAATTTTTCTGTGCCGAATAATTTATACTCTTCAAAATGTAAAAAAGATCCTTTTTATACCCTCCAACCACAGTATGGGGGTATACTCACTTTGTCATTCCGTTTGTAACGCATTGAAATATCGGTCGGGGACCCCATAAAGTATATATATTATTGATCCATGATCGATTCTAAGACATTCTGTGAATGTCCGTCCGTCCGTCTGTCTGTAGATGGAACGATGCAGTCCAAAATAAAAGAGCTAGCCTCCTGCAATTTGGAACGAACATGTCTTATAGTCCTAGGCAGGTTAAGTTCGTAAATGGGCAAAATCGGCCCAGGGGGAAAAAAGTTCTCCCTTGAAGATTTGAATCTACCTCTGAAAAATACACTTTTTTACATTTTTTGTTGTATTTTTGTTAAATCAATGAAACATTTAATATATTTATCGGGATGTGAAGGTTCTCCCAACGTCCCCCATTGAACCCCATTACCCTCCCCCCCAAACAAATGCCCCTGACATTTTTTTTTTACATTTTGGAGGGTATAAAAGATTCGGCACAGCCGAATTTAACACTCTCACTTGTTTAAACTTAAGTAATGCACTCATTTACCAAATTTAAAGCTCTTTTGGTTTAGACTGCATTTTGTTTCCCACAGACAGAGGGACGGATATATATAGCTGGATTGTCTTAGAAATAGATCAATAGTATATCAACTTGATGAGGTCCTCGACCGATATTTAAATTAGTTTTGCATGAAATGTCAAATAACATTATTTTTGTCTAAAAAAAAACTTTGCTTTGGCAAGTACATCCAAATCTTTAGCAAAACATAATCATGCATTTCTTTTGAGTGCGTAAATACAAACATTTGCAACAACAACAAACGCAAATCTGTTTTTAATCTTACTACGATTGTAAAATTTTCGTCTTCTAATTCTCAACAGGAGTAGAGTCGAATATGTATTAATATTTTAGTTTGAACATTAGCGATTTGTCATTAAAATTCTCTTTGCTGCTTGTTTTATATTTGCTAAATAATTTTGACAATGGAATCTGATAAATTCCGAAACATGTGACGATTAAGTCTTGCAAAAATTACCAACATAAATAAATTTAGAACAGAAAAATAGTTTTTTGAAAATTATTCTCTGAGTATATGATAACATAGGGCAACACTTTTTTTTGCCCGGGTTCTGATAAATAATTTTGGGTAATTGGGGTACGCTGATTTCAAATCTGGCTATCGTTTTTTTGGGTCAGCTCTAGTTTTTGAGATATAGCCTAAGGAATCATTTAAAATAGACTATTTTGGCATCTTTGTGAGTCCATATTTACCAACACTTTTCTTACATCCAAAAAGCGAATGACGATTTTGAGTATGTTGGATATGCTGATTCCAAAAATGCTCTTACTTTTGTTAAGTCATCTTTAGTTTTGGAGATATCGCTAAAATAAAATTTTTAAATTTATTCCCTCTTTAATTTTGTCTGAATATTTATGCCCTTTTTAATAACTCGAAAAATGAAGCTGTCAGAAAAAACCTAATACCAGTTTTGGAATCCTCGCATCCAATACAGTTAAGTTCGTGTTTAAAACTGAGGCTCTAAAATTAGTTTTGGAAATTATAGCCAAGCAAAGTTAGTAAAAAACGCACTTTTTCGACTCTTTAACAGCGATTTTCTCGCGAACGCGAGCTGATGGAAAAAATTGGATAACAGGTTCGGAATCAGCATACTAAAATTCATATAAATCAGTTGTCAAAGGTCAGGCAAATTAAAAAAGTTCAACTTTTGTCAACCTGTGTAATAAGTAAAGAAATAATGACCTTGAGCTAGAGTAAACCCACTCAAAATTTCTTTGAGTAACAAAAATACTTTGCAAAATATTTTTGTGGCTTTGTATGTATATGAATAATACTATTTCATAAATTTTCCCCTTTCATTTTACCATCGCACAGTGGTTTATTATTGACTTGGTTTGAAAATAATTCGGCTGTACTCAATAAATTTCAGTAAAATTTACAACGGTTATAGCTAACGTAATTTAGAGCTTAAATTTCAACGGTGAACCCCACATTTCTAATAAAGGTATCACCAGGAAACCCTTTCTATCTATCTAATCTATCTTATTGATATATGTATTTTGGTTAATGGGAGTGAGAAAAAATGTTGAAAAAGTCCATGTATTTCAATAAAGCTACTTGAAATTCTCATTTAGCTTATGTTTTCTTTATTTAACAATCAATACAATTTTTTTTTTTTATTTTCTTTGATATTCCAAATTACCACCGACCGTAAACCGTACTTTTTTATCTACAATCCAGGATGTTTTGAAATTGTATTCTCCACTAGCCCAGGGAAAACCACCGTCAGATAGTTTTGTGTCCAATTGATTTACATAAATATCATGCTTAAATAAAATTATTTCAAAAGTTAAAAAAAAAAAAAAATTAAATCACTACAAAAGAGTTTTTCCAAAACTTACATCATACGGACAAGTGTGATTTAAATTGGTATAAGGACCAACTACATTATATAATAGTTTTAATATTCTATATCTTTTGATATTTTTTAAAAAATCGCAAGTATTATAAGTAGCATTAAATGAAATTGGCAATGACTTTAATTTAAATTCAATTTGCAGCAAATTATTCGTAACGGGAACTTGCAATAATCTAAGTATCATGGAAAATTCTTCATTACTACTATTTACTTTTTTAATTTCACACAAATCAAATCTGGAAAACTGTTTATCAATGCAATTGCATTGTATATCCTTTAACAATATAAGACAATTATGCTGGAAAAGAATTTAAATTTAAGTTAAAGTTTATTTAAAGAATTAAATTCGATATTTTAAAAACTTAATTACCAATTTGAATAAAAATATACCCATTAAAAAGTACAATAATTTTTTAGAAGACATTGTTTCGTTTTGAGAGATCGTTAAATATTTTTACACAATACTAAGCAATTCGACGTTGCTGACTGACGTTATATATTTAAAACTTGTGGAAAGCATATTTTGTAAAAATTATTTTAAAGTGCAAGTTTGACAATTAATTTGGCTTGAAATTATTAAAAATTACTTTGTTATTGTTAAAAATAATCAGATGGTGTTAAAACGAGCTGAAAATTATTACCGTGGATTAAAAGAATGTATTTATGTCGTTAACGTGATTAATTAACCATGGGGATCTGCATTTTATTAAAAATATTTTGATCATTCTTGCGTAAAGATTGATGTCAAAAATTTGATAGTTATTTCATGCAATTAGATCTTAATAATATAATTCCATGACAGCAGTTAGTGCCAGACTAAATCACTTCATTCGTTTTGCCCCAAGGTGGGCGCCAAAAATTTAGCAGCAAGAATAATGTTTACATTTCTTAATAGAGGGCTTCAAACCTACAACAATGTCATCAAATACAACAAACGTCACAGGGAAATTCACAAATGCATTTTTATATCCTCCACTCCAGTGATAGGGCAAGGCAGTCCCCATACAACTTTTTTTTAATTTTTGTAAATTTGTTTTATTTAATCAGCTTCTACCGGTCCAATGGTGCGTCCGAGAGGGGTCATTAGTGAGACCGAACCCCATTTATTTTTCCCCTCCAACATTTTTGTAAAACATACCTACGCCCTATCTCCACTCCCTAAGTAGGCTTCCATTCAAAATTACATTTTTTAAAAAATTTGCTCTAACTGTAATTTGTATGGGAGCCTGCTTGGGGAGTGGAGATAGGGCGTAAGTATGTTTTACAAAAATGTTGGAGGGTAAAAATAAATGGGGACCGGTCTCACTAATGACCCCTCTCGGACGCACCATAGGACCGGTAGAAGCTGATTAAATAAAACAAATGTACAAAAAATAAAAATAATTGTATAGGGACCACCTTACCCTCTATCACTAGAGTGGAGGGTATAAAAATGCATTTGTGAATTTCCCTGTGACGTTTGTTGTATTTGATGACATTGTTGTAGCCCCCTATTAAGAAATGTAAACATTATTCTTGCTGCAAAATTTTTGGCGCCCACCTTGGGGCAAACGAATGAAGTGGTTTAGTCAGGCACTAACTATATTATTGTGGATCGGTCATACATTTTATTGCTCTAAAGGCACTCGTAGGGCAGTTAGAGCGGTTGTAGCAAATTTTAAAAAAGGTCATTTTGTGTGGGAGTCCCCTTAGAAATTGGAGATAGGGTATTAGTTTGTTCCGAAGAAATGTTTAGACGTAAAAATTACACCGCTCAACAGTCATTTTCCGGTTTGAATTCTGGTGATCAATTTTAGTAGACATTGATCTCCTGATTCCAAATCTGTACTCCAAATTTTTCCATCACATCCAGATTTTTAGTTATTCACGGTTAAAAATGCGAAAAATTACGATTTTTGCATTATTTGAAAGCCTGCACAGCAGCCATTGAGTGGAATACAAATCTGGTATAAAGCGCAAAAGTATAATTTGTCTTTGGTCTCCATCATAGAAAACTATTGTTTTCTAATTATAGCGTTTGGTTGGGTTACAATTGCGTTTTAAAATGACTCTGTTAAAATTATCATTTTTGTAAAAAAGATAAGGTAGGTACCTTAGTTTTTTTTTATATTTTTCAAAGAAAAACTAAAAAAATAAATATTTTACAAATTTAAGTTTTCTGAATTATTTTTCGTACAAACCGGAAGATATCTTTAATGGGTTTAAAAGTCTATAATAAATAATGAACTTTTGCCTAAATTTTGAGCTCATCACAGTAAAGATTGATCATCTGGTTTTTGTTTTAGAGCCTTTTAAAAATGGTGCTTTTTCTAATTTTTTTCACAGTGTTTTTTTAAAATACATGGTTGGCCAATAATAGTGCAACAACTTCAAATTTTTTTGATCACATATTTGAGATCATGGTTCAATTCTACTCTAACGCTTTATACCAGATTTTTATTCCACCCAGGCTGCTGTGCGGGCTTTCAAAAAAGGCAAAAATCGCGTTTTTTCGCATTTTCAACCGCGAATAATTAAAATTCTAGACGTGATGGAAAAATTTGGAGCACAGATTTGGAATCAGCGAGTCAAAATCTTTTAAAATTTTGTATGAAACTTCAAACCGGAGCCAAAAACCTTCGTTATTGATGGTCGGTTTTGGAAATGACCCCTCTATGACGCACCATTGGAGCAGTAGAAATGTTTTTAAGATTGGAAAATTACAATAAAATTTTTTAAAAAAATTTTAAAAAATAGAAATAATCAGGGACAGGACCTTCATGTACTTAAAAACTATGTTTTAGGCTCCTAAAATATGCACTAAAAAGTGTTGAAATATGCACTAAAAATCTTAAAATATGCACTAAAAGTCATAAATATCCACTTGTTTTTTTACTTTTATTAAAAAAAAACATACAATTTGAATTCAGCCTAGCATTTAAGCTTAGATATGCACATATACAGTGTGTATAAAATGTTATTAAAAAAATAAAAATTATATAAAAAATTTAATAATTGCTTTAATGCAAAAAAAAAAAAAAATTATCAAAAAAAATCTTAAAAATGGCTAAAAATACTAAAAAATAACTAAAAAAATAAAATTTATACAAAATATGACCTAAAAATATGCATTTATAGCGAAATAATAGCAAAATATGCAAAAATATGCATTTTAAGCAAAATATGCAAAAATATGCACTAACGAATCGATGCCATTTTAAAGCAAATTCTTTGATTCGCAAAGATATCTTGTTTATGCTGTTCTATGACCAAAGGGAAAAACATGCATTTGCATGAAAGTCCTCTCCTTGGTAATAATCGTTATCCCACGATCCTCCTGGGCAAAAAATTTGTAGAATCGATAGAAGTTTTACACAAAAAAATTTAAAAAAAAATCGAAGAGTACAAACATTTTCAAAAATGAGATTTAAGTTTTAAAACTTAAAAATCTCATACTAGATCGATTTTAAGAATTTTTTGGGATTTTTCTTTTAAAAGTACGTAAAGAAACAAAGATTTTGAAAAAAAAAATTTGCAATTTGGATCATTATTGAAGAAGTTATGAGTAAAAGAAATTAGAGTAAAGGAACAAACTACCAATTTTTAAAAATTTTATATCATTTGAACGGGTCATCAAAAAAATCTGAAAGTTTACCACGAAGGAGTTTTCATAGGGTACTAGAAACTGTAAGCAAATTGGGAGAATCTAAAAAAAAAATTTTCAAAGCGTACGATTTGACATGGAATGCCCCATATATTTATGAGCTTTGATCGATTTTAAGACGATCTGGCGGTGTCCGTCCGTCCGTCTGTCTGTTGAAAACACGCTACACAGAAAAAAAAAATAAAAAAAATATTTGAGTAAATTTTTAATACTATTGAGTAAAAAATTACTCAATTTTGCACCAGTAAACGATTTAATAGTATCGAGTAAATTATTAATAAAAATTTATTAAATGTTTGAAAAAAAATTTGAGTAAATTTTTAATTGACACAATTAAAAATTTACTCAAAATAAATCTATTTATTTTTTTTTTAAGTTAAAAAATTTAAAATTTTTTTACAAAAAAAAAACAAAAATCTTGTTTTTTCAAACTTTACCAAACATATTTATGTCTCAAAAACATAAGAACATTTTATAAAGACGATTACAAACTTTCATATACATACACAAAAAACTATAAACTAAACGAGAATTTTTAAGTAAATTTTTAATTGCGTCCATTAAAAAATTACTCAATTTTTGTTTTTAAAACAAGTGATTACTCAAATTTGTTTCCTCCATATTTTTTTCTGTGTAACTTTTGAAAGACTTTGCGGAGGCTCCTGAAGTTTGGCATATATGTTGGGCATTTACTTGGACAGGTTGGTGTTGCAATCCAGCGAAATCGGTCCAGTGCACTATGGTCCCAAATGGATTTTTTTTGGCATAAATTCAAAAAATGAAGTAAGGTCACTTGAATTAATTCTGGGATGATTTTTATCTCTTAGCGCAATCAAAAATCGATTGTCAAAAAAAAAATTTTTTTTGGAAATTTTTTTTCAATTTTTTTTTTTTTTTTGGAAAATTTTTTTTTTTTTTTAAAAATATATTTTTCTTAATTAATTAGCTTTACGGAAGGCAAAACAGTTATAAAATAAAATAATTTGAAACCGTGTCACGCAAAAAACAGCAAATTTGGCCGAAATTTGTGCTAAACTAAAATGGAAATTGTGGGAGTTTGCCAAAAAATGCTGGCAAGATGTAAATTTTAATATTAAATATACAATATTGAAAACACTTTCACGTTTAAAGACTCATGCAAGTTCGTGCCCAAACACAACTTTTTGTCCACGAAAGATGTAGGCTATTTTGGCTCCAAAATCCTCATAATCAAAACATCCAAGGATAACGCCAAGGATGCATTAACTGTAAAATAGGAATTTTTAATAAGAACTAGTATCCTTAGGTTTCAATTTGTCCCTTTAGCCTCTTTATAATTTTAGTTTTTCCCATTTGCCGTTTGTATAAGTGTAATATTGATTTCACTTCGGTTTTATTATACGTCTTAAAACTTTCAACTTTGAAAGTCTAGCAAACTGAAAGTATTGGCACCAAATTTTTTTCATTATACTTTCTTGATAGTTTATAGTGTTGACATTAAGGAAATGTATAAGCTTTTGAAAATTTGTTAAATTTTATTTTTTTAATTTCTGCCAAAAAAAATGGATTTGGAACCATAGTGCAGTGGTTCAAAAGTTATGAGCAAAAGACTGAATTTCGGCAAGGGTTTTTCGTGAAGGGCAAGGGTTTTTCCCTGATCTAGTTCGTGTTGAATTTCAGCCAAATCGGTTCCGTGGTTCAAAAGTTATAAGCAAAATCGTGAATTTCAGATTAGCTTTACCTTAAAATCACGTGTTGAGAACCCGTTAACCATGTTTTTAAAATATTGGTAAGTCACAAAAATATTTTACAACGAACGCATTGTTGTCACTCAAAAATATTTTTACACTAAAAAAAAAATAATACACTCGAAAAAAATTTTACACTCTAAAAAATTTTACACTCAAAAAATAAATTTTGTAAATTTTTTTATTTTTTTTCAAAAATTACAAAAAAAAATTGTTTTACACAAAAAAAAATATTTCTAATCAAAAATGTTAATTTTTTCACGTTTGAAAATTTACTATCACTTAATAAGGGCATTGTGAAGGGTATTCATAGATTCGGCCAAGTCGAATTTAAAAATTTATTCAAAGTGAACGATTTGACATGGAATGCCCCATATATTCATGAGCTTTGATCGATTTTAAGACGATCTGGCGATGTCCGTTTGTTGGGCAGTTACTTTGGCAGGTTGGTTTTGCAATCCAGCGAAATCGGTTCATGTTTTAAAACATTGGTAAATCACAAAAATATTTTACAACGTATTGTTGTCACTCAAAAATATTTTTACACTAACAAAAAACTACACTCGAAAAAAAATTTTACATTCAAAAAAAATTTAGTTTTATATTTTTTTTTTTAAAAAATTACTAAACATTTTTTTTTACACAAAATAAAATATTTTTAATCAAAAATGTTATTTTTTTCACGTTAGAAAATTTAAATTTATCACTTACTAAGGGTATTGTGGAGGTTATTCATAGATTCGGCCAGGTCGAATTTAACTTTCTACTATAAAATTATCAAAAAACCAGTTGACCGGTTTTTTATATAAAAACCGAAACCGGTTTTTTATATAAAAACCGAAACCGGTTTTTTAAATTTTAGATTTTTCGAATAAACCGAAACCCGGTTTTTGAAAATCGGCGGTTTTTGGATACTCTAGATATAACTATTTAAATAGTTAATTTTTTCTATTACTTTTGGTTTTTCTATTATTTTGGTAACTGATCTTAAAATCATTGCGATTTTCAATGATCGTGTTGACTATAACACGTACTTTTTCATCAACAATCCATGTTGCTTTGGCAATATATTCAGAGCTTGGCCAGGGATAATTTACATCATTAAGTACTACTGGCAAACGATTGACGTATAAATCATGCTAAAAAAATTAGCAAAAAAATATTAAAAATGTGAATCTTATAAAAAAAAATTTTGATGAAAAAAAAATTTTTTGATGAAAAAAAAAAAAAATGAATGAAAAAAAAAAAATTTTATGAAAAAACAAAAAAATTTATGAAAAAAAATGTTGATGAAAAAAAATTTTTGATGAAAAAAAAAAATTATGAAAAAAATATTAATGAAAAAAAAAAATTTTGATGAAAAAAAAAAAAAATTAATGAAAAAAAAAAAAAAAAATTTGGTAAAAAAAAAAATTTGAATAAAAAAACAAGTAAAAAAGTTAAATTCGGCCTTGCCGCATGTAGTGATACCCTCCACAATTACAAAAAGATTATTGCAATATTGCAAAAAACTTTATTTAAAAGGGAATTACTTTTGAAAAAAAAAAAATTTTTTTTGAAAAAAAAATTTCCGCGAAAAAAATGTTGGTAAAAAAAAAATCCGCGATTTTTTTCTTTTTTTGTCAAAAAATATGTTCGTACTTGTTTAAATACCATTTGGTGTTCAATTATGTTCACATATGTCAACCAGAAGCCGAATTGAAGCATTTTGTATTTTAAGGTTATGTTGAATGTACTGCAATTTTTAAGGTGTGCTTACATTTTCGTTCATAACTTTTGAACCGCTGAAGGGATATCGCTCAAATGCAATACCAAACTTCTCGGGAGAACTTCCAATAAATATGTTAAGTTTCAGTCATCTCTGTGCAATATTTTGTCCGTGACAGCATTTTCCACAGACAGACAGACGGACAGACGGACAGACGGACAGACGGACAGACGGACATCGCTAGAAAGTCTTAAAATCGATCGGGCATCATGAATATATACTTTATGGGGTCCCAGATCGATATTTCGATATTTACAAACGGAATGATAAACTTATACTTATATACCCTCTATCACTGAGTGGAGGGTATAATGATGAAAAAAAAAAAAAAAATTATGAAAAAAAATTTTTATAAAAAAAAAATTTATGAAAAAAAAAAAAATTTGGATGAAAAAAAAATTTTTTGATGAAAAAAAAAATGATGAAAAAAATTTTTTTTTGATAAATAATTATGTTCCTTTTTATTCACCAGCTGGTGAACAACGGTTTTATTCACCACGAGGTGAATTATTATCCAAGTTACAAACCCAAGTTATTAAAATTTTTGGTTTTAAGAAAATGAAAATAGTAATTCTTGTTTTCTTTTTCGTTAATCGTTAGCTTATATAGTCAAACAGAGGTGTCGTCCTGCAACTTTTTTAAAATTAGACACCAGCCTAAAAACATTATCATGTTAAAAAAAGAATTTAAAAAATATTGCGTATTTATATTTTTTTATAGCAGTTTAAAAATTGCTCACGTTAAGACTTTTTTTTTTCCTTTAAACCCCCCTTAAGTCTAGAAATTGATTTTCTTACTTACATCGTAAGGACAACTATGATTCATATTTGAATAATGAGCGAGTGAATCGTAAAACATAGCCAACATTTTAAACTTTTTACGATTTTTCATAAAATCACATACATTCCATGTGGAATTGAATTTAATTGGTAGAGATTTTGAACGGAATTCAAGTTTAAAGTCGACATTAGTAACGGTTTTAAAAACTCTAAGGATACCAGATAATTCAGCCTTATTATTGGGCATTTGTTTAATTTCACATAAATCGAAGCGGCTAAAATTTTTATCGACCGTAATGCATTCTATTTCCTTAAGCATTATCATGCAGGTATGCTGAAAATGCAAATTTTAAAAAAAAATATCAAATTTAAAATTAAAGCTAAATAAAATGGACTTCATTTTAAAATGAATTACCAGTTTTAAGAAAAATACAACAATTAGAAAATACAATAGTTGCTGTTTGAGCATATTGCTGTTTAAGTTGGCAGTCAAATATACAATAATGAAAAAAATATTATTTTTACTAAGTTTAAAATAATTAATTTTTAATATCTAATGTATATATTTATTGAATTTTTATAAATTATATTGTTTAATATGCCATTAAATTGATTTTGCAGTTTTTTTTGAAATTAAACGTTTTGAATTAAAAAAATTAATGGATTATAATATCCCTGGTAATAATATTTACCACACAGAAAAAATATAGAGGAAACAAATTTGAGTAATAACTTGTTTAAATTTAAGAACAAATATTGAGTAATTTTTTAATTGACGCAATTAAAAATTTACTTAAAAATTTTAAAAACAATTTAAGTAAATATTTAATAAAAATTTAATAGATTTTTTAATTTTTTTTTTTAAACTCTCATAATTTTTTGAATTCTCGTTTAGTTTATAGTTTTTTGTATATGGGGCATTCCATGTCAAATCGGACACTTTGAAAATTTTTTTTTTTTAGATTTTTCCAATTTGTTTACAGTTTTTAGTACCCTTCGAAAACTCCTTCGTGGTAAATTTTCAGATTCTTTTGATGAACCGTTCAAAAGATATCGAATTTTAAAAAATTGGTGGTTTGTTCCTAAACTCAAACTTCTTTTACTCATAACTTCTTTAATAATGGTTCAAATTTAAATTTTTTTTAAAAATTTTTGTTTTTTTACGTACTTTAAAAAAAAAAAATCAAAAAAAAAATCTTAAAAGCGCTCTAGTATGCGATTTTTAAGTCTTAAAATTTAAATCTCATTTTTGAAAATGTTTGTACTCTTCGATTTCTTAGAAATTTTTTTGTGTAAAACTTCAATCGATTCTACAACTTTTTTGCCCAGGAGGATAGTGGGATAAGAATTATTACTATTTTTTAAAATTTTTTGAAAAAATGTTATTGTAATTTTCCAATCTTAAATCATTTCTACTGCTCCAATGGTGCGTCATAGAGGGGTCATTTACAAGACCGACCCCCATTAATTTTTACGTCTTAACATTTCCTTGGAGCAAACTAATACCATATCTCCAATTTCTAAGGGGGCTCCCACACAAAAGGACATTGTTTAAAATTTGCTCCAACCGCTCTAACTGCCCTAATAGTGCCCTTAGAGCAACTAAATGTATGACCGACCCACAATATTTTTTTAGTCCAAACATTTTTCCTGAACACACCTACCATCTATCTCTAATTGTTAAGGCGGCCAACATACACATTTTTTTATTTTTTGTAAATGAGGCATTCCACACCAAATGTCCCGTTACAGAAAAACATGTGTCGCGTAAATTTCTGAATAGGTTGTTTGGATAGCCCTATATGTAACTAAGAAAATTGCGTTTTTGGTTTTTGAAATTTTTGAAAACTGGGCTTAGGAGGCGTGGTCAAATATTGGAAAAATTATAAAATTTGTGACGAGTTGCCTTGATAAAATATTTATCACATTAAAACGGAATGCACCACAGTGTCAAAAATTTACGTTCTTATATAGTTTTGTATGGGCTATCGATTAAAATTTTTTTTTTGGAAAATTTTCAGAACCCGTTCTGAAATTTTCCATTTTTTAAAAAAGTCAATTTATCAAAAATCCGACCACTTTTTTTTTTCTTTTTTATTTATTTTTTTAAAAGTTTAGATGTTTGTCCATCTACACAAAAAAAATCAGAAACACGTTCATCTTTTTTTTCGAGAAAATCGCATTTGAACTTTAAATTTCATAACAATTTTGTATTTTGCTTGTATTTCTTTGTTTTAAAGTTGCGAATGAGTAATATTAATTGCATAAATATTCGTCATACGCTCTGTTGACACAAGAAAATACAAGCACATTACAAAATTGTTATGAAATTTAAAATTCAAATGCGATTTTCTTGAAAAAAAACGAAAAATACATTTCTGATTTTTTTTTGTGTGGATGGACAAACATCTAAACTTAAAAAAAAAAATTAAAAAAAAAGAAAAAAAAGTGGCCGGATTTTTGATAAATTTACTTTTTTAAAAAATGGAAAATTTCAGAACGGGTTCTGAAAATTTTTCAAGGAAAAAAATTTTATTCGATAGCCCATACGAAACTATATAAGAATGTAAATTTTTAAGATTGTGGTGCATTCCGTTTTAATGTGATAAATATTTAATCAAGGCAACTCGCCACAAATTTGACCATTTTTCCAATATTTGACCACGCCTCCTAAGCCCAGTTTTTGAAAAATTGAAAAACCGAAAACGCAATTTTCTAAGTTCCATATAGGGCTATCCATACAAGCTATTCAGAAGTATATGGTACACGTGTTTTTTTCGCTGGACATTTGGTGTGGAATGTCTCATATACGAATTAAGTAAATTGGATAAATAGAAAAGGTTTCCTGGTGATACCCTTATTTTTGTAAAACATATCACAGCCCTATCTCCACTCCCTAAGCAGGCTTTCATTAAAAATTACATTTTTATAAAATTTGCTCCAACTGTTATTTGTATGGGAGCCTACTTAGGGAGTGGAGATAGGGCGTATGTATGTTTTAAAAAAATGTTGTAGGGTAGAAATAAATGGGGGTCGGTCTCACTAATGACCCCTCTCGGACGCACCATTGGACCGGTAGAAGCTGATTAAATAAAACAAATTTACAAAAAATAAAAAAGAATTGTATTGGGACAGCCTTAACAATTAGAGATAGGGGGTAGGTGTGTTCAGAAAAAATGTTTGAACTGAAAAAATATTGTGGGTCGGTCATACATTTTGTTGCTCTAAGGGCACTATTAGGGCAGTTAGAGCGGTTGGAGCAAATTTAAAAAAATGTCGTTTTGTGTGGGAGCCCCCTTAGAAATTGGAGATAGGGTATTAGTTTGTTCCAAAGAAATGTTAAGACGTAAAAAATAATGGGGGTCGGTCTTATAAGTGACCCCTCTATGACGCACCATTGCACTTTGGCTGAATTTTCAATTTTGTCGGCAAAAAGTCAATTTTTCAAGTATAGATTTTTAAAAATTTTTTGATTGTGTTCAATTCCCAATATATTGGTAAAAAAAAAATTAAAAAAGTTATGATAATTGGCAACACTGTCGATGTGTAAACAGCTGCTTATGTATACAGGTTTTATAACACGTGTTGCAAGTTGTAAAGCAACCGAATTTTAATAAATTTTTTTTCCGTAAAAATTTTTTTTTTCATCAATTTTTTTTTTTCCATCAAATTTTTTCCTTTTATAAATTTTTTTTTTATCAATATTTTTTTTCATCATTTTTTTATAAATTTTTTTTTCAACAGTTTTTTTGTCATAAAAATTTTTTTTTTATCAATTTTTTTTTCATTAATTTTCTTTTTCATCAAATTTTTTTTTTCTTCAAAAAATTTTTTTTTCACCAAAATTTTTTTTTCATAATTTTTTTTTGTTTTTTCATCAAATTTTTTTTTTTCATCAATTTTTTTTTCATTAATTTTTTTTTCATCAAATTTTTTTCATAAATTTTTTTTTTTTTCGTAAATTTTTTTTCATTATATTTTTTTTTATAATTTTTTATCTAATTTTTTATTATCAATTTTTTTCTCACCGAAAAATTTTTTTTTTTATATTTTTTTTTCATCAATTTTTTTTACATCAAAAAAATTCATGAAATTTTTTTTTCATCAAAATTTTTGTTCACCAAAAATTTTGGGTTCATTAAATTTTTTTTAACATAATTTTGTTTTTCGTGAAAAAAAATCTTTTTTTTTTACAAAAACTACTTTTTCACCAAGTCTAAGATTTTCGCATAAAAATTTTCCATTTGTTTATCAAATATACATAAAACAAGTGAGAGTGTTATATTCTTTGGTGCCGAATCTTTTATACTCTCCAAAATGTAAAAACACTTTTTTTGCACTCACTTACGAAATGTACAGCTCTTTTGGTTTTTTAATGGGATCCTCGACTGATATTTCAATTCGTTTTGCATGGAATAGCAAAGTAATATAATATTATTTTTTCTAAAAAAAACTTTGCTTTGGCAAGTACACCCAAATCTTCCGCAAAACATTATCATGATTTAATGTTTTGGGCAAGAGTACAAAATTCGCAGGCATTTTTTTTTAATTTTTTAAATTTCCAAGGCTTTTTAAAAAAAAAAAATAAGTAAATTCACGAGAATTCCAATAGTGCCAAAAATGTTGTAAATTTACAATTTTGTTGGTAAAAAGCTTGTAAAATTACAAAAAACTCGTAATTTTTACCAGGAATTCTCATAAAATAGGAGGTAGCAAAAAATCTAACATCACGAAAATTTAAAAAGGGGGCCCCTGTAGGCTAGTTGGTAGCGTGCTCGCCTATGAAACAGGGGGTCGTGGGTTCGATTCCCACCAAAACCCTTGGTCGATTTCGCTACAACGAGACGACGGTCATTGTTACCATTTCTCGGTTAGGTTAAAATAATTTAAAATGAGTTGTAAATAAAAATTGGAAAGATAAATAAAAACTGATCATTGGATCAAATTATTATATTATTATATTACATCACGAAACCTCCTAAGTAAATGAGTTAAAACACCTCAATTCAACCGAAAAAAGTAGCATTTTTCACCTTACCCCTTTCGAATTTGATGAAACTTGGAATATAGTTGGGCCCTTACAAAAAAATCATAGTGCCAAAATTTTGGACTTCTGGTAGTTTTTCTTCCCGAGATATGGGGTCTTGAAAATTGGCAAAATCGTAAATATTTGACAAAAGTGTTTGAGATAAATAAATATAACTCAAAAAGTAATAACAATACAGGTCTCAGTCAGGTTGCAGATAATAGGTAATAAGACAGCCTCTAAAATGGCATTCCCCAAGATTTTTTTTGAAAAAGGTCAAAGGTCATTGGTTTTAACCTTAATTTTTGGAGAGCTATATCTCAAAAAACGATATTTTTAAAATTTTGGAAAAAATATATGTTGTTAAGAATTACCTATACTACTTGAGTTTAAATTTTCAGGATGGAGACTTCATTGGAACTTTTTATATTAATAGAAACATTGTGACAGGAAAGAAAAAGCGGTGTAATTTCCCTTAGAAAAAAAAATATTTTTTTTGTCTTTGAAATTCTGGTACCAAAATTCGTTTTTCTGAATGTTTTTGACGTGCTGAGTTCAAATATGACCTTTGAACTGGTCTATCGCTATTACTTTTCAAGATATCAGCACATAAATGTGTAAAAATTGCTCAAATGCTATTGCTGTGTTTTTTTTTGAACATTTAGGTGCATATATCTTGAAAAGTAATAACGATAGACCAGTTCACAGGTCATATTTGGACTCAGCACGTCAAAAACATTCAGAAAAATGAGTTTTGGTACCAGAATTTCAAAGACAAAAAAAATATTTTTTTTTCTAAGGGAAATTACACCGCTTTTTCTTTCCTGTCACAATGTTTCTATTAATATAAAAAGTTCCAATGAAGACTCCATCCTGAAAATTTAAACTTAAGTAGTATAGGTGATTCTTAACAACATATATTTTTTCAAAAATTTTAAAAATATCGTTTTTTGAGATATAGCTCTCCAAAAATGAAGGTTAAAATCAATGACCTTTGACCTTTTTCAAAAAAAATCTTGGGGAATGCTATTTTAAAGGCTGTCTCATTACCTATTATTTGCAACCTGACTGAGACCTGTAGTGTTTTTACTTTTCGAGTTATCTTTATTTATCTCGGAACACTTTTGTCAAATACACACGATTTTGTTAATTTTCAAGACCTCATATCTTGAATACTGGAATCCCCAGAAGCCTGAAAAATTGGCAAAATCTCTTTTTTGTTAAAGTAAACCCCAGTACTTAATTTCATTAAATTTGGAGGGGGTGCGGTCAACTCCTCGGTTGAATTGAGGTGTTTTAGCTCAAATTTTAACGCGTCAAAAAAAATGTAAATTTACAATTTATTAAAATTATTGGTAAAAAACTTGTAAAATTACAAGGAATTCTTGTTAAATAGGAGGTAGCAAAAAATAAAAGAAACTAGTTTTTCTGAGTGTACGTCTAAATGATCGCTCCCGATGGCAGTTAATGCTTTTATCTAAATTTGAATATTTTTTAAGATAAGTAAAACTAAAAAAACTTATATTTTCACACAAGAATATTGCTATTTTATTGAAATTTTTACAGCTTAAGTAAAAATAGTGTAATGTAGTACACACAGAAAAAAAACTTGCCAAATTACTAAAAAAAGTCTCGCAATCCCTTTTTACCAATATTTGACAGTTTTCCTGGTTTTTTAACAAAAAATTTTAGATCGAAATATACATTATTTTTGTAATTTTACAAATTTTTTTTTGTAATTTTACAAATTTCCAACATTTTTTTACAAAACAAAATTTAGTAAATTCACAAGATTTCCTTGTAAGTTTTATGGCGCCAAAAAAGTTGTAAATTTACAATTTTATTGGTAAACATCTTGTAAAATTACTAAAAACCTCGTAAATTTTACTAGGAATTCTCGTAAAATAGCAGGTAGCAAAAAATTTAGTAAAATCAAGAGACCTCCTTGTAAGTTTTATCGCGTCAAAAAAAAATTAAAATTACGATTTTATTGGTAAAAAGCATGTAAAATTATAAAAATTATTGGTTAAAAACTAGTAAAATTACAAGGAATTGTTGTCAAATAGGAGGTAGCACAAAAAAAAAGTTACAAATTTTTCTTGTCGTTTTATAAGTTATTTAAACACGCCGAAACTTTTTTTTTTAATTATTTAAAGCTTTACTTTCCATTCCTATTCTTATTCCAAATTGAATTTTGATACTCAAAAGTAAGATCGAACTTAAATCGTATTTGCTGATCTACAATCCACGATGATTTAAAAAGATATTCACCTGTTGGCCATGGAAATGGTATATTAGTTTGTGAGACTTCAAAATGTTGAAAGGAGATGTCATGCTGAAATTTTTTACAAAATTGTGATAAATTAAAAACTGCACCCTTGTTTTTCGACCACCAAAACTTACATTATAAGGACAACTGTGATTTATATTTGAGTAAGTGCCAATGAAGTTATAAAATACTCCCAAAGCTCTGTACTTACTACGATTATTCATAAAATCGCATGCATCCCATGTTTCATTTAAGAACTTTCGTGAAAACTGGTTGGTTTTCAAATTTAATACCAACTGAAGATAACAATTCGTTACAGGAAGTTGTAAAAGTTTTATTTCAATTGCCATTTCAGCTAAAGATTTTGAATTATTACGTATTTCACATAAATCAAATCTTGAGAAATTTTTATCAACTGAAATACATTTTACATTTTTTAAAATAATACCGCAATCGTACTGAAATGTTGTTTTGAAAAATATATTAAAATTTTATATAAACATGTAAAATAAATAAATTACCTTTTTCAAAACGAAAACTGTAATTATTAAGAGTTGAAATATATTTTGGCATAACATTTTTTTGTATACTAGTATTTGAAATTTTTTTTTTTGCACCTGAACAACTTCACATCGAAAATATTAATGATTTCATCCAAAGTTTCTAAAGTGGTTTCGTATATTATTTTTTTTTCGTTTTAATTTACTAGTTAATTGATTGTTTAATTACACAGTGATACAAAATCGAACTTTTCGAATCGGAATGGGATGAAACCAAAAGCAAATTAAAGCTGACATTTTTCATAGCAAAACCCCTCAAGGCGTTTTTTTTCAGTTCAGCGCTAGATTTTTTTTACACGCATTTAAAGTTCGTGATTTTAAAGCATTTGAAGTTTTTTTGTACTAAACATGTCCTATTTTAGGGGCCCCTGGTGATGTCTTCATTAAAACTCCAAATTAAAACTCAAAATTTACGTAAGCTATAACCGGTACTAATATAGTTGCAATCGGTCCCGTACCTACTAACTGAATAGCCAAATTATTTAAAATATTCCACCGTACACCATTGAGTATGATTGTTATTTAAAGGCAATTACAAAATTAATCATACGTCTTATACAATTTTCAAGCAGTTATAATAAAAGTTCACTAACTTCAAATGCGTTAAAAAAAAAATGTAGCTCAGAACTAAAAAAATATCTAAAGGGGTTTGTTATGGAATATGTAAACTTTCATTTTGCTTTCATCCCATTCCGATTTTGGTTGTTGCACTGTGTTGTCAAAAATAAAACAAACAAATTAAATACATAATGTTTTTCAAAAAAGTCTTGTTAAATCACGTCAATTCAACCGAAAAAATATTAGTAACAATTTTTGACCATACCCCTTCGAATTAGATGAAACTTGATTAAAACTTGAGCCTTAACAAAAAAATATATTAGCAAAATTTTGGACTTCTGGTCATTTTTCTTTCTGAAATATGTGGTCTTGATAACATTTTGCATTGATTTTCTATGTAAAATCTTACTCTGAATCCGAAAATTTAAAGTAGAACTGTTTTTGAGATAATACTGACTTTTCAAATTTTCAGCTTCTTAAAAAATAATAATTCACCTGCTGGTGAATAAACCCGTTTTTCACCAGCTGGTGAATAAAAACAAACATATTATTTTTCAACAAAATTGTTTTTTTTTTTCATCAATTTCCTTTTGGTAAAAATTTTTTTTTTATAAAATTTTTTTTTAATAATTTTTTTTATTTTGTAACAAATTTTTTTTGTAAAAAAAAATTTTTTTAGCAATTTTTTTTCATAAATTTTTACATTTCAATTTTTTTTTTCATCAACATTTTTTTGTTCATCAATTTTATTTACATAAAAAAAATTTTTTTTCCAAACATTTTTTTTTTTGCATTAAAATCTGTTTTTTCATCGATAAATTTTTTTTCTTCAACTTTTTTTTTTAAATTTTTTTTTTATACCCTCCACTCTAGTGATAGAGGCCATATATAAGTTTGTCATTCCGTGTGTAACACCTCGACATATTGGTCTAGGACCCCATAAAGTATATATATTCATGAACCTCGATCGATTCTAAGTCGATCTAAAAATAAAAAATACCTGCGAATTTTGTACTCTTGCCCAAAACATAAAATCGTGATAATGCTTTGCGGAAGATTTGGGTGTACTTGCCAAAGCAAAGTTTTTTTTAGAAAAAATAATGTTATATTATTCCATGCAAAACGAATTGAAATATCAGTCGAGGACCCCATTAAAAACCAAAAGAGCTGTACGTTTCGTAAGTGAGTGCAAAAATAAGTGCAAAAAAGTGTTTTTACATTTTGGAGAGTATAAAAGATTCGGCACCAAAGAATAAAACACT
Organism: Pegoplata infirma; assembly: GCA_963921195.1. Classification (NCBI taxonomy): domain Eukaryota; kingdom Metazoa; phylum Arthropoda; class Insecta; order Diptera; family Anthomyiidae; genus Pegoplata; species Pegoplata infirma. The sequence continues at coordinate 230,646,821 of OY992538.1, read as the reverse complement.
CTCACTTGTTTTATGTACATTTGATAAACAAATGGAAAATTTTTATGCGAAAAGCATAGACTTGGTGAAAAAGTAGTTTTGGTAAAAAAAATAATTTTTTTTCACGAAAAACTAAATTATGTCAAAAAAAATTTAATGAACCTAAAATTTTTGGTGAAAAAAGTTTTGATGAAAAAAAGTTTTTAATGAATTTTTTTGAAGAAAAGAAAAAGTTTTTGATGTAAGAAAAATTGATGAAAAAAAATTTGAAAAAAAAAATTGATAACAAAACTTTTAATAAAAAAATTTGATGAAAAAAGTTGATCAAAAAAATTTGATGAAAAAAAATTGATGAAAAAAAAATATGATAAAAAAAAAATTTAATGAAAAAAAAAATTTTTATTAAAAAAAAAATTTGATGAAAAAAAAAAATAATGAAAAAAATTTGATGAAAAAACAAAAAAAATTATAAAAAAATTTTTGATGAAAAAAAAAAATTTTTGATGACAAAAAAAATTAATAAAAAAAAAAGTTGAAGAAAAAAAAATTTAATGAAAAAAAATTAGATGAAAATAATTTAATAAAAAAAAAATGATAAAAAAAATTGATAAAAAAAATTATGAAAAAAAAGTTTGATGAAAAAAAATTTTGATTAAAAATAAAAAAAATTGTGAAAAAAAAGTTTGAGAAAAAAAAAAAATTGATGAAAAAAAAAAAATTGGTGGGAAAAAAAATTTGATTGAAAAAAAATTGATGAAAAAAAAAAATTTGATGAAAAAAAACTGAGGAAAAAAAATTGATGAAAAAAAAATTTTTTTTTTGGTAACAAATAATTTTGTTACTTTTTATTCACCAGCTGGTGAAAAACGGTTTTATTCACCACGAGGTAAATTATTATCAAAGTTACAAACCCAAGTTATTAAAATTTTTGGTTGTAAGAAAATGAAAATAGTAATTCTTGTTTTCTTTTTCGTTAAGGTGGCGTCCTGCTGAAGCTTGGCATATATATTTTTCGTTTCCCTGACTTAGTTCGAATTTAATTTCAGCCAAATGGGTGCAGTGGGTCAAAATTTATTAGTAAAACCGTGAATTTCAGATTAGTTTCACCTTAAATTCACGTGTTGAAAGCCCGTTAAACATGTTTTAAAAACATTGGTAAGTCACAAAAATATTTTACAACGTATTTTTGTCTCTCAAAAATATTTTTACACTCAAAAAATATTTTTTTTTTTTCAAAAATTGCTTGTAAAAAAGTTTTTTTACACAAAATAAAATATTTCTAATCAAAAATATTATTTTTTTTACGTTAGAAAATTTACTATCACCTAAAAAGGGTATTGTGGAGGGTTTTCATAGATTCGACCAAGTCGAATTTAACTTTTCTACTTATTTTAACTGAAGTTTTAATTATTTCGGTTTGAGTCCATATTAATTCTTACTGAGAAATAATAATTTTTGTTGTGCAATCAGAAAATCTGAAAAAAATTAATTGACAACACAGGCTAAGTGGAGATGTCGATAGCTTTCGGAAGATGCCACCCTTCCTTCGTCAGCACTCTTCGATTGTCATTGTAACTGTGTCAGATTAAAATCAACTATTTTAACGTACATTTAGGCAGAAAAGATGATGGGAATCATTTTATATTTCATTAAGATATGTTATCGTAAAGCACGAACTTAATCAATCTATTTTTAACTTTTTTTTTTTTTTTAACACAGTTGTAATTTCTTACACTGTAGTAGATTTTCTCAGAGTTGCAACCCTTGTATTTGATAAAAAAATGGTTTTCATTAAAAAATTTTTTTCTTCATCAAAAACTTTTTTTTTATCAAATTTTTCTTTTCACCAAAAATTTTGTTTTCATAATTTTTTTTATCATAATTTTGCGTTTCATTAAAAAAAAAAAATTTTTTCAATTTGTTTTTACCAAAATTACTTTTTCACCAAGTCTAAACTTTTGACATAAAAATGTTCCATTTGTTTAACAAATGCACAAAAAAACAAATGAAAGTGTTAAATTCTTCGGTGCAGAATCTTTTATACTCTTCAAAATTTCAAAAAACTTATTTGCACATAAGTAATACACTCATTTACCAAATTTACAGCTCTTTTGGTTTTGGACTGCATCTTGCTTTCTACCAGGGTTCGAAAAAAAACTCTAACGTACGGTACGTTAGTGTTCTGTACGGAACTATGGAGCGACCGTACGTTGTCGAAACGTACCGTTCCAAGAACACATTCACTAAAAAGTTTTTTAGTGGTTGTGAAGGTGTTCGCAAACAGAATTCCGAACGAGATATCGCCATTTTAAATTTAAAAAAAAAAATGTCTCAAAAGTTCGCAAACAGAACACTAAAAGAACTTTATTTTGTTTCTAACCTAGTTCGGTACGTTATTGTAAAGTTTCTGTTATTCAACTCACAGGCATAACGTTCGGAATTCTGTTTGCGAACACCTTCGCAACCACTTAAGAAACTTTTTAGTGAATGTGTTCTTGGAACGGAACGTTAAATAACGTACTGTTTTTTTTCGAACACTGCTTTCTACAGACAGATGGACGGTTGTATACACACAAAAAAAACTTTGGCAAATTACTAGGAAAAGTCTGGAAATCCCATTTTACCAATATTTGACAGTTTTCCTTGTTTTTTAACAAATCGAAATTAATTTTTTTTTGTAGTTTTACAATTTTACAAATTTCCAAGATAATTTTACAAAAAAAATCTAGTAAATTCATGAGAATTCTTTGTAATTTAGTAAAAAGCTTGTAAAATTACAAAATTATTGGTATAAAGCTTGTAAAATTACTAGAAATTTTCGTAAAATAGGAGGTAGCAAAAAATATAGTAAAATTACGAAACCTCTTTGTAAATTTTATCATGTCAAAAAATTTGTAAATTTACAATTTTATTGGTAAAAATCTTGTGAAATTACATTATTAGTAGTAAAAATCTTGTAAAATTACTAGGAATTTCTGTCAAATAGAAGGTAGCAAACAAAAAAAAGTTTTTCTTGTAATTTTACAGGGTTTCTTTGAGTGTAAAGCTAAAGAGTCTTATAAATGGATCAATAATATATAAACTTAATGGGGTCCTGGACAGATATTTCAATTCGTTTTGCAGGGAATGGCAAATAAATATAACATTATTTTTTCTCAAAAAAACTTTGCTTTGGCAAATACACCCAAATCTTCAGAAAAACATTATCATGATTTAATATTTTTGGGCAAAAGTACAAAGTTCGCAGGCATTTTTTTGAGTGTATGACTAAAAATGGATGTATTTACAGCTGAATTTTCTGCTGATTGGACAGAGTTTTATTTTGAGTATAATAGACTTTTGAATGGACTATTGATTGGTGTTATTTGGTTTTGTAAAAAATTCAGAACTTTTTCTTTAAAGTTCATTACATTCTCATACAAATCTTTATAAAATAAACATGTTTCGAAAATTTCAGAATTGTTGAGTTTTTGTAGAAATACTTAAATATAAAGTGATGTCATGTAGGTTAGGTTAGGTTAGGGTGGCGGTGTCCGATTGACACCTCGCAAAGACCTCTTGGTCCATAGCGGTACCACAAAACTTCTTCCGCTAGCGGTGCAAGTTAAACACGTTCAAAGTCATTGCGAATCTTTTCAATATCCTAAGATCCATTTGCGTTATATCCTCCAAAGTACCGAAACTTATCTGACCGGTACACTGTGGGCCAGCATCCCTGAATTTTGGCCATAAATAGACCGCTTAACCTATATGTCAAAAAAGTATTGCATATGGGTGTTAAAGGATCGCTGATCACGATTCTGAAAAAAAAATTAAAACTTCAAAATGGCGGATCCAAAATGGCGGACATGATTTTTTAATTATTTGTTCATTGTGTTTTATATAATCATTATCGATGTATTTGGGGTCGTTAATAACGAATATGAGCTCAGACTTTTAAAATTCAAAATGGCGGATCCAATATGGCGACAAATTTAAATTTAAAATTTTTTATATGTTGTCTCTTTTGGCCAAAAACTTCGATTTTAATGGTTTTTCGGATGTTAAAACTGATTTTGAAATTCAAAATGGCGGATCCAATATGGCGAATTTGCTTTTGTAATTCTTAGCTAATTGTACTTAAATTAGTAATTTTTGATGTATTTAGGGTCAGTAATTACGAATATGAGCTCCGATTTTTTAAATTCAAAATGGCGGATCCAATATGGCGTCAAATAAAATATTAAGTTTTTTTCTATGTTGTCTGATTTTTACGGTTTTTGGAATGCCAAATCTGATTTAAGAATCAAATATTCAAAATAGCGGATCCAATATGGCGGACAAGATATTTAAATTATTGATTAATGTTTCAAAATATCACTAGGAAATGATTGCACAACACGAATACGAACTAAGATTTTTTGAAATCAAAATGGCGGATCCAAAATTTAGGACATAGCTTTTTAAAAAAATGTACAATGTTTAAATTTCTAAGTTTTTATAAATCCCTCTTTTTGCTTTTATCAGAAGATTTTAATAAAATTTTTCTCTTTTAAATGCGTCAAAAAGTTCATATATTCAGTGGCTCATTTAAGAGAGAACTTTCTTATTTCCAATAAGCATTTGCCATCCTAAATGTACAAATAATGCTACAAGCTTACAATTTCGTAAAAAACATAAAAAAATGTTATTGCCAAAATATGCCCGCTTAAATGCGTTACCAGCTTTAATGTTTAGCACTAGAGATGGACGCTGGTCACGTGAATTACTCGTGATCGAAAGTGAGCGTGATTAAAATTTTTTGTTCGTGAGTGATAAGTGAGTGAGACAATTTTTTGCGTGAGTGATTCGTTGTGAGTGCAATTTTTTTGCGTGAGTCAAAACTATTTAATTGTATTGATTCTGTTTTTACAATTTTTTTTCGTGTTTTAAATGTTTAGCGTGAGTTACGAGTGAGCGTGAGTCACACGTGAGTGGTGTTTTGTTTGCTCACGTAAATAGTGTGTAAGTGTGAGAAAAAAAACGATTGAGTAAATTATGTTTTTTTTTTGCATGAGCGTGAGTCAACGTGAGTCAAAAAAATTCACTCACGTGCCCATCACCAGTTATCACGCCAATGTTGTCAAAGTGGGACATTTTTTATTAGAAATCAATAGAAACAAAAATATCAAAAAAATTTTGAAGTTCCATTTTAGGGCATTTCTAAACGCCATATTTTGGTTTATTGCCTCTAGATCAAAAGTTTATGAACGGTCGCACAGGGTCGCAAAAATGTGAATAGAATACATTGTCAGAGACAGATCGTAGTTCGAGGTTTGCCAATATCGTTTGGACTTTTTTGGACTTTGGTGTTGAAAAAAGGCGGATTTCAACAAAAGTATGAATTTCCATAATTTATTTAAAAAAAAATATGCTTATAGCTTACTTTTTGGCAGTTTATATCATGTGTTGAACAAACAGGTATGTCTTTAGGAGAACTTCACCGAAAATTTGAAAAAATTTTGTGTCGAAGTACAAAAAAAAATTATTTGTTTCATAAATAAAAAATATAAAAAAAATCTCAAACATTGACTTTAACCTCATGCAAAAAAAAAACTTTAAGCTATATTAAAAAGATATTAAAGGTGGACAAAATTCAAGATGTCGACATTCCGAAAAAATATTTTTAAATATGTGTTGCCTTACAGACCTTATTGGCCAAAAAATGGAAATCCTGGCCCACAGTGCGGTAGTGGATCGGCGACTCCTTTTTTTCCAAATGTTTTTTTTTTTTCGTGGTACGTTTGAAATGAAAAGCTCCATGTGTCAAGTTGTATCAACTGAACGAGAACTGTAAATTTTTACAAATAAAATCTTTACTTACAATAAAATATATAAAATATTTTTTTTAATTAAATACAATCACAAAAAAGTGTTTAGTGAAACTAAAACGTTGTAAAATTTATTTTTACCCATAATCCAAAATGATTTTTTTTATTTTGTTATGTTGCAAAATAATTTATAAGTCAAATAATAGTTTTATTTTAATTTTTTCTTATTTTACTACTATGTTCAAATGTAGTTTCGATAGCAAGTCGAACTTTTTTATCAACGATAAATTGTGATTTGAATTGATATTCACCCGTGGGCCAAGGAAAACGTGCATCGGCTTTTGGAAATGAAAACTTATTTAATATAAGATCATGCTGAAATCGAATTAATTTATATTAAGTATTATTCAATTCTTGAAATCATCAATTTATGTAACTCACATTATAAGGACAACTGTGATTTACATTCGTATAAGAAGCAATAAAATCATAAAATATAGAAAGTGCTCTATGTTTTTTACGATTGTTCATATATATGCATGCGTCCCATGTAGCATTTAGTAGAGGTGGTAAATATTTAATAGAGTTTAAATGCAATTGAACCATCATTTGACAATTTTCTACGGGAACTTGTAATAGTCGCAGAATAAATGAAAACTCTGCAATATTATTATTGTTTTTCTTTAATTCACATAAATCAAATCTTGAGAAGTTCGAATCAATAGATGTGCAATTCACTTTACTAATTGAGAATTGACACGGATACTAAGAATAAAAAAAAAAAATTAATTGAGATTGTTAAATATGACACACTGAAAGAATTTTGTTCATTACGGCTATGAAAACGTACATTGATTCTATGAAAAAAATCATTAGAAGTCAGCCAATGATGTCCTTCATAGAATCTATGAAACAAATTCATAGAAACCAGAAATCTATGAAAAAGTTCAAAAAAATTTATTATTCAATTCTATTTTTATTTATCTTATTATTTTAATTTTATTTATTATTTTTATTATTAATTTACAATTTTCTATTTTAAAAATTTTAAAAAATGTTGCTTCTTTGGCAGCGCTGATTGCTAAGGTGTCGACAATAACCGACACAGCCGGCAGGTTTTGGGTTCGAGACCCGACCAGGGCTGCAATGATTTTTATTTTTTTAATATATTTATTCAACTATTTCAATTATTGTAACATTATTTTAATTATTAAAAAAAAATAAATGGCATATTGATGACATTTTTTTCTATGAATGACATTCATTAATTCTATGATTTTTTTCTATAAATCTAATAAAATTTATGAATAAAATTCTATGAAATATTTCAAAAACTAATTAATATTCATTCAGCCAATAAATTTTTTCATAGATTCTATTAATTTGGTTTTATGAAATTTGTTCATAGATATTATGAACAATAATTCTTTCAGTACAGATACAATGTTTAGAAAACAACATTTACCTGTTTGAGAAGTATAATAAAAATTAATAATATGTGCCATATTAATATTTTAACTTGGAACACCATTTTTTAGTAATTTGAAAAACAAAATTTATAGAAAATTTGTTGCTGTTGGTTGGCTGACAACTGAGAACTAAAAATATTTAAAAACTGTTGAGAGCAACTATCAATTAAACAGTATTTTGTGAATTTTTTAGATAATTAAGAAATTTAATTATTTATGGTACATTAGACTGGCATTTTTTTTTTTGTATTGCTAAAAAGTTTTTCTTGCGATTTTAAACGTCAGGGAAAATTTTTAGAAATTAAAAAAACAAGTAAAAATGTTAAATTCGGCCGAATGTAGTGATACTCTCCACAATTTCAAAAAAACTTTTTTAAAAGAAAATTACTTAAAAAAAAAAATTAAAAAAAAAATTTTCTGCGAAAAAAAAATCCGCGATTTTTTTTCTTTTTTTGTCAAAAAATATGTTCGTACTTGTTTAAATACCATTTGGTGTTCAATTATGTTCACATTTGTCAACCAGCAGTCAAATTAAAGCATTTTGTATTTTTAGGTTATGTTGTATGTACTAAAATTTTTGAGGTGTCCTTACATTTTCGTTCATAACTTTTGAACCGCTGAACTTCCAATGAATATGTTAAGTTTCAGTTATCTCCGTGTAATATTTTGGCCGTGATCACCATTTCCACAGACAGACAGACGGACATCGCTAGAATGTCTTAAAATCGATCGGGGATCGTGAATATATACTTTTTGGGCTCCCAGACCGATATTTCGATATGTTACAAACGGAATGACAATCTTATATATACCCTCTATCACTAAGTGGAGGATATAAAAATGCCTGCGAATTTTGTACTCTAGCCCAAAACATAAAATTATGATAATTTGTTGCTGAAGATTTGAGTGTACTTGCCAAAGCAACGTTTTTTTTTTAGAGAAAATAATGTTTTTTGCCATTCCATGCAAAACGAATTCAAATATCGGTCAAGGACCCCATTAAGTTTATATACTACTGATCCATTTCTATGACAATCTAGCTCTATCTTTTAGGTCATCAGAATTCATCTTTATAAAAAAAAAATAATTGCATCTGTCTGTGGGAAGCAAGATGCATTTTCATGTCAAAATTTTAGTCTTGGTAGAAAAGTAGTTTTGGTGAAAAAAGTAAGAAAAAAATGAAATGAAAAATTTTTTCATGAAAAACAAAATTTTGTATGAAAAAAAAATTTGGTAAAAAAAAATTTTTTTTTGATGAAAAAAAATTTTTGATAAAGAAAAAAAAAAAATGTTGATGAAAAATAAAAATTATATAAAAAAAAATTATATGAAAAAAAAAAAAAATGATGAAAAACAAGTAAGAAAATTATAGCGGTCAAGACCGACCATATATTACCCTACACCAGAGTTTTCCAGAAAGTTGGTCCTGGAAAATTGGTCCCGTTAAAAGTGTCCCATGGACTGAATAAATCTATAATTTGTGAAATCTCTAATAAGTGTAAAAAACACTCACAAATCAAATTTGAGTGAAATAGGCTTCTATTTGTTGACAATAAACCGCTTTAACTAAATATCGGGCGAAATTTTCACATAGCACCAAAGTCCAAAACTAGGCCGATGATAATCAGATTTGATAAGGTTATTAAAGTACCCGTTTAACATACACAGACAAATTTTTAATTAAATATTTTCATGAAATTGTAGAGATTTATGAGAATATCGGGAACGTGGTTTGTATGGGGGCTATAAGAAGAACTGGTCCGATTCATTTAAACTTCTGAATGCTGATTTATGAAGACAAAACACGATTACCTGCCAAATTTCGAAAAGATATTATACTACGGTCATTAGAGTCATTTGAGCCAAAACTAAAGAGGACCTTTGTATGGATATGATTTTTTTCCAATTTCCATAGGCTTTGTTCTTGGAACAAGAAAGGCTTAAGTTTAAAATTTTTAATTTAATTGATTAAAAATTGCGATCGTGTTTACACTGTTTACATGGACAGACAGAAAGACGGACGGACATGGCTATTTTTTGTTGAAAAACAATTTTGTTACGTTTTATTCACCATCTGGTGAAAAACGCTTTTATTCACCAGAAGGTGAGTTATTATCCAAGTTACAAATCGAAGTTGCAAATCTTTTTGGTTTTAAGAAAATAAAAACAGTAATTCTTATTTTCTTTTTTGTTAGTCGTTAGCTTATACAATATAGTCTGAGGTGGCGTCCTTTATCATTTTTAAAATTAGACACCAGCCTAAAAATATTATCATGTTAAAAAAAAAAAAAATTTTTTTTTTTAAATTGATGCCAAATGAGAGCTAACATTTAGGAACATACGATTACAAAAATGTGTATTTGCATTTACTTTTTGTTTTTTAAATAAAAAAACGACAATAGCAAATAACATCGCGAGTTTTATTGAACAACCAAAATCGGAATGGGATGAAACCAAATGCAAATGAAAGTCGACATTTTCAATAACAAACCCCTCAAGTTTTTTTACACGCATTTTACACGCTTTTGGTGAACTTTTATTAAGAATTATAATAGTAATACTTGAAAACTGTATAAGTGGCGTATGCTTAATTTTGTAATTGCCTTTGAATAACAATAATACGCAACGGTGCACATTGGTTTATTTTTAATAATTTGGCTATTCAGTAAGTATTTACTGAAACGATTGCAGCGAAATTCATACCGGTTAAAGCTAACGCTGGAACCCACTTCTTAGACATTTTTCCTATAGAAAAGTCTCAGATTCTGAGCCAATTTTTCTTATAGAAAAATTTTTTGGTTCTAAGACATTTTTCCTATAGAAAAAGTCGAAGATTCTGAGAAATTTATCCTATAGAAAAAGTCTCAGATTCTGAAACAATTTTTTCTTTAGAAAATGTCTCAGATTTCATTGAAAAACTCCACCTCAATTTGACTATAAGCTAACAATTAACAAAAAAAGAAAATAAAAATTGCAGTTTTAATTTTCTTAAAACCAAAAATTTTAGTTACTTGGGTGTAACTCGGAAAATAATTCACGTGGTGAATAAAAAACAATATTCACCAGCTGGTGAATAAAACGTAACATAATTATTTTTTATCAATATATTTTTTCATCAATATTTTTTTAATTTTTTTTCATCCACATTTTTTTTTCATAGATATTTTTTTTTATAAATATTTTTTATTATACCCTCCACTCTAGTGATAGAGGGTATATATAAGATTGTCATTTCGTTTGTAACACATCGAAACATTGGTCTAGGACCCCATAAAGTATATATATTCATGATCCTTGATCGATTTTAAGTCGATCTAGCGATGTCCGTCCGTCCGTCCGTCTGTCTGTCTGTCCGTTGAAAACACGCTAACTTTTGAAAGACTTTATGGAGGCTCCTGAAGTTTAACATATATGTTGGGTATTTACCGGGTCAGGTTGGTATTGCAATCCAGCCAAATCGGTCCAGTGGTTCAAAAGTTATGAGCAAAAGAGTAAATTTCGGCAAGAGAATTTTGCGAACTTGCGAGATTATAACCACTCTAACTTTCGAAAGACAATTCTGAGGGTGCTGAAACGTGTTACATATCTTTGTCGTTCCCCAAGTCTATTTGGATTTGAATTTCAGCAAAATCGGTTCAGTGGTTCAAAAGTTATAAGCAAGGCTCTGAATTTCAGATTTTTTTTACCTTAAACTGTTGAAAACTCGTTAAACAAGTTTTATAAGCATGGTGAAATACCATTTTTTTTAAACTTGTTGTTGTTTGTTTTCCTGCCGTGGGGTGCAGTTTAGTTGTCAGGCAAGTAAATATTTGTTATTGTTTTTGTAACTGTATGAAACGGTGATTAGTATTTTTGGAATAAAATCAAATATTAGCTTGTTTTTGGTTTTTAAAGACGAGGATGGTAAAATAAAATGAGGGAAATATGTGAAATATTTTTTTTTTAACATATACGTATAGGTATAAAACAACAAAAATATTTTACAAAGTAATTTTGTTACTCAAACAAATAGTACACTAAAAAAATTTTTACACTCAAAAAAATTTTACACTCAAAAAAAAAAATGTTTTTTTTTTTTTTTTAATTTTTAATTTAATCATTTTTTTTTTTAATGAAATTCACACTCAAAAAAATGTTGACAGTCAAAAAAATTTTACACTCACAAAAAAATTTGATTGATTAAAAAAAGTTTTACTCAAAATAATATATTTCTAATAAAAATTTGTAATGCAATTTTTTTAGAAAATTACTATCAGATAACATTGTGGAGGGTATTCATAGATTCGACCAAGTCGAATTTAATCTTTCTACTTGTTTTTATTTTGAGGATGTTTATTCTGGCTCGAGGTCATTATTTTCTTTACTAATTAAAACCATTATATTCTCATAGCATAATATTCAAGAAAATTATTTTTTTGTTTTAAATTTATTTATGTTGGTCATTTTTGCAAGACTTAATCGACATGTGTTTCGGAATTTGTCAAATTCCATTGTCAAGATTATTTAGCAAAAAATGGAAACGATTTACTACAAAGTAGCAAACGAGTCTAATGACAAATCGTTTGTGCACAAACTAAAATATTAATACATATTCGCCTCTATTTACAATGAGAATTAGAACGGCTAAGAAATTGTACCATACAAATAAGGCAACGATTGTCAATAACCAACAAAAATATTTAAAACAATTTTACATATGATAGTCCATTGGACTACAACAATATGTTATTTGTTGTTAGCGTAATAATCCATATTTGGGTTATTCATTACTATGGCGTGCCAATCATTATGTTCAAATTCTGATTAATTTTTATTAAAAAAATAAAAATTGTTTTATTCGACCTTTAAAATATTATATTTTGAGGATGTTTATTCTGGCTCGAGGTCATTATTTTCTTTACTAATTAAAACCGTGATCTTCTCATAGCATAATTTTCAAAAAAATTATTTTTTTGTTTTAAATTTATTTATGCTGGTCATTTTTGCAAGACCTAATCTGACAAATTCCGAAACACGTGTCGATTAAGTCTTGCAAAAATGACCAGCATAAATAAATTTAAAACAAAAAAATAATTTTCTTGAAAATTATGCTATGAGAATATCATGGTTTTAATTAGTAAAGAAAATAATGACCTCGAGCCAGAATAAACATCCTCAAAATATAATATTTTAAAGGTCGAATAAAACAATTTTTATTTTTTAATAAAAATTAATCAGAATTTGAATATTTTTTTTTTCATAAAATTTTTTCATCAATATTTTTTTTCATCAATGTTTTTTATTTATATTTTATTTTTCATCAATATTTTTCATATTGATATTCATCAATATTTTTTTTCATCCTTATTTTTTTTTTTTTTTACCAATATTTTTTTTAATGCCACTCTTATGGTACATAGACTTTATTTTAACATATGTCAATTGTTTTATTTATTTTTTTTTTTTGATAAAGTTAAAATTAATTGTAGTTTTAATGCATCGCTATGTACTTTATTTTCCAATTTTAATTTTATGTTAAAAATGGCATTTTAGAAAATTGTTTGGCGTTTATCATTTGTGTTTTAATTATTTTAAAATTTTATTGTTTGTTAACTGAACCATTATAGATCAAAAAATCAAAAAAAAAAAATAATCTTGACAATGGAATATGACAAATTCCGAAACACGTGTCGATTAAGTCTTGCAAAAATGACCAACATAAATAAATTAAAAAAAAAAAAAAAAAAATCCTGAAACGAAAGTTATGGGAATATCTATATCTATAAATGTTTATAAATTTTAGAAATTCAATTTTTCATATTCTGATTAATTTTTATTAAAAAATAAAAATTGTTTTATTCGACCTTTAAAATATTATATTTTGAGGATGTTTATTCTGGCTCGTGGTCATTATTTTCTTTACTAATTAAAACCATGATATTCTCATAGCATAATTTTCAAGAATTTTTTTTTTTTGTTTTTTAAATTTATTTATGTTGGTCATTTTTGCAAGACTTAATCGACACGTGTTTCGGAATTTGTCATATTTCATTGTCAAGATTATTTAGCAAAAATAGAAACGATTTACTACAAAGTAGCAAACGAGTCTAATGACAAATCGTTTGTGCACAAACTAAAGTATTAATACATATTCGACTCTATCCACAAAAAAAAAAAAAATCATTTTCTTGAAAATTATGCTTAGAAAATATCATGGATTAGTAAAGAAAATAATGACCTCGAGCCAGAATAAACATCCTCAAAAAAAAAATCTATTTTCTTTTGCATTTTTTCAACTTGAACCCTTATAACAAATATAATTTGAGCTCGAGCTCGATCTGTACTTACAGAAAAAAACACTATCCCGAGTAAAAAAGTTTTTATATAGTTGTATATAATTTTATAAACATCATATATGTTTATATAGAATTATATAGAATTTGATGCGAAAAATGAGTCGATAAAACCATATAAAATTTTATCAATGTTACTTATGTTTTGATAAATTTTTTATATAATTTTATGCGAAATTTGGACCCCTATTTTTATATAACAACAGCAAATTTATATAATCAGATATAATTATATACAACTATATCAAATTATATAAAACAATATATAATTTTATAAAGTTATATAAAATTATATCAAGTTTTATATAAATCATAAAATTTTGTTTTAATTATATAAAATTATATATAATTGTATTTAACTTTATATAGTTTTATACAGTTTTATACAGTTTTATATATTTTTATATAATTACATCTGATTATATAATTTTGCTATTATTATAAAACAAGTAGAAAAATTAAATTCGACTTGGTCGAATCTATGAATACCCTCCACAATGTTATCTGATAGTAATTTTCTAAAAAAAATTTCAAAAATTGCATTACAAATTTTTTATTAGAAATATGTATATATATTATTTTGAGTCAAACTTTCTTTTAATCAATCAAATTTTTTTGAGTGTAAAATTTTTTTGACTGTCAACATTTTTTTGAGTCTGCCATTTCATTAAACAAAAAAAAATAATAATGTGTACATTTTTTTTTGAGTGTAACATTTTTTTTTTGAGTGTAAATACTTTTTTAGTGTACAATTTCTTTGAGTAACAAATTACTTTGTAAAATATTTTTGTTGTTTTATACCTATAATGTAATACAAAAAAAAAAACTATTTCACATATTTTCTTCTTTTTATATTACCATCTTCTTCTTTAAAAACCAAAAACAAATTAACATTCAATCATACACATACTTTATTTGATTTTTTCCCGTTACATACAGTAACACTCACAATAACAAAACAATAACAAATATTTACTTGTCTAACAACTAAACTGCACCCCACGACAAGAAAACAAACAACAACAAGTTTTACAAAACTGGTATTTCACCATGCTTATAAAACTTGTTTAACGAGTTTTCAACAGTTTAAGGTGAAACAAATCTGAAATTCACTGCTTTGCTTATAACTTTTGAACCACTGAACCGATTTTGCTGAAATTCAAAACCAAACATCCTCGAGAAACGACAAATATATATGCTAAGCTTCAGCTCCCTCAGAATTGTCTTTCGAAAGTTATAGTGGTTTTAATCTTGTAAATTCGAAAAATACCCTTGCCGAAATTTACAATTTTGCTCATAACTTTTGAACCACTGGACCGATTTTGCTGGATTGCAATACCAACCTGACCCGGTAAATGGAGAACATATATGTCAAACTTCAGGAGCCTCCGTAAAGTCTTTCAAAAGTTAGCGTGTTTTCAACGGACAGACAGACAGACAGACGGACGGACGGACGGACGGACGGACATCGCTAGATCGACTTAAAATCGATCAAGGATCATGAATATATATACTTTATGGGGTCCTAGACCAATATTTCGATGTGTTACAAACGGAATGACAAACTTATATATACCCTCTATCACTAGAGTGGAGGGTATAAAAATAGGGGTCCAAACTTCGCATAAAATTATATAAAAAATTTATCAAGATATAAGAAACATTGATCAAATTTTATATAGTTTTATCGACTCATTTTTCGCATCAAATTCTATATAATTCTATTTAATCATATATGATGTTTATAAAATTATATACAACTATATAGGAACTTTTTTACTCGGGTAATAAAGTTTTAGTTTTTCAAAAAATGTTTTTTTTTGCAATTTTCGCAAGACATCGCCTTATATGCAATTTTTTCTGCAGTAACTCAACAATTGTGAAATTTTCAAAACACATTTATTTTATAGAGTTTTGTATAGGCTATGGATTGGAATCTTAAAACGTAAACTTCAGATAATTTCAAGTTAAAAACACTGACATTTTTTGATTTCACCCATATGCTTATAGCAGAAAATGCAAATTTTTAATGATTATAAAGATGACATCAACATTTAAGAACAAATTAAAAAAAAAGTTATTGTTTTTTATGAAGCAAAAAATTAAAAACCACTAAGAAAAATGTAAATGCACATTTTATTATAAATAAAAAATCTAAGATTTATTGATATTTTTGATTTTTGAAAGGTGCTTAACGACGACATGATTGATATTGTTTTCTAATGATATCTGACAATATGAAAAAATAAATTCAAGAAGATTAATAATATAAAAAAAAAAATAAAAAAAAATTAAAAATATTAAAGTCGGTTTGGCTGAATCTATGTATACCTTCCACAACACAGAAAAACAGACTGGTTGTTTGGTCCAAGTGAGCAAATTTTTACTTAATTTTTACTTAACACATCTATAAAAATTACTTAAAAAACGAAAAATTTTGAGTACAGATTTAATTGTATCAATTAAAAATTTGCTAAAATTTTTGGGAAAATATTTTCTAAATTGAAAAACAGTTTATGCTAGTTCGAGGTCTTTTTATGTTCCCCATTATGAATTATCATAACAAGTACTTATGTTTATTCAACTTTTTTTATTAAGATATTCTGCAATTTAATACTCAGTTTCTTACTTTAAAAAAAATTGGATAATTTTCACGAATGAATTGACGATCGTTTCATTGCTTTTTCACTGTCCTAATCATCAGAATTCTTTAAAAAATTCTCGTATCGTCGAAAAGATCACAAAAATGCCCATAAAACTGGCCAGACATCCCAAGTTGTTGTCAAAAAACGTTTGTTTGTGACTTTTCTCACTAAACCACGTTTGACTGAAAAGCTTTTCAATCGATTTTTAATTTTTTAAATGTTTTGTATAGAAGGAGGATAGAGCTTTTCAGGTGTGTGTATTGGTCTATACATGTAAGAAAGTTATGTATTGATTTTTTCAAAAATATCTTATTTTTTTGTTATTTTTTAAAATTTTTGGGAGTACATTTATTTTAACATGATAATGTTTTAAGGCTGGTGTCTAATTTTAAAAAAGTTGCAGGACGCCACCTCAGCTAACAATTAACGAAAAAGAAAACAAGAATTACTATTTTCATTTTCTTAAAACCAAAAAAATTTTAATAACTTGGCTTTGTAACTTGAATAATAATTCACCTCGTGGTGAATAAACCCGTTTTTCACCAGCTGGTGAATAAAAAGCAAAAATTTTTTTTCACAAAAAAAAAAATTTTTTTTCATAATTTTTTTTTTTCATCAATTTTTTTTTTTTTATCAAATTTTTTTTCCATCAATTTTGTTTCCGTCAATTTTTTTTATACCCTCCACTCTAGTGATAGAGGGTATATATTAGTTTGTCATTCCGTTTGTAACACCTCGAAATATTGGTCAAGGACCCCATAAAGTATATATATTCATGATCCTCGATCGATTTTAAGACGATCTAGCGATGTCCGTCCGTCCGTCTGTCTGTCTGTCTATCTGTTGAAAACACGCTAACTTTTGAAAGACTTTACGGAGGCTGCTGAAGTTTGGCATATATGTTGGGCATTTACCTGGTCAGGTTGGTATTGCAATCCAGCGAAATCGGTCCAGTGGTTCAAAAGTTATGAGCAAATGACTGAATTTCGGCAAGGGTTTTTCGTGAATTTACGAGATAAAAACAAAGATAACTTTAAAAAACAATTCTGAGGATGCTGAATCCTGGTTCGTTTTAAATTTCAGCCAAATCGGTCCAGTGGTTCAGAAGTTATTAGCAAATCCGTGAATTTCAGATTAGCTTACCTTAAATTCACGTCTTGAAAACCCGTTAAACATGTTTTAAAAACATTGGTAAGTCACAAAAATATTTTACAACGTATTTTTGTCACTCAAAAATATTTTTGCACTTCAAAAAAAATACACTGGAAAAAATTTTACACTCAAAAAAAATTTTACACTCAAAAAAAAATTTAGTCAATTATTTTTTTTTTTCAAAAATTAGTTAAAAAAAATGTTCTAATCAAAAATTTTATTTCTTTTAAAAAGGGCATTGTGGAGGATATTCATAGATTCGGCCAAGTCGAATTTAACTTTTCTACTTGTTTTCATCATTTTTTTTCATCAAACTTTTTTTTCATAAATTTTTTTTTTCAAAATTTTTTTTTTTTATATTTTTTTTTTTTATAATTTTTTTTTTCATAATTTTTTTTCATTTATTTTTTTTATCAATTTTTTTCTCACCAAAAAAAATTTTTTTTCATATTTTTTTTTCATCATTTTTTTTTACATCAAAAAACTGTTTTTCATCAACATTTTTGTTCACCAAAAATTTTGAATTCATAAATTTTTTTTAACATAATTTTGTTTTTCGTGAAAAAAAAACATTTTTTTTGTAACCAAAACTACTTTTTCACCAAGTCTAAGCTTTTCGCATAAAAATTTTCCATTTGTTTATCAAATGTACATAAAATAAGTGAGAGTGGTATATTCTTTGGTGCCGAATCTTTTATACTCTCCAAAATGCAAAAACACTTTTTTGCACTTATTTTTGCACTCACTTACGAAATGTACAGCTCTTTTGGTTGTTTAATGGGGTCCTCGACTGATATTTCAATTCGTTTTGCATTGAATAGCAAATTAATATAACATTATTTTTTCTAAAAATAACTTTGCTTTGGCAAGTACACCCAAATCTGCCGCAAAACATTATCATGATTTAATGTTTTGGGCAAGAGTACAAAATTCGTAGGCATTTTTAAGTTAAGATTTTTGTCTGTCCACACAATAAAATTAAGACTTGTGTTTTTCGTTTTTTTTCGAGGAAATCCCATTTGAATTTTGAATTTCACAACAATTTGGTAAATAGCTTGTATTTGCTTGTTACCACATAGCGTATGAGTAACATTTATACAAATATTTAATACTCATTCGATATGTTGAAACAAGAAAATACAAGCAAATTGCAAAATTGTTATGAAATTTAATATTCAAATCGATTTTTTCGAAATAAAGAAAAACACATGTCTGAATTTTTTTGTGCGGATAGGCAAACCTTTCAGAACGTATTCTGAAATTTTTCAAAAAAAAAAATTAATTGATAGCCCATACAAGAATATAAATTTTTGAGATTGTGGTCTACTCCGTTTTAATTTGTTAAATATTTAAACAAGGCAACTCGACACAAATTTGTCCATTTTTCCAATATTTGACCACTTCTCCTAAGCCCAGTTTTTTTAAAATTGAAAAACAAAAAACGCAATTTTCTTAGTTCCATATAGGGCTATTCATACAACCAATAGAGAAATTAACGGGACACGTGTTTTCTGTAGCGGGACATTTGGTGTGGAATGCCTCATATGTGTATACCAAAACAGTTAACAAATTTTAAATCGGTTGAAAAGTTTCTGAATTACGCAAAATTTAGTGAAAAACGTCCAAAAAAACGTTTTTGACAATAACTCTATAATTTGAGTTTGTCTGGCAAGTTTAATGGGCATTTTTGTGATCTACTCAACAAAACCAACAACCTATCCCAGCAAAAATTGGCATTACTAGTAATGGGTTTTGTAATCCGAAACAGATGTTAATCAGTAGTTACTTACACTAATTATTTTAACAAGGGCGTGAGACAAAAATAACTAGTGAAGAGTATGGAGATAAATAAGTAGTTACTGCCTCGGATTACAAATAAGGAGTAAAAACCCATTACCAATAAGAAGTAAAATAATTAGTTAATTAAAACATTTAAAATTTAACTTGTTTTTACTAAAACTTAAAAATTGCGTAATTTTTATTAAGCTTTTAAGTAATTTTTAATTTAATTGAATTGTAAAGGTTAAAAACTGCAAGTGCAAGAAGATATTATTACTTAGAGGTGCTTTTATAACATATTACTGAGAAGTAGTTACTTTTGGGCTTAAAATAATGTTAATGGTAATGGGTACTCATTATAAATAATGTACTTGGTAATGATTACTTTTCACAACTCATTACCATGTTTTTGCTGGGATACTATGTCACATCAGAAGAATTTTTTCACTGTAGCACAGTGTAATTAGTTTTATTTATAATAAAAATTAAACGAACTTGCATTTTATTAATTTTTATTAAATATTTACTCAAAACAAAAATGTTGATTCGAAATTCAATTTCTTAATTCTATTACTTTAGTATTTGAATTTTCACTGAGCACGAAAATTGTGATATTAATTACTCTAGTAATTGATCTAATTACGAAAGTAATCAATTCAATTATTTTAGTCATTGAAACATTAACTTGTGTAGTCATTATTACAATTTTCGTGTTTGGCGAAAATTCAAATACTCAAGTAATTGAATTTTTATTAAACAATTTTGTTTTTTGATTTAGGGCCTAATTCTTAAACAGATGAAAAACAAAAAATATATTGAATTTTACCTTCATAATCTTTTTCCATTGTGACTAAATTTGCTTTCTGTTAAATCATCAATTATATTTTTAATGAACAAAACGACAATAGCTGGTCGATTTTTTCTGTAAATGCACAAAAAAAAAAAAAAAAGAAAAATATTTTTTATAATGTTTAAAGAATATTTTTTAAATTTAACTTAAAAAAACTTATATTATCATCTTTTAACAATCTTGTTATTCTTACAAAATTCTCCTTAGGCATACCAATTATATTTCGCCATCATTTTCAATTTTTATCTTTGTATCTCGATTTGTAATCTTAGTTTTAGCATAAAGTCTAACAAATATTGATTATACGTTCATAAAAATAATGTTTATTATAGCTAAAGAGAATGAAAAAAATAAAATTAAAAATCAGATACACACAAAGAAATTTTCTGAAAGTTTTATAAAACTGAGGCAATTGATATAATATTTTACTTATTAACGAAATTTTTTCATTTATGAACATTTTCATATATTTGATGAATCGGGTTCATAACAAGGAAATTACATAAAATCTTTTAAATTTGTAATAATAAAATAAATAAATTAAAATGTCACTAAATTAAAAAAAAAAACAAATTTAGTGCGGATTTAATCCATATTAAATATTTCTAAGAAATAGTTTGAAACTAGTTAGTTAATAGCGTGCTAGCCTATGAAACAGGGGGTTGTGGGTTCGATTCCCACCAAAGCCCTTGGTCGATTTCGCTACAACGAGACGACCATCATTGTAACCAGTTCTCGGCTACGGTTAAATTATTAAAAATGATTTGTAATTAACTTTGAAAAATAAATAAACTGATCATTCGATAAATATTATTATTATTAGATTATTATTAGTTTGAAACATTAAAAAATCTAAAAAAGAATTATGGCAGTCAAAAAACTGATAAAGCAGCTATCATCAGATGTCGGGAGCTTCCGCTTGACCTCCCAAAACCTGTTAATCTTACCAAGAATTTCTTGACAAATCTTTAAAGGCGTATTAATCTATATTTCTCTCAGTGCATGCAATTTATAACATTAATTTAATAGTTTATTTATGACTTCAAGCTATATTTACGTTCAATGGGATATAATGTTAAGAAGATTTATTGTGAATATATAATTTGTTGCTGTTATTTGTTGAATTTTATTTAAAGATTAAAGCAATTTAAAGGTGTTTATTTCAACAATAAATTGGCCTTGAGTAAGAGTTAAACTTAAGTTAGCATGAAGAAAAAAAATAATTTTAATAAATGATAATAATTTTTTTAATAATATTAAAGATTTAGTAATTTTTTTTTTGTTTGAAAATAAAACTTGTTTAGAAAAATGCAATTTTGCTTACTTCTTTAAACTATGACTCACGGTTTAATTAATAGTAAGACTGGATGTGACGGTCACAAATTGGGATTACAATGTAAAATCAATTGTTAATTTTAGAAAGAAAAGAAATTTATAAAATTATTTTCTCTCTTTACAGTTCAATTCTGTTTCATTACAAAGTAATTATGAGGATGTTTAAGAAAATCCGTTGAAAATTGTAAAAGTTACATGCATTTGAGTTAAAATGCAGAAATTCAGTTTTTATACATTTTAAGTTTATTGTGAATGTAACACCACCAAGGCAGAAACTGCCAACCGTTCCAAAGAAAAAGTTTCGGCAAAGCACTTTATTTTATGTGTAGAAGGTGTATGAATTCGAAAAAGTGCTTTGAAAGCGCTTTGCCAATATTTTTCTACTTAAACTCGTTCAAAGTATGATTTTTTTCATGAAAATTTATTAATTTTCATAACAATTGGAATATTTTTTATTTCCCTGCAGAATAAGTGGTGACCGGTCCTTGATAGTTCTCGTGATATGTCACTTATTGTTAGACACAATGACCTACATATTAAAAACTTGACACCTATTATATAAAAACACTTGTTTCTTTCATGAGGAAGTTTCTTAAACTCCGGATACATCACAAGTGAAATGTCACTGGGCCTATCCCTTTGGAACACAACCCGTTTCGGTTCAATACACCACTTTTTTTCGGGACTTTCTAAAATTTTTCCTAAAAGCATTTTTAATAAATTTTTTATTCCAAAACGCAAAGAAACCCGAAAACAATTTTTTTCCGGGACTTAGAAAATATTTCAAAGTTTGTCCAATTTTTTTTTTATCCTAATAAATCAATCAATTTTTATACCCTCCAACTACAGTATGGGGGTATACTCAATTTGTAATTGCGTGTGTAACGCATCAAAATATCGGTCTAGGACCCCATAAAGTATATATATTTGTCATCAGTGATCGATTCTAAGACATTCTAGCGATGTCCGCCCGTCCGTCTGTCCGTCTGTAGTTAACACGATGCAGTCCAAAATAAAAGAGCTACACTCCCGACATTTGGGAAGTTCTTCAGGGGGAAAAAGTTTCCCCTTGAAGAACTAAACCAACCTTTGAAAAATACCATATTTTTATATGATTTTTTGTGTTTTTGTTTAACAAATCCAAAATTTTTATGCTACAAGAAGTTCAAAGTTCTGCATTTGGAACCACAGAATTAGAAAATATAGTTTTTCGGTCCGCCCTCCTTTTATGGGCGTGGAATATTTTTTTTTTTTTTAAATAATGATAAACTTTTATATCTTTAGTGCAAAAAGCATAAGAATTAATTTTTTTAACACTTATTCGAGAGGAAGTGTGCCCCCTAATTATCACTACCGACCCCCCCCCCCCCAAAAAAATAAAAATGCCAGCGAATTTTGTACTCTTGCCCCAAACATTAAATCATGATAATGTTTTGCGGAAGATTTGGGTGTACTTGCCAAAGCAAAGTTTTTTTTAGAAAAAATAATGTTATATTACTTTGTTATTCCATGCACAACTAATTGAAATATCAGTCGAGGACCCCATTAAAAAACCAAAAGAACTGTACATTTCGTAAGTGCGTGCAAAAATAAGTGCAAAAAAGTGTTTTTACTTCTTGGAGAGTATAAAAGATTCGGCACCAAAGAATATACCACTCTCACTTGTTTTATGTACATTTGATAAACAAATGGAAAATTTTTATGCGAAAAGCTTAGACTTGGTGAAAACGTAGTTTTGGTAAAAAAAATATTTTTTTTTTCACGAAAAACGAAATTATGTTAAAAAAAAATTAATGAACCCAAAATTTTTGGATGAAAAAAAAAAATGATAAAAAAAAAAAATTTGATGGCAAAAAAAAAATTTGATGGAAAAAAAATTATGAAAAAAAAATTTGATAAAATTTTTTTTTTTTTGCTGAAAAATAATTATGATAATTTTTATTCGCCAGCTGGTGAAAAACGGTTTTATTCACCACGAGGTGAATTATTATCTAAGTTACAAACCCAAGTTATTAAAATTTTTGGTTTTAAGAAAATGAAAATAGTAATTCTTGTTTTCTTTTTCGTTAATTGTTAGCTCATAGTCAAACTGAGGTGCAGTGTTGCCAGAACTTGGTTATCAAAAACGGCTAAATCCTTTTGAAAAAACGGCTAAAAAACGGCTAAAAAATGGCTAAAAAACGGCTAAAATATATATTTTACTTTTTAAGAAAAACTAAGGTAAATTCATATTTTGTACCGTTTTTGATACATATATTAAAATCAGGAGATCTTTTGTTACTGTTTTGGCATATTTTAGGTAAAATGAAGAGTGTTCAGAACACTTTTTAATGATTTAAATATTTATATTAAATTTTTTTATAAAAATATATATAACAAGTAAAAAAGTAAAATTCGGCCTTGCCGAATGTAGTGATACCCTCCACAATTTCAAAAAGATTATTGCAAACAACTTTATTTAAAAGGAAATTACTTTTGAAAAAAAAAATTTTTTGAAAAAAAATTTTCCGCGAAAAAAAATTTTGGTAAAAAAATCCGCGATTTTTTTCTTTTTTTGTCAAAAAATATGTTCGTACTTGTTTAAATACCATTTGGTGTTCAATTATGTTCACATATGCCAACCAGAAGACGAATTAAGCATTTTGTATATTTAGGTTATGTTGAATGTACTGAAATTTTTGAGGTGTGCTTACATTTTCGTTCATAACTTTTGAACCGCTGAACCGATATCGCTCAAATGCAATACCAAACTTCTCGGGAGAACTTCCAATAAATATGTTAAGTTTCAGTCATCTCTGTGCAATTTTTTGTCCGCGACAGCATTTTCCACAGACAGACAGACGGACATCGCTAGAATGTCTTAAAATCGATCGGGCATCATGAATATATATACTTTATGGGGTCCCAGATCGATATTTCGATGAGTTACAAACGGAATGACAAACTTATATATACCCTCTATCACTAAGTGGAGGGTATAAAAATTTTGACTACAAAAAATGTATTTAAGTAAAAAATTTTTTTTAGTTATTTTGGCTTAAAAAAACTTTGCAACACGTGAATTCGAGGGGAAACTTTTTACCCTTGGGACTCTTTTCGCTGAAACCTGACCAGAAGAATTCCAAAAATATATATGCCAAGATTCAGCAATCAGCCTTCAAGTTAAGTTTTGGACGTTAGCATATTTTAAAAAACAGAGAAACGGGCATTGCTAGATCGTCTGAAATTTTGTATAATGTTTATGGTATGAATATGAGTATGAATATACGTGATTTTATTCCAGACTAGTGTTAATAAAAACTCAAATATATGAAAAACAATTACCTACTAACAAAACAAACCAACATTTAAAATCCTTCTGATGAAAACACAAACAAAAGTGTTTGCAACCGGTTTGGGAATACCAGAAATGTCTATAATTTTTAGAAATTAAATTTTCTCCTACATTTGTCAACTTAAACCTTTATAACAAATAGTATTAGAGTCTGTGATCGATCTGTATAAACTTAAAACCCAATTAATTCTCTATTTTAGTATAAAAAACACACTAAAAATTACTTTTTAACCGAAAACTCAAAAATGGCTAAAAAACTGCTAAAATATTTTCGAAAATGGCTAAAAAAACGGCTAAGAGCTAAATGCCTTTTTCTCCGGCTAAACGAGTTCAAAAGGAGCTAAATCTAGCCGGAAAATGGCTAAATTGGCAACACTGCTGAGGTGGCGTCCTGCAACTTTTTTAAAATTAGACACTAGCCTAAAAACATTATCATGTTAAAATGTTTCAGAATCTGGGGCTTTTTCTATACAAAAAATATCTCAGAATCTAAGACTTTTTCTTAACAAAATATGACTCCAAATCTTGTCATTTTTCTAAACGAAAAATATCTCAGAATCTGAGACTTTATGAATAAAATAATTTTATTAATTTTTTTTTCTCTTTTTTTTTTTAGGTAAGTAAATTTTTCAATAATATGTGCAGCAAATATCTAAGAGTAAGTAAATTAAACCATTTGTTAAAAAACTTTTTAAATGTCAGTGTATTGAATGCAGTAGCATAAATATTGACAGCCCAAGTGTTCAAGGTTCTGTTATGAGATCACGGGTTTTACTGTTGGGTACACCATATCATAATTTGCATACCCATACTTACAATTAGTAGTGCAGGGTATATATAAGTTTGTCATTCCGTTTGTAACTCATTGAATTATCGGTCTGGAAGTATATGGGGCATTCCATGTCAAATCGGACACTTTGAACAAAAAAAGATTTTTTTAGATTTTCCCAATTTGTTAACAGTTTTTAGTATCCTTCGAAAGCTCCTTCGTGGTAAATTTTTAGATTTTTTTGATGACCCGTTCTAAAGATATCGATTTTTAAAAAATTAGTAGTTTGTTCCTTTACTCAAACTTCTTTTACTCATAACTTCTTCAATAATGGTCCAAATTTCAAATTTTTTTTTTCAAAATTTTTGTTTTTTGTTTTTTGTTTTTTCCACAAAAATTCTTAAAAGCGCTCTAGTATGCATTTTTTTGAAATTTCTTCGTGTAAAACTTCTATCGATTCTACAAATTTTTTGCCCAGGACGATCGTGGGATAACGACTGTTACTATTTTTTTAATTTTAAAAAAAAAAATTATTGTAATTTTCCAATCTTAAAATCATTTCTACTGCTCCAATGGTGCGTCATAGAGGGGTCATTTATAAGATTGACCCCCCATTAATTTTTGCGTCTTAACATTTATTTGGAACAAACTAATACACTATCTCCAATTTCTAAGGGCGCTCAAACACAAAACGAAATTTTTTTTAAAAATTTGCTCCAACCGCTCTAACTGCCCTAATAGTGCCCTTAGAGCAACAAAATGTATGACCGACCCACAATATTTTTTTAGTCCAAACATTTTCTCTGAACACACCTACCCTCTATCTCTACACTCAAAAAAAATACGTTAGTAGATTTACTAATTTTTTTTTGCTAATGCTAGTTAGCTAACTTTTAGCAAATTTTTAGTTGAGATTAGCTTGTTAGCAAAAAATTCTTGTAAACTTCATTTAGCACATTAGCAATTTTAAACAAACTTTGAACTAATTTCTTTTGCTAAATTTGAAATTGAGTTGACAACATTTTTCAAGATTTTTTGCTAACATTAGCAAAAATAAATGGTAAATTTTTTTTATTTTCTGAAAACTTAAAATGGCGCTATCTCAGAAACTAAGCCAGATAGAGCAAAATGGAGGGCATTTTTGGTTCTTAGAATTTCCATACTTTCGCGGGTCCTCTTTACATGTGTGGACCCTAATGGGATCTAACTTTGGATTCAAAAAAGTTAGCATTCCCGAAAATTTTAAAATGCTCATATCTCGGTAAATATGGCCGACACAACAAAAAGCCAAAAGAATTTTTGTTGCTCTCAACACGCAGAACAAGACCGCAAAATAACAAAAAGCTCTCCGAGTAATATTTTTGAAGTTATCGAGTTTTTTAATTCTCAAGACCCCAGTGATCCCCTAAAATCACGTATCTTTAAAACTAAGCAAGGTAGAGCGAAACGGACACAAATTTTGGATCAAAAACTATGACGATTTTTAAGGAACCCAACTGGGTCTAGGCCCATCGGGGTCTGGACCTATTGGGTCCGAACCCAATGGGGTTCTCAAATGTGTATGAACTAAGTTCAAAAAAAAAATCAGTTAACTAATTATTGGCAAAACATTTTTGCTAACTTTAGCAAAAAAATTGTGTTTTCAAAATCAGCAAATTTTCTTGTAGGTTTACAAGCTTTTTTTGCTAACATTACAGTTTTTTTTTTAGTGTAATTGTTAAGGTGGTCCCCATACAATTTATTTTTTTTTAAATTTGTTTTATTTAATCAGCCTCTACCGGTCCAATGGTGCGTCCGAGAGAGGTCATTAGTGAGACTGACTCCCATTTATTTTTACCCTACAACATTTTTTTAAAACATACCTGCGCCCTATCTCCACTCCCTAAGTAGGCTTCCATTCAAAATTACATTTTTATAAAATTTGCTCCAACTGTTATTCGTATGGGAGCCTACTTAGGGAGTGGAGATAGGGCGCAGGTATGTTTTAAAAAATGTTGTAGGGTAAAAAAAAATGGGGGTCGGTCTCACTAATGACCCCTCTCGGACGCACCATTGGACCGGTAGAAGCTGCACTGAAAAAAAAGACATAACTAAATTTAAGGAAAAAATGTCTTTGAAAATTTATCATGAATTTTCCTAAAATTTAGTTAAATTTAACTTAAAAATGAGAAATTTTCTTAACTATGAGGAAAAAATTTTAGTTCATTTACTTGTAATTAGTTCATAGTTTTCTTTGAATGGATTTTTTAAATATTAGGAAAAAAATTCTTACTGCCAAAGAAATTTTCCACAAATCTAAGAATCGTATCTTTATTTTTAAGACATATTTCTTAAAAAACAATTTAGTTCAAGTTTAGTTAAAATTTACTAAAAAAAACATCATCGTATTTCTCTTCTTTGAATTGAGCAAGTGTACTTCTTAGAATTTAGTTAATGACTTCTGAGAATTTAGTAAATAACTTCTTAGAATTTAGTTAAAAATTCAAATTGGCGATATCTCGAAAACTAAGCGAGATAGAGCGAAACGGACGAAATTTTCAAAAGAAAGACTACAAAGAAAAATATGGAATAGCCTAGCTCTGCATATCTGTCGGGGTCTCAAGACCCTAATTTTAGATCTAACATTTGAAATTCCCGATATTTTATATTTGCCCATACTTCGGTAAATACTGCCAACACGAGAAAAGGTCCAAAGGCATTTTTGTAGCTCTTGACTCGTAGAACACTTCCGCAAAATACCCGAAAGCCCTCCGATTAATAGTTTTTGAGATATCCAGTTTTTAAGATTCTCAAGACCCTATCAGACCCCTTATTGCCGTATCTTAAAAACTAAGCAATTTAGAGCGAAACAGACACAAGTTTTGGTTCAAAATCTATGGGGACCCTTAAAGGACCCAACGGGGTCTCGAGTTAAATGGGGTCCGAACCCATGGGTCCAGGGTCTAGACCCAATCTATTTCTAAAATATGAAGTATAATTTTTCCCATTTTCTAGTTAAAATTGGCTTAAAATTAAATGACTTTGTTTTCCTTATTTTTGGGAAAATTATGAACTAAAATTTTTCCCATTTTCTAGTTAAAATTGGCTTAAAATTAAATGACTTTGTTTTCCTTATTTTTGGGAAAATTATGAACTAAAACCAAGAAAAAAAATCTTTGGAGCCAAATCATTCCCTCTTTTTCTCAAAATTGAGTTAATTTTCCCAGATTTTAGTTCACTTTTTTTTTGAGTGTGATTAAATAAAACAAATTTACAAAAAATAATAAAAATTGTATGGGGACCGCCTTAATAGTTAAAGATAGGGTGTAGGTGTGTTCAAAGAAAATGTTTGGACTAAAAAAATAGTGTGTGTCGGTCATACATTTTGTTGCTCTAAGGGCACTATTAGGGCAGTTAGAGCGATTGGAGCAAATTTTAAAAAATGTTATTTTGTGTGGGAGAAATTGGAGATAGGGTATTAGTTTGTTCCAAAGAAATATTAACACGTAAAAATTAATGGGGATCGGTCTTAAAAATGACCCCTCTATGACGCACCATTGGAGCAGTAGGAATGATTTTAAGATTGGAAAATTACAATAAATTTTTTCAAAAAATTTAAAAAAATAGTAATAATCGTTATCCACGATCCTCCTGGGCAAAAAATTTGTAGAATCGATAGAAGTTTTACACAAAACAATTTCAAAAAAATCGAAGAGTACAAACATTTTCAAAAATGATATTTAAATTTTAAAACTTAATAATCGCATACTAGAGCGCTTTTAAGAATTTTTTGGGATTTTTTTTAAATGTACGTAAAAACAAAAATTTTTAAAAAGAAAACTTGAAATTTGGACCATTATTGAAGAAGTTATAAGTAAAAGAAGTTTGAGTAAAGGAACAAACTACCATTTTTCAAAAATTCGATATCTTTTGAACGGGTCATCACAAAAATCTGAAAATTTACCACAAAGGAGTTTTCGGAGGGTACTAAAAGCTGTAAACAAATTGGGAAAATCTAAAAAAAAAAAATTCAAAGTGTCTGATTTGACATGGAATGCCCCATATATATTAGGTCGTCTCGTCAAATCTAAACTTTCGAATTTCACATCGTAATACCTGCAGAACGATGGCCACGATGGGAAAATGTATGAAAAAAGTTTGAAAAAATTACGTTTTTCCCACCAATATTTATGTCCGAATTTTCTAACCAAAACCGTCTCAAAAATTAGGAAACTTTATTGGAAAAAAATATTTAAGAAATTTCAAAATCCATAGATGCTGATTTTTAAATATAAAAACATTTTTTATCCAAATTGGTTTCAAAAGTTGCAAAAATGTTAAGTATGTTATAAAAAAAATTTTAAGTATGTTATCAAAAAAAATTTAAAAAAAATCTTGGGACAAAAAATGTTTATCAACATTTTTGAATTTTTAAGACCCAGTTGGTTGAAAAATATTTTTTTTAAATAAAAATCAGCATCTGTGGCAGCATCAAATGGACTTACATAAAAGCATATCCGTTCTTATATAATTAAATATTGAACTTTTTTTACTCGGGTATTGTTTTTTTTTGTCACATCACAATTTTATCGCTTGAGAAACTCTGTTTTTTAATATAGGGCACAATTAATCAAAGCAGACAAGGTGTAAAAAATGGGTGGTACTGTTAAAAAAATATAAAATATTGTACAAAAATGTTAATACATATAATATAATTTCTTGTGGTTAACCAGACAAGGGAAAAACAATTATGAAAATAATCTTTTTGTTTCTAATACAGTCTACCATAAAAAAAAAATGTCTAACAATTAATTTAACTATTAAATTTTAATGGGTTAATTAAGTGTTTTTTTCACAACTAGTTTCTTTTTAATATTAAATTTCTATGGAATATCGAATTTCATAGCCTTAATGTCTAACTTAAAGCGTAAATTATATTATTATTTTTTTTTATCGGTTTTAGAAATTAAATATTTTAAAACCAACTTGAGTTTATTGTATGTTTCGCATTATAAAACTTGTTCTGAGAATGAAAAAAAAAAGATTAATTTTATTGTGAAAAATTCACAGTAAATGAATAATTTAACAAAAATCTAATTTTTCAAAAACAAAATTAAAATAAATTTGTTTAAACTACTTGGCTATTGTTAATAATATTCACTGTAAATTTGTTAAAATATTTTGCTAGAATACATTTACATAAGTTATAAATTTATTTAACATAATTTAAAGATAATTTAAGAAAGATTTATATTGGGGGATTAAAAGAATTTCTTGAGAAATTTTTATAACATTAGTTCTTTAGTTTTAATACAAAATTAAATATATAAAACTTAACTTAATAGGGAACAAACATTAAGAATTTACTTAAAAATTATACAAAAAATATTTTTTTTTTCCTTTACAATCCAATTTTTTTTTTCGATTTTTAAATTTATTTATTATTTTACTGGATTAGCATATTAACTACTAAATATTTCATATTGGTGGAATAAAGCCTTTAGATTTAAAATGATAATGTTTTAAGGCTAAAGTCTAATTTTAAAAAAAGTTACAGGACGCCACCTCATTGTCAGTTTGACTATACAAGTTAACGAGTATCAAAAAAGGAAATAAGAATTACTGTTTTCATTTTCTTAAAACCGAAAATTTAAATAACATGGGCTTGTAACTTGGATAATTATTCACCTCGTGGTGAATAAAAAAATGTGGTGAATAAAACATAACCAATTTTTTTTCAACAATATTTTTTTCATCAATATTTTTTTCAATATTTTTTTTTATCAATATTTTTTTTCATCAATATTTAATTTTTCATATATTTTTTTTTTTTCATCAATTTTTTTTTTAATTAATATTTTTTTTTTTATCAATATTTTTCTTCATCAATATTTTTTTTTTCATCAATTTTTTTCACCAATATTTTTATCAACAATATTTTTTTCATCAATATTTTTTTATCAAATTTTTTTCATCAATATTTTTTTTCATCAATTTATTTTCATCAATATTTTTTATTCATCATTTTTTTTTTTATTTTTTTTTTCATCAATATTTTTTTTTTATCAATATTTTTTTTATTAATATTTTTGTATCAATATTTTTTCATCAATATTTTATTTTTCATACATATTTTTTTCATCAATATTTTTTTTTAATTAATATTTTTTTTAATCAATTTTTTTTTTCAACAATATTCTTTTTATCAACATTTTTTTCAACAAAATTTTTTTTATCAATATTTTTTTATCAATATTTTTTTATCAATTTTTTATCATCAAAATTTGTTTTCATTATTTTTTTTTTTTTCATCAATATTTTTTTTTATCAATATTTTTTAATAATATTTTTTTTCATCAATATTTTTTTTTCATCAATTTTTTTTTTCATCAATATTTTTTTCATCAATATTTTTTCATCAATATTTTATTTTTCATACATTTTTTTTCATCAATATTTTTTTTTTAATCAATATTTTTTTTTCATCAATTTTTTTTCACCAATATTTTTTTTCAACAATACTTTTTCATCAATATTTTTTTTATCAATATTTTTTCATCAATATTTTTATTCATCAATTTTTTTTCATCAATATTTTTTATTCA
The DNA here is from genome assembly GCA_963921195.1 of Pegoplata infirma. Lineage (NCBI taxonomy): Eukaryota > Metazoa > Arthropoda > Insecta > Diptera > Anthomyiidae > Pegoplata > Pegoplata infirma. The sequence continues at coordinate 230,614,804 of OY992538.1, read as the reverse complement.
TCAAAATTTTTTTCAGTTATTTTTTATACCCTCCAACCACAGTATGGAAGTATACTCACTTTGTCATTCCGTGTGTAACGCATCGAAATATCGGTCTAGGACCCCATAAAGTGTATATTTTATTGAACAGTGATCGATTCTAAGACATTCTAGCGATGTCCGTCCGTCCGTCTGTCCGTCTGTCCGTCTGTCCGTCTGTCCGTCTGTCCGTCTGTCCGTCTGTCCGTCTGTCCGTCTGTCCGTCTGTCCGTCTGTCCGTCTGTCCGTCTGTCCGTCTGTCCTTCTGTCCGTCTGTAGAGGACACGATATCATCCAAAATAAATAGCTAGACTTCTGAAGTTTGGCACGAATATGTCTTATATTCCTAGGCAGGTTAAGTTCGGAAATGGGCAAAATCGGACCAAGGGGAAAAAGTTCCCCCTTGGAGAACTAAACCAACCTAAGAAAAACCGCATTTTTTGCAAGGTTTTTAGTACTTTTGCTAAGCAAATGCAGCATTCTTATCTCAGAAGAAGTACAAAATCTCAAGGGGAAGGTGCCCCCTAACGTCACCCACCAAACCCCCCCAAAAAAAGACGCCCCTGGATTTTTTTTTACATTTTGGAGGGTATAAAAGATTCGACACAGCCGAATGTAACACTCTCACTTGTTTTTCATTAATACTACTACTACTATTTTTTTTGTTTTATAAATATTTTTTTTTATATTTTGATTTTTTTTTTTTCTTTTTGAAGTGTCGCCTTGAAAAAAATATTGCTTTGTATTGAAAACTTTAAACCCCAAAATTATTATTTTATTTTTTAGAATCTGAGACATTTTTTCTATAAAAAAGTTTCAGATTCTGAGAAATTTTTTCTACGGAAAAGTGTCTTGGAATCTGAGACATTTTTCCAATAGAAAAAGTCTCAGATTCTAAGACATTTTTCCTATAGAAAAAGTCTCAGATTCTAAGACATTTTTCCTATAAAAAAAGTAATTTTCCTATGAAGTCTCAGATTCTAAGACATTTGTCCTAAAGAAAAAGTTTTAGATTCTGAGACATTTTTCTAAAGAAAGTCTCTGATTCTGAGAAATTTTTTTAAATTTGAAAACAAAAATTGAGTAATTTTTTAATTGACGCAATTAAAAATTTACTTAAAAATTTTAAAAACAATTTAAGTAAATAATTTAATAAAAATTTAATAGCTTTTTATTTTTTTGAATTCTCGTTTAGTTTATAGTTTTTTGTGTATGTACACTAGGGCTATAACCAAATTTTTGGCATAGCACCACGTGATAGACAATATTATTTTATGAAACAAAATCGCTTTCCACGATCATTTTGCAAAAAAAACCACACGCACCAAATGCATTTTCTAAAAGTCCTTAAGAATTTTTTTTATTAATACAATATTTACGTATTTTTTATTTAACAACAAGTAACAAGTAAAAATATTTAAAAAAATACTAATGTCTCCTTATTGAAGGAAATAAACTTTAGATTTAAAGTTTGTGCTGATTTACATAAAGGATAAATATCCTGGACCACCTTAATGGCACGTTCCACGCAAATATTACTTGGAATTATTGAATATTCTTTTGCCCAATGTCTTAAGAAGCATTTCTGAGCGTTTTAAAATCTAGTTAGGGACTGCTCCAGAGATTTAAAGTCATCTTCCCTTTCCATCGGTGGTCTGAGATCCATATGTCAAACCATTTTCCACAAATAAAGGCACATATTGGGTAAAGCTCAGTTTGGTAATTTGGTATTAAAATGAATGTTACAATGTTGTTGGGGAGGTGGAAAGTACCCACTAGGTACCTTCCCCGCCTACCTTAGTTTTAGTTTCGGACTCGACTAAAGCGGAATCATAGTTAAAATACCAACATTTTGCGATTAAAAAAAAAAATACAAAAATATTAATTTAAAACTTCATCGCGTTTGGTGCGTGTACTTTTTTAACATCCGCGAAAAAGTGAAAACATATTTCTTCATAGTTTTTCATGGCCTATATGACTGTGCTATGCCAATTTTGATATTTGCAAAAAATGTAAAAAACGTATACCCCTAATGTACACTCAAAAAAAAAAAATATTGTAAAACTAGAAAAAAAAAAATGGTTAAAATTAGCAAAAAAAACTGTAGTTTTGGACGTTGCACAGTGAGACAACGCCGGCATTAAATACAAGGAGTCATTGTAAAGCTCTGAAATTTTGCATAGGTTATTTTTGAGACAATTCCAGTTTTTTGAAAAAAAAATTATGAAAATACGCCCACTTTTACGCCCACCTCCCATACAATCGAAATTTGTAAAATGCCGTATGGTCCGTAATACTTTAGGTATAACTTTCAATTTTGGTATACTTGAATGTTATATTGTTACAAACATTATCGGAAAAAATTTTGAACTTTGGCCCACTTTTACCCCCACCACCCATACAACCTCAACATAAAAAGTGCCATATTTTCTAAAATATTTTAGGTACAACCTTCAAATTTGATATTACTGTAATCTATATCATTTAAAATGTTTCATGCAAAAATAACAATAACACGCCCACTATTACGCCCACCTCCCATGGAAATGCAATAAAAGAGAACAATTTTTTTTTTCACTATCAATAATTTTTTAATATAATCATGGTATTCTAATTTTTTCAATATGTTGAGAAATGCTAATCTCTTATCAAAAGATATCATTACAAGAACACTCATTACACAGTGCAACACCCAAAATCGGAATGGGATGAAACCAAAAGCAAATGAAAGTTGACATATTCCATAACAAACCCCTCAAGGCTTTTTTCTAGTTCAGAGCTAGATTTTGTTTTACACGCATTTGAAGTTAGTGCACTTTTATTATAATTATAATAATAAATGCTTGAAAACTGTATCAGTGGCGAATGATTAATATTGTAATTGCCTTTAAATAACAATCATACGCAACGGTGTCCAGTGATTTATATTAATAATTGCCTTTAAATAACAATCATACGCAACAGTGTACAGTGGTTTATTTTAATAATTTGGCTATTCAGTAAATAGGTACTGGACCGATTGCAGCAAAATTCATACCAGTCATAGCTGAAGTTATTTTGAGCTTAAGTTTGCAAACTGGAACCTACATGTCCAATAAGGGCACCACCAGGGGCCTTTAAAGTAGGACATGTTTAGTACACAAAAACTTTAAATGCTTTAAAATCACCAACTTTAAATGCGTGTAAAATAAAATCTAGCTCTGACCTAAAAAAAAGGTCTTGAGGGTTTTGTTATGGAAAACGTCAGCTTTCATTTCCTTTAGGTTTCATCCCATTCCGATTCTAAAAGTTCGATTTTGTATCACTGTGTTATTACTTAACCCAATAAATAATGCAACAACTAAATTCAATATATAACAATTAAACTAACCACATTAGAAAGTGATCATAACACAACTTAGATAAGAACAACAGCTTGCACTATCAATTTAAATTAAAAATTATGCAACTATCTAACCCAAAATCAATGACCTTCAAAAAAATTATCAATCAAATGAATAATGTAAATAAAATAATAATAAACAATAAGTGAATATGTGTAAACAATTAAAAAAAATAACATGCTATTGCATGCTAACATACGTATAGCGACAGAATGTGCGCGTTGCATATTTTTTGTATTTTTTTGTATGTTTAAAGTACTTTTGCAAACTTTTGCTATATGTCCTTTACTTTAAATGAAAGCTGAGACTTCAATCTTTCATTTGATATAAGTCTGCACCTAGGGCGAGGGCTGCTCTATATTTCCTAGTCCATTGAAAATGCAAAATGTTCAATTTTTACACCACAATTCCGTTGTTAAGATTTTTTTTTGTGTTTTTTTTTTTAAATTTATTTTTTCATCTACACATTCTACAACAACTAAATTAATTAAAAAAATACTTTAAAGTTATATTTTTTATGTATTTTTTATTAATAAGCTTTTGAATGTTACATATTGAACTAACATATTTCAAGCGCTTTGCCATGCCTCAACTTTGACTTGCTCTAGACCAAAAAGTAATGAAGTTATGAGGCTGAAATTTCAGGGAATTGTTACTCATATATCTGTTAATATACTGTGAAAATTTCATCCAAATTGGACGACACGCCAAAAACCATTTTTTGCCGCGGTTAGTATAGGGCTGTCTCACTGTGCGTTGCAAAAATTTTGGATATATTAGCAAAACCATTTTGCTAATCAAAAAATTAGGAAAAAAATGGTAAAAAAGAATACCATTTTATTTTTGTAAAAAATCAACCTTGTAAAATTATCAAAAAATATGGTAAAATTACCAAAAAAATGGTAAAATTACAATAGATAAAAAAATTTGTAATTTGGTAAAAAAAACTGTTTTATTTAGTAATTTTTTTTTTCTCTGATTAGTAGTTGATTTAAAATTTGGTGAATATACTAAAAAAAGTTTTGCCTGTTTTTGAGCACCACGTTCTTTAAATGTAGTAATAGCAGCATCAACTATTACTTCAGTTGTTGGATGGTTTCTTCGGCATGATGGTGGCAGCATCTTCTTTTGCCTTCTTCACAGCAGCTGTAGTTGCAGTAACTGGACTTCCAACAACATCAAAATGATTTTTTTTTTTCACTTAAACACTTTAAACAAAAAATTTAAAGAACAACACTTCACTTTTTTTATTTTTTTTGCGTCATTTTTTTAGCTTAAGTAGAACAAATGAGAATTGCGTAGTAGTCTACACAAGAAATTTCTTACATTTTCAGGTAAAATTTGTAAAATATTAACAATTTTTTCGAATTTTTAATTTTTTTCACATATATTTAAAAAAAAAAACTTTTGGATATCGAAGATTAGATATCTAACTATGTGTTAAAATTTAAAAAAAATAATTTTTCAAAATTATCAACTTTTTATTAACAATTTAGGTGGCAAATGTTAAAAAATTTTCATATAAAATTAGCAAAAAATATGCTAAAATTAGCAAAAAATATGGTAAAAAATACTAAAAATTGTGTAGCCTATTTTTGAGCGCCCATTCAGTTGATGGATGGCTACTTTGCTATGGTGTTGGCAGCATCATCAATCTGCAATGATTTTTTTTTCACACTAGAACACTTTAAACAATTTTTTTTTCTTAAAAAAAAAAAAATAAAAAGTATTACCATTTCTTTAAGGAAAATACTAATATTTTTGCTAAAATTATAGTAAAATAAAAAAAAAACTAGCAAGAAAATATAGTAAAAGTACCAAAAAATTGTTGTATTTTACCAATAGTAAATTGCCAATAAAAACTGTAAAAGTTAAATTTTTACAGTTTTTTTTACTAAAGTTTGTAAATTATAAAGTAAATTACAACACCTTTTACTAATATTTTGACTAAGTTATTTTTTTGAGTGTATATGAAAGTTTGTGATCGTCTTTATAAAATGTTCCTATGTTTTTGAGACATAAAAATGTTTGGCAAAGTTTGAATAAACAAGTTTTTTGCTCTTTGTAAAAATAATTAAAAATGTTTTAAACATTAAAAAAAATATATGGTTTTTGAATTGAGAAAAGTGTGAAAGAAAAATTTAATTTTTCTAAAAATTTAAGACATCCTGGTTTGTTTCTTACTAGTTTCATATTATCCAGTTATAATAATCTTCAGAAAAACTTTTAATGTCAAATTTATTTAGTTAATAGTCAATAGAACTCTATATGTGAAAATTATTAACAGATCGCAGCCGCCGAGGATTGAACCCATCATCATCTGTAATACTTTGCTATTAACTGCTTGTAACGTACAATCACTCTAGACCGATACGCCACGAAGGCTGTTAAGCAAGTATCAACTTAATCTGACAAAACTAAAAAAAATAGATAGATAAATTTTGAGTAAATTTTTAATTGTGTCAATTAAAAATTTACTCAAATTTTTTTTTTCAAACATTTAATAATTTTTTATTAAAAATTTATTCAATACTATTAAATCGTTTACTGGTGCAAAATTGAGTAACTTTTTACTCAATAGTTTACTCAAATATTTTTTTTTATTTTTTTCTGTGTATATAAAAATTTACAGATTTTGAGAAATTTTTCCTATTGAAAAATTCTCAGATTCTGAGCCATTTTTCCTGTAGAAAAAGTCTTAGATTCTGTGACATTTTTCTATAGTAAAATTCTTAGATTCTTTCCCGTTTCTCCTCCTCTTCTCAGATATTTCCTATAGAAAAATTCACAAATAGCTAGCCCGGCGATCGACGAAATTAAAAAAAAAACATTATTAAGTAGTTGATTGATTGCTAGGTGCCCAATATAAAAAAAAAATATTTTTGTTGTTGTTGGGCCCCTACCTCTGAATACGTCGTTGTTCGTGCCATCCTAATAACACAGTGATACAAAATCGAATTTTGCAAATCGGAATGGGATGAAACTAAAAGCAATTGAAAGTTGACATTTTACATAGTTCAGCGCTAGATTATTTTTTACATGCATTTTAAGTTGGTGATTTAAAAGCATTTAAAGCTTTTGTGTACTAAACATGTTCTAATTTATGGGCCACTGGTGGTGCTTTTATTGGACATGTGGGGTCCAGTGTCAAAACTTAAGTTCGAAATTACGTATGCTTTAACCAGTATGAATTTCTCTGCTATCGGTCCAGTACCTACTTACTGAATAGCCAAATTATTAAAAATAAACCACTGTTCACCGTTGCGTATGATTGTTATCAAAGGCAATTACAAAATTATGTATTCGCCTTAAACAGTTTTCAAGCAGATATTATTATAATTATAATAAAAGTTCACCAACTTCAAATGCATTTAAAACAAGTAGAAAAGTTAAATTCGACTTTGCCGAATCTATGAATACCCTCCACAATGCATTTTTTTAAAGGGTAGTACATTTTTTAACGTGAAAAAACTAACAATTTTGATTAGAAATATTTTATTTTGAGTAAAAAACTATTTTTTTGTCATTTTTTTTTTTAAAAAGAAAAGTTACTAATTTTTTTTTTTGAGTGTAAAATTTTTTTTCGAGTGTAATGTTTTTTTTACTGTAAAAATATTTCTTAGAGAGTGCACGTACACAAAATATTGTCATTTTTGAAAAAAAAAAACTGATTTTTTTTCGTGTACATTTTTTTGAGTGTAAAATTTTTTTTGAGTGTAAAATTTTTTTCGAGTGTAATTTTTAAGTTACCAATGCTTTTAAAACTAAACAAGTTTAAAAAGCATTGCTTTAAAATTAAATAAGTTTGAAAAGCATTGTTTAGTTACCACCAATGCTTTTAAAACTTGTTAAAACACGTGGCATTTTAGATGAAACTAATGTGAAATTCAGGGTTTTGCTTATAACTTTTGAACCACTGAACCGATTGAGCTGAAATTTAATACCAAACAGACCCGGGGAACGGCAAAGATAGCTGCCAAGCTTCAGTAGTCTCATTATTGTCTTTTGAAAGTTATCGTGTTTTTTATCTTGTAAATTCGCGAAACACCCTTGCCGAAATTTACTCTTTTGCTCATAACTTTTGAACCACTGGACCGATTTGGCTGGATTGCAATACCAACCTGACCAGGTAAATGACAAACATATATGCCAAACTTCAGTAGCCTCTGTGAAGTCTTTCAAAAGTTAGCGTGTTTTCTACGGACGGACAGACAGACAGACAGACAGACGGACGGACGGACGGACGGACATCGCTATATATATATATACTTTATGGGATCCTAGACCAATATTTCGAGGTGTTACAAACGGAATGACAAACTTATATATACCCTCTATCACTAGAGTGGAGGGTATAAAAAATGCCAAGAGCTGCACTAAAAAAACGCCTTGAAGGGTTTGCTATGGATTATGTCAACTTTCATATGCTTTTGGTTTCATTCCATTCCGATTTTTGTTGTTGCACTGTGTAAGCAGTCAACCAGCGGACTAAAAAGTACCTCAATTAGTTTAATTTTAATAATGAAAACACACAATTTAAACAGAATACAAATCAATTTGTTGGCTTATTTAACAAACTAAAAACCCAAAATTAAATACTTTAAATAATACTATATATTAAATACTTTAAATAATACTTTATCTATATTTAAAAATCAATTTTAATGATGATATATAAATATAATTGAACAACAAAATGATTAGTATTGTAAAAAATATTTGAATCGAATTACCATAAGAGAACAAAACAACATGATCAACCAGATATTGTTATATTTCCTAATTGTTATTTGGTCCTTTACAAAGGTGACTAAATTTTAAATTTCTCTATATAATTATATATTTTTCAATATTTTTTTTTTTTAACATTTATTTAAATAAGTGTCATTGTTTAGCAACAGTTAAGGAAATGCAATGCAATTCTTTGGATAAAAATTTCTCGCAAATTGATAAATGTGATTTTAAAAATGTCAATGGGGTTGATGAATTTTCTTTAACCGTGCGACTTTTGCAATTACCTATTACAAATTGTAAATTTCAATTCGATTTTCAGTCAAAAACTTTACCGATACAATTCAATAATACTTGGGATGCATGTGAATTTATAAATAATCGTAAAAAGTATAAAATGCTTAATATGCTTTTTAATATTTTTGAAAAATATTCAGACATCAATCATAGTTGTCCTTATAATGTAAGTTTAATAGAAGTTAGTTTAACTTAAATAATTTTAAATTTATTTCTACCGAAATTTTTTTTTTTTAATTTCAGCATGATATCCATATAAGATCCTTAAAAGTAAAAAATTTAGATTTTAATTTTCCCTGGCCTACTGGTAAATACGATTTTAAAACATCATGGATTTTTGATAGTAAAGTTCGTATTACGATCGGCGGTATTATTGAACATAAAAATGAAATAAGAAATAATTTAAGAAATTCTCCAAAGAGCAAAAGGAACTAAATAAGTGAAAAATTTAAGCCTGTTCAAAATTCCACTGCAAATAAACTGAATTTGATGTTTTAAGGTTGGAGTTATATCAAAATGAAGTTAGATGTAGTTTAAGAAATATTTTAAAATGCAAAATAAACTATATAAACACACTCAAAAGAAAAACTCTGTCAAAAAATCTGTAAAACGACTTTCAATTTGAATTAGCAATCTTTTAGCAGATTGTTCTGCTGCGAAGTATATTTTTACTAAAATCTCTGTCATTCAGTTTAAGAAAATAACAGACATTTTACTATGTTTATACTGATTTTGTTTGCCGAATTTCATTATTTTTTCAAGAAATTTTTTTATAAAAAAAAGTAGAACAGATTGTTTTGCTGAAATCAGCAGATTGCTCTGCTAAAATCAGCAGATATTTCTGCTAAAATCAGATTTCTCTGCTGTCGAACAACACACATTTTTAATAACTAAAACCCCAGATAAAACTAAAAGCTTCCGTAGCGTAGTGGTTAAGAAGTGTACTTTCAAATCGGAAGGTGGCGAATTCGATGCTGGCTGGCGTCGTATGTTTTTTTTTCTTGTTATATTTATTCACCTCTTATGACAGATATTTAGCAAACCGTGTCTGCTAAAATCAGCAGATTTCTCATATGGCTCAAAATGGGTGTATTTTCAGCAGATTTTTCTGCTGATTGGACAGAGAATTTATTTTGAATGCAAGAAAAAAGTTCATAACGACATTTTTGAATATGCCCGAGTAAAAAAGATATGATATAATCATATATGCTAATATTTAATTACACAGCCCCACAAAAAATAAAAAAGGTTCTGACCCAGAAACTGGACCCACTAATCCTTATGTATTTTGATCTTCTGAATTCGATTCCGTCATCAGAATTGAATTCTAGCGCAGAGTTTTTCTTTAATTTATAAAGAAAGTCCGCGGAGTGAAACTACCTGGTTTCTTTGTAAAATTGACTACCCAAGTAAAAATGTGAAGGATCAGATTAAAACAGTTTTAATCGGACGGATACAATTTCAATCTGATTAAAACTGATCTAATCTTAGCGATAAATGATTCGGACCAGTACTGATCATTCAAATCTCAGATAAGATGTGATATATAAGAATATATCTAAACATTTTTACTCGGATAAGTGAACATTTTTTTAAAATTTATTTCTGTTTGTAAAGATCAAGACTGATTTTATATTAGAGTTGTTTTTTTATTTTTTGGAATTTCGAGGAGTGCCGGGCGGAATTTTGTCCTAGGAAGCGTCTCGTGAATCTCGTCTAAAATTCCTATTTTTTTATTTTTACATATCTGGAAAAAGGAAGTAAGTTATAACCTTTTAAATCTTTATCCTTTAATATCGTTCAAAATTTTCAACAAAATATTTTGAAAAGTTTTCAAAGGACTTTATTCACATCCTTTTATCCTAATATGGCAGAATAAAATAATGGAAAAATTAGGGGAGATCCTCCTCTTTCATTACCAGTGGCAGCCTAGGACAAGTACAAATATTTCAGAAATATTTTACAAAATGGATCCTTTAAAAATTTAAAGTCCTTTTAAAAGGAAACAGGATCACGAAATGAAAAACTGTAAATGCAGTTTTACTCCATTACTACTTTCAGACGTACATATATCATCCGGTATCAATATTTTTTTTTCATCAATATTTGTTTAAAAAAATTTTTATATTTTTTTCCAAATTTTTTTTTTTTCACCAAAAAATTTTTTTTTTCACCAATTTTTTTTTTTTTCACCAAAAATTTTTTTTTTTTACCATTTTTATACAGTATAGGGGTATACTCACTTTGTCATTCCGTGTGTAACGCATCAAAATATCGGTCTAGGATCCTATAAAGAGTATATTTATATGGACTTTTGTCATTAACTTTTAACGCTTGTGATATTTTACTAGTTTCGCAATAACATTTTTATTTGTAAACTAGGTGGTACCTGTGAATGTAGATATGTTAAGGGAACCATAATGAGTAATTCTGCAAAGGCACAGCGCAAATAGTCTCATTATCTCATGGTAAGGAACGTGCAAAGTTTAAAAATGTAAAAAAATCGCTTGATACTCTCATGAAATTTTTCGTTCAAAGTTCCATATTGTTGGGTGCGTTAAAGCTATTGCTCCAAATTAAATACCGTTTAATCAGTAGACTTTGGCAATTATTTGGTGTAGGTTCAGTGGATGTGCCATCAATAAGAAAAAAGTTACTTGGACCTAAATCTTTGATACCAATTTTTTTCAATTTTCAATTTTTCGGGGTTTTTTGATTGTAGCTTTTGGTGCAAACTGTAATTTTAAAATTCAAATACACATGGTAAAAGCCCTTGTAAATATGCACAATCTGAGACTGATTCGAGTGATGTGCTCGCAATGGTTACGAAGCTGCAGCTCTCCAAAGACGGGAAGAAAAAACGTGAATTTTTTAAAAAGTCTGTTTTTTGCGAGGCACACTCCCAGTTTTATTCCGAATGGTTCCGAATGCTTTGTGAACTTTATAATTTACCATTTCCCACTTGATTTACAAACGCACCCAAAAAATATTCAATTGCAAAAATTTTATGAACTTTTTAAATTTTTTGCAAAATTTCGATATTTTAGTTTTTCATTATTTGACAGCCAAATGTGCATGGCTGAAAGTTGAACATGTAGAAACAATGGTATGTGAAAATATAATAAATCATGGAAATCAACATTGATCAAAAGTTAATAAGTATTGGCGAATTCCGCGGTGTTTTTCAGTTTTCACTTTTTTGTAAGGCACATCCAGGCCGCTTATAGAAATTGGTCGGTGAAAGGCGCGTTTGGTAGTCTTTTTAATTCTCTATCTTCAATTAATTCGCACCCGAAAAAATTTAACATTTAAGCGGTTTTTCGGTGGTTTTAAATTTTTGATACCTTTAAATTTAATGGTTATATAAAATCTTACATTACTTAAATAAAGTAGAAAAGAAATGTATTTTGATAGATTTTGACATGTCTTATTCAAATAATATTTCAAAATTAGTCCATTGATTTTTGCAGTCGCGAAAATCGCGAAAAATCGCTAAAATTTTTAATAACCTTGATAAAATTAGTAATAACGTTAAAATATTTCGTGATAACCTTAATATTAGCATTATTAATCATACTTTGAATAGTTTCAATATTCAGTGAAGGACAACACTGTAAAATCAGACATTTAATATTAAAAAAAAAAATAAATTCAAAATTGTTAAATTTTTTTTTTCAAAAATGTTCCCTTTAAACCACTGCTGTTTCTCACCTATTAGAGATAGAATAATGGTGTTAACTAAGAATTTGTTGAGATTTTGTTAATGCATTTGGTAATATTTTTCTAAAAAAAAATAAAACCGCTGGAAACATTTTTATTTCCAAAATATTGGAAAATGTGCCGAAAAAAAATTGGTTAAATGCAAATATCTCGATATTTAGCAAAGATTTTATGCATGTTTGAATATGTATTTTAGCTCTAGGTAAGCATAATACAAAATGGTACGTTTGGTTAACTTCGGATAAAAAAAGTAATTTTGAAAATTTTTTTAAAAATTTTAACTTTAAACCGCCATAGTTTTGGGTGCAATCGCTCAAATTAATGCACGCGGACGGATTTGAATTACTTATTTATAATGTTATTTACCAACAAAGTCTTATCAATGTGCCACGAAAAAAAATCGCAATTTTTTTTTTCCTAAATATTAAAAGTTAATGACAATTGCTCATATATATTAGAGTTAATTTTGAAAATTTGATATGCGGATATCATCATTTTTTTTAAGGATTTAGGTTAGCTAAAACGAATGCCGGTATTTTTTGGGAAAATTTTTGCTCCTTGGGGTGGTTCAACGCATCTGAAATCGCGGATTTTAGGCTGATTTTTCTGCAGAGCAAAAACGGCGTAATATATCGCACATCTGATTACACCAATCGATTCTACAGCAAAAAATAATACTATGGTCGTTTTTTGAACTCTTAAAAAAAGTTCCAAAAACCCACCACAGAGGGCGGAAATATAAGGTTTTTCCACTTTTTTTTTTATTAATTTTTTAAATATGCACGATTAAAGGGTATTTTTAGCTTAACAAAATGGTACCAAAATTTCCGTTCTATCATAACCCGTTAAGAAGTTATAAGCTCTTAAAAATGGACAAAAACACGTTTTTTGAGAACTTTGATCTCAATTTTCTTGAAAACATGACGTGATAGAAAAATTTTAAATCTAGATTTAGAATCAGCATCGAAATGTTAATCGAAAACAGATTTTATGATCCCAGAATATCTTCCAAAAACATCACAAAAAAATGCTCTCAATAATGCACAAAAAAAAGCGTTTTTTGTGAACTTTGACCTCAATTATCTCAAAAACCTGACGTTACGGAACATTTTGGAAACCAGATTTGAAATCAGCATTGAGAGGAAAATCGAAAACGAGTGTCCAGACCGCTGACCCATCCAAAAATTTTTCAAATTTCGGTCAGTTTTTTATAATTTTGCCACTAGAAAAAAAACTTTGAAGCCTTATAACTTTTTAATGGGTTCCCGAGTAAAAATTTTGATATGATGCAATATATAATGATATGTAACACAATATATATTTAAACGCAATTTGATCCGAATAATGGTGGATGTGTTTGCATTAAAAAAGATCAACTTGTATAAAATATGATTTGATTTCATCCGAGTTTTGACCAGACATTGCCATATATTGGTGGATCTAATTAGATCTAATTGCATAAAAAAATATAAAATCCTGGTGTTTTTTGGTTTGGGTTGAGATACACCACAGGTCAACGATACATTCACCAAACATTTAAATGTTTGGGTACGCTTCGAACCAGATAGGTGATATACATAACCCTAACAATAAATGTTTAGGAACATTTTAAAAAGTTTCTTATACTTTGCCTAAAAAACTTTGAAAATTTTTGGTTAATTGGAAACATATATAGTTTTATATGGAACAGCATAAGCTATATATAATCTTATGTTAAATTATACAGAAAAAGAAATTTTGTATTGACCCTCATATAATTTTATATAATTATATCAACCGTACACCTTTTAATCCGAATCATGATTAAATTATATATAACTACATATGACTGCATTTAAAAAATTTAGAAAAGATCTCACGCGATGTATAATCATATATGATTTAATATGTTTGTATCAAGTTATATATTGTTGTATATGTTTATTTTTACTCGGGTTGTGATAGAAAGGTGCTTTTTGTACCAATTTTCTTAGCAAAAACTGCCTCTTCATCGTGCATGATTAAAAAAATAATTTAAATTTTTTTTTTTAAAAATCGATTTTTCCGCCCCCTGCTGTGGGTTATTGGAACTTTTTTAAGAGTTCTAAAAACTTATGTTTTATTAATTTTTGCTGTAGAATCGACTGGTGAAATTAGATTTGCAATATATTCAGCCGTTTTTTCTCTGCAGAAAAATCAGCTCAAAATCACGTTTTCAGATGCTTTGAACCACCCCAAGGAGTGAAAATTTTTCCAAAAAAATACCGGCATTCTTTTTAGCTCCCCTAAATCCTTTAAAAAAATAATGATATCCGATAAACAGATGAAATGACATAGTCACCAAACGAACTCTAATATATATATTTAATATCAGTGATCGATTCTAAGACATTGTAGCGATGTCCGTCCGTTTGTCCGTCCGTTTTTCACCAAAAAATTTTTTTTTTTCACTATTTTTATACCCTCCAACTACAGTATGGGGGTATACTCACTTTGTCATTCCGTGTGTAACGCATCAAAATATCGGTCTAGGATCCTATAAAGAGTATATATATATATTAGAGTGTCCCTTATTTTGGAAATGTTAGAAATGTTGAGACGGTACCCCCTCATTTTTTTCCTTTTGACTAAAAAATAACTCAGGAAAAATTTTACGCCCCTACGACCACGCCTTCCCTACGCGACGGGGCCGTAAAGAGCGGGGCCTTAAAAATAATTTTTCCATACAAAGCAAAAAAATTTTTTTTTGATTTTAAATTTTTTTGTTATTAATTATAATATTACTTGGTTAGCTTATTCACGACAAAAAATTTTATTTTGGTGGGATAAGGCTTTCAGTTCTAAAAAATTTTTCGAAAAATAAATTTAGAGCTTTTGGGGTCCTACAGTAAAAATTTTTTAAAAAATATTTTTTTTTTAGTTTTGACAAGCAACCGTTTTAGTTGAATTGTTGCTTTTAATGATATATTTTCATAAAAAAATATTATTCCTATCTGTGACATCTTTATCGTGATCTAAAAAAGGGTAAAAAATGCATTTTTGATGTTTTTCGATACACGATCAAGATGTCACAGATATGAATAATATTTTTTTATGAATATATATCATTAAAAGCAACATTACAACTAAAACCGTTGCTTGTCAAAACTAAAAAAAAAAAATTTTTAAAAAATTTTTACTGTAGGACCCCAAAAGCTCTAAATTTTTTTTTTCGAAAAATTTTTTAGAACTGAAAGCCTCATCCCACCAAATTCAAATGTTTTGTCGTGAATAAGCTAACCAAGTAATATTATAATTAATAACAAAAAAATTTAAAATCAAAAAAAAATTTTTTTGCTTTGTATGGAAAAATGATTTTTAAGGCCCCGCTCTTTACGGCCCCGTCGCGTAGGGAAGGCGTGGTCGTAGGGGCGTAAAATTTTTCCTGAGTTATTTTTTAGTCAAAAGGAAAAAAATGAGGGGGTACCGTCTCAACATTTCCAACATTTCCAAAATAAGGGACACTCTAATATATATATTTAATATCAGTGATCGATTCTAAGACATTGTAGCGATGTTCGTCCGTTTGTCCATCCATTCATCTGTCCGTCTGTAGTTACCACGATGCAGCCCAAAATAAAAGAGCTAAACCCCCGATAGTTGGCAAAACTATGTTTTATGTTCCTAGGCAGGTTAAATTCGTAAATGCGCAGAATCAGACCAGGGGGAGAAAAGTTCCCCCTTGAAGAACTAAGCAAACCTCTGAAAAATATCATTTTTTACGTGATTTTTTGTGTTTTGGTTTACCAAATGCAACATATTTTTGCTACAAGAAGTTCAAAGTCCTGCATTTGGACCTAGAGAATTAGAAAATGTTGTTTTTTCGGTCCGTCTCTCGTTTATGGGAGAGGAATATATATTTCTTTAAAATAATGATAAACTTGCATTTTTTTAGTGCAAAAAGCATAAGAATAAAAACATATTCATGATGTTTTGGGCAAGTCTACAAAAATCGCAGGCATTTTTATTAAAGAGGTTGGTTTTTTCTTAAATAGGGCATTTTTTTAAGTTTTCTGTGTCCTTTATTTTTAGTTATATTGCAAATAAATATTTTATTTTTACCCAGTTTCCATTATAATATAGTTGAACAGCAATAGTGTTACTAAACTTATAAATTTCATTAATTTTTCCTTGATTTACCTTTATTTTCAAAAGTAATATCGACAGTTAGTCGAGCTATTTTATCGACTATCCATTTGGTTTTTAAAAGATATTCACCTGTGGGCCATGGAAATCGTTCATCGAGTTTTGCAACTTGAAAGTGCTGTGCCACAATATCATGCTAAAATTTATTTAAATTTATTGAAATTTATTAAATAACTTTGGTCCAAATACATTTTAAAACTTAACTTACATCGTAGGGGCAGCTATGATTTACATTTGTATATTTACCAAATAAATCATAAAGGATCGATAAAGCTCTAAATTTTTTCGGATTTTTTATGAATGCACAAGCATCCCAAGTAGTATTTAGAAGAGGTGGTAAAAATTTTATCGATTTTAAATGTATTTCAGCAGCCATGTGACAGTTTCTTACAGGTACTTGTAAAAGTCTCAAATTAAAGAATAATTCGGGAATATCATTTTTGTTTCGTCTTATTTCACATAAATCAAATCTTGAGAAATTGAAGTCAAGTGTTGAGCATATGATTTTAGATACTGATACAATGCAGTTACTCTGATTAATTAAAACAATGAGAATAATTTAAATGAAATGATTTAAAGTTTAGAAAATTATATTTACCGGTTTAAGAAAAAGTACTACGACAAGAAAGTTAATAAATTTTATTTTCATTATTTTTGCAAAATTATTAACTACTTCAAGTTAGAAATTTTTAATAAACTCTAAAGCCCTTTCTAGTAAATATTATGTAATACGTGTATTTAAAAATATGAAAAAATTAAATATGATTTTTGATTTAATTCTTTTATTATTTTATTATTTTAATATTGTTTTTGGTTTTAGATGAATATTAGTTAAAAGTAGGCAATTATACGCTATATTGTTTTGATTAATTATTAGTATTAGTTCATCGTTTAAATTTTAATTTTGGCTATTTTAAACTTTAAAATAGCCAAAATTAACGTTATTGCACATAAAAATATTTTTTTACCAATATTTTCTATTTTTTTTTACTAAATTAATTTTCAAATTTTTTTTACATCACAAAATTTGTTTTCCTCAAAATTTTTTTGCATCACAAAATTTGTTGTCCTCAAAATTTTTTTTATTTAAAAAAATAGTTTTTCCCATTTTTTTATCAATAAAAAAGAAAAAAAACAACAGCAAACAACCACACTCGAATTGAAAAAATCAGATTTAGTTGATACTTGCTTAACAGCCTACTTGGCGTATCGGTCTAGAGTGATTGTACGTTACAAGCAGTTAATAGCAAAGTATTACAGATGATGATGAGTTCAATCCTTGTCGGCTGCGATCTGTAAATAATTTTCACATATAGAGTTTTATTGACTATTAACTAAATAAATTTGACATTAAAAGTTTTTCTGAAGATTATTATAACTGGATAATATGAAACTACTTACAAGGGAAGTATCTCAACCCTTATGAACCGATTTGCCTGAAACTTAAAATATATATAAAAGAGACAATTCTAAGGTTGGGGTGTCTCGGCTTATCGGCCATATCGGGGATTTAGGGATTCAAAACATGGGTCAAAAAATGGCGAAAAAATCGTTTTTTGGATTTTTCAGCCATTTCTTTTTAGGAAACTATATGATGTTTTCATATGAGAAGAAAGGTTTTTTTTAATGCCTATACAATGGTGGCATAACCTTATAAAAATTCGGCTTCTTTAAATATTTTTTTCAGGAAAATATGTAAATTTTGGGCGGTATTTATGTGAAGACATATACCTACGATATCCATATGAATAATAAATAATCTTTATTAAATTTAAGTCGACACGTATTTTTGCCCTGGACGAAAATTTTCCCGAAGGTCCATATGGTTTCATAAGGGGACAACGAAATTTTTAAACACCGATATGGCCGATAAGCCGAGGCACCCCAACCTTAAAATCGTCTCTTTAATATATATTTTAAGTTTCAGGCAAATCGGTTCATAAGGGTTGAGATACTTCCCTTGTTAGTAAGAAACAAACCAGTAGCGCAATTCACTAACTTTTTAACGACAAAAATCGGTAGTTATATTGTCCAAAATCGTTAATTATCGACAATTGTCTTTGAAACCGACTCTATAACATTTTTCTACCGAATTTTGTCGTTATTGAAAATCGTTAAGTTATCAACAAAAAATTTTTTGAAGTTAAAGTTAACGAAATTTTGCGGTTCTCAATACAATTTCAAAATAAACAAATTTCAAATTAACTATTTTTGTCGTTAATTCTTGTCGATAATTGAAAAATTTATATAATCACATTAACAACCGACAATTCTCGTTAGTTAACGATATCGATAATTTCGTTAAAAAGGTTACTGAATCGCACTACAGAATGTCTAAATTTTTAGAAAAATTAAAATTTTTCTTTCACACTTTTCTCAATTCAAAACCATACTTATATAACAAATCAAAAAATTATAATACATAATTATAATTAGAGCCTGAGCTCGACTGTCTTTACAGAAACAATAATTTAAAATCGTTTTTATTTGTTGATTTTTCTGTTAGTACAGATCGAGCACGGGCTCTAATTCTATTTGTTATAAGGGTTTGAGTTGAAAAATGTAGAAGAAAAATCTAATTTCTAAAAGCTATAGACATTTCTGGTATTTCTATACCGGTTTCGGACAGTTCCAGTTAACTGTCTTCATCAGTAGGATTTAAATGCCAGTTTGTTTTTGTTAATGGTAATTGTTTTTCTAATACATATGTGAATTTTATTAATATCAATATCGAACATTTTTTTTGCAAACATTTTTTTTTTTATAAAAATTTTTTCCACAAAAAAAAACGGACATCGCTTAATCTACTCAAGAAGTGATTCTGGGTCGATCGGTATACTTAAAGGTGGATCTAGGACCAATATTTCGGTTAGTTACAAACATCAGCACAAACTCATTATATCCTGTACCACAGTGTGGTGTAGGGTATAAACATGGTGCCAGACGGAACTTTTGTCAATTTTTTTTATTTTATTCCAGAAAAAACATATTTCATACAAATTATTGAAAAAATCTAAAAATAATAAAAAAAATATTAAAAATATTAAAAAAAAATAAAACAAGAGTGTTAAATTCGGTTGTGCCGAATCTTTTCTACCCTCCAACACGTTTAAAATTAAAAAAAAAATCGCAGGGCGTCTTTTCTTTTTGCGGGGTTGGGTCGGCGGAATCGGTGGGGGACACCTTTACCACCGCTATATGTGTTTACAAATTATTTGTTTATGATATTTACGCTTAAATAATACATTTTTATCGTTATTTTTAACTAATTTCTATAACCACGCCAACAAAGGGTTCGACCTGAAAAAAATCTAATTTTCTAACCCCCTTGGTCCAAGCGCAGGTCTATGAATATAATATGGCATAAAAATGTTACATTTGTTGAAACTCGTAAAAATATTGTATTTTTCAGGGGTCATTTTAGTTCTTCAAGCGGGAACTTTTTTCCCCTGGTCCGATTTTGCCCATCTTTGAACTAACCCTTACCAGTAAAATAAGAGATATAAGAATTTATATCTAGCTCTTTTGGTTTGGACTGCATCGTTATTTCTACAGACAGACAGACAGATGGACGGACATCTCTAGAATATCTTAGAATCTATCACTGATCAATAAAATATATGCTGTATGAGATCCTAGACCGATATTTCGATGTGTTACACACGGAATGACAAAGTGAGTATACCCCCATACTGTGGTTGGAGGGTATAAAAATGTTTTTCCCCCCAAAAACCCAAGAGCTGGATCCGCGCCTGTATTTGTGTGATTGTTATCTTATCAGACAATTCATGCAGTGAGTTTTGTTTACACATACTTGAAACGCATTTAACATAATTTTTCATTTTTTTTTTTTTGAGCATTTGTGTAAAAAAAAAATCAGTAAAAAATCAAGAACATTAATTTATAGCATTGTCATTACACTTTACGTACGTATAAGAGGAATTTCACACCGAATGTTCAGCGAAAAAAAAACGAAATTCACCAAATTTTAAAAAAAATTGAGTTCTTATATTCTTTTTTATGGGCTATCTATTAAAAAATTTTATTTTGAAAAATTTTTAGAACTCGTTCTGAAATTTTACATTTTTTAAAAACGTCAATTTATCAAAAATTCGGCCAATTTTTTTTTAACATGATAATGTTTTTAGGCTGGTGTCTAATTTTAAAAAAGTTGCAGAAGGCCACCTCAGTTTGACTATATAAGCTAACGATTACCAAAAAAGAAAATTGGAATTACTGTTTTTATTTTCTTAAAACCAAAAATTTTTGTAACTTGGGTTTGTAACTTGGATTATAATTCACCTCGTGGGGAATAAAACAAGTATTCACCAGCAGGTGAATACAACGTAACATAATTATTTTGCATCAATATTTTTTTTCTTTGATTTTTTCTGTAAGTACAGATCGAGCACGGGCTCTAATTATATTTGTGATGAGGGTTCAAGTTGAAAAAATGCAGAAGAAAAATAGAATTTCTAAAAATTATAGACATTTCTGGTATTTCCTATACCGGTTTCAAACACCCCAGTTAGTGTCATCTTCAGTAGGATTTTAAATGTCGGTTTGTCTTGTTAATGAAAACTGTTTTTTATATATGTGAATATTTATAGTTTCTACAGAATAAATTTTGACAGTTTCCAACACTACAATTCTATTTCTAGCAATCTCAACCTCACTTCATACTTTCTTTCAACTTTTTTGTCTCTTACATTATTTTGCAAGGGTTACCAACATGATCTGGAATTGCAGACACAAATGAAGGAATTTGCTTTTTCTGTTTCGGAGACGTGCCTTATGGCGACATATTTTGTCAGTAATTTTATTTGATTTTTTCTGTAAGTACAGATCGAGCACGGGCTCTAATTATATTTGTTATGAGGGTTCAAGTTGAAAAAATGCAGAAGAAAAATTGAATTTCTAA
Source organism: Pegoplata infirma (assembly GCA_963921195.1). NCBI lineage: Eukaryota > Metazoa > Arthropoda > Insecta > Diptera > Anthomyiidae > Pegoplata > Pegoplata infirma. Next base: position 230,593,570 of record OY992538.1, on the reverse strand, counting down.
AAATTATATTAAATATTTTTTTTCCTCAATATTTTTTTTTCATCAATATTTTTTTCGTCAATATTTTTTTTTTCTCAATATTTTTTTTTCATCAATATTTTTTTTTCATCAATATTTTTTTTTCATCAATATTGTTTTTTTCCTCAATATTTTTTTTCATCAATATTTTTTTTTCATCAACATTTTTTTTTTCATTAATATTTTTTTTCATCAATATTTTTTTTCCTCAATATTTTTTTTTTTTGATCAATCATTTTTTTTCATCCATTTTTTTTTTATCAAATTGTTTTTCATCAATATTTTTTTTTCATCAATATTTTTTTTCCTCAATATTTTTTTTTCATCAATATTTTTTTTCCTCAATATTTTTTTTTTCTCAATATTTTTTTTTCATCAATATTTTTTTTCATCAATATTTCATCAATATTTCATCAATATTTTTTTTTTTTTAACATAATTTTTATTTTCATCAATATTTTTTTTTTCATCAATATTTTTTTTTCATAATTTTTTTTTTTCATTAATATTTTTTTTTTCATCAATATTTTTTTTTTTATCAATAATTTTTTTTCATCAATTTTTTTTTATCAATATTTTTTTTCATCAATATTTTTTTTTTCTTCAATATTTTTTTTACATCACTATGGATATCACTAAAATCCCAGCAAAACTTTGGTAATGGGTAGTGATTATATAACACTTTACCAGGTAATGTATATACCTTATTTGTAGCATTATTTTAGGATGTCTTACCAAACACTAGTTCCACAACGTATTATTTTCAAGTGAAAAATAATGCATTACTTATAATTTGCTACGTAATGCATGATTATTGGAAAAAATGTATTTTATATTTATTATTTCTAAACATTAAATCGTGGATGACTTATATTTGGTTACATTATGTATTATTTCAAAGTTTGAAATAATGCATTATTTATAATTGGATGCATAATGCATTACAATAACATAAAAAATAATTGTTTTATAAAAAAAATGCATAAGTTTAAACTAGAGATGGGCTCACGACAGGAAATTTCTAACGACACACACTCACGAGCATATTTTATCTACTTACACTCACTTACAATCACGTGAGTAAATTTATTACAAAATTACTTTTTCGCTACTCGTAACACCTTATATATTATCTTCTGGTATGCTATATTATTTCATTTCTCGTAACCTATAAAATATCATATATTTTACACCTTACTCGTATTCTTCGTTATAAATTTATGACTTATTTTATACCTTACTGGTATTCTTTGTGATAATGTGGATGCATTACTTTGAGTCTCATCGCCTGTTAAAATCATCAATGCTGCAATGTATAAAATAAGAGATCCTATACCTTATTTTATACCTTATTTGGTAATCTAAGTTTTGCTGGGTAGCGTATGTATTAGCGATATTCGCGATTTAATTTTTTTATTTTTATTACTTAGACAATTGCTTAATTTTTATCATTTAAAATCTATTGAATAAAAAAAAAAAAACATTCGCGGAAATCTTTTTTTTGCGAAATTTTTTTACGCGAACTTTTTTTTCAAATGTTTTTTTATTTTGTTATTAATTTGTGAAAATGTATAGAATACGATACATTACAGACACACAAATTTTAAAAATATTTTTTTTCGCGGAAATTTTTTTTCGCGAAAAAAACAATGCATTTTCTACTTTACTTTAGCTTTACAATTTTAAATCGCGAATACGAGCGCTAACTTAGAAAAACGGCTATCACCATTGAATTCAGCGTACCCAAATTAGCTTTACCAGCAGGGTGCCCAGCTTGTTCATTTTTGCGACTAGCACAGTGGTATTGAAAAAACAAAAACACAATTTTTTATGTTCCATGTATCAATACAACCTATTCAAAAATTCTTGGGACATATGTTTTTCTGCAGCGAGACATTTGGTGTGGAATGCCTCATAGGCTAAAAATATATTTTTTTTTGTTTACAAAACAAAGCTAAGCACTTTTTTTGGTTTTTATAAAAAAAATGATGTATAAAAATTGGGTTAAGAGTATCAAATGTATTATTAAATAATAATGAAAACAATTTTATAAACGAAAAAATGATGCATTCAACAACACTTTATCGGATATTAAAACATATTAAACAAACAATAGTTATTGAAAAAAAAGGTGAGTGCACATTTAGAGTGTTTAATGTATGAGCGGTTAAGAGGAAAAGTGGACTAAGTTCAATTATTTTTTTTTTATAAAAATCAAAACATTTTTTATTAAAATTAAAACAATAAATAATTTTTTATATATTTTGTTAATATCATATCAATATAGATTAATGATTTACTTTTATTTTTCCTCTGTAAGTAGGGTATTTCAATTTCGGTTGAGAGGGAAAGTGGACTAAGGTCAATAATTTTTTTTTACAAAAATCAAAAAATTATTTTATACAATAAAAAATGTTCAACATATTTTGTTAATATCATAGATAAATTATTAACTTTTATTTTTTCTCTTTAAGTAGGGTATTTCAATTGTCTTTAATTACACAGGTTGACAAAAGTTAAACTTTTTCAATTTGCCTGACCTTTGACAACTGATTTATATGGATTTTAGTGTGCTGATTCCGAATCTGTTATCCAATTTTTTCCATCAAATCGCTGTTAAAGAGTCGAAAAAGTGCGTTTTTAACCAACTTTGCTTGGCTATAGTTTCCAAATCTAGTTTTAGAGCCTCAGTTTTAAACACGAACTTAACTATATTGGATGCGAGAATTCCAAAACTGGTATTAGTTTTTTTCTGACAGCTTTAGTTTTCGAGTTATTAAAAAGGGCCTAAATATTCAGACAAAATTAAAGAGGGCATAAATTTAAAAATTTTATTTTAGCGATATCTCCAAAACTAATGATGACTCAACAAAAGTAAGAGCATTTTTGGAATCAGCATATCCAACATACCTAAAATCGTCATGCAATTTTTTGATGTAAGACAAGTGTTGGTAAATATGGACTCACAAACATGCCGAAAATAGCCTATTTTCAAAGATTCCTTAGGCTATATCTCAAAAACTAGAGCTGACCCAAAAAAACGATAGCCAGATTTGAAATCAGCGTACCCCAATTAGCTATCAGAACCCGGGCAAAAAAAAAAGTGTTGCCCTGTGTTATCACTTTACACCTAATCATCTTCTAATTAAATAGTTCCATATATCAAAACTGACTACCTCTTCCGCAATGTAATGAAAAAACAGATAAAAAAACTGCATCTACTCACTCATAAATTTCATTTAAACAAATAAGTATAAAACAATTACAATAACCACAAAACATGTTTATAAATGTTAGAAAATAAATGTTGTAGGTAGTTTATTTTTTTTTTCTAAGCAGAGATATGTACAAAGTTTTGTCAGTAAAAAGGGTGTAAATAACGCATTTCTTATCGGTTGTTAATACCAAATGTGAGTTTAAACAACACAGACATACAGTCAAACACCCAGAAGAGATAAGTTTGAACGAGCTGACAGACATTTGGTTTAGTATTTAGTTACTCTCTTCAATAAACAATATTTTTTACAAGAAAATAACAGTCGGTTAGGACCGAATATATAACATCCTACACTGCCCAGCAAAATTTTCTGTTCCAAATAATCGGTTCCGTAATGCATCAAACTACCCTGCAACCGGTTCTACTTAACTTTCCAGAATCAATGATTTTTGTTTGAAATTGTCCCGAAAGCAATCGTTTTTTAGAGCAAATAGTTATTTTGAAAAGTACTTTTACATAGAAAATTTTGTTGTGACTACCGTAGAATATATTCAACAATCTATTGAACCAGGAATTTGTTCCAAAAAATCATTGATTCTGGAATGTTAAGTAGAACAGGTTGCAGGGTAGTTTGATGCGTTCTGGAACCGATTATTTGGAACAGAAAATTTTGCTGGGTAATTAAAGAAGAAAAAAAAAAGTTTTTTTTTTTTTAATTGCAAAATGTTTTGTGATTTAAGTTAAAAAAAATTTAAACTTTTTTAAAAAAATATTTTTGATTTTAAATTTTTTTTGAGTGCAATTATTTTTTATATTGCAAATTCTTTTTAATGTAATTTTTTTTCGACTAAAAAAAAAACCATTGTAAAATATTTTTTTGCCAATAAATAACCTTCAAAACGTGTTTAGCGTGTGTTTATAATCGTGAATTCAAGATGAAACTTATAAAAAATTCACGATTTTGCTCATAACTTCTACACTACATTTTTCTGAAATTTTCCTCAAATTCAATACCTACCTGACCAGGAAAATAACAAGTGTATTTCTCAAGCTTCAGCAGCAATCAAGCGTTAGCAGCTTCAAATTTTGGTAAAAAATTAATTTTGGACAAAAATTTAAAAAGAAAGTTTTTTGATAAAAAAATATGTTTGTAAAAAAATTTGGTGGAAAAATATTTTAGTGGAACATTTTTTAATGAAAACATAAATTTTGAGAAATTTGTTTTTGTAAACAAATTGTATTATTGTTTCAATACAATTAAAAACCATTCTGTTTCCGTTCGTGTGTGTCAACCTGCAGCCGAATTTAAGCATTTTTTTATTTTGTGGTTATGTTGAATGTATATCAGTGTTTAAAAATTTCGTTAAAAATACCCCCCAAAATTTACACATTTTTGTGAACAGAATATTTAACGAAGCTGAAATTTTACAAGGTTATGCCAACGTTTAATAGGTATTAAAAAAACCTTTCTTCTAGTGTAGAAACATCATATAGTTTTAAGAAAAAATGGCTGATATATAAAAAAAAAAATGTTTTTTCGAAATTTTCTACCTATTTCGAGATCGTGAGTACGCGTGATTAAAAAAAATAGTTTCGTGCGTGAGCGTGCGTGAGAAATTTTTGTTTCGTGAGTTTGTGTGATTTTTTTTTGTGCTGTTGGAATCTGAAAACAAGTAAAAAAGTTAAATTCAGCCTTGCCGAATGTATTGATACCCTCCACAATTTCTAAAAGATTATTGCAAAAAACTTTAAAGGAAATTACTTTTGACAAAAAAAAAATTTCCGCGAAAAAAAAAATCCGCGATTTTTTTTCTTTTTTTGTCAAAAAATATGTTCGTACTTGTTTAAATACCACTTGGTGTTCAATTATATTAACATATGCCAACCAGCAGCCGAAAAAAAACATTTTGTATTTTAAGGTTATGTTGAATGTACCAAACTTTTTGAGGTGTCCTTACATTTTCGTTCTTAACTTTTGAACCGCTGAACCGATATCGCTCAAATGCAATACCAAACTTCTTGGGAGAACTTTTAAACCTACAAGAAAATTTGCTGATTTTGAAACCACAATTTTTTTGGTAAAGTTAGAAAAAATGTTTTGCCAAAAATTAGATAACTGAAATTTTTTTTATTTTTTTTATTTCAACCTACAATTAGTTCATACACATTTGAGGACCCCATTGGGTTCGGACCCGATAGGCCCAGACCTAGTTGGGTTCCTTAAAAATCGCCATAGTTTTTGATTCAAAATTTGTGTTCGTTTCGCTCTACCTTGATTAGTTTTTGAGATACGTGATTTTAGGTGACCACTGGGGTTTTGAGAATTAAAAAACTCGATAACTTCAAAAATATTACTTGGAGAACTTTTGGTTATTTAGCGGTCTTGTTCTACGTGTTGAGAGCTACGAAAATGCTTTTGGACTTTTTGTTGTGTCGGCAATATTTACCGAGATATGAGCATTTACAAGGACCGGCGATAATATGGAGAGCCCAAGAACCAAAAATGACCTCCATTTTGATCCATTTGGCTTAATTTCCGTGATAGCGCCATTTTAAGTTTTCTTAAAAAAATTTACAATTTATGCTAATATTAGCAAAAAAGCTGCAAAAATTTGGTATACTCAATTTTAAATTTAACAAAAAAAAAAAAATAATTCAAATTTTGTTTAAAATTCCTAATGCGCTAAATGAAGTTAACAAGATATTTTTTCTAACATGCTAATCTCAACTAAAAAGTTGCTAAAGGTTAGCTTACTAGCATTAGCAAAAAAAAAAAATAGTAAATCTACTAATGTATTATTTTGAGTGTATATACCCTCTATCACTAACAAGGGAAGTATCTCAACCCTTATGAACCGATTTGCCCGAAACTTAAAATATATATTAAAGATACGATTTTAAGGTTGGGGTGTCTCGGCTTATCGGCCATATCGGTGTTTAAAAATTTCGTTGTCCCCTTATGAAACTATGTGGACCTTCGGGAAAATTTTGATAACTTCCGAACTAACAGGAATATCATCTAGGGCAAAAATACTGGTCGAATTAAATTTAATAAAGATTATTTCTTATCCATATGGATATCGTAGGTCTATGTCTTCAAATAAGTACCCCCCAAAATTTACACATTTTCCTGAAAAAGATATTTTAAAAAGCTGATTTTTTACAAGGTTATGCCACCATAGGTTAGGCATTAAAAAAACCTTTCTTCTCATATGAAAACATCATATAGTTTCTTAAAAGGAAATGGCTGAAAAATCCAAAAAACGATTTTTTTTGCCATTTTGTGACCCATGTTTTGAACCCCTAAATCCCCGATTTGGCCGATAAGCCGAGACACCCCAACCTTAGAAATGTCTCTTTGATATATATTTTAAGTTTCAGGCAAATCAATTCATCAGGGTTGAGATACTTCCCTTTTAAGTGGAGAGTATAAAAATCGTCACTATATTGAATTAAGAGGGTGATTAATACAAAATTGGGATTTAAATACACTATTATTATTATTTTATGGAAATCTAATACTTTTTGTGCAAGAAGTCGTGATTACATCGTGAGAGTGAGAAAAATTTTCGTTACTTACGTGAGCGTGCCTGAACGTGAGCAAGAAAAACATTTTCGTGCGTGATCGTGCGTGAGCAATATTTTTATTTCGTGACCGTGCTTGAGTCAGAATTAACTTAATCGCCCACCTCTAGTTCATACTTATTGTTTTAAAGTCCTTAAAAATGGTTTTAATAAAAAAATTAGAAACTTCAGGCTTAACAGTTTACGTAAATTTTCAGCTCACTACACTCAAAAGAAAAACTCTGTCAAAAAATCTGTAGAACGACTTTCAATTTGATTTAGCAAACTTTCAGCAGATTTTTCTGCTAAAATGTATATTTTTACAAAAATCTCTGTCATTCAAAATATGTTTGAACATATTTTTAGCAGATTATATATTAGAGTTCGTTTGGTGACTATGTCACTTTATCTGTTTATCGGATATCAACATTTTTTTAAAGGAATTAGGGGAGCTAAAAAGAATGCCGGTATTTTTTTGGAAAAATTTTCACTCCTTGGGGTGGTTCAAAGCATTTGAAATCGCGGATTTTGAGCTGATTTTTCTGCAGAGAAAAAACCGCTGAATATATTGCAAATCTGATTTCACCAGTCGATTCTACCGCAAAAATTAATACAATAGCAGTTTTTTGAACTCTTAAAAAAGTTCCAATAACCCACAGCAGGGGGCGGAAAAATCGATTTAAAAAAAAAAAAAAAAATTAAATTATTTTTTTAATAATGCACGATAAAGAGACAGTATTTGCTAAGAAAATTGGTACAAAAAGCACCTTTCTATCTCAACCCATTAAAGAGTTATAAGGTTTCAAAGTTTTTTTCTAATGGTAAAATTATAAAATACTGACCGAAATTTGAAAATTTTTTGGATGGGTCAGCGGTCTGGACACTCGTTTTCGATTTTCCTCTCAATGCTTATTATAAATCTGGTTTCCAAAATGTTCCGTAACGTCAGGTTTTTGAAATAATTGAGGTCAAAGTTCACAAAAAAACGCATTTTTGTGCATTATTGAGAGCATTTTTTTGTGATGTTTTTGGATGATATTCTGGGATCATAAAACTTGTTTTCGATTAACATTTCGATGCTGATTTTGAATCTAGTTTTCGAATTTGTCTATCACGTCATGTTTTCGAGAAAATTGAGGTCAAAGTTCTCTAAAAACGTGTTTTTGCCCATTTTTGAGAGCTTATAACTTTTTAACGGGTTGTGATAGAACGGAAAATTTGGTACCATTTTGTTAAGCTGAAAATGCCCTTTAATTGTGCATATTTAAAAAAAAAAAAATTTAAAGAAAATGGAAAAACCTTATATTTCCGCCCTCTGTAGAATCGACTGGTGAAATCAGATTTGCAATCTATTCAACCGTTTTTTCTCTGCAAAATCAGCTCAAAATCCGCGATTTCAAATGCTTTGAACCACCCCAAGGAGTGAAAATTTTTCCAAAAAAATACCGGCTTTCTTTTTAGCTCCCCTAAATCCTTTAAAAAAATGATGTTATCCGCAGATCAAATTTTCAAAATTAACTCTATTATATATATCGTGAACCTATATTCAAAATATGCCAACTCAAATTTGACCGAAATGAGTTTCCGATGGAAAATAGCTCCCCTATGCAATACCCATCTGTGGTAAAAATTTCAGAGCAACAAAATAATTTTTTGTCGTTTTACATCCATTTTTGTTATTCTGCTAACTCAAAGTACATATTTTTTTGGTGAAAATAAATGCCAACTCCCATTGTAAATTTCCAAAAATTTTTCAAATTTTTTTTTAAAAAAAATTAGACCACATATCTTATTGCATTTGCCTTTCTGAACACAAATCTGGTAAAGATTTTGATATCTAATTCCTAGTTTTCGAGATATGTCCATTTTGAAAATATCGGTAAATAGTGTTTGCAAAAAAAAATTGCTTATATATATGTAACTTTCAAACTATATATCAGATTGAAACATTATGAGTGGGGCAAATATAGTCAATGATATAAGCTTTCAAAATAGCTAGTTTGGAGTGAGCCTTCTACAATAAAGCGTGAGTTATAGAGTGCCAAAGTTGACCACCCTGAGATTAAAAGGCTTTCGGAGCTAGTAACTTTTAAAAATATGCAAAGATTTTTAATTTTTTTTAGTTTTTGCAATTACCGCACTAAGGAAAACAAAATCCAAAAAAAAAAAAAAATTATAAAAATTTTTAAAAAAAAAAAATTATTTTTAGATTCCGACAAAATATGCCAACTCTAAAAAAATATTTGTTTTTTGAGATAGTAATAAATGCCATCTCAAAAAAATACGCAAACCAGTGCAAAATATGAAATTTTTGGCAAAGGTAAAAATCATTTAAAATATTTAATCCATCTTATGGAAGGTACATTGTTTATTTTTACAATAATATGCAAAATAACTAGTTTTTTAGCTCTCCTGAAAAGTAAGCTTTTTCGAGTTGGCATTTATTGAATATAGTTCGACGATATATAATTATACAGAAATAGTTTACTGTCACCCTTTTTTCAAAAGTTAACACTTTTTTTTAATTTTTTTTGTCGTTTTTTATAGAAGTAAAAGGATTGAGACTAATAATTGACTAAACTAATTTTACAGAACAATTTATTTTTTATTTTTTAAGTATAAATTAAAAAAAAAACTATTAAAGTTTTCATGAAAACACTTTTTCTAAAAACAAAAATTTTCTAGAAAATGCCTTAGCAGATTTCTTTGCTGTTCTTACAGATTTCTCTGCTGATTTCACCTAGATAATCATGACAGATTTTCAGCAAACTATATCTGCTAAAATCAGCAGATTTCTCATATGGCTCAAAATGGGTGTATTTTCAGCAGATTTTTCTGCTGATTGGACAGAGAATTTATTTTTAGTGTACTTTAAATTCCATTACAGAAAAATTCTGGAAAATTAAAAAAAAAAAAAAAATTGAAAAATCAGTAAAAATTTTACCAAAATAATAAAAAAAGAAATATTGTAAAATCGGAAATAAATTTTCAATATCAAGAAAATTCAGAAACATTTAGAACAATTAAAAATATTCTCGAAAGATCAGAAAATGCTTAGAAATTCCGGAAAAATCAGAAAAATGTTGGAAAATTTTCAGTTCACTATCTTTCTGAATTCGTTGTGTGTCTTACGGTCGGTTACTACCATTATAAATATTGTAGCATATGTAGTTGTTTTTTGTTGTGAGAAATACAATAAAGTGTTTAGGAGTAAAAAAAAAAATAAAAACAAACAACAAGTTTTTGATTGCATACAAGACATTAAAAAAAAAAAAATAAAATAAAAAAAAATTAAAAACTTAATGAAATACTACAATTTTAACACTCTACCACTATTGGTAATATTAAGTTCTCTTAACAAGTTGAGCTGACTGAATGACTTGTTGCTTGTCATATTGATATTTTTTTAAAAATATTTTTTGTATTGTATATATTTTTAATTATCATTGAAACGTTAAAGCTTAAAGTTAAAAGGTTGTTATAGTGTAAAGATCATTCATTAAATCTTGAAACAAAATAAAAAAAGTAAAAAATTGTGTATGTTTGAAAACCAGCAGATACTTGTTAATGCAAAAGATTTTGTATTTTGGTGTTTTTTTTTTACAGAGAAGTGTAACAAAAAAATATATAAAAAACCTCTGATACTCACTAAACAAAATATAAGACAAAAAAAAATAAATAAAAATAAAAAATGGTCTTTTTTTATAAAGTTCAACCAGAAGTTGAAGTTTTTTTAAGTGGCTATTGCTTTGCCAAGTTTAGTTAGATTTCAGCGTATATGGTAGACGGTTGCGGTTACACAAACTACTAAAAAATAAATAAAAATAAGAGCGCTAAAAAAAATTTAGAACGAATAAAAGAAAAATAAATAAAAACAAGTATAAAAAATAATAAAAAAATAATAAAAAAAAAAAATAACTAAATAAAAATAAATAAAATATTTTTTAAGTGTGTAAAAACGAGTATTTCTAAAACATAAAGTAAATAAAATTTATTAAAAATATTAATAAAAAATTTTATATTCTATAATAATTTTAAAATAAATGCTACTTTTATAATTCACATAAGTAATATATTTACAAAAGTGGAAGATTAATAAAAAAATAAACTAAATAAAATCAAATGTTTCGGACTTTTAAAAATATTTTTTACATCATTTTCAGATGTTATTTAAACAATATCATTTTTGAAGTGAATAATATCACCTGAAAATTAAAGATTCAATTCATAAATTAAATATTCTATTTGAAATTTTTTCCTGAATTTCTGAGTAGGTTATATTGGTAGCCCTATACAGAACATTGCGAAAATTGCGTTTTTGGTTTTTCAGTTTTTTAAAACCTTGGCTTAGGAGGCGTGGCTAAATATTTAAAAAATGGCCAAATTTGTATTGAGTTGCCTTAAATAAATATTTATCATACATTCAAAAAAATAAAACTGTAAAGTTAACAAAACTTTTTTTGTTAACTTGAGTTTACTGGCTTTTTAGCAAATTTTTAGTTAAAATCAGCGTTTTAACTACATTTTTAGTTAAGTTCTATTTACAAAAATACTAGTTTTGTACAAATTTTGAATTATTATTTTTTGTTGACTTTAAAACTGACAAGGGAAGTATCTCAACCCTTATGAACCGATTTGCCTGAAACTTAAAATATATATAAATGAGACGATTTTAAGGTTGGGGTGTCTCGGCTTATCGGCCATATTAGTGTTTAAAAATTTCGTTGTCCCCTTATGAAACAATGAGGACCTTCGGGAAAATTTAGATAACTTCCGAACTAACAGGAATATCGTCTAGAGCAAAAAAACGTGTCGACTTAAATTTGATAAAGAATATTTTATATTAACATGGATATCGTAGGTCTATGTCTTCATATATATACCGCCCTAAATTTACACATTTTCATGAGAAAAATATTTAACGAAGCCGAATTTTTACAAGGTTATGCCTCCGTTGGATAGGCATTAAAAAAACCTTTCTTCTCATATGGAAACATCATATAGTTTCTTAACAATAAATGGCCGAAAAATCCAAAAAACGATTTTTTCGCCAATTTTTGACCCATTTTTTTAACCCCTAAATCCCCGATATGGCCGATAAGCCGAGACACCCCAACCTTAAAATGGTCTCATTTATATATATTTTAAGTTTCAGGCAAATCGGTTCATAAGTGTTGAGATACTTCCCTTGTGAGTTTACGAATTTTTACTAATTTATTTGCTGATTTTTTGTAACATTTTTGTCAAGTGAAAAATTTTAAACATTTCTTGTGTAGCCTCCTATGCAAATCTCATAAGTCCTACTTAAGCTGAACTTAATGCAGTGAAAAAAATAAGAAAAAAAATAAGTGAAGTGTTAGTGTTTAAAACCAATATTTAACAAACTTAAAATTTTTACAAAAAGTTTAGCTGAATTCAACTAATAAAAAATGTTACGAAATTTTCAGCTGAATTTTTAGTTAAAATTACGGTTTTTTTGCTACATTCATTCTACGAAAAGTTAACTAAATATTTTTTGTTAAATTAACTAGAAATTTAGTAGCTTCAAAATCAGGTGTTTTTTTAGTTAATATTAACTAAATTTTTTGCTAACTTTACAGTTTTTTTTTTTGAGTGTATTAAAACGGAATGCACCATAATCGCAAAAATTTGTATTCTTGTATATTTTTGTATTGGCTATCGATTTAAAATTTTTATTGTGAACAATTTTTAAGAACCTGATCTGAAATTTCCCATTTCTCAAAAAAAGTCAATTTAATAAAAATCCGGCCACAAAATTTTTTGTTTGTTAATTTTTTGCTTGTCTATCCACTTTTTCGAGAAAATCGCATTTGAATATTAGATTTATTTTTTTTTTGTATTTTATTGTTTCAACATAGCGTATGAGTACCATTTTTGCAAATATTTGTTACTCATTCGCAATGTTTATGAAAGAATATACGCAAACTACAATATTGTTATGAAATTCAAAATTCAAATGCAATTTTCTCGAAAAAAACGAAAAACTTGATTCCAATTCCTGTATTTTTTCAATCCCGAAATCCCGGGAAATAGAGCGGGAATTTAAGTTTCTTTTTAATTGTTCATGTTTTGACGTCTATTGATTACACTACATAACATCTAATTTGTGATACGAGGTCTGACCATTATTTCTGGCATGCTTATTTCAATGGTGCAGTCCGTTTTTGAATCCATGGAACAGTTTCTTGCAAATCTTCTTCAAAGCTTTGCCCATTTTTTGGTGTTTTTTTATTTAAAAAAGCTTTTACAAATTAAAAGTTGTTTGATTTGGAAAATGTGGATTAGACTCATAGAAATATAGTATGTACGAGTTTGGGTAAAGTTGTTTAGCTGATTTTTACCATAATTTATTAATTTTGTGCTTTTTTTTGCAACTCCGTAAATAATTTTATGACCTGATCTAATAAGACTAATGTGCGTTAATTATTTATGTAAAAAAATTTAGATACATGTAACTTTTTTTTGCAAATCGCGAATAATCGTTTTTTTTTTAATAATGACAGCATCCCTTTAAAATTGGACATACTGCTTCATCTTTTAGTATAATACACTCAAAAAATTATGTCATTAACTGTTTGTAGTTTATTTAAAAAGTTTTCCGTTTAGTCGTTTTTAAAAGAAAAAACATTTATTTGATGTTCAGTTTTTATTAATGACTACTTCAGTCCTTTGTTTCAAAAATAAGGCACTAAAAAATAAAAACTTTCATTAACATTTAATTTTTAATTAAAGTCATTTATTTTTGTTCTGTAAGTAAAAACTACTGATTATTCTTTAAATTTTTAATGATTTGTGTCAGTAATTTTTTTTTTTTAATTGTTGGTATTTTTTAATAAAATATCATTAGTTTTTACCCACACAAGTAGGTTATTTGTTTGTAGAAAAAAAAATTCGTATCAAGTGGCTTTGGCACGATGGGTAGTGTGTCTGGCCAGAATGTAGTTGATTGCGGGATCGATTCCCCAAAATTTTATTAAAAATTTTTAAAAAAATATTTCAATAGAAAATTGTATAAAATAACCTACGAAATCATTAATTTTTAATGTTTTCGTAGGTTATTTTTTTCGAATTTGTTGGTAAAGAAGAATGAAAAAAACCGTAATTTGTTAATGTTTAGTGTTGTTTATTTTAAAATAAATGTTGATGTTTGTTAAAACAAATGAATAATTACTGGAATGGTTTTCAATTGTTTATTCATATTTTGAGTGTATGTAAGCATACCTAAAAACCTTATATTTAAAATTTCAAGCAAAAAAGTTTACATTTGCAAAAGTTTTCTTAATAAAAACTGTACGGAGTTGCAAAAAAATTTTTCTCAAAATAAATTTTGAGAAAAATCGCGATTTTTACCAATAAAATGCAAACAATTCAATCCAAATTTGTATTAAGTGTATTATTATAGGTCTAATCCAAATTTTCAAAATCAAACAAATTTAATTTTTTGTGAAATCAGCATGCCTTATTTATATTTGCAATTCATATTTTTTCCTATAGAAAATATGTATCTGGACATGATTCTTCTTAAATCGATATTTCATCTTGAAATCTCTGAAATCGACGAATTTTTCTTTTAGAAACCAGAATTTTTAAACTTTTCTTAATTTTTTTTTTTTAAGTTTTAATGATTTTTTTCTAAGAATTTGGTTTTCTGTATCAGTTACATTCAGTATCAGAGTCAATTGATTGGTAAATTTCTCAAAATCTGAATTCTCTAAATCAGTTACACTGACAAGGGAAGTCTCCCTGGTGTCACCCTCCGATGTTCATGAAATTTGGATATGTTGTTAAGAACGAAAATTAATTCGACACGTATTTTTTTTAGCGGCCCAAACTCATTTTGTATGGGGGAAATTGACCTTTTCAGTTTTTTACGATTTACGCCTATTTAAACAAAATTAATATAGGCATGTGTGGTATCAGATTAAAGGAATTAAAAATACCTATCTCGTGGTGCTAACAACGGGCCAAAGAAATTAATATTTTTCGACTTATTAACAAAAAATGTCCTAAAATTTTGGTATTTTACTCAATATGACGAAAAGTTGTGCATGTTTGGACACGTTCTTAGCTCACGTAGATAGGTTTTCCAAAGACCTTTCATTTGGTATATAACATGACTTGGTTTCTTTGCATAATGTAGGAGATAAACGAAAAAAACTGAAAAATGGCCTTGTCTTCCCCCTCCTTTTTACCCCCTAAATATGAATTTGGGCCGCTAAAAAAATACGTGTCCCTTTATTTTTTCTTCTCTACAAATTAAAACCAATTCCATAAAGATCCGCGGGTGACACTAGGGAGACTTCCCTTGTGAGTTTCAGAGGCAAAGCGTTGAGAAACACTAGTGAAAATTTAAAAAATATTTCAAAAAACATATTCTAAACATTCTAAAAAGTATAATTTCATTCATGAGGTTTTTATATATTTTTTTGACAACAAATGTGGGTAGTTAGTTTTTGCAAGAATTCCCAGAATCCCGGGAAATTTAAAAATGTAACCCGCATTCACGGGAAATAAAAAAGTCAGAGAAAAAAACTAGTGGATAGACAAACATTGAAACTTAAAAAAAAAAAATTAAAAAAGAAAACTAAAGTGGCCGAATTGTGATAAATTGGTTTCATTACAAAATTAAAAATTTCTGAATGTGTTCTGAAAATTTTCCAATAAAAAAAAAAAAAAATTTAGTCCAATAGCCTATAAAAAATGTTCGAATATGTAAATTGCGGATTGTGGTGCGGATTGTGGTGCATTCCGCATTAATTTGATAAATGTTTAATCAATGCGATACAAATTTTACCATTTTTTCAATATTTAGCCACGCCTCCTAAGCCCAGGCTTTGAAAAATTAAAAAACCAAAAACTCAATTTTTTTAGTTCCATATAGGGCTTTCAATACAACCTATTCCGAAATTCATTGGACACATTTTTTTTTTTCGCTAGACATTTTGTGTGGAATATTAAATTGAAAATCGAAAAAAAGATCAGTTAAAATTTGACAAGCATAAATTGAAGTTTAACGAGATCAATTGAAACACGAGATATTTTTAAATGAAATCGTTATGAAAATATTTAAATTTTGAAAAAAGTGTATAAAATGTTGTACCAATAAAAAACTATCAGATTAAAGATATGTTTCATCCAGCAAGTTTTTTATACCCTCCAACTACAGTATGGGGGTATACTCACTTTGTCATTCCGTGTGTAACGCATCAAAATATCGGTGTAGGACCCCATAAAGTATATATATTATTGATCAGTGATCGATTCTAAGACATTCTAGCGATGTCCGTCTGTCCGTCCGTCCGTCCGTCTGTCCGTCCGTCTGTGGAAGACACGATACAGTCCAAAATAAAAGTGGTAGACTCCTGAAATTTGGCATATATATGTCTTATGTTCATAGGCTGGTTAAGTTCGGAGATGGGCAAAATCGGACCAGGGGGAAAAAAGTTCCCCCTTGAAGAACTAAACAAACCTCTGAAAAATACCATATTTTTACATGATTTTTTGTGTTTTTGTTTAACAAATCCAACATTTTAATGCTACAAGAAGTTCAAGGTCCTGCATTTGGACCCACAGAATTAGAAAAAATCGTTTTACGGTCCGCCCGTATAAATTTTATTTTCTTTAGTGATAAAGAATTTATCACTAAAGAAAATTTTTTATTTTCTTTAGTGATAAATTTTTATTTCTTTAGTGCAAAAAGCATAAGAATTATTTTTTTTAACACTTATTCGAGAGGAATTGTGCACCCCAATTACCACTACCGACCCCCCCCCCCCAAAAAAAAAAGACGCCCCTGCAATTTTTTTTTTATTTGCATGTTGGAGGGTATAAAAGATTCGGCACAGCCGAATTTAACACTCTTACTTGTTGAAACATTCGAAAAGTCTTTTTTTCTCAGATTCAGAGAAGTTTTTCTTAAAGAAAACCTATAAGATTCTAAGTAATTTTTTGTATAGAAAAAGATTCTTAGATTCTTATAGTTTTTTCCTTTAAAAAAATTCTTAAATTTTCCTGAAGAAAATTCTCAAATTTTTCCTAAAAATTCTTAGAATTTTCCTATAAAAAAATTCATAACTTTTTATATGAAAAAAAAAAATCTTTTCGAAACATTTTTCATATTCTGAGTAAGCTTATGCTGAAACATTTTTCATACAGAAAAATTTTCAGATTCTGTCTTTTCCATTCCAAAAATACAAAACTCGAATTTTTGAAAAATGTTCAAAAGTTCAAGAGATATTGCATGTGAAAGCTTAAAGTTTGGTTGGATATATCTCCGCCAGAGGGCGCAGTGAACCAACGAAATCAACCTTTTTACTTATCATAGAACTAGAATTTCATAAATTTTGGTCAAGAAATTCCTAGCCAAAAAAAGTCGGTAGTGAAAGGGTTAATAAAAGTATTATTTTCTGAAACATTTTCATATTCTGAATATTTTTCTTCTATTGAAATAGTCTTTGATTCTGATACATTTTTTTATTAAAAACTTCTGAAATTTTTCCTGAAGAAAATTATCAGATAGTTTTCCTATAGAAAAATTCTCATTGTCAGAGAAATTTTTTTAAGAAAAATTTAAAATTCTTAGGCATTTTTGTTAGAAAAAAGTTATTTTTTCGATTTTACTAAGCATCGGGATCATAGTAATTTCTTTTTTCAAGATTAACACAGAAAATATTATGAAAAAGTCGAGGAAAAAAGTTTTTGAAATTTGATTTAAAAAATTTCGCGAACTTTAAAAAAAAACGCCATTTTTACAAGTTTTGAAAAGCAATATCTCGAAAACACTTCGAAATTCATAAATATAACGCAAGACACATTTTTTTTTAAATTTTCAAAAATCCAAAACTTTGATCGCCGGGCAACGCGCTTTAATTCAATACGATTGGCATTAAATTTGTACCACATACATAAGTTTTAGGCCTGGGAGTATAAAAACAAAAATTAAAAAAAAAAAAAAAATGGGAAAATTTGTAAAAATTTCGAAAAATTAATATCAAATTAGAAATAAAATTCAGAAAATCTAAAGAATTTCACAAAAAATTTGGAAAACTTAAAGAAAATTCATACAATTTAAAGGAACAGAAAACCTTAAACAATAAAAATTTTTAAAAATATGTTAAAACTAAAATTAATAACCTCTGGTAACCTAATCGTCTTAAAATTTTACAGGGAAATTTTGTTTACTACTTAAAAAAAAGTGATAAAAAATTAAAATAAAAATATATTGATTGGATTTCCATAACGTCATTATGACTAACGCAACGTTATCAACAAGTGTCTAATATGGTTACCCAATTGAAAGAAAAAGTGTTTTTCCATATAAATTAATTAAAACCTAAATAATCCAATTAAAAAAATAAAAATTAAAAATTCACCAACCAAACACCATGATGAGTGTTGTTACAGTCTATGAAAATGATTCAGAAAATTGGCAAAATTTTAATGATAAAATTAAAAATCTACAACCACAAGAACAGGAAGCGGTTAAAAAATTTTGGAGGTAAAAAAAGATTATTTACTATTGTTTTTGGGTATTTTTTTTAAGAATTTCAAATACTTTATCTCTAAAATCCCATACTTTGTTTTATAATAAGCTTAAGATTTTGAGATTTATACCTGTTGGAAACAAGTTAGACATTTTTTTTTTTTTTTTATTTTTAACTTGTTAAAGAAGTTTTTATATTTATTTATTTTATGCTGAATATTTTTAGAATTTTTTTACGATTTTAAAATATTTTTTTTTTCTTAATTTATTTTTTATGTTAAAGCGACACAAATTTAACAAGTTGTCGGCTGAATTTGTTTGAATATTTTTTTTTTATTTATGTAAATAAGAAAAATATGTTTTTTTTTCGCGATTAAATATTAAAAAATTAAAAACAAATGTGATCTAAAATATGAACAGACAAGATAAATATGATCAAGAGCGAGAATAATTTACACTAGCCTGCACACAAGTTAAAAGTTTTTAAAAACTGCTAAGGAATGGGTGTTCTGTAGTAATCTATGGTTTTTATAAAACTTGATTTGAAAAAGTGGGAATTGATGACAAGGGGGCGTGGCGTAGTACAACTATCCTCTTGCGATAAATAAAAAATAAAAATTTCGACCGGAACGTTTCGGAGGAGTGTTTCTCATACAAATTCATTTATAGTCCCAAAAAAGTGTACCATTCCAAATAATCGGTTCCAGAACGCATTAAATAATTCATCAATCGATTCTACTAAACATTCCAGAATCGATTGTCACGAAAACAATAGTTTTTTAGAAAGTACTTTAAAAAAAAAAATACATTGATAGTTTTGTTGTGATTAAAATCAGTTCCAAAAAATTTTCCTGGGATGATATTTTTGAAAATCATTTCAACGATTTAAATTTTTTTTTGGCGATATTTTTTACAAATTAACACCAAAAATATCGTTAGTATATAATTAATATTATAAATACCTTTAGTTTTATACAAACCCGGTCTTTATCATATTTTTTGTTTTAAGTATAGACTGGTTCCATTTTAAATAGCATAGGCAATCAGCCGATGGTGGTTCAATTTATCCAAAAATTAATATATCCATTCTTCTGATTTTTATTGAATTTCGGTTTTTGTTATTTAGTCGAAATTGTGAATGGTTCGCGTTTTATCGCTGTTCAAAGTTGGTATTTTGCAACAATTTTATGAAAAATACATAATGTTTAAATGATCGTATCTTTGGAACGCATCATCCGATTGTCACGAAATAAAGCGCAAAATAATGGTTATGTCCTGGTCTTAAAATAGAATTTTGAAAAAGGATAGGATGCTTTGCAAAAAGGATATTGAAATTAAAAAAATGTCCTTAATTTGCAAATATCTCAAAATGCGTATCTTTAATTTTCCTATATTTTTTTGCACATATAGCCCTAAATATACTTAACAACATATGCAAATCCCAAATTGGGATGGTAAGCGGTTTAATTGTAAACGCGGTTTCATGAAACGCCTTATTGATTTTTGTTAATAACTCTCGTTTACAAATGAAAAACAATTTCTGCGCACTAACCGCGAATAATTTTTTTATATGTATTTTTGATCGCTAAACTCAAAAATTTCATCAAAAGAACATTTCGCGAATAACTTTTTGTTTAATGAATTTTTTAGCGTTTTTTGGAGGTATTTTGACTATTTTTCTTATATCTTAAGTTCTGTTTATCTGATCTTCTCGCAATAAAAACCAAACTAAAGATAATCAAATTTCCAACAAATCCTACATTCATCATTTTTTCATAAGTTCATAGCTTTACGCGCAAATAATTTTTTTAGCGTTATTTGGAGGTATTTTGACTATTTTTCTTATATCTTGAGTTCCGTTCATCTGATCTTTTCGCAATAAGAACCAAATTAAAGACAATCAAATTTCCAACAAATTCTTCATCCATTATTTTTATATCAGTTCATAACTTTACGCGCAATAGGCAAACATATGACTAAAATAAGTTTTTTGATTAACAAATCATTTAAAAAAAGTTTAAGAAATAGAAATCTTTGCAATTAATTGCATCTTTTTATTTATCTGCAAAGCCTGAACATTGAGAAATATAATAAAGTTGATTTGATGAAAATCTATAGGTTTACTCCGAAGTTATCACAAATTTTATGAATATACATGATAAAATACAAAAAAAAATGATATTTTTTTACAATTTCTGTTTTTAAAATTTTTAAAAAATGAGCTTTGTTAATAAAAAATAGTTTTTCCTTGTTTGCCTATTGCGTGTAAAGTTATGAACTGATATAAAAATAACGAATGAAGGATTTGTTGGAAATTTGATTGTCTTTAATTTGGTTCTTATTGCGAAAAGATCAGATGAACGGAACTCAAGATATAAGAAAAATAGTCAAAATACCTCCAAATAACGCTAAAAAAATTATTTGCGCGTAAAGCTATGAACTTATGAAAAAATGATGAATGTAGGATTTGTTGGAAATTTGATTGTCTTTAATTTGGTTTTTATTGCGAGAGAATCAGATAAACAGAACTTAAGATATAAGAAAAATAGTCAAAATACCTCCAAAAAACGCTAAAAAATTCATTAAACAAAAAGTTATTCGCGAAATGTTCTTTTGATGAAATTTTTGAGTTTAGCGATCAAAAATACATATAAAAAAATTATTCGCGGTTAGTGCGCAGAAATTGTTTTTCATTTGTAAACGAGAGTTATTAACAAAAATCAATAAGGCGTTTCATGAAACCGCGTTTACAATTAAACCGCTTACCATCCCAATTTGGGATTTGCATATGTTAAGTATATTTAGGGCTATATGTGCAAAAAAATATAGGAAAATTAAAGATACGCATTTTGAGATATTTGCAAATTAAGGACATTTTTTTAATTTCAATATCCTTTTTGCAAAGCATCCTATCCTTTTTCAAAATTCTATTTTAAGACCAGGACATAACCATTATTTTGCGCTTTATTTCGTGACAATCGGATGATGCGTTCCAAAGATACGATCATTTAAACATCATGTATTTTTCATTAAATTGTTGCAAAATACCAACTTTGAACAGCGATAAAACGCGAACCATTCACAATTTTGACTAAATAACAAAAACCGAAATTCGACACAGATCTCGAGAATTGATATGCCAATTTTTATGCAAATTAAAATAGGTAAGGTCGAAAAAGTGTTTTTTTTGTTTTCAAAAATTTTGGAATCCTTCTATACGAACATTTTTAACCGGGTCGCTGTAGTTCAGGTTACCCTATTATTTGGTTTAATAACACTTGTTTGATCTTTTCAATAAAAAAGTATAGAAGGATTCCAAAATTTTTGAAAACAAAAAAAACACTTTTTCGACCTTACCTATTTTAATTTGCATAAAAATTGGCATATCAATTCTCGAGATCTGTGTCGAATTTCGGTTTTTGTTATTTAGTCAAAATTGTGAATGGTTCGCGTTTTATCGCTGTTCAAAGTTGGTATTTTGCAACAATTTAATGAAAAATACATGATGTTTAAATGATCGTATCTTTGGAACGCATCATCCGATTGTCACGAAATAAAGCGCAAAATAATTGTTATGTCCTGGTCTTAAAATAGAATTTTGAAAAAGGATAGGATGCTTTGCAAAAAGGATATTGAAATTAAAAAAATGTCCTTAATTTGCAAATATCTCAAAATGCGTATCTTTAATTTTCCTATATTTTTTTGCACATATAGCCCTAAATATACTTAACAACATATGCAAATCCCAAATTGGGATGGTAAGCGGTTTAATTGTAAACGCGGTTTCATGAAACGCCTTATTGATTTTTGTTAATAACTCTCGTTTACAAATGAAAAACAATTTCTGCGCACTAACCGCGAATAATTTTTTTATATGTATTTTTGATCGCTAAACTCAAAAATTTCATCAAAAGAACATTTCGCGAATAACTTTTTGTTTAATGAATTTTTTAGCGTTTTTTGGAGGTATTTTGACTATTTTTCTTATATCTTAAGTTCTGTTTATCTGATTCTCTCGCAATAAAAACCAAATTAAAGACAATCAAATTTCCAACAAATCCTACATTCATCATTTTTTCATAAGTTCATAGCTTTACGCGCAAATAATTTTTTTAGCGTTATTTGGAGGTATTTTGACTATTTTTCTTATATCTTGAGTTCCGTTCATCTGATCTTTTCGCAATAAGAACCAAATTAAAGACAATCAAATTTCCAACAAATCCTTCATTCGTTATTTTTATATCAGTTCATAACTTTACACGCAATAGGCAAACAAGGAAAAACTATTTTTTATTAACAAAGCTCATTTTTTAAAAATTTTAAAAACAGAAATTGTAAAAAAATATCATTTTTTTTTGTATTTTATCATGTATATTCATAAAATTTGTGATAACTTCGGAGTAAACCTATAGATTTTCATCAAATCAACTTTATTATATTTCTCAATGTTCAGGCTTTGCAGATAAATAAAAAGATGCAATTAATTGCAAAGATTTCTATTTCTTAAACTTTTTTTAAATGATTTGTTAATCAAAAAACTTATTTTAGTCATATGTTTGCCTATTGCGCGTAAAGTTATGAACTGATATAAAAATAATGGATGAAGAATTTGTTGGAAATTTGATTGTCTTTAATTTGGTTCTTATTGCGAAAAGATCAGATGAACGGAACTCAAGATATAAGAAAAATAGTCAAAATACCTCCAAATAACGCTAAAAAAATTATTTGCGCGTAAAGCTATGAACTTATGAAAAAATGATGAATGTAGGATTTGTTGGAAATTTGATTATCTTTAGTTTGGTTTTTATTGCGAGAAGATCAGATAAACAGAACTTAAGATATAAGAAAAATAGTCAAAATACCTCCAAAAAACGCTAAAAAATTCATTAAACAAAAAGTTATTCGCGAAATGTTCTTTTGATGAAATTTTTGAGTTTAGCGATCAAAAATACATATAAAAAAATTATTCGCGGTTAGTGCGCAGAAATTGTTTTTCATTTGTAAACGAGAGTTATTAACAAAAATCAATAAGGCGTTTCATGAAACCGCGTTTACAATTAAACCGCTTACCATCCCAATTTGGGATTTGCATATGTTGTTAAGTATATTTAGGGCTATATGTGCAAAAAAATATAGGAAAATTAAAGATACGCATTTTGAGATATTTGCAAATTAAGGAAATTTTTTTAATTTCAATATCCTTTTTGCAAAGCATCCTATCCTTTTTCAAAATTCTATTTTAAGACCAGGACATAACCATTATTTTGCGCTTTATTTCGTGACAATCGGATGATGCGTTCCAAAGATACGATCATTTAAACATTATGTATTTTTCATAAAATTGTTGCAAAATACCAACTTTGAACAGCGATAAAACGCGAACCATTCACAATTTCGACTAAATAACAAAAACCGAAATTCAATAAAAATCAGAAGAATGGATATATTAATTTTTGGATAAATTGAACCACCATCGGCTGATTGCCTATGCTATTTAAAATGGAACCAGTCTATAATAAAACTAAAATATCCCCAAAGATTTAAATCTCTACGTAATCTTAAGTAATTACATACACATTCATTAGGGCATCCCTTAGAAAAGTTGTTTGAAGGTTTTTGTGCTGAGGTGATAAAAATTTGGGTGGAAAAAAAATTTTAGATGTAGACAAAGTTAAATCTGTGCTATATATTGATCGTGATCGCTATTTTGACAGACCAGATTGACTTAAAATTAATCGAAGAGAGCGGATATACTTTAAAAATTTTTAATCGATTTTGAATTTAAATATCGGAAACGGGTATTTCAAAGAATCTATTAATACTACAAAGAAATCTCAAGACATAACGAAAATTATGAGACATGACATGATGAAAATTCGGTAAAAATTAGGTAACTGTAATTCGAAACACACATTATAGTGATGAAAACTTACATCAATATAATGAAAAGTTTCATTTTAGCTTTTGTCTAGTGGTGACAGGACATAATCCCCACGGACTTTATCCCCATAACGGAAATGGGGATTATGACTAGGCTGACTATTCGTACTGATTTGATCAGTACATGTACTGATTTTTGATCACGTGTACTGATCAAAAAACGTTGTATTGATTTGTACTGATTTTTTAAAATATGTACTGAATGTACTGAGTTGTTTTTTATAACTTAAGTGTGAAAATGATATAATTTATAATGAATTTATTCTAAAGAGATGAGTTCGTAAATCAAGAGGTTCCTTAACGCAAAAATTAATCTGAGCATGAAAATGCGCACAGAATCTTTAAGGTTCTCTATAACGAAAAGTTCAATGGGCCGATGGATTTTTTTATATTTTTAGAAAGATGAAGTAAATTGAATGAATCCAAATGATTCTGAGATCATAGATGAGGTAATATCATCAGAGCTCATTCGAAAAAGCGCTCAGAAAATCAAGGCCTTTAAAAGAACACGTGCTTATTAGATGTGAAGTTTTCTTACAGGAAAAGTTGTCAAAACTTACGGAAAAAGTCTTCAAAATCTGGGGTATTTTCTTATTCTAAAAACCTGTGGAATTTTGTTTTATTTTCTGGACTAAAACGATCAAAATATTCAAGTGAAGTCGTTGGAGTCAACTAAATTCTCTGCAAAATAACAACAACAGTTGCTTTTTGCAGTTGTTTTTTAACATTTGTTTTTTTGCAGTTGTTTTTACTCAAAATACTTGGGTTCAAGTTAGTTTAACCGACATTTTTTTAGTATTAAAAAAACATTAGTGTTTTCTCATAGAAAAAAAATTTACACAGAAAAAAATAAAAAAAAATTTTGAGTAAATTTTTAATACTATTGAGTAAAAAATTACTCAATTTTCCACCAGTAAACGATTTAATAGTATTGAGTAAACTTTTAATAAAAAATTATTAAATGCTTAATAAAAAATTTGAGTAAATTATTAATTCACACAATTAAATCTTTACTTAAAATTTTTTAATATTTTTAAGTAACTTTTTAATTGTGTCAAGTAAAAATTTACTCAAAATGTATCAAATTATTTTTTTAAAAAGTTTAAAAAGTTTCTAATTTTTTTTCCAAAAAAATTGCTTTTACAAACTTTACCAAATATACTTATGTCTTCAAGACAAAGTAAAATTTTATAAAGATGATTTCAAACTTTCATATACATATACAAAAAACAATAAACTAAATGAGAATTCAAAACACCAAGAGAAAAAAAAATAAATAAAAAAAAATATTAAATTTGTATTAAATTATTTACTCAAATTTTATTTTCAATTTTTGAGTAAATTTTTAATTGCGTCAATTAAAAAATTACTCAAATTTTTTTTTAAAAATTAAACAAGTGATTACTCAAATTTGTTTCCTCCATATTTTTTTCTGTGTAGAGAGTTTTTTTTTTAGAAAAAAAACACAAAAATTTGGGCGTACTGATTTAAGCTCAGAAAACAATGGTCACCCTAATTATGACCCAATGCATTACGGACATAATCCCCATGTTAGTTGTGGGGACTATGACCATTTCAAAAACGGCCATAATCCCAATGGGGATTATGTCCCTTCCCTGTTGGGATTACGACCGAAAATTTTTCGGTCATAACCCCCATTCATATTATGGGGACTAATTGTAAGTCCAAAACAATTTCGGTCATAATCCCTTTATTTTGCGGAGAGGGTGGGTTTAATGCATGGAGTTTGTAATCCCTAAGTCCGGCCGAAGGCCGGCTACGCAGAAAAACTTTTAGGAAAAAAAAAAATCACATAATTATTGGGATTATGACCTATTAGTATAGTAGACATAATCCCTGTAATGGGGATTATGTCCACTTTTTACGTGGTCATTGTCCCCATAAAACTGGGAATTATGTCCATTTTTTATTGGGATTATGTCCTATTTTTTTCGGTCATAGTCCCCACTACCGTTATGGGGATTATGACCGAATTCGTTTTGGTCATAATCCCCATAACGGAAATGGGGGTTATGTCCGTGTGGATTATGTCATGTTACCTTGTCTAGTATAATGTTTAGATTTTACTGAAAGTTTGCAAATGATTTTTTTTAATTAAATTTAAAGGTCGAATTTTAAATGATCGGTCTAGATCCCCCATAAAATATATGGGGCATTCCTCGCCAAATCAAACACTTTTGGAACCAACCTTCTTCGATTTCGCTGAATTTTGGTTTTAGATTTCAACTTTTTTGGATCCAGCATGGGAGCGGTAGGAGCTGATTCCATAAAATATAAAAAGAAATGTATTGGGCCTTCCTTAAGAGTTGGAAATAGAGGAAAAATATTGGGGGTCGGTCACACATTTGACATCTCTACGGGCACCCTTGGAGCATTTAGAGGGTAAAAATTAATAGGTTCGGTCTTATTTGTTACCACTTAATTGTAAGAGGCACCATGGGAGCGGTAAGAGCTGATTTCATAAAACAAACTTATAAAAAAAATATATGTGTACCACCTTAAGAGTTAAAGAAAGAGGGTAGGTATATTCAAAGTAAATTTTGGGGTTTAAAAAATATTTGAGCTCGGTCATACATTTGACATCTCTAGGAGCACTCTTGGAGAAGTTAGAGCGGTAGGAGCAGATTTTATAAAAATTGCATTTTGTATGGGAGCCCTATTTTCGAGATAGTAAGATACAGTATAAATGTTGTCCAAAAAAACGTAGGAGGATAAAAAATAATGGGGGTCGGTTTTACTTGTTACCGCTCTAAGAGGCACCATGGGAGCGGTAGGAACTGATTTCATAAAACAAATTTATAAAATATAAAAAACAATTGCATGGGGGTTTTTAATAAAAAAAAATTCTATATTTTTTTTTTTTAAAACATTTTTTTCGTTAAATAATGTACACACAAAAAATTATTGGCTAAAAAATTTCAATTAAATCTATTGATCAACATAATTTGAATGAGTCAATTATTGTTTT
Organism: Pegoplata infirma; assembly: GCA_963921195.1. Taxonomy (NCBI): domain Eukaryota; kingdom Metazoa; phylum Arthropoda; class Insecta; order Diptera; family Anthomyiidae; genus Pegoplata; species Pegoplata infirma. Next base: position 230,566,339 of record OY992538.1, on the reverse strand, counting down.
GATCAACATTTTTGTTATTTTCTTTAACTATCTAATTTCAAATTTTCAACATACCAGATTTTTTTTCGGTTCAATTTATTTAAAAAGATTAATTAAAAAATATACTTTTTTTACTTAAAATTCATTTGTTAAATCAATAATTATTTTAATTGACTTTAAATAAAAAATTTATAAAATTTTTAATCAAAATCGAAAAAGTGATTGATTGAAAAAAAAATCAATTAATCACCTACAATTTAATGATTAATATAACAATTTTCTTTATCGGAGGAGTTTCAATTAAAAAATTAATTGAATCCACGTTTTGTTGATTGAAATTCTTTCTGTGTATAGTTAGTCTAAAAATAAAAATATTAATAATAAAGGGATTTTCTGAATTAATCCGCATTTTAAATATGTTTTAATACACTGTGCGATAGTACAATTTTCGTCTTATAATTCTTAATGGGTGTAGAGTCGAATATGTATAAATATTTTAGTTTGAAGACTAGCGATTTGTCATTAAAATTCCCTTTGCTACTTGTAGTATATGGTTTTATATTTGCTAAATAATGTTGACAATGAAATCTGACAAATTTCGAAACACGTATCGATAAAGCCTTTTAAAAATGATCAACATAAATAGTATTTATGTTGATCATTTTTAAAAACGGAAAAGTAATTCTCTTGAAAATTATTCTATGAGAATATCATAGTTTGGATAAGTTAAGGAACGAAAGCTTTAAGAAGCTTTTTACCAATAAAATTGTAAGTATCTGAGTAAAAAAGTTTATATATAATTATATATAATTTGATAAAATTATATATAATCATATATATTTGATAAAATTATATATAATTTGATAATATTATATATAATGATATCCGAATTTTCTTATATAAAATTTTATAAAATTATACCTAATTATATATGATTTGATAAAATTTTATATAAAAAAAAATCGGATATAATTTCATATAATTTTATCAAATCATATATAATTTTATATAATTTCATAAAATTTTTTGAAAACAAAAACTTTTTTATATAATTTTATATATTTATATATAATTTTATCAAATTTTATATAATTATATAAAATTATATAAAAAACTTTTTTACTCGGGTATAAAATTTTTTTGACTCGATAAAACTTAGAAGGCGGTTCGTGACTTTACTAGATTTTTTGCTACCTCTTATTTTACGAGAATTCCTAGTAAAAATTACGAGCTTTTTCGTAATTTAACAAGATTCTTATCAATAAAATTTTAAATTTACAACTTTTTTGGCGAAATAAAACTTACAAGGAATTCTCGTAAATTAACTAGATTTTTTTGTAAAAAACCTTGGAAAATTGTAAAATTACAAGAAAAACTGTAACATTACAAAAAAAAACGTAAATTTCGTTAAAAAAATATTTGTTAAAAAACAAGAAAAACTGTCAAATATTGGTAAAGTGGGATTACGAGACTTTTTCTAGTAATTTGACAAAGTTTTTTTTAGTGCACAGAGGCAAAAAAAAAAATCACCCCTGGCATACTGCTGACTCTCTCTTTATAAAATTGCTGACATCTTCATACAATTTTTCAAAATGTCCCCAATGACATGTCAGCAGTTGGTAAGGGGTTATTTAAACAAATTGTTGGTGGTCACCAATACTGGTATGCACTGCTGACCAACTGCTGACATGTCATTGGGGACATTTGAAAACATTTTATGAAGATGTCACCAATATCATAAAGGGAGAGTCAGCAGTATGTCAGCGGTGATTTTATTTTACCAACTGGGTAGTGAATCAGGCACTAATCTGCTCATATGCCCACTAGGGTGGCTCGTTTTTGGGCTTTTCTCTCTGATCAAATTCTAATACCCGCCAAAAGTGTCGGTCCCCTAAGGGTAACATACATGCAAAATATCACTCCGATCGGAGTTTATCTTCTGTCTCCACTTTGAGCCTCAAAATTGGCTTTTTCGCAAAAAAGGACTTTCTTAAAAAAAATAAAAAAAAATTTAAGTTTTTTTATTAAAATAATTAAAAAATTATTTTTGTATAATATTTGATCGTTAATACCTGAATATGAAATTTAAAGATTTTACGGTATCATTAACCCGTTCAAACTTGATACCAAAAAAATGGCATGATTTTGGGGGCGTTCTAAAAACACCTTTTTTCAAAATTTGAAAATTTTATTAAAAAAAAATTTTAAATATACCATTTTTTCTTTCTGAATTCATTAAGAACACCTTGGAGAAGAAAAATGTGAAACATGGCGGATATCCGTCGAGCCACTTTTCGGGAATCGCGGGGGGAAGTTAGCGGATTTCAAGGAAATGTTGGTTTTATCAATAATTTGGATTAATAAAATCTTATAAATTTCATTTTTGACCAAATTAACGGTTTTATGGTGTCGTGGCATTCTATTATATAACTTTAAGTCTGTCATGAAATCTTACAGATCTAGGACGTCTTAAACCCACATTGGCTGGGGGTCAAAAATGACCCACGTGGAAAATTTGAAGTTTTGAGCTTAAATTTTGTGCTATAAACAAGTATAAAACGGCTTTTATGTTTTTTACCCCAACTTTTATTTCGTATTAATATATATATCTTTAAAAAAATCGTTAACCCATCTTGGTAGGGGGACAAAAATGACCCTTTCAATGAAAAGTATACATTTTTTTATATAAAACTAATTTGTGGCAATCTTTTAGATAACTTTAAATCAGCCCTTAAATCTCTCATATTTAAGATATCTTTAACCCACATTGGCCAGGGGTCAAAAATGACCCCGACAAAAAATTTTAGGCATAGTGCTTGAATTTTTTGATATCAACAAAATATATATTTTTTATTGAATAGGTCATTTTTGACCCCCTACCAAGAAGGGTTAACGATTTTTTTAAAGATAATATTATAATACGAAATAATAGTTGGGGTAAAAAACATAAATGCCGTTTTATACTTGTTTATAGCACAAAATTTAAGCTCTAAACTTCAAATTTTCCGGGGGGGTCATTTTTGACCCTCAGCCAATGTGGGTTTAAGACGTCCTAGATCTGTAAGATTTCGTGACAGACTTAAAGTTATATAATAGAATGCCACGACACCATAAAACCGTTAATTTGGATAAAAATTAATTTTATAAGATATTATTAATCCAAATTATTGATAAAACCAACATTTCCTTGAAATCCGCTAACTTCCCCCCGCGATTCCCGAAAAGTGGCTCGACGGATATCCGCCATGTTTCACATTTTTCTTCTCCAAGGTGTTCTTAATGAATTCAGAAAGAAAAAATGGTATATTTAAATTTTTTTTTTTAATAAAATTTTCAAATTTTGAAAAAAGGTGTTTTTAGAACGCCCCCAAAATCATGCCATTTTTTTGGTATCAAGTTTGAACGGGTTAATGATATCGTAAAATCTTTAAATTTCATATTTAGGTATTAACGATCAAATATTATACAAAAATAATTTTTTAGTTATTTTAATAAAAAAACTTAAATTTTTTTTTATTTTTTTTTAAAAGTCCTTTTTTGCGAAAACCCCAATTTTGAGGCTAAAAGTGGAGACAGAAGATAAACTCCGATCGGAGTGATATTTTGCATGTGAGTTACCCTTAGGGGACCGACACTTTTGGCGGGTATTAGAGTTTGATCAGAGAGAAAAGCCCAAAAACGAGCCATCCTAATGCCCACCTCTAATGTAAATAATGATAAAATTGTATTAACATCTATCGAAAGGTGGAAGGTGTCTTTTTGCGTCCTCCAACGTCTCCCACCGACTCCGTCATCCTACAAAAAAACGTCCCTTAAATTTTTTTTTACACTTCCGAAAGTACTATAGATTTATCACTCTCACTTAGGGTTGCCAGACGGCCTGGAATGGCCTGGATTTTCCAGTTATTTGAGGTCTGATCCAGTTTCCAGTTAAAACATAATTTGTCCAGTTGAAGAAGGATTTTCATAATTTTAACAATTTTTTTTTTATTAAATATTTTTTACAATTTTTTGGACTACTTTTTGAATAAAGCATTAATCATAAATATAACATAAATGCCTCTTTTGGATACGAAAAATGTTCGCTTATTTTTTTACTACTTTTTCGAGCATCTCGGCCAGTCTAGAATTGATTTCGTTTGTCGATGATTAAAGGATTCTTGGCGTACATTTTGCTTTTAAAATAACCCCACAAAAATATATCTGGATGGGTGAAATCTGCAAATGATTTTCAATTGTCGTCGCCCTTTTTTATCTTCGCATGTCCAGGAAATTTTAACTGTCCTTCTTGATTTCCAGATTTGACCACTTTGAACTTATTTTTGTGTGGTTATTTAAAAAGAAAAATATACTCTAACCATCCTCAGGCCAATGACGAGCTAAACGTCAGCATTTCGAGATGCTCAAAAAAGTAATAGAAATGCTTAAAAAAAAGGCACATTTTGTCGTGATAAATAGAGACGGCCATTTAGTCCAAAATAAGAATATGAATCTCGGAAAATCGGTTGATTTTTTTCTAAATTATTAAAAAAAAAATATGTATGGGTCCAGTTACTTTTTAAAAATCCAGCTGAAAATTTGCCATTGCCCAGTTATTTGTCTTCTAGTATCTGGCAACCCTACTCTCACTTGTTCGAATTACAGCTGATCTGATGGTAAAGTTGACTATCGTTTCCAAGTTCTCGGGACACTCTATTATGCAAATATCCCTACAAAAAATAAAAAAAAACTCTCCCAAAGAAACTAAAAATATTTCAACAGTCAGCATACACATTTTTTTTTTGATTTAATGTTGTATCATCATCATCAACATAACATTAGGGACAAATATCAAAAAATGAAAAATTCTCATCACTCCCAAAGATTTACATGAAAATTAAGAACACATCAAAGCAAATCACAAACGAAATACAAAATTTCCAACATAATTTACAATTTTTATGACACTTTATTTTTATTATGGGTTTTGTGTTGTTTTGTTTTGAAAAGCATTTGGTGGCTTTTAGCACGAGTTCCTCATATTTCATTTCTTCCATTTCATACCACACAAAAACATACAAATATTTTCCCCCTCCAAAAAAAAATTCCCTAAATAATTTTTTTTTTTTTATATTTTCCTAAGTTTTTAGGTATTTGGGATAAAATTGTTATATAAATAAAAATTTAAAAATTCAAATATTTTAGATTTGTATGTTTTTTTGTTTGTAATGTTTACCCTTCGGTGATTAAGTGGGCGCCATTGACTTGTTTTCATACAAGTCGATGGTGTGATTAGGAGTGAGTATATGAGTGAGTGTACGCGTGAGTGTTATTTAGTGTTTATTCTGGACAGGAAAGAAAAGTGTTAATTTTGTACAGGAAATAAATAAACAATATTTTTTCAGATGTTGTTTGCGTTGTTCTGGTTTAGGAGTGATTTTTGAATATATTTTGATTAGATTTTTTTTTATAGATTTCATGTTGTTAATTTTGAAATTACTTAATTTGACACAAATAAGTGTGTGTGTTTATATTATTGTTTTTCTAGACATTTTAGAGATGAAGTGATGATGTTTAAAAGGGTTTTGGTGTTTTTTTTATTATTTTTTTTTTTAGTTTATAAAAGCCATTATGATTAATTACAAATAAATCTCTATGTTGCTTTTGAACAAGAATGACAGATTGCGTGTGTTTTCTTAGATGGATTTGATGATATTGCGTGTTTTTTTTTTTAATAGAAATCAAAATTAGTTTTCTATAAACATAAAAATCGTCTTATCATCACCAATCATATTGAAAAGATCAATTTTAAAATAATTTTTATTGAAGCAATTTAGATTGGAAATTTTTATTTTAAAAACCAATTTTTTTTAAAAAAGAGCTTTTGCAATATTACTTTTTTTATTGTAGAGGGTATCAATATATTCGGCAAGACCGAATTTGCCTAAATCTTGCGGTTTTTTTACTTGACTGCATGTCTTGGGCCCGGAAAATATTTTTCTACATGTACGATACGCAACTTTGTTGATGACGGAAAAAGAAGATGTGTAGACCATTTTACTAAATGTTTTTGTTTGCAGACATGTCATTTCATACAATCGTAAATCACTCATCAAAAGATTAGAAAAAAAACACAACCAAAAGAATATAAAAAATTAGTTCAGTGCTACAGTATTTTTTGGGTACTAACAAAACATGGGAAGGATACCTTTAAAAAATTGCACAATTTTTTTTTTTAACATGATAATGTTTTTAGGCTGGTGTCTAATTTTAAAAAAGTTGCAGGATGCCACCTCAGTTTGACTATGTAAGCTAACAATTAACGAAAAAGAAACAAGAATTACTATTTTCATTTTCTTAAAACCAAAAATTTTAATAACTTGGGTTAGAAACTTGGATAATAATTCACCTCGTGGTGAATAAAACCGTTTTTCACCAGCTGGTGAATAAAAAGTAACATAATTATTTTTCAACAAAAAAATTTATTTTTCATCAAATTTTCTTTTTTTTTTCAACAATTTTTTTCCATCAAATTTTTGTTGTTCATCAAACTTTTTTTTCATAATTTTTTTTTTTCATCAAACTTTTTTTTCATAATTTTTTTTTTCATCAAATTTTTTTTCATAAATTTTTTTTTACTAATTTTTTTTTCATCAAATTTTTTTTCATCAAATTTTTTTTTTCATAAATTTTTTTTATTATATTTTTTTTTTCATACATTTTTTTCATCAAATTTTTTTATCAAATTTTTTATTATCAATTTTTTTCTCACCAAAAATTTTTTTTTTCATATTTTTTTTTCATCATTTTGTTTTTACATTAAAAAACTATTTTTTCATATTTTTTTCCATTATTTTTTTTTTTACATCAAAAAATTTTTCTTTTCATCAAAAAAATTCATCAAAAAATTTTTTTCATCAAAATTTTTTTTCACCAAAAATGTTGGGTTCATTAATTTTTTTTTTAACATAATTTTGTTTTTCGTGAAAAAAAAATCATTTTTTTTACCAAAACTACTTTTTTACCAAGTCTAAGCTTTTCGCATAAAAATGTTCCATTTGTTTACCAAATGTACATAAAACAAGTGAGAATGGTATATTCTTTGGTGCCGAATCTTTTATACTCTCCAAAATGTATAAACACATTTTAGCACTTATTTTTGCACTCACTTACGAAATGTACAGCTCTTTTGATTTTTTAGTGGGGTCCTCGATTAATATTTCAATTCGTTTTACATGGAATAGCAAAGTAATATAACATTATTTTTTCTAAAAAAAACTTTGCTTTGGCAAGTACACCCAAATCTTCCGCAAAACATTATCATGATTTAATGTTTTGGGCAAGAGTACAAAATTCGCAGGCATTTTTTCCTAAAAAAAGAGTTAAATCTTCAAGTGAGCTGAAATTTTCTTTATATTAGTTTTTCCAGTAAACTCACGAAATAAAATGTCAAAAAACAGTAACCCTTAAATTATGAAAAAATCTAACAAATTCGAAAAATGCTCGAAATAGTTCAGGAAAATTAATAAAATTTCAGATAAAAGACCTAGTTCATACATCTAGTTCAATTGCTCTTTTGTGGTCTTCGTTCAATATTTCGTGAACAAATCACTTTGATCATGTCTGTTGGTCGTTCAAATCGGTCAGTTTTTGTTTTCGTTCAACAGTTCGTGAACGAATCATTTTGATCATGTCTGTTGTTTTGGCTTTCGTGAAAAAAAATACAAAAATGTTGAATAAAAACATGAATTAAAAAAAACATATAAAATTTTTGTAAAAAAACATTAATGCTGAAAAGTGTGCCAAAAGAGTAGAGAAAACTTACGCCTAATGACAAAATTAACAAAAAAAAAATGAACGACCGAACTGAAAGATCAAAATGAAATAATGACCAATTGAGCTAAATGAACGAAAACACATAAAAGAGCGAAAATGAACTAACTAGATAAACCGCTTACAATCAGTTAAGTGAATAGTTCAATTGAACTAATTCGTTCGTGAACGACACAACTCTAACAAACACTTTATACCCTGTACCACAGAGTGGTGTAGGGTTTACAAATTTAAAAGATTATATAGAAAAAATTACAAGTTCGGCAAATTCAGAAAATAAAAAAAAAATTAAAAATAAAAATATAAATTATCTGAAAAATTATAAAATTTAAACGAATTCGGACACATGATGGAAAGATTTAAGAAAAATTAATACCAAATTAGAAATAAAATTTAGAAAATTTTTGAAAATTCAAAAATATTTAAAATTTAATTAACGATGTTTAAAAAATTCAGAAAAATTCGTAAAATATGAGGAAGTTCAGAAAATTGTCAGACAATTTAGAAAACACTAGGAAAATTCAGAAAAAATCTTGTAAAACTAGAAAAGCTCAGAAAAATTACAAAAAGTAATAAGGAATATTATGAAAATGTCAGACAAATTCGGAAACATTTTAAAAATCTTACAAACTTCAACATATCTAACTATTAGGCATATTTAATCATGTCTAAAATTCATGAACATTTTTAAAAATAAGTAAAACTTACCGAAAAATTTTGAAAAAAAAAAATCCGTTCTAAATAATCGGTTCCAGAACGCATCAAACTACACAGCAACCGATTCTACTTAACATTCCAGAATCAATGATTTTTGTTTGAAATTGTCTCGAAAGCAATCGTTTTTTAGAGCAAGTAGTTTTCTTGAAAAATAATTTTACATAGAAAGTTTTGTTGTCATTACCGTAGAAAATATTCAAGAATCTATTTAACCAGGAATTTGTTCTAAAAAATTTTCCTGGGTATTATTATTTTTTTTTTAAATATGAGATAGTTCAGAAAATTGTCAGAGCAATTAGAAAAATTTAGGAAAAATCTTGAAAAACAAGAAAAACTCAAAAAATATTATAAAAAAATCCGACAAATTCGGAAAATGCTGTAAAGAGTTCAGGAAAATAAAGAAAAATTCAGAATTAAAATTCAGAAAAATTTTGAAAATCTCAGAAAATTTAGAAAAGCAAAATGTTCTGAAAAAACAGAAAAATTAAAAAAAAAAAACATTGAAGGAAAAAGAGGAAAAACAATGGGCAAACTGAAAAATGCTAGAAAGAGTTTTGAAAAATTATGATCAAATTAGAAATAAAATTAAAAAAATTCTTATAGTATCAGAAATTTTCAGAAAAAATTTATTAGATACAAGAAAATTAAAAAAATCGGAAAAGTCTAAAAAAATCCGCAATGATATGAAAAATCAAGAAAAATATCATAATATATTAAAAATTAAGAAGAAAGATCAGCAACATGAAAAAAACAAGAAAAGTTCAGAAAATTATAGAAAAATTCAGGAAAAATGCCAAAACTAAAATTTTTTTTTAATTACTTACATTAAAATGTTGAGAAAAACTTACACAGTGCAACACATAAATTGCGAATTCCTTCTCGTGTGGAATTCCTAAAAGTACTTATTGAAACTAACAAAATCTAATTTGGGGTTTCGCTAGTTTAGCTGCTATACGGATTTTATGGTCTCATGTATATATATTTTGGCTAGAACTAGATTTTTTCGAATAACGTTCAATTGTTCATACGGCTATACCTCGGAAACTAATTTTAATTTGACTTGTTTCGTGAATTTTTCAGATTTTTAATACGAGATTTAAAATGAAACGTAAATTACACCGCTCAACAAATCGAAGGTTTTTGGCTCCGGTTTGAAGTTTGATATAAAATTTTTAAAGATTTTGACTCGCTGATTCCAAATTCGTGCTTCAAATTTTTCCATCACGTCTAGAATTTTAATTATTCGCGGTTGAAAATGCGAAAAAACGCGATTTTTGCCTTTTTTGAAAGCCTGCACAGCAGCCGCTGGGTGGAATAAAAATCAGGTATAAAGCGTGAGAGTAGAATTGAACTATGATCTCAAAAATATGATCAAAAAAATTTCAAGTTGTTGCACTATTATTGGCCAAACATGCATTTTAAAAAAACACTGTCAAAAAAATTAGAAAAAGCACCATTTTTAAAAGGCTCTAATACAATAACCAGATGATCAATCTTTACAGTGATGAGCTCAAAATTTAGGCAAAAGTTCATTCTTTCTTATAGACTGTTAAACCCATTAAATATATCTTCCGGTGTATGCGAAAAATAACACAGAAATCTTAAATTTGTAAAATATTTATTTTTTTTAGTTTTTCTTTGAAAAATATCAAAAAACACTAAGGTATCTATCTAAGTACCTTACCTTTTTTACAAAAATGGTAATTTTAACAGTATCATTTTAAAACGCAAGTAAACCCCAACCAAACGTAATAATTTGAAAAAAATTGTGTTCTATGTTGGAGACCATAGACAAATTATACTTTTGCGCTTTATACCAGATTTGTATTCCACTTAATGGCTGCTGTGCAGGCTTTCAAATAATGCAAAAATCGTAATTTTTCGCATTTTCAACCGTGAATAACTAAAAATCTGGACGTGATGGGAAAATTTGGAGAACAGATTTGGAATCAGGAGATCAAAGTCTACTAAAATTGATCATCAGAATTCAAACCGGAAAATGAGTGTTGAGCGGTGTTATTTATTTCATATTTACTAAAAAATTCGCGCTGTTTTATAATTCTTCGTAGTTTTACTAATTTATTACAATTGGAGTAAAATTTTGTGTGAAAAAACTAAGTGAAAACCATAAATAAAATGTGAAAGTGTTTTTTCTACCTTGTAATCACGTAAATTAAATAGAATTTTAGTGATGGTTATACGTGACTCATCAAAAATTGTTATTAATGAAAATTTTCATTAATTTAAATATTGGGTTGTAATTTTTCTCCCTAATACGATATTCGCCTTCATTAAAGCCAGTTTAATTGATCGTTTTCTCTTAACAATTTAAATGTTAAATTCAAACGACGTTTAATTTTGACCGATAAATTGTATGGGGAAAAATTAATAATTAAACTAGTCTAAATAAAGGTGAAAATGATATTACTTACTGCTATTCCACATTTAGTAAATGATTACTTTCATACATTTAATGAAAAACTTCATTAAACGTTTTAAACAGGTGCTACGAATATTTTCATTAATTCCATGTAAGTTTTCATTGAATGGAACATAATGACACCAGTTTCATTGATAAAGTGAAACCTTTGGTTGAAAACGTGAGTCATTTTTTATTATTTCACGAAGCTTTTTTTTTAGTGTTAAAATTCTAGTGTAAAACGGAACATTTTTTCACATATTAGCAAATTTGAACCACTAGTTTTTTCGGGGCTTAAGTTTCGATAGTCAGTGGTTGCTGATAAGTACTTCGAGAAGGGGTTTTCACTCGATAACTTAAAAAATATTGCACAGTATTACATTAAAATTTTATGTTTGTAAAGTTTTTCCGGATATAAATATTAAAAGTTTTCATTGCTGACTTTTATTAGTTGGTCACATTATTTATTTCATATTATGAATTATGATTTGGATATATAACCATTGGCACACCATGTCATTAATTATGTTTTCTTAAGTAAATATACATAAAATATCAAAAAAAAATAAACCAAATGCAGTAGAAAGATGTGGACTATATGAGTATTTTTGAATTTTACTTTGGGTAGAGTTGAATGATGCATGTTTTTAGTTTTGCCATTAAACCATGAAAACTCAAAAGAAAAATAGACAAAATAATAAATAAAAAAATACCACCTACATACAAGTGATGAAACAATTTTGTTACTAATTAATTTTAAATTTAAGATTTATTAAAAAAAATAAAAAATACTTTTTAACTAAATTTTATTTAAATTTTTATCTTTGCAGGTCTTTAGTATTACGCTCACAAAGAGCTTATTCGGAAAGCAATGGTAAGATTATAATAAAAATCACTTAAAATTATTATTAAAAACAATTAAATTTTTTTTTTATTTACATATAAAATTACACTTCATTATCTAACTTAATTAAGAAAACAAATTATCTAATTAACCATATCGATTTAAACGTCATTTACAAAGTGGGTGCTTTGGAAGTATTTGTATAGTGTATAAAGTTAATATGAATGACCCTGGCCCTGAGTTTTTTTTTTTTATATAAATAAATCATATAAAAAAAGCAAAATTATTATTTAATACAAAGAAAAAAATAAATAAACAAACCGAGTAAAAAAGTTTTGATATAATTATATATAATTTGGAAAAAAAATATAAATAATTATATAAAATTATATAAAAAGGTTTTAGTTGTCAGAAAATAGGATAAAATAAGATAAAAATATATATAGCTTGATAATATTATATATAGTTATATCCGATTGTTTTGTTTTATATATAATTTTATAAAATTAGATCAAATTATATCTAATTTGATAAAATTTTTTAAAATTTTTTTACCAATGATGATTCTACGGGGGTAAAATGGGTAAAAAAGTGTACCCTTGGTACTTTTTATATCTCCTGAAATAATTGTCATAGAGACTTGAAAATTGGACTGTATGTTTACCTCTCGGAATAAAGATCCATTTAGGTTGGATTTTTGCCAATGATGATTCTCAGGGGGGGAAAAAGGGTAAAAAACTGTACTTTTGGTACCTTTTACATTTACTTAAATAATGGTACAAGAAACTTGAAATTTGTAATGTAGGTTCACCTTCCGGAAAAAAGATTCAATAAGGCTGTGTTTTTGGCAATGTTGATTCTACGGGGGTAAAAAGGGGAAAAAAGTACCTTTTATAAAAAGTACCATTTATAAAAAGTACCTTTTATAAAAAGTACCTTTTATAAAAAGTGCCTCTTATAAAAAGTACCTTTTATAAAAACTACCTTTTATAAAAACTACCTTTTATAAAAAGTACCTTTTAAAAAAAGTACCTTTTAAAAAAAGTACCTTTTAAAAAAAGTACCTTTTATAAAAAGTACCTTTTATAAAAAGTACCTTTTATAAAAAGTACCTTTTATAAAAAGTACCTTTTATAAAAAGTACCTTTTATAAAAAGTACCTTTTATAAAAAGTACTTTTTAAAAAGTAGCTTTTATAAAAAGTACTTTTTAAAAAGTAGCTTTTATAAAAAGTACCTTTTATAAAAAGTACCATTTATAAAAAGTACCTTTTATAAAAAGTACCTTTTATAGAAAGTACCTTTTATAAAAAGAACCTTTTATAAAAAGTACCTTTTATAAAAAGGAATGTAGGATTTTTCGGTGAAGAAAAAAACCTTCTGGAAGAGATACTGTTTTGAAATTTCGTGTTTAACGGGGGTAAGAAAGTGTACTTTTGGTACTTTTTTTTTGTTCCTATAATAATGACCGTTGAAGCTTTAATTTTGGAATGTAGGGGCCTTCGGTGAAAAAAACATTCTGCTAAAGTATTTTCAAAAAATTATGTTTCAAGAGCTGTAAAAAAGTGTTTTTTGATCCTTTTTATATTTCATGAAGTAATTATCCTAGGCACTGAAATTTTAAATGCTTTAAAAAGTTATTTTTGGAAATTCTGTTTCTAAGGTCGCGACCGATCGTAAAGGGGATAAAAAGTGCAAATTTGGTTATTCTTATATTTTTTGAAATAATGGTTCAGAAACTTGATGTTTTAAATAAAGGATCACCTAGCACAAAAAAACAGTTTTTGGAAAATATAATTTTACGGGGAAAAGGGGGCAAATGGTTATTTTGAGATATCTAACTATTGAACTAAAAGCCGCAGAAATAACACCCAAGACAAGGACATATTTTAAAATTTTAGGGTAAAAAGGGGTACCTGGTAACAGTGGTGTTAAATGGTACTTTTCATATCTGCAATATAAAGACAATAGAGCTTTTTATTTTTTTAACGCATATTATACGGAGAGGAATGAAGCTTATATGGAACGAGCGAAAGGAGATGGACTTGGAAGTGAAATGGAATAGAACGGGGAACGAAGTGGAATAGAGCTGGGAACAATATGGAATGATACTTTTTACTTAAATTTTACGTATTTAACTTTGTTGACTCCATATTTGTTCTCTCTATATGTTTTCCCACTCAAACTTATTTTTATTCCAATTTTTTTTTTCACTGAAATATTTATTCACTCAAAATCTTAAAACCCGATATAAGGGCTCGAAAATTGTCAATATATTTTTCACCGAAACGAGCATGATAACGTACCACCGAAGTTATTCAAATTTTATTGTTTAAATTATTCATTAAAATATTATTTTATGAAAGACTTAAACGTCGACAAGTAAAACAAAAACTATGTAGAGGATTTTTTTTAAATCGATAGAGTAATCCTGATCCTTATAAGTATTATCCGGTATTCAATACAACCGGTAACGAAGTACCGGGATGGTAAGCTAGTAATTATATATACACAGAAAAAAAAAAAAAAAAAATTTTGAGTAAATTTTTAATACTATTGAGTAAAAAATTACTCAATTTTCCACCAGTAAACGATTTAATAGTATTGAGTAAACTTTTAATAAAAAATTATTAAATGCTTAATAAAAAATTTGAGTAAATTATTAATTCACACAATTAAAACTTTACTTAAATTTTTTTAATATTTTTAAGTAACTTTTTAATTGTGTCAAGTAAAAATTTACTCAAAATGTATCAAATTATTTTTTTAAAAAGTTTAAAAAGTTTCTAATTTTTTTTCCAAAAAAATTGCTTTTACAAACTTTACCAAATATACTTATGTCTTCAAGACAAAGAAAAATTTTATAAAGATGATTTCAAACTTTCATATACATATACAAAAAACAATAAACTAAATGAGAATTCAAAACACCAAGAGAAAAAAAAATAAATAAAAAAAAATATTAAATTTGTATTAAATTATTTACTCAAATTTTATTTTCAATTTTTGAGTAAATTTTTAATTGCGTCAATTAAAAAATTACTCAAATTTTTTTTAAAAAATTAAACAAGTGATTACTCAAATTTGTTTCCTCCATATTTTTTTCTGTGTATAGTTCAAATTACACATAATTATATCAAAACTTTTTTTACTCGGGATTTTAAATATCAATTTAATTGGTATTCAAGAAAAGAAATCACTGTATAGTAATATTAACAAACATTTTGTTTGTAATTACGTGGGTGTTTCATTAAAGTAGTTGAGGTTTTTTTTGTGTATTATTATTTGTTAGACAGGTTTATTGCATTGTTCAGACATGCACATTTTTTTTAATAAAATCCAACAACATTTTCTTGTACTTATTAGTTTTAACAAAAAAAAATATAGTTGATTTCGTTTATATGGTCAACTAGTATTTAAAACAAGAGAAATTCGTATTGTTTAATGTTTTATAAAGTCTTCAATGAAACTGAAAAATGTTAATTGAAAAGAAAAGTGAAAGATATAATTTATTAATTGGATGGGATATAGATTTTTAGTTTTTTTGGTTTTTTAAATGACAAATCGAAAGTTTTTTATGTTAAATATTAAGAAACACGTTATAATTTCCCTAAAAATGTATTTAGGCTGGATTACCTAATTCTCCGTTATTAAATAACTCTCCCTAAAATTTAACTTTATATTGAAGTTCCGTTATATCAACAGTTGGCAGCTTACTGAACATTGAGTAATCCGCCCTAAGATTTTTTTTTTAATATTTCTTAACTTTTTTTAATTTTGTGAATTTTTTAGATTTTTTCTCTTTTGCTTTATTAAAATTCTTGGTTGAGAATTCAATTTCCGATTTATTCTTAATTTAACAGAATTTTTATTGCGTATCCACATTGTGCAAATATCAACATTTTTCACCGGGTAAAAACAAATTTTGAGTGAAAAAATAACAGCATTTTATTCGTATTTTTTATACCCTCCAACAATAATTTCTTGATTCCATGTAAAGTATATGAAGCATTCCACCCCAAATATTCCGCTACAGAAGAACTTGTGCCCTATTAATTTCTGAATAGGTTGTGTTGATAGCCCTTTATGTAACTAAGAAAATTGCGTTGGAAGCGTGGTTAAATATTAAAAAATGCAAAGAAAAATATTTGTCATATTAAAACGGAGTGCACCATAATCTCAAAAATTTACATTCTTGTATATTTTTTTATGATTAAATTTTTTTTTTTTCAAAAAACTTTCAGAACCCGTTCCCAAGTTTTCCATTTTTTTAAAAAGTTAATTTATTAAAAATCCTGCCATCTTTTTTATACCCTCCAACTACAGTATGGGGGTATACTCACTTTGTCATTCCGTGTGTAACGCATCGAAATATCGGTCGGGGACCCCATAAAGTATATATATTATTGACCAGTGATCGATTCTAAGACATTTTAGCGATGTCCGTCCGTCCGTCCGTCCGTCTGTCTGTCTGTCCGTCCGTCCGTCCGTCCGTCTGTAGTTAACACGATGCAGTCCAAAATAAAAGAGCTAGGAACCTCAAGCTTTGCACAAATATGTCTTATGTTCCTAGGCAGGTTAAGTTCGGAAATTGGCCAAATCGGACCAGGGGGAAAAAAGTTCCCCCTTGAAGAACTAAACCAACCTCTAAAAAAATACACGTTTTTACAGGTTTTTTTGTATTTTTGTTAAATAAATGAAACATTTGGTATATTTATCGCGATGGGAAGGTGCTCTCAACGTGCCCCACTGACCCTATCAACTCCCCCCAAAAAAAAAAAAAAGAGACGCCCCTGTCAATTTTTTTTTTACATTTTGGAGGGTATAAAAGATTCGGCACAGCCGAATTTAACACTCTCACTTGTTTTCTTTTTAATTTTTTTTTTCGAGAAAATTGCATTTGAAGATTAAATTTCATAATAATTTTGTAATTTCCTTGTATTTTCTTGTTCTAACATGGCGTATAAGTTACAAATCAATGTATTTCGCAAATATTATAACCAAACTATTGTTTGGTTAGGTTCTGTTGTTATTGTAAAATAACAGCAACAAATATATTACTATTCGCCGGTGGTGGATTAGTATATACAATTTTTGCTTTAAAAGAGTTATTTTTGTTTTAAAAACAGATTTTGAACTGCAATATAGTATTTCTCATTTAACTTGTGAAATTTATGAAATATTGTATCTGGTTTGATGTTTGATTTAAAATCTGAAAATTTCTGAATTCTGCTGAAGATTCCTTAGTAGGGGTGAAACTGATCAGTACAGATATACCATTATCTTATATGGCTCAAATTATTCAATGAAATACTCAATGGAAACAAATTTTGATATTTTTTATATCTATTTTTTTGAACGTAGGGAAAACCTGTCAATTTTTTTTTGGAAATCTTTTAATAATTTGACCGATTTGAGAAATTTTTGGATATTCGTATTCAGCATGCTAAAATCAATAAAAACAAGTAAGAAAATAATAGTCGGTCAAGACCGATCATATAATACCCTACACCAGTGTTTCCCGGAAAATTAGGCTAAAGTCTAAACATGGATTGGATCTTTTTTTGTCAAATCTTTAATAAGTGTAGAAAACACTTACGAACAAAAGTTTAGTGAGTAGCCTTCTATTTGTTACCAATAAACCGCCTTACCTGAATATCGGGCGAAATTTTCATATGGGGATTAAATCCAAAAATGGTCTGGGTATAACAAGATTCGATTAGGTAACTAAAGTACGCGTTAAACATACACAAACAAAATTTTAATAAAATAAAATGTTTTGTTTTATAATGAAATTTGAAATATTTATGTGAATATCGGAAGGGTGGTTTGTATGGGGGCTACAAGTAGAACTGGTCCGATTCCTTTAAAATTTGGAATGTTTATTTGTGAGTACAAGCAAGTAAGAAAGTTATAGTCGGTCAAGATCGACCATATGATACTCTAAACCAGTGTTTTCCGGAAAATGGGTCCAAAGTCCGAACATGGACCGATTGGATCTATCTTTTGTTAGATCTTTATATAGTGTTGAGAACACACACAGAAATTTTAGTGGAATTGGTTAATTTGTTTTTGCCAATAGAACGATTTAACTGGATATCGGTTAAAATTTTTATATGGGAGACTAAGTCCAAAAATAATCCGATTTGATAAGGTTACTAAAGTACACATTTAACACCCAAAAATTAAATTTTTATAAAATATTTGAATTTTTATGAATTTTGAGGGAATTATGTGAATATCGGGAGGGTGGTTTGTATGGGAACTACCAGAAGGACTGATCCGATTCCTTTGAAATTTGGAACGAGGATTCGTGCATACAAAATATCTAAACAATATCTATTATAATACGGTTATTAGATTCATTTAAGCCTAATCGAAAGGGGGCATTTGTATGCCTTGGTCCTAACATTGACCAATTTTTTCCAATTTCAATAGGCTTTGTCCTTGGGCCAAAAGATGCTTAAGTTTCTAATTTCAAGCCAACTGATTGAAAATTGCGACCTGTATAGTGCTTAAACCGATAGATGGACAGACTGATGGATATCGCTAAATCGACTCAAAAAGTAATTCTGAGTCGATCGGTATACTTTAAGGTAGGTCTAAGACCAGTATTTCGTGTAGTTACAAACATCAGCACAAACTCATTATACCCTGTACCACAAAGTGGTGTATTTAAAGTCATTTAAGAGGACCGTTTGTATGGGGGCTAGGTCTAAACATGGACTGATTTTTTTACAATTTCAATAGCGATCTACCTTGAGTCAAAAGATGCTTAAATTCCAGTTTTCAGACAAATCGAGTAAACATTGCGACCTGTAGCGTGCGCAGAAGTTAACATGCACTCAAAAAAAAACGTGGGTATTCAATACTAAAAATTTAGCTACGAGTACTAATGTTTTAGTCCAAAAGGACCTAGTGCAGGAATTGGTAATCAATACTAAAATTTGTTACTAATATGTAGTACATGAAAAATACTAAAAAAACAGTAAATATTACTGCAATTTACTACAGTTTTAGTAAATATAATTACTAAAAAAAATCATAAATATTTTAAATTTGTGTCCTATTTAGTAAAAAAAATTACTAATTTTAGTAAATAAAATTGCTAATTTTAGTGAATAAAATTACTACCTATAATAATTTTAGTAAATAAAAATCAGAAAAAAATTATATATATGTAAATGATTTTTATTTCACTTCGGGTTTAAGATATACTTAATTACATGTCTTCTTAAGCTATTAAAAAAAAATTTTGGCGTTGATTGTACCACATTTGAAAAAATAAATGATTGATGTCGCCATACCATTGAAATCTACTTTGCAAACGATCGCTAAAAATATAAAAAAGAAATAATATCAATACATGTTCAAATGTATGTACAAACATTTTACCACAGAGGGTGCTTTTTTTACATACATTTTTTTGTATTCGTGTGTGTATCCATAAATTCTCTTCATCTTGAGTTTTTTTCACACAGCCATTGAAATAAAAAACGATTAAACAAAAAAACTGACATAGAAATGTTATTTTATTTAATGAACATATTGAAATAAATAAAAAAACATATATTCAATTACTTTAACACAATTTAATTTAATAAATTTATAATATATATTTTTTTACAAACACTCCGTGACCGGGTATCGCGTTGTTTCTTTTTCGCACTAAACAAACAGAAAAATCTGTTGGTAGCACTGCAGTAAGATGCGAGAAAACGTGGTGGTCGCACACACTGCAGCAGCAAGCAGCAGACGGCAAGAAATAAAAAGAACTGTGTTTAATTATAAATTATACATTTAAAAAATAAGTACTTTTTGTATTTGCAGCTAGGGGTATGCACTTTTAATGTTAAGAAATAAAAAATGCGTCATTTTAGTGAAATTATAATTAAATAGAGTACACATCATTTTTTCTGTCTGCTTCTTGCTGCTGAACTGTGAAGAAGCATTTAGTGGCTATTACAGACAGTGTTGCCATTACCAATATAATAAAAAAACGCAAAAATCGTAAGAAAAGGGTAAAAATTTACAAAAAAAAATCAGCTACAAGAAAAAAAGAGAAAATTAAAAAAAAATGGAAAATGTGCTTTTTAAGGTTAAAAGGATAAAATGCGGAAAAAACGATAATAAAAGTATTTGTTTTTATCATAAATTAAATAAATAAGCTGATACAATCACGAGTAAAAATAATGTTACATTCATATTTCTTAAAAAAACAATAAATTTAATACAAACTTTTGTATTACATTCAATCAACACGCCACAGATCTTTTTTAATGAAATGTTTGGATATTTTATCAGTTTAATTTTTATGCATTTTACTTCATTTTGACAGTAAACAAACTTGTTTCAAAAAACAACAGTCATTAAATATTTTAAAAAATACGTAGTTGTAAAAAAATGTAGAAAATATGTACCAAAAAGTTTATAATACATTTTCATTAAAAATATTATATAATATAATACATTTTCTTTAAAAAATATTGTTAGTATTTCCAATCCGTATGAAGTGATATTAGACAGGTAGTTTAGTAAAATATTTTACTCATATCTTTCGTGGGGAATCCCAATATTTAAATGTTATAGTCCAAAAACTAAATTGTCTTGATGAAGAAAAAAAATATAATCCAAAAACTAAATTTGCTAAATGAAACAAAAAAAAAATAAATGGCGAAAAATTTTAATTTTTGTACGACCGGTACAAAACTTAATTAAATTTTGAATCAAATAACAACCAAAAACAGCGATGCCAATTCAGCGCGCTTTGTGCTGGATTTGAAGCTATCCGACCACCCAAAAAGCGCATTTTTTAAATCTAAGAAATGGAAAACTTTGTTGAAAATTTTTAAAAAAAGATATTTCACAATTTTAAGACTTATTCTGTGAATAGGCCTGATGATTTTATAATTTTTTTTTAACCTTGAATTAAAATTATTTTTTTATCGCTTTTTACTTCATTCAAATTTAGCGCTTTTTGAGTCACTGTTTTGCGCGTTTTGCCTGTTACGCAATTTTCGAAATTAAACCCAAATTTTCTTTATTTAAATCTGTCAAAAATACATATTTTGATTGCATCATTAGAAAAATACAACTACATAAGAAATCCGCCGTCGGCAAGCAAAATGGGCCAGTGGCCAGCGGCCCGCCACCGCAAAAAATTCCTAGTCGGCTTGGTAACCTGCTCACGCATACTAATAAAGTATAAATCAATTATTTTTTATTTTCATGAATTTTGAGAGAACATTTGGGATCTTGATTTGTGAACACAAAACACGTTTACCTGCAATTTTGAAAGGATACCTTGAGTCAAATTTAAAGGGGACTGTTTTTTTCCAATTACATTAGGTCTAAGGCGTAAGTGTAATATAAAAATTAATAATATAAAAATCACAAATTAAAAAAAAAAATGTCGCGAAAAAATGGAAAAACACCATAAATACCTTATTTTTAAAAACGCGTATTTAAAAAACGGCAAGACCAAAAAAGCACCAGCAAATACCCGAAATGTAACATAGTGACAACACTGAATTCAAATTCAACGATTTTCCAAAAAAAAAAAACAGTTGGTAGCTCTGCTTGTAAACAAGCGCCCCCTTACGGAATTATTACTAACAAAAATAAATTAAAAACCTTATAAATTACTATATATTAGTACTTTTATGAACTAAAAATAGTAAAAAAATTAGTAAAACCAACTACCAACAAAAATTACTCATAAACAGTAAGAAATACTAATTTTAGCACTTTGAAGATACTAAAAAAACTACTGTAATACTGGTAATTGGTAACTTATTAGTAGATCTGGGTTACCAACGCACTTACTAATTTTTTTACTGTAGAATTATTTTGAGTGTGGATAGAAGGACGGAAGGACATTGCTAAAACGATTCAAAAAGTAGCCGATCGGTATAATTAATGGTAGGTCTAGGACCAATATTTCGGTTAGTTACAAACATCAGCACAAACGCATTAATAATAATGATATTTTATTAATATATGATGATATTTTCCAGAAAATTTAAGTTTTGATAGATGGGCGCCACGGGTTAAAATGATCGAATTTGGCTGAAACTGGCAGTAAAAGAAAGTCTGTCTCAAGCTCTAAAAATGGTCAAGGGAAACAAATGAGTTTTTTTTTTAATTCTTGAAAGTAGGAAAAACCGCTTTTTTTGGCAAATTTCAAATAGCAATATCTCGAAAACCGTCTAACCGATTTTTAAAATTGTTTGACATTCGTATTCAGCGCATCAAAATATTTTTTTTTTAAAACCTTTTCAAAAACTAAAATTTTTGATCCGATTGGCCTCAAATTGGTCCACATAAGTTTTAGACCTAGAAGAATAAAAATTTGACCGGACTCTTAAAGTCATAAGAAAAACTTTTGTGCCATACAAATAAATGCTGCTCACAGGGTAATTACATTTTGGCGGAGTTAGAAATGCTTTTTCGCGAAATAAAAATAGATGCCAACACGATTTGGGTCGAAGATCGGACTTCATCTTTTGGGTCCTATACAACCCGTTTGGTTTTGCTCTAAAAAATATTTAACTGACAAACTTGAATCTGGTATCAAAACTAAAAAACTAAAGAAGTTTTGTTTACTTTGTAATGTAAAATTTGCGAAAATATTTTTTTTTCTTAAAAAGTTACAACGCACAAAATTCGCCCAGATTTTAAATAGGTCATTCTGTAATACACAAACTGTTTATTTTAAAGGTCTCATAATCTCGATCTCCAACAATTAGCCGTAGGGAAATTCCAAAAGTTTTCGCCCCACTGTTCGGAAACATGCCTTTGGACGCCACTGAGAATTTGGCTCATAGATATCCACGTTTATATGAGATATGTTGCATTTTTGGATTTTCAAAATTTGCTGTAGTTTTCAAATTATCGCGGGTCAAAGTTCGACTTTTTTAGCAAAAGTCAGAAAAATACATGACGTTTAACGTGCTCTAACTTTTTAACTATTAATCCGATTATGGCTCATATGAAAGCTTAATTATTCTTCTTTTAGGAAATATTTTCAAAAGAATACGGTTTTTTTTCAGAAGTGTTGCAAAAATTCAAAAACATTTTTTTTTTGTGAATATTTAAAAAAACACATCTTCGATTTTTTTAAAAAAAAGTTTGGTGATAAACAATACTGTTTTGTACAACATATCCAAAATTCAGAGTGGGATCCCAATGGGATCAAAAAATATTCTGGTTTTAGTACGAAGTTCTTAAATTTTACCTTAGAAAATTAAAATTTTATGTTTCTTCAATATAAAAATTTAAATTTTCAAAGAAAATTATACTATTAAAATTTTGAAAACATTCAAAACATTAGAAATTTAAATTTTCTAAGGGAAAAATATGAGAACCTCGTACTTAAAACAGAATATTTTTTGATCCCATGAAGATCCCACTCTGAATTTTGAATATGTTATACAAATCATCGTTATTTTTCACCAGAATTTTTTTAAAAAAAATCGAAGATGTGTTTTTTTAAATATTCGAAAAGAAAAAATGTTTTTGCATTTTTGCATCATTTCTGTAAAAAAAATGTGTTATTTTAAAAATATTTTCTAAAAGAAGAACCCCAGCTTTCACATGAGCCTAAATTTGTGAAAATCGGGTCATTGGTTAAGAAGTTACAGCTCTTTAAACGTGATGTATTTTTCTTACTTTTGCTTAAAAAGTCAATCTTTGACCCGCCATAATTCGTTAAATACACCAAATGTAAAAAAACGATATATGGTACATATATCATATTTATGAGGGCTATCTATGTGTCAAGGTTCAAATTAATCTGAGACACCATTTCCAAAAATGACTAAAATTTGAGCTAAATTTTTTGGAATGGCCCCGTAGACATTTTTTAGTAAATAAATCATTTTGAAAATAAGCAAATTATTAAAAATTCTATAAATCATTTAAAACCAAACCGACAAAAAAGCACTTGAGATAAGAGATCTCAAAAAATCACTCAATTCCTTTAAATAAATCAAAAATAGTGACAATAAATATAAAAAACAGAAAATCGCAATAATTTCAAAAAAGCTTTAACACTTTTTATCTAAAAACTTAAACCTAAAATCTACTTTTCTGTCAACTTTAATGTTATGCCATGGCGCAAAAATAAGTTTTAATAAATACCAGATTTAAAACGTTTATTAAAACCGCCCACTAGTCAACACCCATATCCGTTCAATCATAAACAAAATAACAAAAACTGGCTTTTTGTTAACCGTTGCAAGATGTTTGGAAAACTAAAAAAAAAATATAAATAAAGTTGTAACCTCAGATAAAAACATCAACAAAAATTACGGTTAATTAAAAAAATGATACATTGAACTAGAGTTTATTGAACGAATGATTTTACAAAAAAAATTTAATGAAATTAAATTTCAAAAATTGAGTAGGTAGGTCGTTTTACACAAATTGCAGTAAAGTCACATTAAAGTTTATGAGTTTTTCGTTAGTTGGTTAATGCAACAAATGTTGCAAAAAAAATTTATGAGAAATATTATAAAAGGGGATTTACAAAATTTAACAAAAAAAAAAATAATATTAAAAAACCAATGATACCCAAACGTATAATAATGGATTTGATCTTATATGATCTGTTTATATCAATTCATATAAGATCATTTCTAATTGAAAATAAATATTTTCGAAATGATCAAGTCGAGATCTAATTATTATATGTATCTCGGATTTGGTTGATCTTGGCAAAAATTTTATATTTAAATATATCTGATCAGATACTATCAGATGCAACCATATATTATCAGATCACAGCAGATCAAAATAAGTGAAATCGAGTTCTTTCGATTTTTTTAGATCGGTTTAAAAATATGGGCCCTTACCACAAGAAAATAAAAAGTCTATTTTAACAAAAGTTTATTTTAAATTTCAAATTTTCAATACATTTTTTGAAAGTCGATTTTAAAAACAAAAACAATTTGTATGGAAATAAAATTAAAAGCTTATTTTAAATATATTTTATTTTTCTATGGTAAGGCTGATAAATTTTAAAATCGGCTTTAAAAATTTAATGAAAAAGTTTATAAATTTACTTCATTATCATAAATTTTATAATCAAAAAATGTCGTATATTATAAAAATTTGACATTTAACTTTATATGATCAGATATAATCAGATGAAACCATATATTATCAGATCACAGCAGATCAAAATAAATGAAATCGAGTTTTTTCGATTTTTTTTAGATGGGTTTAAAAATATAAATTTAAAATCTGTTCTGAAAATTAAATGAAAAAATTTATGAATATTTATCATAATCATGAATATTATAATAAAACAAGTTTCTTATATAGATCTCCATCTATGATTCCCCCTACTGTAATATTATAGCACTTCATGCAATCTTCAATTATTCAATTAAATTTTATTTGTCTATAACATTTAGATTAATTCAATTAATTTTCCAATAATATTTTTCTTCTTCTAAGAAGTTCATTTTAAACCATGGCAAGTTTTGCAACTATTGGTTGCTATTTCCATTTAATTCTAGTAAAAATATTTTACAATATGTGGGTGTCAAACTCGATTAATAATGACAATTCATATGAAAAATAAAGAGAACATTGGTTTTTAAAACTCAGACTGTGTAACTGATTGTGAGTGACGACTGACTACATTTTTTTTTTTTTTTGCAATAATGTGGGAGTGTTGAAAATAACGTGTTACAAATGACCTACATTTCAAATCTTTGTGAAAAAAAAACTCAAAACTACTCTGATTGAAAATATTAAATTAAATATGAAGGAAAATTTGAAAAGAAAAATTTTATTAAAAGCTGCAAAGAATTAAAAAAAATTAATATCTGAACTGCATTCCAACTACCTTACAATAAAACATAATTGTAATTATTATTTCGTACTTGTATATGTCCATCATAATTTAATAAATTTTGTATGGATAACATGTTCCAAATTTAATGACTACATTATGGATTTTAAAAGGCAAGTAAAATCAAGTTAAAACAAGTAGAAAAGTTTAATTTGATTTGGCCGAATCAATGAATACCCTCCACAATGCCCGTTTTAAGTGATAGAAAATTTTTAAACGTAACTTTTTTTTTAATTTTGCCCTGAATATTTTAGTTTGAGTAATAAACTTTTTTTTAGTCATTTTTGTAAAAAAAAAAGTTAACAAAATTTTTTTTTTAGCGTAAATCTTTTTTAAGTGTGTTTTAATTTTTATTAAATAAAAATTAGTTATTTATTCGACCTTTTAATTGTGCAATAAAAAAGAGTTTATTCTGATTCGAGGCCTTTTCATGTTCCCCATTATGAATTAACATAACAAGTACTTATGATAACTCTACTTTCTTTATTAGGATATTCTCCCATTAAATACTCATAGAGTTTCTTGCTTTCAAAACTTTTGGCAATTTTCAGGAATGAATTGACGATCGTTTCGGAGGTGTTCCAATTCCCCCATCATCAGAATTCTTTAGAAAATTAGGTAATACTGTTAGCATGCTCAACTCATAGCATAGCAACTCTTTTTCATTGTAAATCTTTTTTGATTTACACTACACAGAAAAAAAAATATTAGCCAATGAACGAAATTCATAGTTATTTATGAACAAATACATAAAAATTATGAACTTTTTATTAAATTTTTGAACTTTTTCATAGTACATTTATGAAAAAAATTGAATATTTCACATATTATGATTTATTCATAAATACTATAAAAAAGTTTATAAATATTATGAAAAGGTTAATAAATTTTATCAATTTGTTCACAAATACTATGAAAGTCGTTCATTGGATCTTTTATTTTGGTGTGTAGAAAAAAAAGTTTGTTAAATATCTTTCCAATGTTTTTATACCCTTCAACTACAGTATGGGGGTATACTCACTTTGTCATTCCGTGTGTAACGCATCGAAATATCGGTTGGGGACCCCATAAAGTTAGTATATATATGATCAGTGATCGATTCTAAGACATTCTAGCGATGTCCGTCCGCTCGTCTGTAGTTAACACGATGCAGTCAAAAATAAAAGAGCTAGACCCCTCAAGTTTGGCACAAATATGTCTTATGTTCCTAGGCAGGTTAAGTTCGGAAATTGGCAAAATCGGATCAGGGGGAAAAAAGTTCCCCCTTGAAGAACTAAACCAACCTCTAAAAAACTACACTTTTTTCATGTTTTTTTGTATTTTTGTTAAATAAATTAAAAATTTGGTATTTTTATCACGATGGGAAGGTGCTCTCAACACCCCCCACTGACCCTATCATGAATGAATGAATGAATGAATGAATGAATGAATGAATGAATGAATGAATGAATGAATGAATGAATGAATGAATGAATGAATGAATGAATGAGTGAATGAATGAATGAATGAATGAATGAATGAATGAATGAATGAATGAATGAATGAATGAATGAATGAATGAATGAATGAATGAATGAATGAATGAATGAATGAATGAATGAATGAATGAATGAATGAATGAATGAATGAATGAATGAATGAATGAATGAATGAATGAATGAATGAATGAATGAATGAATGAATGAATGAATGAATGAATGAATGAATGAATGAATGAATGAATGAATGAATGAATGAATGAATGAATGAATGAATGAATGAATGAATGAATGAATGAATGAATGAATGAATGAATGAATGAATGAATGAATGAATGAATGAATGAATGAATGAATGAATGAATGAATGAATGAATGAATGAATGAATGAATGAATGAATGAATGAATGAATGAATGAATGAATGAATGAATGAATGAATGAATGAATGAATGAATGAATGAATGAATGAATGAATGAATGAATGAATGAATGAATGAATGAATGAATGAATGAATGAATGAATGAATGAATGAATGAATGAATGAATGAATGAATGAATGAATGAATGAATGAATGAATGAATGAATGAATGAATGAATGAATGAATGAATGAATGAATGAATGAATGAATGAATGAATGAATGAATGAATGAATGAATGAATGAATGAATGAATGAATGAATGAATGAATGAATGAATGAATGAATGAATGAATGAATGAATGAATGAATGAATGAATGAATGAATGAATGAATGAATGAATGAATGAATGAATGAATGAATGAATGAATGAATGAATGAATGAATGAATGAATGAATGAATGAATGAATGAATGAATGAATGAATGAATGAATGAATGAATGAATGAATGAATGAATGAATGAATGAATGAATGAATGAATGAATGAATGAATGAATGAATGAATGAATGAATGAATGAATGAATGAATGAATGAATGAATGAATGAATGAATGAATGAATGAATGAATGAATGAATGAATGAATGAATGAATGAATGAATGAATGAATGAATGAATGAATGAATGAATGAATGAATGAATGAATGAATGAATGAATGAATGAATGAATGAATGAATGAATGAATGAATGAATGAATGAATGAATGAATGAATGAATGAATGAATGAATGAATGAATGAATGAATGAATGAATGAATGAATGAATGAATGAATGAATGAATGAATGAATGAATGAATGAATGAATGAATGAATGAATGAATGAATGAATGAATGAATGAATGAATGAATGAATGAATGAATGAATGAATGAATGAATGAATGAATGAATGAATGAATGAATGAATGAATGAATGAATGAATGAATGAATGAATGAATGAATGAATGAATGAATGAATGAATGAATGAATGAATGAATGAATGAATGAATGAATGAATGAATGAATGAATGAATGAATGAATGAATGAATGAATGAATGAATGAATGAATGAATGAATGAATGAATGAATGAATGAATGAATGAATGAATGAATGAATGAATGAATGAATGAATGAATGAATGAATGAATGAATGAATGAATGAATGAATGAATGAATGAATGAATGAATGAATGAATGAATGAATGAATGAATGAATGAATGAATGAATGAATGAATGAATGAATGAATGAATGAATGAATGAATGAATGAATGAATGAATGAATGAATGAATGAATGAATGAATGAATGAATGAATGAATGAATGAATGAATGAATGAATGAATGAATGAATGAATGAATGAATGAATGAATGAATGAATGAATGAATGAATGAATGAATGAATGAATGAATGAATGAATGAATGAATGAATGAATGAATGAATGAATGAATGAATGAATGAATGAATGAATGAATGAATGAATGAATGAATGAATGAATGAATGAATGAATGAATGAATGAATGAATGAATGAATGAATGAATGAATGAATGAATGAATGAATGAATGAATGAATGAATGAATGAATGAATGAATGAATGAATGAATGAATGAATGAATGAATGAATGAATGAATGAATGAATGAATGAATGAACGAATGAATGAATGAATGAATGAATGAATGAATGAATGAATGAATGAATGAATGAATGAATGAATGAATGAATGAATGAATGAATGAATGAATGAATGAATGAATGAATGAATGAATGAATGAATGAATGAATGAATGAATGAATGAATGAATGAATGAATGAATGAATGAATGAATGAATGAATGAATGAATGAATGAATGAATGAATGAATGAATGAATGAATGAATGAATGAATGAATGAATGAATGAATGAATGAATGAATGAATGAATGAATGAATGAATGAATGAATGAATGAATGAATGAATGAATGAATGAATGAATGAATGAATGAATGAATGAATGAATGAATGAATGAATGAATGAATGAATGAATGAATGAATGAATGAATGAATGAATGAATGAATGAATGAATGAATGAATGAATGAATGAATGAATGAATGAATGAATGAATGAATGAATGAATGAATGAATGAATGAATGAATGAATGAATGAATGAATGAATGAATGAATGAATGAATGAATGAATGAATGAATGAATGAATGAATGAATGAATGAATGAATGAATGAATGAATGAATGAATGAATGAATGAATGAATGAATGAATGAATGAATGAATGAATGAATGAATGAATGAATGAATGAATGAATGAATGAATGAATGAATGAATGAATGAATGAATGAATGAATGAATGAATGAATGAATGAATGAATGAATGAATGAATGAATGAATGAATGAATGAATGAATGAATGAATGAATGAATGAATGAATGAATGAATGAATGAATGAATGAATGAATGAATGAATGAATGAATGAATGAATGAATGAATGAATGAATGAATGAATGAATGAATGAATGAATGAATGAATGAATGAATGAATGAATGAATGAATGAATGAATGAATGAATGAATGAATGAATGAATGAATGAATGAATGAATGAATGAATGAATGAATGAATGAATGAATGAATGAATGAATGAATGAATGAATGAATGAATGAATGAATGAATGAATGAATGAATGAATGAATGAATGAATGAATGAATGAATGAATGAATGAATGAATGAATGAATGAATGAATGAATGAATGAATGAATGAATGAATGAATGAATGAATGAATGAATGAATGAATGAATGAATGAATGAATGAATGAATGAATGAATGAATGAATGAATGAATGAATGAATGAATGAATGAATGAATGAATGAATGAATGAATGAATGAATGAATGAATGAATGAATGAATGAATGAATGAATGAATGAATGAATGAATGAATGAATGAATGAATGAATGAATGAATGAATGAATGAATGAATGAATGAATGAATGAATGAATGAATGAATGAATGAATGAATGAATGAATGAATGAATGAATGAATGAATGAATGAATGAATGAATGAATGAATGAATGAATGAATGAATGAATGAATGAATGAATGAATGAATGAATGAATGAATGAATGAATGAATGAATGAATGAATGAATGAATGAATGAATGAATGAATGAATGAATGAATGAATGAATGAATGAATGAATGAATGAATGAATGAATGAATGAATGAATGAATGAATGAATGAATGAATGAATGAATGAATGAATGAATGAATGAATGAATGAATGAATGAATGAATGAATGAATGAATGAATGAATGAATGAATGAATGAATGAATGAATGAATGAATGAATGAATGAATGAATGAATGAATGAATGAATGAATGAATGAATGAATGAATGAATGAATGAATGAATGAATGAATGAATGAATGAATGAATGAATGAATGAATGAATGAATGAATGAATGAATGAATGAATGAATGAATGAATGAATGAATGAATGAATGAATGAATGAATGAATGAATGAATGAATGAATGAATGAATGAATGAATGAATGAATGAATGAATGAATGAATGAATGAATGAATGAATGAATGAATGAATGAATGAACAAATATTTTTGTCACTAAAAAACTTTAAAAAAAAAATGTTGACACTCTAAAACATTTTTACGATTTTGAATTTCAATTGATCTTTAACCAATTTTGGATGTAGATACTCACTTTTTCATTTCGTATGCAGCGCATCGAAATGAAAAACTGTAAATGCAGTTTTATTCCATTTGAATATTGTAATTGATCAGTGATAAATTCAAAGCCATTCTATGAATGTCCGTCCGTCTGTTGAAAATGTTGTAAAAGTATGAAAAGGAAAGAAAGAAAGAAAGAAAGAAAGAAAGAAAGAAAGAAAGAAAGAAAGAAAGAAAGAAAGAAGAAAACGATTTAATTTTTGAAAGCATAACTCCATGCATTATGAAAAATTGAAAAACTGTATGTTCTGGTAGAATTTCGATCGCTATCGACTTCGGAGACTTAGCCCCCTGATTGAAAGTTCTATGTTTCTATTTTTCTGTATGCCTTAAATTATACTTTTATATAAACAATCTTTAAATATTTATTTTTTATGTTTAAGTGTTGTTAGAGAAATATATAAAAAGCTTGTATTTATCAAAGCATAGTTTTAGGCATATAGAAAAATTAAAAACTCAACGGTGGAGTAGAATTTCGATCGCTATCGATTCCAGGAATTACCTCTCAGATACTGGTAACTCAACTGTATAAGAGACCGCTGAGGCGCAGCGCTACAAACGTTTCGTTAAACATTATTAACCCCTTCACCCTACACATAAAGGTAATTTTACAAAAAAAAAAAAAAGAAAAACATATCATAAAACGGTATGTGTATGTGTAGGCGTTATTGAATGAATGCATTGCAACATTTTTAACAACCCAAAATAAGAATCACATAGTGGGCGCATGCGTGTCTGGCGTTTAGCTAAAAATTAACACAAATAATATATTCTCTACTGTAAAAACAGCAGGAATTTCAGTTTTTTTCGTAATGTAAAACCATAATGTCAGTCATAAATATTTTACTGATTTTTATTTCTTCGATTTCTTTACGAAAAACAAACCAAAAAACACACACGCACACCAAAAATTATTAAAACACATGTAAAGAGCTACTAAATTATATTTACCTTTATTGGCAGTTTATTTAATATACGTCACTAATGAAGCTAAATTTTTGAAAAAAAAAAAACTGACTATATAAAATTGCTGTGCATAACAGCGCTTGAGAGCTGTGCTGCTGTTTTCATTGCTTGCTGGCTGGCTGATGTTGCTGATGATTGCATTAAGTCGTTTCGTATAATCATTAAAATGCATAACACGACTTCAAATATAACAGAGAACGAATGTTTAGTTCAATTTTCAATTTTTTTTTAAATATATTTTTTTTTGCAATATGCGAAAATCTGTATTTGCTGTATTTCTGCTAGAGATGGGAGAGTGAACGATTTGGAGTCACGTTTAAGAGAAATTAATAAAAATAAAATCATAAAACAAAAAACTCTATCAATAAGAAAACTTACGTTTTAAACATATAAAAACAATAAAATCCATAACACCAAAAAACCGTTGCCTACATTTTGGCGCTAATACTCAAAATACTTACAGCATACTTCTTCATAAACAAATTTAACAAAAAGTGTTGCCTTCATTTTTGTATTCTCTTAAAAATCTTCAACAATTTTGTAGAATAAACTTTACTCACCCGTGACTTTTGAAATTTGTATAACACTTACCCATCTCTAATTTATATGATGCATGCATGCATAAACATATAGTATTATGAGAAGCAGACAAAGGGGGGGACATATGGTTCTGTTTTGGTTACTATAGCATTAAATGCTGTAATTTGCTCAGCAATATCAACAAATAAAAAAAAAGTGTTTTATATGACAAAATTGTTTGCGTGACATGTAACAACATGAAAAAAATAACGAAATGAAATTAATTTATTAATTTGTAATTTTTTGTTTATTTTTTTCATGATTTTTTTTTTTGGAAATGCATATTATGCTAAAAATGGAGCTGAAAACCGCTTGAATGGGTTAATTAAGTTTTTAACAGAGGATCAAATTCTTTGAAATAAACCATCAATCAAATGAATGCTGACTTTTGATTTCTAAATAGAAAAAATGTATGCTAGAATTAACGGAATATATATTTTAAAAAAATTTTTTGAATCATAGAGTAGCAGCTAATAGAGAATATACCCCAAAGTGGGATATACTCACTTTGCCATTCCAGATGCAACACCTCGAAATATCGGTTTAGGACCCTAGAATGTGTTAAATTTGAAAGACATTTGTAAGCCATAAAATTATTTTACAAAAACTTTATGTGACTAAATTTTTTTTAAAACCCTAATATGTATTCAAAATGTGTTGGGCATTGTTGAGGGCACGAATATCAAAAAAAAAAATTTAGTCGATCGAATGGTTTTCGAGATATCGCTAATTGATATTTGAAAAAATTGTGGTTTTTTGTTTCCTTCAAGAACTTTTTTTAAGAAAATCTCAACATTTTTTCCCCTGACCCTATAATAGAACTTAAGGCGAACTTTTTTTAAACTTAATTTGATCCAAATCTGATCATTTTATCCAGTGCCGCCTTTCGCCCAAGAAAATTGCGTATTTAGGTTTTTCAATTTTTCAAAAACTGGGCTTAGGTGGCGTGGTCACATATTTGAAAAATGGTATAATTTGTGTCGAGTTACCTTGTTTAAATATTTATAAAATTTAAACGGAATGCACCACAATCTTAAAAAATTTACATACTTACATAGTTTTGTATGGGCTATCGATTAACATTTTTTTTTCGAAAATTTTCAGAACCCGTTCTGAAATTTTTAATCTTTTAAAAAAGTCAATTTATCAAAATCCGGTCACATTTTTTATTTTTCTTTTCAAGTTTAGATGTTTGTCTATTCCTAACAATTTTTGCTTATCTTATTTCAACATGGCGAATGAGTATTAAATATTTGCATTAATATTACTCATACGCTTTGTTGAAACAAGAAAATACAAGCAAATTACTAAATTGTTATAAATTTTAATATTCAAATGCGATTTTCTCAAAAAAAAAAACGAAAAACACATGTCTGATTTTCTTGTGTGGATAGAAAAACATCTAAACTTAAAAACAAAAGTGGCCGGATTTTTAATAAATTGACTTTTTTAAAAAATGGAAAACTTCAAAACGGGTTCTGAAAATTTTCCGAAAAAAAAAAAAATAATCGATAGTCCATACAAAACTATACAAGAATGTAAATTTTTGAGATTGTGATATTTATCAAATATTTAATCAAGGCAACACGACACAAATTAGACCATTTATCCAATATTTGACAACGTCTATTGGGTCCAGTTTTTTAAAAATTTAAAAACCAAAAACGAAATTTTCTTAGTTCCATATAGGGCTATCCATAGAACCTATTCAGCAATTTACGGTACACATGTTTTTTTTTCGCTGGACATTTGGTGTGGAATGTCTCATATGTGTTTCGCCCAGCGATTAAAGTTGAGAATTTTTAGTTAATGGGGCTTTTTTTAGATTCCATTCCATTCAATATTCTCTTTATACCCTCCAACCACAGTATGGGGGTATACTCACTTTGTCATTCCGCGTGTAACGCATCGAAATATCGGTCACGGACCCCATTAGGTGTATTATTGATCCCCGGTTGATTCTTAGACATTCAAGCGATATCCGTCCGTCTGTCCGTCCGTCCGTTTGTCCGTCCGTCCGTTTGTCCGTCCGTCCGTCAGTCCTTCAGTCCGTCAGTCCGTCCGTCCAGGACACAATACAGTTCAAAATTAAGAGCTAAACTTCCAATGTTTAGCACGAATATGTCTTATGGTTAAGTTCGGAAATGCAACATTTTTACGACAGCGGAAGTTCCAAACACTGCATGTGGACCCAGCGGTTAAAAAAAAGCCTGATCCACCCCCTTTTGTAGGCGTGGATATAAAAAATGTATTGTAATAATGATTAATTATATTAAATAATTGCCAGCATCATAATAAATCCATTTGATAAAATCTATCGCAAGGGAAACATCTCCCACTAAACTCCTCCCCCTCCAGAAAAACGCCCCTGATTTTTTTTTTTTTGAGGTTATAAAAGATTCGGCACAGGCGAATTTAATACTCTCATTTGTAATCTTTTAAAAACTTATTTTATGTAATCCGCTTCTACCGGTCCAATGGTTTATCCTAGTGGCGTATTTAGTGAAACAAATCAACATTAATTCTTACCCTGCAATATGTTTTCAAAACATATCAACCCCCTATCTCCACTTCCTATGAGGGCTCCCATAGAAATTATAATGGGAACAAATTTTATAGAAATTAAGTTTTGAGTGGGAGCCCACTTATGGGGTAGAGATTGGGGTAGGTTTGTTTTGAAAAATATTGCATTTTGGATAATTTTTGAAGAAGTTATTTTTTGAAAATTCAATATCTTTTTAATCGAATTTACCACAAAGGATTTTCGGAGGGTTCTAAAAACTGTAAAAAAATTGAGAACATATAAAAAAAAATCAATTTGGCATGAAATGCCCCATATACTTTATGTTATACAATTGGTCTTTGATGTGTACCGTATTAAAATTATTTATTATTCAATGGGTGTTTTAGCCCTAACGGGCGGCACTGCGACCCTTATGGGTCTTTTGTGCCAAGATCCATTAATCTAATTAAAACTCTGTTCAATGTTCATAATGAACATTATATCAGAGGATGGAGAAGCTAGCCTTATATCCTCAGAATTAAGCAATTCCTTGTCTAAGAACCGTCTTCTGATCCTACATATTGCGATGCATTCACATAATATGTGTTGCGTTGTTTCCACTTCCTCAAGACAAAGTCGACACAAAGACGATGCACAAAGGTTTAAATTATACAAGTGATAATTTACCTTATAATGCCCGGTGAGAAAACCTGTCAGTAACCTAATGTCACTTTTGGTGTGATTAAGTATACTTCCATATGATAATGGAGCGATTAGTGCTTTGGATTGTCGCAGACCTCCTGAATTTTCCCACAAGTTTAAGAAGTCGGTTCTTTCCAAACCCTTAATCATGTTCGAGAAGGTGGACCAGTTTACCCCACAATAGGGTTCGGGTCCGGTCATAGGAGTAGCGGAGGCATTTCTAGCAAGCTCATCCGCTATCTCATTACCCTCAAAACCTCTATGACCAGGGATCCAAAAAAGAGTAATTTTGTTTCTCCCGGCCAGCTGTTGAAGGGTATCAAAACATTCCAGTGTCATTTTGGATTTAAATTCCCAAGAAAACAGCGCTTGAAGTGTAAACAAGTTAAAAGTTAAATTCGGATTGTCAGACTGTTTTGATTACACAGGATTTGCAAAAAAAATAAAATTTTGAAAAAAAAAATCGCGGAAAAAAATTTTTGGTAAAAAAATACGCGAATATTTTTTTTTAACGTGTTTGTTTTTTTAAATACCATTCGCAATCTTCGCAATAGGTTCTGTAGAATGTACCAAAGTTTTCGAGGTGTCCTTACATTTTCGTTTATAAGTTTTAAACCGCTAAAGCGATTTCCCTCAAATGTAATACCAAACTGCTAAGGACAACAAGTAAATGTGTCGGGTTTCAGTCATATCTTTGTTATATTTTGGCCGTGGTCACCATTTTAACACACAGACAGACGGACACCTCGTGAATCGATCACTGATCAATAATCTATATATTTTATGGGGTCCCAGACCGATATTTCGATGAGTTACACTAAAAAAAAAACTGTAATGTTTGCAAAAAAAAGCTTGTAAACCTACAAGAAAATTTGCTGATTTTGAACCCACAATTTTTTTTGGTAAAGTTAGCAAAAATGTTTTGCCAAAAATTAGTTAACTGAATTTTTTTTTATTTCAACTTAGTTCATACACATTTGAGGACCCCATTGGGTTCGGACCCGTTAAGTCCAGACCCCGATGGGCTAGACCTAGTTGAGTTCCTTCAAAACAGTCATAGTTTTTAATCTAAAATTTGTGTCCGTTTCGCTCTACCTTGCTTAGTTTTTGAGATACGTGATTTTAGGGGATCACCGGGGTTTTGAGAATTACAAAACTCAATAACTTCAAAAATATTACTCGGAGAGCTTTTGATTATTTTGCGGTCTTGTTCTACGTGTTGAGAGCTACAAAAATGCTTTCGGTCTTTTTGTTAGGGTCCACACATGTGAAAAGGACCGACGATACTACTTAGCTTGTAAAAATTTGGTCAACTCAATTTAAAATTTAGCAAAAAAAAATTAGTTCAAATTTTGTTTAAAATTGCTAATGCGCTAAATGAAGTTTACAAGATATTTTTGCTAACATGCTAATCTCAACTAAAAATTTGCTAAGTGTTAGCTAACCAGCATTAGCAAAAAAAAAATAGTAAATCTACTAATGTATTATTTTGAGTGTACAAACGGAATGACAAACTTATATATAGGTTCTACCACCAAGTGGAGGGTACAAAAATACAATTGTAATGGTCATAGGTTGATGTCAAAAATGGGCAAAATTGGATCAGGGGAAAAAGTTTTCCCTTGAAGAGCTACAACAACTTTTTGAAAAATAATAAAACTTTTCCTTACAGCTTCCTTTTTTTAGACATAAAATCTGAAAAAGTTCATAATTCTGCACTTGGTCCAGGAAGGATAAGAAAATAAACTCATTTCCATCCCATTCGAAAAAGTACTTTTTTGGGGGAGTTCACTACCATTTAAAAAATCAAATTTTCATCCGTTTTTTAAGGCCGTTAAAACAAACTTTATTCACCTCAGTTTAACGTTTTGTAGCTTAAAGCTTTTTTTTTTATAAATTTCCATAACAAAATAGAAGCTTTTGTTCTTCACTTTTCTTGCGACTTTGTTTCTTTAATTTTTATTTGTCCTCTAATCATTGTGATAAAAAACAGTACACCTTATCAAAACCTTTTTTTTTTATTTTTTTAATACCAACTGTTTAATTATTTTTATTGTTTATTCCTTCATTTACCATTTGATTTTCATACAACGAGTATAAACAATTAGATTAGAATATAATGGCAAAAGAACTTTTTTGTTTTTTTAAATATTACTCAACATTTATTTAAAAAAACCAGCGTATACAATTAAATTATGAGATAATAGTTATAACAACAATTAGAATACAAAAATACAAAAAATTCACATAAATTTTAGTATGAAATTGAATTTAGTAACGTTAAATATGAAAAAGTGTTAACGAATTTAAAATTAATCGAATTATTTAAACCAAAAAACTATTTGAAATATAAAAAAAATAAAAAAATTATAAAACTCGTTAAAATTTCAAAATGATTTTAGATTTATTTTTATTATTAATATTATTTTTATGGTATTTTAATAAATACAATGGTTATCATAAACAAATTCGAAAAGAACAAATTAAACTTATTAAATTTAGAAAAATACCAGAAATATGTGAGTTTTGTTTTATTAAAATTAAATGTGCTTAACTTCTCTTAACCTCTATAAAAAATTTTTTAAGATAAAAAAAAGATTAATAAAAAAAAATTAATTAATGTTCGTTAAAAAATTTTCGAAATTCGAGAAAAAACTATTAAAATTACGATAAGATCAATTGGGATTCGTGAAATATTATTTATAATTTGAAAAAGATCAACCGAAATTAGACACACCCCTCTTCAAGCAAGTTAAGATTGTGTTAAAATTGTGACAAAAAAGGTTCATAATATTTTGAACTTTAAAAATCTTTAACACGAAAATCATAGCTAATCCTGTTTTCGAGTTATTGCTAAATAATTACACTGTCCGACAACAAAAACTTCCCAGTGAATTTTCCTACTGATTCCTTTAGATTTTGCTATTCTGAATCCAAATCTGCCATCCAATTTTTTCTAGTTCGTACCGTTTTTAATATACTCGCTTTTGAAAACTTTAAGAACCAATTATTTTACACTTTTGGTGGTCCACTATTACATATTGTTCCAAAAATAGGACTTGATTTTAAATAAAATGGACCACCTGATTCCAAAACTGCAATTTTTCTAAAATATTCCGTTTTCGGAATATTTGCGTTCGAGATTTTCACGTGGAAAAATTTTTAAACGCGAATATCTCGACAACGGAACATATTAGAAAAATTTGGATTGCAGTTTTGGAATCAGGAGGTCAATTTCATATCAGGTCTTATTTTAAGAAAAATCTGTAACAGTAAACCACCAAAAGTGCGAAATTATTGGCTTTTGAAGCTTTTTATCAGCGAGTATCTTAAAAATAGATTTGAATTCAGAAGACCAAAATATATAGAAATCAGTAGCAAAATTCCCAGGGAGGTTTTGTTGTCGAATAGTGTAATTATTTAGTTATAACTCGAAAGCAGGATCAGCTAGGATTTTCGTGTTACCGATTTTTAAAGTTCTAAGTTAAGAGGAATGCAATGCCATTACCCGATTTTATCACCATTTTAACACAGCCTGAACTTCCTTGAAAAGAGCCGTCTAGATAAAAGGATCAATTTGATTTGAAAACAAATGAGAGTGTTAAATTCGGCTGTGCCGAATCTTTTATACCCTCCAACACCTTAAAAAGAATTAAAAAAAAAACAGAGGCGTCTTTTTGTGGGGGGGGGGGGGGGTTCGGTGGTGGGAGAAAACCTTCCTGGATCCACCTACAGGTCTTTGAACTTCTTCTGACATAAAAAATGTTTCGTTTGCTAAGCAAAAGTACAAAAAATCTATAAAAAATTCCGTTTTTTCAGAGGTTGGTTTAGTTCTTAAAGGGAGAAAAAGTTCTCCCGTGGTCCGATTTTGCCCATTTCCGAACTTAACCAGCCTTTGACCATTAGACATATTCGTGCCAAATTTCAGGAGTCTAGCTCTTTTATTATGGACTGTATCGTGTTCTCCACAGACGGACGGACGGACATCGCTAAAATGTCTTAGAATCGATGACTGCTCAATAATATATGTACATTATAGGGTCCCCGACCGATATTTCGATGAGTTACATACGGAATGACAAAGTGAGTATACCCCCATACTGTGGGTGGAGGGTCTAAAAAGGTTTGTGTTAAATTCGGCGTAGTCGATTAATTAATACCCTCCAAAATGTAAGAAAAACAAGTGAGTGTTTTAAATATGGATGTGTCGAATCTTTAATGCACTACAACATGTAACAGAATTAAATAACAAAAAAAAATACAGTAGCGTTATTTGTAAGGGCGGGGGGGGGGGGGGGGGGTTATGGTCTCAGCAGAGGCCTATGGTGGTCATTTCCCCTCGCAGTTTATGTTTAAAATTCACGCCCACAAAAGAGGAAGGACAAAAAAACCCATTTCTTATCCCCGGGGTCCAAATTCAAGACTGCGAACATCTTCCGACATTAAAATGTTTCATTTCACGCCCACAAAAGAGGCGGACCGAAAAGAAAACATTTTTTAACCCTCCATTTCTTGGAGGGTTAAACTTTGTTAAATATTTTTTTAATATTTGTACTTGTCCTACCACGCCACTAGTGATAGCAAATGAAAGAGGAGGATTTCCCCTATTTTTAATATTTTATTATTTTTATATATCAGGAAAAAGGAGGTAAGTTACGACCTTTCAAAAATGTGTCCTTCATGATATTAAACAAAATATCAACAAAATATTTTGATAACGTTTTCAAATGCCTTTATTCGCATCCTTTTATCCTGATGTGGCAAAATATAGAAAAATGAAAAATTAACGGAGATCCTTCTCTTTCATTTGCCATCACCAGTGTCATCCTAGGACAATTACAAATGATTTAAAAATATTTTATGTATCGAAGGATTCCAAAATTTTTG
The DNA here is from genome assembly GCA_963921195.1 of Pegoplata infirma. NCBI lineage: Eukaryota > Metazoa > Arthropoda > Insecta > Diptera > Anthomyiidae > Pegoplata > Pegoplata infirma. The sequence continues at coordinate 230,525,419 of OY992538.1, read as the reverse complement.
AAAACAAAAAAAACACTTTTTCGACCTTACCTATTTTAATTTGCATAAAAATTGGCATATCAATTCTCGAGATCTGTGTCGAATTTCGGTTTTTGTTATTTAGTCAAAATTGTGAATGGTTCGCGTTTTATCGCTGTTCAAAGTTGGTATTTTGCAACAATTTAATGAAAAATACATGATGTTTAAATGATCGTATCTTTGGAACGCATCATCCGATTGTCACGAAATAAAGCGCAAAATAATGGTTATGTCCTGGTCTTAAAATAGAATTTTGAAAAAGGATAGGATGCTTTGCAAAAAGGATATTGAAATTAAAAAAATGTCCTTAATTTGCAAATATCTCAAAATGCGTATCTTTAATTTTCCTATATTTTTTTGCACATATAGCCCTAAATATACTTAACAACATATGCAAATCCCAAATTGGGATGGTAAGCGGTTTAATTGTAAACGCGGTTTCATGAAACGCCTTATTGATTTTTGTTAATAACTCTCGTTTACAAATGAAAAACAATTTCTGCGCACTAACCGCGAATAATTTTTTTATATGTATTTTTGATCGCTAAACTCAAAAATTTCATCAAAAGAACATTTCGCGAATAACTTTTTGTTTAATGAATTTTTTAGCGTTTTTTGGAGGTATTTTGACTATTTTTCTTATATCTTAAGTTCTGTTTATCTGATTCTCTCGCAATAAAAACCAAATTAAAGACAATCAAATTTCCAACAAATCCTACATTCATCATTTTTTCATAAGTTCATAGCTTTACGCGCAAATAATTTTTTTAGCGTTATTTGGAGGTATTTTGACTATTTTTCTTATATCTTGAGTTCCGTTCATCTGATCTTTTCGCAATAAGAACCAAATTAAAGACAATCAAATTTCCAACAAATCCTTCATTCGTTATTTTTATATCAGTTCATAACTTTACGCGCAATAGGCAAACAAGGAAAAACTATTTTTTATTAACAAAGCTCATTTTTTAAAAATTTTAAAAACAGAAATTGTAAAAAAATATCATTTTTTTTTGTATTTTATCATGTATATTCATAAAATTTGTGATAACTTCGGAGTAAACCTATAGATTTTCATCAAATCAACTTTATTATATTTCTCAATGTTCAGGCTTTGCAGATAAATAAAAAGATGCAATTAATTGCAAAGATTTCTATTTCTTAAACTTTTTTTAAATGATTTGTTAATCAAAAAACTTATTTTAGTCATATGTTTGCCTATTGCGCGTAAAGTTATGAACTGATATAAAAATAATGGATGAAGAATTTGTTGGAAATTTGATTGTCTTTAATTTGGTTCTTATTGCGAAAAGATCAGATGAACGGAACTCAAGATATAAGAAAAATAGTCAAAATACCTCCAAATAACGCTAAAAAAATTATTTGCGCGTAAAGCTATGAACTTATGAAAAAATGATGAATGTAGGATTTGTTGGAAATTTGATTGTCTTTAATTTGGTTTTTATTGCGAGAGAATCAGATAAACAGAACTTAAGATATAAGAAAAATAGTCAAAATACCTCCAAAAAACGCTAAAAAATTCATTAAACAAAAAGTTATTCGCGAAATGTTCTTTTGATGAAATTTTTGAGTTTAGCGATCAAAAATACATATAAAAAAATTATTCGCGGTTAGTGCGCAGAAATTGTTTTTCATTTGTAAACGAGAGTTATTAACAAAAATCAATAAGGCGTTTCATGAAACCGCGTTTACAATTAAACCGCTTACCATCCCAATTTGGGATTTGCATATGTTGTTAAGTATATTTAGGGCTATATGTGCAAAAAAATATAGGAAAATTAAAGATACGCATTTTGAGATATTTGCAAATTAAGGACATTTTTTTAATTTCAATATCCTTTTTGCAAAGCATCCTATCCTTTTTCAAAATTCTATTTTAAGACCAGGACATAACCATTATTTTGCGCTTTATTTCGTGACAATCGGATGATGCGTTCCAAAGATACGATCATTTAAACATTATGTATTTTTCATAAAATTGTTGCAAAATACCAACTTTGAACAGCGATAAAACGCGAACCATTCACAATTTCGACTAAATAACAAAAACCGAAATTCAATAAAAATCAGAAGAATGGATATATTAATTTTTGGATAAATTGAACCACCATCGGCTGATTGCCTATGCTATTTAAAATGGAACCAGTCTATCATTTAAAACTTTGAAGTCCTTTAAAAAGGAAACAGTTGCTGTGTTTTTCAATAAGTGGATTTATTTTCTGATTAATTTTATTTTGTTTAAAAAAAATATTTTACCATACGAAAACAAATTTGGAATATTTTTTTCCGTAATCTACGATAAATATGCAATTATAATCCGAAAAAATAATAAAAAAAAATGGAAAATGAAAAAAGTTATAAATAAATCAAAGTAAATCCAAAATGGATTTATTAAATCCTTAAATTTAGTTGGATTAATTTTTATTTATTTATAAATTTTTTCATTTTCCAGATTTTTTTATTATTTTTTCGGATTATAAATGCTAATTTATCGTAGATTACGGAAAAAATATTTCAAATTTGTCTTGGAATTTTAAAATATTTATTTTGAACTAAATAAGATTAATCCGAAAATAAATCCACTTATTGAAAAACACAGCAAGTATCACTAAATGAAAACTTTAAATGCAGTTTTACTCCATTTGATCTCTACTTTCATGTTTAATATTGGCTGTCGGACGGTGTAATAACACCGTGCTCGATTTTGATACTTGTTTTTTTAACAAGCTGGGCACCCAATGGAGCTAGCCGTTTTTCGAAGTTAGCGCTCATATTCGCGATTTTCGCGATTTAAAATTTTGATACTCAAGTACAAAAAAAAACGATATTTTTAATCATTTGCGATCATTTTTAAATTTAAAACCATACAATTCTGTTAAATTAACACAACAAACCATAATACTGTGAATTTTTCCGCGAAAAATATTTTTTTTATTTTAAGAAATTTTTTTTTTTATTAAAAAAATTGGTTTAACCCAATTATTTTTAGTTTGATTTGAATTTACGATAGCCCATCTGGTAAAACTAGTTTGTGTACATTAAATTCCATTGCAATATCAGTTTTTTTTCCAAATATAGCGATATTCGCGGTTAAAAATTTTATATTTTAAACAAGTTTTTTTATATTATTTAGGCAATTGCTGAATTTCTATCATCTGCACTATATTGAATATACAAAAAAAAATTATTTCACTGTAAATTTTATTTGCGGTTTTTTTCGCGAACTTCTTGTTTTGCAATTATTTTTTATATTGATATTAATTTATAAAAATGTGTAGAATATGCTACATTACAGACACAAAAATTTTTTGGGAAAAAAAAAATTTGTTCGCGGAATTTATTTTTTTTCGCACAAAAAATTGTTTTTCGCGAAAAACAATGTATTTGAATTAAAAAAAAATACTATCCCAAAAGCATAAAAATTTAATTTTTGTAGTATTTTAGCTTTAGAATTTTAAATCGCGAATACGACCGCTAACTTCGAAAAACGGCTAGCACCACTGAATTCAGCGTACCCGAATTAGCTTTACCAGCAGGGTGCCCAGATTTTTTTTTTTTTTTTTAAGTTTTCCACCATCTGGCGACTAAAACGTAACACAACCATTTTTCTTTATAATATTTTTTTTCAAAAAAAAAAATTTTTTCATAATTTTTTTTCTATCAGACTTTTTTGAATCAAAAAAATTTTTTCATCAAAAATTTTTTTCATCAACTTATTTTTTTATTAATTTTCTTTTATTAAAATTTTTTTTTATGAAGAAATTTTTTGTAATAATTTTTTTTTAATCCATTTTTTTCAATTTTTTTTTATCACGCCCACAAAGGGGCGGACTGAAAAACTTAAATTCTTAAGTCCTCTCGGTCCAAGTTAGCGTTTTTTTAGAGGGTCCCTGGTCCGAATTTGTCCGATTAAGAACCTTACCAGCCTATGAACACATGACATATTTACGTAAAATATTGAGAGTCTAGCTCGTTTGGTTTGGACTGAAGTGGTGGAATATCGCTGGTACGCCTTAGATTCGATTTTTCATATTTACCAGATTTACAGCACTTTTCGTTTTGAATATATCTTACTTTCCACAGAAGAACAGATTTCCACAGATTCACAGACAGACGAACGGATGGATATTTAATTAATATTTTACGACTTTTCATTGATATTTTAAGTTTAATTTTCGAATTAAAAATAGAATCTTCGAATTTCTGTTAAGTTTTTTGTAACTACTTGACAAAATGGTGCAGTTGCTATAAACATTTTTACTAAATCTGGCGATTTGCTCGCATGATTTGCCTGAATTGTGCTTCCACTAACACATATCACAAAACATTAAGTAGTTTTTTAAAGTGATTACAAGTGGACAAATAATGTGTTGTGACAGAAAAAAAATTTAATTTATTTTCAAAACCACAGGTGTGGCCATAAGTAAATACTTGTTGACCATATATTATTATGATTTTATTATGGTTTAAAATTCTAAAGTCATGATTTTGCCAAAAGGCTTTTATTTTAAAACTTGCTTGAGCATAGAATTTCAAACCACATTATGGATCGATTTCAATACGATTATCTTAAGCAAATTTATTGAACAAAAGAAATTGAACTTGAATATTGAAAACAAATTATAATGACCTTGAATGTTTAAATATATTAAAAAAGTATTAAAACACCATTTCCTACAGCATATAAAATATTGTAAATGACCGTGAAAAAATTAATTAGATCTGATTAGATCTGATTACATCTGTTTTGATATAATTGCAAAAATTGTATATAAGTGTATCTGATCAGATGCATTTGATCAGAGATTGTTACTCTAGATCTTGCAATTGCCCGAGTAAAAAAGTTTTGATATAATCATATATTTTGTAATATAGTTGTATATAAATTGATCTATCATTTGAACCCATAAATGGAGGATCCAAAAATAAATGATTATATCTTATTAGATCAAATTTGATATTATTAGACATAATTAGATCCCAAAAATGGAACGGTAATTTTCATATAATTTGATATTGAAGATCATATTTGATCTAGTAAGATATAATTATATATTATTATATCTTATTAGATCTAGTTTTTTATAATATCAAATTAGATAATATTTATTTACCGTTGCATTTTTGGGATCTAATTATATCAAATTTCATCTAATAAGATATAAACACATATTTTTGGATCCTCCATTTTTGGGATCAAATAATATATGGCGCCGTATTATTTTTTTTAGTCCAGTGGGGACAAATTTAATAGATCTTATCAAATACAATTGATATAATTAAATCTTAACAAATCAGACCAGATCAGATCAAATCATGTATATGCAACGTTTTCAAAAAATTTTTTAATTTATTTTAAAAAATGTTTTCCAAATGTCTTTTAGATGTTTGTTTATTAAATTTAAATTTTCTAAATTTCTCTTTAAAATGGTGTAATTTAAAAACTTAACTTTACCATTTTTAATATATTTTTTTTTCTCATTTCAATAATTTTTTTTTGTTGTTCTTCCTTCTTTGCTGTAGGTAATATACCACAATATGCCAATGTACGCAGCTGTAATTGTTGTCCTTATGGCTATCACATCGATTTGGATTTTGTACGGTATTGTGAATCGTTGGCCAATGCTAAACCATCTGAAGAAGAATTACAGCGACGCAGTCGCCGTAGATCACGAAAATCAATGGAATTTATGTTGGGTTTGGATTCAATATTCGATCAATGGGATGCCAGCGAAAGACAGCAAACTTTAACAGAGGTAAGTCTTTTTTTATTTAATTTTTTTGTTTATTGTTAAAGACACTATGGCAAAACCATTGTGTAGATATTTTAAGACTGGAGTGCGCACTCAAGTGTGGGTTGAATTCAAATCAAATAATTCATGCCGCCTATAGAAAAATTTGCCATTAAAGAAAAAATTTGTCTTTTAGGATTAAAGCTAAAAAATATTGTGGTATTTTTTATTTAAGTTTTTATTGTGGAGGGTCTTAAAGTTTTTTTTTTTTGCTTTGTTAATAAAAGCGGGCGGCTTAGTTTTCATATATAAAATTTTGCAAAAAAAAATAAATAGTTGATTAATTTATTACCAAAGGTTAAAAAGCTGCCTGTTTTATGTAGAGATTTAGAAAAAAAATGTGAGATAAAGTGTTGACAGTTTTTTTAGCAAAACATTTTTAGAGTTTTTGGTGGAGCCTGTCTGCTAGATATGGTTGGAAAAAAACATTTCTAAACCAAAACTTATATAATTTTAAATCTAATCCCTTGCCGCGTTATAAAATATAAGCACAAAAGCTTAATTCGACTTTGCTGAATCCATAAATACCCACCAAAACTCTGAAAACATATTAAATACCAATGAATTTGAACAAAAAAATTTTTTTTTTAGTATTTTTTTTTAATGTTAAAAAAAAAAACTAAAAAATTTTTAATAGAAAAATTTTATTTCGAGTAAAAAAATTTTTAGTAATTTTTGGAAAAATAATATTAAAAAATATTTTGAATCGAAATGAATTCAAGTATAAAAAAAACACTTTTTATAGATTGTAAGTTTTAAACGTAAAATAATTGTCTTAAACCTTGACTACACTCTAATCAAAATTTGTTGAAATTTACCCAATTTATAGTAGGAAACTGAACTCCTACTATAAATTGGGTAATTTTACGATGAATGTGTAAATTAAACAAATTGACCACTTGTGGTCAATTTAAATAAAAAAGAGGTGAATAAAATATAACAAGAAAATACGGCGCCAGCCAGCATCGAACTCGCCACCTTCCGATTTGTAAGAACACTTCTTAACCACTACGCTACGGCAAAAATTTACCCAATTTATAATAGTAAGTATAATAGTAATTTTTTTGAATATTTTGAACACAAATAAATTTAAGTGGAAAACCCTTAGTTGTAAAAAAGTTTTGACTACAAAAAATCAGTTTTTAGTAAAAAATCTTTTTAAAATTTTTTGGAAAAAATATCGAATTTTCAAAAATTCGAAGCTTGTTCCTTCACTCCAATTTCTTTTTCTCATAACTTCTTCAAACATGATCGAAAATAACAAATAGCAATTTTTTACTAAAATTTCCATGCAATTTTTTTCTATTTCTTCATAGTTTATGTTACACACTTAATATTTTTTACATCAATTAACTACTTATAGCTTTTTCAGACCATATTATTAAGAACTCAAAAACATGGATACGTTACAAAAAGTCTTGTCTTAAGATTTGTTATTTTTTTCTTAAAAGTTTTTCTGCATAGCCGGCCTTCGGCCGGGCTTGGGGATTACAAACTCCATGCCTTAAACCCACCCTCTAAGAAAAATAAAACTTTTTTGGGTAATATGTGTTTTGGGAAAAAGGTATTTTCGGAAAAATCTCTTTTTTTTTGTCATTTTTCATTTCTTTCTTGGGCTTTTTCTTCGTTAACTTTAGGTGAAATTTCGTATTTTTCTTTTTGGGCAATTTTTCATATTATTTGGGCGATTTTTCATAAAATTTTTTGGGCGATTTTCCTTTGGGCGATTTTGCCTACCGCCGTTCAATTATGAGATTTTCAAGTTTTTAAATTTAAATCTCATTTTTGAAAATGTAAGTACTCTTTAATTTTTTGGAAATTTTTTTGTGGAAAACTTTTAGCGATTTTTTTCCCAGTAGGATCGTAGGATAACGTTATTACTATATGTTAAATTTTTTGAAAAAATTTTTTTGTAATTTTCCAATCTTCAAATCATGTCTATTGCTCAAATGATGCGTCGTAGAGGGGTCAATGGCAAGACCGACCCCCATTAATTTTTACGCCTTAACATTTTTTTCAGAACGAACTAAGCCCTTATGTACCATTTCTAAGGGGGCTCCCACACAATATGACATTTTCAAAATTTGCTCTAACCGATATCAAACTTATCTGAAAATTTACCACGAAAAAGTCTTAGAAGAGCCCTAAAAACTTTAAAAAAAATTTGGAAAATTTTTTCAAAGTGTCCGATTTGACATGGAAAATGCCCCATGCGGTCAGTATTTAACAATATATTTTTTTTTGAGCTCCATATTAAATAAATCAAAATCATAAAAGGTATAGTCTTGTTGATAGCTCTGGCAATGTAGCAAAATAGTACTTTTTTGTATTTTGAAAAGTAATTTTAAAAAGTGCTCTTTACCACCAGTGCCAGGGCTGGCAAGTAAGACTCTGAATACCACTTATAATTTTCAAAATTCGAAAAAAATAAAGACATTGTGATCAGGTTAAAGGTTGCGTGATTTAGAGTGTAATTTTTGAATTATTTTTTGGAAAAAAATTAATGTTTCGGACTTTTTCAAAAAGTCGATTTAAGTTTTTAAGCTTCAAAATTGGGGATGTTAGGAGTCACCTTCCCCTTGCGATTTTGAACTTCTTCTGTGATAAGAATCTTGCATTTGCAAAAGTACAAAAAACCCTTCAGAAAACCCTTCAAAAAAAAAAGTCTAGCTCTTTTATTTTGGACTGTATCGTGTCCTCTACAGACGGACAGACGGACGGATATCGCTAGAATGTCTTAGAATCGATCACTAATCAATAAAATATATACTTTATGGGGTCCTAGACCGATATTTCGATGCGTTACACACGGAATGACATAGTGAGTATACCCCCATACTGTGGTTGGAGGGTATAAAAATATTTCCCCCAATACTCAATATCTGGATCTGCGCCTGCGTAATGATGGGTGAAAAGGCCATCTTTGTTTATTAGACCCTGTTATATCTCCGATAGGTTTTAATTCTGATAATCGAAACATACTTTTTTGCTTTCCTCTCAATTAGTATTTGTTGTCACAGATTGATTTCTTTAAAATTCTCTTAGCTTTTTAAAAAAACTAGAGAAGGCATATAAAACTTTAGGGGGAAAACAATACTTAATTTTTTCTCGATTAACAAGAGCATGTTTTTAGGTGGAGATATTGAGAGAAAAATTTGTGTGGAATTCTAGAACATTTTAAAGTAACGTAGTTTATAAGGCATATTAAAATTTCCTATTACCGTCTTTTACACAGTGCAACGACCAAAATCGGAATGGTATGAAACCAAAACCAAAAGAACATTGACAAACTTCATAACAAAAGCCTTAAGGTTTTTTTTAGTTCAGCGCTAGATTTTTTTACACGCATTTGAAGTTGGTGTTCTATTATTATAATTACCCGAGTAAAAAAGTTTTATATATAATTTTATATAATTATATAAAATTTGATAAAATTATATATAATTATATAAAATTATATAAAGAAATTTTTGTTTTCAAAAAATTTGATAAAAATATATAAAATTATATGATATTATATCCGAATTTTTTTATATAAAATTTTATATAATTTTATAAAATTTTATCAAATTATATGTAATTTGATATAATTTTATAAAATTTTATCAAATTATATGTAATTTGATATAATTTTATAAAATTTGATATAAAACAAATTTTGATATAATTATATATAATTTGATAAAATTATATATAATTTTATCTAATTTTATAAAATTTTATCAAATTATATGTAATTAGATATAATTTTATAAAATTTTATATTAAAAAAATTGGGATATAATTATATATAATTTTATCAAATTATATATAATTTTATCTAATTTTATCAAATATATATAATTATATATAATTTTATCTAATTATATATAAACTTTTTTACTCGGGTATAATAAAAACTGCTTGAAAACTGTATAAGGCGTATACTTAATTTTGTAATTACCTTTAAATAACAATCATACGCAACGGTGCACAGTGATTTATTTTTAATGATTTGGCTATTCAGTAAGAAGGTGCTGGACCGATTGCAGTGAAATTCATACCGATTATAGCTGATGTAATTTTGAGCCTAAGTTTGGACGCTGGACCTCTCATGTCTAATAAAGAATCCACCAGGGGACACTAAAGTAGTACATATTTAGTACATAAAAGCCTTAAATGATTTCAAATCGCAAACTTTAAATGCGGGAAAAAATATGCAGCGCTGAACTAAAAAAAGCCTTGCGGGTTTTTTTATGCAAAATGTCATCTTAAATTTTCTTTTGGCTTCATCCCATTCCGATTCGGAAAGTTCGATTTTGTATCACTGTGATATTATTGAATTATTATTATTGATTAGTTACCCCACTGTGGTATATTATTTTATGTATTCACTCAATCTTTAAAATCGTAAAAAATCATAACTTCATTAAAATTTTCAACACTTTAAAAAAAACAAATCATAATTCACTAAAACAGTACATCAAATTGCAAAAAAAGGGAAACAACAAAAAAAAAATATATGTTGAAAGGCATATTAAAGAAAAGGCCATAAAAAGACTTTGATCTCTTAAAAAAAAACTGAAGCGCTCTAGTAGGTAAGCAGCCACACCGACAGACAATCTGCAATTTAAAAGTGTGACAAAACTTATTAAACAAAAAAGTAACTGAAGCTAATTTCAACACGTGTTGAAAGATCAAAGAAATGAACGCCAAAAAAAATAAAAAATTAAACTTTCACTAAAAAAATAATTTGCATAAAAAAAAATATAAAACTTAAACTAATAAAATCCCTAATCTCTATTTTAGTTGCCACAGGAAAATGAACCAGAATCCCCCTATCATAGTCTACAAAGAACACCATCATTCACCTCCACACCATATCAATATCAACCTATTAGACAGCGTTCATCATCAGTGCCAAGATTTACTTATGGCTCTCAAAACTCACACTACCCCAGATCAGAGTCTCCGTTTGGTACCGCCTCATCAACATGTTCGTCGTATCGGGGAGCTGAAAGTGATGCACCATATCCTATGCGTAAACCAGCAGTGAGTCCCTTAGAAAATAAAGCATTTCTTCATGATGCTTTAGATGAAGTTTGCAGTGATTTTGAGAGAACCTTAGAAAGAGCTTCTATGAAGCGTAGAAAGGGTGGTCAAGGTTTAAGAGTTGATGCTGGTGGTGGTGGTGGAGATGGAAGAGTAACAACCTCTAGTTATGGTGGTTTCTTAAGTGGTGATCGTAATAATAACTATCCCAAAGTTATGAGTTATAGTTATCAGGAGAAACCACGTAATGGTGGTTGGTCCTGGGATACAACGAATTATGATATGAGAGGTGAGTGAAATTTTTAAGTTATTTTTATAATTTAAAGTTTTATCAAAAGATCTTTACTTTTTTTTGAACAACTAACAAGGGAAGTATCTCAACCCTTGTGAACCGATTTGCCTGAAACTTAAAATATATATTAAAGAGACGATTTAAAGGTTGGGGTGTCTTGGCTTATCGGCCATATCGGTGTTTAAAAATTTCGTTGTCCCCTTATGAAACCATGTGGACCTTCGGGAAAATTTTGATAACTTCCGAACTACCCGAGTAAAAAAGATTATATATGTTTATATTTAATTATATAAAGACATCATATATATTCATATATAATTTGATGCGAAAAATGAGTCGATAAAACCATATAAAGTTGCATTAAATTTTATATAATTTGATGTGATTTTAATATAATTTTATATGATTTGATGCGAAAATTGGCCCCTTTTTTAGAAAAATTTATGCAATTATATATAATTAAATAAAAAAAAATCCAAAAAAAATCCCAAAAAAAATTATATTAAATTATATATAAAGAACTTAGATTTTTTTCATAAATTTTGCATTATATATAATAACATATAAAATTTTTAAAACAAATGTTTAAGGTTTAGGTTTGGAACTTAAAAAAAAATTTTTTTCTGGACTTAGAAAAATTTTCAAAAGTTATATCAAATTATATATAAAGGACTTAGATTTTTTTTTTAATTTTACTCATATAAGATTACATATGATTCAGAAAAAAGTTCCATAAAGTTTTATATAAAATTTCTTCAAATATTTTGTTATATTAAATTATATAAAAAATCAGACAGAATTTTATATTTCATATGTAATTATATAAACTAACTTTAATCATATGTTATTATGTATAACTTAACATTTTCTTTTATATAATTTTATATAAGAAAAAAATACGAAGTGCAAATATATATAATCTTATATGATAGCAAAACAATTTACGTATAAATTTATCAAATAATATATGTTTATATAAAAATAAGTAAAATTATATATAATCTTTTTTACTCGGGTAACAGGAATATCATCTAGGGCAAAAATACGGGTCGATTTAAATTTAATTAAGATTATTTCTTATCCATATGGATATCATAGGTCTATGTCTTCACAAAACTACCCCCAAAATTTACACATTTTCCTGAAAAAAATATTTAAAGAAGCCGAATTTTTACAAGATTATGCCACCATTGGATAGGCATTAAAAAAACCTTTCTTCTAATATGAAAACATCGTATAGTTTCTTAAAAAGAAATGGCTGAAAAATCCAAAAAACGATTTTTTCGGCATTTTTTGACCCATGTTTTGAACCCCTAAATTTCCGATATGGCCGATAAGCCGAGACACCCCAACCTTAGAATTGTCTCTTTAATATATATTTTAAGTTTCAGGCAAATCGGTTCATAAGGGTTGAGATACTTCCCTTGTTAGTTTAAAATGTAGAGTGATGAAAAAAAATTGTCTATTTTTTCCTCTCTCTCTATCGTTTTAATGTTTTTAGGCTGCTGTCTAATTTTAAAAAAGTTGCAGGACGACCTCAGTTTGACTATGTAGCTAATAATTAACGAAAAAGAAAACAATAATTACTATTTTAATTTTCTTAAAACCAAAAATTTGAATAACTTGGGTTTGTAACTTGGATAATAATTCACCTCGTGGTGAATAAACCCGTTTTTCACCAGCTGGTGAATAAAAAGTAACATAATTATTTTCCAACAAAAAACAAAATTTTTTTATCAAATTTCTTTTTTCATCATTTTTTTTTCATAAATTTTTTTTTCATCACTTGTTTTTATCAATTTTTTTTCATAAATTTTTTTTTCATCAAATTTTTTTTTTTATCAATTTTTTTTTTAATCAAATTTTTTTTTTTCATTAATTTTTTTTTTTTTTTTCATAATTTTTTTTTTTTTTTCATTATTTTTTTATCAAATTTTTTTTTCATCAAGTTCATATCATAATTTTTTTATCAAATTTTTTTTTTTCATCAATTTTTTTTTTTATCAATATTTTTTTCATCAATTTTTTCAACAATTTTTTTTCATTAATTTTTTTTTTCATCAAATTTTTTTTCATAATTTTTATACCCTACACCACACTGTGGTACAGGGTATAATGAGTTTGTGCTGATGTTTGTAACTACCCGAAATATTTGTCCTAGACCCACTTTTAAGTATACCGATCAACTTACAATCACTTTTTGAGTCGATTTAGCGATGTCCGTCCGTCCGTCCGTCTGTCTGTCCATGTAAACGGTGTAAATACGATACAGGTCGCAATTTTTAATCAATTGACTTGAAGTTTTATACTTAAGCGTCTTTTGGCCCAAGGACAAGGCCTATTGAAATTGGAAAAAATCGGTCCATATTTAGACCTAGCCCCCATACAAAGGTCCTCTTTAGTTTTGGCTCAAATGACTCTAATAGCCGCATTTTAATAGGTATCTTTTCGAAATTTGGCAGGTAATCATGTTTCATCCACACAAATCACCATTCCGAATTTTAAAGAAATCGGACCAGTTCTTCTTGTAGCCCCCATACAAACCATACAAACCACCTTCCCGATTTTCAGATATATTTCTCAAATTTCATGAAAATAGAAAATATTTAATTAAAATTCTGTTTGTGTATGTTAAACGCGTACTATAATAACCTTATCAAATCTGATTATCATCGGACCATTTTTAGACTTAGGTCCCATGTGAAAATTTCGCCCGATATTCGGTTGAAGCGGTTTATTGTCAACAAAAAGAAGCCTATACCACTCAAATTTAATTTGTGAGTGCTTTTTACACTTATTAAAGATTTGACAAAATATAGATCTAATCAGTCCATGTTTGAACTTGGGACCCATTTTCCGGGAAACTCTGGTGTAGGGTATTATATGGTCGGTCTTGACCGACTATAATTTTCTTACTTGTTTTTTTTTATCATATTTTTTTACATCAATTTTTTTCATCAAATTTGTTATTATCAATTTTTTTCTCACCAAAAAATTTTTTTTTCATCAATTTTTTTTACATCAAAAAATTTTTCTTTTCATCAAAAACTTTTTTCATCAAAATTTTTGTTCACCTAAAATTTTTGGGTTGATTAAATTTTTTTAAAATAATATTGTTTTTCGTCAAAAAAAAATAGTTTTTTTTACCAAAACTACTTTTTCACCAAGTCTAAGCTTTTCGCATAAAAATGTTCCATTTGTTTATCAAATGTACATAAAACAAGTGAGAGTCTTATATTCTTTGGGGCCGAATCTTTTATGCTCTCCAAAATGTAAAAACACTTTTTTGCACTTATTTTTGCACTCACTTATGAAATGTACAGCTCTTTTGGGTTTTTAATGGGGTCCTTGACTGATATTTCAATTTGTTTTTCTAAAAAAAACTTTGCTTTGGCAAGTACACCCAAATCTTCCGCAAAACATTATCATGATTTAATGTTTTGGATAATCTGGAGAACATTTTTGAGAGAATTTGTATAGAGTAATTAACTTAAATTTATAAAACCGGTTTTATGCAACATGAAATATTGCACTTTGCTAGAATTTGACACTTTTTTTATTTAACAGTACACTGAATTCAATGGTGCTAGCCGCTTTTCGAAGTTAGCTCTCGTATTCGCGATTTAAAATTTTTGTGCTCAAGTACAATAAAAACGATATTTTTAAGCTTTTGTGATAATTTTTTAAATTTAAAACCATTCAAGTCTGTTAAACTAACTTATCAAACCATAGTACCGTGATTTTTTTTTTGCGAAAAAAATTTTGTGTTTGCGAAAAATTCTTATTTTCGTGAGAAAATTGGTGCAATTTAAATATTTTTAGTTTGATTTGAATTGACGACACCCGTAAAGCTAGTTCGTGTACACCAAATCCCATTGTAATATCAGTTGTTTCAAAGTTAGCGTATGCATTAGCGATATTCGCGATTATTTTTTTTTAAGTAAAAAAAACTATTTTTTTTATATTATTTAGATAATTTATGAATGTTTATCATCTAAACTTTATTGAATATACAAACAAAAATTTTTATTCGCCGAACATTTTTTTCGCGAATTTTTTTCGCAACATTTTTTTCCAGTTTTTATTTTGCTATTAATTTATGAAAATGACTAGAATACGATACATTACAGACACAAAATTCGTGGAAAAATTTTTTTTTCGCGGGTTTTTTTTTTGCGTAAATTTTTTTGTTTTTTCGAGGAAAATTTTTTTTTCGCGATAAAAAACAATGCTTTTTCTAAATTTATATTTAAAAACTATACCAAAAGCATAAACAATTAATTTTTGTAGTACCTAGGCTTTATAATTTTAAATCGCAAATATCGCGAATACGAGCGCTAACTTCTAAAAACGGCTAGCACCATTGAATTCAGCGTAACCGAATTAGCTTTACCAGCAGAGTGCCCAGCTTGTTAATTTTCGCGACTAGCACAGTGTTGTTAGATCAGAAAAATGTCCACTTTTTTTCTTAACCTCCGACTGTAAAACTCTTCCCTTTCCATATTCAATCTGTCACTTTATTTAAAAACCCTTTGCATAATGCTGTGTCAAATCTGATATTCAATTCTTTTGATCATATATTATGCAGATTTCGCAATTTTTTATTTTTTTTTGTTATTGTGCATATCTCAGTCTGTCTATTTATTTACTTTAAAAACATTGTGAAGATCACGTTCATTTCACATCAAATGTTGCCTTTCAAATTACTTAATGCTAAAATTGTATTTTTTTTTAAAGTTTAACTAGCTAATTATAGATACAATAAAATGCAAAGTTACTTAAAATATCTGAAAAAGCGATTTTTTACTTTGCATAAAGTGGCGATAAGAAAAATAACGAAAACAATAAATAGGGTTTGACATATGAATTTTTTTTTTTAGAATTCTTTCATGGCATTTGATATTTGGGAATTAGAAAAGTTTAGTGAACTTATAAAATAAAGAATAAAACAGAAATTTTCACTTTTGTCTTGCTAAGAAATTTGAATAATTCGAGAAAAGAAAAATTTTGATAATTGAGAGAGTTAGTATCACTGTTAGTATTAAGTCTCTGAATCTGAGAAATCAAAGGTTAAATAGTTGAAAGCTTATGACATAGAACTCCCACCAATAACAAACTCCTTCTGAAAACTTCAATAAATAAAATTAAAATTTTTTTTAAATTACTTTTTAATTTACATTTTATTAAAAAATAACTTCAACTTAAATAGATTCCACCTTTAAATAAATACCATTTGTGGGACTTAAAAGTGGCGTAGCCTTGTTTAACTGTAGAGGTATTTCAGTCCTCTCACAAATGGAAAACTTAAAGTTACGTAATAAATAAGTCAAACCTACACGAGTCTGCATTAGACCAAAACGTAGGCCAATACAATTGCGAGGACCATCACCAAATCCTAACCATTCAATGGGATCACGTTGCTTAACTTTTTCAGCTTCAAAACGATCTGGATCAAATATTTGAGGTTCTGGATAAAAGTCGGGATCATGGTGTATGGCATAGATGGGTATTATCACAGGCATAGCTTTTTTGATAACATATTTCGGATGACCGGGTACTACATACTCATTCAAACAACGACGTGTTACTATGGGTACTATGGGATATTTACGTAAGGTTTCTGGAAAAAAAAAATAATGTAGATTTATTTTCAATTAAAATTTTGTCACACTAATAAAAAAATTAATTGTATGAACAAATAAAATAATCGATATTTTACACACAAAAAAATGCCTGCGAATTTTGTACTCTTGCCCAAAACATTATATCAAAGCAAAGTTTTTTAGAAAAAATAATGTTGTATTTGCTATTCCATGCACAACAAATTGAAATATCAGTCGAGGACCCAATTAAAAAACCACTGTACATTTCGTAAGTTAGTGCAAAAATAAGTCCAAACAAGTGAGAGTGTTAAATTCGGCTGTGCCGAATTTTTATACCCTCCAAAATGTAAAAAAATAAAATTTCAGGGGCGTTTTTTTATGGGGGGGGGGGGGGGGGTGATGGGATCAGTGGGGGGCGTTTAGAGCACCTTCCCATTGCGATAAATATACCAAATGTTTCATTTATTTAACAAAAATACAAAAAACATGTAAAAAAATGTATTTTTTCAGAGGTTGGTTCAGTTCTTCAAGGGGGACTTTTTCCCAATTGTCCGATTTTGCCCATTTCCGAACTTAATCCGCCTAAGTCCATAAGACATATTCGTGCCAGATTTCAGGAGGATAGCTTTTTTATTTTGGACTGCATCGTGCCATCTACAGAAAGATGGACGGACGGACGGACGAACGGACGAACGGACAGACGGACATTCACAGAATCTTTTAGAATCGATCATGGATCAATAATATATATCAATAATATACTTTATGGGGTCCCCGACCGATATTTCGATGCGTTACAAACGGAATGGCACAAAAGACCCATAAGGGTCGCAGTGCCGGCCGTTAGGGCTAGATCACCCCTTGGGAAAAAAAAAAAACGGAATAAGAAAGTGAGTATACCCCCATACTGTGGTTGGAGGGTATAAAAAGCGTTTTTTCATTTTGGAGAGTATAAAAGATTCGGCACCAAAAATATAACACTCACTTGTTTTATGTACATTTGTTAAACAAATGGAAAATTTTTCTGCGAAAAGCTTAGACTTGGTGAAAAAGTAGTTTTGGTAGAAAAAATTTTTTTTTTTTTTCACGAAAAACAAAATTATGTTAAAAAAAATTAAATAACCCCAAAATTTTTGGTGAAAAAAAAATTTGATGAAAAAAAGTTTTTGATGAATTCTTTTGATGAAAAGAAAAAATTTTTGATGTAAAAAAAATAAGAAAAAAAAATTCTTTTTGGTGAAAAAAAAATTGATAATAAAAAAATTTGATGAAAAAAATTGATGAAAAAAATATGATAAAAAAAAATTTACGAAAAAAAAAAAAAATTTGGTTAAAAAAAAAATTTAATGAAAAAAAAAAATGAATGAAAAAAAAATTTATGAAAAAAAAATTTGATGAACAAAATTTGATGGAAAAAAAAAAAATTATGGAAAAAAAATTGATTAAAAAAAATAAAAGTTTGATGACAAAAAAAAATTGATGAAAAAAAAATTGATGACAAAAAAAAAATTTCATAAAAAAAAATTGATGAAATAATAAATTTAATAAAAAAAATGAAAAAAAAAGTTTAATGAAAAAAAAAATTTTATGAAAAAAAAAAAAATTGATGAAAAAAAGTTTGATGAAAAAAAAAAAAAATTTGATGGAAAAAAAAATTTGATAAAAAAAAAATTGATGGAAAAAAATTTATGAAAAATTTTTTTTTTTGTTGTAAAATAATTATATTACTTTTTATTCACCAGCTGATGAAAAACGGTTTTATTCACCACGAGGTGAATTATTATCCAAGTTACAAACCAAAGTTATAAAAATTTTTGGTTTTAAGAAACTGAAGAATTACTATTCTTGTTTTCTTTGGTTATAGTTCACATTTTTCTTTAAAATACGGAAAACGAAATAACTTAATATGTTGCCAATTTTAACTTTAAAACGGAACAAACACATTTAAAAACAAGGGTTTATTCAGAACCAATTGGGTTCGGAACCCATGGGCCCAAACCCCGTTCGCTTCCGTCCCCATTGGGTCCTTTAATTGAGACCCATTGGTTCTCCCTTGCTTAGTTTTCGAGATACGGAAATTAAGGGGTCTAATAAGTTCTTGAGAATTTGAAAAACTGAATAACTCGAAAACTGTTGCTCGGAGGGCTTCGGGGTATTTTACGGTCTTGTGTTGCGAGTCAAGAGCTCATAAAATCTTGATAATTTCCAAATTTTAGATTCAGAATAAGGAGCCAATGGGGTCGCCAGATGTATAGATATTCCATAAGAAAATTCATAATATATTTTTAAGAACATTTTTTTGCCAAATTTTAGTTACGTCTTTTTTAATTGTACTTAAAGCACAATTTGTTAATACAATTAAATTGTTTGTTAATACAACAAAATACATTTGTTCTCTGTATTTTTTGGTGTTTAAAAAAAAACGAAACTTACCTGATATAACCTGACCCATATAAGGCATATTATGCATTGATTCATAATCAATTTCTGTATCCTCTTTAAAAACATCATTGATTTCCTGGCGCAATTTATCTTGTATTTCTTCATTTAAAGCCAATTCATATAAAGCAAATCCCATGGTAGATGATGAAGTTTCAAAGCCACCCAAAAAGAATACAAATGCCTGGGCGGCCATTTGTTCTACAGTTAATTTTTTAACTTTTTCATCAGCTGTTTCGGTTTTTAAATCACATAAAATACTTATGAAATCATTTGTTTTAATATTATTTGCTTGACGATAAGCCACAGTTTCCTTGACAATACGTATATAAAAATTGGTTATATCATCCGGCATTATACGCATGTGTAATTTTCTGGCTAAATCGGGGAAACTTTGTATAAATCGAGTTATTAGTTTACCATGTCTATTACCAGTTAAAGAACGTAAACCCATAATACGAAATTCAGCATTGGGATCTTTTAAACTGTTACAATTAATGCCAAAAGCACAAATTCCTATAACATCGGTAGTAAATCGGGCTAGCAGATCTTTGATTTCAAACACATTATTTGTTTTATTCATATCTCGAAATACATTTACCAGTTCCTGGGCTACATTTATAACCAATGGATACATGGCCTTCATTTTACCCGATGAGAAGGTGGGTGATAATTTATTTCTCATATTTTTCCATTTTGTACCATCCAACAAAAATAAACGTCCCGTCAAGGGATCATCTTCTTCATTATGAAATAAACCACGATCCGTAAAATTTGAGAAATCTTTAATTAAAACATTTTTCACCAGAGCTTTATCCACAATTAATACCCCAGTTTTTTGCACAAAATAAAATCCACAGAATGGTCCCGTTCTTTTATATTTCAAATAAGGTGCTATGGTAAGATCTGCAAAATTTTTTGTCTTTAGAAATCCTTGAAAATTGCCCCATATTAGACTTGGTTTATCATGTGGTATTCCCTGTTCCTTCCAATAGTTAAACTTTTTCTTGATACGATAAATTAACAAAGTCACTAAGGTAATTATGGTGTAAATCAAAATTGTAGCTACTGACATTTTGTGACTATTTTGTTTTTATTAGACTTTATATAATTTTTAAGGTCTTTTCTGTATTGAAAGTTGTTATTAACTAAAATTGATTTTATAAATTGTTTAGAATTTTATAAAAAATATTAGAGAGATAACATAAAATTTAAAATTATCAATAGATAAGATTTTAATTTTTTATTTATGTTATTAAAATCACTTAATAATTTCGTCACAATTTTTAAAATGTTGTAGTGCTAATTGCAGAAAAATATAATGCTGGTCTATGACAAATTTCCCTCCCGAGGCCCCGATTATTTTATAAACACTGTTTTCAATAACTTTTGGGGCCCCGATTATTTTATAATCACTGTTTTCAATAACTTTTGGGTTTCATAAATAAAAATCAATTTTCTTAAAGATAAAAGCGTTTAAAAAAGCGCTGTTTTGGCAATATTGCTTTTTAAAACACACTTATTTCGTCCGTCTGTTTGTAGAAAGCCCAATGAAGTCCAAACTAAAAGAGCTAGACTCCAGAAATTAGCAGGAATATGTCTTAAAGGATGGCTAGTTTCGAAAACAGACAAAATTGAAACAGGGGAAAAAAGTTCCCCCTTGAAGAACTAAACCAATCTCTAAAAAACCTTAAATTTAAATTTTGTTGTATTTTCGTTAAAAAAAATGGAACATTTTTATGTCAGAAGACATTCAAAGTCTTTTACTTGCACCCTGTGGACTAAAAGATTAAATTTCTTTTTTCGGTCCGCCCTCTTTTGGGGGCGTGGATATAAAGTAATGTTTTAATAATGAGAAAATTGTATTGTTTAAGTGCACAAATCATTATAAATCAGTTCGGTTACATTTATCGTGAGGAAAACATCTTCCGATGACCAGCGCCACCCTTTCTTTTAGACTTAGCATTTTTTAAAATTATCAAATTTTTCTTTTGAATTTCTCTGATAATTTCTCTAATAGTTTCTTAACTTTTTTGTTTTTTATTTATTTTTTATTTATTTTATTTTATTAAGAATTAACATATAATTACAAATCATATACTAATTTTACCTAACCGAGAACTGGTAACAATGACCTTCGTCTCGTTGTAGCGAAACAGACCAAGGCCTCTGGTGGGAATCGAACCCACAACCCCCAGACTCATAGGCTAGCACGCTACCAACTGGCCTACTGGGGCGCCTGTGTTTTTTATTTAATTTTTAGTTTTTTGTCCGAATAATGTTTATATTTTTCCATATCCTGATTTCTTAGTTTTTCTGAATTGACCTGCATTTTTCTAAACTTATCAGATTTTTTTCTGAACTTTCCTGTTTTCGTTCTTATGTGATTGTTTGCGATTTTTGTGATAATTTTTTTAGTTTTCCTGATTTTTGTAGAAAGTTCTAGATTTTTCTGAATTTATCTTATTTTTGAAATGTTTTGGATTCACTTGAATTTCTACTTTTTTTTAATTTTCTGAATTTTCTTAAATTTTTTAGAAATTTCCGAAATTTTCCTTCTGATTTAGTGTTATTTTGGCAATTTTTTCTTCTGAAGTCTCAGATTTTTATAAAAATTTCTACAAAGTCTCCAGTTCTTAAATTTATCCTTCCTCTGACCATTTTTAGCTCAAAGTCAGCTGTGACCTATAATTTGATCGGCTGAGTTGATTTTTTGTCGACTGAAACAAAAAATTGCCTTATTTTTAGACGGCTTACTCAATCTTCTTTTTGGTGCTAACTGTGAATTTAACGGAGCTTTATTTCAAAATTTGTATGATAAAGTACAATTTAACTGAGCTTTGATACTTCCAGCCTTAAAATGAAATATAATTTTAAAAAATAAATTGAAATGTATTGCCAGATTTCCAAATTTAGTGCTGCCAGATTTACAAGAATTAATAATATACTACTTAAAATTTTTTTAAGTCAAAAATTTTCCTGTCATAAAAATATCAGATTCTGAGAGATTTTTTCAATCAAAAAATTTTGAGACAATTTTTCTATTTAAAAATTCTCATTTTGAGACATTTTTCACGTGAGAAATCGTCAGATTCAAAAATATTGAGATTCTGAAAAATTTTTCAAAAATAAATTAAAAATTGCTGCCAAATTTAAAAATTGAGTGCTACCAGATTGACTATAATAATTAATATACTAAAAAAAAATTCTGCAAAAAACATGCGGCTTTAGTCGTTTTAAGCCGAAAATTTTCCCTGTCGAAAAAATTTCAGATTTTAAAACATTTTTTTCGATCGAAAAATTTTGAAACAGATTTCTACTAAAAAATTCGTATTCTCTTATTCGAGGTATTTTTCACATGAGATACTATCAGTTTTAAAATTTTTTATATATATAGCCGAGTAAAAAAGTTTTTATATAATTATATATAATTTGATAAAATTATATCAAATTATATAATTATATAAAACTATATATAGAGGTAAAATTCTCCAAAAAATTTTATAAAATTATATATAATTTGATTTAAATATATATAATTATATCCAGGATTTGGTGGATATAATTATATAAAATTATACATAATTTTATAAAATTTGATAACATTTTTTCAAATTATGTAAAATTTGATATAATTTTATATAATTATATCGACCAAATCCTGGATATAATTATATATAATTTTATCATATTATATATAATATTATATAATTTTATACAATTTTTTTGGGGAATTTTACTTTATATAATTTTAAATAATTTTACCAAATTATATTTAATTATATAAAAAACTTTTTTACTCGGGTATAAAAAAATATCAGATTTTGTGACATTTTTTATGTCGAAAAATTTTGAGACAGTTTTTCTATTAAAAAATTCTCATTCTGAGTAATTTTTTATAAGAGAAGTAATCAGATTCAAAAACATTCTGTTACTAAAAAATTTTCAAGAAAAAAAGTCTTAGATTTCGTGACGTTGCCACACTAAAAAAAATAAATTTTAAATTGTTGCCAGATCTCCAAATTGAGTGCTGCCAGATTGATAAAAATTAATAATAAACTACAAACCATACTAACAAAAACGGCGGTTTAAGCCGAAAATTTTTCCTGTCAAAAAATATCAGATTTTGAGACATTCTTTCGATCGAAAAATTTTGAGGTAGTTTTTCTATTGAAAAATTCTGGCTGTAGGAAAAATCGCCCAAAAAAGAAAATGAAATTTCGACCAAAAATGTTTCATACAAATTTGGGTCATATTTCATGTGAAAAGTTACCCAAAGTTTTTGGGCACATTTTCATGGTTTTTGGGCAAAATATCGAAATAAAAAATTGGGTGAATTGCCCAAAAATAAAATATGAAAAATTACCCATTTCTAGTGTGGTTTGAATTTTTGTGAAAATCTTAAAATGTCAAAACCGAATTAAGTTGCAATGAAACGGCCAAAAAAAAAATTTTCCGCGAAAAAAATTTTTCCGCAAAAAATAAAATCGCGAAAAAATTTTTTTCGAAAAATGTTGTGTCTGTAATGTATCGAATTCTACTCATTTTCATAAATTTATAGCAAAAAAAAAAAATTAAAAAAAAATAGCGAAAAAAATTTAGCGACAAATTTTTTTCGCGAATGAATTTTTTTTTGTATATTCAATAGAGTTAAGATAATAAAACTTCAGAAATTGTCTAAATAACATAATTTTTTTTTTACTTAAAAATAAAAAAATTAATCGCGAATATATATTACAATGGGGTTAAGTGTAAACTAACTAGCTTTACCAGATGGCTGTTGTAAATTAAAATCAAACTAAAAATATTTGTATTAAACCATTTTGTTCACGAAAATAAAGATTTTTCGCGAACAAAAAATTTTTTTCGCGAAAAAAAAATTCACGGTATAATGGTTTGTTATGTTAGTTTAACAGACTTGAATGGTTTTAAATATAAACATTATCGCAAAAGTTTCAAAATATAGTTTTTATTATACTTAAGCATAAAAATTTTAAATCGCGAATACGAGTGCTAACTTCGAAAAACGGCTAACACAATTGAATCTAGCGTATTCGAATCAAAAAAAACGTGTCAAATTATAGCACAGTGATATTATTAGGCAAGTATTTTTAATAACACCGCTCAACAAATCGAAGGTGTTTGACTCCGGTTTGAAGTTTGATATAAAATTTTTAAAGATTTTGACTCGCTGATTCCAAATCTGTGCTCAAAATTTTTCCATCACGTCTAGAATTTTAATTATTCGCGGTTGAAAATGCGAAAGAACGCGATTTTTGCCTTTTTTGAAAGCCTGCACAGCAGCCACTGGGTGGAATAAAAACCTGGTATAAAGCGTTAGAATAAAATTGAACTATGATCTCAAATACATGATCAAAAAAATTTGAAGTTGTTGCACTATTATTGGCCAAACATGTATTTTAAAAAAACACTGTGAAAAAAATTAGAAAAAGCACCATTTTTAAAAGGCTCTAAAACAAAAACCAGATGATCAATCTTTAGTGTGATGAGCTCAAAATTTAGACAAAATCCCATTCTTTCTTATAGACTTTTAAACCCATTAAAGATATCTTCCGGTTTATACGAAAATTAACACAGAAAACTTAAACTTGTAAAATATTTATTTTTTTTAGTTTTTCTTTGAAAAATATCAAAAAAACTACCTTATCTTTTACAAAAATTATAATTTTAACAGAGTCATTTTAAAACGCAAGTGTAACCCAACCAAACGCAATAATTAGAAAAAAATTGTTTTCTATGTTGGAGACCAAAGACAAATTATACTTTTGCGCTTTATACCAGATTTGTATTCCACTGAATGGCTGCTGTTCAGGCTTTCAAATAATGCAAAAATCTTCATTTTTCGCATTTTCAACCATGAATAACTAAAAATCTGGACGTGATGGAAAAATTTGGAGAACAGATTTAGAATCAGGAGATCAAAGTCTACTAAAATTAATCACCAGAATTCAAACCGGACAATGAGTGTTGAGCGGTGTAATCGTCATATTTCAGATTTAGGTGCCGAAAAGGGAAGAAGGTCTTTACCCTATTATTCATATGCTATTGATTTTATCACTAATTCTATCTAATCAGATCTCAAAAGAGACCTTCCCAATTAGTTTGCCCCTAAAGGGCTGATTTTTGTTATTGTTACTTTTATTTACAATTTTATTTTAGAAATTTTTTTCCAAAAAATCTGTCAAATTCTGAGACATTTATATTTTAGTTATATTTGGCAAAACGTTTTAAAAATATTTTTTTTTTTCACAACTCGTGAATAACACAATGTGTATGATGACGTGGGAAAATGAACAAAAATAGCAAACACCATTTGTCTAAATGTTGTGTATTTCTAATTTATTTTAAAACTAAATTTTGCACGAGTTTTGAGTGATTCATATACTCACGCAACTGTTTCATATAATTTTCAACAAAAATAAAAAATCAAAAAAATAAAGAAAAAATATAAATTAACTTAAAAATTGAAACAAACTAAAAAACTCAAAAAAATAAAATAAATCTATCAATAAAAATTTATTTGTTAATGCAATACAATTTTAAATTTTTGTCAACTTTTTGTTTAAGAAAAATTTGTTAGAAAAAAATATTGCAGCTGATTTTTTTTTTATTAAATTTTCCAGTTAAAAAATAATGTAGTCAACCATATTTGTCATTTTGGAAAATTTGTTTCTTCAATACAATATTTTAAACATAATTTATGCAACCCACTATTTTTATTTTATAGCAAAAAAAAAATAACATTTACAAAAATATTAGCGACAAAAAAATTCAATCAAAAAATCTATTTAAACGTATTTTATATTCATTCGCTTTTAAAATTCCTCACTCGCCAAATTGAATTGAAAAAAAAATATTTACAAAATCCAATTGAAATTCAAATTTTCGCATTAAAAAAAAAAACATTTGTTCGTTTAAATTCAATGTACATATTCACATTATATGGTTTAATGTAGTTTTTTTTTTTGTGTCTGCATTTTAATTTATTTAGTTTGTATACAATTTATTTTTTTTATTTTTTGCATATTATTTTGGTAAAGATTTGTTGCAGTTTTTAAAATGCAAATTTTGTTTTAGATTTGTCAATAGTATTATTGAATTATTTATTTGTTTGGTTTTTTTTTTTAGTTTTTGGGTAATTGAAGTTTTTACTTTTTAAATTTATGGTTTAGTTTTTGTCATAAAATAAAATGTTGGAAGTGGGTGAAGCATTTTTCAGAATTTTTCTATAATTTTTTTTTTTGGTTGTTTTGATTTCTGCTTAATTTTTCCTAATTTTTTAATATTGCTAATGTTTCTAATTTTTCCAATTTTCAGAATTTTTTTCTCAGTTTTTCGGATTTTTTTTTATAATATTTCAGATTTTTTTTACATCACATTTTTCAAAATTTTTTTATTTTTTTTTTATTTTTTTAATTTTTCGAATTTTTTTTGACTTTTTAATTCCTGTATTATTTTAAGTTTTTCAAAATTTCAAAAGGATTTTCAAAATTTTACTGAATTTTGTTTCTGATTTGTTCTTAATTTTTCTCAATTCTACTAAATTCTAGTCATTTTTACAAGTTATGACATTTTTAGTACGACAAAAAAATTGTTTTCTGATTTTCAAATTCTAGACAATTTGTATACCCTTCTCCTTGAAGAGAGGCCTTTCAATAGGCAACCACTTGCATATGGGAAGATGGTCGAAAAATACGAGTTACCTATTTATTTAGCAGCACAATCTCACTGGGCTGCCAGTTTTTAACATGATGATGTTTTTAGGCTGGTGTATAATTTTAAAAAAGTTGCAGGACGCCTCATTTTGACTATATAAGCTAACGATTAACAAACATTTTTAGTAACTTGGGTTTATAACTTGGATAATAATTCACATCGTGGTGAATAAAAACAAGTGAGAGTGTTAAATCGGCTGTGCCAAATCTTTTATACCCTCCAAAATGTAAAAAAATAAAAAAAAATAAAATTGTCAGGGGAGTATTTTTTTTTTGGGGGGGGGGGGGGGTTAATGGGGTCAGTGGGGGACATTGAGAACACCTTCCAATCGCGATAATTATACCAAATGTTTTATTTATTTTAACAAAAATACAAAAAAAAAAAAATATAAAAAAGTGTATTTTTTCATAGGTTGGTGCAATTTTTCAAGGGCGACCTTTTTTCCCCCTGGTCCGATTTTGCCCATTTCAGAACTTGACCTGCCTAGGACCATAAGACATATTCGTGCCAAATTTCAGGAGTATATCTCTTTTATTTTGGACTGCATTGTGCCATCTTCAGACAGACGGACGGACGGAAAGACGGACATTCAATGAATGTCTTAGAATCGATAACGGAACAATAATATATGGGGCATTCCATGTGAAATCGGACACTTTGAAAAACTTTTTTTTTATATTTTCCCAATTTGTTTACAGTTTTTAGTACCCTTCGAAAACTCCTTCGTGGTAAATTTTCAGATTTTTTTGATGACTCGTTCAAAAGATATCGAATTTTTAAAAATTGGCATTCCATGTCAAATCGGACACTTTGAAAATTTTTTTTTTTAGATTTTCCCAATTTGTTTACAGTTTTTTGTACCCTTCGAAAATTCCTTCGTTGTAAATTTTCAGATTTTTTTGATGACCCGTTCAAAAGATATCGAATTTTTAAAAATTGGTAGTTTGTTCCTTTACTCAATCTTCTTTTACTCATAACTTCTACAATAATGGGTCCAAATTTCAAATTTATGTTTTCAAAATTTTTGTTTTTTTACGTACTTTTAAAAAAATAATCCCAAAAAATTCTTAAAAGCGTTCTAGTATACGATTTTTAAGTTTTAAAATTTAAATCTCATTTTTGAAAATGTTTGTACTCTTCGATTTTTTTGAAATTTTTTTGTGTACAACTTCTATCGATTCTACAAATTTTTTGCCCAGGAGGATCGTGGGATAACGATTATTACTATTTTTTAAATTTTTTTGAAAAAATTTTATTGTAATTTTCCAATCTTAAAATCATTTCTACTTCTCCAATGGTTCGTCATAGAGGAGTCCTTCATAAGACCGACCGAAGGGCGTAGGTATGTTTTAAAAAAAATGTTGTAGGGTAAAAATAAATGGGGGTCGGTTTCACTAATGACCCCTCTCGGAAGCACCATTGGACCGGTAAAAGTTGATTAAATAAAACAAATTTACAAAAAATAAAAAATATTGTATGGAGACCGCCTTAACAGTTAAAGATAGAGGGTAGGTGTGTTCAGAGAAAATGTTTGGACTAAAAAAATATTGTGGGTCGGTCATATATTTGGTTGCTCTAAGGGCACTATTAGGGCAGTTAGAGCGGTTGGAGCAAAATTTAAAAAATGTCGTTTTGTGTGGGAGCCCCCTTAGAAATTGGAGATAGGGTATTAGTTTGTTCCAAAGAAATGTTAAGACGTAAAAATTAAGGGGGGTCAGTCTTATAAATGTCCCCTCTATGACGCACCATTGGAGCAGTAGAAATGATTTTAAAGATTGGAAAATTACAATAAAATTTTTTTTCCAAAAATTTTAAAAAATAGTAATAATCGTTATCCCACGATACTCCTGGGCAAAAAATTTGTAGAATCGATAGAAGTTTTACACAAAAAAATTTCAAAAAAAACGAAGAGTACAAACATTTTGAAAAATGAGATTTAAATTTTAAAACTTTAAAATGGCAAACTAGAGACCTTTAAAGAATTTTTTGGGATTTTTTTTTTTAAATTACGTAAAAAAAACAAAAATTTTGAAAAAAAAAAATTTTAATTTGGACCTTTATTGAAAAAGTTATGAGGAAACAAAGTTTGAGTAAAGGAACAAACTACCGATTTTTAAAAATTCGATATCTTTTGAACGGGTCATCAAAAAAATCTGAAAATTTGCCACGAAGGAGTTTTCGAAGGGTACTAAAAACTGTAAACAAATTGGGAAAATCTAAAAAAAAATTATTCAAAGTGTCCAATTTGACATGGAATGCCCCATATATACTTTATGGGGCCCCATACCGATATTTCGATGAGTTACAAACGGAATGACAAATTTATATATACCCTCTATCACTAGAGAGGGGGGTTTAAAAAAATATTAATAAATAACACTAACATTTATCACAAGGAGGCAGATGTCAACCAATATTTCCCGACGACTCCCTCAAAACACCACGGTCAAACATTTTTTTGCAGCCATGTTAACCATTCGTCTCCGTCAAACTTAACATTCTCACTTGTTTGAGTGTTTTTTATACTTATTAAAAAAAATTACCTAAAATACTTTGTAAGTTTTGGTTTTACAAAAACAGCTATGTTAATAAAGAGAAACAAATTGTTTTTATTTTTTAAGTAAAACAAATATGAACGAGATAAGCAAACTCTACTCTTTGTTTATTTTCTTTTCTGTTTTTATACCCTCCACTTAGTGATAGAGGGTATATATAAGTTTGTCATTCCGTTTGTAACTCATTGTGAAATATCGGTCTGGGACCCCATAAAGTATATATATTCATGCCCGATCGATTTTAAGACATTCTAGCGATGTCCGTCTGTCTGTCTGTCTGTCTGTGGAAAATGCTCTCGCGGACAAAATATTGCACAGAGATGACTGAAACTTAACATATATATTAGAAGTTTTCCCGAGAAGTTTGGTATTGCATTTGAGCGATATCGGTTCAGCGGTTCAAAAGTTATGAACGAAAATGTAAGCACACCTCAAAAGTTTCAGTACATTCAACATAACCTAAAAATACAAAATGCTTTAATTCGGCTTCTGGTTGACATATGTGAACATAATTGAACACCAAATGGTATTTAAACAAGTACGAACATATTTTTTGACAAAAAAAAATATCGCGGATTTGTTTTTTTACCAAAATTTTTTTTCGCGGAAAT
The DNA here is from genome assembly GCA_963921195.1 of Pegoplata infirma. NCBI lineage: Eukaryota > Metazoa > Arthropoda > Insecta > Diptera > Anthomyiidae > Pegoplata > Pegoplata infirma. The sequence goes on along the minus strand of OY992538.1, from coordinate 230,495,323 downwards.
TTTTTTTCAAATTTTTTTTCAAATTTTTTTTTTTTTCAAAAGTAATTTCCTTTTAAATAAAGTTGTTTGCAATAATCTTTTTGAAATTGTGGAGGGTATCACTACATTCGGCAAGGTCGAATTTAACTTTTTTACTTGTTTTATTTTCTTTGTGCAAAATGAGATCGTTACAGTTGAAAGGGAAAAGTAAAATATTAACTAAAACGTTACTATAAAATACACAATTGTTTTTGGCATAATTACCGAAGAGCAACTACTTCATGGATGCTATCATTCATTATGGTTAATACTCTAATTAATAAAACTTGATTAAAAACAGAAAAATAACACAAAAAAAATATTAAAGAGAAGAGCACAAAAATTTTATTATTCAAATTTCTTATCTATGAAAAGTAAATTAGTTTATTATTTTTTTTTGTTTTATTTATTTAGCAAAGCTCTTGACAGTAAAGAGAGGTAGTTTTATGGGTGCAAAAAATGAAGAAGTTAAAACAGAAAACTTGGGAAAACTTATATTATTAACCCATTAAAGGTGATAGTTTTTGGGATTTTGAAGATTTTTTTTAAAAGCACACTCATTTTTGCTAAGAGGGCAGTCCCGTTTTAGTGGGTTTTTATGAAAAATGTCAACTTTAATCCGATTTGGAAAGTTTTATTTTGTAACTCTGTGTTATATTTCACCTTATATAAACACGAGGTGAGTTAAGGTGTATTTAATTTTTCTAATTTTTTTAAAGCATACTTTACGGCTATTTTTAGCCAAACCGTTACAATTTTACACTCATAAAAAATCTTAGTGCAAATTCTGTAAAACTTTATAGTTTTTTTTTTAAAGTTCATCTTATTAATAAAATGTATTGTTTTTTTTTTCTTCAGTAAAAATTTATTTTTTAAAAATTTTGTATTTGTTTTAGTTTGTACTCAATGGGATATTTGTAGTCTGCTTTGTTAATAATATTTTGTAAATGTTAAAAGAGTATTATTGTCTAGTTTTTTGAGCAAAAAATTTATGTTTGTTTAATTTTATATTGTTGCTAATTTCTGTATTTTATTTAAGAGAGTTTTTTTTTATTTTTTTGTTTGTTTTTTATAATGTTGCTAAAATATAGATTTAAGAAGAAGAAAAAAATATAAAAAAAAAATTAATATATTTGGTAATTTTCTTTTATATGTTTTTTCTCATCAACATGAGTTTTTTTTTAATTTTTTTTCTTCAGCTGTTTTTTTTTGCGCTAGGCATGGTTTAGTTTATAGAAAACTTTCGAAACGAACACGTTAAAATAATGGCAATTTAAAAAAAATAATAATTAACAACCAATTTTATTTTTTTGTTTCAATAATAATTCAATATTTGCTACAATTAGTTGTTTAAGTTAAAAATAAAATAAAAAAAAATAAAATATATAATAAAAAAGTAATATATAAGTGTGAAATCGAAATTTTATAAAACAATAATTGCAAAATTTTAAAATAACAAAATAAAAAAACAAATAAAAATAAAAAATTGTTTGACAAGATCATATCGCTAAAATCATAAAATATTTTACAATATCAAAAACTTAAAGTTATGTATGAAAATAATAATAAAAATATCACATTAACCGTTTCCTGAAGCCCTAAAATACTAAAAATACATAGAAAAAAATTCAAAATAATAAAAAATATCTATGAAATCAATCGTTTGCAAAAGAAAGCCCAAGATAAAAATAATTTTAATTGACGACAAAAATATATTTTAATTGCCAAAATATTTATGAAATAAAAAAATTTCTACAGTCTGTAAAATGTCAACTAATGTTTTGTTAGTTATTTGTGAAATATTAAAAAAATAATTCAAAATCAAACGAAAATATAAGGAAAAGGTTGCACAAAAAATATTTAAATGCATAAATTTATATAAAGAAAAGTATTATTAATAATAGTCTGTGGGTCGTGGGTTCGATTCCCACCAGAGGCCTTGGTCTGTTTTCGCTTCAACGAAACATTGGTAATTGTCGCCAGTTGGTTTAATTAAGTGTTTGATTTGTAATTATATGTGCAAAATTCAATAAATAAATATTATTAATTAAATCAAATCACAGTGAAATATAAGAAAGTATTCTAAAAAAAAGAAAAACAAATTAAAAATTAACCAAAAAAAAAGTTATTATAGTAATTCGAAGCAAAATTCAGATTTTTAGCCAATCGAATCATTTTATCAACAGCTCAGATCAAAATAAAATTTCAGCATATTGTAGAGAAAAACATCAGTTTATGATCAGTTGATGATAATTTGTTAAATAGAGAAGACGTATCAACTCTTTTTGTAATCTATAAAATTACAGTGTTTTAAATATCCCTAAAGATGACCATCGATGTTTGGTCGAAATATCGGATGGAAAAATAAAACAAAATTAAAAATACAAAAATTCTAAGATTTTTTATTTATAATTTTTATATGACCTTAAGCCGAACGAAAAACAACAACATAAATAATCAACACAGGTCAACAATAAATACAGAACAAAAAATTTTTTTTAAAAAAAATTTCCGCGAAAAAAAAAATTGGTAAAAAAAATCCGCGATTTTTTTCTTTTTTTGTTTAAAAATATGTTTGTACTTGTTGAAATACCATTTAATGTTGAATTATGTTCACATAAGTCAACCAGCATCCGAATTAAAGCATTTTGTATTATTAGGATATGTTGAATGTACTAAAATTTTTGAGGTGCCCTTACATTTTCGTTCATAACTTTTGAACCGCTGATCCGATGTCGCTCAAATGCAATACCAAACTTTTCGGGAGAACTTTCAACAAAAATGTTAAGTTTCAGTCATCTCCTTGTAAAATTTTGGCCGTGATCACCATTTCTACAGACAGACGGACAGACGGACAGACAGACGGACATCGCTAGAATGTCTTAAAATCGCTCGGGTATCATGAATATATATACTTTATGGGGTCCCAGACCGATATTTCGATGAGTTACAAACGGAATGACAAACTTATATATACCCGTGTAAAAAAATAATTAGATCAAAACATATCTCCTTTGATAAAAATATATATGGATCATATCTAAATGGATGTAATCAGATCTACTTCATATATATTCACATCTGCTTCAGATATGTTTTGATCCGTAAATTGAGTCTATCTGACAATTTTACATATATGAACATTAGACTGGGTCGAAATCCTACAAAGTCTAAGGATCGATTGTCCTTAGTGCGGGAAAGTGGTAATGGGGTAATATAAGCATTTTATGGAAGACAACTTTTTAATCGATCAAAAACTCTATTAGCGCATCGATGGTCAAAATTGAGATTTTGGTCAAAATGGCCAAATTTTCAAAAAAATTTTAAAAATATAAATTTTATTTCTTGCTTAATAAAAAAATTTTTTTTTATTGCATTTGATACTAATAACTTATGTATTAAATATTGGAATTTTATGCCATCATTAACATATTTTTATTTAAGATACAAAAAAAATCATATTTTTGTAGCGGTTCTAAAAACCACTTTTTTTTAATTTAATTTTTATTTTTTATTAAAATTGCAAAATATATCGATTTTATCACTCAATGTTATTGAAAACATCATAAAGACTAAAGATTTAAATTTTTGCGAAAATCCGTTTGGTAGTTTTTTGTGGGGAGCGGTTTCAATTGAGCGGATTTCAAGGAAATCTTATTTTTTGCCATTTTTTTGAGTTTTTATTTTTTATAAACTACATTATTGTAAAAATTGACCAATATTATGCTCTATCTTGTTCCATTTGATCATGGTAACTTAGTTTTGAAACAATAGATTTATAGGACATCATTAACCCTAATCGGTCTGCGGCCAAAAGTGTCCCATACTGAGTTTTTTTAGGTTTTAACTACTGTTTAATGAAATTAATGGTTGCAAAATCATGTTTGTGTTGAATATTGTGTTCTATAATCTTTTATTTAATCATATTGACTTAATTTTGAAACATACATATTTTTGGACATCTTTAACCCGTATGTACATGCAACCAAAAATGTCCCCTACCAAAATTTTAATGTTTTTCACAAATAAAAAAAAACACACATTTTTGTATTCAAAATAGTCATAAATAATTAATTGAATAATTTTGATATAGCCGAAAGCGTTAACCCTTCTGAAATAAAGGTCAAAAGTGGCCCACTAACCGATTTTTAAGAATTAGGATTATGTGCGGATTAATTTTGTTTTAATAAAACTAACCTAACCTTTAATAAAACTAAAATTTGTTGATATTATATCACACGCAACCATTCATTTCATATATTTCTTAATGTCAAAAAAAGCCATAAAAGAAATTATCCTTAAAATTAAAATTTGAAGACTAGACTAAGTGTCCATTTTCACACTTAGATTTACCCCCGATCAACGACGAGGAAGAGGTGAAATAAATGACCCCATTTTGAGTAATTTTATGTTTATTTTTTCATTTATTTTATGTTTTATTTTTGTTTTAAAAACAGAGATGGTTATATAAGATCTACTTTATTGTCTCGCTCTAATTTAACCTCACTTGGTTAAATTAAGGCATAAGCCTGTACATTAGGGTTGTGGCTTTTTGCATTTTTTTGCAAATAGCCAAAAAGGCCATAAAAAATATTAAGAACTGCATTTTCAAAAAATTTCCCGCACTAAACGAGATGAAATTTGGTCTATATTTTTATTGAAAATAAGAAAATATGAGACCCAAACGATGCGTAGGAAAAGCTTTTTAGGGTCAAAATGATGAATGCTTTATGGAGGGACTTTTTTGACTCCTTCAAGATTCAAATTTGACGGTTTAACCCTTAACTGCATAAAGTTAACTATTTATAACGTCAATTTTGGCAGCATGTAGCTCCAAACGTAAAAGTCCGAGTGGCATTATTTTTATTCGTAATTGTTTACAATATCTTTTTCATATAATTCATTCATTGGAAGGGTAAAAATAACCTTATTTTTTAAAAATAGGACTTAAAACAAAAAATATCTGTGACTTTTTAGAAATTGCGTTTGGTGCGGAAGGTTTTTTTCCAAAATGACCGCAAATACGATTCTTACTATTAATTTTGTATGGTCTATCACGTGGTGATAGGTAAAAATTTTGTCAAAAATGAGTCATAACCCTACTGTACATAAAAAAAATATATAAAAACACAAAAAAATATAAAAAAAACAACAAAAAAACTTAAACACCTCAAAATGGGGTCATTTATAACCACATCCTCGTCGTTGATCGGGGGTAAAGCTAAGTGTGAAATCGAATGGGCATTTAGTCTACACTAATAAAAACCTTGTAAAATTACAAGAAAAACGTGTAACTTTTTTTTTGACAAAAATTCCTAGTAATTTTACAAGATTTTTTGTTTCGTAATTTTACTAGATTTTTTGTTACCTCCAATTTTACGAGAATTCCTAGTAATTTTACAATCTTTTTACCAATAATTTTGTAAATTAACAGTTTTTTGGCGCAATTAAAATTACAAGGAATTCTCGTGAATTTAGAAGATTTTTTTTGGATTTGTAAAATTACAAAAAAAAATGTAAAATTACAAAAAAGAATGTTAATTTCGATGTTAAAAAACAAGGAAAACTGTCAAATATTGGTAAAATGGGATTACGAGACTTTTCCTTGTAATTTGACAAAGTTTTTTTTTGTGTGTTGTCTTAAATGTTTGATTTAGAGATTATTTGTTTTATGGCTTTTTTGACATTAATAAATATATGAAATGAATGGTTGCTTGTGATATAATATCAAAATATTTTAGTTTTATTAAAACAAAATTAGTCCGCACGTAATCCTAATTCAATGTTATCATTTCGGTTTAAAAATCTGTTAGTGGGCCACTTTTGACCTTTATTTCAGAAGGGTTAACGCTTTCGGCAATATCAAAATTATTCAATTAATTATTTATGACTATTTTGAATACAAAAATGTGTGTTTTTTTTATTTGTGAAAAACATGAAAATTTTGGTAGGGGACATTTTTGGTTGCATGCACATAAGGGTTAAAGATGACCAAAAATATGTATGTTTCAAAATTAAGTCAATATGATTAAATAAAAGATTATACAACACAATATTCAACACAAACATGATTTTGCAACCATTTATTTCATTAAACAGTACCCGAGTAAAAAAATTTATATATAATTATATATAATTTGATTTAACTCACTTTTATCAAATTATATATAATTTGATAAAATTATATATAATTATATCCAGGATTTGGTGGATAAAATTTTATAAAATTAGATAAAATTATATCAAATTATATATAATTTGATAAAATTATATATAATTTGATAAAATTATATCCGAAAAATTTTTTGATCTAATTTTATACAATTTGATATAATTTTATAAAAAAAGATATAAATTTATATAATTAGATATGACCCACATGATTTTGGATTTATTTTTTTCATTAAAATTTCAATTAGTTTTCAAATAATTTTATTTTTATTTTATAAAACATTAAAAAAAAAAATACAATAATATAAAATTACAAGAAAGAAAGGGAACTTATTCAAATAAAAACAAATTAAAATAGAAAATAGTACCTAGAGAGGAAATGTTATATTTTTCTTTGTTCTATTATACACTTTTTAGAATAAAAAAGTCCGGCATTATTTGCAGATAAGAAAACGTCATATGCTATGCTTCTGATAACTAGGATGTTATAATGTATTGCATAATTTTTGACTTAAAATGTTCTTCCTTACACAACGTCTGTACCATACAGGAACTGGTTATAACATAAGCCAACATAAATGGACAATAAAAACAATTTCGTATATGATATTTTTGTTTCCCATTCGTGTTGTTTTATGTTAAAACAATTTATTTGTGATGTGACGTCGTATTACCATTCGTTCCTCGCGAAAAAAAATTGTGCTTCAAATTTAGTAGTATTAAGAATGTTTTTTTTTAGCACATACCGGTTTGGAATGTCCTTTATTTCGAACACCTCTACTTGGCACAATTTTTAATCGCGCTGTCACCCATGGCATGGAAAACAGACTAATGAAGACAAAATTATGCCATACCTTATTAAATCCTATTTATAAGCGTATAAGATGCACATTAAACTGCAGGTTTTGAAGAGAAGACTTCGTACATTACTGTTGATCTAATCTTTGCAAATTGTACAATCCATATTAGTGTTGATAGTCCAATTAGTGTTTAAAGTCCAAAAGGAAGCTTGATGGAATTTTCTTTGTAGTTTTTGATATTTGACAAATTGATAACTAATAAAGAAAAAAAATAGATATTTTACATAAATCAAACTAAATTTTACCCGTTTTCAAATATTTAATGTTACCTCTTCTGATGTATTTTCCCGTTAAATCGAAAGAAGTGAGAGAAATAGCAAGATTTATAGTTTATAAAAATTTTTATTTGAATTTTTAATTTAAATTTTTTGTTAATATTTTTTTTTTGAAATACTTTTGACAATTGTCACAAATAAAATAAAAGTCATTTTTAAAGTTGTTGAAAACAAAGTTGTAGTTTTATGAGATAGCAAACAAATAGTGTTTGCAAATTATAAAACCAAATGTGAATAATATTAGGAAAATATTATTGGTTTTGATTTCAGAAAATGTTGCAGTTTAAAAATATCGGTTGCTAACAAAAAATATTGTTACTGCCCCGACAAAATAATTTCCATATGTGTTTTTAAAGAGATCCGCGAAAAAGATGATGTTAATTGTAATTAATTTGAGGTTTCGATTTTAAAAAGAATAAAACTTGGAATTAGTGAATTTAAAACCAACAATATAATAGTAAAAGTAACTAAAATTATTTGCAAATTTTAATCAGAAATAAACAAAAATATCAAAATTTTAAATAAATTTTGCAAAGATTTTCTGGAAATCTTTGCAACATTAACATTATATATAATTATATCTGATTATATATAGCATATATAATTATATATAATTATATATAATTGCATTAAGGAATTTTCTGAAAACTGAAACTTTTATATATAATCTTATATAATTATATATAATTTTATATAATTTTATCAAATTATATATAATTATATATAAACTTTTTTACTCGGGTAGTTAAAACCTAAAAAAAACTCAGTGCAGGACACTTTTGGCCGCTGACCGATTAGGGTTAAAAATGTCCTATAAATCTATCGTTTCAAAACTAAGTTACCATGATCAAATGGAACAAGATAGAGCATAATATTGGTCAATTTGTACAATAATGTAGTTTATAAAAAATAAAAACTCCAAAAAATGGCAAAAAATACGATATCCTTGAAATCCGCTCAATTGAAACCGCTCCCCACAAAAAACTACCAAACGGATTTTCGCAAAAAAATAAATCTTTAGTCTTTATGATGTTTTCAATAACATTGAGTGATAAAATCGATATATTTTGCAATTTTAATAAAAAATAAAAATTAAATTAAAAAAAAGTGGTTTTTAGAACCGCATCAAAAATATGATTTTTTTTGTATCTTAAATAAAAATATGTTAATGATGGCATAAAATTCCAATATTTAATACATAAGTTATTAGTATCAAATGCAATAAAAAAAAAATTTTTATTAAGCAAGAAATAAAATTTATGTTTTTAAAATTTTTTTGAAAATTTGGCCATTTTGACCAAAATCTCAATTTTGACCATCGATGCGCTAATAGAGTTTTTGATCGATTAAAAAGTTGTCTTCCATAAAATGCTTATATTACCCCATTACCACTTTCCCGCACTAAGGACAATCGATCCTTAGACTTTGTAGGATTTCGACCCAGTCTAATGAACATATCTGAAAATGTCTGATCATATATGTCATATATGCCAGATAGACTCAATTTACGGATCAAAACATATCTGAAGCAGATGTGAATATATATGGATTTGATCTAATTACATCCATTTAGATATGAACCATATATGTTTTTATCAAAGGAGATATGTTTTGATCTAATTACTTTTTTACACGGGTACCCTCTATCACTAGAGTGGAGGATATAAAAAATACACTGGATCATGGGATCAAAATTATTGTAGGATATAAACTTCAAAATTTTTTCAAAATGTCAGAGTCTGAGTCCCAGATTCTGAGATTTTTGGTACAGACTTTTGTAAAAAATCTATGTTCACCCTAGAAGATCACTCTGAATAGGTACACTCTTCGACACTAAATAGATTTGGTCTCCTGATTCCAAATCTGCCAAATCTGGTCTCCTGATTCTAAATCTGCCACATTTTTGAGATATTCGCTGTTAAAAAGTTAAAAACCAATATTTTAGCACTTTTGGTGGTCCACTGTTACATATTCTTACGTTGCTTCCACAAAAATCGGTCCTTATAGATTTTGGTCTCCTGATTTCAAATCTGACACTACAATTTTTCTAGCATGTACCATTTTTTAGATATTCGCTGTTAAAAAGTTAAAAAAAAATCAATTTTCTATTACTTTTGGTGGTCTACTGTTACGTATAATTACGTTGCTTCCACAATATCGGAATTGATTTTATATTAAATGGACCTTCTGACTCCAAAACTGCAATCCAAATTTTTCTAAAATGTTGCGTTTCCGAGATATTCGCGTTTGTAAATTTTAGTGTGATTTATAAAGAATATAAGACCTTAAGAGTGGAGTTTGATCTTTTCAAACGCCAATATTTTAAAAACGGTACGCGTTAGAAAAATTTTAATGCCTGATTTGAAATCAAGAGGTCTCATTTATACTAAATCAAGTTTTTGTGTGAGCACAAAAACTTGAGATAGGAGGTGCACATTCGCCAGTAGGGCACATTCGCGAGAGGGGCATATTCGCCAGTGAGGCACATTCGCCAGTGGGGTACATTCTCCAGTGGGGCACAATTGGCACCCCCACTTATTTTTTAAACTTACAAGGGAAGTATCTCAATGGAGTGTCTCGGCTTATCGGCCATATCGCGGATTTAGGGGTTCAAAACATGGGTCAAAAAATGGCGAAAAAATAGTTTTTTGGATTTTTCAGCCATTTCTTTCTTAGAAACTATGTATATGATGTTTACATATGAGAAGAAAGGTTTTTTTAATGCCTATCCAACGGTGACAAAACCTTGTAAAAGATTGAGTTCGTTAAATAATTTTTTCATGAAAATGTGTAATTTTTGGGGGGTATTTATATGAAGACATAGACCTACGAAGTCCATATGAATATGGAATAATCTTTATTAAATTTAAATCGTCACATATTTTTGCTCTAGAGCAGCGGTTACCAACCTATGGTACGCGTACCACTAGGGGGTACGCGAAACTGTCCGCGGGGGTACGTACAATTTTAGTAATTTGGACATTCATTTTAGATTAACCTTTCAATGCTGGTTTCGCATCTGGCTTCCAAAGTTTTCCATAACGTCAGGTTTTTAAGAAAGTTGAGGCCAAAGTTCACAAAAAATTTATTTTTTTTGCAATTTAGAGAGCATTTTTTGCAATATTTTTGGATGATATTTTGAGATCTGGTAATTTTTTTCGATTAACCTTTCGATGCTGATTACGAATATGGTTCCCAAACTTTTCAATGATGTCAGGTTTTTGAGAAAATTTATGTAAAAGTTCTTAAAAAACGTGTTTTTAGACATTTTTAAGACGGGTTATGGTAGAATGGATTTTGGTAACATTTTTGTAAGCTTAAACTGGCCTTTCATTGTATCGTATGTTTCATTCGAAAAGTCACGGAATTATTTATCTGCCCTCGTATTAAAAAAAAAAAACATTAAAAAAAAATTAAAAACATTATATATCCGGCCCCTGTGATGGGTTTTCCGAACTTTTTTTCGGAGTTCAAAAATTTTTTAATTTTTTGTGTAGAATCGACTGGTGAAATCAGATTTGCAAATATTTTCAGGCGTTTTTTCTCTGCAGAAAAATCAGCTCAAAAGCCGTGTTTCCAGATGCATTGAACTACCCCAAGGAGCAAACATTTTCACAAAAAAATACAACTATTGTTTTGATCTCCCCTAAATCCTTCAAAAAAATAATAATACCCGCTAATCAAAAATTTCAAAATTAACTCTAATATTTATATGTAAAGTATAAGTTGGGGGGTACGCGGCTGATAAAATTTAAAATTAGGGGTACGCGAGCCAAAAAGGTTGGTAACCGCTGCTCTAGAGGATATTCCTATTAGTTCGGAAGTTATCGAAATTTTCCCGGAGCTCCAGATTGTTTCATAAGGGGACAACGAAATTTTGAAACACTGATATGGCCGATAAGCCGGGACACTCCAACCTTAAAATCGTCCTTTTTATATATATTTTAAGTTTCAGGAAATCGGTTCATAAGGGTTGAGATACTTCCCTTGTAAGATGGGTATCAAATTGTGACAAACTAGGCAAATGTATATTTATTAATTCTTTTTCACAATATGAACTTTGACCTCTCTACTTTACACGTGAAAGCGGACAAATGTGTTTTTGTAATTTTAAGGTTGCTGAAAAAATATTACATAGTTAGAATACCATTGTAAACCGTTACTATCCATTAAAAAAACTGCAATGTTAGCGTTCGCTCCTGGGGCACATTCGCCAGACTGAGGATGGGGCAGTTTTGCGTGGCGTACATGGGGCACATTAGCCGACGACCGATGTACCCCGTGGGTTGGTTGATTTGCCGATGACGGATGTACCCCATTAGGTTAATACGCCACATTAAATGGGGTAGTTTGCTGACAATTGTGCCCCACGGGTGGAAAATTTTTTTGTATATTTTTTTAATTAAATTATGTTTTTAATAAAAAATTTTCCGAAAAATTATATTTTATTTTATTTTTTGGCGATAGTGCCCAACCAGCTTAGAGCACGTGCCCAATTTACAGCACTTCAAAATAAAAGGAAGATAAATGTGCGTCTTTCTACCCTACGTTACATGGGAGACCCAAAAAGTGTTAAATTAGTGTTTTTAATATTGAATCGCGAATATCTTAAAAACCTAACGTGATAGAAAAATTTGGAAGGCAGATTAGGATTAAGGAGGTCAAAATCGATTTTTTTCATATAGTCGGATGCAAATTTCTGTGAATTTGTTCAGCAGTAATATTGGTGAAAACATTGAAAGTTTGAAATTTTTTATGTCAATTTTCTGATCGCCATATTTTGAAAAAAGAAAGGGCTCCGAGCCGAAAAGGTAAAAATTTTAAAAACAATTCCCATTTACAATATCTTTGCAGAATTTCATTAAAATTGGTGGCGGCAAATACGAAAATGACAGTTTTCTGTGCAATTTGACCTGGAATCGGTCAAATCGATCGATTTTAAGACGATCGAATGACAACTGTGAGACTTTCAAGACTTTACATGTATATTTGTCATTCTCCTAGTCAGTTTGTCATTGAATTCAGCGAAATCGGTCCTAGTTAAGGCAAAGCCGTTTAATAAAAATGGAAATCATCGCGAATTTACGTGTTAAAAAAAAATACTTAACAGAGTGTTTTGCCGCTAAAAAATGTTTATACACTGAAAGAATTTTGTTCATTACGGCTATGAAAACGTACATTGATACTATGAAAAAAATCATTAGAAGTGAGCCAATGATGCCCTTCATAGAATCTATGAATCAAATTCATAGAAACCAGAAACCTATGAAAAAGTTCATAGGCTATGGAAAAAAAAATTTATTATTCAATTCTATTTTTATTTGTTTTATTATTTCAATTCTATCTTTTATATTTTATTTTTATTATTTTATTTATTTAAAATTTTCTATTTTTAAAAATTTATATGTTTTTTTAACTTATCCCCACCGAGATTCGAACAGAGAACCTGTTGTTCGAGAAGCTTAGTCTCTAGCCACTTAGCTAAATTATATAAACAAGTAACAACACTTAAAATCAAATTTGATTAGTATATTGAGTTTGGGTCTATGCTCTGTCACAATGCTCTGCCAAAAGCTGTGTGTGTGTTTGTAGAAAACAATTTTTTTTTGTATTTGCAAAAATGAAGCGTTATAAAACCAAGCGTTAGTTGGCGAGATTTTTCTTCTTTGGTGGCGCTGATAGCTAAGGCGTCGACAATTACCACTTTAACCGGTAGGTCTTGGGTTCGAGCCCCTGTCAGGGCAGCAATGATCTTTTTTTTTAATGTTTTTTTTTATTTTTTTTTATTTTTTTAATAAATTTATTCAACTATTTTAATTATTGTAACATTATTTTAATTATTAAAAAAATAAAAAGGCATATTGATGGCATTTTCTTTTATGAATGACATTCATTAATTCTATGAATTTTTTCTATGAATTTAATAAAATCTATGAATAAAATTCTATGAAATATTTCAGAATACTAATGAATATTCATTCAGCCAATGAATTATTTCATTGATTCTATGAATTTGGTTTTATGAAATTTGTTCATAGATATAATGAACAATAATTCTTTCAGTGTACTAAAATTTTTTTTTCCCCCAAAAAGGTCTAAAAAAGTTTTTAGTCAAAACAACAATTTTCTTGTTAGAATTTTTGTATAATTTTTTAATTTTTTTAATGTTAAATCATCTGAAAAAATGTGTTTGGGACATTGTATAGGATATTGAGGTATTCTGTCAGGTCGACTTTAATGTTTCAAAGGGGGTTTTATTATGAACCACATAATTATAACTTAAAATCATAAACTAACAATAAGTTAAACCTAACCAAAAACTGGTTCGGCTCCATAAAATAACCGTTTTTAAGTTTTATAGAAAATATAATCGATTAGAAATAAAACACAAATATTAAAATATAAACAAATTAAAATCGACAACATATAAAATTAAAAATAAAATAATAGAAAAACTTTATATTTAAATAATAAAAAAAACTCTACGAATTGAAACGCAATGGATCTTCTATAATATCGACAACCAAAATCAAAACACATCTAAATTTATTTGAAAAAAAAAAAATAATAATATAAAAATCGAAATCAATAAAAAATTAATTACATTTGTTTTGAAATAAAATAAATAAAATTATTAAACGAATATAATAATACACAATTTAAATTAATTAATATTGTTTTGAAATCAATTTAAAAATATTATTATAAATATATTTATAAATCGAAAGAAAAAATGTTATTATCTCTTTTAAAAAAAATTAAACATGAATTAATCTATAGTGAGTTGTTTGTTTTTTCTAAAATTTACAATCAAATTTCTAATATTTGTTACAGCAGCTGAAAATATGAAATCAAAACTAACAAAAAATATATGTGACCTTAAAAAAAATATTTTAACAACTGTTTAAATGGCTGTTCATAATAATGCTGAATGTGTTTGTTTAAGAAAATTAAATTAATATAAATTAATTAAAAAAAAAAAAAACTAATAATAAAACAAAAACAAATAAATGATAACAATAGATAATTTTGCAAGGTTTTAAAAACTGAAAATAAAATTTTTAAAAATAAAACCTCAACAACAAAATGCTAAGCTTTTAACAAAAAAATAAAATAGTATTATTTGCATATTACTAATTTGTTGCTGCTGCTAGCTGCTTGCTGCTGTATGCTCTAAAAATTAAAAAAAAAAAATAAAAAAAAAAAATTTAAATAAAAAATATGTTTGCTTCATCCACTAATAATAACAATAATGTTAAAAAACGTCAGAAGAGAACTTCACCACCACCAGCCGGAGTGACTAAATCTGAATCTTCTGGCTCTATAGCAGCTAGAAAAGCTAGAGCATTGTTGCATAGAAATTGGTGGAAAGAATGTAGGTTGTTTGCTATTACGTTTAAGATTTTTTTTTTTATAAATTTTTAAGTAATTATTTTAAGTTTCAATGTTCATATAACTCAAATGTTTATTGACCTGTAAAAAAAATTATAAAACCCAATTGGAAATTTAAGAAAAAAAACAAGTAGAAAAGTTAAATTCGACTTTGCCGAATCTATGAATACCCTCCGCAATGTATTTTTTAAAGGATAGTACATTTTTTAAAGTGAAAAAATTAACAATTTTGATTAGAAATATTTTATTTTGAGTAAAAAAATAATTTTAAATTTGAGCAATTTAAATTGTTTTACAAAATGTAAAATTGTTTTCGAGTGTAATGGTTTTTTTGCTGTAAAAATATTTCAAAGATACATGTCAAGCTTCAGCAGTCTCGTTATTGTCTTACGAAAGTTATCGTGTGTTTTATCTCTTAAATTCGCGAAACACCCTTGCCGAAATTTATTCTTTGCTCATAACTTTTGAACCACTGAACCGATTTGGCTGGATTGCAATACCAACCTGACCATGTAAATAACCAACATATATGCCAAACTTCAGTAGCCTCTGTAAAGTCTTTCAAAAGTTAGCGTGTTTTATACGGACAGACAGACAGACGGACGGACGGACGGACATCGCTAGATCGACTTACAATCGATCGAGGATCATGAATATATATACTTTATGGGGTCCTAGACCAATATTTCGATGTGTTACAAACGGAATGACAAACTTATATATACCCTCTATCACTAGAGTGGAGGGTATAAAAAATATGTTGAAAACAAACATGGCACGGTGACAGTTTCGAAATATAATAAAAAGCACCACCATAAAATATAAAAACTAATTTCATAACACACCGGCAAGCTGGTCACCGGTTAATATCTTAAATCAAATCAAATTTAATTTAAATTTTTAACATAAATTTCTTCCACAAAATTTATAAATTCCATTAAGAACGAAAAAATCCATATTTTTCCCCTAAAATTTCGATAAACTCCCAAATAACTCCACATGAAAGCCTGTCCGGTGTTAAAATTACTATTTTGGGCACAAATCCTGATATTTGGCAGCACCACGAAATATCGTTCATAAAATGTTTGAAAGTTTTTTAACACCTCGAATATCGTTCCTAAAGTACTTTAAATTTTCCAAGGAACGAAAAATCCCCAATTTTTCTCCTAGATCATCTGCCCTCTAGATCATCTTCCAAAGACTAGTAAGCGTAAAAAAACACAAGTGTTTTTGTCAATTCACAACATTTAACAATCTAGCATTGTCATGTTATAAAATTTTGGTACATTCTACATAACCTAAAAATACGAAATGCTTAATTTCGGCCCAATAGTATTTTTTTGGCACATTCTATTAACCCTAAAACACAAAATGCTTTAACTCGGCCGATTGGTATTTTTTTAGCGTCAAAAACACTGTGTAAAATATTTTTGTGGCTTACCAAAAGCTTTCGAAGCGTGTTTCCGAAATTCACAGGTTTGCTTATAACTTCTGATTTGGATAAAATTCAATAACAAACTGACCAAAAAAATTCCAAATATATGTGCCAAGCTTCAGAAGCAGCCTTTTGGAAACTAGCTTGTTTTGTACAGACAAAGAGACAGACGGACGGACATACACTCAGAAAAAAAATGCTACATGATATTTATGACATGGTTTCATAAATATTTTTGTCATTAAATTCCATTGTATTTACAAAACCTTCATAAATATAATGAAGTTTTATAAAAAAAAGTCTATGAAATGCATTCATAAAATTTCATGATTCCGTAAAAAAATTCATAAACGTGTCATATGATCTTTTATAATATGATTAAGAAATTGTGCCAAAACAATTATAGCTCCTGAAGACGATTTTTAAAATTTTAATTTTTCCAATGTAAATATCATAAATTTTAATTCTAAAAAAAATAATATTTTGATTAATTGATGAAACATTTCATAAATACTATGAAACTTTTTCATAAGTAGTTCGTTAAATTTCGTCCAATTTAACTGTTTCATAAACATTATGAAATATTTCATAAATGCTTTGAATCATGTCATAAAAATAATATTAATTTTTTAGAGTATTACACTATAAATATGGAACTATTTTATAGTACCAATGAAGTGGTTTATAAATACTATGAAATAGTTTCCTAATATGATCAAATATTTAGAGCTAAAACACCTCAAATCAGCCGACGAGTTGACCGCACTCCCTCCAAATTTAATGAAATTAAGTACTGGTGTTTACTTTAACAAAAAAGAGATTTTGCCAATTTTTCAGGCTTCTGGTCATTCTAGTATTCGAGATATGCGGTCTTGAAAATTAACAAAATCGTATATATTTGACAAAAGTGTTCTGACATAAATAAAGATATCTCGAAAAGTAATAACAATACAGGTCTCATTCAGGTTTCAAATAATAGGTAATGAGTCAGCATTTAAAAAGCCTTTCCCCAAGGTTTTTTTGAAAAAGGTCAAAGGTCATTGGTTTTAACCTTAATTTTTGGAGACCTCTATCTCAAAAAATTATATTTTTAAAATTTTAAGTTTAAATTTTGAGGATGGAACTTTTAATATTAATAGAAATATTGTGGCAGGAAAGAAAAAGCGGTGTAATTTCCCTAAGAAAAAAATATATTTTTTTTTTTGTTTTTGAAGCTTTGGTACCAAAATTAATTTTTCTGAATATTTTTGACGTACTGAGTCCAAATATGACCTTTGAACTTTATGTAAGGTTAAAACCATTGACCTTTGACCTTTTTAAAAAAAAGACTGACACCTGTGTTATTATTACTTTTCGAGTTATCTTTATTTATCTCAGAACACTTTTGTTAAATATATACGATTTTGCCAATTTTTAAAACCCCATATCTTGGGAAGAAAAACTACCAGAAGTCCAAAATTTTGGCACTATGATTTTTTTGTAAGGGCTCAACTATATTCCAAGTTTCATTAAATTCGAAAGGGGTAAGATCAAAAATACTACTTTTTCGGTTGAATTAAGGTGTTTAAACTCTCTAAGAAAAAATAAATTAAATCTATGAAATTTTTCATCGTATTTATGAAAAATTTAATAATATTTATGAAGATTTTCATTAAAGTTTATGACATTTTATTCTTTATATATATGAAATGTTCTTTATATTAATGAAAACTGTCATAAATATAATGAAAATCTTGATTAAGGTTCATCCACTGCAGCAGTTTCATAAATACAATGAAACAGTTTCAGAATTGTTCATACATTTTGACCTTATGAACAATTCTAAAACTTTTTCATTGTATTTATGAAACTGCTGCATTGGATGAACTTTAATGAAGATTTTCTTTATATTTATAACAGTTTTCACAAATACAAAGAAATTTTTTTTTTTGAGTGTAGCTAGACCGACTTAAGGATCATGAATAGATCATTTAAAACTCAAAAAAATTTTGCATTCTAAAATAAATTTTTACAATCCAAAAAAATTTTATACTCAAAAAATTTTACACCTTTAAAAATTTTCCACTCGAAGAAAATTTTCTAGATAAGAAAAAAATATTTTCTTCTAAACAACAAATTTTCACTAGAATTTTTTTCTATACAGTTTAAAAAAAATTAACATTTCAAAATTATTTTTACTTTTAAAGAAAATTTACACTCAAAAAACTAAATTTTTCTAGTAAAAATTTTAATTTAATTTTTTTAACACAAAAAAATAAAATTCAATCAGTAAAATTGGTTTTTGCAGTCGGATTTATTTGTATTCATAATATTTTGGACCGTCTAAATTCAAACAGAAAAAAAATTGTTTGGAATACGATTTCAGCACACCAAATCACCCATAAAGGAGGGACATTCTAGTATGGTTGATCCATTTTATCATATACAGTGGGCGACAACATATTGGCAACTTTTTTATAGTAGATTCAATTGATAAAGACAAAGTTAACAATACTAAACGTTATCATTATCAAACGAGTATTATTATAAAACATGTTATGTGGGTAATTTTTAAAGCTTTAATTTAAGCTTGAAAGCGTCCAGATTAAGTAAATGATCAATGTGCTTCAAGGGTCGATCTGGAAAAGGAAATTATCTATAGACATTTTTCAGAAATTTTTTTAAAAATATTTCTAAGTCGATTTTTTCTAAGTTCAAACATTAAAAATTTAAAAAAGGTCTAGTTGTTTTTAATCAGTAATCAAATAATTTTTCTAATAACCAAAACAAACAGTGAAATTGTTTTGAGTGCAGTAGAAAAAATTTTAACCTCCAATTCTTTTGGCAACCAATTTTTTGTGAACAAAGATTTACTCAATCTGGGCGCCATTAAGCTTAAATTAAAGCTTTATAAACTACCTACATAACAATTTTTTAAATTAATATTTGTTTGATAATAGAATTGATAACATCTACTTTAAAAAAGTTTCCAATGTATTGTCGCCCAATCATACCTTGATCATCGTGACAATCATACTTTGATCATCAACAATTATAAAAGCAAAACTTGTTTATCATACTATGATCAGCGAATATCATAATATTATCGCCACAATTATGTTATGATGAAGTTATCAATGATATTATGTTGCCCATCTATTGTCGAAGTCATGTTTCTTCTCTACGTATTCATGGAGTCTATCTTTTTTATTTGTAATTTTTTTTTTTTTTGAATTCTGAGTTACGAGAATTTTGTTACTTGCTAAAAATTTCCAATTGGGTATTTTTTCACATAATTTTAGCATAAATTTTACATATACATTTGTTTAAAATTTATGTTTATGTTGGTTTTATTTATTTATTTTCATCGCCATTGTCAACCTAGACATCCAAAGTAAATATTTTTTAAAAAATCATTAAGTATTTTTTTTTAAAACACTTAATTATATTTAAACAAAAAAACATTTAAAAAGTTGAATTTGGCTTGGCAGACTTTTCAATACCCTTCCACAATGTACAAGAATATTTGGGTAAAAATTAAATTTGAGTGGATTTTTTTTTTGAGTGATCAATTATTTTAATGGAAAATGAAATAAGCTTTTAGGGTAAGTAACCCTTCACTTGAAAGAAAAACTGTGTCCAAAAATCCGTAAAACACCCGTGTTTCTTCTTTGTAATGTTGCCAGATTTTTAATAAAATATCCCTGAAGATGTTGGGAATATACAACGAAACGTCGGAGAAAAATTAAAATAAATAACTTTTTATTTACATAAATACTAATGGGACCTTAAAAGCCCGTTTTAGAATTTTCTAAAAAAATTGTAATAACTTTCAGTTTGATCTAGCGAAATTTCAGCATATTTTTCTGATAAATATGATATTTTTACTAAAATATCTGTTATTCCATTTTGCAAAACATCAGAAATTTTACTGCGGTTTTACTGATTCGGTGAATTTCAAAATATTTTTGAACATATTTTTGCAGATTATTTTTTATATACATATACAGAAATAGTTTGCAATCAAAACGATGTTTAAACATATCTTTAGCAGATTATTTTGTAATTTTACAGATATAGTTTGCTGTCATCCTCATTTTAAGAAAACTTTCTTAAGTTAATATTACAGAAACATTTTATTTTTTTTTAAACAAAACAAAAAAACTAAAAAAGTTTTCATAACAACAAATTTTCTAACAACAAAAATTTTCTAGAAAATTTCTTAGCAGGTTTCTCTACTGTTTTGACAGATTTCTCTGCTGATTTCACCTAGTTTATCATGAAAGTCAGCAGATTCCTCATATTGTTAAAAATGGATTTATTTTCAGCAGATTTTTCTGCTGATTGGATTTATTTTCGGTTTTTAAATCATCTTGTGGTTTTTTGGCGGTCTTAAATGAAGGGATTTACTAAACCCTTTGGGATATCATATTTTTTAGTTGGTTTGAAGTGATTGCTATCATTTAACGACAGCACACACACACACACACTGAGGGCCGTTGTGGCATAACGGACCAAGCAAGATCGTCTTAAAATTTATTATCAATTTGAGAGTGTTACCAACGGAATGTTAGACTTATATATTCATATACAATAAAGTAGAGGAGTAGAGGGCATAAAAAACATTTGGCTAAAATTCAATGTTGAGGTAGCAACGATTCATTCGTTAGTAATGATTAATTTGATTTTTTTTTTTAAATTTGTTTGTTTTTTGTCTTGTCATTTATAAAATATTATTAAATATTTGTTAGAGCAAAAAGTAAGCTGAACAAGCATTAAATTTATGATTTAACATTTTTTTTTAAATGTTTGATGTTTATTTTTGAAAGAAAATTTACTAAAGGAAATATGTAAGATCGTTCAAATCGATGGTGGAAATTTCCAAACGACCACTCAATAAAAGTATGATTAAAAATTGGACCAACTTATGCCAAAACTGTTTAAAACACTCAAGCACCCCTTAAAGTATGCTTTTAAAATGTTTTAAAAAATATCCACTAACACAGGGTGAATCGTATATGTGTTAAACCTAGTTGTGTTATGAATTTAATACATACCCGAGTAAAAATGTTTACATATATTTTTATATGTCACATCTTATCCGAGATTTGAAAGATCAGTACAGATCCGAAAAATGGATCGGTACGATTAGATCAGTTTTAATCGGTCGGATACAAGGTCATCCGAAAAATGGGTTATTAAAACTGATCTAATCGTAGCGATCCATTTTTCGGATCAGTACTGATCCTTCACATTTTTACTTGGGTACACTTAATATTTTTTATTTAAAATTATGTATAAATTAATTTCATATTTTCTCTCAGTGTACATTAACATTTTAGCGACTCATTAATCTGTGCGGAATATCACATCATAAAAAAATAAATAATTAAATTAAATTTGAGTCATATTTATTTGAACGTTATCTCTTGATTTCATATACATATTGGCACTTTGATTTAAATTAATTACCACTTCAATGAACTCTCTGTATTCAATACAGAAGAAGTGATAATAATAAATTTTTTATTTAACTGAAATCAAGTAATATTGCAATGCAGGGATTGAACACCGTTTACAAAAAAAAACATTTTCCAATTCCAAAATAATTTATTCACATAAAAAATGTGAAAATTAAAATTTCCTAATGTTTTTGGTGTTCTAGATTTAGCTTTCGAATGCACTTTTATCCTTATATTTTAATATTTTTCAAGAAATAGAATTGTAGTGTTGGAAACTGTCAAAATTAATTCTGTAGAAACTATAAATATTCACATATATGAAAAACAATTTCAAGACAATTAACAAGACAAACCGACATTTAAAATCCTACTGATAATAACACTAACTGGAGTGTTTGAAACCGGTATGGGAATACCAGAAATGTCTATAATTTTTAGAAATTAAAAGTTTCTTCTGCATTTTCTCAACTTAAATGCTTATTTTAAATTTTACTTATTTGATTTTAACCTCGAATTAAAACGTGAACAGCAAAACGCCAAACTCGATTTCACGTGATTCCAAAAATTTCACGTGAGTTGAAAAGTTGTGAGAGACAGAACAAATGTCCAAATGTTTTTAAAATAATTCTGATTTATTTTTATTAAAAAATACAATTTTTTTGATTCGACCTTTCAAAGGTTTATTCTAGCTCGAGGTAAATTTTTCCTTACTAAGTAAAACTATGATATTCTCATAGAATAATTTTCAAGAATCTAACAAATTCCGAAACATTTGTGGGCTAAGTCTTGCAAAAATTACCAACATAAAGAAATTTAAAGCAAAAAAATAATTTTCTTGAAAATTATTCTATGAGAATATCATAGTTTTAATTAGTAAAGGAAAAATTACCTCGAGCTAAAATGAACCTACTCAAAGCACAATATTTTAAAGGTCAAATAAAACAATTTTTCTTTTCTAATAAGAATTAATTAGAATTTGAACAAAATGGTTACACTCGCAATAGGCCAAAAATATGAGCTTTACAACAAAAACTAGCATATAACACTATCCATTGGGTAATCATATGTAAGTCCGTTTTAATAGTTTATTGTTGGTTGTTTGAATGCCGTGATCAAATTAAGAGAATGTACAATTTTTTCTTCTACTTCTCAATTAGGGTGGAGTTGAATTTATATTAATATTTTTGTTAAAACATTAGCGATTTGTCATTAAAATTCCCTATGCTATGTAGTATATGGTTTTTTTAATTGCTAAATTGTCTTGACAATGGAATCTGACAAATTCCGAAACACTTGTCTGGTAGGTCTTGAAAAAATTACCAATATAAATAAATTTAAAAACTGAATAATAACACTGTGCTAGTCGCAAAAATTAACAAACTGGGCACCCTGCTGGTAAAGCTAATTTGGGTACACTGAATTCAATGGTGCTAGCCGTAGTTCGAAGTTAGCGCTCGTATTGGCGATATTCGCGATTTAAAATTGTAAAGCCTAGGTACTACCAAAAATAGAAATTTAGAAAATCCATTGTTTTTTTCGCTAAAAAAAATTTTAGCGCGAAAATTTTTTTTTTTGCCGCGAAAACCAAAAAAAAAAAATCAGCGAAAACCAAAAAAAACAAATCCGCAAAAAAATATTTTTTCGAAAAATTTTGTGTCTGTAATTTATCGTATCTACTCATTTTCATAAATTAATAGCAAAATAAAAAAAATTTGGGAAAAAAATTCGCAAAAAAAAATCGCCAAAAAAATTTCCGCGAATACATTTTTTCTGTATATTCAATAGAGTTTAGATGATAAAAATTCAGCAATTGTCTAAATAATATAAAAAAAAAATATTTTTTGTTACTTTAACAAAAAAAAAAAATCGCTAATATCTCTAATACATACGCTAACATTGAAAAAAACTGATATTACAATGAAATTTAGTGTAGACGAACTTGAATCATTGAACCAATTTTTTCACGAAAACAAAGATTTTTCGCGAAGAAAAAATGTTTTCGCGAAAAAAATTCACGGTATTATGGTTTGTTATATTAGTTTAACAGACTTGAATGGTTTTAAATTTAAAAATTATCGCAAAAGTTTAAAAATATCGTTTTTATTGTACTTGAGCATCAAAATTTTAAATTGCGAATATCGCGAATACGAGCGCTAACTTCGAAATTTGAAACTTAAGCTTCATTTGGCCTAAGGACAAAGCCAATTGAAATTGGAAACAATCGGTCCATGTTTAGACCTAGCCCCCATACAAAGGTCCGCTTTATTTTGGCAAAAATGACCCTAATAACTAGAGTTTGCAAATAATCGAGATATTTCATAATAGCGATTACGATTAAAAAAATTGCCGTTAATCGCGATTACGATTAATCGAATTTTTTAAATAATTTGAGTTGCAATAGTTTTAAAAAAAATCTTTTGAAATTTACATTTTAGAAAGTACGAAAATACAAAAAATATTATTTTTAAGAAATAAAATAAAAAACATTCGAACTTTCCTAGTAAAAATTATTCGGGATTTTGGAACCACAGTCTCTTTTTTAGTACATCATTGCGCATAGGAAGAACTCTCGAGCGCCCTTGAGCATTTTTTGATCAGACATTTTTTTAAAACTTATAATTAAAATTTAAGTTCATGTACTGTTAAATAGTCCATTATTTTCCTTAAATGGAGTTCCCAAATACATGGAAGAAATTCTTACCGCCAAAGAAATTTTCCCTAAATATATGAAAAAAATCTTTATTTTTAAGACATATTAATCTTCTTTAGTTTTAGGACGTAATTTTCTACCAATTAGTTCAATTTCTTAGATTTGAGGAAGTTTTTTCCACTATTTTAGTAAAATTTTAATAACTCGGGCAATTTTTTTTTTTAACTTAAAATGTCGATATCTCGAAAACTAAGCCAGATAGAGCAAAATGGAGTCCATTTTTGGTTCTTTGAATCTCCATAGTATCGCCGGTCCTCTTCACATGTGTGGACCCCAATGGGTCCTTACTTTGGATTTAAAAAAGTTGGCATTCCCGAAAATTTTATAAAAAAATTAAAATACTCATTAGACTGCCCAGAAAAAAAGCGAAGTTTTTATTTTCTTGGGGGATACCTGCAAATTTTGTTCCTTTTTGTGCAAAAAAATTTCGGTTTTTTTTTGGGATTTTTAAAATAATATCTAGAGGTCGCGATCTCGCGTTTTATAACGATTTATTTTTTTTGAGTTTTTTATTATTTTAAATTGTTAAATATGATTAATATGATCAAATATTAATAATTTCAGACAAAAAAAAAATTAAATTAAAAATTAAATATCGCTCATTCCATGAGATGTCTCCCAGCATCTAATCAAATGTTCCTTAATTTATTTGAAATTTTGCACACATGAACACTATGAAGCCATTAAAATAAATCAGTTGTTAGTTCCGAGAAAATCCGTGAATTCGCGAATATATTCGCGTTCGCGAATTCGTGGATTTTCGCGAAACTAAAAACGAATTTATTTTAATTGCTCCATAGTGTACCTGTGTGCGAAATTTCAAATAAATTAAAGAACATTTGATTAGATGCTGGGAGACATCTCATGGAATGAGCGATATTTAATTTTTAATTTAATTTTTTTTTTGTCTGAAATTATTAATATTTTATCATATTAATCATATTTAACAATTTAAAATAATAAAAAACTCAAAAAAAATAAATCGTTATAAAACGCGAGATCGCGACCTCTAGATATTATTTTAAAAATCCCAAAAAAAAACCGAAATTTTTTTGCACTAAAAGGAACAAAATTCGCCGGTATCCCCCAAGAAAATAACAACTTGGTTTTTTTCTGGGCAGTCTAATACTCATCTCGATAAATAATGCCAACACAACACAAGTTTTTTAAATTCTCAAGACCCCAGTGGTCCCCTAAATTCACGTATCTCAAAAACTAAGCAAGGTAGAGCGAAACGGACAAAAATTTTGGATCAAAAAATATGAAGATTCTTAAGGAACCCAACTGGGTCGGGGCCCATCGGGGTCTGAACTAAATTGAAATAAATTTTTTCCCATTTTTTAGTTCAAATTGTCATAATTTTACAATTTTTTTTTCCTTATTTTTAAAAAATAAAAAATATGAACTTAAAAGAAGGAAAACATGGCAATGGAGCTAAATAATTATCAATATTCCTTGAATTTAGTTCGTTTTCCCATTTTTTAGTTAATTTTTTTTTTCTGTGTGTAGGAGTCCAGTTTCCTACTATAAATTGGGTAAATTTCAACAAATTTTGATTAGAGTGTACTTAAATTTTTTTGACATTTTCAACATCAAAAAGGTTTTTGAAGAAAAATACTAGATTTTCTTACGTCTTTATTGCGCTTAAATAACCTCTACAAAGAGTGATTCAATCAGCACTGAATAGATACATGATTTTACTGCGTCTTAATAGCTCATCATCTGTGCTGTGATTCCTTTTCAAAAGCTGCTTCCAGTTCAAAATTTCTGTGGGGTCGTGTCGGAATACATGCCGATGGCCAGTAAAGGAGACAATTGCGAGGAAATTTATTAAAAATTTTACAAGGCATCATTAATCGGAAACCTGCGGTCAAAGTATGAAAAATTATGTTTTTTTTTTTAAATTTCAAGTCCAAATTTTTCGACCAAATCCGACCAAAGCCTTTTAAGTATATTTTAAAAACAAACCTCTTTAAAACTTACTCATATCAGAGTTTAAATTTTCCTTTAAATGTGAATGACTTTTACGAGAAAAGGGAAGAAAATTGCAAACAAGTTAAATGAATCATGGGCCAACCCATCAAAATTTTTCATTCCAAGTAATCGGTACCAGAACGTATCGTATATCCTGCAATCGTTTCTACTTAACATTCCAGAATCAATGATTTTTGTTTGAAATTGTTCCTAAAGTAATCGTTTTTTAGAGTAATTTTGTTTTTTTGAAAAATAATTTTAAATAGAAACTTCAAAAAATTTTGGAACTGATTTAAATTCGTTACAAAAACAGTGTGTTTCTTAGAAAATTATTAATCGTAATCGCATGATTTTTTTGTCGATTACGATTACGATTAATTGGTGCGATTAATCGCGATTACGATTACGATTTTAATCGTTTTGCAAACTCTACTAATAACCGTATTATAATAGATATTATTTCGAAACTTGGCAGGTGAACATATTTTGTATTCACAAATCATCATTCCAAATTTTAAAGAAATCGGACCAGTTCTTCTTGTAGTCCCCATACAAACCACCCTCCCGATATTCCCATAAATCTCTCAAAAATCACTAATATTGGAAATATTTCATCAAATAGGTGTAAAACGTTTGGTTTGGTGGTGTAAAACGTTTGGTTTGGTGGTCTTATAAATTCTGAATATAATTGGACCATTTTTGAACTTACAAGGGAAGTCTCCCTGGTGTCACCCTCCGATCTTTATGAAATTTGGATATGTTGTTTAGAACGAAAATTAATTCGACACGTATTTTTTTATAGCGGCCCAAACTCATTTTTAGGGGGGGTCGATTTGTATGGGGGGAAATTGACCTTTTTCAGTTTTTTACGATTTACGCCTATTTAAACAAAATTAATATAGGCATGTGGGGTATCAGATTAAAGGTATTAAAAATACCTATCTCGTGGTGCTAACAGCAGGCCAAAGAAGTTAATATTTTTTGACTTATTAACAAAAATGTCCTAAAATTTTGATATTTTACTCAATATGACGAAAAGTTGTGCATGTTTGGACACGTTCTTAGCACACGTAGATAGGTTATCCAAAGACCTTTCATTTGGTATGTAACATGACTAGGTTTCGTTGCATAATATAGGAGATAAACGAAAAAAACTGAAAAATGGCCTTGTCTTCCCCCCTCCTTTTTACCCCCTAAATATGAATTTGGGCCGCTAAAAAAAAATACGTGTCCTTTTATTTTTTCTGATCTACAAAATAAAACCAATTCCATAAAGATCCGCGGGTGACACTAGGGAGACTTCCCTTGTTAGACCCATTTAAAAATTTCGCCAGATATTCAGCAAAATCGGTCTATTGTCAACAAAAATAAGCCAAATTTCACTCAAATTTTATTTGTGTATGTTTTCTATACTAATTAAAGATCTAACGAAATATAGATCTAATCGGTCCATGTTTGCACTTAGGACCCATTTTCTGGAAAACACTGGTGAAGGGTATCTTATGGTCGATCTTGACCGACTATAATTTTCTTACTTGTTTTTTGTTTCGAATATTGAAAAAAAGTTCGAAATTGTTGTACAGTGTTATTATATATAAATTATAATTAGTTGAAAGCTGTATAAGAAGCGTATACTTAATTTTGTAATTACGTTATAATAACAATCATACGCAACGGTGAATAGTTGTTTAGTTTTAATAATTCGGCCATTCCGTAAGTACTGGACCGATTGCAGCGAAATTCAATCCGGTTATAGCTAACGTAATTTGGAGTATAAGTTTATACGCTGGACTACACATGTCCAATAAAGTCACTACTTGGGACCCCTAAATTTCTTTTTGTAATTTTAAATTTCTTTTTGTAATTTTACCAATTCAAAAATTTAAATTAGAAATGGTGTATTCCTCAAACCAGTAACATATGGCAATAACAATTGTGAGACCCAAACAAAAAACTACAAAAAATAAAACAACAAAAATCATAAAGCTTTTTTAAGGTTTTTTTTGCGACATTAACCATAATAGTAAAACGTCAATACTAGAAGCTTATCAGTCTAAGAGAAGTGTAGTGATAACTTTGGAAACAAGTAAATAAACAAATAAAAGCTCTTTTGAAGTAAAAATTTTATAACAAAATTTTTGGTAGGCAAAAACCAACAATAAATTCGATAAAATTATATTAAATCATACAAAAATTGACATAGATTTTAATGCGTCTAGTTTACCAAGTTCAAAGATTATAATAAAATTAAAATAATTTTGTTAAAAAAAAAAATATTAACAAAAAATTATGCATGCAAAAATGTTAAGTTTTATACTAAAACCTTATAGACTTTTTAAAAATATCAAAAACTATAATGCATTTTTTGCAAAAATAGTTTTTGATAAACCGTGTTAATGGAAAGACTTAATATAAAAATTGTTTTAGTAAAACTTAACACAAATGTTAAAGAAAATTGTAAAGATCTATAAAAAAGGTTGAAAAGCTATAGAAAAAAACAATTAAAATTAATAAAAATATTTTTTTTTTTCCAATTTCTTTATTACCTCCAGATTCCTGTGTAGCTGGTAATAAGTCTCCCAGAACCTCTAGCATTTACTCAAAACCATTGCCATTTCAACAAAAATTATCACCAGCTGAACAACAATATGAATCATATGTTAAGGCTACGGTGGCCGCCAATGCCAAATCACCCGTGGAAGAAGTATTACCATTACAACCACCGCCGCCACCTCCCCGAAGGCATACCTTAACTGCTAAATTATCTTTATCTAGTCCGATTACTACAACAACTGATAGTGCTCAATCACCTGCATCAGATAAAGCTACCCAGGGCTCCTTAGTTTCTCCAGGCGGTGTAGTAAATGAGGGTCCAACTGCTGCTGATGCCCAGACTCTATTTAATATACGTCAACAGATGGCTTTAAGTTTGAAACGAATGAAAGATTTAGAGGAACAAGTTAAGGCTATACCAGAATTAGAGGTAAGTTTAAAAGGAATTTTGTATTTTTGTTAAAAAAAAGCTTTTAAGCCAATAAAAAGATTTTGACTACAATTGTTGCTAGGGACAAAATATTCGTAATTAAAAAGGCACTCACAGAAACCACTAACTGGATCGCCGTGATTCTTGTAAAAGCTTTTACGTTTAGGAAAATTGCACAATGATAGGAGACTCTTTATTTAAATACAGTTCAACCTATTTTTTTTATTGTTTTTTTTTTCTTGTAAGTAGGTACAGATAGAGCTCGGGCTCTAATTATATTTGTTATAAGGGTTTAAGTTAAAATAATGCAGAACAAAAATTTAATTTCTAAAAATTATAGACAATTCTGATACTCCCATACCGGTTTTAAGCACTCCAGTTACTGTTATCATCAGTAGGATTTTAAATGTTGGTTTATCTTGTAAATGGAAATTGTTTTTTATAAATGTGAATATTTTTAGTTTCTACAGAATAAATTTTAAAAGTTTCCAACACTACAATTCTATTTCCAGCAATTTAAATTTTTTTTTTACAAATTTTAGATCATTTCAAGCAGATTTGTAAATAAAGATTTTGTTGTTTTTTTCAGTATTAAATTTGACACTTTATCGCGGGCTCAGAACCGAAACGCTTCCATTTTCAATTTCGCGGTTTTTCAGTTTTAATTTGAGGTCTTTCTTCATAAAATGCAAAATAGTCGTCCTTTTTTTACTTTATTATAAAAAAAAAATAGTTTAAAAATTTTTTAGGATAACAATAAAAGCTCTCTGTTAAAAAAAAATTATGTTTTTTCGACATTTTTTAAATTAATTTTTTGAAATAAAAAAATCTGAACTCTTTATTTTTAACAAATTTTGAGGTCATAAGCTTTTCATAAAAATTAAAGAAAAAACAAGTAGAAAAGTTAAATTCGACTTTGCCGAATCTATGAATACCCTCCACAATGCATTTTTTAAAGGGTAGTACATTTTTTAACGTGGAAAACTTAACAATTTTGATTAGAAATATTTTATTTTGAGTAAAAAACTTTTTTTTGTCATTTTTTTTTTAAAAAAGAAAAATTACAAATTTTTTTTTTTGGGTGTAAAATTTTTTTCGAGTGTAATTTTTTTTTTACTGTAAAAATATTTCTTACACAAAATATTGTCATTTTTGTAAAAAAAAAATAAAATTTTTTGGGTAAATTTTTTTTTGAGTGTAAAATTTTTTTTAAGTGTAAAATTTTTTTTGAGTGTAAAATTTTTTTCGAGTGTAATTTTTAAGTTACCAATGCTTTTAAAACTAAACAAGTTTAAAAAGCATTGCTTTAAAATTAAACAAGTTTGAAAAGCATTGTTTAGTTACCACCAATGCTTTTAAAACTTGTTAAAACACGTGGCATTTTAGATGAAACTAATCTGAAATTCAAGGTTTTGCTTATAACTTTTAAACCACTGGACCGATTGAGCTGAAATTTAAAACCAAATAGACCCGGGGAACGGCAAAGATACGTGCCAAGCTTCAGTAGTCTTATTATTGTCTTTCGAAAGTTATCGTGTTTTTTATCTCGTAAATTCGCGAAATACCCTTGCCGAAATTTACTTTTTTGCTCATAACTTTTGAACCACTGGACCGATTTGGCTGGAATGCAATACCAACCTGACCAGGTAAATGACAAACATATATGCCAAACTTCAGTAGCCTCTGTAAAGTCTTTCAAAAGTTAGCGTGTTTTCTACGGACGGACAGACAGACAGACAGACGGACGGACGGACGGACGGACATCGCTATATCGACTTAAAATCGATCGAGGATCATAAATATATATACTTTATGGGGTCCTAGACCAATATTTCGAGGTGTTACAAACGGAATGACAAACTTATATATACCCTCTATCACTAGAGTGGAGGGTATAAAAACATCAGTATATTTATTTTGCAAATAAATAAAAAGCTTTCTGACTCTTTCCTACATTCAAAATAAGGTTGAATTTAAAAAGCTTAAGAAAGCTATAATTAACAAGTTTATATGTAAAAAATAAAATATATTAAAGTTATTCAAGCTCAAGCTTGATCAATCGCCTAAAGATTTCTGAGCTTTTTTTGAACTCATAATTAATTTTAAGCTTAAGAGCTTTCATGACAAATTAAGGTATTCTCTAACTGAGAGAGTTTTTTCAAACTTTACTACGATTTCCACAGAGTGCTATAGAGATGGCGCGTAAGTGACTTTTGACTCACACAGACTCACTTTCACGACAGGAATTTGTCAATTACGCATACTTACTCACGGGAATATTTTATTTTCTCACATTCACTTACAATCACGTGAGTAAATTCAATACAGCTCATGTGCATTCACACAAGCTTTACTCACACAAGCTTCACTCACACTCACGTTGACTCACACTCACGAAACTCTTATTTATAAAACAACTGACAAAATTAAAATTTCAAAAAATTAACAAAAATTTTTACAAAAATTTATGTTTACCCAAATTTTAATAATTTTTTTTTTGCTTTTTTTCGGTACAAAATTTAAAGTTTATGGGGCTATTCTAAAAATTTTATTATTATAATAAGTGCTATTATTAGCAACCCAGAATTTTATTATAGATACCAAAAATTTCAACTCTAAAAAAAGCTTTATCAACTTTTTGTTGTTCTAAAACAATTTAATTTGAAATTTGAATTTAGACAACAAAATTTTATAAGCACAATAGCTGTATGGGTAGGTGGGTGGTTTTGATATTTTGTTATTTTTGGAGGCATGGGTTCAAATCCCACCCATTTCTAACAAATATTTTTTTTTTGTCAATTTTTATTTTTTTTTATTACAAATATTATAATGCAGTTTTTTTTAATTTTTAAATTTCGCAATTTTTAAAAGATGCAAAAAAAATTGATTTTTGCATCTTTTTTTTCTGAAATTATTATTATTGTATGGTTTTAATTGGCTATTTCTCTCGCAAAAAAAAACATTATAATTGTCTTTAGAGGAAAAAATATAATATTTTTTTTTAACTACACTTTTTTGCATGCAAAAAAAATTGCAATAATTTTTGTAATAATATGTTTCTTATTTTTGACTACAATAATGCGTATTTTGACAAATTGCGAAAAAATACGGAATTTTGACGAAAACAAAATGTTGGTTTCTTGTTATAAATGAAAAAAATATTGTTATAGATGACAAAACTTGTTATAGACTGAAAAGTACATAACAATATTTTGTCATCTATAACAATATTTTTTTTTCATTTATAACAAGAAACCAACATTTTGTTTTCGTCAAAATTCCGTATTTTTTTCGCAATTTGTCAAAATACGGATTATTGTAGTCAAAAATAAGAAACATATTATTACAAAAATTATTGCAATTTTTTTTGCATGCAAAAAAGTGTAGTTAAAAAAAAAAAAATATTATTTTTTTTCCTCTAAAGACAATTATAATGTTTTTTTTTGCGAGAGAAATAGCCAATTAAAACCATACAATAATAATAATTTCAGAAAAAAAGATGCAAAAATCATTTTTTTTGCATCTTTTAAAAATTGCGAAATTTAAAAATTAAAAAAAACTGCATTATAATGTTTGTAATAAAAAAAATAAAAATTGGCAAAAAAAAAAATATTTGTTAGAAATGGGTGGGATTTGAACCCATGCCTCCAAAAATAACAAAATATCAAAACCACCCACCTACCCATACAGCTATTGTGCTTATAAAATTTTGTTGTCTAAATTCAAATTTCAAATTAAATTGTTTTAGAACAACAAAAAGTTGATAAAGCTTTTTTTAGAGTTGAAATTTTTTGGTATCTATAATAAAATTCTGGGTTGCTAATAATAGCACTTATTATAATAATAAAATTTTAGAATAGCCCCATTAGTCAAATTTTAAAACTTGTGTTTGCTTTTTTTGGACGAAAGAAAATATAAAGGGAAAATAAATTACACAAGCTCTAACAAAAAATCGACTAACGCAAGCACTCCCATTCACGACCACGACACTTAAATTGAGTTTAAATCAGACGCACGCGTGATCACTCGTAAATCACGCACTAATCTGCTTATATGTATGTCTATCTCTAGTTTGCTCTAAAATATATTAAAAAATTCTTATTAATTCTTATTAAAAAATAAAAATTGTTTTATTCGAACTTTAAAATATTATATTTTGAGTAGTATAGGGTTTTTATTTTTGCTAAATAATCTTGACAATGGGATCTGACAAATCCCGAAACACGTATCGATTAAGTCTTGCAAAAGATGACCAACATAAATAAATTTAAAACAGAAAAATAATTTTCTTGAAAATTATTCCATGAGAATATCATAGTTTTAATTAGTAAAAAAAATAATGACCTCGAGCTAAAATAAAATTATTCAAAATGTATATAAAAAAAATATAAAAATTAGTATTCATTTAATATGATCTCCAAAAGCTTCATAAAACGCAAAAATATATTAGATAATATGTGTGCTTTAAAAAAGTTTTTTTTAAAAGACTTATTTTAAAAGCTTTTTTTGTTGAAAAAGGATTTAAGCCGTCATGCATTCTTATGAAAGCCTCAGAATGCTAAGCAACTTAAAACTGATATTTGAAAGCTTTCGATGATTGAATTATTTTTTGCAAGAGTCATATTTAAGAGCACTCGATGTGAAGTTTAAAGTTAAAAAACAGATATTTTTACAAATATAACAAATATTTTTACAAACATAACAGATATTTTTACAAAGCTTTAGTCAAATTACACTGCGGAACACTAAACAATAAACAAGAGTGACGACCATCATTTCATATATTTCGGACATGCTGATTTGAATGGCGTACTCCGTTTTTCGATGTATGGTATAGATTTCTTGCAAAATGTCGTAAAAGATTTGCTGAATTCGATCCAGTTTTTTAACAAAAAAATTTTGCAAAGTAAAGTAGTTATAGATTTTATGGCATAGAAAACAAAGATATGACTTGTAGCAATATTTCTTATGCAAATTTGGTTTAAAGCTTTTGATCTTAAGCCCATAAATTCGCGAATTTCTTCATTTTTTAAGGTTTTCGCGAAATTAACAGCCAAATTGGAGTTTGATATAAAACTTGCTTTTAGTGAATCAAAAAGGCATCCCTAACAATACGAAAAGTGGACAAAAAACAGCTATGTTATATGGACCATCATGATGAAAATGGCGAAAAACCGTTTTTTTTTATATGGCAGCATCACTTTACAAGATGATTTAAGGCTCCATCTTTTAGTATATAATGTGGGAACCTTAAACAGCTAACTGACCAAAAATTTGTCCAAAAAAGTTTCCATTTGCAAAAGTTATCTTAACAAAAACTACTATTTCAGTGTTTGCCATACAATAATTAATAATTTTGTTAAGATAACTTTTGCGACTAAAAAGTTTTTTGGACAAATTTTGGGCCAGTTCATTGTTTAAGGATCCCACATTATATACTAAAAGATGAAGCCTCAAATCATCTCCTAAAGTGATGCTGCCATATAAAAAAAACGGTTTTCCGCGATTTTCATCATGATGGTCCATATAAC
The DNA here is from genome assembly GCA_963921195.1 of Pegoplata infirma. Taxonomy (NCBI): domain Eukaryota; kingdom Metazoa; phylum Arthropoda; class Insecta; order Diptera; family Anthomyiidae; genus Pegoplata; species Pegoplata infirma. Next base: position 230,460,533 of record OY992538.1, on the reverse strand, counting down.
ATAGATGTTTTTTGTCCACTATTTGTAGTGTCATGGATGCCTTTATGATCCACGAAATGCAAGTTTTTTATCAGAGACCAATTTAGCGGTTAATTTCGCGAAAACTTAAAAAAAATAAGAAATCCGCGAATTTAAGGGCTTAAGATGAAAAGCTTTAAACCAAATTTACATAAGAAATATTGCTACAAGTTATATCTTTGTTTTCCATGCCATAAAGCCTTCTAAAAATAGTTTTTGATTTGTGTAGACTTTAATCTTGAAAGCTTTGAAAACGTTACATAAAAGCCACAAAAAGCTTAAAATCACATGGCTTTTAGTGGTATAATTAAAGTTTCTGCAAAATATATTTTAATGATTATGTATTTTATTTACGATCTCAACAAATTTGTAAAGCTTTGTAACAACTTGAAAAAGCTTTAAATTTTTCGCAAGTTAAAAAAGCTTTTATTTTTTTTTAATAGAAAAGTCAAATATTAAAGCTAATCAAAAATAAGTAAAAGAAAGTCCAATCTTAGTTAAAAGCTTTCTTTTATAGAAAATGCATTGATTTTGAGTTAAATGTTTGAACCTTTCTAATAACTTCTTTTGTCATTTTATTTTCAGAACGAGCTATCCCAATTACGTGAAGAAAAACAACGTCTGCAACAAACTGTTAAACATCGAGAAGAAGAATTACAGAAAGCTAAAGAGGCCACAAGGTTCTCTTCTTCCCCTAGTCCAGTAGCCAGTCCCAAAATAACATCACCCGTACAATTCCAACCACAAAGAGTTAGTCCCATATCTCTGGAGAGTATGGGTGCTAGATTAAGAACTTCATCAACTTCCTCAGATAAATTAACGAAATCGACCACAGTTCTCAAGAGAGATGTAGGTACAATGTGCAGTAAACAAACTACCCGAGATATAGCCGTAGGAAGTCCCATACCTGCGTCAAAAAACACACACAGAGATGTGGCCTGTAATGCTGCCTTAACAAAAACTATTAATGATTCGTTATACACAAAAGTGGAGCTGGAGGAGCGTATTAAAATTTCCATACGTCAACATGAAGAACAACGGAAATTAGAACGTTTGAAAGCTCTAATAACAGTAGGTACCCAAATGTATATGACCAAAAAGGATACCAAAGATACGGGTGCTCAAACTAAACCTGATAAGGTTATACAAAAGTATAGTGTTGGTGTAACTGCCCAGCCGGCTACACGTGAAAGTTATACTAATTGTAAACCAGATGTAAGATCTGTCGGTAGTTCAAATGATCGCGTGACTGATGTTTTATGTGAGAAATGTTTAGTAACGAAACGTACAGTAGCTTGTGGTACAGAAGAAACTCCTGAGTCAACAGCTAAAGCAGTCTCTCTTAAACTTTTGGATATGCCAGCTCGTAGTAACACTTTTAGTTTGGGCGATAATGAAAAATTAAATATTAAGAAAAAAACTATTGGAACACAATATATACCCACTGTAGTGCACTCAGCGGGTTGTCAAACATCTTTAGCTGTGGTCCATACAGTGGGAGTACAGTTTTCACCAGATGTACAAAATACTAGTACACAAGCTGAAGTCTTTACAATGGCGAGACAAACAGATACTAAGGATTTGATAAGATTATGTACCTCTCAAACAAATACCGAAGAGATTTCACCTCCTTCGCCCATAAAAGAAGAAAAACCTGAACCAATTAAACCGGTAGTCTTTACAAAAGCTTGTAATACTGATATTAAGCATTTTAAAGATTATGGTGTCAATACTTTAGCACCAGCAAGTACCAGCTCCACTTCTTGTAATACTGAGGAAATACATAAACGTGATATAGCCTGTGGTGATATTGTTAAGCCCCATATATCGATAGCTTGTGCCGATAACTACTGTGATTCTTGTAAAGATGCCATTAAAAATTTAGCTAAGGATTTCTCGAAAGTATTGGCCAGTCCGGTACCCACAAGAGCGGTGGAATCTAAAATACCCAGACCGAAAAATCTACCCAGCCCCATACCAGTAAGACGACAATTTTCTCGACAAAATACTTATACAATAACACCATCCCCAACACCTAGTCCCGTGGCAGAAAAGAAAAATATGGCAAGGTTAGTAAAGACAAGAAAACAAATATTCACCACTGTTAGTAAAGACAACAATCACAAAATGGTGAATATTTGTTAGTAGCACAATTACACACTGACCTAGTATACGTTAAAACAAAACAACATTAGCAGCAGGGTTACTAAAAAGCACGATTCTAAATTACACAATACATTTTACAAAGTTCCAAAATATCCAAAAAGCTTTTTTAAACAAAATATTAAAAATTACACTACTAAACGTCGAAAATGCGACTGGGACGCCATCTTATATAATTAATAAGAAAAGTTCTGCTGGTAAAAAATCCTCAAAAATTCGGAAATTTTGGGTACTTTATTTGAAAAATATTTAAAAAAATTCCAAAACCGCGATTTTGGTCCACAGATGGTGATTTTTAAACATTAATATTATTTTTTTATCCAAATTGGGCTCAAAAAATGGAAAATGGTAAGTGTGTTATTTAAAAAATATAAAAACACGATCTTGGTCCAAAAATGCTGATCAGAAAATCGCAGATCAGCATTATTGGACCAAAATTGCGTTTTTATATTTTTTAAATAACACACTTAACATTATGAACTTTTACGACCAATTTGGATAAAAAATAATTTTTATGTTTAAAAATCCGCATCTGTGGACCAAAATCGCGGTTTTGGATTTTTTAAAAATATTTTTCCAATAAATTACCCAAAATTTTAGAATTTTTGAGCCGGATTTCAGACATGAATTTTAGTTGAAATACGTAATTTTTTTCAACTTTTACCGCTGGTTGCCGACTGAAGACGACCTTGCAAAATTTTTTCATAAATTTTCCCACATTCAGCTCTAAAGTGGCCATCGTTTTGCAGGTATTACGACATGAAATTCGAAAATTTAAGTTTGACCGGGCGCCCTAATAGAGCGGCCCTATTATACATTACTCTTTAAGATGCAGAACTCATTTGGTCAGTCACCTTAACCCTTTGGGCACCAATTACCTTTCAATGATGTCTTATCAAAAAAAAAGTTTTTGAGGGAAAAGAAGTTAATAAAAGACAATTGGTGCTCGTACTGTTAAGGCGACGGATCAAATGAGTTAGCAATATTTGAGCATAACCCTTGACTTAGTTTTAATTCGTCAGCACATCGGGTTTATCCGCTATGAGTTGTTAAATATGTCCGAAAAAGCAATTTTTTTATTTTTCAAATATCTTAAAAACCTGATGTAATGGAAAATTTTGCAGACCGGATTTGTGACCAAGAGAATAATAGTAATCATGTGTATAAGGTGGCGTTCAATTGGCATGAAGTTTTTTTTCACATGATTTGTAGCGGAAAAATCGTTTTTCGTCAATGATAACTTACATTGAGAGACAATTGGTGCCTTCAGTGTTAAGGCGACTGACCAAATGAACTCAGCATCCTAATAGAAATGTTTAAGCTTAACCCTCGACTGGTCTCTAAGTCACTATCACATCGGATACATCCGCTATGAGTTTTCAAAAATGCCCAAAACTGCAATTTTTTTGAACTTTGACCACAATTGGTGCCTTTAGGGTTAAGGCGACTGTCCAAATGAGTTCAGCATGTTTAAGCTTAACCCTCGACTTGTTTTTAAGTTACTATCACATCGGATTCCTCCGATGTGATAGTAACTTAAAATGCCCGAAACGGCGATTTTTTTGAACTTTTGACCTCAATTTATTTTCGCGAATTATGCTCTTTTTATTTAAAAATAAAAAGTTTTAAAATTTATTAAAATTTTTTGAACATTTTCACTAGGAGCTTTTGTTTTAGTGTAAGCTTTTGCTTACATTAAAAATTTTTGAATTTCTTAAATTTCTTTTTAAGTTTTCCTTAAGAGCTTTTGCTTCAATTGGAGCTTTTGCAGTTAATGATAAATAGTAATTATGATTTTGGAGAACATTTTGTGTGTGTGTTTTTTTTTAATATAAAACAACGATTTTTTTTTAAATTTCGTTATTTTATTTTTGAGTTTATTAAACTTGTATAAAAATTTTCCTAAAAAGCTTTTGTTTTAATTAGAGTTTTTGCTATAAAAAAATATTGAAGTTGTGATGCGAACTTTAGCAATTTATTTAAAATTTTATTTAAAAATATAAAATTTTATAATTTTTTAATATTTTTAAATAAAAGAGCTAAAGAGCTTTTTCTTTAAAAAAAAGCTTTTGCTATTATTAAAACTATAAAGAGGGGAATAAAAAAAATTGGATAATTTTTCACATATTTTGTTATTGTAAATTTCTTCTTAGTGGTAACCCTGTTCAAATCGCATGCGCATTATTCAACCCACCTCTAGTAAACAGCATATACCCACAAAAACACAATAGCAATGACCTTCGCAGTAAATATTTAGTTAAGTTTTGCAAGTTTGGTAGTAGCTTTTTGGGTTAATTTGCTAAAAAAAATATAATAATTTGTGCCAAAATAATTTCTTAAATTCTTTTTTCATCAATTTTAAACCATAAAGTTTTGCTTGTTTTTGCTAGAAAAACTCAATGTTTTGGAGTTTAGGCAGTTATACTTGCTATCCTTTGATAGTAAGTGGCTGCTCAGCTTTGTTGCTAACGTAAATAACGGAATTACTGTTTTAGAAAAAATAAAAAATAATATTGTTTTTAATTCATTTGCAGTTCCTTACAAGAAAAATCTTCATCGTTGGAATCATCTGGAGAATCTCAAAGTTTTATTACTGAACCAGTAAGTTTAAGTGCTATAACTAGCCAAAATTTAGCAGAAAATACCGATGAAAAGTCTTCTTCAACTTCGTCACCATCAAAATCCCCGGAGGGTTCACCACAACGTAAATCATTGTATGACCTCAGTAAATTGGGAGATAATGAGCTCATTGTCAGAGAAGAAACACGCGTTAGCATTAGTTGGTCTAGAGATAATTCACCTGCACCAGTAGCTGCCAGTGCTAATTTAGTCAAATCCACTACTGAAGAGGCAAAGGTTATAGACACAGATGAACAACCTTCCTGTTCCAAGGAAATATCACAAGGAGCACGCAAGAAAATCTTGCCCTTACCCCTGAAATCTAGTCACGATAGTCAAGTAAAGCCATCTAATATTAAGGAAACTACCCAGGAAGATGAAGAAAATCAACAAAAGCCACCTTCCAAGGCTTTGTTACAAAAAATAGCTATGAAAGAAACAGAGCCAAGGAAAAAGTAAGATTTTTTTTAAATATGTACATATTTTTAAAATATTTAATTTAAATTTTTTATTTTAGAATAACTCCTGCCCAGGATATGTTAACAGCTTTAAAGTCTATCAATAATTCTTTATTGAAGAAATTGGGTGCCAAACCCATTTCCTCTTTAAGTTTAAAGTCGGCAAAGCAAACCATACAACAAGAGTGGTTTCGCATATCCAGCTCTGAGAACGCCAACCCCCATGAGATCGAAGATTATCTAGATTGTTTTGAAGAGCTTTCTGTGCCATTATTAGAATATTGCGTTAATATGGTGGATTCCAATGTAAGTAAAGTTTAAGTTACAGTTAGGTCAAAGAGTTTATTGGGGTTTGAAAAAATATTGGGGATCGGTCATGCATTTACACAGTGAAGAGATATTGTTGTGGCAACCATCATTTAAACCATCATATTATGACTGAAAATTGTATTATAATTTGTTTATAGCAATCATAATATCTTTGTAGCAATTATATTATGATCTAAAAGTAAAATATTACAATAATTTGGGATCATAACATGATTGCGACATGGTTATACAGTTGCCACAAAATTATGATAAAATTTTCAATCATAACATCGTCCGACACCTAATAATTAACATGAACCGGATGATATAGTCTGAAAGTAGAGATCAAATGAAGTAAAACTGCATTTACAGTTTTTCATTTCGTAATCCTGTTTCCATTTAAAAGGACTTCAAATTTTTAAAGGATACATTTTGTAAAATATTTTTGAAATATTCGTACTTGTCCTAGGTTAACACTGGTGATGGCGAGTTAAAGAGGATGATTTTTCCTAATTTTTCCATTTTTTTTTATTTTGCCATGTCAGGATAAAGGAATGTGAATAAAGGAATGTGAATTTAGTAATTTGAAAACTTTATCATAATATTTTGTTGAAAATTTTTAATGATATTGAAGGATACATTTTTGAAAAGACGTAACTTACCTCCTTTTTTTCTGATATGTAACAAAATTAAAATAGGAAAATTAGGGGAGATCCTACTCTTTCATTTGCTATCACTAGTGGCATCATTGGGAGGGTGACCATTTTTTTCTGAACTCAAATCAGTACGCCCAAGTTTTCACGTTTTTTTATACCCTCCACTTACAAGGAAAGTCTCCCTAGTGTCACCCGCGGATCTTTATGGAATTGGTTTTTTTTGTAGATCAGAAAAAATAATGGGACACGTATTTTTTTTAGCGGCCCAAATTCATATTAAGGGGGTAAAAAGGAGGGGGGAAGACAAGGCCATTTTTCAGCATTTTTCATTTATCTCCTAAATTATGCAAAGAAACCTAGTCATGTTACATACCAAATGAAAGGTCTTTGGAAAACCTATCTAATTGTGCTAAGAACGTGTCCAAACATGCACAACTTTTCGTCATATTGAGTAAAATACCAAAATTTCAGGACATTTTTGTTAATAAGTCGAAAAATATTAACTTCTTTGGCCCGTTGTTAGCACCACGAGATATGTATTTTTAATACCACACATGCCTATATTAATTTTGTTAAAATAGGCGTAAATCGTAAAAAACTGAAAAAGATTAATTTCCCCCCATACAAATCGGACCCCCCTAAAAATGAGTTTGGGCCGCTAAAAAAAATACGTGTCGAATTAATTTTCGTTCTTAACAACATATCCAAATTTCATGAAGATCGGAGGGTGACACCAGGGAGACTTCTCTTGTTAGTGATAGAAAGTATACATAAGTTTGTCATCCCGTTTGTAGCTCATCGAAATATCGGTCTGGAACTCCATAAAGTATATATATATTATTGATCAGTGATCGATTTTAAGACATTCTAGCAATGTCCGTCTGTTTGTCCGTCTGTCTGTGGAAATGGTAATCACGGCCAAAATATTATACGGATATGACTAAAACTTAACATATTTATTTTTTGTTGCCCTGAGAAGTTTGGTATTGCATTTGAGCGATATCGGTTCAGTGGTTCATAAGTTATGAATTAAAATAGAAGGACACCTCAAAAATGTTGGTACATTCAACATAACCTAAAAATACAAAATGCTTTAATTCGGCTGCTGGTTGCCACATTTAAACAGAATTGAACACCGAAAGGTATCTAAGCAAGTACGAACATATTTTTTTAAAAATGAAAAACAAAATCGCGATTTTTTTTTCTCAAATTTTTTTTTTTCGCGGAAATTTTTTTTATAATTTTTTCTAGAAATTAATTTCTTTTTAAATATTTTTTGCAGTAACCATTTTGTGCATTGTGAAGGGTATCAATACATTCAGCAAGGCCGATTTTTACTTTTTTACTTGTTTTTAAATAACTCTTTCAAAACTCTTTCCTATGGAAAAACCCAAACGAATTTTATATACTCACAAATTTTCATTTGTTAAGCTAAAAAATGTGTAAAGCTAACAAACTTGGGGTTAATTAGTTTTTCAGTAAACAACTGTTAAAAAACAACAGAAAATTTATTTGACTTCAAAAAAGTCTTTAATAAATTATAGAAAATCGAGCATACTGTGAACTTGTTGTTATAGAAAATGTTTAAGATATACTGTGGGTTAGGGAACCTCCTGACTCGCCAACTCTAAACTTCTTAGAATTAATTCAATAAAAATCTAAGTGTCAGACTCAAGTTATAAAGAACAACTATGACGAATTATAATTCGAAAATTCGAGTTTTTTTAAAGCATTTTCGCACAAAAATATTTTTTATGTCGAAATGTTTAAAAATCAGTACAATCAGTACATATTTTTAAAAATCAGTACAAATCAGTACATCGTTTTTTGATCAGTACACGTGACCAAAAATCACTACATGTACTGATCAAATCAGCACGAATGGTCAGCCTAATCATAGGGCAAGTACAAATATTAAAAAAATATTTTTTAAAATTTAATCCTCTAAAACTTTGAAGTACTTTAAAAAAAAAGGATCACAAAAAAGAAAAACTATAAATGCAGTTATACTACATTTAGTCTCTAGTTTCAAACGTATATTATCCAGCTCGTGTTTAACGACTTTTTTTAATTTTTGTCGGACGGTGTATTATGACGCTCTTAAATTATGGTTGCCACAATCATATCTCTTCTCTGCGTGTTTGAATCTTCAAGGGCCATCCTTGGAACAGTTAGAGCGATGGAAGCTAATATCATAAAAATTTCATTTTGTATGGGAGCCCCCTTAACGAGTGGTGATTGGGAGTACGTTTGTTCAGAAAAAATTTTGGAGCGTAAAAATGTATGGGGGGTCGGTTTTACATTGCACCCTTCTTGATAAACTGATAAACGTTTTTAATCCACAAACTTTTTTTTCATCCCCAGGGCAACACCGCTATGCATTATTCTGTATCCCATGGCAATTTTGACGTTGTATCCATATTGTTGGATTCCAAGGTTTGCAATGTAAATCAAATGAATAATGCAGGATACACTAGCGTCATGCTCGTTTCATTGGCAAAATTGAAAAATCCAGAACATCGTACAGTCGTAGAACGATTGTTTCAGATGGCTGATGTCAATATACGAGCAAAAAAGGTAGGTAATGTCAAACCTAAAATATTCACACAAAACTAATTTTTATGAAAATTTTTCCGTTTTTCTTAAATTGTAGCATTGCCAGACAGCTTTAATGTTAGCTGTGTCGCATGGTAATTTAGAAATGGTACAATTATTGTTGACAGCGGGAGCTGATATTAATATACAAGATGAAGATGGCAGCACGGCATTAATGTGTGCTGCTGAACATGGACGTAGTGATATTGTAAAACATTTACTAACACATCCGGATTGTGATTCTTTAATACAAGATGTGGTAATTTAAAGGGATTTCTAAAACTTTTTGGAACTGAATTAGTTAATTTTGATTTTTTTTTTCCTTTTTTTTTAGGATGGCAGCACAGCTTTCAAAATTGCATGGCAAGCTGGTCATCGGGATATTGGAGTATTTTTATATGTCCATGAACAGATGTTACGCAGTAAAATGCCAGATCGTGGCGAACATTTAATAAGCAAAAAAAGTCCACCCTCAACTTCGCCACGTTATATACACAAAAGGCAACCCTCTAAATAAGACATTAGTTAAAAAAAAAAATTTAAAGCCAGTTTAAAGTAGACAAACGAACAAAGTTGTATTTTTTAATTTATTTAAACTTAAAAAACAAAAGCATTTAAAATGCCTCTTTAAAACAAGTACTTAGTTTTTAATTATTTATAATTTTTAAGTTACAAAAAAATCTGGCTTAAACGAAATATTTAACAAGAAACAACATTCCATATTAAAATGTCAATTAATTATAAAATCAGATAACAAATAACAACGAAAACGATCAAAAATAAGTTAAAAGATTTAAGATCTAACAGTCTAATGAGAGTATAACTAAAGAAAATTAAACGCACAGTTTTTTTTAGAATTTTTTTTCTAATAAAAGCACAAACTTTTTAACTTTTTATAACAAAATTAACAAACATAAACAAAAGTCCCTCCATTTAAATGTTTCAAAAAGCATAAAAAAAAATAAAAATTAATTTTTGGAAAAATTTAACAAAATTATATAAAAAAGCAAACCTTAAAAATAAAGTTTTTTTTTTTTACGACACAAAAAACTGTATAATTTATAGTTTAACTTTATTTAATTTTATAATTAGTATAACATGATTCTTCAAATTTATGGCAAATTTAATAACAAAATTTTACAAATATTTCTTCTAACAAAATCATATCAATCAATGACAAATCTATTAAAATTTTAAAAATTTTTAAATTATTTATAAAAAAGTGTTCATCATGTAGTGTATTGTTCTTTAAGTAGGATGCAACACTTTTTTTTATCAAAAAAAAGAAAATGTTTTTATTATAATAATATTCATTTAATTAAGTAGATTTTAAAATATTGTTATCGAAACTTATAAAAATTTTATTATAAAATATAAATATTTTAAATTATATTAGTAGATTTAAAAAAATATTTTGAAAAATAAATTTTTTAAAACAATACAATTTTTTTTTTAAGATTAATCCCAGAACAATCAAGACTATTTACATCTGGTAAGAAATTAAATTTATTTGTTGATGATGTGATTCCTCTTTCTATTTGGAACCGTTTATCGTGCAGTGCTTGTTCTGGAATAGGTTTTTTTTGTTACACTGTAATATTTATTGAAAACAAAAATGGATTGTCCCTTTAAAATACTACCGATTAATGCCAGAGCTTACACAAAACTAAACGTTTGAAAAAGTGTTGAAGATAATTGTTGTGTTTTTCAATTATTTGTACTTATTAAGTACATTTTCTAATATTACCCCAAAAGTGTGCTTTAAAAATGCTAAAAAATTCAAATAATGAAAGTTTTAAATAAATAAAACAAAAGAGCTTTTACTTCCTGCATAATTTGATAGGGATATTTATTGTGCGCCCTTAAAGTATGCTTTAAAAATATTACAAAAGCTCTGTATAAAATACATTCCACAACAGGGAGAGTCAAAGGTTTGCTAATCCTAAATAATAACAATATTTATTTAGTCCACATATTGTATGGTAAATCCTAATCCAAATGATTGCAAAACACAGCTAATATATTGCTTAAACTCCTAGTGACCCATAATACACCCGGGAACCGAGTTTTATTTGAATGCGACAACTTAAAAAAAACCATCCGCCATATTGAGTCCGCCATTTTGAAATCTGAATAAAAATTCGAAGTCAGCGTCCCAACACGGTGAGCTTCAGCGATGTTTAGGTTCAACTTTAGTGTCGACGAAAAGTGTAAACGCAGTTTGATTTCTACTTGATTAAATGTCACAAAACTGTTAACAGCGAAATCGTAGATGCTCGCATTCGCGAGATATCGCGAAATGAGTGTTTTTGTATTTTCTTAAATTTTGACAATGAAGTTTTTTAAATATCTTCAAAAACTGAGTATACACTTTTAATTGTATTTATTTACAGGTCACAAAACAGTTAACATCGAAATCCTATCTTCTCAATTTCGCGAGAGATCGCAAAATTAAAAAAAAAATATAAAATTGGAACAACTTTTATTTTTCGCGTAAATTAGCAGCAAAGATATTTATTTGAGCAGTTTTACCACCTTTAACCACATAAAATTTAAACTGCATACAATATATTTGTCGTTTCTTGATTTTTTCCTTTATTTTAGGGACTAAAGAAAAAATAAATTAATTAATATAAAAGCTTGAACAGCAATTGTGCAATTTCTCGGGAAATTGATCATCTATAATTTTTATGCTTGCAGTTTTGTCAACTTTAATAACCTCGAATTCAAACTGCATACCACATTTTTGTCGTTAATTGAAGGAAATGTTTTTACAGACCAAAAATAACACAAAGTAATGAATAAATAGTTGTTTAGCGAGTTTTTAAGCGATATCTCGAAGAATTGAGCAGCTAGAATTTAAATGTTAACAGCCGTATCACCTTTAATCAATAGCAAATTAAACTGCAATTCGTGTTTTTCAACAATGTGAAAGAAACTTCTTTTTTTAATCAAAACAAGAAATACCCCCAAAAAGCTGATTTTCGCTATTTCTCGCGAAAGTGAGCAGCTATATTTTTTTTGTGGGCAGTTATAATTTCTTCCAACATGTACAAATGAAACTGCATACCACTTTTTTTTATTATTTCTAAATAACCGGTTTTAAAATATAAATGAATAGTAAAAAAAAATATATATAATTACGCGATATCTCGCGAAATTTAACACATACAATTTCGATGTCAACAGCTGTATGATCTTTGATCAAGCACAAGTACAACTGCATACCATGTTTTTGCGAAATTTTAAAGAAGCCTATCTAAATATAAAACACAAAAACAGCAAAAAATGAATTTCGCGATTTCTCGTGACGTTTAAATAAGTACAATTAAAACTGTGTACTCAGTTTTTGAAAATATTTAAATTGGCTAAATTTTTTTAGTCATAATACAACTCTCTACGACCAATAGGATTTTGGGGGCGGGGGATCTCCCGTTGACAAATAGCCCATATATAAAAGGTTGGTCTTGGCTTATCGGCCATATCGGGGAATTAGGGGTTTAACGAAATAATATTTATTAAATTTAAGTCGACACTTATTTTTGCTCTAGACGATATTCCTGTTATTTCGGGAGTTTTCGAAATTTTCCCGAAGGTCGTAAAGGGACAACGAAATTTTTATACACTTATATGGCCGACACACCCGATCCTTTAAATCGTCTCTTTTTTATATAATCTAAGTTTCTGGCAAATCGGTTCATAAGGGCTGAGATACTTCACTTCTTAGTACTAGAATGTGATGTCAAAATATTTTAAGATTTGATGCATTAAATCCCCCAGGTCACAATTTCATTTCTGAAAATTTCCAAAAATTTGATTTTTTGCAACTTTTGCTGCCACGCCCACAATAAAGACGGTGTTTAAAATTCCCGCAAGGTGGAAACTACCAACTTGATAGAGAATCCTCAACTACTTTTAAAGGCTCATCGGGGTTTTCGTTTTTTTCACAGTGGGTTATATATTTGATTTTCGGGCCAAAAATTCACCAATGTTGGATGGGCCTAGCAGACGCGATGTGTACACCTCGGCTTCTATTTTTATACCCTCCAACTACAATATGGGTTTATACTCACTTTGTCATTCCATGTGTAACGCATGGAAATATCGGTCGGGGACCCCATAAAGTATATATATTATTGATCAGTAGGGCAAGTACTTTAATGAAAATGCATGTTTTTACTCGGCACTTTAATCATATAACAATCTAAGTATCTATCCGAATCAAGAAATTTGTAATAAAATGGCATCGATTTGTAGTTGCATATTTTTGCATATTTTGGTATAAATGCATATTTTTGCATATTTTCATATAAATTGGCCTTTTTTTTAGTTTTCATCAATATTTTATCAAAACTTTCTTAGGAAAATTCAAAACCTATCACCTATTTCTTATGGGAAAATATTTTTATTTACAGAAATCATATTCTGAGTCATTTCTTATAAAAAATTGCTTCTGGAAGTAAAATGTTTAGATTCTGTAAAATGTTTCCTATTTTGATACATTTTACTAATCGTAAAGAAAAAACTTTCTTTTAATTTCTACATGAAAATTGCTTTTTTTTTGATTTCACTTAGAGTCAGAGTGGGGTCTTTTGACTTTGAGTTCATTTTTATTGACTTTAGAATGGGAAAATTTCGAAAAAAAGTAAAAAGAAAAATATTTAAAATTAGGACTGGTTCTTAAAAAATTTTACTTTAATATTTTTTTTTTATAAAATTTTTTATTCCAGAAATATTTTTTGACTCAGAGAAAAAAAAACTTTTCAAGTAAATTTGTTCAATTAAAAAGATTTTTATCACAAAATGTGTCAATAAAAAAATATTTTACTTATAAAAATTTTTTTCCACTCAAAAATACCGCTGCAAGAACTGTCGAGGGCCTTAAAGTATTTGACAAAATTTAATTAATGTTGATAAACTTTTTTTTGTAAAAACAATAATTTTTAAATGCATATTTTTTAAGTTTTAAGTGCATATTTTGGATTTTTAGACGCATATTATAGGCACATATTTTCGATTTTTAGATGCATGAAAGTACTTGCCCTATTGATCAGTGATCGATGCAGTCCAAAATAAAAGATCCAGACCCCTCAAGTTTGGCGTTAATATGTCTTATGGTCCTAGGCAGGTTAAATTCGGAAATGGGCCAAATCGGATTAGGGGGAAAAAAGTTCCCCCTTGAAGAACTAAACCAACCTCTTAAAAATGCCAATTTTTTGACGTTTTTTCGTAATTTTGTGAAACAAATGACACATTTTTATGTTCGCAGAAGTTTATAGTCCTGCGCTTGTACCCAGGGGATTAAAACAATTTGCTTTTTTTTTGCCCGCCCCTCTTTTAAGGGCGTGGATTAAAAAATAGCTTAAATAATTATAAAACTATAATACTTGAGTGCACAAAGCAGACAAAAATGAACTTGTAAATATATACCGCGAGGGTCAAGAAGTCCCCCACCTTGCCCCCCAAAAAAACGCCCCTGTCAAATTTTTTTTTTTTAATTTTTTTACATGTTGGAGGGTATAAAAGATTCGACATTGCCGAATTGAACACTCTCACTTGTTTTAACTCATTTATGTAATTTTACCTTTAAAACTACAAAAAAAATCAACATGTTCTGAACGAAACTTATTATTTCGAGTCAAGTCAATAGGGTGTTGGTACCTTTTACAAAAAAATCGTTTTCCTATTGTTATACCCTCCGCTCTAGTGAAAGAGGGTATAAGTTTGTCATTCCGTTTGAAACACCTCGAAATATTGGTTTAGGGCCACATATAGTATATATCGTCACCTAAAATGCAAAATGCCCTAACTAACACAAAATTCAAAATCGGTATTTTGATAGATTCTGGTGTATTTTTTTAACCTACACGTCCCAACAAAAAATTAGGGTCACATTATAAAAATTAACGATTTTATAGCCAACAATTAAAAACATCTGAATTGCGAAATCGCCAATAAACGCAACTAGAAATACATTTTTTAATCATTTTGTGATTAATTTTGATACATATTCACAAAAAGTACGTCCTCACAAAATTTTAGCCCAATTCAATCAAAACCAACAAAGTTATTAACAAATTAAAAATTTTACTCTATACTGTTTTTTGCTTCTCCTGTAAAATTAATAAAATGTTAGTTAGGGCCTTTTGCATTTTAGGTGACGATATGAAGGGCTTACTGCAAGAACTTTATAAGCAACATTTAATTTTTTCGTGTTTTTCGCCTTCTGCTGATGTTCAATTGACAGGTTTTTTGGCAGAAGTCTTGCTTTAACCCTTCGTACAAGTATATTGAGAATAAAAGTTCTACAAAAGTTTTATTTTCTACATTATTTCAAAAGTTTTAAGGCAAAAATACCCATAAAATGAAATGCTGCTTATCGAGTTTTTACAATAAGCCCTTCACATATTCGTCGATCGATTTTAAGACGATCTAGCGATGTCCGTTCGTCTGTCTGTTAAAAACACGATAACTTTTGAAAGACTTTACGGAGGCTCCTGAAGTTTGGCACACATGTTGGTAATTTACCTGCTCAGGTTGGTATTGCAACCCAGCGAAATCGATTTATTGATTCAAAAGTTATAATCAAAATAGGGAATTTCTGCAGGGGTTTTTCGAGATAAAAAACACGCTAACTTTCGAAAGATAATTCTGAAGTTGCTGAAGCTTGGCATATATATTTGTCGTTCCTCTGGCCTGGTTGCTATTGAATTTCAGAAAAAGATGTCTAGTTGTAGAAAAGTTATTAGCAAAACCGTGAATTTCAGATTGGTTTCACTTTAAAAAAAACCGAGCTTAAAAAACAAGCTTTAAAAATATTGGTAAGCCACAAAATTACTTTACAAAGTGTTTTTGTCACTCAGAAATATTTTTACACTAAAAAATTACACTTAAAAAAAATTTACTCTCAAAAAAAAATAGTAAAAAAGTTTTTTACTTAGAATAAAATGGTTCTAATCAAAATTGTTAATTTTTTCACGTTGAATTCACTTTACTTTAAAAAGGGTATTGTGGAGAGTATTCATAGATTCGAACAAGTCGAATTTAACTTTTGCACTTGTTTAATTTTAAAACAGTGTAGACTCAAAAAAAAAAAAACTTGTCAAATTACTAGAAAAAGTCTCGTAATCCCATTTTACCAATATTCCTTGTTTTTTAACAATTTTTTTTTTGTTTTTGTCGATAAAAATTTACATTTTTTTGTAAATGTTCAAATTTTGAAGGTAATTACTCCAAAAAAATTAGTAAAACCAGGAAAATTCCTTTATAAGTTTTATTGCGTCAAATAGCTTGTAAATTTACTTTTTTATTGGTAAAGAGCTTGTAAGATTACAAAAAAATTCGTAATTTTTACAAGAACTTCTCGGAAAATAGAAGGTTGCAAACAATAAAAGTTACAAGCTTTTTTGTCATTTTAAAGGGTTTTTTTTTTAGTGTAATTTTTTCCTGAAATAAGATATCGCTTAGTTTTTTATTTAAATTTTAAATCTATATAGTTTTCAAATGAAATTAGTTTCAAATAAATTGGATTATATGCGGCCGTACTGTTGGCAAAAACTGGAGCCGGAACGGCTACAATTTGAAATTTTAAAATGGTGGAACTTCTGACTGAAACAAGGTACTGCACTTTTTTTTATTTGAAAAAATTAGAAAGCTATCGAGTTTTCATATAAAACTAGTTTGAAATAAATCGGATAAACTTTCAGAATTAAGCTCGAAAATTTGTAAGCTATGAACATTTCAAATTTCATGACTATTGGACAAAAAAATTAACTATTTCTCCGCACTCTTTTGCCTATGATTGCTAAATGCTCATCTGATAATAATAAAAAAAAATATTTTACATACATAATTATAATTGAGAGTCCCCGCACAACAATGTCGGTGACGTTTTTTTCATACGAATTTGGCATAAAAAAACGCTCGACCGAAATCCGCTAGAATAAAATCAATTTTATTTTTATGTCGGTTTCTCTCTCTCCCTTAATTTTTGAAATGAAAATGTTGCCACTTTTTTACAAATATTTAGATTTTTTTCAATAAAGTAAACAAAAAAATATGATCTCTAAAAAGAAAAAATATTAAAATTGAAAAAAAAAAACAGCAAAAAACGAATCATTATGAAAAAATCATATTGATTATTAAAAATACAATTAATTTAAATAAAAAAGTTACGAAAAAGTGAAAAAATAGTGTAAAAATCAACATATGACAGAATTTTCGGCTGCCGTCTTTGGTTTGCGCCTATACTCTCTCATGACCGAAAACGTCAACCGCTCCGACATTGTTGTGCGGGGACTCTGAGTTATGACTTTAATAGTTTATTTTTATTAAAATCGGAAGATTTTTTTTGATATTTAAACATTTTCAGATTGCAAGTATAAAACAAAAATATTCGATTTTATAATGTTTTTTTAGAAACTTCAAAAAGAATTAGGGGAAAACAAAAAAAAAAAAATTTTTGAAAATTTGTTTCGGTGTTTTTTTTTTTTGGGGGAATTTAAATTTTCAAAGTGGGGATATGACTAAAAAATCATCTGGCATTACTTCCAAACAAAAACTTGCAAGAGCTTTAGTCATACTTAATTCTTATTGAGTTTAAAGTTTGCTTTTTGATGTTAAGTCTCTAAACAAGAAAAGCTTAAAGTAAGTTCAACTCTCTCCCTCTAAATAGAGTTACCCTTTATTAAAAACTAGTAAACCTCAATCTGGTTTCTAAAATACCACAAAATAATTTATTCAATTTATAAAAGACTTATGAACATTTATCTAGAAAATAAATAACAAAAAAAAATAATTTAATTTAATACTTAGAGTTTCAACTAAAGACATTTTTATATCACAACCGCTGATTCTCTGCCCTCATATTCAACATATTCAAATCTCTCATGTAATGGTTTTATTCTTAATGTTACTCCCTCTTGACAGCATATAATTAAATGTTGGGTATCTAAAGTAAATTCATATTTATGCAATAAGTGCGCCAACATTAAACGCATTTGTAGTTGGGCATAGTGTAAGCCCAAACAGTTACGGGGTCCTTCACCAAATCCTAACCAAATACAGGATTGTCTGTGGATATTGTCTAGGGCAGAGAAACGATCTGGATTAAATATATGCGGTTGGGGATAGAGAGCTGGATCATTGTGCATGGCATGTGTGGGTATTATGGCATAAATATCTTTTCGTATTAGATAATTAGGTTTACTGGGAGCTTGATAGTCGTTTAGGGTACGGCGCATGATATATGGTGTAACGGGATGCATACGTAAGGTTTCTGAAATAAAGAAAACAAAATAACTATTAGTAAATTACCCAAATAATTTTTAATTGTTCTTAACAAAAAAAAAAGTTTGTAACGGTTATTTAAAATTTAAATTTGTTTCTTTTGTGATTTTTCTACTTTTAAACTTTTAATCCTCAAGAATCAGATTTTATCACAAGTAAGCCCATTTGTTCTATTTTTACTCTAATTAAATAACACATGATGATTTTTTGACACTTTATCTTTAATCGAAAATTTATAATTTATAGATTATTTAAAACATGATAGAACATAATAGTCGGTCAAGACCGACCATATAATACCTTACACCAGTGGTCTTTACATATAGTTTGTAAGATCTTTAATTAATGTGGAAAATTAGACAATCTTAATGTGAGTGAATTTGGACATGACCTATACATTTGGACACGACCTATACACCATTGGATAGGCCTTTAAAAACCTTTCGATCTGTATAAAATGTTCATATAGTTTCTTTTGAAGAAATGTGAAAAATACTCAAAAAACGGAAAAAAATCCCATTTTCCTCCTTTCCTTTGACCCGCTTAATGTGAGATTGGGCAGCTAAGAAAAAACAGGTAACTCTTATTTTCCTCCCATCTTTCCCGTACACAAGTTTCAGAAGAATCGAAAGTATTTCGAAAAATGGTATGATATGCTAAAATTTGGATAGATCATTTATTAATACAAGAAACATTAAACAGCCAAGTGTCGAACGGATACAATAATATATATTAAATATGGGTATTTTACTCTAAACTAATACAACTATTAAAAATTTATTACTATAGAAAAGATTCCTTTAGAAAAATTTTGAAATTTTGAAAAAATTCAACTATAAAAAAGTCTCAAGCATTTTTCTGATAGTATAAATTTCCAATAAAAATATGATATTTTAAACATGTTTCATCCAGAAAGTTTTCTGAGACTTTTTCTTAAAGAAATATGTTAAGATTCTGTGACATTTTCCCAATTTTTTTTCCAAATCAGAGTTTTTGAGTTATTTCGCCCATAGAAAAGCGTTTAGCATTTGTGAAATTCTTTCTGTAGAAAAATTCTCAGATTCCGATACTCTTGTATGTGAAAAAATTCACAGATATTATGCAATTTTTCCCAATGAAAAATTCTAATATTTGGAAAAATTCGTAGTATAGAAAAATTTTCAAAATTAGAGGAATCATTTGCATAGAAAACTTATTAGGTTTTTTTTTAGACAGAATCTAAAAAAAATTTTCGGATTCTTAGATATGTTTTGTACGGAAATATATAAAATTTCAAAACGTTCTTTCTACACCAATGCACTTTTCTATAGAAATCTAATTATTCTGAAACACTTTTCTATACAGATCGGCCTGAGATTAGAAAAATTTTCTTTCATTTTTGAGATAATTTCGTAGATTCTGAGACATTTTTACTAACGAAAATGTATAATTTTCTGGGAAACTTTTTCGTAAAAGCAGTCTACTAAGATTCTGAAACATTTCGTAGGATATTTTTTATTTAGCAATATACTCAGGACTGGAGGTTCTTCTGACGATGTCTTGAACCGCACTATGAGAGCCCGACAAGCATGCGGGCAACTCAGCACAGTGTTGAAATCACCAACCATCTCCACCCACACAAAAATCGATATTTTTAATTCATGTGTGAAATCTGTCCTTCTCTATGGGTGCGAAACGTGGAACATGGCTACCAAAGATGTGAACGCTTTATAAGTTTTTATCAACAAATGCCTAAGAAGAATATTACAAATTTTCTGGCCCAACAGGATATCTAATTCACAACTTTGGGAACGCACTCATCAGAACCAAATACAAATCGAAGTGTTGAGGAGGAAATGGCGCTGGATTGGCCATGCATTACGAAGACCGCCAGACGATGTCACCCGTAATGCTATAGACTGGAACCCGCAAGGCAGTAGAAGAAGAGGAAGACCAGCACACACTTGGCGAAGGCAACTAGATCTAGAAGCTTCGAGAGCAGGCAAAGCCTGGAACGAAAAAAAGCACCTTGCACCAAACAGAAACGGTTGGAGAAACTTTGTTGAGGCCCTATGCTCCTTATAGGAACTAAAGGAACTAATATATATGGGGCATTCCCGGCCAAATCACTCACTTTTATACCCGACCCCTTTCGATTTATTTTATTTTTGGATATGTTTTAGTTCTTATTAATTGTAACTTGGACACCAATTTTCAGCCTTTTATTCCAAGATGGTGTTGAGTAATCAATTTTTCAAAATGGCGATTTTTTCAAAAAAATGGAAAAATTAAAATTTTCAATTAATTTTGACCAGTTAAAAATATAGATATCTTAAAAAAAGTTGAACAACGTTTTGTTGGTATTTAAATGTAGTTTTCGAAAAAAATATTAAAAAAATTATTCGAAGTAATTAACACTTATTTTTTAACGTTTAAAAATTAAAATCGACTTTTTGAAAAAGTCCGAAACCTTCGACTTTTTTTTTACAAACGTCTAAAAGTTCTACTTTTAATTACGCAACTTTTAAGTCATAATTCGAGATGTGATCGCAATTTGTTCTATTTTTTTTCAAATTTTGAAAATGGCACCTTTTATTTTTTGACTCTGATTTATTTTATATGGTGCTCCAAAAAAACTAAATTGGTAGATACTGACCCTAACTTACCCTAGATATATTCATTTCGAGGCAAAAATACGCCTCACAAAAATTAAGAACGGTCGGACATGGATAAGGTGTTCCGCATGGGCCTTGAAGTTTAGAAAACGGATTACAAGGAAAAATATGCATTTTTTTTGTTTTCTCAATTTTTTTGGTATTTTAAGTTAAGTTTTAATTCAAGTGGTTACAGAATTATAATACGGAGTAAAATGCCTCTCTAATAAGGTACCAAAGACTGAAATCGGTTGAAAATCAGCCAAGTTATTACATCTTCCCCAGGCATCTAACGTATGGCAGAACACTTGATTAAGCAATATAATACGATTTTGGAAATTCATTGAAATTTTCTACTGTAATAACATTTTTTTATTCTTCAAGTTCAAATGTAATTAGATGACAAGTATTTTTCATATTGTGTTTTGCTAACATTATCTAAATTAGTGCTAAAAATGCCTGCATTTTCAACACCCTTTTGAAATCTCTATTTAAAAAAAAAATTTCTTTTTTTTGTTTTAAAATTTGGAAAAGCCAAAAAAATATTACACTGAAACATGAATAATGAAAAAATGTTATTACAGTAGAAAATTTCAATAAATTTAAAAAAAGGGACTCGTATTTTTTAATCAAGTTGTATAGCACACGCTTGATGCCTGGGGAAGTTGGCTGATTTTCAACCGATTTTAGTTTCTAGTACCCTATTAGAAAGGCATTTTACTCCACATCATAATTCTGTAATCACTTGAATTAAAACTTATCTTAAAATACCAAAAAAATTGCGAAAACACTAAAAAATTCATATTTTTCCTTGTAATCCGTTTTTTAAACTTCAAGGACCATGCTAAACGCCTTACACATGTCCGATCGTCCTAAATTTTTGTGAGACATATATTAACCTCCAAATAAATATATTTAGGGTAAGTTAGGGTCAGTATCTACCATTTTTTTTTGGAGCTACATATGAAATAAATCAGAGCCAAAACATAAAAGGTGCAATTTTAAAAATTAAAAAAAAAAAAATAGAAAGAATTGCGATCACATCTCGAGTTATGGCTTAAAAGTTGCGTAATTTAGAGTAGAATTTTTATAGTTTTTTACAAAAAAAATCGAAGTTTTCGGACTTTTTCAAAAAGTCGATTTTAATTTTTAAACGTCAAAAAATAGGTGATAATTACTTTGAATAATTTTTTCATATTTTTTTTCTAAAACTACATTTAAATACCAACAAAACGTTGTCCAACGTTTTTTTAAAATATCTATATTTTTTAATGGTCAAAATTAATTAAAAATTTAAATTTTTTAATTTTTTGGAGAAAATCGCCATTTTGAAAAATTGATTACTCAACACCATCTTGAAAATAAAAGGCTGAAAATTGGTGTCCAAGTTGCATTAATAAGAACTAAAACATATCCAAAAATAAAATAAATCGAGAGGGGTCGGGTCTAAAAGTGAGTGATTTGGCTTGGAATGCCCCATATATATAATATACTCAGGTTCTGAAACATTTTCCTATAGAAAAATTCTCATATTCCAAGACATTTTTCCTATAGACAAAGTATCTTATGCTGACAAGGGAAGTCTCCCTGGTGTCACCTTCCGATCTTCATGAAATTTGGATGTGTTGTTAAGAACGAAAATTAATTCGACACGTATTTTTTTTTAGCGGCCCAAACTCATTTTTAGGGGGGGTCGATTTGTATGGGGGGAAATTGACCTTTTTCAGTTTTTTACGATTTACGCCTATTTAAACAAAATTAATATAGGCATGTGTGGTATCAAATTAAAGGTAATAAAAATACCTATCTCGTGGTGCTAACAACAGGCCAAAGAATTTAATATTTTTCGACTTATTAACAAAAATGTCCTAAAATTTTGGTATTTTACTCAATGTGACGAAAAGTTGTGCATGTTTGGACACGTTCTTAGCACACGTAGATAGGTTTTCCAAAGACCTTTCATTTGGTTTGTAACATGACTAGGTTTCTTTGCATAATGTGGGAGATAAAGGAAAAAAACTGAAAAATTGCCTTGTCTTCCCCCCTCCTTTTTACCCCCTAAATGTGAATTTGGGCCGCTAAACAAAAATACGTGTCCCTTTATTTTTGCTGATCTACAAAATAAAACCAATTCCATAAAGATCCGCGGGTGACACTAGGGAGACTTCCCTTGTGAGACATTTTTCATATAAATATTCGAGGACCACTATAACAGTTTTCGAAAAAGGAGTAAAATGTCTCTTATTTTTTTTTTTTTTAATTTGAGCTTACACTTAGGGAATGCCCCCTACTAATGCAATGCATTGTGTTGGTATTAGGAAAATAGGTTATAAGGAGAAGGAAAGAGGGATTAGTTTTGTGGAGTGGGAGTAGTGTTTAATTTGAATTTTTCTAAATTGTAGCCGACTGGGAAGACTTCTGCCAGGAGTTTTTTTACACATACGTCTAGTTGTACTTAGAGTACTACGGGCATGCACCCTCGTCTCTGTGATGATTTTCATGCCTATAACATCAAGAGTTTATGTTTCCTTAATAGCTAAACCACCCATTGCTACAGATGACGCTGATTCCACAAGCTGTCTGTGGGTCAACATTCAACATTGGGTCTTACGATCATTAAAATAGACCCTATTCGCAAGACCCCACTCGGAGATTGTCGCGAGGTCATGATTGAGTGTGTCATTCATGTTTCGCCTCATAGCTTCAACCTCAGTAAGGCCTATCACTAAAGGAAAATGAATGACAAATGTTGCTGTCATCTGCGAAAGAATGGATAAAATTAGAAGTTAGACCCAGGAGGTCATTAATAAAAAATTAGAAAAAAGTGTAGGAGAAAGAACAAAGCCTTGAGGTAAACTCATCTGATGAGAACCCATCTATAACAACACGTATAGAGCGGTATATGAGACACCAAACGCAATAAGCTTTGAAACGAGTGCACCGTGCCACACACGACCGAGCTCTTTGGAAATATCTATAGCAACCAAATTAGTGAATAGAACGACTCCAACATTTCGAAAGAAACGCTAACAGATCCCCCGTAGAACGACTCCTACGAAAGCCATATTTTCGATCACACAAAAGTGAATTAATCTTCATAACCTTCGAGAGCGTAGAGCAAGTTGCTATTGGGCGGTAGTTTTTAGGGTTTGTAACCTCACCCTTTTTTGGGATTGGCTGGACATTGGCCAACTTCCAGCAAGAGGAAAAAACTTCTGCCTGGTACGAGTAGCTAAATTATGCTGCCAAAGCACGAAACAATGACAATGCACACTTCTTCATGACTACAACCGTTACTCAAAGATTTCGTTTGTACTTCGAAGATTCAACTTTCCTTTTCCTTTAAAAAAATTAAAAAAATTTCAAAACTTTTTTCCTAAAGAAATACTTTATGATTTCTTTTCTTTTTGTTTATCTTTTTCGGTTTGGGTGGGTGCTGGAAAATTTGTTTGCGACTATCATGGGCTAGATAGGTTTTAAATGAACAATATTGGACAGAATCTTTAACAGGTTTCTTGGACTTTTGGTCCCCTTTTTGTATGCGAAGAATCAAGTATTATTCTATGATTCTTCTTGTAATTCGAAGATTCCATTTGTTATTCGAAGTTTCTTCTTGTAATTCGAATATTCGATTTGTAATTCGAAGATTCCAATTAAATAATTTTGATCCCATGAACGGGTGGTTTTAATTATTTTTTCCATTTAATTACAAATAATTTTTAATAATTTCAACCTAACCAATAACTGATAACAATGGCCTATGTCTCGTTGTAGTGAACTGGGGAAAGGGTTTTGGTGGGAATCGAACCCACGCCCCCGACTCCAATTGATATTAATATTTTTCGAACCTCAATGGGAATCTTTGAATTACACGTCGGATCTTCCAATTTAAAATGGAATCTTTGAATTACAAGTAGAATCTTCGAATTACTAGTAAAATCTTTGATACAATTAATACTTTTCGAATAATATCTGTAAATGGTGTAGCGGAGACCATGCACTCTTTTATCAAAAAATACTCTAATTTCCTAGGAAAACCATAGTTTAACCACTTACCTGATATTATTTGTCCAACAAATTTTAATGACTGTATGCACTCATAATTAAAAGAATTATCATTATCTTCGTACGCTCTCACAACTTCTTCTCTAACTCGTTGCTGTAACACCGGATCTCTGGCCAATTCATATAAAGAATAAGTCAAAGTTTTAACAGTAGACTCCAAACCAGTTCTTAAAAATGTAAAAGCATGCGCAGCTAATTCATCAATTAAATGTGTTCTTAAATCTTTGGGATCTTTATGGATTTCCGTCTCATGAGTACTTAACTCTTGTGTCATTATATTGATGAGTAGTTGCAAATAATCATCTTTATATTCACTCTGTTTTTCTCGCTGGTTTATTACATCTGTTAGCAGAGATAGAAAATAAGTTTCTACATTTTTCTGGGTGGTAGAAAATTTAAAGCTACGAAATATTTTTGGATAACGCTGCATGATGGTAGTTAAATAGGTGCCATGTTTATGAGTATGTAAAGCAAACTGGGTCATGCTATCAAATTCTTCTAAGGAATATTTTTGGGCCACGGCATAATTGAGGCCATATACTGAACGGGCTATATTACCCAAAACAAAACGATGCATGAAAGGTTGAACATCCAGGGCAACTTCTCTTTGACCACAACGTTTTGACTCTTCTTGTAGTTTCAACTCAAATAATAAGAGATTTTTTTCACATTCCTCTCTAATGCTCTCATGAAAAGTTTTCATGTGGGATTTTTGAAATATTGGCTCCAATTTTAAACGCATCTCTTTCCATTGTTCACCACTTAAACTATATAAATCCGCCGATAAAGGATCCGTTTTCATATTATGATAACAACCACGATCATTAAAATTGGAAAAATTCTTAACCAAAATCTGTTGCATTAGTTCCTGTTCCAGAACTAAAACTCTGGGTTCCAATAAATGATAAAATCCACAATATGGTCCGGTGCCTTTGAATTTTTTATATAATTTTGTAAAATATTCATGCTGTTCCATTAATTGTTTACAGGTGCCATATTTACTAAGCGTTTTAATGATTTCCGTTAATGGTTTGGGTTCGTCATGTGGCACTCCCAGAAAATGCCAATAATCGCGTATGTATTTTAAGCCAATTGCACATAAGGTAAGTAAAAGTAAGATGATAAAACCTATAATTAAGAATATAACCCACATTTTGGCAAAGAATTTTGCAAATTTCTTTTTGGATTTTATATTTTTTATTAATTAAACACTATTTTCGTTTATTATTCATTATATTGTTTTATGAAACACATTTTTAACACCTTTTGTTTAGTATTATTTAATTATTTTTTTTTTTTTTTTTGGAGAATTTTTTTTTTTTTATTTCGATAATTACGTTAAACTTATTTATTGAACTGCTTAGTAGACTCTGAATGAACTCATACGCTTTAAAACATTTCATAGTATTTATTTGGTTATCAATCGCTTGTTTTTTAAGTATTTTGTACGATATTTGAGAATTATATTTTTTTTTGCTGTCGTTATCAATCCATAAAAGCGTTTCATTAACTTAGTTTTTTTTTTGACAATACGTTTGTAGTTGATAAAGGGGTTGTTTAGTTAGTGGAATTCAAAGGTGTATATGGGGTAAACAAAAAAAATCTAGTGAGAGTGTTAAATTTGGCTGTGCCGAATTTTGAATACCCTCCAAAATGAAAAAAAAAAAAAACAAATAAAAAAAAATCCAGTGGCGTTTTTTTTACATGATAATGTTTTAAGGATGGTGTCTAGTTTTAAAAAAGTTGCAGGACTCTACCTCAGTAACAACTATATAAGCCAGTCAGGTTTTAAGGGGTTTCCCCCCAGAAAAACCTCTAAATCAACTTTGACTTACCATAACTTTTGAAATAAACTTTGGATAGTTTAGATTATGGTCAATTTAGCTTCCTTAAGATTTTTCCTATTAGATTTATCCATTAAACAAGATAAAATGTGTAATAGATTTACTTTATTAAACATTTAATGTATTGACATTCGTAAAAAAAAATGCACAAAATTGTCTTTAGACTTTTTATAGATTTTTGGCTACATAAACATTAATTTGAAAAAATAAAACAATCTGAGGTATTACTCTTATAAAGAAAATGTTGGAGAATTCAAAAGTTCAAATTTTGGAAAAATTCGTTCAATATTTAAAAAGTTATGATAAGTCAAAGTCGATTTAGGGGTGTTTCTAGGGAAAAACCCCTAAAAACCTGACAACACTGATATAAGATAACGAATAACAAAAAAGAAAATAGGAATTACTCGGGTTTGTAACTTGGATAATAAAAAAATATTCACCTTGTGGTGAATAAAAAAATATTCACCTCGTGGTGAATAAAAAATATTCGCCAGATGGTGAATAAACCTTAATTATGTAACTTGAATAATAAAAAAAATATTCACCTCGTGGTAAATAAAAAAAGTATTCACCAGATGGTGAATAAAACTTAATTATTTTTCATATATTTTTTTTTTCACCAAAATTTTTTTTTTCAATTAAAATTTTTTTTTCATCAATATTTTTTTTCAATTAATTTTTTTTTCATCAATATTTTTTTAATTAATATTTAATTTCATCAATATTTTTTTTTTAATATTTTTTTCATCAATATTTTTTTTTTTCAATTAATATTTTTTTTCATCAATATTTGTTTTCCTCGATATTTTTTTTCATCAATATTTTTGTTATCAATATTTTTTTTTATCAATATTTTTTTTCATCAATATTTTTTTTTCTAAATATTTTTTTCATCAATATTTTTTTCATAATTTTTTTTTTGTCAATGTTTATTTTCATCAATACTTTTTTCATAAATATTTTTTTATCAAATTTTTTTTATCAATAATTTTTTCGTCAATCTTTTTTTTTCATCAATATTTTTTTAGTCAATATTATTTTTTTGATCAATATTTTTTAATCAGTTTTTTCATCAATATTTTTTTTAGTCAATATTTTTTTATTCATCAATATTTTTTTTCATCAATATTTTTTTTGATAAATTTTGTTTATCAATATTTTTTTTCATACATTTTTTTGATCAATATTTTTTTTGATCAATATTTTTTAAATAAATTTTTTTTGGTCAAATATATTAATCTTATCTTTTTTCATTAAAAACTTTTTTCACCAAAAACTTTTTATTACACAGGCAAACAGATAAATGGTTATGACTAGAATGTCTTAGAAACCTTTACGGATCAATAATATTCAAACATAATGGGGTCCGCGACCGGAATTTCAATGCGTTTTGCATGCTTTGGAAGGAACACCCATGGTTTGGCAAGAGTAGAAACTTCGCAGACATTTTTTGGGGGGGGGGGGGTTTGGCAGAAGACGTTGGGGTATATTTTTCCCCTTGCGATAGATGTTATCAAATGGATTTATTATGATTCTTGCAATTACTTAATCCAATTAATCATTATAATAATACATATTTTATATCCACGCCCACAAAAGGTGGTGTGCCAAACTTTTTTATACACTGGGATAAAAAACACATGCAGTGTTTTTAGCTACTTATGATATAAAATGTTGCATTTGCTTAACAAAAGTACAAAAAACCCTGCAAAAAATTCCTTTTTTCTGAGGTTAGTTTAGTTCTCCAAGGGAGAACTTTTTTACCCTTGGTCTGATTTTACCCCTTTTTGAACTTAACCAGCCTATGACCATAAGACACATTCGTGAAAAAATTCAGAAGTCTTGCTCTTTTATTTTGGACTGTATCGTGTCCTCTACAGACGGACGGTCATACGGACATACAGACGGAAGGACGTACGGACAGATGGAAGGACGGAAGGAAGGACATCGCTTGAATGTCTTAGAATCGATCACTGATCAATATGGGGTCCTAGATATTTCGATGCGTTACACACGGAATGACAAAGTGAGTATACCCCCATACTGTTGTTGTAGGGTATACAAGATAAATAAATAAGTAGAAACTTCGTCATCATGTGCATATGTGTGGATGTATGCATGATGGGGAATACATCTACACTAGGGTGATCGGATCGGTTTTTTGAGACCGGTTTTGACCGTTCTTTTTGGGTTGGTTTGCACCGGTCTTTTTTTAAATCTGCATTGATCGGAAACCAGTTAAACCGGTGATTTGGCCCTTGAAAACTGGTTTCTTCAAATACTATAAAAAAGTATTTTTTGTAACTGGAAGAGTCCGTAAATGTCTTTAGGTTGTAAGGCTATGTTGTAAGGGGGTGTTGACGTTTTACGTCGGCACGTAAATGAATGCCCTTCATAATGCTCATAGGGACAGAATGATTCGATTCCGCCCAAAAGTCTTTATCGATGTTGGATCCGGCTGAAAATAACCTTTTAAAGAATTTCAAGGACGCTTATTTCAAAATTTTAATAACAACTAAAAAAAAAAAAATGGCGAATCCAATATGGCAGACAATTTTTATTTTTAATTGTCTGATTAAACCCAAAGTTGACTTTAAGGCGGTCTTGGTGGTACTGAGTCAGAATTGTTACTCTGAATTTTGAAAAACAAAATGGCGGACTACATATGCCTCTTAAAATTTGAGTAATGATCCCATTCCGCCAAAAGTCTTTAACGTTTTTGGAAACGGCTGAAAATGTGCTTATAGAGGATTTCTGGGTCGCTGATTTCAAAATTTAACTAAAACCAAAAAAAATATCAAAACGGCGGATCCAATATGGCAAACAAGTTTTTTTTTTAAATTGTCCGATTTAACTTAATTTTTTTTAAGGTGGTCTTGGAGTGTACAATTCAGATAGTTAATCTAAATTTTGAATAACAAAATGGCGGACTAAATAAGCTTCTTAAAAAGCGTCCTAAGTTAAAAAAAAAAATACATTACTTTCCGTTGTTGAAGCTAACCGAAAATATGGCTCTAGTCGATTTCCGGGTCTGGTATCTGAAAACCCATAAATCCATAAATTTGTATATCCCATAAAAGGATGAAAATGGTTAAATTTTTAAGTCTTCCGTTTAGTTCTTCAAGAGGATGCTTCTTCTTCCTGATCCGATTTGGTTCATTTAAGAACTTTGCCAGCCTATGATCACAAGACATAATCGTACCAAATATCGGAGAAATAGTTTTTTTTTATGGGTTAGACTGCAGTGAGCTCTCCACAGACGGACCAACAGACGAACTTTGCTAGAATGTCTTAGATTCGATTAATAAAAATATAAATCATTTTAATGTTGCATGGAAAAACAAATTAAATAAAATGTGTAATATCGCACTGAACATATATTGCACGCACGTAAAAGAGAGTTCACAAAAGAGTAAAAAAAAATCAATCACTGTCGATAAATTTTTAAGAGTAAAATGTGTTTATATGTTTATGCACTTTTAATGTTTTTACGTAAAAATCAACGTAATTAAATTTTCTCTAATAGTGCAGTTTTAAAACCCACCATATGCAGTAAAGAGTTCGTAACGTCAATTAAATAAATTGTGTATAATTATTATAATTATAAATTTACTAAATAATTAAACATCCCGACTAAAAAACATTATACCCCAGCAAAACTTTGGTAATGGGTAGTGATTATATAACACATAACCAGGTAATGTATATATCTTATTTGTAGCATTATTTTATGATGTCTTACCAAACATTTGTTCCACAACGTATTATTTTCAAGTGAAAAATAATGCATTACTAATAATTTGCTACGTAATGCATGATTATTGGAAAAAATGTATTTCGTATTTATTATTTCTAAACATTAAATCATGGATGACTTATATTTGGTTACATTATGTATTATTTGAAAGTTTGAAATAATGCATTATTTATAATTGGATGCATAATGCATTACAATAACATAAAAAATAATTATTTTATTAAAAAAATGCATAAGTTTAAACTTGAGATGGGCTCACGACAGAAAATTTCTAACGACACACACACTCACGAGCATATTTTATCTACTTACACTCACTTACAATCACGTGAGTAAATTTAATACAAAATAACTTTTTCACTACTCGTAATACCTTATATATTATATTCTGGTATGCTATATTATTTCTTTTCTCGTAACCTATAAAATATCATATATTTTACTCCTTACTCGTATTCTTCGTTATAAATTTATGACTTATTTTATACCTTACTGGTATTCTTTGTGATAATGTGGATGCATTACTTTGAGTCTCATCGCCTGTTAAAATCATCAATGCTGCAATGTATAAAATAAGAGATCCTATACCATATTTTATACCTTATTTGGTAATCTAAGTTTTGCTGGGACATGCCCATATGTAAATCATCTAAAATTTAGCCATATATAATTTAATATAGCGCAATATGTATTCTAATAAAATTAGTTGATGAAATTGGTGGATCAAATTATCTCAAACATATGATAATTTTTGATCCGAATGTTGGGTTTTTATAATTTGATTTTCAAATTTATCCCATGGTTACCCAGGATTTTTCGAGAAACGCAATAAAATAATTGCCAACAAAAATGTTGTGTCCGGGACTTGTTTAAAAAAAAAAAAAAATCGGAACTTATAATTATTTTTAAGAACTAAGTTAATAAATGTTTACTCCAAAACGCAAGAAATAACTTTTTTAGTCGGGATTTTATTCTTGACATTATTTACAATATTAATACATTGTCTATATATCTGGTTACGTAGACATTATACCTACCGGAAAAGACGTAATGTGCCCTTTGAAAAGCCTTTACACTTCCTCGGCAATATGAAAGGCGTTGGTCGACTCTATCATTGAAAAGAAATTAACAAAATTATTTATAGAAAATTCAGTAATACTACTCCCATACAGGGGGAGTAGTAGAAGTAAAAACCCACTATAGTGGGAAAGAAAAAAAAAAAGAAAAGGAAAGGAGAGGAACAAAAATTTCTAAGAATCATAAAATTTTTCTAAAGGAAAAATTTCTTGGAATGTTATTTGAGAATTATTCTATAGGAAATATTTGAAAAAAAAAATAAAGGAATAATTTGGAATTTTTCTTAGGAAAAATCTTAAAATTTTTTTATAGACATAGAAATTCTATAGAAATTCTTCTATGATTGAAGTATTCAAGAATCTTAAAATTTTTTTAAAGCAAAATGTTTCGGAATGCTTTTATTTTTCTATGTGAAAAAATTCTCCAAATATTAAAAGTTTTGTTTAGAAAAAATACGAAAGTTTTTTCAAACGAAAAATTAGATATAGTTATTGAGGAAACATTTGGTAATTTTTCTAGACAAAAAAAATTGGGAATTTTTCTATGGGAAAAATTTGTCAAATTTTCTTATTTTTTAGGACAAACCTGCGAATTTTTCTGTAGAAAAAGTCTGAAATTTTTTTACATTAAAAATCTTACAATTTTTATTTATCCTATAATATGAGATTTTTTTTTTTTTAAATCTGATAATTTTTTATTAGAAAAAATCTGATAAATCGTTGGAAAAATTCTGATAAGACGACTGGTAAAAAGAAAAGAGAAATTTTCTTTCAAAAAAAAAAAAAAAAAAAATGTCCAAGAATCTTATAATGTTTCTATAGGAAAAATGTTTTTAAATCCTTAAAACTTTTATTGGAAAAAGCCTCGGAATCTTAAAATTTTTCTGTAGGAAAAAAAGGAAAATTTTCTTCTGGGAAAATTGGAAAAAAAATTTTATAGAAAAAATAAATTAGAATATCAGACTTTTTCTATAGGAAAAATAACACTGAATTTGCATTCTAAGATAATACCTCAGAGTCTGAGATTATTTCTCTATGAAAGAAGTCTCAGAATCGCAGACTTTTTATAAGGAAAAGTTGGACCTTTTATATTGGAAATAATAATAAAAAAATCTCAGAATTTTTTTCGGAAAAATGTCTCATAATTAGTGAGTTTTTGTTTAGAAAAAATGTTTAAGAGTCTAATAGTGCGTTTACATTGGATTTCTAATCTAGTAAATTGCGATTTTAATCTACTTTGCAATCTGTACCGTTTACATTGGCATTTTTACATTTGAGAAGATTAGGATTGGCATATAAAATAACAAGTTGGTAATAAATGTGTGTGACTGCGTCAAAAGACAGCGTAATTAGTCGCCGTATGATTAACAGGGGCAGTGACGGCGGTTATAATTAACAAAGTCGGCGGCATAAATATACTTTTCAGCGTCATCAAAATGGCAGGCTTTGTGTCGGTCTTTTTCAGTGTTGGAAAATGAAAACAATAGAAATACAGAGTTGTATCGAACTTTGCCGATTTGAGTTTGCCGATTAGAGTCTAAACTAGTAGATTGAAAAAAAAAATTTGTATGGGCAATCTAATAGATTGAAACTGGATTGGAGCCACAATCTACTTTAAGGTGGCTTAGAGGACCAGTGTAAATGCACTATTAGACTTTGTCTATATGAAAAATGACTCTGAATCTGAGACTTTTTCTATAGAAAAAATACTTCAGACTTTTAATTTTTTTTATTTGAAAAATGTCTTAGACGTTTTCTGTAGGAAAATGTCTCAGAATCTGAGACTTTTTCTATAGCAAATATATCCCTGAAGCTGAAACCTTTTCAATCGGAAACATTTTCTAAGATTCTTAGATTTTTCAAAAGGAAATATATCTCAGAAAATGTTTAAAAATCTTATTTTTCTAAAAAAGTGTCTCATAAAACTATACCTTTTCAATTAAAAAATGTCTCAGAATAACACTTGAAACTAGATCTCGTATATAGAAAAACTGTATACTCAGCATTGCATTTTGTGATCTTTTCTCCTTTTCAAAGGACTTAAAAGTTTTAGGGATATAAAAATTTCATAAAAATTTGTTTAAATATTTATACTCATTAATTTATGTTAGTATATATAGGTATCAAATTAAAGGGGACGATATCCGTTTTTATTTTTTGGTATTTTTTCCTTTTCAGTAGATTTTAGAGGATATAGAAATTTCTTAATTTATTTATCTCTAGAAATAAAAAAAAAATTTTTGTTTTCATTTTCATGACGTAAAATTGTAAGAAATGTCCTTAGAAATTTTGATCCTTTAATATCCCTGTGAATTTCTAACATATTTTTATTTAATATACGTTATTTCCACAGATCGTTCTCTTTTATTTGGGTTGAACTATTAAAATTAATTTTAAGAAATTTTTATATCCTTTAAATTCCTTTGAGGAGAAGAAAATATTAAAGAAATAAAAACACTATCGTTCTCTTTCATTTTATACGTATATAAATTACAAAATATTCAAATGTTTTAGGACTTATAAAAGGAATTTATGGATGCGATGAAATTTTATTTATTCCCAGTTGGCAAAAAAAAGTCACACCTGACATACTGCTGACTCTTCCTTTATAACATTGTTGACATCTTCATACAATTTTTCAAAATGTCATCAATGAGATGTCAGCAGTTGGTCAGCACTTGTTTAAGCGAATTGTTTGTGGCCACCGATACTGGTGGACACTGCTGACCAGCTGCTGACATGTCATTGATGATATTTTGAAAAATTGTATGATGTCAGCGATTTCATAAAGGGAAAGTCAGCAATATATTAGGTGTGACTTTTTTTGCCAACTGGGTTGCGATTTTTTATTTTTATTTATTTTTTTTATATTTTGTAGGGTATAAAAGATTCGTCATAGTTGAATTTAACCTTCTCACTTGCTTTAATTTTTTTTCTAACAAATTTGGTAATACTCAATAATTCTCAATAGTTTAAACTTCTTGATCAACTGCCATATTCTACTGAAGCAGGGTTGTCAGATCATTTTGCGTCTATCGCCAAATCGGGTTAAAAAGTCGCCAAAAATCGCCAAAATTCCATTTTGTTCAATTTGCATTAAAAAAATATATAATTTTTATTTGAAAAAAAAAAAATTGTTTAACAATTAAAAGCTGATATAAAAATAATGTCAAAAACCGTCAAAAATCAAGAAAAGGTACATAATAAATTTGTTTACAAATAGGTACTTCAGTAATTTTAACAAAATAACGAAAAAAAATTGCAAAAAGAATCACAAAAATAATTAAACTAATAAAACTTTTTTTTTTAATCACCAAATAAATCTCCAAGTAAATCGCCAATTATTTTATGAATTTCCAAAAAATCGCCATATCTGACAACCCTGTACTGAAGTCTTCTAATCAGGGCTGTCAGATAAATTTTCTAAGAAATCGTCAAATCGACTACATATATTTTTGGAAAAAATCGTCAAATCGATTTAAAAAAATCGGCAAAATAAAAATACACGGCTTCTTTGATAATAATGTTTTTTTATACCGTCAACTTATCAAAACATCATGCTAAGACCCTATAAATTATATATATTCACGATCCTTGATCAGTTTTAAGACGAAAAAATCTTCAAAATGACAAATCGTCAAATGTGGCAGCCCTGCTTCTAATCGTGAAAAAGAGTTAAAAGAGAATAAAAAGAGGTTTTAAAAATATTTTCTTTAAATCATTTAATTCTCTTTATAATATAGATAAAGCTGTAAAAGAGATGATAAAGTCAGTACAATTGTACTTTTTTCATTACAATTCGGAGACCTAAAGTACCTGTAGTACTCCAGTGACTGATTTAGTATAATTTAAAAATTTTCGTGATTCCCTTTCGTGTTTGTTTAACATATTACAAATTTTTATTTGCAATCGCAAATTTTCGGACTTTTTTTATTTCCCGGGAAACGGGAATTAAAAACTTTTTCCCGGGAATCCCGGGATTTTGTAGTATTTTATTAAAAGCTCTCATGAGTGAAACTAGAAACTTTATTGTACACTGAAAAAAAGACATAACTAAAATTAACGAAAAAATGTCTTTGAAAATTTATCATAAATTTTCCTAAAATTTAGTAAAATTTAACTAAAAAATGAGAAATTTTCTTAACTATGAGGAAAAAATTTTAGTTCCTTTACTTATAATTAGTTCATAGTTTTCTTTAAATGGATTTTTTAAATATTAGGAAAAAAATTCTTACTGCCAAAGAAATTTTCCACAAATCTAAGAAACGTATCTTTATTTTTAAGACATATTTCTTAAAAAACAATTTAGTTCAAGTTTAGTTAAAATTTACTAAAAAACCATCATCGTTTTTCTCTTCTTTGAATTGAGGAAGTGTACTTCTTAGAATTTAGTTAATAAGTTCTAAGAATTTAGTAAATAACTTCTTAGAATTTAGTTAAAAATTCAAAATGGCGATATCTTGGAAACTAAGCAAGATAGAGCGAAACGGATGAAATTTTCAAAAGAAAGACTACAAAGAAAAAAGAAAAATATGGAATAGCCTAGCTCTGCATATCTGTCGGGGTCTCAAGACCCTAATTTTAGATCTAAAATTTGAAATACCCGAGATTTTATATATGCACATATCTCGGTAAATACTGCCAACACGAGAAAAGGTCCAACAGCACTTTTTGTAGCCCTTGACTCGTAAAACACTTCCTCAAAATACCCGAAAGCCATCCGATTAATAGTTTGTGAGTTATCCAGTTTTTAAGATTCTCAAGACCCTGTCAGACCCCTTATTACCGTATCTCAAAAACTGGGCAAGGTAGAGCGAAACGGAAACAAGTTTTGAGTCAAAATCTATGGGGACCCTTAAAGGACGCAACGGGGTCTCGAGTTAATAGGGGCTGGACCCATGGGGTCCGAACCCTAATATTAAAAAATTCTATTTAAAGAAAACTATGAACTAATTATAAGTAAATGAACTAAAATTTGTTCCTCATAGTTAAGAAAATTTCTCATTTTTTAGTTAAATTTAACTAAATTTTAGGAAAATTCTTGATAAATTTTCAAAGACATTTTTTCCATAATTTTAGTTATGTCTTTTTTTCAGTGTAGTTCTAAAATGTGAATGAACTAAAGTGTAATATAATACCATTTTCTAGCTAAAATTGGCTTAAAATTAAATAACTTTGTTTTCCTTATTTTTGGGAAAATTATGAACTAAAACCAAGAAAAAAAAATCTTTGGAGCCAAATCATTCCCTCTTTTTCTCAAAATTTAGTTAATTTTCCCAGATTTTAGTTCACTTTTTATTTGACGATTTATCGTCGTTTTGCCGATTTTTTGACTCAAAATTATCAAAGTGCCGATTTTTTCCAAAAATGCAGATTTTTTAATCAACTTAAAAAACACAGTAGATCTTTATACGCCCCACTAAGTAATAGAAGTTTGTCATTCAGTTTGTAACTCTTCGAAATATAGATCTAGAACCCCATAAAGCGATCGATTTTAAGTCAATCTATCTGTAGAAAACACAGCAGGATTATTAAAATAGAGCGATTTTCGGGTTTTTTTCCGATTTTGCTTTTTTAGTACAATAAGGTTCAAAAAAGTACAATTTTTAAGTCAAATCAGTACAATCTTGAAAATTTCATTTATCATCCCTGAGCTGCAACATCCATTTAAAGAAAATCAAACAAAATTAATGCATTTGGATTAGTTTTACTCAAACATTCATTGATTGTGGTAGTTATTTGTTGAAGTTCCCAGATTTTGCAATGAAATTCGTTATAGCACTTGTCATACTAGTCGTTACTTTTATCGTAATCTGGTTTAGAAATAAACACAAATATTGGAAGAAACGTAATGTTAACACAGAAAGTGTTAAAGATTTCTACTCTTCCAAAAGGAAACATGTCGCATTTACAGTTCAAAGGATATATAATAAATTAAAAATGGAGAATAAAACGTATGCAGGATTCTATAATTTCATTACTCCGGCTTTAGTCATTACAGATTTGGACGTGATCAAGACAATATTAATACAAGACTTTGAAGCATTTCCCGATAGAGGTTTCTATTCTAATCCTCATAATGATCCATTATCTCTGAATTTGGTAAGATTAAGTGGTGATTTATGGAAGAAAATGAGAAATAAATTAACTCCAACTTTGAGTTCGGGTAAAATGAAACAGATGTTTCCCACTGTGGCAGCTATTGGTGATCAGTTTATTGAGATAATGAGAGAAAATTCTGTGAAAGACACTGAAGTAGAAATACGTGATATATGTGCTCGTTTTACCACTGATGTTATTGGCAGTGTAGCCTTTGGACTGGATTGTAATAGTTTAAGAGAACCCTATACAGAGTTTCGTGTTAAGGGTGATAAGGCCTTTTACACCATGAGCCCTTTTATGGATATTGTAGCTTCTTCATATCCAAAATTGTTTCAAACTTTGGGCTATAAAGTTTTCACACAAGAATTAATAGATTTTTATTCAAATATTGTGAGAAAAAATGTGGAATATCGTGAAAAGCATCAGATAAAACGTAATGATTTCTTGGATATATTAATTGATTTGAAGAATAATAAAAAAGATGCCAATGATTTTTATTTACAAATGGAAGATATTGTAGCACAAGCATTTGTATTTTTCATAGGAGGCTTTGAGACTAGTTCGAGTACCATGTCATTTGCTCTATATGAATTAGCATTCAATCCTGAAGTACAAGAGAAAGCTAGAGAGAATATAAGAGAGACATTGAAGAAGCATAAGGGAGAATTTAATTATGAAAGTTTAAATGAGATGTATTATATTAAGCAAGTAGTGCAAGGTGAGTAAAATGAATACTTTTAACAATTCCTTATCTAACTTGGTTCCTCTTACGTGTTTTTTTAGAAACTCTACGTAAAAATCCTGTAGCTCCTACAGGACGTCGTGTTTGCCGTCGTTTGTATACCTTACCAGGTTCTAATTCTTTAGTTATAGAACCTGGTGTACAAATTATTATACCTGTTTATGCCATACATCATGATCCTACATATTATCCTGAACCCGAAAAATTTAGACCTGAAAGATTTTCTTTAGGTGAAAAAGAACGTCGACATCCTATGACATATTTACCATTTGGTGCTGGTCCTCGCACTTGTATAGCTGAACGTTTTGGCATAATGCAAACTATGATTGGTTTGTCTTTACTATTAAACAATTTTCGATTTTCTGTTTCCTCTAAAACTCCAGAAAAATTAAATTTTGATCCGTATAATATAAGAGTTTTCAATGTAAAGGATGGTATTTATTTAAATTTGCAAGAATGTTAAGTTGTTAAGCAAACATTATGGTAAAATGCCGCTGAGCTGATCGTATAATAAAATAAAAATTTTAAATGGGGTTTTGATAAGATTGTGTTTTTTTTTTATATAAATAATCTGTTTTAAATAACAATAATTTACACTGTTTGACAATGAAATTTTTTATGAAAGGGCAAGGATGTCAGATCTTCCATTTTAGAACCATAATTTTAATCCATTATTGATTT
The DNA here is from genome assembly GCA_963921195.1 of Pegoplata infirma. Classification (NCBI taxonomy): domain Eukaryota; kingdom Metazoa; phylum Arthropoda; class Insecta; order Diptera; family Anthomyiidae; genus Pegoplata; species Pegoplata infirma. The sequence continues at coordinate 230,421,527 of OY992538.1, read as the reverse complement.
GAAAATGGAACAATGAAATTTGCAAAAAAAATTACAGATTTTTTTCAAACGTTCACGAAAAATTCTTAAATTTTCTCTCCCTTGACATGAGACAATCTTTAATTTAAACTTAATTTGAGCTTAAGCCGATCATTTAAGCCCGTGACGCCCTAGGGTTATATAGTCGCAACAAAAAGTCGTCTTTTCGACTTTTCGACTTTTTTCAATTTCTAAAAAGTCGATTTTTCGACTTTTCGACTTTTTTCAAATTTTAAAAAGTCGACTTTTCGACCTTTCGACTTTTTAAAAAGTCGACTTTTCGACTTTTTTCGACTTTCGACTTTTTTCGAACTTTCGACATTTCCGAATTTTTTCGACTTTTAAAAATTAGATTTTTTTGTAAATAAAGTTTAGTTTTGACTTGTTGTAAGCATTTAGGTGCTATTTTTTTAGTTGTATTTTATTTACCAATGTTGGGTACCAATGAAGGTTAAAAAAAGTCGAAAGAAATCGAAAATGTTGAAAAGGTTGAAGAAATCGAAAGCAAAAGAGTCAACTTTCGATTTATAGAACCCTATCACTGAGGTGTTTACAATAATCAAAAATTCATGAATTTGGCATTGACATTTTAGCTTCAGTTGTTATTAGACTGGGCTCTCATTTGATTTTTTTTTTTTTTCAGAAGACAGAAATTATTTTCATCTGGCAAAAGTAAAAAAATCAAAAAAAAAAAAAAATCGAAAAAAGTCGAAAAAAAGTCGAAAAAAGTCGAAAAAGTCGAAAGCAAAAGTCGACTTTTCGACTTTTTAAGAACAAAAAAGTCGATTTCGACTTTTCGACTTTTTCATACAAAAAGTCGATTAATCGACTTTTCGACTTTTCGACTATAGAACCCTATGACGCCCTTAAATCATAGTTTTGGATTTTTGAATAATTTCCGTATTTGTGCCAAATTTCTAGCTGTTTTATTTTGGACTGCGTCGTGTTATCTATAGACAGACGGACTGACAGACGGACATTAATAAAATGTCTTACAATCGATCATGGATCAATAATATATACACATTATTGGGTCCCCGACCGAAATTTCGATGCGTTGCAAACGGAATAACGAAGTGAGTATACCCACATACTATGGTTGGAAGGTATAAAAAATCTCAAAATTTTTTACATTTTGGAGAGTATAAATGATTCAGCACAGAAGAATTTACCACTCTCACTTGTTTTTTGTACATTTGTTAAACAAATGGAACATTTTTATTTCAAAATTTTAGACGTGATGAAAAAGTAGTTTTGGTGAAAAAAAGAAGAAAACATATTTAAAAAAAAAACATTTTGATAAAAATGCCTGGGAATTTTGTACTCTTGCCCAAAACATTAAATCATGATAATGTATTGCGGAATATTTGCGTGTACTTGATAAAGAAGAATTGAAATAGCAGTCGAGGACCCCATAAAGTTTATATATTATTGATCCATTTCTGAGATACTCTAGCTATGTACATTAGGGCTATAACCAAATTTTTGGCATAGCACCACGTGATGGACAATGTTGTTTTATTAAACAAAATCGCTTTCTCCGATCATTTTGCAAAAAAAACACACGCACCAAATGCATTTTCTTAAAGTCCTCAAGATTTTTTTTATTAACACAAAATTTATGTTTTTTTTTATTTAACAACAAGTAAAAATGTTAAAAAAATTCTAATGTATATTTATTGAAGGAAATAAACTTTAGATTTAAAGTTCGTGCTGGTTTACATAAAGGATAAATATCCTCGACCACCATAGTGGCACATTCCGCGCAAATATTACTTCTTTGCTGGTTTGGAATTATTGATTCTTCTTTTTCTCAATACCTTAAGAAGTATCTGAGCGTTTTTAAATCTACCTAGCGACTCCTCCAGAGATTTAAAGTCATCTTCCCTAAATCGGTGATCTGAGTACTATATGTCAAACTATTTTCCACAAATAAAGGCACATATTGGGTAAAGCTCAGTAGGTAACTTGGTATTAAAATGAACGTTAAAATGTTGTTGGGAAGGTGGGTAGTACCTCATGGGTACCTTCCCCGCCTACCTTAGTTTTAGTTTCGGACTTGATTAAAGCGGAATCATAGTTAAAATAGCTACATTTTCGATTAAAAAAAAATACAAAAATAGTAATTTAAAACTTCATCGCGTTTGGTGCGTGTACTTTTTTAACATCCGCGAAAAAGTGAAAACATTTTTCTTTATAGTTTTTCACGGTCTATATGACTGTGCTATGCCAATTTTGATATTTTCAAAAAATGTAAAAAACGTATAGCCCTAATGTACATACGTCCATCTGTCAGTGGAAAGCAAGATGCATTCCAAACCATAAATGCTGTACATTTGGTAAATCAGTGCAAAAATAAGTCCCAAAAAGTGTTTTTACATTTTGGAGATTATAAAAGATTCGGCACCGTAGAATTTAACACTCTCACTTCCCGAGTAAAAATTTTTATATGATGCAATACATAATGATATATAACACAATATATATTTACACGCAATTTAATCCGAATAATGGTGGATGTTTTTGCATTAAAAAAGATCAACTTGTATAAAATATGATTCGATTTCATCCGAGTTTTGACCAGACATTGCCATATTTCATTGGATCCAATTAGATCTAATTGCATAAAAACATAAAAAATCTTGGTGTGTTTTGGTTTGGATGAGATACACCACAGGTCAACGATACATTCACCAAACATATAATTTTCTAAATCAAAAAAAAATGTTTGGGTACGCTTCGAACCAGATAGGTGATATACATAACCCTAACAAGGAAATGTTTAGGAACATTTTAAAAGTTTCTTATACTTTGCTTAAAAAACTTAGAACATTTTTGGTTAATTAGAAACATTTAATTGGAAACATTTATATATGGAACAGAATAAGCTATATATAATTTTATATTAAATAAAATAAATAAATATTAAAAACAAATTTTGTATTGGCCCTAATATTATTTCATATATTTATATCAACCGTATACCTTTTAATCCGAATCATGATAAAATTATATATTACAACATATGACTGCATTTAAAAAAATTAGAAAATACCTCACGGGATGTATAATCATATATGATTTATTATGTTTGTATCAAGATATATATTGTTATATATGTTTATTTTTACTCGGGTTGATTTATGTACATTTGATAAAGAAATGGAACATTTTTATGTGAAAAGTTTAGACTTGTTGTAAAAATATTTATGGTATAAAAAGGTGAAAAATGATTTTTGGTGAAAAAAAATGTTTGCAAAAATGTTTTTGATGAAGAAAAAAAAATTTTATAAAAAAAAATTAGATGAAAACAAAATTTTTTTTTTGAAAAAAAAAATAGTTAAAAAAAAATTTGCTGTAATAAAAAAGTTGATAAAAAAAAAAATTTATGAAAAAAAAAATTTTTTTGTTGAAAAATAATTATGTTACTTTTTATTCACCAGCTGGTGAATTTATTCACCACGAGGTAAAGTTACAAACCCAAGTTACTAAAACTTTTGGTTTTAAGAAAATGAAAATAGTTATTCTTATTTTCTTTTTCGTTGTTTGTTAGCTTATATAGTCAAACTGAGGTGGCGTCCTGCCAATTTTTAAAATTAGACCCCAGCCTAAAAACATTATCATGTTAAAAAAAGTTTTTGATTGACTATTTCATAGAGAACCATTCATTTAAGTTTAATTTAAGCCAAATCATATCATTTAGAGTTCTTGGTGAAAGTTTTTTAAAATGACGAAAATTTGATCAAAATGCGCCACGGGTTAAAATGATCGGATTTGGCTCAAATAAATTTTAGATTAAAGTTTGTCTCAAGCTTGAACAATTCAAATAACGATAACTCGAAAACCATTCAACGGATTTTTATACCCTCCAACTACAATAGGGGGGTATACTCACTTTGTCATTCCGTGTGTAACGCATCGAAATATCGGTCGGGGACCCCATAAAGTATATATATTTTTGATCAGTGATCGATTTTAAGACATTCTGGCGATGTTTGTCCGTCAGTCTGTCCGTCCGTCTGTAGTTAACACGATGCAGTCCAAAATAAAAAAGCTAGACCCCTCAAGTTTGGCATAAATATGTCTTATGCTCCTAGGCAGGTTAAGTTCGGAAATGGGCCAAATCGGACCAGGGGGAAAAAGTACCCCCTTGAAGAACTGAACCGACCTCTAAAAATGCTGATTTTTTTAACGTTTTTTTGTATTTTTGTGAACCGAATGAGACATAGTCCTGCGCCTGGACCCAGGGGATTAAAAAATGTCGCTTTTTTTGCCCCGCCCCTTTTTAAGGGCGTGGATAAAAAAATAATTTAAAGAATTATAAAACTATAATACCTTAGTGCACAAAACAGACAAAAATGAACTTGTAAACATATACCGTGAGGGCCAAGGAGTCACCCCAGCTCACCGACCCCTCCCCCTTCCTTCCCCCCCCCCCCTTAAAACAACACCCCTGTCAAAATTTTTTTTTTATTTTTTTACATGTTGGAGGGTATAATAGATTCGGCACAGCCGAATTTAACACTCTCACTTGTTTTTTTTTTATTTGTGTTCATCACATCAAGATTATAAATATGATGTTTTGCATTTTTTTTTTTGAATTTTAATTTTTTTAAATTTTTTAAAAATCCAAAACATAAAAATAATACCGCAGTGTAAGAAATTACAACTGTGTTAGGAAAAAGTTAAAAATAGATTGATTAAGTTCGTGCTAATCGATAACATATGGTAATGAAATGTAATGTGATTCTCGTCATCTTTTCTGCCTAAATTTATGTTTAAATAGTTGATTTTAATCTGACACAGTGCCAATCGAAGAGTGCTGACGAAGAAGGGTAGCTTCTTCCGAAAGCTGTTGACATCTCCACTTAGCCTGTGTTGTCAATTATTTTTTTTCAGATTTTCTACCTGTACAACAAAAATTATTATTTCTTAGAAATAATAATTTTTCATCCAAAACTTTTTTCCAAGAAATTTTTTTTTCATCAATATTTTTTTTCATAAAAAACTTTATTTTCTTAAAATTTTTTATTTTATTTTTTTTCATAAATTTTTTTTTTTTTTTAAAATTTTGTTTTTCATCAAAAGAGGTTTCTTTCATTTGTTTTCTTATTTTTTTCACCAAAACTACTTTTTCATCACGTCTAAAATTCAGACATAAAAATGTTCCATTTGTTTAACAAATGTACAAAAACTAGTGAGAGTGTTAAATTTGTATGTGCCAAATCATGTATACTCTCCAAAATGTAAAAAATCTTTTTTGCACTTAATTTTTATAAAAAAAAAAAAAAATTTCTTTGGCAAATAAGTAAGTACACCCAAATCTTCAGCAAAACATTATCATGAGTTAAAGTTACCAGCTCTACCGGTTCCCAAATGGTTTAACTAACTCTTTATCTTGTTGTTTTTATTAAATACCCCCCATTTTTGTTTATTAATAAATTAAACCAAACAGTTTTAATGTGTAAACGATGACTATCGGTTCTATATTCCTGTATTTACTAACAATATTATTAAGTCTTCTAATTTTTGGAAGATTTAGACAACAAAGTTATTGGAGAAAACGTAAAATCACCATAAATTATAGTATTCCTTTAAGTGCTTTCAAAAGGAAACGTCAACATTTGTCATATATTATACAAAATATTTACCAGAATTGCTATGACACGAGAAAACACTTTGAGGCTGTAGATGTTTTGCTACGAAAATGTTTGCTCCTACAAGATTTGGATTTAATAAAAGATGTCATGATAACGGAATTTGAAAAATTTCCCGATCGTGGTATGTACTCTAACGAAAAAGATGATCCTATATCGGCAAATTTAGTAAGGGTTGGTCATGACTCATGGAAACAATTGAGATATAAATTAACACCCACTTTTACTAGTGGCAAAATGAAATATATGTTTCCAACTCTTTTAACGGTTTCGGAAAATTTCAAAGAAGTCTTGCAGGAGCATTGCATCAATTTAAAGACAACAATCGAAATGCGAGATTTATGTTCTCGTTTCACTACCGATGTTATTGGAAATGTGGCCTTTGGTATTGAATGCAATAGTTTGAGAGATCCAAATTCAGAATTTCGTGCTAAAGGAAATGGCGGTTTTCAAAATTTTCCACATGTTTTGGAAATTTTGGCTTCAAGTTATCCAAAAGTTTTTCATTTTTTTAAAGTTAAACTTTTTACAAAACAATTTGTTGAATTTTATACACATTTGGTGGCGGAGACTTTAGGCTATAGAGAGCGGGAACGTGTACGGAGACCAGATTTTATGGATATAATGTTAGAATTTAAAAATAAACCTGAAGCGGAATCGGCTCTGACAATGGAACAAATAACAGCACAATCTATGGTATTTTTTATAGCTGGTTTTGAAACAAGTTCGATAACATTGACCTATGCTCTATATGAATTGTCTAAGAATCCTGAAAAACAAGAAAAAGCTAGAAGAGAAATAATTAAAGTGATCGAAGGAAATAAAGGAGAGTTAACTTATGAGGGATTAAGAGAAATGCCTTATGTGCAGCAGGTTATAATGGGTAAGTATAAGAAATTATATTGATGAGTGAATTTAGACGGAGATAGTTGGTAGAGCAAGAGCTGAGAGTAAAACTCTCGCAACTTAAGTTTGCATGATAAAGCAAATGAAAATTTAAGAGGAAGGCGCTGTAAAAAACCTTCTCTAAAATTAATTACGAAAAACAACAAAACTGAAATTTGAAGAGGCTAGGATTTCAAATTCCCCTAGGTTCACGTTTAATTTTAAATTGTGTACCAAAATAAACAACAAAAAATATTTGGCAAAGGCGTTAGGGCTGTGCCTATAGTCCACCAAACATTTCTCTTTTTCCAATGTACTTATAAATTATTTTCTCTTTAATATATACTCTTCTCTCTCTCTTTTCAGAAACACTTCGCTTGTATCCTGTGGCTCCCACCATAACTCGTGTTGCTCGCAGTAATTACACTTTTAATACCTCTCCCCCTTTATCTATAGATCCTGGTATTCAAATTATTTTACCTATTTATGGTATACACCATAATCCCGATTTGTACCCCGATCCAGAAGACTTTCAACCCGAACGTTTTTCTCCAGCTGAATGTGCAAAACGTCATCCTATGGCATATCTACCTTTTGGTGCTGGTCCACGTATTTGTATTGCCAAAAGATTTGGTGAAATGCAAAGTCAAATGGGTTTAATAGCTCTGCTGAAGAACTTTCGCTTTTCAATGTCTTCCAGAACTCCTAAATTATTGGAATTTGATTATAAAAATTTATTTATGTTTAGTGTTAAAGACGGTATTTATTTAAATGTTGAAAAAATATAAAGAAAAATTAAAGTTTTCGAGAAAAAAATAAAAAAAAAATATTTTTTAAAAATTTAAAGCGACATCGTCTCGCAAGTAAAGCTTTTTCAGAAAGATTTCATATAAAAATAAACTTTTTGGAATATTTAGGGATGATAACCAATTTCAGACTTTTTCGCTTGAGCACCTCTATTCAAGCCATAAATGCAATTAGATTAAAAAAAAAAAAAAAAACCTTCATATAAAGCTCTATCACCATTTTTGTCAATTTCTGCTCAAGCACTCTTAGTAAAAAAACTTTAAATCATTAATATAAAAATGGATTTTTCGAAATTTATAGCTATGATTCCAAAATTTCTTTTATTTTTGCTCTACAACCTCTATTTATAACGATGATTTTCAAATACCACTCGCTGCAGCAACTTTTAATGAGTCATAAAATGTTGGAAAAGTTTTTTTTTAAGAAAGAGTTCATATAAAAACGATTTTTTTGAAATTTTGAGGGATGATCATCAATATCATATATTTTCGCTTAAGCACCTCTAATTAAGCCATAAATGCAATTTTTTTTTTTTTTTTATCAATTTTTGCTCAAGCAAAAAAACAAAATAAAAACTAAAAAAATTAAAACTAATTTATATAAAAATGGATTTTGGAAATTTATAGGTTTGATTCTAAATTTTCTGTTATTTTTGCTTTACTACCTATAGTTGGGTTATAAATTCAATTAAAGCTGTGAGAAAAAATTCAAATAAATACGGTTTTTTGGAATTTTTTAGCGATGATCCCAAATTTTCGCTATTTTTGTTCTTGGGCCTCTTAAGGCATTAAGTGAAATTAAGGTTTTTTTTTGAAAATGTGTATGAAAATTGATTAAAACTTTTTTAAAAACTTGAATTGCAATTATTGGCTTAAATAGCTGAATTTTATGATCATCCTTATACATTTCCAAAAAAAAAACTTAGCTTGGGCATCATCCCTACAAATGTCCAAATATCCATTTTTGTAATATTTATTGCTAAAAAAATTTACTAGCATTCTATTGCTTAAATAGATGTGCTAAAGCGAATATAGCAACAATTGTGGATCACTGCTATAAGTTTTCAAAAAAAATTTATAGATTGTTTGTCTAATAATCTTTAACTAGCTGAAATTGAGCATCATCCATATAGGTTTCCAAAAATCAAGTTTTTTATGAATTTTTTTCGTAAAAATTTTAACTACATTTTATGGCTTAACTAGTGGTGCTAGAGCAAAAATCGTGGTTCAACACTATAATTTCCAAAAAAATCCGTTTTGTAATGATTTCTTTTCTAAGAACCTTTACTTGCATTTTATGGTTTAACCAGAGGTGCAAGAACGTAAATAGCTAAAATTAGGGATCCAATGATCTGTGAACTAATTAAGTGAACTTAAATCTCTAAAAAGAGGTGTTAGCTCAAAAGTCTCTGAAATTGAAGATAAGAATATAAATTTCCAAAAATCAATTGTAATATGATTATTTTTCGGAGAAACTTTAATTGCACTTTATTAATTAACAAGAAGTGAAGTGCTAGAGGAAACTAGCTAAAATTGGGCATCATCACTATAAATTTTCAAGAAGCTTTACTAAGCTTTACATTTTGTGGCTTGAGAAGAGGTGCTAGAGAAAAAATAGCTGAAACTGGAGATTATCCCTGTTTTCGATTTATTTCTCTATTTGAGGACTTAACTGAAATTAAAATCATATAAAAATATTTTTTTTTATCGATGATCCAAAATTTTTGCTTTATAACCTCAAGTTAAGCCATAAATTGCAATTAAAATTTTTTTAGGAAAAATTTGTATAAAAATGGTTTTCTAAAATTTTATAAGCGACAATGGGCCCCAAGTCTAAACATGGACAAATTCGACATAACTTTTATTAATTGTGGCCAATAGACCGATTTACCTGAATATTGGACAAAGTTTTTATAGAGGACTAACAAGGAATATCTTTTAGAGGGCACCCACCGATTGTCCTAAATTTGAATATGGGAATAAGGGCAAAAAAACAAGTAAGAGTGTTAAAAACGGCTGTGCCTTTTATACCCTCCAACAAGCAAAAAATTAAAAAAAAAATTGCAGGGGCGTTTTCTTTTTTTTTTGTGGGGGGAGGCCCGGTTGTGGTTATTTGGTGGGGTAGCAAATTTTCTCTATAATATGTGTTTAAAAATTCATTCTTATGCTTTTTGCCCTAAAGAAATACAAGTTTATCATTATTTAAAAAAAGATTTTATTCCACGCCCATAAAAGGGGGGCTGACCAAAAAAAAAGGACATTTTCTAATTCTCTGGGTCAAAGTGCAGGACTTTGAACTTCTTGTAGCATAAAAATGTTGCATTTGTTAAACAAAAACACAAAAAATCCTGAAAAACCATGGTATTTTTCAGAGGTTAGTTTAGATCTTCAAGGGGGAACTTTTTCCCCCTGGTCCGATTTTGCTCATTTACGAACTTAACTTGCCCAGGAACATAAGACACATTCGTTCAATGTCGGCAGTGCAATGTCTAGAATCGATCACTGATCATAAATATATATATACTTTATGGGGTCCTAGACAGATATTTTGATGCGTTACACACGGAATGACAAAGTGCTTTTTTTTGCCGCTCAAACTCAAATTTAAAAAAGGGTGGCCACCTTTTGAAAAAAGGGTCTTTCGGGAAAATCTTAACAAAAGCCGAACTAGAAGGAATTTTGCCAAAAGAAAATATACGGGTCAGCTCAATTTAAATAGAAATTATTATATATGATTAAGGCGGTCTTATATTTTCAAAAAGAAGGAACTTAACGAAGCCAAATTTGCAAACCGATACAGACTATAATGGACCGATTCGCCATTGGATAGACCATCAAAAAACCTTTCGATCTGTTTAAAATGTTCCTTTAGTTTTTTCTGAAAAAATGTAAAAAATAGTCAAAAAAAAAAAACAAAAAAAAAAAACGTTCCTCCTCCCCTTTGACCGCTAAATGTGAGATTGGCAGCTAAGAAAAAACAGGTCTTATCTTCCGCCCTCTGTCCCATATGAAAGTTTCAGGACAATCGGTGGGTGCCTTATGAAAGACCTCCCTCTTGTAAGTTCAAAAATGGTCCGATTACAAACAAAATTTTAGACGAATATCCGCCATTTTTAAGTATTTTTTAGAGATTTATATGAATATCGGGAAGCGGTTTCTATGGGGACTATTAGCAAAAATGGTCCGACATTCTAAAAGCAATTCTGAGGATGCTCAAGCTTGGCATATATATTTGTCGTTCCCCTGGGTTGGTACATATTGAATTTCAGCCAAATCGGTCCAGTGATTCAAAAGTTATTAGCAAAATCGTAAATTTCAGATTCGCTTCACATTAAGTTCACGTGTTGAAAACCCGTTAAACATGTTTTAAAAACATTGGTAAGTCACAAAAATATTTTACAACGCATTTTTGTCACTCAAAAATATTTTTACACTAAAACAAAAAAAAATACACTCAAAAAAAAATTTACACTCAAAAAAAATTTACACCAAAAAAAATTTTGTAAATTATTTTTTTTTTTCAAAAATTACTAAAAAAATGTTTTTATACAAAATAAAATAATTCTGGACAAAAATGTAATTTTTTCCACGTTAGAAAATTTACTATCACTTAAAAAGTGCATTGTGGAGGGTATTTATAGATTCGGCCAAGTCGAATTTAACTTTTCTACTTGTTAATTTTTTTTTAAGTGTAGATGTTTGTCCATCCACACAAAAAAAATCAGAAAAATATTTTTCGTTTCTTTCGAGAAAATCGCATTTGAATTTCAAATTTAATAACAATTTTGTAATTTGCTTGTATTTTCTTGTTTTAACGTTGCGAATGAGTATTATTAATTGCATAAATATTACTCATACTCACTGTTGAAACAAGAAAATACAAGCAAATTACTAAATTGTTATGAAATTTAAAATTCAAATGCGATTTTCTTAAAAAAAAAATTAAAAAAAAAGAAAAAAAAGTGGCCGGTTTTTGATAAATTGACTTTTTTAAAAAATGTAAAATTTCAGAACGGGTTCTGAAAATTTTCCAAAAAAAAAAAAATTAAATCGATAGCCCATACAAAATTATATAAGAATGTAAATTTTTAAGATTGTGGTGCATTCTGTTTATTTATGTGATAAATTTACCATTTTTCCAATAATTGACCACGCCTCCTAAGCCCAGTTTTTGAAAAATTGAAAAACCAGAAACGCAATTTTCTAAGTTCCATATAGGGCTATCCATACAACATATTCAGAAGTTTACGGTACATGTGTTTTTTTTCGCTGGACATATGGTGTGGAATGCCTCATAGATAAATTCGACCTGTATCGTGTATACAACATTTATATTTACAAATGGACGGACCAACGGACGGACGGACATATCCAAATTGACTCAAAAAGCGATTCTAAGTAGATCGGTATACATGAACGGCGTTTTATTTCCTTATATAAATATTTTGGGTAGTTAAAAATATTATCAAAAATTCATTATACCCTGTACCATATGCTTTTTGGAATCCCCACATGATTATTTTCCCTCAAGCACATCTACACTAAGAAAATTATGTCATTAACTGTTTGTAGGTTATTTTAAAAAGTAATCAGTAAAGTTATTTTTCGTATGGGAATTTCTGATAGGGACTATTGCAGGAGCTGTGGGGAAGTGGAGGAAGAGGAGTCAGTGAAGCACTTGCTATGCGAATGTCCGGGTCTAATGAGGAGCCGCCTTAAGTATTTAGGGCAAAGATTTTTCGATGACCTGGACTGCCTAAGTGGTGTCTCATTGACGTCTCTAGCGGAATACCTCAGGGAAACGGGGTGGTTTAAAAAGTAGAACTTTGTATCAGCGAGGGAGAGGGGAAATATGATTAGGGGAATCACAATGGGCCTTATGGCCTCCGAGTGAACTCGCCAAATGGCGAGCGCCCATCCCACCTAACCTAAAGTTATTTTAAAAGAAAAATCATTAATTTTAATAAGGACTTCTTATTTTTTACTGTTTCTGTAGTTTAAAAAAAAATTTTCTGTAACATTCAATATCGGCAGTAAAAAATTTCTTCTATAGTTTTACTGTTTTTCAATACAAAATAAGTGAATATTCACTTGTTTTTTAATGTTTTGGTTAGTCATTAAATTAACATTTAAAATTGACTGAAATATGTTTTTATTTTAAATGAAAAAACAGTGGAACGGTTTTTAAATAAAATTTCATTTGTTTTAAGTGAATATTCACTGGAATTTACCTACATAATTTTTTGAGTGTAGTTAAAGAATAAATTGCCATTTAATTTTATCAGACAATAAATATAACAAATAAAAATTTAGACCACCAGCACCTTTAGATAAGCCGAAAATTCCAATTAAAAAAAAAAAAAAACATTTAAAAATAAATTTTTAAAATTTATAGACATGATCCCCAATTTTTGTTATTTTCTCTCTACCACCTCTAGTTAAAAGCCCAAATTTTGGGAGGATTCATAATTTTTGGCCACTTTATTTTTTTTTGTTAAAAATTAATATCCTTGGCAACCCTTTTTGATAAACTTTATGCTCTCTCTTTTAATATTTGAGTTCTATAAAAAAAACACTTCTCCTAGAACTCTCAAAAGCTTTTAATTTGATAAAACAATGCAATTTTTTTAAACAGAACTTTAGTCTCAAAACTGCAATAACAAAGAAAAGTTGAGTTAACGGGAAAAATAAAAAAAGAAAATGATTTCGTTGGTGGGAATTTTACTTCTCTCCCTTCCCGTTCTGTTGGTAATATATTTGTATAATAACTATACTTATTGGAAGCGACGAGGCGTTGTACACGAAACACCACTGCCTTTTGTGGGAAATTTTAAAGGTATTGGCAAATCACTTCATATACGTGATATCAATCAACGTTTATATGATAAATTCAAGGGCAAAGGACCTTTTTGTGGATCGTATATGTTTCTATCAAGAGCTGTTGTAATATTGGATTTGGATTTATTAAAACACATAATGATTAAAGATTTCTCTAGTTTTCATGATCGTGCTATATTTAGTAATGTCAGAGATGATCCTTTGACAGGACATTTAGTTAGTTTGGAGGGAGAACAATGGCGTGCCATGAGAACTAAATTGACACCCGTATTTACCTCGGCCAGAATGAAGTATATGTTCCCAACAGTTGTACAAGTAGGAGAGAATCTTGTTGAGGCTATGAAACACGAAATTGAGAAAACAAAGGATAATATAATAGAAATAAAGGATCTTTGTGCTCGTTATACTACCGATGTTATTGGTACTTGTGCTTTTGGCATTGAATGTAATAGTTTAAAGGATCCTAATGCAGAATTTCGTATGAGAGGAAGATCCATATTTATTGAACAACGTCATAGTGCTATTGTACAATCTTTCATGATTACAAATCCAATTTTGGCTAGAAAATTACGTATGAAATTTTTCAAGGATGAGGTTATTAATTTTTTCTTAAATATTGTTAAGGAGACCACAGAATATCGTTTAAAAAATAATGTCAAACGTAATGATTTTATGGATTTACTTATTGAACTGAAAGCTCAAAATGAAGAACTGGCTAAAGAATCCGGAAATATTGATTTATCACAAGGATTAACCATAGAACAAATGGCAGCCCAAACATTTGTATTCTTTTTGGCAGGTTTTGAAACTTCATCCACCACTATGTCTTTTTGCTTATATGAATTGGCCAAAAATTCAGAGGTGCAAGATAAGCTAAGAAAAGAAATTTCGGATACTATTAAGGAAAGTAAGGGTGAAATAACTTATGAGGCCATAAAATCTATGAATTATTTAGAACAAGTTATAGCTGGTAGGTTAAGAATACACATTGGAAAACTAAAAAAACGATATTCATTTTTAAACCTTTTTTCCAGAAACTCTACGCTTATATCCTGTTATACCCAATTTGATACGTAAGTCTACAACTGATTATCAAGTACCAAATTCATCGCATGTAATCGAAAATGGCACCACTGTGATAATACCGGTTTCCTCTTTACACTACGATCCTGAGTATTATGAAAATCCCATGGAATTTAATCCTTCCCGTTTTGAACCCGCCGAAATTGAGAAACGTCATTCTTCAGCTTATTTACCCTTTGGTGATGGTCCCCGTAATTGTATTGGTTCACGTTTTGGTAAAATGCAAACAAAAATTGGTTTGATTTCTCTGCTAAGACAATATCGTTTCGAATGTTGTCCCCTAACTGAGATTCCAATTCAGTTTGATAAAACGAATTTTTTGGTTATCGCTAAAAATGGTATTAGTCTTAAAGTTAGTCCGGTGTGATTGGCATATTAATAAAAATCTCGGCTGAATTTTGAAATATTTAAACTACTATGTCATTGTTATGCACTTTTGGATATCAGCTGTTCACCCAGAAAAGTTTTACAGTAACTATTTTACGGTTATTCAAAAAGTTTTTAGTTAAAGTTGTTTTAAACGTTTTATCGTTTGTTTTTCAAGGAACCTAAAATATTGAACGATTTAAACAGTTGTTAAAAAAATGAACTACAAACTTTACGGAAAAATATTTTTAGCAGTTAAATTATTTCCGACTGATTATACCGTATAATTTTACAGAAGTACGGATTTTGTAGTTTTTTATTAAAAAAAAAATATTTTTACTTCACAAAATAAAAAATTGTAAACAGTTAAAATAACGGAAATATCATTTGTTTTTACGGAATATCTAGTCATTTAATAACGTTTAAAAATAACTGAAATATTATGTTGTTTTAAATGAAATATAAGTAGTCCGTTTTTTAAATGGAAAAACGATTATTTAAAACGTTTTTTCAGTTGAATTTACTTACAAAATATTTTGAGTGTTGGTATAAATATTACTAATAATTATTTTGTAAAACTGTATCATTTTTGTACTACCAATTAAAAAAAATAATTAAAATAAGAATTTATAATTTGATGTAAATATATCTTATCATATCAATTTTAATTCAGAACATTGATGTTCTCTTACCGGTTATTTAAGCCCCAAATTTTGAAAAAAAAAAAAAATATTTAAAAAAATAAGTCAAGAAAATTCAGAAAAATTCCTACAATTTAGAAAAAAAAAACAAGTAGAAAAGTTAAATTCGACTTGGCCGAATCTATGAATACCCTCCACAATGCCCTTTTTAAGTGATAGTTAATTTTCTAACGTGAAAAATATAAAATTTTTGATTTGAAATATTTTATTTTGTGTAAAAAAACTTTTTTTAAACTAATTTTTGAAAAAAAAATAAAATTATTTACTAAATTTTTTTTTGAATGTAATTTTTTTTTATGTGTAAAATTTTTTTCGAGTGTAAAATTTTTTTCGAGTGTATTTTTTTTTAGTGTAAAAATATTTTTGAGTGACAAAAATACGTTGTAAAATATTTTTGTAACACGTGAATTTAAGGTTAGCTAATCTAAAATTTGGCTGAAATTCAATACGAACGAGACCAGAGGAACGAAAAATATATATGCTAAGCTTCCGCATCCTTAGAATTGCCTTTGGAAAGTTAGCATGTTTTTTTATCTCGTAAATTCACTAAAAACCCTTGCCGAAATTCAGTCTTTTGCTCATAACTTTTGAACCACTCAACCGATTTCGCTGGATTGTAATACCAACCTGACCAGGTATATGCCCAAAATATATGCCAAACTTCAAGAACCTCAGTAAAGTCTTTCAAAAGTTAGCGTGTTTTCAACAGACAGACAGACAGACAGACAGACAAACAGACGGACGGACGGACAGACGTCTTAAAATCGATCGAGGATCAAGAATATATACATATACTTTGAGGGGTCAAAGACCAATATTTCGAGGTGTTACAAACGGAATGACAAATTTATATATACGCTCTATCACTAGAGTGGAGTGTATAAAAATTCAGAAAAATTACAATTTCGAAGAAATGTTGGTAAATTGCGAAAAGTCTACAAAAATTAAGACTATGTCATAACTTATTAAACACTTAAGTATAAAACAAGTAAAAAATAAAATTCGACTTGGCTGAATCCACATTATTCGTAACGTTTTGAATACAAATGAATTTGAGTTGGAAAAACACTTTTTTTTTGGTAATTATAAGTTTTTAAACGTGAAATAGGATTTGTAAAAAAAAAAATTGATTAAAAAAATTTTATTTTGAGTAAAAAACATTTTTAATGAAATATAAAAGGAGATACAAGATCGAACTTTCCGAATCTGAATGGGATGAAACCAATTTTACATAACAAAACCCTCAAGGTTTTTTTGTAGTTTTTGATTTTAGGGAATTTAAGTTTTTGTGTACTAAACATGTCCTACTTTAGTCGCCCCTTATTGGGCATGTGTGGTTCAGCGTCCAAACTTAAGCTCTGAATTACGTCAGCTATAGCCGGTATGAATTTCGCTGCAATCGGTCCACTACCAACTTACTTAATACCCAAATTATAAAAAATAAATCACTGTGCACCGTTACGTATGATTATTATTTAAAGGCAATTACTAAATTAAGTATACGCTCTATATATTTCTCAAGCATTTTTACTATAATTACACCGTCCGACAAAAATGAAAAAAGTCGTTAAACACGAACTGGATAATATACGTTTGAAACTAGAGACTAAATGTAGTAAAACAGCATTTACAGATTTTCATTTTGTGATCCTGTTTCCTTTTAAAATTACTTCAAAGTTTTAGAGGATTAAATTTTATAAAATATTTTTTTAATATTTGTACTTGTCCTACGATGCCACTATTGACAGCAAATGAAAGAGAAGGATTTCCCCTAATTTTCTATTTTATTGCTTTTACATATCAGAAAAAAAAGGTAAGCTACGTCCTTAAAAAAATTTATCCATTAATATCATTCAAAATTTTGAACAAAATATTTTGATAAAGTTTTCAAATGACCTAATTCACATCCTTTTATCCTGATATGGCAAAGTAGAAAAATGGATAAATTAGGGGAGATCTTCCTCTTTCATTTTTCGTCACCAATGTCATCTTAGGACAAGTACAAATATTTCAAAAATATTTTACAAAATGTATCCTTTAAAATTTTGAAGTCCTTTTAAAAGGAAACAGGATCACGAAATGAAAAAATGTAAATGCAGTTTTATTCCATTTCATCCCTTCTTTAAGACGTGTTTAATATTGGTTGTTGGACGGTGTTATAATGAAAGTTCACCAACTTTAAATGCGTGTAAAAAAAAATCTATCGCTGAACATAAAAAACTTTTGTTATGGAATAATTCAAGTTTCATTTGCTTTTGGTTTCATCGCATTCCAATTTTGGTTGTTGCACTGTGTTATAAGTGTAAATTTTTTTTGAGTATAAATTTGTTTTGAGTGACAAAAACACTTTTTAAATAATTTTTGAGGCTTAAAAATGTCTTTCAAAGAGTGTTAAACTGATTTATCAACACGTGAACTCGCAAAAAAACCCATTGAGAATTCACAGTTTTGCTTAAACCTTCTGAAGTCCTGGACCGAATTCACTGAAATTCAATACCAACCTGATCTGGAAAATTACAAATATATATGACAAGCTCTTAGAGCATTAGATTTGTTTTTCGAAGGGAAGTGTGTTTTCAACACACGGAAAGATATACCGACGGACGGACATACATCGCTACATGTACTTTATGAGGCCCTAGATCGACATTTCGAAATGTTACAAATGCAATGACAATCTTAAAGTAGGGGTAAAAAAATTGGAAAAGCCTGCACAGCAGCCATTGGATGGAATAAAATTCTGATATTGAATATAAAAAAATATGTGAATAACTAAAAATCTACAAGTGATGGGCAAATTTGGAGAACAGATTTGTAATCAGGTGATCAAAGACTACTAAAATTTATCATCAAAACTCAAACCTTAAACTTGTTATTGTAATTGGTGTTATTTATGACAACATATTTAAATTATTACTCGGGTGATAAAATATTTTTCTTTTACTCCGGTTGCTGTTTGCCCACATTGTTTATATTGTATGTATACAAATAACCTTGATCTTGAGCATGGAGAATTTTTAAATTTCTCCAAAAAAAAAAAAAAATAAACAAAATATTTTTAAATGTGTTCGAAATAAAGTTTTTGTTTTACACCAGATTGTTCTCTTTTAAAAATATCTGCTCTCAACAGAGTTGCAAGATAAATACAAAGTCAAGTAACCCATTTTATAAATTAAAATCCCCAAAAGTACCAAAAATATTTTTGCTGAAGCGATGAAACTTTATGAATAAAACAATTTTAAGATTTTTTATTTCTTTGTTCATAACTTTTGAACTCTTTTTCCGATATCGCTCAAATGAAATACCAAACTTCCCAAAACTAAAAAAACTAAATATGCCAAATCTAAGTTGTATCTGTGTAATACTTTGGCCTTAATCACTATTTCAACAGACGGACGGACATCGTTATAATGTCTTAGAATCGATCACTGATCAACAATATATATACTTCATGGGGTCCTAGACCGATATTTCGATTAGTTACAAACGGAATGACAAACGTATATACATCCCCTACCACTAATTGTAAGTGAATGGAATTTTTTCCAGCTCCTCCAGCTGGGGCTAGTTGTCCATGAACATACATATCTACTACCTTAAAGTGTTCGTTATTAAGCTACAAATTTGGTTTGACTTTAAGTTAAATTTCCAACATTTTATGAAACCAGCAAATCCTTTTCAATCTAAACCTACACTCAAAAAAAAAAAAAACCTTGTCAAATTACTATAAAAAGTCTCGTAATCCTATTTTACCGCAATTTGACAGTTTTCCTTATTTTTTAACAAAAAAAAAATCGATTGAAATTTAATTTTTTTTTAATTTTACAAATAAAAAATAAAATAAAAAGTCCCTTTTAACAAAAGTTTTATTTAAAATTTAAAATTTTCTATACATTTTTTGAAAGTCGATTTTAAAAACAAAAACAATTTGTATGGAACTAAAACTAAAAGCTCATTTTAAATTAATTTTATTTTCTTGTAGTAAGGCTGCAAATTTCTAAGCCGAATTTATAAAAAAATCTAATAAAGGCACCAGAATTTTTTGTAAGTTTTATCGAGTCAAAAAAGTTATAAATTTTCAATTTTATTGCTAAAAAGCTTGTAAAATTAAAAAAAAAAAAATCTCGCAGAATAAAAGGTAGCAAAAAATCTAGTAAAGTCACGAGAATTCCTTGTAAGTTTTATAGCATCAAAAAAAGTTGTAAATTTAATATTTTATTGGTAAAATATTAGATTTACAATTATAAAATTACAAAAAGCTCGTAATTTTTAACTAAAAATTCTCGTAAAATAGGAGGTAGCATAAAATAAAAATGACATGCTTTTCTTGTAATCTTACAAGTTTTTTTTGTGTGTATCAAATCATATTTGTTTTTTTAAACTCTCCACCATTTGCGAGGGTAATATTATCAGTGTTGCCATAAGAGAATTTTGAAAAAATGCTAAATGGCAGAAAAAAAGTGCTAAAATGCTCTACAGACCAAAAAAAAAGTGCTAGATTTTTTTTTTTTCATTTTTTAAATTAACAAATAATAATTTTTAACAATAACTCTAGTTTACAACGAAAATGCGCACTAATTGCATCTAAATATTTTTTTGACCGCTAAACTTAAAAATTTTATCGAAAAAAATACTTCTAATAAATTTTTTTGTGTTTTTTTGGAGTTGTTTTTTTTTTATTAAGAATTACCATATAATTACAAATTACATACTAATTTTACCTAACCGAGAACTGGTAACAATGACCTTCGTCGCGTTGTAGCGAATCAGACCAAGGCCTCTGGTGGAAATCGAACCCACGACCCCCAGACTCATAGGCTAGCACTCTACCAACTAGCCTACTGGGGCGCCTTTTTTTGGAGTTATTTTCACTGTTTTCCCTATATCTTGAGTAATGTACCTCCGATCTACTCGTGATAAAAACCAAATTAAAGTTAATCAAATTTTCAACAAATTTTACACACGTTACTTTCCCATCTGATCAATAGTTTACGCGCAATAGACAAATATATTGTAAAAATTCATTTTTTTTATCAAAAAAAATCATTTGTTGGTTTAAATTTTTTTTTTTTTAACGAATCGTTGCAAATTAACAAGTTTTTTTATTTACCTTAAAAGCCTAAACCTTTACAAATATAACAAAATGGGTTTCATAAAAATCTATGGGCAATCACCTAAGTTATAATGATTTTTTTGAAACTACGCATAAAAATTTCCTTAAATTTTTTTTGTATTTAAAATACAAGAATAAAAACTGTGTTAAAACCATAGTTTTTTTTTGTGTGTATTTTCATATAATACGTCATAACTTCGGTGATAACCCATAGATTTTCATCAAACCGACTTCGTTGTTTTTTTTGTTGCGGTTTCAATAAAATTTTTTTCTGAATTTCGATTGCGTTTTCTTAATTTAAACTGGATTTTCTGAATTTCAATTGGGAGTTTTGAATTTCATTAAAAATCTTCTTAATTACAATATGGATTTCTTAATTTCCAATGGTTTTCTTGATTTTGATTGGGTTTTCTAATTTAAAAAAGAGTTTTCTCAATTTCATTTTTCTAAATTTCGACTAGGTTTTCTAATTTTAAATTGGGTTTTCTGGATTTCAATTGGTATTTTTTAATTTCAATAATTTCTTAATTTCTATCTGGATTTTTAAATTTCAATTGGGTTTTCCGAATTTTAACGGGTATTTCTAAATTTTAAATTATATTTTCTTAATTTTTGAATTTCAACTTATATTTTCTAAATTTTTGAATTTCAATTTATACTTTCTTAATTTCTTAGGATTCCTGATTTTCAATTAGGCGCCATGAAATAAGTCCCAAGAAAAAACATTAAATAAATTCCATACGATATGGGAACTATTTCATTATACAGGTGCAAAGAAAGCGCCGTAGGCTAAAAATTTTTACAAAAGATTTAAAAAAACAAATTATAATGTAAAAAAAAAATGCTAAAAATGCTAAAAAATTTTAAAAAAGTGCTAACTTAGCACTTGGCACTTTTTTCCAAAACTTTAGTGCTAAGTCAAAAAAAAAAGTGCTAGATCTAGCACTAAAAGTGCTAAAATGGCAGCACTGAATATTATTAAGAATTGTGTTTTATGTACATATGTTTCCAGAAAGCTTTTTTCTAAGGGATGTGTATAGAGTTGCAAAAATATGTGCTTTAAAACTGCAAAAAGTTTCAACATTTATTAAGCTCTGTAAAAGTTTATTTTTAAGGGATGGATAAAGTTGCAAAAAAGTTTTAACATTTAAAGGGTTATAAAAGAAAAGCTCTGTCAAAATGTCTGTTGAATGCCATACAATTTAAATTACCACACTTGTAACAGCAGAAATCATCAGATTTTTTAGCTGAAAAATTTGTCTGCTGATTTGACCAAGATTATAACAAAATAAAAGTTTAGCAAGCTGGGTATGCTAAAATTAGCAGATTTCTGAGATTTTGAAGGTGGCTGTGGGCTAAATGTGCCGTTAAATGACTTTTTTTTGGAGTTGTATGGATGAGGAGGAGTTCGAAACTATCGAACACTTTATCTGCCATTGTCCGGCACTTTCTGGTGAGAGACTTGCTTCACTGGGATTTAGGAAGTTTTATGATCTTTCTGATTTTTCGGATGTCAAAATTCAATATCTAAGGAGTTTCATAAGAAGCTCAAGCTCATTAATAAAAACTGAACATCAAACAAATGTTTTTTCTTTTAAAAACGACTAAACGTAAAACTTTTTAAATAAACTACAAACAGATAATGACATAATTTTTTGAGTGTGGGATCTAGGAAGAAGCGCGATCCTTCTGATTTGTCGAATTTAAAAATTCAATATCTTAGGAGTTTCATAAGAAGCTGAAATTGATTTAACCTCAAGGACTAGAGGGAGAACCGCATACTGGCCCGTGGTATCACAATGGACCTCAGCGTCTATTTGTGCTGACGTAGAACGTCAACAACCACTTCCAACCTAACCTTCTTTTTTATACCCACCACTCTAGTGATAGAGGGCAGTGGCGTATACAAGGGGGGGCCTGGGACAAATTTCAGGATTTGGCATCAAATAACAAGTACAATATTAAAAAACTTCTTTAAAAGAATCGAAAAACTTTAAGAATCTAAAATTTTTTTTAAAAAAATATTTTGAAACTGAAAATTTTTCTGTTAAAAAAAATCTCAAAATCGGAAAATTTTTTCTTAGAATTTGAATTTTTATGTATACAAATAATGGACCTAATTGTAAGTAAAATGTATTCATATCTTAAAATGCAATTTTGTCTTTTAGAAAAATGTCTCAAAACGGGACTATCTCTAAAAAAATGTCTCATAATCTTACACTTTTCTAAAAAAAAATGTCTCAGAATCTAAAACTTTCTATAAGAAAAATGTCTGAGAATCTAAGACTTTTTCTATAGGAATAATATCTTAAAATATTGGCCTTTTTCTCTGAATCTAAGACGTTTTCTACAGGAAAAATGACTCAGAATCTGAGAGGTTTTCCAATAAAAAATTCTCAGAATCTGTGGCTTTTCTATATGAAAATTGTTTCAGACTCTGAGAACTTTCTATAGGAATAATATCTCTGAATCTGAAAAATGTCACAAAATCTGATATTTTTTCTAAAAAAATAATGTCTCTGAATCTGAGAATTTTTCTTACAATCTAGGAAAATGTCTCAGAATCTTATGCTGTTTTTACGAAAAATGTCTCATTTTTTTTAAGGAAAATTATCTCAAAATCTAAGATTTTGTGTATAGGAAAAATGTCTCAGAGACACAAGCTGATACTTTTTGTAAAGAAAAATGCTCAAAATCTGAGACTTTTTCTATTGTGAAAATATATTTTTCTATAAGAATAATGTCTCAGAATCGGAGTATTTTTCTATGGTAAAAATATTTAAGAATCTGAGACTTTTTCTTTACGAAAACTGTCTCATAATATGAGACTTTTTCGATAGGAAAAATGTCTCAGAATCTAAGATATTTTCTGTAGAACAGTTGTCTGGGAATCTGAGACATTTTCTATGGGAAAAATGTCGAAGGATCTGAGACTTTTTCTATAGGAAAAATGTCAAAGAGTCTGAGACGTTTTCTATAAGAATCTGTGACTTTTTATAGGAAAAATATCTCAGAATTAGAAACTTTTTCTACACGAAAAATGTTTAAGATTCTATGACTTTTCCTATAGGAAAATGTCTAAGAATCTTAGACCTTTTCTTTACGAAAATTTTTTCAGAATCCGACAGATTTTCTTTAGGAAAAAGGTTTTAGAATCTAAGACTTTTTTATATTTTTTTCTTTTCAAAAAGGTCTCAGAATCTGAATTATTTTTCTTATAAAAAAGCGAAGATTTTCTCAGAATCTAAAACTTTTTTTGTAGAATGTTTCAGAATATGCGAAAATGTGCTAGACTAGAAATATCTCAGATTCTGTCGCAATGTCTTACAGTCGGAGTCTTCTTTTGGAAAAGTATTTTATGAATATGTTTATAGAATTATTTTCTAAAGTGACTTTTTGCCGAGAACTAACTAACTTTTGAAAGACTTTACAGAGGCTCCTGAAATTAGGCATATAGGTTGGGCATTTAACTGGTCAAGTTCGTATTGTAATCCAGTAAAATCGGTTCAGTGGTTTAAAAGTTATGAGCAAAAGTTTCTGAGGATGCTGAAACTTGGCATATATAATTGTCGTATTCGTGGCCTGGTTCGTATTAAATTTCAGCCAAATCGGTCCAGTAGTTCAAAAGTTATTAGCAAAACCGTAAATATTAGATTAGTTTCACCTTAAATTCACGTGTTGAAAACCCGTTTAACATGTTTTAAAAACATTCGTAAGTCACAAAAATATTTTACAACGTATTTTTGTCACTCAAAAATATTTTTACACTAAAAAAAAACAATACACTCGAAAAAAATATTACACTCAAAATAAAATTTTTAAACTCAAAAAAAAGTTTTGTAATTTATTTTTTTTTTTCAAAAATTACTTAAAAAAAAAGTTTTTTACATAAAATAAAATATTTCTAACCAAAAATGTTATTTTTTCATGTTAGAAAATTTACTATCACTAAAAAAGGGCATTGTGGAGGGTATTCATAGATTCGGCCAAGTCGAATTTAACTTTTCTACTTGTTTTTAATTGACAACAATACAAAACATTTGCCTAAATTTCAAGTTAAAGATTTTGAATTAAAGAGATAACCAAAAGCTCTTTCTAACTATGCTCTTTAACTATCACAATTAATATGAATATTGCATCATACTTTCTCACGAAATATTTTGAAGTTCGAGACCGAAAAAAAATATTTTTCTCTCTTTCTCTATAAATATTTAAAGATTATGATTTTATAAAATATTAGTAGCAAACAGTTAATAACTCTAGTGTTAACGATAAAGCAAACAAAAACGGTTAAAAAACGCACAATATGTTCTGTTGTATCGGTACTTTACTCTTCGGCGCCCTAGTCTTGTTGCTGGTGTATTACTTCTATAATATTTATTCCTACTGGAAAAGACGAGGAGTTCTATATGAAACACCGATACCACCGTTCGGAAATTTTAAAGGTGTTGGCAAGACTCTTAATGTACGGGATATCACTTCACGTTTGTATCGTAAATTTAAGGGTCAAGCTCCTTTTTGTGGATCTTATATGTTTATAAACAAGTCCGCTTTAATATTAGACTTAGATTTGGTAAAAAATATATTGATTAAAGATTTTTCCAACTTCCATGATCGTAATACTTTTCATAATGCCAGAGACGATCCTTTAACGGCACATTTGGTAGCCTTAGAAGGAGAGCAGTGGCGGGCAATGAGAACTAAATTGACGCCTGTTTTTACCTCAGCCAAAATGAAGTATATGTTTCCTAACACCTTACAAGTAGGACATCAGTTTACTGAAACCATGAAAAAGGAGATAACGAAAACAAAGGATAATATCATAGAAATTAAGGATTTATGCGCACGTTTTACTACAGATGTAATTGGTACCTGCGCCTTTGGCATAGAATGCAACAGTTTAAATGATCCGAATGCAGAATTTAGAGTTAAGGGCAGATCTATATTTACCGAAACACGTCACAATGCAGTTGTACAAATATTTATGATGACAAATGGTGTATTGGCTAGAAAATTACGTATGAAACTATTTACTGATAATGTCAGCAACTTTTTTATAAATATTGTTAAAGAAACCGTTGCATATCGTTTGAAAAATAATATTAAACGTAATGATTTTATGGATTTGCTCATAGAAATGAAGGCCGAAAATGAGGAAATGGCTAAAGAATCTGGAGGTATTGATCTATCAAAGGGATTAACTATAGAACAAATGGCCGCCCAAACATTTGTGTTCTTTTTGGGTGGATTTGAAACCTCCTCGTCTACCATGTCATTTTGTTTATATGAATTAGCTAGAAATTTGGAAGTACAAGATAAGTTAAGAACAGAAATTTTGAAAAATATCAAAGACAACAACAATGAATTAACCTATGAGGGTATGAATTCTATGCCGTATTTGGATCAGGTTATAGCTGGTAAGTTTGAATATTTCTGAAAAACATAACAATCATATAATGCTAATTGTTTTTTCCTCAGAAACTTTACGTATATATCCTATTTTACCCAATTTGATACGCAGAACTCAGAATGACTATCGTGTTCCCAACTCTTCACATATTATTGAAAAAGGCTTATCTGTCGTTATACCGGTCTCGGCTATACACAGTGATCCGGAATATTATGAAAATCCTACTGAATTCAATCCCGCCCGTTTTGAAGCTGCTGAAATTGAAAAACGTCATTCTGCAGCTTATTTGCCATTCGGTGATGGTCCTCGCAATTGCATTGGTGCTCGTTTTGGTAAAATGCAAACAAAAATTGGTTTAATTTCTTTGCTGCAACACTATCGTGTTGAATGTTGTCCTCTAACTGAGATACCCTTGGAATTTGATAAAAAGAATTTTTTGGTTGCTTCTAAAAATGGTATATATTTAAAAGTAATTCCATTATGATGGAATAATTGAAATGTTTTTAAAAATAAGAATTTTTATAACGATTTTAAATAAATTTAAATTTAACAATTTGTAATCTTATTTTTGTGTACTTATCATAAACCTGATATTGATTAAAAAATCTCAATTACTTTCACTCTATCACGATTTCTACAACTGAGAGAAATATGTTATGAGAGAAGGCAGAACGTACACAGACAAAAATATGAAAAATTTTGAGTAATCACTTGTTTCAATTTCAAAATAAAATTTAGTAATTTTTTTAATTGACACAATTAAAAATTTACTCAAAAGTTTTTTTAAAAAAACTTAAATAAATAACTTAAAAATTAAATAGTTTTTTTAATTTGTTTTTTATTCTCTTAGTTTTGAGAATTCTTATGTAGTTTATAGTTTTTTGTGTATATATAAAAAAGTTTGAAATCATCTTCATGACATTTTTCTATGTCTTTAAGACATAAATATATTTGGCAAAAGTTTTTTTTTTTTTTTTTTTAAGAATATGAAACTTTTTAAAAATATCAAAAAAAAAAAACAAGTTTTGAGTAAATTTTTACTTGACACAATTAAAAACTTAAAAAAAACGAAAAACTTTCAGTAAAGTTTTAATTGAGTCAATTAAAAATTTACTTATATTTTTTGGTATACATTTAATAAATTTGTATTAAAAGTTTACTCAATACTATTAAATAGTTTACTGGTTCATAATTAAGTAATTTTTTATTCAATAGTATTTACTCAAAATTTATTTTTATTTTTTCCTGTGTATAGGGAACAAAACCAGCAAATGTCAAGACGTTCTGTCTTATCTTATAATATATTTTACTATCATATGAGACTCATAACCTTACCTAACTACGAGTCCCCGTACAACCATGACGAAGCGGCTGCCGTTTTCGGAAAAAAAGACGGTATCGAAAAATTCTGCCACACTCAAAAAAAAATACGTTAGTAGATTTACTAATTTTTCTTTTGCTAATGCTAGTTAGCTAACTTTTAGCAAATTTTTAGTTAAGATTAGCATGTTAGCAAAAAATTCTTGTAAACTTCATTCAGCACATTAGCAATTTTAAACAAACTTTGAACTAATTTCTTTTGCTAAATTTGAAATTGAGTTGACAACATTTTTACAAGATTTTTTGCTAATATTAGCAAAAATAAATGGTAAATTTTTTTTTATTTTCAGAAAACTTAATATGGCGCTATCTCGGAAACTAAGCCAGATAGAGCAAAATGGAGGTCATTTTTGGTTCTCGGGCTCTCCACAGTATCGCTGGTCCTCTTCATATGTGTGGACCCAAATGGGCCCTAACTTTGGATCCAAAAAAGTTAGCATTCCCGAAAATTTTAAAATGCTCATATCTCGGTAAATATTGCCGACACAACAAAAAGTCCAATAGCATTTTTGTAGCTCTGAACACGTAGAACAAGACCGCAAAATAGTCAAAAGCTCTCCGAGTAATATTTTTGAAGTTATCGAGTTTTTTAATTCTCAAGACCCCAATGGTCCCCTATAATAACGTATCTCAAAAACTAAGCAAGGTAGAGCGAAACGGACACAAATTTTGGATCAAAAACTATGACGATTGTTAAGGAACCCAACTAGGTCTAGGCCCATCGGGGTCTGGACCTATCGGGTCCGAACCCAATGGGGTCCTCAGATGCTTATGAAATAAGTTAAAAAAAATAAAAATTTAGTTAACTAATTATTGGCAAAACATTTTTGCTAACTTTAGCAAAAAAATTGTGGGTTCAAAATCAGCAAATTTTCTTGTAGGTTTACAAGCTTTTTTGGCTAACATTACAGTTTTTTTTTTTGAGTGCATGTGCTGATGTTTGCAACGAATTTTACAATCAAAACAAATTTTACACTCCAACAAAAATTTAGTAAATTTTTTTTTACAAAATTACTAAAAAATGTTTTTTACTCAAAATAAAATATTTCTAATGCAAAATTGTTAAATTTTTTTTCAAGTTCAGAAAATTACTATAAGTTAAAAAGGCCATTATGGAGATTTCCAGTTTTTTTCGTTTATCTCCTATATTATGCAAAGCAACCTAGTCATATTACATACCAAATGAAAGGTTTTTACAAAACCTATCTACGTGTGTAAAGCACATGTCTAAACATGCACCACTTTTCGTCATATTGAGGAAAATACCAAAATTTTAACACATTTTTGTTAGTAAGCCGAAAAATTATATTTTTTTTGGCACGTTGTTAGCACTAGGATTTAGGTCTTTTAAATACCTTTAATCTGATACCAAATATGCCTATATTAATTTTGATTAAATAGGCATAAATCGTAAAAAACTGAAAAAGGTCAACTTCCCCCCATACAAATCGACCCCCCATAAAAATGAGTTTGGGCCGCTAAAAAAAATACTGGTCGAATTAATTTTCGTTCTAAACAATATATCCAAATTTCATGAAGATCGGAGTTTCACACCAGGGAGACTTCCCTTGTAAGTCAAAACATGGACCCATTTTTTACAATTTCAAAAGAGAAGCTTTAGTTTTAAATTTTAGGTCAATGGATTGATAACTGCGATCTGTATCGTGTTTACACGTACACGGGACAGGCGGACAGACGGACATCGCTAAATCAACTAAAAAATTGATTCTAAACGGTGGGTCTAGGACAAATATTTTGGGTAGTTACAAACATCAGCACAAACTCAATATACCCTGTAACACAGAGTGGTGTAGGGTACAAAAATATATTGTTTACAAAAACAAAAAAGAGATCGCTCAACGAAATCTGTGCTAGAGAACGAACACAACACTAACGGCACGACACTCATCATACGATTTGACAGGTTAAACCCCAGGCTGGGACGTCAAAAAAACTAAATTTATTTTATTTCCAACACGGCCAACTCTACTCCATCAAATTAAGAAATTTTCATCGAAAACTTGCCAGGACTAAAATGACAGATTTTGCCATCCATTTTTGATATTTATCCTAACAGCGGCAATAATTTACCGTGCCGTGCAAGTCTTGTTCAGAAGCCAAAAATATATATAATTTGTAGTTAACGCCGGTGATCTGTTTTGTAATTTTTCTATAAGATATTAACATATCGAAATGGATAAAATTTTAATAGCAAAATAATTTTAAACAAGTTTTTTTTAACATTAGTTCAGTTTTAGAAATCGTTTGAAGTAGTAGTGTTATTATAATAAAAGCTTAAAATGATATTCCTAACATTACTGGTCATCTCATGTTTGGCTCTATATATATGGTTAAAACAGCATTACTCCTATTGGCAAAAACGTAATGTTCCCAGCGAAAAACCCATATATTTTTTGGGCAATATGAAGGGAATTGGTCGCCTATATCATTGGAAAGATATAAATGAACGTGTCTACAAAAAGTTTAAGAATCACGCACCCATAGCAGGATTTTATACATTTCTTACCAGATCGGCTATAATTTTGGATTTGGATCTAGCTAAACAAATAATGATTAAAGATTTTCCAAGCTTTACTGAACGTGGTTTCTTTCATAATGAACGTGATGATCCTTTAACGGGAAATTTATTATTTTTAAATGGTAAGAGATGGCAAGGATTAAGACATAAAATTACACCGGTATTTACAACGGGAAAAATGAAATTTATGTTTTCTACGGTAGTGGAAGTGGGTGAAAAATTGCAGCCAGCTTGTGAAAAATTAATCAAGGACTGTAATGGCATATTAGAAGCTAAAGATTTATGTGCTCGTTATACTACCGATGTTATTGGCACCTGTGCTTTTGGTATTGAATGTAATAGCTTAATTGATCCTCAAGCTGAATTCAGACAAATGGGTAGAGATATATTTGAGAAACCACGTCATAAAACATTTGTTCAAGCCTTTATGTTTTCAAATCCCACATTGGCTCGAAAGTTAAGAATGAAAACATTTAGTGATGATGTCAATGAATTCTTTATGAATGCCGTTAAAGAGACCGTGGAATATAGGCAAAAGAACAATATCAGACGTAATGATTTTATGGATATGATGATTGAAATGAAAGAGCAAAGGGATAAATTAATAAAAGAAGGCAAAAAATTCGACGAAGATGATCCCAGTAGTGGTTTGACCATAGAACAATTGGCAGCCCAAATTATGGTATTCTTTTTGGCTGGTTTTGATACTTCCTCTACAACGATGGCTTTTTGTTTATATGAATTGGCCTTAAATCAGAAAGTACAAGAAAAGCTGAGACAGGAAATCTTAGATGTTTTAGAAAGCTATAATAATCAATTGACTTATGAGAGTATTAAGGATATGAAATATTTGGATATGGTTATATCAGGTAAACTAAGTAAACTGTCTTTCTACCAAAATTATTTCAAATTTTTTCTTTTGTATTAGAGAGCTTACGAAAATATTCGGTTATTCCTCATTTGGGACGTGTGTGTGTTAAGGATTTCAAAGTTCCCAATACAAACATAGTTTTGGAAAAGGGGTTACGCATCATTTTACCCTTAGATTCTATACATCGTGATGCTGATTATTATCCCGAACCTGAAAAATTTGATCCAGATCGTTTTTTACCCGCAGTAGTTGAACAAAGACATCCATTTGCTTTTTTGCCATTTGGTGAAGGTCCCCGAAATTGTATTGGTATGCGTTTTGGCAAAATGCAGGCCCAGGTGGGTTTAATAACTCTATTGCGTAAATTTCGTTTTCATAGTTGTTCAGAAACTCAAATACCTGTACGGATTTCAAAATTAAGTTTTCTATTGGGTCCTGAAAGTGGTATACAATTGAGGGTGGAGGAATTGTAAAAATTACTTTCATTAACTTGTGCCATGAGTTCTAAAACAGCCGTTCAACATCAAGTTAAAACACTGGGACCTTGAAGCCCCTTTGGTAAAGGAAGAGTAATGCGAGTTTGGGAGAGATGAGGCCCATGTGAAAAAATGGCCCCGAAATAGGAGCAACTTTTTTTTAGGATTTGATTTAAGATTTGATTTAGGATTTGAATAACATATTGTTAGACCCAACAACGGCGGATTCAATATTAAAAACAAGCAAAAAAATCTTCAAAATTCGGTTCGTTTTGATGCCATATCTGCCATCTAAATTATTCTAAGAATTTTTGCTTTTAAAAAGTAGTGATTGTAATATTTTTTACTTGAAAAAAACCTGTATTAAAATTTAGAATAGAACATTTTTTTTTAAATAAAAACTTTTTTATATTATTTTTTATAAAAAAAAATTTCAATTACATTTTTTGAGTGTAATTATTTTTTAGTGATTACGTTTATTTGTGTTTTACCATTTGTTTAAAATTTCAAAAATAAAATTAAACAGATTTAACATTGAATTGCAACGAGTATGAGTGTTGAATTCGGGCGTGCCGAATCTTTTATACCCTCCAAAAAAAGTTTTTAAAAAATATATTATATAACAAGGGCTTAATATAACCCTTAATATCCTACTGGTTCCGCAAGGAACCAAACAAACTATATCGTTGTTAAACATATTTTGTTTAAACTTTCTTGTGTAACTTATATGGAGTTCACACTAGCGACTTTAAACATCTCATGACTGTTTAAGCGCTAAACGAGCAAAATTTGACTTGTTTCCCCATACATTTGGTTGTTCAGCTAAACAATCAAATTCGACTTGTTTCCCTGTTGAACATTTCGCTAAACATTTCAAAGGCAGGGTTCGGTATATTTCCTTTTAATTTTTCTTTATTCTATGCCAAAAAAAAAGATTGCATAGCAACCAGCTTCTGTATCTGTCTGCCATTTTCTTAGCAAAACATTGGAAAATTGAGAAATTATAAATATTTAAAAAACTAATAAAAACTACTGAAAAATCAGAAAAAAGTGTGTGTTTTATTTATAATTATATTGGAAAAGCTGCACTAATAGTGAATTTTGCCGTCCATCGAAGTATAAATATGCAAACAGCTTCGGACAGGTCCGGAACAAAAAACAGAAAAATCTTCCTATTTACTTGGAATGAGTCAATAAAAAGGTGTTCCGTGTAGTGGTGTTATGTAAATGTTATAAAAAAATTAAATATCTTGTCTTCCGCCAAAGTTTAAAAGGTTTTTAGAAATATTTTTGCAATTTTTTTCAGAATTAGGTTATGTGCGTTTGTTTACAAATGTTAAACACTCAAAGTTAAACGCGCAAAATGTAGTGTGAACGATTTTGTTTACTTTTTTAAACAAGTGGCTTAAACGAGTACAAATTCTCTAGTGTCAACTCCGTATTAAACAATGTTTATTGAAACAATGTCTACCATTTGCGCCTTTCACCACTTAAAAAAACCTTTTTTGCCAGCCGTATGCTCAGCAGAGCATGAAATTACGTATTTTCGAAAAAATATCTTTTGTGTTAAATATGCCGAAATCAAAGCCGAAAAAAATATTTCCGTGAATTTTAAAGTTAACAATTTTTTTTTGAAAAAGTTAACATTTTTTTTTAGTTAAGTTAAGTTGAGTTAACTGGCTTTTTAGAAAATTTTTAGTTAAAATCAGCGTTTTAACTACTTTTTTTAGTTAAGTTCAATTTACGAAAATACTAGTTTTGAACAAATTTTGAATTAATTTTTTTTGTTGACTTTAAAACTGAGTTAACGAATTTTTACTAATTAATTTGCTGATTTTTCGTAACATATTTGTTAATTGAAAAGAGCGATTAGTATTTAAGGAATTTCTTGTGTAACCTCCTATGAAAATCTCATAAGTTCTACTTAAGCTGAACTTAATGTTGTGAAAAAGTAGAAAAAAATAAGTGAAGTGTTATTGTTTAAAGTGTTCGGTGAAATAAAAAAAAATGTCAACCTGAAAATGTAAAAAAAAAATTTACAAAATATGAATTTTGTTAATTTTAGTTTACGAAAAGTAACAAAAAATTTAGCTGACATAATCCCCATTTCGGTCATAATCCCCATAATGGTAGTGGGGACTATGACCGAAAATTATTTCGACATAATCCCAATAAAAAACGGACATAATTCCCAGATTTATGCCACTCAAAAAAATAAAACTGTAAAGTTAGCAAAAAATTTAGTTAAATTTTACTACAAAAACGCATGATTTTGAACCTACTAAATTTCTAGTTAATTTAACTAAAAATATTTAGTTAACTTTTCGTAGAATGAATGTAGCAAAAATAACGTAACTTTAACTAAAAATTCAGCTGAAAATTTCGTAACATTTTAATGTACGTATTAACAAAAAAATTAGTTAAATTCAGCTAAACTTTTTGTAAAAAAATTGTAAGTTTGTTAAATATTGATTTTATACACTAAGTGCGGTTAACACAATATCCAGTTAAATCAAAGTTAACGTAACCTCCGGCTAGTCCCATACAAATTTGACATCTATAACCTCCGGTTAGCACTAAACCCAATTTATCTTCCGGTTAGTTCGTTTGTGTTATCGGCCCTAACACTTTCTTTTTGCTAAAAAGCCAGTAAACTCGAGTTAACAAAAAAAAAAATTGTTAACTTTACAGTTTTATTTTTTTGAGTGTGGGGATAATGACCACGTAACAAATGGCCATAATCCCCATTATGGAGATTGTGTCTTCTATACTAGTTGGTCATAATCCCCAAAATAAAATGTTTTTTTTTTTTACTTAAAAGTTTTTCTGCGTAGCCGGCCTTCGGCCGGGCTTAGGGATAACAAACTCCAAGCAATTCACCCACCCTGTCTTCAGAAAACGGGGATTATGACCAAAATTGCTTTGGACTTACTCCCCATAATGTGAATGGGGGTTATAATCAAAAAAGTTCGGTCGTAATCCCAACAAGGAACGTACATAATCCCCATTGGGATTGTGACCGTTTTGGAGACGGTCATAGTCCCCATAACTATTATGGGGATTATGACCGTAATGAATTCCGTCATAATCCCCATTTCCGTTATGGGGGTAATGTCCGTGGGGATTATGTCCTGTCACCAAATTTTTAGTTAAAGTTACGGTTTTTTTTTTGCTACATTCATTCTACGAAAAGTTAGCTAAATATTTTTAGTTAAATTAACTAGAAATTTAGTAGGCTCAAAATCAGGTGCTTTTTTAGTTAAACTTAACTAAATTTTTAGCTAACTTTACAGTTTTTTTTTTTGAGTGTAGTTCGTAAGACGGAAAACTGTTACCCCCTGTTCCGAGTTTGCCCATTTACGAACTTAACCAAGCCTTAAAAGTCTGGCTCTTTTATTTAAGATACCGTGACTTCCACAGACGGACAGACGAAAATAGCTAGAATATCTTAGCATCGGTCACTGATATTTCGAGGTGTTACATACGGAACGACAAAGTGAGTATACCCCCATACTGTAAGGTATAAAAAAAGCTTTGCAAGAGTATTTAATGATTCAAAACACACAAATATAAATAACACTCATTATTATAATTTCTCTCTCCATTTCATACAAATTTATAAACTTGTTCTCATGATTCCAAGAGATGCCATACATTATTCATCATCTCTTTACTCCCACCATGATGAGC
Source organism: Pegoplata infirma (assembly GCA_963921195.1). Lineage (NCBI taxonomy): Eukaryota > Metazoa > Arthropoda > Insecta > Diptera > Anthomyiidae > Pegoplata > Pegoplata infirma. The sequence continues at coordinate 230,386,694 of OY992538.1, read as the reverse complement.
CTAACCATAACAAGCACGGCACGGTGGATGATCGTATATAGTTTTGCTTCTGTTAATCTTTCGGAAGACAATTTGGAAGCTACCGAAACTTTTCATATATATTTGAAATATATAAAGTACTGCTCAAAATTATAGCGCACTTTAAATTATTTTTTACAACTTATTGTTTCTATTCAAAATATTAAAAAAATGTCAAGTTTTTTTGTGTCAATTAAACATTTTTATTCAAATTTATTTAATTTAAGTCACAATTCAGTTTTAAATAACACAATAAAAATATCAGAGGTGGTTTTATAAAAAAAAGTCTTAAATAGACTGTTCATAATTATAGCGCACTAAAAAAAATTAATTCATTAAATGAAAAGTTGATAAAAATTTAAACACAGCCTGATGAAAAACTTGTTCCTTTAGCTTTTAAAAATACATTTAATTCTATTTGAAATCGATTTGACCGATTTGGAGCAGTCATTTATGGTTGCTTTCGACTAGATATCCTTCAAAGCGCTGATCAATTCATTTTTATAGTTATTTGGTAGATTTAAGGGCCACTATCGGTAGTAGACCCAATGTTTTCAACTGGGTTAATGCCTAGTGACTATTTTAATATCATTTGGCTAATATAATTGGGGAAAATTGTTGTTTCCGAACCAGTCCATCGAGAATTTCGCATTATGACAGGGGGCATTATCACTTTGAATGCAGGCCTGGGTCGATGCAGACCCAAATATTTTATCAAAATATGAAGAAAATACATCAGAAATTGAATCGATTTATATTCTAGCAGTTGAAAGTCCTTCTTAAAAGAGTAATAAGCCGGTACCATGGGCTGTAAAAAGTTTGCATACGCTAACAGAACCACCACCACGTTGTGCGCTTGGCTGGAACCAGTATGGTTGATCCTTATCCGGCATTGTACATCGAACAAATGATGGATTTTAACCATTTATTACTTCATTATAATAATTTATTGATGACAAATAATTTATTAGTTGATCTTTTTTAATTTTTTCAATATACAATGCAAGATAAGGATCAATCATAGTGGTGCCAGCCAAGCACACAACGTGGTATTGGTTCTGTTAGCGTATGCAAATGTTTTACAGCCCATGGTACCGGCTTATTACTCTTTTAAGAAGGAAGAAGATATATCGATTCAATTTCTGAAGTATTTTCTTCATATTTTTATCAAATATTTGGGTCTGAATCGAACCAGGCCTGCATTTAAAGGGATAA